>OY755058.1:7500000-10000000 GCA_963576755.1 Noctua janthina
TTTACGTATGGTTATATCTCGATGTGATTTATTTATGTGTATAGTATCCCAATTTTATTTTTTATTTTTACCTATTATTTATTTAAAGTAGCTATTTCGTGAAACGTCATGCTATTTTAATTTCTGTTGTTGATGGGAGTTTTTTTTAAAGAAAAAAACGAAAGAAAATACATTTATTTGACACATGCCACAAGTGCACACAGTACAAAAAAAAAAAAAATAACAAATAAAAAACAAAAAAGTGTAGTTGTGTTGTGTGTGTAGTTTTAGTGTAGTGAGATAACGTAGGAATTTTATATTCTGCAAAATGATTAGAACCAGCTCTAAGAACTCACCAGAAAATAAATCAATGTTAAAAGTAACCGTGAAGAAGTATAAAAATCGAGGTATAATCAGACGTAAAAAGTTTTACCTTACTAACATTTTAAAAAATTGTAGGCTCTCAAATACTGGAGGTTCCGTACACTCCTCCTGCCGCTATACAATCCAGCAACTAAACAGATAATGGACGATAATGTGATCCATTGCGACATCTATCCGACACCAACGCGGCACGACCTCGACCAACTGACAGATGGGTTCTTAAAAATGACTGAACAATACTTCAATAAGGTCAAACGACCCAACAAGCAGAGGGTAAGTATGACAACAGGATTTACAAGAGTGTTTCATGTGGAATTAATTGATCGGCGCTAAATTTTATTCGGAATGCTGATTAGAGCTATACCTGTATGACGTGACGTAACCAAGCTAAAAGCAGTTTGACCGTTCAACAACACTGATTTGTTTACCGTGTACGCTGATTTTATCCACCGCAGTGACCATAGGGACCGATTAAACAGGTTCAAAGGTTAACCAATTAGTCCTATAACACAATATAACCAATAATAACCTTTAACCTTTAATAATCATTTAATTTTACGCATTAAAGCACGGGCTGCGTCACTTTCTTGCATATTTTATGACAAAAATGAACTCTGTGTGAACCGGTTATTCCTATAAATACGGGTTAACATTTTACGGTAGGGTTTTTCATCTAACCCTAAAAATTAACCCCCTACGCCCTATACGGGTATGCGGTCCCTGATTTCATCGCAACGGGTGTTGTTTTTCGAAATGAAAGTAGCTTCGTGCGTTTTGCGCTAGTAGTTTCAACTTTTTACTCAATATTTTCAAGTCGAGTCGAGTTGACGACTAATAGAGAAGTAAGGAGGAATGCTGCGCCGATCCCAAATAAATTGAGATACGGGCAGGAATATTAATGAATGAAAGATTTACAAATCGAGCTATCTTAAGTAGCATCGGCTGCTGTTTGAACTTAAGGCGTATTTTGCGTACTTTTTTTCCTGCTACGAAATGGAATGTGATTTTTAGATGTCAGCTATAGAATTCTTAATTTTTTTTCTAAAACTTCTAAATAATTATTCCGCACATTTAAGCTAGTTTTTCGGATACATTTTAGCGCTGATCAATTAATCGTATATTAATCAGATCCAATCTCCAGAGCAAACACTAAGATATATTTGAATTTGTTTTATTTAAATCAAATTTTTAATTTATTTTTGTTCCTATATGATTATTTTTTGGTGTATGTATGTAAATGATTCTATCACTTATAGACATTGTCCAATACATTCAAAAGTTGGCCATTTTAGGTCAAAATGTAAATATTAATACATAATAATGTTATTAGTGGAGCATATAAGCATGAATGTAGTTATTTGCACTTTGTATGACACTTAGATACCTACTACTTGCACTGCATGTATCGTAGAAGTGCACTATTTCCCCAATAATATGTAGACTTGCAATAATATTGCTTAAAAATTCAGATTTAATGTTCTCAAAAACTATTTACATTACTGAAATAATTTGTACTAAATGTTTACTCAAACATTAAATTATTAATTTCACAGTCGCAATTATGTAAACGCATGCTATTTTTGAACTAGAATCTTTGTTGTTGTCTTTATTATGTCGTCCATGTTAAATGTATGAATGTGATGCAACTGTATAGGCATGTTTATAATTTATCTATGAAATTTTATTTATTCTTTTGTTGCACACAACGTGTTATTTGTAATTTCTTGTTTGAGTCTGAGCGCATGATGTATTAACTTGACAATAATCCTGTAGACCGCAGACCGGGCGTGACATGAACTGCCTAAGCATTGTGTAGACATTTTGCTTCAAATTATTACTTTTCAGTATCGAACTAAGCATCGCTATCAACATTACCTAAGCAAGAAACCAAATTAGGCGACATCGATTTGGGCGTCACCGCACAGGTAGTAGCGTCGCTTAGGATCGATTCGTTTCTTCGTCGTTACCAGGCGACATCGTCTCCGCTCTGCGGTCAAGTTTCTGTGCTCGGAATTGTGAAATCGTTGTGCAAAAATCGCACCAGTAAAATGCCTCGAGATCGCGAACCCTCAGTACCGTTATTGAGTGCGTCCGGTCGGAGTGGGCGACAGTAGGCGCGCACCTGTAGTGTCTGCGCTCCGCAGGTGGCGCTGGCGGGCGGCGGCGCGCCCGACGCGGCGCTGACGCGGCGCCGGCACTCCACGTCCATCCTCACGCGGAGCGCGCAGGTACACCGCACGGCCACGCTCACACGGCCGCTCTGACGACACACGCCGACGCTTGAGATCTTAGCTCGATAGGATTCTAGTGTCATGTGTAACGTTAGAGCCACGTCTACGCTAGTTATTACTAAGTGTGCAGCCCACTTCCGCGGCCACTCCCTCTTGTCTCCACTGCGACTCCATGTTGACACTTTTCAGTTTGTGCTGCGATCAAATGGGGCAGACCTCCTATTTTTATAAAAACGGTGTGCATAATAAAAAAAAATCAGTATTTTAATCTTCGAAAGCTAACAGCAAATAATGGGTCTGGTCTTTTGATCGTTTGACTCGTATCTTTATGTTCAATTCGGAATCAAAATTTTATAATTTCGTTGTTATTTTCTGTGGCATATTTGCGCACTCATTTCATTGGCTCCACGAAACCTGGTTTGTTATCAATTGTTAATTTGTATTAACCTTACATTGGAGTGGCGTTTGACCTTCTAATTCTCACACCTTAACCATAGTAGACTAACGTTACCACGTTGATTATTATGACACAGTTGGTACTAATTTCACAATTAATCGTAATTTTATAGATAACAGTGCAGTGGAGGTCTTCGCCAGGTGGATGCCACTTCTATTGACTGTAGATATTTGTTTTACATCAATCACCTATAAATCCTATAATGCAATACCCTAAAAGTCGATGACAAAAAGTAATATTTGATTCTACCTGTATTCAAAAATCTCTTTTTGTCCAACCGACTGTGGTCCCATGACAAAAGTTCTGAATTTACAGTACTCTCAAACAAGAACCACCACATTGTATATGCATACTGCGTATATATTTGCACTGCTTATTATAAAATTATGCAATATTATTATGCACGGAATGCACCGATATTGAGACATTTTGTTTGCTGGCTTCTTAAAATTATTATTTTTTATTATTTTTTGTAGTAATTTACGACATAACACTCTAAAATAGCATAATACTGAAATGTATGAACTCCTGAGTGTTAAACGATGATTTCAGAATTTCTTTTATACAATTACGGGTTTGTCCCATTGCTAAATAAAGTTAATCTGTGTGTAGTAAGCATATACGGGCTGATTTTTTCAAGTGGGCGTGCATGGCCAAATCCGAATCTATGAGGAATAGCAAAAACTACTCAAAGGAGTCTCGAGCCCGATTTTGATGAAAACTAAAACAGCATCATTGGATTTTTGAAAAATCTATATTCCTAGCCAGTAATCAAATCCGTTGATTTCGAAAAAAAAACACACTGTCAACTTCCGGCAAATTTAAGGAAAAGGTAAAATTATATGTTTTTAAAAGGTTTAATGTCCTTGATCGATGACACCCACATCGCAGTCATCTTCCCGTTAAAAGCGAAGTAAAAGAATAAAAAAAACTAAACAATTGAAATTAGAAATTACAAGTGAGTTGGCGCCAATATTGGTTGGTAGTGATTTTGTTCGACGTTTCGTTGATTACTACTAACTAACTGTTTGCATAATGTAACTTATTTTATAAAAAATGAACTCTTTTCTTTAGTTTGCCGTAAGTCTTTACTTTCCAGTATTTGAACCTTAATAGCGACGCTATTGAATGGTGTAATGTGTTCTTTTTTCAAAATCAACAAATACGATTCCTGGCTAGGGATATTGGTTTTTATCAAAAATCCAATGATGCAGTTTTAGTTCTTATCAAAATCGGGCTCGAGACTCCTTTGAGTATTTTTCGCTATTCCTTATAGTTTCTGATTTGGCCATCCACGCCCACTTGAAAAATTCACCCTGTATATATTATAGTATTACAAACCTCCATTTAAATACATGGAATTCGCAAGGTTCCCGTATCTATACTATACATACACAACATACATAATCTTCTATTCTATTTCAACTGTACGAAGTAACTTTGTCTCGGGTGCAGTTCTAGTATTATGCTATTTCGAATGTTATGATAGGATGTAGGTAATCTGTTGCCGTGTTAAAGTGCGTGTTGTGTGTGGTGTATCAGGGCGGTGTGTCCAACTCACCGTTCAGGGAGCGCGTGGGCAGCACCCGCCTGCCTGACCGCCCGAGGCTACGGATCGAAGCCATGTCAGTACCTACGTGCACATACATATCATAGCCTGAGCTGTGACCTGACCGATTTTAAAGACAGAACAACTATATTATTTCGCTTAATCGCAAGCAAACTCTTTTCCTATTTAAATAAGTAGTCTTTAAAATTGATCAGTGATTTTATATGCATTTTATACGCGTCTCTAAAGTTTGTGGTGTCACGCATTTCGTATTATCTAAAACATACCAAGGTAGCCGCGAAAGACACTAACTTGTTGTCTTATTATAAGACTGTAACTACAAGTACAGTCTTTTTATACCCTTATTTGACCCAACGAGGGACCGTCTTATAACCATTCAATTAATATCAAACAACTCTGACTCCTATGCCGTTTTTGTGTCCGACCACCGTCAAATCATGTGTAGTAAGACGTTACGTTTTAAACTACATAACAATGTTACGACTAAAAAGACGCGTATAAAAAATCGTAATGCGTGTGTTCGCTTTATGACTGTCGCATGGTGTGTTCGCGCTTGACCAAGTTTCTTCACATTGCTAACTTTCATGCACTCATTCATTTGTTCGTTCTCATAACACACATTTGACACATTCATTCATCTTCCTTACGTGAACCAACTATTCTTCACACTTGTGGTCTTATAAACATTTAACTAACACACTTATTTTTTTATTTTATTTATTTATTTTTTTATTTTATTTATTTTTTTATTTTTGTAAGTTGCACCTTTGTATTTTATTTTAGATCTGTAGCTTTTAATTTCCCTTATTTTTATTACTAAATTGACAAATTGTTTTTTTACAGATATCCTTTTAATACCAATTCTAATTCATGACACGGTTTATTTTACTATCGCTAAGCTATCATCGAATGCTTACCCGTGCCTCTCCTATCAGTTGCTTATTCTTATCCTTATTGAATGTTTCATTGCAGCAACTATCACCTACTAAGTCACTAAACACTAGTCAAAGTAACAAGTAAGTATACAGTTCGCTCCATCATGCTGTTTTATAGGGGTGGTTTTAGAGTCAGGCGTTCAACACGCACTTAAAAACAAAATCCTTGCTATTAGATCCGCGGTTTACTACGTCATCCCATGGAAACTACTCCATGCACTCAGGTGAAAAGTATCCTATTGAAATCAAAACATAATCTATACATAACATCACGTCCTCAAAGGGTGGTTTAATTAGGCAGAGGTAAATGACCACACGCGACACTTGGGGGAGGCCTATGCCCAGCAGTGGACGTCTTTCGGCTGAAATGATGATGATGATGAAATTACCAATTATCCATAGTGACCTATATTGGCCTGTTACTGCATACAAAGTCCGTTCAGTTATTTTTGCGTGATCAATATTATGATCACAAGCTTTGTGCACGCGTGCAGTGCTCAAAAAATATAATATATTGACATGGGTTGCCCAAAAAGCCACTAAGCTAAAGTGGGACTGGGCTGGCCACGACTGCGGTATGCCCGACGAGCTGTGAACGTCGCAACAGAGGCCTCGCAGGAGATGGTGGGACGAGACGGACAAAACCAACGATCAGCGGTCTACATTATGCCTAGATCGAAAGATTTTTAAGTGGAAGGCCTGTGCGCAGCTGTGGGATGACACAGTCATAACACTAACGCACTTTTAAGGAAAACCTCTTCCTCGTGCGTATACGATTGACTCTAAAACGCCCTAAAATCATCTTAATTTTCTTATAACTCAACTTCTGCTTGGCAGCTTTGCGTTTGGAATTATCTGCTTCACAGTCATTGTTAGATTTTGTATTGGAATTTTGGTGAAATGTTCTAATAATATAATGACTTCAGGGCCGCAGCGAAAACTGTTCTAGAGAGAACGCAATCTCAGACTGGTGAATGCGACGACACTTATGATGACGGGTAAATATTATTAATTTCTGATATTATTGTTATACATGTGAGCAGCGGTGGCCCAGTGGTGGAGACCCCGACTTACGAGCAGTAAGTCGTGGGTTCGAACCCAGGCAGGCGCATTACTTTGTGTAACTTATTTCATCACCACTGCTCTCAAAACGGTGAAGGAAAACATCATGAGGAAACCGGCATGTCCTAGAACCAAAAATTCGAAGACATGTGACATCTACCAACCCGCACTGGGCCCGCGTGGTGGATTATAGCCCATTCCCTCATAGAGAGGAGGCCTGCGTCCCATCAGTGGGAATATTAATAGGCTGATTATGCTATGCTTATGCTTTTATTGTCTTGTAATCGTCGAAGAGCTCGTGGCTAAATAATAACAGCCGCTCGGGGTCTGTCTTCAGGTTAAGCCGCGCTTGCCTAGGTTGGACCGTGGATGGGTGACCACCCATTACGTACCGAGTTTCCTCCGTGCCTAGAAAGCACGTTAAGCCGTTGGTCCCAGCTGTCAATTGTAGATCTTTGACAGTCGTTAAGTAGTCAGTGGTCCGAAAGTCTGACAACCAGTCTTACCGAAGGGTATCGTATTACCCAATACTAACTGGGTTGTGGATTTCAGATAGGCGGTCGCTCCATGTTGCTACAGGTATTCAGCTGCATCCGGTTAGACTGGAAGCCGACCTCAACCTTGTCGTAGGCAGATGATGACCTTGTCTTATAATCATTTAAGTGCAATTATAATTTGTGTCATTCGTTCGACACGTAATATCATTTTCGTGCAGTTATTTTTTTGGTTATTTTGCGACTATCGTCGATTAAGATGGTATTTTTCAAAGCTGTTTCGCAGTTTTTACAATACATATGTACCAGCATCACAATATAAGGAAGAACGAGAAGGGGGCTTTAGCTCTGCAATGGGGCAATGTAAGCTTTAGAAGTAAAAGACACATAAAAAAGACCGTAAAATATATTGGTACACCTTTTTCAGAGTGCCGGAACCGAAACTGAAAGCGAACTCGTCACTGGCGGAGATTGTTGAACGCATGCGTAGCCCACAGCTGGGCGTGGGCTTCCTACAACAGACAGTTAGCCTGCCGTCCCACACATTCGTGTCAATATACGCTATACATTGGTTACAAGCTAATATGGAGGGCGTTACCTACGAAAGGGCTACGGCTGTTATGGAGGTAAAGTATTTTTATTTCATTTAAGTAATAGTTGTAGTCACACAAACACCAAAAAAGCGGCTTTAATTTAATATTATGTTTTTATGTACTCCACTGCCAGAATCTCATATATGTACCGTTTCCAAATCAATCACTAAGCTAACAAATGAATTAATTGATGTCTTTTTTGCAGAAATTACTACAAGAAAAAATGATATGCCACGCGTCTGGTGATACAACGAAGCGTTTCGTCGTAGGATACTATATGTATCATATCTTGCCACAGAAAAAAGAAAAAGGTTAGTAATTCTTCATCTTATTTCGTATCGGAACGAACTATGTATGTGAGAATAGTTCATACCGTGTTTAAAATTCACCAAGGATATTTCAGAACTACATATCTTGCCCACAATCGGCCTACATCGTCCCCCCTGGATTCTTGGAAAGGCCTCCGCGCTATGAGCTAGAGTGGACCATAAGGCTCTGACTTCGGAGACAAGCGGAGCGGTGCGGTGTGGTGACGTGCAAGATTAACCAATCACGAGTCGAGTCCAACGAAAATTACTGGTTGATTCCCGAATGTCTCCTCTCCGTTACGCTTGTCACCGCTTAGATGGAGTCCGGGCCTAACCCACCACGCGGGCCCAGTGTGTTGGGAGGACGAGAGACGTATTATTACATACGCATTACTTTTTAAGCATAAATACAATCAGATAGCGGGTAATCCACTACGAGAGCCCATTTCGTGTTGGTAGGTTGATCACACCTTGTTGACCCTAAATAAATATTTATTCTATAATTTTTTTTTTGTTTTACAGATGCTATACCAGATTACGTCAAGCCTCTAGGCGATCTCCAAAGCTTCGAGAACGAATGGATGGAGGTGGAAGTATTAGGACCACGTTCGCCATTACTGTCAGCCGAGACCTTGATGGGGGCCATCGATATATTCGGCACTAGCCCGGTGACTGACGACACGGGAGTCCCGCCCTTCCTCTGTGATAATATAGACCCTAGTTATATGCAGTTGGGATCTGATAGCGACAGTAAGTATTATGTATGGGTTTTGGATGTATTAGGTCTGAATGGTAAAATAAAATATATAAAGTGGAGATGACAATACAACAATAAATTAAACTGAGTATACCTCATGACTTTCCCTGTCTGCATACAACAATTCAGTCGAATATATCAAGTACTTTAGTCACAGGACATTTATATTTTTTTGCGTTTTCTACATGATGTGTCTGTTAAGTGCGCCAAACCGTCATAGTTTTCATACACATGCTCGTACGTGATTATGCCGTTGTAACACATCTATCTTAAACTTTTTTTAACTGATAGGTATCTTGTGCCTATATCTAGGTTTCTATCAAAGCAAAAAATGAAAATTTATAGAAACAAATTCAGTATAAGCCTCCAAAAGTTGCTGTTTTCATAATGTACTCATAAATTGTAAAAGTAAAGAAAACATCGTACATGTAATGGAGATTCTAAAAGACAAATATTAATTTCACAAACTTGTACGCCTTATTCAAAAACACGTATTTCCTGGAACAAGTTTAGGAAATTTTCGAACACCATTTTTCGTTCAATGTTATCAAAATCGCCGCTGTGGCTCTGGATGAAACAACAAGCTTTTCGACCATGCTCGCGTTGACGATAGACGGACCGGGAAGGGCCCTCTTAATAGGCTCCAATAGGCTTAATACCGACGAGTTATTGATCCCCCGCATCGGTATTAAAATTAAACACGTGTTGCCAACTCGCTACTTCAAAAACTTTCGCCAAATAAGTTCGAATTAGCGCAAATTATACCTTATGCCTATGGTGTTCTATTTTGTTTACAGTTTTATGATATTTAGTTTTGTTTTGAATATTTTTTTTTTAATTTAGATGTTAGGATTTATTAAATTTGATAGGAATAGTTTAAACTATCTGATATCGATCAGAGGGAACCTGGTCTAAATGGGTTAGATTAGTTTAGTTAGCTTGGACCACCAATATTCATATTCATGTCTTTATTTGCCAACAACTAGAGTTGTTAACAAATAGTCCTTTCATGGCACTATAGCGGTGGTGTCATTTGGGAACATATACGCGTCTCTGGCAGCAAATGGGATATTTTTCTCTTTATCTGTCATCTATATGTTTTCATTTATTATCGTATCGTCGTCTCCACCTTGTGTACATCGTATAGTTTACCTCATAATTGCTTTCTTGAGAGTTTAATCAAATACGCAGAAAATATTGTGAATAGCTGCACAAGTGTATGCGCAAACATAGGTGCACTTTCTGTACCTTAACATGCGACGGCAATCTGAAAAGAACAGGGAGGGATCAGGGGGGTTTACTATGACGTCTTAAAGCAGGAGTAATTCCAGTGTAGGAAAGAGATGGCGCTAGACGACCTGTATAGCTCTGGCTCTTTCCCACACTGGAATTGCTCCTGCATTAAAACGTCACAGTAACCCCCCTGGAGGATCAGGGGGGTTACTATGATGCGCTGTAGCCCCTGTGCACTGTAAGAGACTACAACATCCCAAAACACTCTGCAATACAATGAACTAACTGCGGTAAGCGAAGCTTAACAGCGCAGATCTATTGATCAGTCAGTCAGTTAGTATCCTGTATAAACTGACCCTCGTCCCCTCTTTTAAATAACAGTTTCAATTGTCTGGTTGCAGTGCCCCTGTACAAGAACACGCACTTAGACATCGACATCAGCAACAAGAGCGACCGCATCGAGTGGGGCCACGCGCGCTACCAGGCCACCTTCCGCCCGGACCAGGCCTACGAGATGTGCATACAGTGGGCCGTCGCCAGCGGGAATATCGTCGCTGAACTGGTTTCTATCGCCATTACATACAAATATACGCCTCACGCATTTTTCCTATGGATTTAGGCAGTTCAGAACACCCCCACATCGTTTTTGTTAACATACATACATAAACTCATACCTTTTTGTCATGGTGGTACACAGAATCTACACAACGCCACCAGCTGCGATCCTTTCTTTTTTCACTAACGTGATCCCCTTATAATCTCCGAAGACCCCAGCACTCACACATTTTACATAGGAATGCTTATTTGATAGGCTCCCACATGTAATACGGGACCAGTGGCGAAGGTTCCATACAACTCGAATCCGAACGAATTCCCTTTGAAAAATGACACAGCCAGTTATATTCTATACACAAATAATATAATCACATTAAAGATATCTACTCCGACTTACCTCTTACAAAAATTGACCCTTCGCTACTGTACGGGACAATATTACATGGGTGAGCCTATTACTGGTTAAGCTAATAAGAAAATCGTAATAACATTGCTCAGCCTTGACCCTAGGAATTAACTCGAGAGCATCCATTAGTCCTGCTTGTGCCCACTAGACGACTAAAACGCTACAGATGTCTTTTTTTAGGGCATTTCCTTTTTGAACCGTCATTAAATGCTCTGCGGTTTCGCACACGTGGAGTTCGGTAAATGTCCCACGGGATCGTACATTTGGGTATAAAAATGCCAAATTCCATCCAAATTCGTTCATGTGTTCAAGGAATCTGTGTGAATTTCCCAGATATTCGGGTGGGCGCGCAAAGCTCAAAGCTGTCGACTGCAAATGGTGCCAATACCCGCGGATCCACTCGCTCTGCCCTTCACGTTGAAGTCGGACCCTCTGAGGGGCCCCATCTACGTACCCCTAAACGAAGAACCCCTGCTCAGGAGCAAAGTCACGTTATTTGAAGGTACTCTACCAATTTACTTTTAGATTTTGGTTACTATAACAACAAATATTAATCCAACTGTAGTTATGTCATGGCTATAGGCTATACTGTGTGTTCTTTGTACACTAAAAATGTAATGCCCGTTAACAATAACACTCTGCGACATCTGAATGAATAATCTCGCTATCAAACGTAAAAGTTTTCCGAGTTTAGAATTAAACAACACCTCTGTACTAATAATATCATTAAATAAATATTTAAAAAAATATATACACCGTGACTTTTAAGTCGTCTTACACAGGCCGTCCACTCAGTATACCCGACATAAAATAGCTCTAGGCGCGATTTTTTTTTATCTTCCATAGGTACAAACAAAAATAATAATAAAAATTTAGAATTAAATTATGAAACATCCTGTTAATGATGTTTACGTGTCAAACGGGAGAACATACGAGGGCGGGTCAATAAGTCCGTGACTTTTGGAATAAAACACAGATTTTTTGATAAAAAAATAATTTTATTTTTCAACGTAGTCTCCCTTGAGCTCTATACACTTTGTCCAACGCTTCTCCAATTTTTTTATCCCTTCCAAAAAAAATGATTTGTCGAGGTCCTCAAAATAGGCCTTTGTTTGCGAGATGACTTCATCATTGGAGTCAAATCTTTTTCCACCAAGCCATTTCTTCAGGTTTGGGAACAAGAAGTAGTCGCTCGGAGCCAAATCTGGAGAATAGGGCGGATGAGGGAGCAATTCATAGCCCAATTCATGGATTTTTGCCATGGCAACTGCACATGTGTGCACCCTTGCATTGTCTTGGTGGAAAAGAACTTTTTTCTTGGCCAAATGAGGTCGGTTTTTTTTCAAATCGTCATTGAATCGGTCCAATAAGTTGGCATAATATTCCCCATTGATTGTTCTTCCCTTTTAAAGGTAGTCAATGTGGATTATCCCGCGTGCATCCCAAAAAACAGTCGCCATAACTTTATTGGCTGACAAACCCACCTTGGCCTTCTTTGGCGCCGATTCACCCTTAGAAACCCACTGTTTTGACTGTTGTTTGGTTTCTGGTGTGTTGTGATGGATCCATGTTTCGTCCACGGTTACAAAACGGCGCAAAAACTCCTCCATATTGCGATTAAACAACGCCAAAGCTTCCTGTGAAGTTGTTACACGATTGCGTTTGTGGTCGACTGTGAGCAAACGCGGCACCCATCTTGCGGAAAGCTTTCTCATGCCCAAGTGATCATTCAAAATTGAAACCACTGAGCCATGCGAGATCCCTACGGCTTCCACAATCTCTCGCACTTTCAATCTTCGGTCGGTCAACACCATATCGTGAATTTTTTCGATTGTTTCGGGTGTAGAGACCTCAACTGGGCGTCCAGGACGTTCGGCATCTTCAGTGCTTGTACGGCCACAACGAAATTCAGTAAACCACTTTTTTACCATTGAAATCGATGGTGCAGAGTCCCCATAGTATTTATCAAGCTTAGCCTTGGTCTCGGTAATGGTTTTTTTTCGCAAGAAATAATGCTTAATAAGCACACGAAATTCACTTTTTTCCATTTTCTCATCAAATTAGTGGGTAGTCTGATAAAAATAGCTGTCAAACACAAACTAACTGACGCAGCAAGTTTAAATTTTGACAGGAGTCAACTGACAGATGCCTGTTGACAGGAGCAGTGTTGCTGTTTCAGTAAAGAGGTCAGAAATTCAAAAAGTCACGGACTTATTGACCCGCCCTCGTACATACCCAGCACTCGAGTCCAGTAGATCATCTCTCGCAACAGGGTGTTTTAACTACGTCATGCGTCATAATACTGAATAATATTATTATTTTTAAGTTATTAAAATCTCTTAAATACCTTTATTTTTATGTATGTTTAGTATTCATTGGATACATCAAGTGGGCTGCCGTTGTTGACTACTAAAAAGTCACGGTGTATAGATGGATAGATACAATATAGGTACTTTATTGTACACCAAAATTGATACACAGCTATTTAACAATATTACTAATTCTATGCGTATATACAACTAATATACAAGTCCGTCATTAGACCTATCGTATTATATGAATCGGAATGCTTGGCTGTGAAGAAAGTGGATGAAAAAAGATTGCATGTAGCGCGATGCCGATGCCGAGTGTGGCGTGACAAGAATGGATAAAGTAAGGAAACGTTAAAAGGGAATCGATTGTCTTGGTATGGGCATGCGATGAGGAGTGACGAATCGCATGTGACTCAAAGAGTGATGTATATAAATGTTGACGGGTGTAGAGGGAGGGGAAAACCAAGCAATCAATGGATGGATTGTGTGAGGAATGTGAAAGAAAAAAAGAGTAAATGATAGCGTGACGGTTGACAGAGAAGTGAAAAAAGAACGTGTTGCGCCGGCCCCAAATAACATGGGACAAGAGCAGGAAGATAATGCTTAATGTATGGGTACAACGGCGGTCTTATCGCTGATAGCGATATATTCCAGACAACCTTTGAATGGACTAAACGAATGTCTAAGTATGTATTCCTCACTTCTACCAGGCTACAATCTCCGCGTACTTTAGTACTAAAATTACACTAAAAAAAAATAATTATCTACTCTTTTTAAATTAAATTCTCAGGTTTCCCCGAAGACACGTGGCTGGAACGTCTGTTCCTTTTCCAAGAAGCCATAGTGGGTCGTTTCGGTTTCATCAAGTGTACTGTGGAGAGTACGTCGCACGAGGCGGGCGTAGGTGACCACTTGTATGTGCATGTGACTGGGAACATGTTCATACTTATACCTACCACCGTCAAGTCGGAGCAGAGGGCGTTGAGGACCAAGCCGGCCAACAAACCTCTCAATGCTAGCAGGTAAAATCCTCTCGTATCTATAGAACTTTATTACAAATAATGGTGCTCGAAATGGGCGTAAGTATAACAAAGATAAAATATATCTCAAATCACACGTCGTAAGTACCTACTGCAATGTCGCCGGAAAACAAACCACCACTGGAAGACCAGTTGAAATATTGCAACTTTATGTATTTTATCGAAGATCTAACAACAACTGTTTTTTTAAGTAGATCATGTTCGGCTGCCCCCCCCCCCCCCCCCTCTTCCCCTGTTACTTGCTAAAACAGGTGTCTATACTTTTGTGTCAAAGCATAACTACGATAACAAATGACGTTTGTTCACAACAGATACCCTGTTCACCCCGAGGCGGCACCCAGTCCTCACGAGGGCTATATTACGAGACACGTCAGCGGGAAGAACAAAGACGACTACGATAATAGCCGGCGGGTAAGATAATTAGATTAAATCTAAAATAAAATAACATATATATATAGAGTGTAAAAACACCCTAACGAAACCGGAAGACACCTTGTTCTTCCCGCCACCGCGATATTTTTTTTGTTTCGGACTATACCTGGGAACTTGTGGTTACGGAGCTATATTGAACGTCAAAGTTCAACATTTTCACACGTTTTTTTTAAATACATGTTTTAAATGTTATAACTTTACTTTAAATACCTCCATGACCACTGTACTATTCAATGCATCCATCAGCACAATGTATTGAGCACCACCGTAAACAGTGATTCTTCACACTAAAAAAAATCGTTTTCCAGCAAATATTTTTGCTTGTTACTTAGTTGATGGCTTCGTGAAGGGTCCGTTTACACCCCTGTATAAAGAGATTTTATAATAAGAATTGACGCAGAGACGACGCTTTACAATGCCGAACTTATTCTAAAAATCAATGCGGCCATTTTGCGATTATAATAATTTGAGAAATCTCGTTGTTTTCACATGCAGTCAAATTTATACAATCATTATTAAGTTTGAGGTTTATTCATAAACGCTTCCTGAAGTTAAGTAATGATAAAAGTCTGTTAACCTCCCAGAAACGTCTCTCGACTTAAAAAGATCTGCATTTATGAATAAAACCCTTACTCCGAGAAAGCGAACTGAGACATTTGAAATAGACTATCGCAGACAACATTCTTACATTTATTTGTGGAATACTGAGATAGTTGATCTAGAACTGCGATGTTTTCGACACGACAACCAAGCTAAAAATAGAAATGTTGCGTCATTGACTACGAATTGCAATCTTAATTCGAGTTGCTCAATAATATGTCAAAACGTTTTTGAGCCGCTCAATATATTGCAGAATTTATCAATATTTTGCACAATTAAAGATATCAGCTTAGTCACTTTATTTTTAATCCTATGCTGTGTTTCACAATTTATAAATAACATAACATCACGCCTGTAATCCCGGAAGTGTTACGCAGAGATGTACCTAGTAGTACACCCACATTTCGCGAGTATGTTTTAATTCCCATGTGGGCGAGCCTATTGTCATCAACCGGGCACAAATCTAGGCTCCAACGCTACTGAGAAATTTCTGATGGAAAAAACCAATAACACATAGCCCGACCCGAGAATCGAACCCAGGACCTCCTGCTCGGCAGGCGCTCTTGCGACCACGGGACCTAGCCTGGGTCTAAATAAACTGCAACGTCTGACACACTTGGTTTTCTGTCTACATCAATCTACACAAAAATCATACAACCGGTGTTATGGCCATAACTTACTCTCACTCTATATCCAGCTGTGACTATATCACCTGGACTGCGGTATGCCAAGATGACTGAATGTTACTATAATAATACTATTTCAGATGGGTTTCCTCTGGTCATGGAATCACATGATATCAAAAAAGTGGAAGTCGTCACTAACTCCAGCGACTGGAGACGAAGGCTTCCAAATGCGCATGCTCAGAGACTTCAAACATTTCTGTGCGAATCAAGAACAGAGACTCAGTCAGTTCTGGGATCAATGTTGGGAGATGCGGGAAAAAGCCAGTGGCATGCAGTCTTGTTAATATATAAGCCAAATGTTAAATTTTTATAATTACTGTTAAATATATTTTATGATTTTCTTAAATTGTACTTATTATTAATAATAAAATGATGTCGTCAAATCCATTCAATTGTGTCTCCAGTCTAGAATTCAGGATAAGTACTCCTCGATCGCACCTGGAAAGTTCAGGTGCGTAGTACTCGCAACCAGCATGCGTGAACGTGGAGTATGTAAGAATTGTAGCAGGTGGCGTTCTGTAGTTTATGCCTACACCTTGGGAAAAAGGCGTGAGTGTATACATTTTACTGTGGCCTAGTTTTGTTTCGTCGGTGTCTTCATTTGAGTTCGATACAAAGTAAAGTCACGCTCGCTGCAATCGACCGTCAAATCACGTGGATTATAAACGGAATTCCTGGCAACCTTTCTAGATAAAATAAGATAGTTTTTATTTGTCCAAAACCTCAGTATACACACATGTGGCATGCAAGATGTTACATCAATAAGTTCATCCGTTACACAAAGCAATTAACAATCCAATTTAGAGCATAACTTAAAATTAAAAGGAACATCAAAATATTGCAATAAGCTCATCCTAGTAATTTATAATACAAAAATTACAAATTAAAAGTAATTATTAATAAATCATTCTACGAATTCTATTTTCTACGAAGATATATTTAGCTTCTGGTCCGCCAACACATGCTACTACAATCTGTCAAAATTTAATAGATTTTCAAATTGCTAAAGCATTAGGTACAAGGATGAGTGGGAAAATTTGACAGTTTCTGGTAGCTTGATGTGCTGGCGTACACGGTCGGCGACAATTCAATCGTTTTTAAGTTAAGTACCTCCTACATGTCTACTTAAATAAACATGCCAATAAAATCAATTTAATTTATTTTGTTCTAAAGTTTGACGTTTAAGTCTAAATGTTGCTTGTTTACATTTTAACTTGTTTGACACAAGAACTAAAGATCCACCGCGAACAGCATTTTTTGTCACAAATACATTCTGTACGGTTTAGAAATCATCATTGATAAACGCTACTTTATGTTCTTTCAACCAATGGTCAGTTAGACATAACGCCTGAGCATCATAGTTCTCCATAAACAAACTTAACTCATTCTTTGCCGGACTTGCCCTGCTTTGATGCACAACATTCAACATAATGCAGCCTATCCCGAAGTTTTTAACTACAAGGTGTATCAAATAGGTACCTAGAGTTAATATCACGTTATAACACTAATCCTTTGTACGCACGCGGCACGACGGCCAATCAAGCTTTACAAAACCAGCTTATGCGGATCTCTCATTGCATAGGAAATCTATACAAAGCGAGGCCAAGTTATACTGGAATTGTACAGCTTCATGTGCCGCTGTGTGTACAACACAGGTACCAGTGTCGCTGAGTATATTGTAGGCTAAAATATTAGCAATATGTCGCTTACAACTAGATGATAAAAATATGGTGAAGTTAGTGAGTCTGTAATTAGAGATAAATTGATTACAGTCAAAATATAAAATAGCGTCACTGTGACGACATGCCCTAATATAAATTAACATGTATTAGTCAAATGTACCTATTTTGCTCAACAGACAATTATATTGAGAACAAGGCAAGGCACTGAAAATGAATTTACAATTAAATAATTAACCCACTGAGATGTAACATCAAATGGACACGTTCAACTGTCCTTTTTTCTTATATTTAAGCTATCCCTGTATACTAATATAACAGTAGAATTGGGATTTATTTCAGTCAATTAATTATTACTAATTAATTAACTAAGACATGCTGCGTCGACTTGGAGAGAATGATGAATAGGCACCGGGCAAACAGTTAGGTGGGACTTAAAGGTAAGATAGTAAAAAAAACATTAAATAACAATACAGTGAAATATCAGTACGGCGATACACATTCCTTTCAAATGAGTTGAAAATGTCTAAAACATATCAATAACCCAAACAAGCGCTAAAATAACCAAATAATGATTTGTTACGGCTTGAAGTTGAACTGTCACTGCCAGCCCGCGTCATCACGCTCCTGGGCAAAGACCCATCCTCAAGACTTATTGAACTATCAGGTTTTTTTGTAAAAACGAGACGACGTGTCAGCAGACTCGAAAAGTATGGAACTACCTTTTTATCGCTTAAAAAGGGCTTTTTCTCGTTATACGATTCATAATTTAAGGCAACTTTTTGACTTACAGATGTAAGTAATGTCAAAATATCCGTATCCGTTGCAGTGTCCTCCAACTCTTCACATAATTCTTGGATGAACCAAGAGCCAAAATCCTTCTCTCTCCACGAGATATACCCAGGTGCAGAAGAAAGTGCGAGTAAGAAGTCACGATGAAACGGAACTTTGTGTGGTTCAAACAATCCGTCTGCTTCGGTGTAGTTTGTTAATGTAATACCATCATCTAAATTTTCACCTTGACAAGCTTGAATTATAAATAACTTCGGCTTGCCTGCAAGTGTAGGGCAGTTTTCATCGGTAAACTGACACCACAATTTTTCCGCTCTGTAATGTGTATCTCTAGCATACAAATATGCATTAGACTGTCCATGAGTTAAAACCGCAATTAGAAGACAATCATTCTTGGAGTGATCCATCTTCGCAGTCTCTTCAATATGCTCCATTATTTTTTTATATTTTAGATTAGGGAAAACATCAACACTAAATGATAACTGTTTTAGGCATTTCTCAAGCCTCGGCCAATCTTTGTCATTGCCGCGTCTTGGATCCAAATCTAGTTGTTTGTCATATTTGTCGTGACTAAAAATGAGGGCCTTACCCCGGTACTTGTGGTCCATGTTGTAAAATTCATTTCGTAATGTGTTATAGGAATCATAATGGTTATTCCGTCTTCCGCCATCGCCATGTTTTGAATGTTGCGCTGCCTCCGCATTGCTTCCCGCCATTTTATGTAGATTCCACTAATAGGTTCCTATTTATATATAGGTATTCCACTAGAATTTTAGGTTAGGCAGAGATTTTTTACAAAACTATTGTATTGATAGACAATTAGTGGTTCATAACTCTATCACCGACTGTTCAACTCGCAGCAATTCAAGCTGAAACTCTAGTTTCGCATTAATGATTGCACGTTATCAGCCAATACACTTCAAAAGATACAGGCGTTCTGCGGTATTTATAACTGAGTGATAAGAAGTGATGACGCAACAATCAACATATTTGGGAAGTCCCGCGCACGCACAGATTATCTGTGTGCGCTCGTTTGTGTTACCATAATATGAGCTTCCAAATAACCATATCTATGTAGTGTATACTGTAACAAATAACTTGGAATTAAAGCACCGAAAGATACCGTCAATTGTAAGATCACAATACTTAGATCGAAAGTTTGGAAGATGGCTGGTGCTTGCTTAGCTTAGGTAATGTAGTGTCAGAACGACTCATCGGCTTCGGCCAAAATGGGCCGAAGTTTTAACCAAAGCCGAAGGTTTACGCAAGGTGTTTTTTAAAAAAAAGTCTTTTGTTAAAAAAAATACTTTTTCAATTTGAAAACTGGCTCTTATTGCACCTATTATTAGGTTCAGAATGCAGTGTATTTCAAACTAGTGTTTTTTTAAAAAAAATATTTCTGCTAGGGTTTTATTTTGGACACAGATAACTAAATATAACTAACTCGAACTCGGTTCATCCTAAAAAAGAAAACATGTTTATTTGGCACATGCCACAAAAAGAAATAAAAGAAGTTAAAATAAAAAACTTAAAGCTAAACAAAAAATATTTAATATTGTGTCTCACGGCTCCGCCAAATAATTCCAGTTCAGCAAACTGCCTATAGTATGCCTTCAAGGCTAAATATTTTATGAATATTTCAACTGTGTTTACAAATTGGAGTTTCAAAACTTAACATAAAAAATTATTTTAATTTTTTTTATTATTATTAGGCAGTTTTAGGGCTTCATACCATTGCTTCTCCTTGAATCTACAAAGGCACGCGGGAAATGAGGATATTAAACTAATCATAGTTTCATAATGATTCATCATCTGCCTAGCCTTTTCCCAACTATATTGGGGTCGGCTTCCAGTCTAACCGGATGCAGCTGAATACCAGTATTTTACATGGAGCGACTGCCTATCTGACCTCCACAACCCAGTTAGTACTGGGTAATACAATACCCCTTGGCAAGACTGGTTGTCAGAGTTCTTGGGCCACTGACTACCTAACGACTATCAAAGATCTACAAATGACACCCGGGACCAACGGCTTAACGTGCTTTCCGAGGCACGGAGGAAACTCGGTATGTAATAGGTGGTTAGGTTGTACTTACTTATTCTTTCCTTTATTTATTTCTATGCAAATTAATTATATTTTTAAATATTCCTTACAAAAAACAATTTAAAAAAAAAAAATAATATAAATAATTGTAGCCCACCGGTATCGGGATCAGGGTCCAAAGAGAGGAACCTCCTAATAATACGAGCTGTGTCCAGGAGTACCGCTTTCTGAATCGAGCCCTTGATCCAGCTGCCTAACGAGAGCCTTCTCAGGTATTGGTCTAGGCTCTTGGCAATTAAGCCATGGGCTGATACGACTATCGGCACAATGGTCGCTGAGTCCACATCCCACATGTCGACAATCTCGTGAGCCAAGTCAAGATACTTGATTTGCTTATCTTTCTCAGCTTTCACGAGGTTCTCGTCATGCGGGACCGTTATGTCAACAATCATTGCGCGCCGCTCTGATCGATCCACCACCACTACCACTTTCTGTTGGCTACAATAGTCCTGTCAGTGATAATGGATCGATCTCAGTATAATGTGATACTGCAATTTTTGAGAACTGTGTCGGGCACATACTTATAGTACGGTACTTCTTATTCCACAATGGTGTATTTTAGAGCAAGTTGCTGATGGATAATCCTGGCTGCAAGGTTGTGTCTATGCAAGTACTCTCCGTTAGCCAGACGAGAACACCTGGAGACAATGTGACAGATTGATTCGCCTGGACGGTGGCATGCCCGACATATGTCAACCGTACCGTCCTTTATAATTAATCTCCGGTAGTTATTCGTCATCATAACTTCATTCATAATTGCACAGACAAAACCTTCGATTTCTCCGACGAGGTCCCCGGAACGTAGCCAGGCTACGGACGCTGATAGGTCTACATCGGGCCCATGCAGGGCCCGGAAAAAGCGTCCGTGAAGCTCCCTACTCTGCCATACCTCCATGCGGTCGTTAGTGTCAAGCACTACAGGTTTGCGCCAGTTCTCTTTAGCCAAGAAGAGCGGGGTGAGGCCCTTGTCCACCGCGACCACATCTCGATGCATCCCCACGTCGGTTTCAAGGAAATATTCCCTGATACTGCATATCTCGCGATTGTGGAGAGTCTTAGCGTTTAAAAAGCCTCGACCCCCACACCTCCGCGGGATATACAGTCTCATAACAGAAGAACGCGGGTGATGCATTCGATATGCCGTCAACAATGTACGGACCCTCCTATCCAGGGCTTCTAGTTCTGTTTGAGTCCATTTGAGTATGCCGAAAGAGTACATCAAAACCGGCATGACCCAACCGTTAAAGGCACGTACCTTATTTCCGCCTGATAAAAGACTATTAAATATTTTTTTCAGGCGGCCACCTCGGCTTGCTTTGCGCACTTGTATCAAAATGTACTATTTTATATTGAGTGACACCAAAGTTGTTGATTTTTTTGTTGATTTTGTTGATTTTAATGTCGAGGTCATTATCATTATTATTGACCACGGCAAGGCATTTCTGCTGAGTGTATTCCATCAGAAGATTCGTTTTGTCGCCCCTTCGCTTCACCCGCTCTCACACACTCGACCTACGCTTCGCTCTGGAGGTCACCCTAGGCCGCGCCATCGCTTCACATCAGTCGAGTTGTGGCCAAACGGTTGCCTATGTCGTTTAAAAAAATATTTATACAAAGGTACTGGTAACTCGACGTATTCCTTGCAGGTCTTCATAGAAAGGTTCGTACTTCTTAAGCAGTTCGCCAGATTCCTTAGATATGCTGGGGATGTATGATGTGCGACATCCTCGGGGGATACATTTCCGGGATGCTTCTGAGACTGAGACTACGCTTACGAATTTATCGTAATTTTGTGGGATAGGTGGGATGGAAATTAATTCGGCGTCCACAAACTTTGAGAGCTGTTCCTAATCGGCTTTCAGGTAGTTGAAGCGGCGTTATAGAAAGGTTAAAATGCAACAAATTAAGGCGAGGTTACCCCGAGCGCCGTATGCATCAATCGCTTACCCCAGCCCCCGCACGGAAAGGCGATACGTAACAAATTACGCGGCGCGAAAACGCGCGCGCTTAGCGCACGGGTCGTGAGTTCATGAACTCGGATAGGTACTAAGTTGCGTTTCAGGGTAGAGCGATGCAGTAAAACAACTTGAATTGATATGTATAAGTTCACTTTGTTTTATTTTTCTAGAAAGTATTGGTTATAGATAGATTAGGAACCTACGTATTTTATGAACGTGAACCTAATTACTAACAATTAAAATAAGTAGATATAATTAAAATTAAGAAGGTATACTTATTTATTTTTGCGAATAAGGTGAATTCAAAATCTGACTGACACTAAGATCATGAATACGGGTATGATTCAAAACTACACGCCACGCGCCATTCGGTTTTAAAAAAAAATATGCTTTACTTTTTTTTCGGTTTTGTTGTCATGGGTTTCGTTTTCGTGGTTTTTGGGGTCGCTGATAAAATTAGGTCAAAATGAAAATCCAAGATGGCGACGACGAAAATTTTCGATTTTTTCTTCATGAGTGTCATTTTCGTGGTTTTTGGAGTCGCTGATAACGAAACTGAGGTCAAAATGAAAATCCACGCTGGCGCCGACGAAAATTTTCGGTATTTTCGTCATGGGTGTCATACATGGTTTTCGTGGTCGCTGATAACGAAAATTTGGATTTTCATTTTGACCTAATTTTCGTTATTAGCGACCCCGAAAACCATGAAAATGACACCCATGACGACAAAGCTGAAAATTTTAATTGGCGCCATCTTAAATTTTAATTTTGACCTAATTTTCGTTATTAGCGACCCCGAAAACCATGAAAATGACACCAATGACGAAAAAACCCGAAAATTTTCGTCGGCGCCATCTTGGATTTTCATTTTGTTCTCATTTTCGTTACCAGCGGCCCCGAAAACCATGAAAATGACACCCATGACGACAAAGCTGAAAATTTTAATTGGCGCCATCTTGAATTTTAATTTTGACCTTTATTTTCGTTATTAGCGACCTCGAAAACCCTGAAAATGACACCTATGACGAAAAAACAGAAAATTTTCATTGGCGCCATCTTGAATTTTATTTTTGACCTAATTTTCGTTATCAGCGACCCCGAAAACCATGAAAATGACACCCATGACGACAAAACCAAAAGTTTTTGTCGGCGCCATCTTGGATTTTCATTTTGTCCTCATTTTCGTTATCAGCGACCCCGAAAACCATGAAAATGACACCCATGACGACAAAACCGAAAATTTTCATTGGCGCCATCTTGAATTTTAATTTTGACCTCATTTTCGTTATCAGCGACCCCGAAAACCATGAAAATGACACCCATGACGAAAAAACCGAAAAAAGTAAAGCATAAAATGCAGAGGAAGTAAAATAAAAAAAATTAAAGTGATTTTATCTTTAATATGTAAATAAGTCAACAAAATAATAAAAAACTAGTAGGTACACACGACGGCACATGAAGCTGTCATTTACAGTATAAATTGGCCTCGCTTTGTATAGATTTCCTATACAATGAGAGATCCGCATAAACTGGTTTTGTACAGCTTGATCGGTCGTTGTGCGTACAAAATACGATATCGACCATTACTCATTCTATCTCGTTCTCCCCTACATACTTTCTTTTTCTGCCCATGTCGAACTCGATAATCTTCGGCTTACCGGGCTCCCTACAAAACTTTTTTAGATCTCCTTACAAAAAGAAATTATTGGAATAAATGTTTCGATTTTAGTAGGCCAGTTACAGGCAGTTTTGAATTGTCGAAAAAAAGATAATAAAATGAAGCTACAGTCCCATTCAAAAGGCATAATAACTGAGTAAGTACTGTAGTTGCCCATTCCAAAGTTACCGAAATTTATAAATAATATTGCGAAATCATAAATAGCGACTTTTGCAACGACACAATAAAGTTCAATTCAAACCGCGCAGCGCTAATTATCTACAGTTATATTCTCCTAGAAGATGCCTCTCTTTCTAATGCGTAACTCTTATCTTATACCTTCTGACTACGTTCCCTATTAGGTACCTACTGTACTTTTGTGATCAAATGACATTTCAAATAAACCTAGGCTCGGTGTTTACTAAGTATTATTTTTTACAAACTATTTTTGGCTCAGTTCGTAACAGAACTTAGCGGGGGTGGGGTGGCAGGTTCGAAAAATTGGCACACGTCCGACCTCCAACGCGTTCCGCTCGGGACTGAAGCACGCGATGCGAATATGAAATGATGAAAACAGCAAATTTTGGAAATGGTGGTATAGGTTTTTTTAATATTTCAAATTATGATCGCCGTGTACTGTCACATTTTTTACGACCTTTATAATGGTATAAGTTTTATTGTTAAAAACCTAATATAACTCAAATGAAGTAATACTAAAAACCATCATTTAGACTTGTCTTTGCGATTTAATTGGATGTAACAAAGTGCAAGTAATCGTGTATCGCTGTGCCGAAATATCTAGATCGAAGTGTGAAATATGTAATATATTTTTTTCAGAATTTAAATCATATCTAATATTAAATTCTGAAAAAATTATTAAAAATATTTTTTTATTTTAATCTATATAGGAATAAAACACAATACAAAACGACGTTTATCTGGATAACCTCGCCTTAAGCCACCAAATGTTCTACTGAAATTCAGAAGTTTTTAAATTAGGTTTTTTAAATGATAAATCTCAGATTAAAATACATATATTAAAAGCCAATTTAAAAATGATTTACGACGCGACTTCACTGAAATTTAAGTTAATATCATAGTGGATGCCGTAGCAGACCTTTGTTAATAAATGAAAGTTCAAATATGCCTAAAACTTTGGCAAACATCACTAATCAAACATTTTATTTTGTGTCATTTTAGCCATTACTTTATAAACAAACACTTAAAAACAATCTTGAGCCTCTTTACTTCTCTAGGGGGGACAGGTGGGACCCCCATAGTTGCCCTGATTGTCCAACGATCATCGGAATCCCTTGCAACGTCTGAAAAATATTTGGAGCTGACGTGATACTGAACAACAATAAATTGATGTTTTTTTATTTTTTTGAGTTTTAAGATACGACAAGTAATTGTCGTATCACCAATTCGACAGGAATTCTGCTGTAGGCTGATAATGGACATAACAGAGTGGCTTTGTATTCTATTTTCATTAATTACGCCTTAAATAATTCCGAAAATGAATCATTTTGAAATAAACTAAGTATTCTGATTATTAGTGGGTAATGAAGTATATTACTACTAATAAAAGACTAAGTAGGTACCCAGCACTACCCGGTAAGAACGAAAAATAGAACGTATAAAACGTACGAGGGCGGGTCAATAAGTCCGTGACTTTTTGAATTTCTGACCTCTTTACTGAAACAGCAACACTGCTCCTGTCAACAGGCATCTGTCAGTTGACTCCTGTCAAAATTTAAACTTGCTGCGTCAGTTAGTTTGTGTTTGACAGCTATTTTTATCAGACTACTCACTAATTTGAGGAGAAAATGGAAAAAAGTGAATTTCGTGTGCTTATTAAGCATTATTTCTTGCGAAAAAAAACCATTACCGAGACCAAGGCTAAGCTTGATAAATACTATGGGGACTCTGCACCATCGATTTCAATGGTAAAAAAGTGGTTTACTGAATTTCGTTGTGGCCGTACAAGCACTGAAGATGCCGAACGTCCTGGACGCCCAGTTGAGGTCTCTACACCCGAAACAATCGAAAAAATTCACGATATGGTGTTGACCGACCGAAGATTGAAAGTGCGAGAGATTGTGGAAGCCGTAGGGATCTCGCATGGCTCAGTGGTTTCAATTTTGAATGATCACTTGGGCATGAGAAAGCTTTCCGCAAGATGGGTGCCGCGTTTGCTCACAGTCGACCACAAACGCAATCGTGTAACAACTTCACAGGAAGCTTTGGCGTTGTTTAATCGCAATATGGAGGAGTTTTTGCGCCGTTTTGTAACCGTGGACGAAACATGGATCCATCACAACACACCAGAAACCAAACAACAGTCAAAACAGTGGGTTTCTAAGGGTGAATCGGCGCCAAAGAAGGCCAAGGTGGGTTTGTCAGCCAATAAAGTTATGGCGACTGTTTTTTGGGATGCACGCGGGATAATCCACATTGACTACCTTCAAAAGGGAAGAACAATCAATGGGGAATATTATGCCAACTTATTGGACCGATTCAATGACGATTTGAAAAAAAACCGACCTCATTTGGCCAAGAAAAAAGTTCTTTTCCACCAAGACAATGCAAGGGTGCACACATGTGCAGTTGCCATGGCAAAAATCCATGAATTGGGCTATGAATTGCTCCCTCATCCGCCCTATTCTCCAGATTTGGCTCCGAGCGACTACTTCTTGTTCCCAAACCTGAAGAAATGGCTTGGTGGAAAAAGATTTGACTCCAATGATGAAGTCATCTCGCAAACAAAGGCCTATTTTGAGGACCTCGACAAATCATTTTTTTTGGAAGGGATAAAAAAATTGGAGAAGCGTTGGACAAAGTGTATAGAGCTCAAGGGAGACTACGTTGAAAAATAAAATTATTTTTTTATCAAAAAATCTGTGTTTTATTCCAAAAGTCACGGACTTATTGACCCGCCCTCGTATCATACAAGTATTTTACGTACGTATACAAAATTTAGAACGGATAAAAAAAACAAAAATACCTAATTTTTGTTTTTTTTTCATCCGACGTAAATTTTGTATTTTTCGAAGTAGGTATACATGAAAAATTTATTTAGTAATTTGAAAAGAACAATATTTATCGTTCGCAATTTTCATCGCTAATTACACAACAACACACTACTAACAAAATCGAGCTTAAAACAAAAAAAAAGTAAAATCGATCTGAATCGATAACGAATTTCGTTCCATATGAACAAACGTGATACCTACTTATGTAGGTACGGTAAACATCAAAAGCCGATGAACTCTTCAGATTTTTTTAAATATGAGCAAAATATTCAGTTAAATAAATAAAAAAAATATTTTTATGATATGAAAAAAAAACATTAATTACAAGAAGTTCTGACAACAATTTATCGGTTCATTTTATCAATTTAGTTAGATGAAGACGTGTTAGTGTTTTGTTGCTGTCTGTCCGAAATTTTTCGGACATGTCCGGAATTTTAGCTCTGTGTCCGGAATGTGGGGAAAATTCTAAATTATGTTTCTGAAATAAACTCAAAAAAGCAGGTACGATAGTCGATATATTTCAATAAATTAATTGATTACGCAGCCAAATAGTGGCATAGAGGTAATAGAGGAATATGGCGCGGCGGCTCAAGGAATCCAGTCGGTGGGTAGGTTCGATACGCCCATGAAATCAATAAAACACTCAAGAAAACTTA
Source organism: Noctua janthina (assembly GCA_963576755.1). Lineage (NCBI taxonomy): Eukaryota > Metazoa > Arthropoda > Insecta > Lepidoptera > Noctuidae > Noctua > Noctua janthina. The sequence goes on from OY755058.1 coordinate 7,527,913, forward strand.
GATAAAGTACAATGAGCTATCGAAATAGATAGCAAAATATAGTCTTGATCAACTTACATAATTTTTATTTTTTGAAAACACTTACCAATAGCACCGTTTTCCTGTTTTTGAGTGCCGAACATGAGGTAGGCACTTTTAAACAGGAAAATGGTGTGAAGTGGAATAATATGATTATTATTGATAATGTTAGTGAGGACTACTTACTTAAAAATAAAACTTAGGTAATTATTGAAATTGAAAATCGGTATCTATCGGAGCAGGATGCTTCAATTACCTGAAATCACCTGAAACTTCGATAAGGTAATCGTTAATGGTTCGATAATTCTAATCTAAAAAATTTAGGTAGGTACCTAAATTTGTTAGATTAGAACCAAAGAAAGTTTCGGGTAGCTTGATGTGCTGGCGTTTGTACATAGGATTTAGGCTATGGAAAATACCACCTTCAATATTATACCCGACTGGGGCCTATACAATTTGTTAAAAAATACGTCCGATCCAAAATGGTCATATAAGTATACCAATGACACTACCAAATAAAATATGAAACATAAAATATTCTTGCAGGTAAACATATTTAATATAATTTTAAAATGCATGATTTTGTTGCCCTAATTACCACCATTTCCCTAAAATCTAACAAACTTTTAAAAACGTCACAACACCATCGTCGGGCATTACTATGTTCGATCGTCAATTTATTAGTGTTTGTTTATGACGTCACTACCCGAGAAGCGACCGGAGTCTCGTGTTGCCATGTATTTTTCCTCATTTTAGTACATTTTTTTTTGCTGTGATAAAATTTCTTATAATCGCATAATACATCTTATGTGTTTTTTAACGTGGGTGATTACAAAAATATATGCATATTTATGTTTAAAAGTAATTCGAATAGACAAATGACATAAAAAATGAAAAAGTTTAATCGTCTGCGAAATGTTCCAGAGTAGCCCGCCAAATCAATTTTTTTTATTTTAATATTTAAGACTATTTCATGAAAAAGTCATTCAGTGGGGTTAAATGAACTAGGGGTTTGAAATTGTGGATTGGGATTGATGATGAACATACAACCTGACAACTGCTAGTTGCAAAAAACGTAAGAAAATTTTTGGACATTCGTTTAAAGGCGCAAATAATTAACGGTAAAATGGACAAGAGCGTTAGGTATTCAAAAAAACAACAGTAAGCCCCGTTATGAAGGAGTGGCTAAAGAGTTGTGGTTCAGGCCATTATAGGGAGCTAGAGCGCGTAGGATGCCGTCGCCTCCTTTTGCGCGGAAGTGATGGTCGCAAAAGAGGCGGCGGAAAGAGAGGGTTCCCATAAAATTTTCAAGATCCCGAAAACTCAAGCATTGCGGAATATACGAGTAGATGGGGTATTTTCGGATACCTCATGTACTCCTTGTACCCCTTGGCGTCAGGAATCTTATTTTTATTAATCACTATTTGGACCACCTTGTATACTGCCACTTCGAAAGCTTTAATGAAGTCAACCTAAAGCTTTATCAGCCGAATATATAGGGTCTAACTATTCATACACGAAATATTTTCAGGGAATCATCTAACGGCTATAACAAAGCCATTTCAAGGGATTTTTTTTTTATCCGAGTATATTTTTTATAAAAAATAAATAATTTAAAATTACTTGACCCACAAAATAAATACTGGATCCTTATTTTTAAGCATCCATTACGGTAGTTTACTACGTCGTATTTACCTACTGTCATTGTTAGAATATGGGAGTAAAGGTTTTATGCAAAAAGTCTCAAAAAAAAATTTGAATTATAACAATTTTGTAAAAAAAAAAACACTCAGATAATTTTTTTTTTTTTCGTTGCTATGGCGACTTTACGACTTATAGAAGTTATTCTTAAAATATTTCGTGTATGAAAAGATAGACCTTATATAGGCACGGTTTTCTTTGGCTTTAACAATTACTTTATCTTAGTAGCCTCCTGGGATGCTCCGAGACCAGCTTAATGATATCTGCTATCATGGTATAATAATATACTTGTATATTATTATACAAGTATATTATTATAATAATATACTTGTATATTATTATACCATGTCTGCTATATTCTTGTTTTGTGCTTTTTAACTAGTTGCATGAGCAATCCAGATAGCAAGGCTTTCAGTGCTATGTATTAGGAGCTCTACCACTCTCCTTCTCTTCTGTAGCGGGTTTAGCTCCACGAATGGTTTTCTCGGACTCCCAACTGATGTTGATGTTCCAACACTGCACGTCTCCGATCTGTAGGGTAGGATGTTGATGCACTACTGACACTAAAGAATCTTTTCCCTCACGACTTCAGGTCATTTTATATTCTCCCGCAGCCATGTCGCATACTTTTTTATGAATGTACGTCGTACCTACGTACGTGCGAGAATATGACTATTACACGAGATCCGTTTGTTCTTCAACGAACAAACATAGTCTGACAGAATTGTTTTAATTCCTTTTTTTTACACAAATAACTACCTCTCTCATTGTGACGTACCGATATTTCCGACTTTGATTGTAACTAGGGCCCATTTGGCCCCGCTAGAGCTTATATCCGCTAATCCTCATGTGACATGTCATTAGTATCTGATTACCGATAACATTAAAATTGTACAGAATATTATTGATCAACGATGCAACAATAACAAAGCTGTAGCTGTTTTATCTAAGTAGCAAAATTTGAGGAAAAATAATTTAACTCAACATTATCAACTGAATAAAATATTTGATGGCACCTCAGTTAAAACTACAGTCATGAGTCAACCTTACTTGATGCGAGGATATAATTTTTGGAAAATTGTAGCACACAACATGACGCCGTTTCCATGAAAAGGTTAGGCAGTGTGCGGTGCCCAAGCCCATAGTACCTATAGCTACATTTCTCTAGTTTGATTTGAATATCTTAAATAATATTTATATACATCTTGCGATGCTCTCCTTAGGCGGTTGGACCAAGGGTCTGATTAGGAAGGCAGAACCTGCTCGGTACGGCTTGCATTGAGAGGAGGTTCGTGTCTCTTGAGCCTTAACCACCGGTAGCTTGGAACCTGCTCCCGACTCCGGCGGGCCACTACCTTTAATATTAAAAAAAACATACAAAACATAAATAAAAGTAATATTATAAAATAAAAATCTACATATCTATACTAATAATATAAAGAGGAAAGATTTTTTTGTTTATTTGTTTGTACCGAATAGGCTCCGAAACTACTGGACCGATTTGAACTATTTTTTCACTAATAGAAAGCTAAATTATCAGGAAGTAACATAGGCTATAATTTATTTTCAAAAAAATTAGAGATCCTTAAGAAAATTGCAATAATGCAACCCTTTTTTTTTTTTTTTTTTTTTTGGATGGGAAATCATCAAATGACCCCCCCCACTCTGGGCGGAGCGGAAGGGAGTGTCAGACTTGTACTGACTAAAACCCATCCATGTTCCTTCTTTGCCCTTTGTGTTCCAGGGCCACGGTGTCTCTTTCGAACAGTCCCGCAGCTCTGGCAGGCATCGGCCCATGCGGACCCCTACTCGGTTGCTGACATCTCTTTGAGGCGCGCGTGGAACACAAACGCGCCGTCGACACGGCCTGTCGTCATAAGACGGCCGGACGGCGAGCTAGCCCATAACTCGCCGTCCACAGGCCCGCGCCTACGGTGGCCGGGAGCCACCACGTGACCCCCGACGCCCAGGGCGTCTCCCGCCCCAGGGCGTCTCCCGCGGCGGCTGGGACGTGAGGTTCTTTCCCTCTCACGTCCCGCCACCTCCTTCACTAGCATGACTGCTTCACAGAAGGTGGTGACGGCTTCCCATTCCCTCTCGCTCCGGACCATGGCTTGAACCAGGGCCGGACGCGAGAGATCGCCGCCGCCAATCGCCGCTACAAGGACACGGCGGTGCTCCGCCCAAGCGGGGCAGACCTCTACGGTGTGCTCCACCGTGTCCTCCGGACGATCCTCGCAGTGGAAACACCCGGGCGTTTCCTCCCGCCCGATTCGGTGCAAGAACCTCCCGAAACAACCGTGTCCGGTGAGGATCTGCGTCAGGCGGTAGGTGAGGGCGCCGTGGCGCCTCTCTAGCCACTCCTCAAAGAGGGGACTTATCGCCACTATGGTAGCGTGCCCTGCACGGGGTTGCAACAGTCGCTCTCTCCATGTCGCCATGATATCACGCCGGAGGTCTGTCCGCTGAGCGGCAATTTGCCGCGGCAGCGGAGTTTCCCCCCGACGTAGTGCCTCCGCGCGCCATTCATGCAGGCGCGCGAGGACTATCGCCTCCAGATCCCATGGCGGCAATCCGGCAAGGAGGCTAGCCGCCTCGCCGGAGATCGTGCGGTACCCCCGGATTAGCCTTATGGCTATTACCTTTTGGGGCGTGTTCAGGTAGTGGGCGGCTTGCCGCCTTAAAGAACGCGCCCACACCGGGGCCCCGTAAAGGGCCATAGACCGCACGACCCCCGCGTATAGCCTCCGGCAGGAGGCGTTTGGACCCCTCAGGTTGGGCAAGAGCCGCTTGAAGGCAGCCCCTGTCCGTTCCAGTTTGGGAGCCAAACGTCGGAAGTGCTCCACGAAGTTCCACCGGCTGTCGAGGACGAGTCCTAGGTACTTCAACGTCGACCCGACGCCGATGGAAACCCCTCCTGCCGTCAGTAGGGATCCCGACGGTGGCGCATTCCGAGGCCCATGAAAACACATGGCCTCGGACTTGTGCAATGCCACCTCGAGACCCAATTGCCGGATCCTATCCACGACTATCGCAACCCCGCGTGTCATGTTTTCGGCCGCCGCCTCGTGCGACCTCCCTTGTGCCAGTACCAGCGTGTCGTCAGCGTAGCAAACTACGCTGACGCCGGTAGGGAGGTCGGCGCGCAGCACCCAGTCGTAACCGATGTTCCACAGGGCCGGTCCTAGAACCGATCCCTGTGGAACACCGCACGACATCTCTCGCCGGTTCCATTCTCCGCTCTGACCGGGGTAGATGACGGCCCTATCCGTCAAGTAGTCCCCGACCACACGACGAAGGTAGGTTGGCACCTGGTGATACCGGAGTGCCTCCCCAATGCAGCTCCAGGGCATGGAGTTGAAGGCGTTGGCGATGTCAAGAGACACCGCCAAGACGACCCCGCCCCGGGACACCGCGTCCCCCGTCGTGAGGGCTCTCACGCGCATGATGGCGTCCACCGTGGAGCGCCCCTTGCGGAAACCAAACTGGTGTTCCGCAAGATCCGGCCCCATCCCCGCAAGGTGCCCGGCAAGGCGGTTGGCAATGACTCTTTCGAAGAGCTTGCCCACCTCGTCGAGCAACACGATGGGCCGGTATGCGGACGGAGAGTCCGCAGGGCGCATAATAATGCAACCCTAAAGTAGCAAAATTTTGCCTTTAAAATTCATTATTTGGCGTGCGCTGAGAAAACTATTGATGATACTTAAAAATGATGTACTACATGATTAAAGTACTCATTATTACCTACAAAAAATTCCGCGAGAGCATATATCTAACTAGCATAGTTAAGTCACAATAGCAGCTTTTGTGTTCTAAAATTTCATTAGATCGCCCCGGTAGAAACAAAAAGTTGGTTACATTCGTATCGTAGTATTAATTCTTATTCAAATAAATAGTTTTATTATCAAGGGTATTTAGCAGTTATATACTGAGTGTTGAAGAACTTATCAATATGTAAGATACATGCAGCGACATCTATTAAACCAAACTGGTACTAATGAATAAAAATGTGCTCACAAGATAACTTTAAAATTGACTGACCGGCTTTGTTAAAAAGTTATTATAGCGTACTTTAGATTAGTCTACATGACACTGCTTTGAAAATCTATTTACCCTGTAGTGTGTGTTCGATCGCTTTCCATGTGCTTTGCATACGGAAGGCAGTTGCAAGAGGTCTGCAAGACTTTACAGCAGTTATATCGTGTTTGCGCTCATTTCATGCACCTTGATGAGAACATTACACCTAGCTAGAGTATGACTTTCATCGGCGGTCTAACGATGGAGGCGGAAGGCAGTTGCAAGAAGTCCTCAACAGTTTACAGCGGGTCATTTTATGCTTCTTGATGAGAACTTTAGATCTAATTGGAGTATGACTGTCATCGACGTTCCACCGATGGAAACGGAAGGCAATTGGAAGAGGTCATCAACAGATTCCAGCAGTTATATTGTTATTGGGCTCATTTCATACGCCTTGGTGAGAACTTTAAATCTGCCTGGAGTATGACTGCCATCCAAGGACTGACGATGGAGACGGCAGGCAGTTGCAAGAGGTCCGCAACAGTTTACAGCAGCTTTATCGTGTCTCGGCTCATTTCATGCAACTTGATGAGAACTTTCGACCTAGCTGGAGTATGACTGTTATCGAGTGTCTAAGGATAAAGACTTAAGGCTGTCGAGGGAAGCCCTTATTTGGAAAAACATAACATGCAAATATTTCCGAGAAACTAAATTGTTACCTACTTGAATCTTTACCAATATTATAAAGATGAAGAGTTTGTTTGTTTGATTGGTTGAACGACCTAATTTCAGGAACAACTGGTTCGAATTGAAAAATTATTTTAGTGCTGGATAGCCCATTTATCGAGGAAAACTATAGGTTGTATAAGATCACGCTACAACCAATAGGAGCGGAGCATGAATGAAAAGTATTGCAAAAACAGGGAAAATGTATTCCTTTTGAGAGCTTCCGTTGCGTGCGCTGTGTAAACCGTTAAAGTTACGCAACAATCATGAGTCTGCGATAGCATATATTATGTCTATCTTTTAAGGTTGATTCACACTCTCTATGATGTGGCGCAGACGAAGTTGCGCGGGTCAGCTAGTATCTATATAAAATGGTAAACTGACTGACTGAGTGATATATCAACACGCAGCCCAAACCGCTGGTCCTAGAGACATGAAACTTGGAAGGTGTGTTCTTTGCGAAGAGTAGGTATCCACTAAGAACGGATTTTTCGAAATACCACCCCTAAAGGGTTAAAAAGGGGGCTGAAGTGGAATCATGCAATTAAATTTTGACCAACCGATTAGGCTGAAATTTTGCACACACCTTTGGTTCTGGTGACAATACATTTTTATGACAGATATTCCTTAATCCTGCAGCCAGGATAATCTCCTCAAGAGAGAACTCTTCAACGGTTAGTAGCATGGACACGAAACTTTGTATACGCGTTCAAGTTTGATAGATATAGATGATTTTTATCATGACCTCATCCTGCAGCCAGGATCGTCTTCTCACCAAGGAACTCCTCAACGGTTACTAGCGTTTTTAAAAAGGTATTTTTAAGTTAAAATCACTAATATTTCGGCTTATGATTGGAATCGAACAAAACGTAAATCATTGTTTTTTTTTATTTCAACCCACAAGGGGGTAAAAAGGGGGATGAAGTTATGTATGGAAGTTGTTCGTTTGCTAAATTTTGTATTCAAGTAAAAATAAATAAGTACACTTGTACCATTTGTAACTTTTCATAGAATGAAGCGATTGTGATGAAACAAAAACTTTTTATCCTGGTAGTACGTCGTCCCGTCGGATATTTTTCGACATCCACGCGGGCGAACCCGCGGGCAAAAGCTAGTATAATATAAGTGAAGTAGGACACTTAAATTGGCTTGATAACATTGATCTTGAAGTAAAATAGATATCTTAGAATCGAAGAAATTTATTGCTTATGGTTTACAAAATACATAATTATAAGCATTTATAAAAAATACAAACCAGTCACATCTTGCATCAAAAATCTATGAGGAGGGTATTAGTTCTAAACAAGAATAATCATACAAAATAAACTATAATGCATCTAAAATATTTTTAAAGTTGAAGGCACAATTTCGTTTTACCGATAATTTCATATTATTTCTAATAAAAATCCATGGTTACTCCTCAAAGATCTGAATTTTATTCATACTAATGATAAATCAGTCAATAAGATGGCCACTATCACATACTTTCCTAAATCCTTTTTCATTAATATTATTAAATCAATGCATTTACAGATAAAGTTTAAACTATCACATCAGACAATTATTATGACACCTGGGCATGCAATATTAGGCATTTTCATTCAAGCCATCACCCACAAAAAATCAAAATATTAATTACTAACGCAATACAATTGGCAAAAATGTTTTTTTGTGGTACTAACAACTAATACAACAATAAATGCTCTTATTTTAAATAAAAGTTAATGTCTTTAGGTAGGATCAACCTACAGTATTAAGAAAAATGCAAAAATATCTTAAAACATAACAAAAAAGTAGGTAACATAATTGAAATTATATCTGTAGCAAGGAACAAATTTATAAGTTAATACATGGTCACAAACATAATAGTAGCTAAGCATAGCTAAAAATCATTGCAAAAAACAAAATTAAAAATAGTTTGACTTTCGTGATATGTACTGTTACTGTTGCAATTGATCTCTTTTGTTCTTCAGTTCTTTTGTTATGTATGTAATGTTTACAAATATTTCTTATTAAGTACTTTACATTATGTAATCTCAAACATTATTGTATAATAAATACATTCAGTGCAGGCAATACATTTTAAACACTTATGATTGGCAGCATGTAATTTTTTCATACTATTTTAAATTGAGCAAATACAAAAGATAAAACATAATTTTGAAGTTTGTGCATAGGTTCTTATTTAGTAAATTGTATAATGAGCAAACAGTTTTGTTTACCTACCCAACCCTAGACATAACATCACTAGCACTTAGTATTTGTCTACTTAAGTAATTTGTGACATGGCATTGTTATCCTAACACTAACCACCATTCTTCATTTGGATACAAAATTCTTTAAAACAACTTATTGGAACAAGAGATGCAGAAACAAAATAATCTCATAAAATGTATGTTAAAACACAATGCATATAACTGCTATTAAAATATTATTTTCAACAGCCATTGAACATTATTTTCTAATAAAGTTTCCTTTTATATTTTTTTTTTCTGATAACTTATGCTAACAATATGTTTTAATACCCAACTAGGGCATGTAGAACCAGAACTGGTTCAGTAGTAAGAAGCGCGATTTCCCGGGTTTTACCATGGAACCGGTTCTACATTCCCCATACCTAACATATAGGTACAAGATCAAACACAGTTTATCAGCAGGATTACTTCTTGCCAAACACAAGTAGGCGAGTGAGCATACTTGTGATGCAAGGAACCTGCTTCTGTTGGTGCATGGGCACCAGGTCTGGAGTATTAGACTCAAAGTCCAGAGCTACTCGTTGACATACAAAAGTTAATAATGTCAAGATGTCTCTGTCTGTTCCTGCACTGCGTAACTCCTCACACAATGCTTGCATAAACCAGGATCCGCGAGTAGTGTTCCTCCAAGAGTAGTATCCAGGCACAGTAGAAAATACAATCAGGAAATCTGCATGGACTGGGATTTTGTATGACGCAGAAGGTGACCCATCTGTTTCAGTATAACTCACTAGACTAACACCACCATCCAATTTATCACCCTGGCAAGCTTGAATAAAGAACAGCTTTGGTTTTCCAGCAAGGGTTGGACAATTGTCACCAGTGAAGTAGTGCCACAAGTTGTCTGGCTTGTAATGTGTATCTTTGGCATACAACATTCCTAGCTCTCCGTGGGTTAACACGGCAATAAGAAGACAGTCGAAGTCAGTATGGTCCATTTCTGCTGTTTGCTGAACATATCTAATGACTTCTTCAGATGTCAAGTTAACTAGCACCGTAACTTTGAAGCCTAAGCCCTTGAGGACCTTGGAGAGATTATCACTGTCTACGTTGGTGCCAGTACGTGACTTTAAGCTATGAATGTCGAAATGCTCGTGGTTGAAAATAATAGCCATCCCACGATACTTGTGCTTCATGTTGTAAAACGGTGCGTTTCTGTCAACGGGCATCCTTGCAAAGCGGCGTGATCTCGAAGATTCATAAGTGCCCAGCGCGTCAGCTTCATCGCCGCCACCGTTCGCTTTGCGTCTTTGTCCAGTTTCAACACTTCCATTGTCTTGAGCTTCTCCGTCCAACATTTTGATTACTTACTGAGTTAACAAAAAGTAAGAGATATAGGACTCCAGTTATTCAGTACACACTCAAATTAAATTAAAATCAACAGAATTGCTGAGAATATTACCGCAACTCGCGAAAATCGTGACTATCAATAAGTCAATTTCACTGTTCACAGACTATTTATATGTCAATCAAATCAACATGAACAATGAATGTCGGCTTCCAATCAAAACCAAAACTTTGGCTCGACCACAGATTATCTATAAAAGTTCAGTCTGGTTTGGACATAGAGTAATAAGCTATGGAGGCAGCAAGCTTTCTGCCACTTTTTGCGGAAGGCGAGATAAGCAAATACAGCACCGGAAATTTGACAATCACACCCAAAGACATGCATCCTTTTGCTACAAACGCACGCGAAGAAAAAACCATCACACAATAATGAAACACACAAACTAAAACTCAAAGCATTTATTTCCAATAGACCCGTGATGGGCGCTTTTGCATAGTCAAACAAAACATACATTGCATTATTCATTAACCCCATTCAATAACTATTTCATGAAAAAGTCATTCAATTAGGTTAAATGATCTTAGAAGGTTGTATTGATTTTAATGACTAGAATTCTGTAACTATATACGTGTTACTTGCGCAATTGCGCAAAACATACAATCAGACACTGATGTGCAAATTGCAAAAAACGTAAGAAAATTTGAATTTAACCTGTAATAAAATATAATATAGGTTGTAAGTTGATTATTTATAAATAGTTTTTTTTTTCTATTTGTTTGTATTGATACCAACAGGTGATACAGGTTTAATGCGTGGCTGATATTTATAAAACAAAATTGCGAGCCCTTTCTATAGGATTTGCAAGTTGCAATCAGGTTTCGTGTCGATGATTGATTACGCCCGTTGTTGCAGTCGGGGCCAAGAGACTTAAACGTAATATTTGAGTCGAAGGCTTTTAGATGCAACACTGTTATTCAACAATTAAAATGCTCCAGTGGCGAAGGTTCCATACAACTCGATTCCTGCCGGCTTTCCTTTGAAGAATGGCATAGTCAGTATTCTATAGATAAATAATATAATCACATTAAAGATATGTACTCCGGCTTACCTCTTACAAAAATTGAACACTTCGTTTCTGAAATACTCAAGGATGTTGGACAGACTATTACTGAATCTGTATTACTTGGGCAGGGTTATGTTATGAATAGGTTTAGATGTCGATTGTCCTCGTGCCTATTTATTTTTGCACTTTGCTGTTGCCTTCTTCTTTGCGTGTCTTCTCTTTACCAAGAATAGGTACAGAATATTCATTTTGCAAGCAACGCTGTAACGATTCCTCGTTCGTTTCTAGCAACATGTAGCACACAACACAAAACATGTTGCTGAATCCAGCTGAAGCAGCTGCTCAGTGTTGCGCGCCTTTCGTTTCCCAAAAAATGTGCGACTTTTGTTTACGATTTAAGCAGATACGTTGCTATGACAGCAGCCGTAGGTACACCTACAATGATTTAGAGGACATTTAAAAATGTACAAAGGTATACCTAAAATTGACCAAAAGAATTGATGCGAATTAAAAATATGTCTATTTTTAAAGTGAAACAATGGTGGTCTAACGATAAACTACAAAATGATCAGCCAAACGAAGGAAACCAAAATGCCAATTGTCTGAAAGTGGATAAGTTTAATTCGCACAGTGACAGTGATTGTATTTTAGTCGGTGAAGGCTCATTATTAAAAGTGTATAAGCCGAATTTAGAGGAGGCATCCTCGCATACTTTATTGGAAATACAATTGAGCGATGTTGTGCTACAAATTGAGACTGGAAAATTTACTGGGTACGTTAGGTAATTACAAAACAAGCTCCGGTTATAATGAGCAACTTACGCAGTAACTTTATTTTTGTAGGAATTGTGAAGATCGTCAGATTTTATTGTTACATCCACAAAGCTACGAAATTTATCATCTGAAGAGGAAAGAAGGTCACATGGAAGCTGGTACATATTACAAGTTTTAATCAAAAAATATTTATCAGTAGGCAGTCTTATTATTATTTTTCAAAGCAAATTTTTATTAAATGGATAGATAAATAACGACAATCAATGCATAATTTTTCATTCGAAAATTGCAGGTGATCAAAACTACATCACACCAATAATAAAACATTCGTTTACAAGAAAAGCAGACAGTTTGAGTTGTGGCCCCTTCGGAAACATTAAAACGAGAGATTTTATTTGTATACAAAGTTTGGACGGAAGCCTGAGTTTCTTCGATCAAGACACATTCTTGTTCATGTGTATTTTTAATGACGTCATTATACCATCACCTGCGTGTTATATAGCCAGCAGTGATTCATTCGTAATTTGTAAATCGACGTGGGTGTTAGAAATATACAGGTAAGATTTGGACTATACCGGTCCCTGTTTCAAACAGCTCTTTGCCGCTCTACATCCATAACAGAGAGTCATTGATTCTTTTCCACTTTTCTGAGTGGATTGTCACCCAAAGGGCATTGTATCTTGTGTAACATCTAAATATTTTTACAAGTATACCTACTATTTTTTTTAGTTATCAACAGCTAAGAGAATCTAGCGAATTAACTTTAAGACCAAATAAAAAAAACATACCGCAGTGGATATACAACGCCGGAGAAGAAATTTCACGCGTTCAAGTTATCCAGGTACGTATCTTGCCGTAGATATTTGTATGTTTTATTTTGATAAGGATGTAGTACTACTTATATCTTAAAAGCGCGGCTCCTTTTGAGGCTTGCACCAAGTCTGCGCAGGTTCGAATATTGTGCGCGTTCGGGGCTCGTTCCAGAATATATCCCCATATTTTTTTGCCACTAAACTCATCCCTATTTGTGACATTCCTGTTTTCCAGACTAGTAACAACTTTTCCAGTATAGTTGCTCTTGGCGAAAGGCATATTTACTGCTTCCAAGACAATGGATTGATGAAGTACATGATTAAATTTGATTTTATGCCGATTTGCTTCTGTGCTTATCTCATTGGTTGGTATTATGGTAAGTTTAAGTTACTCCCACGTCATCAACAGTTAACCTAGCTAAGTAAGGTTAGTCGGAAACAAGATTACGATTTTAAGCCGTAATGATTACGTTACTGCTTTAATTAATATGCAGACTGAGCTTCACGTGAACAATGACGGGGTGAAAGATTGATGCAAACTTGATTTTTACAATTGGTTTAATACCAAAAGAAATTTACACAATAAATATGTAGGTACGCGTATGGCGGTTTCAACGATCTGTGGGCGAGTAGGTACCGCGACATCGTCACTCGCGGCTGATGTGGTCGGTGTCGTACGCGTGTATGCGTAAAGAGTTGGTGAACGCACACATCCTAGGCGTTAAGGCGAGGTTACCCCGAGCGCCGTATGCATCAATCGCTTACCCCAGCCCCCGCACGGAGGCGATACGTAACAAATTACGCGGCGCGAAAACGCGGGCGCTTAGCGCACTGGTCATGAGTTCACGAACTCGGATAGGTACTAAGTTGCGTTACAGGGTAGAGCGATGCAGTAAAACAACTTGAATTGATATGTATAAGTTCACTTTGTTTTATTTTTATAGAAAGTATTGGTTATAGATAGATTAGGAACCTACGTATTCTGTGAACGTAAACCTAATTACTAACAATTAAAATAAGTAGATATAATTAAAAATAAGAAGGTATACTTATTTATTTTTGTGAATAAGGTGAATTTTAAATCTGGCTGACACTAAGATCATGAATACGGGTATGATTCAAAACTACACGCCACGCGCCATTCGGTTTTTAAAAAATTTATGCTTTACTTTTTTTTCGGTTTTGTTGTCATGGGTTTCGTTTTCGTGGTTTTTGGGGTCGCTGATAACTAAAATTAGGCCAAAATGAAAATCCAAGATGGCGGCGACGAAAATTTTCGATTTTTTCGTCATGAGTGTCATTTTCGTGGTTTTTGGGGTCGCTGATAACGAAACTGAGGTCAAAATGAAAATCCAAGCTGGCGCCGACGAAAATTTTCGGTATTTTCGTCATGGGTGTCATACATGGTTTTCGTGGTCGCTGATAACGAAAATTTGGATTTTCATTTTGACCTAATTTTCGTTATTAGCGACCCCGAAAACCATGAAAATGACACCCATGACGACAAAGCTGAAAATTTTAATTGGCGCCATCTTAAATTTTAATTTTGACCTAATTTTCGTTATTAGCGACCCCGAAAACCATGAAAATGACACCAATGACGAAAAAACCCGAAAATTTTCGTCGGCGCCATCTTGGATTTTCATTTTGTCCTCATTTTCGTTATCAGCGACAATAAAAACAACGAAACCGACACCCATGACGACAAAACTGAAAATTTTTATTGGCGCCATCTAGAATTTTACTTTTGACCTCATTTTCGTTATCAGCGACCCCGAAAACCATGAAAATGACACCCATGACGACAAAACCAAAAATTTTTGTCGGCGCCATCTTGGATTTTCATTTTGTCCTCATTTTCGTTATCAGCGACAATAAAAACAACGAAACCGACACCCATGACGACAAAACTGAAAATTTTTATTGGCGCCATCTAGAATTTTACTTTTGACCTCATTTTCGTTATCAGCGACCCCGAAAACCATGAAAATGACACCCATGACGACAAAACCGAAAATTTTCGTCGGCGCCATCTTGGATTTTCATTTTGTCCTCATTTTCGTTATCAGCGGCCCCGAAAACCATGAAAATGACACCCATGACGACAAAACCGAAAATTTTCATTGGCGCCATCTTGAATTTTAATTTTGACCTCATATTCGTTATCAGCGACCCCGAAAACCATGAAAATGACACCCATGACGACAAAACCAAAAATTTTTGCCGGCGCCATCTTGGATTTTCATTTTGTCCTCATTTTCGTTGTCAGCGGCCCCGAAAACCATGAAAATGACACCCATGACGACAAAACCGAAAATTTTCATTGGCGCCATCTTGAATTTTAATTTTGACCTCATTTTCGTTATCAGCGACCCCGAAAACCATGAAAATGACACCAATGACGACAAAACCAAAAATTTTTGTCGGCACCATCTTGGATTTTCATTTTGACCTAATTTTCGTTATCAGCGACCCCGAAAACCTTGAAAATGACACCCATGACGAAAAAACCGAAAAAAAAGTAAAGCATAAAATGCAGAGGAAGTAAAATAAAAAAAATTAAAGTGATTTTATCTTTAATATGTAAATAAGTCAACAAAATAAAAAAACTAGTAGGTACACACGGCGGCACATGAAGCTGTCATTTCCAGTATAAATTGGCCTCGCTTTGTATAGATTTCCTATACAATGAGAGATCGGCATAAACTGGTTTTGTACAGCTTGATCGGTCGTCGTGCGTACAAAATACGATATCGACCATTACTCATTCTATCTCGTTCTCCCCTACATACTTTCTTTTTCTGCCTATGTCGAACTCGATAATCTTCGGCTTACCGGGCTCCCTACAAAACTTTTTTAGAACTCCTTACAAAAAAAAATATTGGAATAAATGTTTTGATTTTAGTAGGCCAGTTACAGGCAGTTTTGAATTGTCGAAAAAAAGATAATAAAAAGAAGCTACAGTCCCATTCAAAAGGCATAATAACTGTGAAAGTACTGTAGTTGCCCATTCCAAAATTACCGAAATTTATAAATAATATTGCGAAATCATAAATAGCGACTTTTGCTACGACACAATAAGTTCAATTCAGGCCGCGCAGCGCTAATTATCTACAGTTATATTCTCCTAGAAGCTGCCTCTCTTTCTAATGCGTAACTCTTATCTTATACCTTCTGACTACGTTCCCTATTAGGTACCTACTGTACTTTTGTGAACAAATGACATTTCAAATAAACCTAGGCTCGGTGTTTACTAAGTATTATTTTTTACAAACTATTTTTGGCTCAGTTCGTAACAGAACTTAGCGGGGGTGGGGTGGCGGGTTCGAAAAATTGGTACACATCCGACCTCCAACGCGTTCCGCTCGGGACTGAGGCACGCGATGCGAGTATGAAATGATGAAAACAGCAAATTTTGGAAATGGTAGTATAGGTTTTTTTAATATTTCAAATTATGATCGCCGTGTACTGTCACATTTTTTACGAACTTTATAATGGTATAAGTTTTATTGTTAAAAACCTAATATAACTCAAATGAAGTAATATTAAAAACCATCATTTAGACTTGTCTTTGCGATTTAATTGGATGCAACAAAGTGCAAGTAATCGTGTATCGCTGTGCCGAATCAAAGAATCAAAATATCTAGATCAAAGTGTGAAATATGTAATATATTTTTTTCAGAATTTAAATCCGTGCTATATAGGAATAAAGCACAATACAAAACGACGTTTATCTGGATAACCTCGCCTTAACATATACTTAGTTTACTACTTAAATGTAGGTACCGTACTTAGTTTTTATTTCAATGCAAAAAATAATTTTAATTTATCAGTAATCATTTATTTAATTCGACTCTACCGTAAACCTTTGAATGAATAATTTTATGTTTTTGTTTATATTCTAATTAATAAGAACAACTAATCAGAACCAGCTATTCAGTTTAAACAAATGAATAAATGACTTATGACGTCTGGTTGTCGCCATATTGAATTTTGATTACGGTCATATCTTTAGTGAGACTCTCAAGATTAAGACAAATCGATTGACGCAAGAATCACCAAAGTCGGCCCACGCGTTTGGTCAGAGTGCCACAAAGGAACAAACATATAAAAGGTGTAAACGAACCCTTCAAGAAGTCGTCAACCAAGCATTCGGTACATCAAATTAAGTAACCATACGCAAAAAAATATTGCTGGGAAACTACTTTTATTTTTGGGGTGAAGAGTCACGTTTTACGGTAAAACTCAATGTAACGCATTCAAAACATTATGCTGATGGATGCATTGAATAGTACGAGATTCGTGGAGGTATTTAAAGTAAAGTTATAACATTACCAATGTGTATTTAAAAAAAAAAACTTGTGAAAATGCTGGAACTTTGACTCCCAATATCTCCGTAACTTGAAGGTTCCCAGGTATGGTCCAGAACAAAAAAGTGATCGGGGAGAATAAATGCCTTTCAGCTTCGTTAAGGGTCCATTTACACCCTTTAAATAGATTGGCAAACACATTACCCTCCTCAGTCGGGTAAAGAGAAATGTGTTTACAGAACCCGGAGCTCGTCTACTTGTAATGGTAGCTTCAGAAGAATCAAAATTGTTCATCTACGAGGGCACTACTTTATTGTGGAGCTGTTTATTAATAAGCCCTGCAATTTCAATATCTAGATGCTATCTTAAATCCCTGTCTGGAGGTCTGGTTACTCTCTCCGCTGGTGGAATAGTAACTGTGGGATACTTAGGAACGGAACCTGACCTCAACCAGAATGCTCCACCAATGATCAATGAAATTAATGATCCAGAACAAATACAACAAGATCTGAAAATCGTTGAAGAGTCATTAAAGAAAATTTTAAACAACAATGAAGGTCAGGTACTTCTCATATATGTATACATCGTGACTTTTTAGTCGTCTTACAACGGCAGCCTACTTCATGTATCCAATGAATACAAACATTCATAAAAAAAGGTATTTATGAGATTTTAATAATTTAAAAATATAAATATTATTCAGTACCGTATTATTACGTAGTTATAACACCCTGTTGCGAGCGAAAATCTACTGGACTCGAGTGCTGGGTAGGTATATGTTCTCCCGTTTGACACGTAAACATCATTAACTGAATGTTTCAAAATTTATTCTAATTTTTTTTGTACCTGTTATGGAAGATAAAAAAAAATCGGGTACATTGACTGGACCTTTGTAAGACGGCTAAAAAGTCACGGTGTATAACTATTTATTTTTATTTCATGTTACCATTAATAATGAATCTTTGTTCTACAAGCAGATAATGGGAGATTTTCAATGGAACATATACTCAAAATAAAAGCAGATGTAGGCAAGCCGGTACAAAATTTATATCAAGAATTTTCTCAAGTCCAGAATGAGGCGCTACATTTGTTAATATGTCCAGTGATTGTGATAATAACGTGTGAAGATCCTAAGTTAATTTTTAGCGTTCAAGTGACTTTTGATTGCGTTTCACCGTTTTCTTGTTCAGAGTCGACAATTTCATTAGACGGTGTTAATGGGACAGAAATAATTGAGAATCAAGTATTCTTGACAAGTGACGCTGATGTTTCTGAGACTCGAGTCAAAATATTAATAACCATCACTGATAGTACCGGAAGAATTGAAGTTTTGACAAGACAAGTATTACTACCGTCAAGTCTCTACTGTTCGCCATTCGAGAATGTTGCCGACAGCCGAATTAAGTTACGCATTCAAACAAATAATCCATGTATAGAATTTTCAAGAATATTCACAGGTAAATAATTTAAAAAAAAATATCATTTCTGTTTATTAGTACCAAGAGTTAACTATTTGCATGTTTCAGATTTTTCAGAAGACGAATTAAAGAAATATGGAAATACTTTAACTTTGGCGTACAGGTCGTCAAAACAAACCATAACTTTAAAAACAGATGGCGAACAATATTCACTAGAAGCAAACGATTTTACTGACATAATTGCAGTATTAGACCATTTCGTATTAAAATTAATCGACCACCACGTACGAATGACTGTTAAAGATTTCCGAGTGAATATAAAGCACGACAAGGAATTCACTAGGCAACTTGTTCATAAATTTTTGAAATGTGTTGAGACTCACGCGAAAGAACGAAACAAATTAAAAGAACTAGAGGTAAAAATTCTGAACGTGTTGGATTTTGTATAAAAAAATCAGCCAGCTGAAGCTAATTGTTTTAATGTTATACAGGACGAGCTGAATGTGCTTCAGAAACAGTTTACAGTGGTGCAAAAACGATTATTGGTTCAATACGGATCTTCGCCACCTGGAGACTGTGATCCTTTGGAATTTCTCATGAAGGATACACATACGCGCTTGATCAAAGTGGTGCAAGAAATATTAGGATGTAAGGAGACGGTGAGCAGGTAGGCAGCCAAGCCACAAATTATGACAGCGAAAATTATAAATGCCGTTAGGAATTTTGGAATGTTCGGTTCAGCGCCTAAAGTTGAAAATCCAGCAGCACACTATTGAGGAGGGATTGAAAACCGGTACGAATTTGGGTTCCGGTTCTTAAAAAGGTTCTTCTTTTCTGTACGGTTCAGGTTCCGGTTCGGTTCAGAGTACCGGTTTCAAATATAGGTTCCAATATACCGGTTCGGATTTAAAGGCATAGTAGCTAAATCAAACAAATATAGTGGCGCGCGTGTTGGTTATGCAACGAATGATGCGATTTGCGAATGATCTAAGAAAGTAAAAGTATCTCATAAAAAGATAAAGAAGAACCGGTACAAGGTTCCAATTTAGGTTCCGATTCCGGTTCAGGTTCTAAGTAACGGAACCACTAAATACCGGTACTTTACCGGTATTTTAGGAAACTTTTAAATCCCTGCTTTAAAGTGTGCTGCCTTAGGACATAATAAATTTCCATCGTTCATATATATTAACTCGTGACATGTTAGATTGTTAATGTGATATTTTGTCCCAGAGCTGGAAGCGCCTTAGCAGCAGTTGGAAATCTCATTATTTATTTGCTGGATCAATCTGCAAGGGATGAATTTAAAGTTACCCTAATAGAAGAAATGATGTCTTTGGGTTCACTCTATGAACTTTATCAGGTAAATATTTAACCATATATTTTTTTTTTTTTAATAATATTTTAACCTGTGATAAAACATAATATACACCGTGACTTTTTAGTCGTCTTACAACGGCAGCCCACTTCATGTATCCAATGAATACTAAACATTCATATAAAAAAAAATTGGTATTTATGAGATTTTAATAATTTAAAAATAAAAATATTATTTAGTATTATGACGCATGACGTAGTTAAAACACCCTGTTGCGATGATCTACTGGACTCGAGTGCTGGGTAGGTAATGTTCTCCCGTTTGACACGTAAACATCATTAACAGGATGTTTCATAATTTTATTCTAATTTTTTATTATTATTTTTCTTTGTACCTATTATGAAAGACAAAAAAAAAATCGCGCCTAGAGCTATTTTGTCAGGTACATTGAGTGGACTACCTTTGTAAGACGACTAAAAAGTCACGGTGTATATTTTTTTTAATCTAAAGGAATGGGAAGAGGCCGTTACTCAAGCTATGTCATACATCTTGAATAACGTGTTCAAAAACACTGAGAAGGACAAGGAAAAACTGGCTCCAGTAACTGAACAAGGAATATTGTCACATATCAATCTAAAACGTTTTCTGAAACAAATGAGATTGATCTTCGACAAAATGTTTTCTGAAATATTAGAAAACGATGACGCGGGAAAGGATATTCAGAAAGTGACGCGTATTCAAGAGTTTGTTGAAGTGATATAATTAGAAAATTGTTAAAATTGTGTACTTTTCTTTATCATAATAAATACAATAGTTGTTTAGAATAAATTGAACTTAACAAACATTAACAAGCTTTATTTCATTACAATCAAGAAAGTGAATATAAATATTTATGGTATAAAAAAAAACTCTTATGGTACTCTTTAAGCAACGTGTAGCAGTGAGTACAAGACGAGGTTGAGATACAACAGATGTACCAGGAGTAGAAGTACCTTGTCACGTCATTTTTTCTTAGGGTCTTTTAAACCAGCGCCAGCGTTGAACTTAAAGAAAATGATATCTCCATCCTCAACAAGGTAGTTTCGGCCTGTAACAAAAAGTACTTATTTAATTTCGGCAGCACGTAACATCAAGCCGGGTACAACCCGGCCAAAGTGTTAGGTCCCATATCACAGAGGAGATATTAAAAATGGTGACATCATTTTATTACGAAGTTTATTTTCAGACATGTTGCACGTCACATGTGGCCTGAGCGCATTTCTAAACAAGAAAAAATAAATAACGACTTTTCTCAAAGCAGCCTTGTTTTTTTTTAAATTTTTTGTGTTGCTAGTGGTACAAATTTTTTTTTCAGGTATTTAAAATGTCATCTACAACTCTGTTCACCAAACAGTTGGGTAATTTTTTGTCATATTTTAAAATGCGGTCAAGTGTGACGCGGAAAATTTCTGATAATAAGATTTTTGGAATTAAAATAATCAAATCTATCGATTTTATACGGTTTTGGTCGAAAACCAATGAGTCGAAAAAAAATTGGTCTTAGGCTGTCGTAATAAAGCGCCAAGGACGGTGACGCGATGTGCTAGTGAGCTCTAAGCATTTTTATTTTCGCAGTCGCAAGACACGCATCGAGAACAAGCTTGTTGCTATCAACCAAGGATAAATGCAGAGCCATGCTGCTACTGGGAAATTCCATATTATGGTAAAGCTCGTTCCTGTTCACTGAATGATACTGACATAATTGGAGATCGAATTTAGGACCCTCAGTAGTAGCTAGGATGCTCAGTAATAGCTTGCTACCATTAGCCCTTCGAAGCAGTAACAGGCGTAGGTCCGTCGAGCACAAAATGTATCTAACGTAGATCGTAATTAAACAAAACGATTAATTACCTTGTTGCCTATATTTGCCAGCTGCTTTACAAGCGGCTTCAGTGCCTTCCTCTTTGAAGTCCTTGTAGTGCATCACTTCAGCCATAATGAAGCCTTTTTCAAAGTCTGTGTGAATTCTACCGGCCGCTTGGGGCGCCTTTGTTCCTTTCTGTCAAAATAATTGAAATCACATTTAATTTTATACACCACTGCCCTAAAAATTGTGAAGGAGAACATTTGGTCGCAACAAAATTTTTACAGCTAACAATTCAAACAATTTGTATGAATCATTCGTCCATCGGCACAATACAGGCGGGCCGCACCGGTCATTTTCATATTGAAAAATACATAAGAAAAAAACATGTGCGAATTTTCAAAAAGGTTATGTTGAGTTGTATTACTTCTAGGCTGCTACTGAGAAATTCTTGATTGGAAAATCCAGTAAGAAATTTGCCTGACCTAGGAATTGCATCCAACACACCCCAGTCACACTTGCGACAAGTACAGACAAGAGGATAATAGACAATAATTGTAAATTACAGTTATTGTTTACCTGAATTGTCCAAGCCTTCACCTCATCTGGTCCAGCCGTAAAGAAGTACTCCAATTGCAGCGCTTTGTAACCTTGAACGATGATTTTGTCCAATGCGCTGTGTATAAAACAATAAATCGTTTGATACACAAATTTAAAAAAAAAAGCGTGCCAATATTTTTCTACGGCAGAAAGCAGCCTAGCAACAAAGCAGTAACGTCGCTTTGTGATTTACATCAACCCCGTTCATCACATCAGGCGATGACATATACGTCAAATAGCACGAGAGCCAACGACCAAAACCATGTCACATAGTTTTACGGTAAAAACCGTTAGACTAGATTATTCTGAATCCTGAGGGTGGACATCGCCGTCGAGGTCGACCGGAGCGAAGGTGGTGTGACGATCTGAACATGTTCGCGGGGCAAGCGTGGCCAGAAATTGAAGCACAGAACAGAGAAGTTTGGAGGGAGAAAGTGGAGGCCTTTGCCCAGCAGTGGGACACAAAACAGGCTATTAAAAAAAAATTTAGAGACTTTGTTGAGCCATAGAGCGACGACAAATTATGATTTATATAAGTGGACCCTATTGTCTGCGCTTAAGACTCTTATTTGGTCCGTTGTGGATTATGAGTCTTAGCTAACAAAGCCAGGTTAGTTCCACGGATAAACAGAAGCTTCCTGGGGGTCCACAGAATTCGCTGATGTGTTCTGTTTGCGAGGCTACGCCTCATATTCCAGTATGAACCATGAAATAATATTATAAAACTGATTACCTAGTTAAATTGTGTTCCTTTAAGAAGGCCTGTCGCTCTGCAGGCTCCATATCGAACAGTTTCATCTCAAGAGAGCCGGAGAAAGGAATGAGCGGTGCTCCGGGGTCATTCTTGTCAATCCATTCCTTTAATTTCGGCAACCTGGAAAAAGAACACCAGTAACATCACAATTTTATTTGCATGTAGAGAAACAACAAATCGGAAATCAGTTCAGTGCAGTTCACAAAATTATAAAATTTATAAATTACAGTAGCAATCATTATTATAACAGTAACAAAAAAAAAAATGGGTTTGTATTTTATAAAACCAAAACTATATTATCAATTTATCCTTACAAACACTTTTTACGTGATTTCCCCGAACTGTTAGACAGAGGGAGCGACCTACATCCATATTTTGCCTGTTATGTTTTAAGTTCCATGGGATTATACTTCTTTATTTTATAGTATTGTTGGGATTATTAATTCTTATATGCCCCTTATTATACCGGGTGTAAACAGACCCTTCACATATCCGTCAACCAAGCATTCTGTACATCAAACTAAATAACTTTACGCAAAAATTATTGCTGGGAATCGACTTTTTTTTTGCTGTGAAAAGTCACGTTTTACGGTAGGACTCGATGGAAAGCACTCATAGCATTGTGCTGATAAATGGATTGAATAGTACGAGGGTCGTGGAGGTGTGTAAAGTAAAAATCTTACATGAAAAACATGTATTTTAAAAAAAAACTTGTGAAAAAGTTAGAACTTTGACCCCCAATATCTCCGTAACTAGAAGGTTCCCAGGTATGGTCTGGAACAAAAAAAATATCGCAGTGACGGGGAAACAAGTACCTTTCGTTTATGTTAAGGGTCTATTTATACCCTTTATGTAATAGGCGAACCTATTGCCATTAAACCGGGCACAAGGCCTAACTTTGAAATTGAAAAAAGAAACGGCGAAATTCAATATGAAAAAAAAATCGCCAAGTGCGAGTTGGACTCGCGCTCCGAGGGTTCCGGATAAACTTGTAGACATTTTTTTATTTTACTACTTTGATCGCGTTGACTTGATTTTTTCACTGCTCCAAGAGGTAGCAGGCCTGAGTATTTGATATGAATTTCAGCTTGATACCTCCACGTGCGTTCCTGAGAAAAACCGGCCAAGTGCGAGTCGTACCCACACGCACACAGGGTTCCGTAGCACCAAAAAATATGTTTTTTTTTTTAGTTTCATTTCCATGTATGGGGAATTAATCTTTTAATCTTTTTTTAATTCCTAATTCATCTTTTAACCTTTTTTTAATTCTTAATTAATCTTTTAATCTTTTTTTTTTTTTTTGTATAAAAATCGTAAAGTGGTTCAAAGAATACATGTACCTACCAAGTTTCTACTGTGTAGTCCTAATAGTTTCGTAACAAAGTGGCTGTGACATAAGGACGGACAAACAGACAAACATGACGAATCTACAGGGTGGCGGTGACAATACGACAATAAATGAAAACACTGCTAATACTAGTTTATATGAATATTTTTAAACAATAAAATAAATCCTAACATCGATTTTGTCATTCAGCTACGGAACCCCAAAAAAGTGTCTTGACAGACGGACAACAAAGTGAAGGATATAAAGATCCCGTTTTTGCCAACTGAGGTTCGGAACCCTACAAAACGAGTCTGCTGCTTAGCAGTAGTGCTTGCGAACACTAGAGAATCTAACTTCTGCATACATACATCCTACGAGCGTCGTTCAGGTTATCACTCGCGATGGCGTAAAGCCGTACCACTTTGGTCCACTGTTCAATTGTGTAAGACAGATCTAAGTACACACAATTTACGCTCGAGAAACAAGCGGAGCGGCGCGCGACCCTATGACGAGTTACGTGCGCTCGCTAGCGCGACAGCTGACTGACTGAGGTCATGAGTCATCGTTCGTTGCACGCGCGTAGCGCATGACCGCGTGTGACCGCCGCCGACACAGACAAACATTTACTATTTATTTACAAACCATTTATTCTTCTTTCGAATGTAGTCTTTTTCGGACAAATTCACAAGATATAAAGCAGGCTTGGATGTCAGGAACAGGTATTTGTTGAGCACTTCTATCTGAAATGGGAATATTTCTATTAGGTTGCAATCTTCGAATCACGGAACATACCTTATGTTGTACTCATTAAAAATATCTTAAACGAGATTAATGAAAGAATCACGTAACCGAAAGAAATAGTGCAAAATAATAATAATTGTATTGTATAACGGGCTGGTGTCCGCAACGCCACGTCAAAGCACGTATTTTGCGTGCAGAAATAAATAAATAAATAGTAATAATAAAAATAAAGTGTTTTAGGTTATATATATATTATCAGCAACTAGCTATAGCCCGCGACCGTAAAAAGATTACCTCCCTATTTAAAATTTTTTGCACGGAGCCCTAATCCGTTTTCCAAAATAAAAGTAGCCTAACTTATTCCTTATAACAGCTCAGCTATCTGCCAGTAAAAGTCCAGTCAAAATCGGTACAGCCGTTTCAGAGATTAGCCGGAACAAACAGACAGACAAAAATCAAAAACAAAGTCTCTTTGTTATAAGTACGTATATACTATCATATGTATTCAGTAAAAAGCTGTTATTTTGAAATTACAAACAGACACTTCAATTTGAATACATATTCCGGACACCATTATTTTGTTTTACCAATTTACTCTATTACTTTTACAGATAGCCTGCGTCATCCCACAGCTGGACAATGGCCTCTCCCCCTGGCTTTCAATTCTTTCGACCTGATCTAATGTGGACCGCTGGTCGTTGATAAGGCATATTATTATAAAAAATACTTACGTCAGCTGCACTCCAATCTCCAAATCGAATGTGTTTCTTTTCATCTGCTAAAATAGTTTTAACTTTCGTCAGTGAGTCCTGTAATAATAAAGTTTCAGTTATCTTTTGATCTCGAAATCTTATAGGAGAGCACCACAGAGTACGGAGACTTCGGCGACCACTTGGCGGCGGCATTAACATTAATACTCTTTTCATATAAACCAAGTGTATTCGTTTTACTTGCACTACGACACAGTTGAGACACTGGCGGCTTTAAATGTGGTTTAATTGTGTCAACGAAATTTTCGCGTCACGAATTTTATTGGTCAGTACCAATAACATTCGTGGCGCGAAAATTCCGTTCCTAAACTACCGTATTACTATTTGGTGCTCTGTGAGAGGATTATTAAGAGAGAAGAGAATAAAGTTGACTCACGTATTCGGACTTAAGTTTTTTGTCACCACCACGATTGACCAGTTTGTCGAGTTTCTCAAAGTTTTGCACCAGTTGTTCCTCGTCCTTTAAACGAAGCTCCTCTCCGATGGTCTCCAAGTCTCTAACGGGGTTCACTTCACCGTCGACGTGGATAACGTCTTCATCGTCGAAAGCACCTAAAAAATATTCATGTCTATTTAAATTGTTGTTTCCAATTGACGTTTTTCAACTGAAATAAATATCAACTTGACACAAGTAGCCATAAGGTTGATTTCAGAATGACTAGCACATTTTAAAGTTATAAAAATATTGAAGTTCTCGCATATACTAAACGTTTCAAAACAACAAAATTTATAGGAACTTACGGCACAGATTGAAAATCGCATCACAAGCTTTAATATGCGATAAGAAGGCGTTTCCGAGTCCCTGTCCCTCGGCCGCTCCCTTCACAAGACCAGCAATATCCACTACGTTCAGGAACGCAGGCACTTTGCTGCAAAACAAAATGGTTTTGATGAACTTTTTGAAAGATGCGCTGCATCGAGCGGGGTTCGTAGCTAAGCGTGCTTATTTTGTCGATTTTTGTTGATCGTTACTGTCACTCGATCTGCTGTGTTTTGAAGGTCGATAAGATCTGTCAGCTTCTTACAGATTTGCTTAAGTTTGAATCGATCTGCACTGACTCCTACGCCGAGTTGTTATAATCGTTTTTGTTGCACGATAAAATATGGCAAGACAAAAACGATCAACGATGGCTATTGACAAAAGTACGATGGTTGTATACATAGTTATAAATATCGTGACATTAACGTTTTAAGGATCAAATTTGCGTATCTGTATTATTTTCGTATTTGTTCATCGAGTAGCGCTAGAGTGATAAACTCATAAAAATTGAATAACCCTTAACGTTACAGACAGAGGGTTCAAATTCGTTCGTTTTTAGGGTGGATCAGGTCGCAGCTATTACCGACTGTACTTTGCCTGTTGGTTATCTATTTATAATGTACAGGGACAGCCCTCCGCAGACTAAAGAGATGAATTCAGTTTATCATACTAAGATGACCGGTACAAGAAATGATCTCAGGAACGTTATGGAAATCCAATTTTTTTTTTATTTCCTCATACGCAATGTATCGTTACCGTGGCACAACGCACGTAGCGAACGTCAAGCGCGACGACGATTTCACGCGTCGTCGTTCTTATTCTTTATTGCACACAAAATGAAAACACACAAAATGAAAACACACAAAATTACAATATATAGCTTATGTACAACGGCGAGCTTAACCTAGAATTCGGTTTTCTTACAGCGAACCATACTTTGATTGCGAGATTCGTCGTCGAGTTCGTATTTCAACATCCATTGTTGGATTGTTGGTTTTTTGATTTAGCTGTATTATTTACATAAATGAAGTGCTGCTTACAGAGAAAGTAATTTTATATTGAAATAAAGGAATAGTAAGTAACTGAAAGACGATAAAAAATGAAAATTTTCCTTAGGACAATTCCAGTGGAATATGATTCAAAATTAGGAGCTGGATGCACCCTTTCAGTTTGCGGAGGGCTGTCCCTTACACCCTGTAAGTATACTCGATTTTGTTTGATAACTAGTGTCGATCGTCCAAAAAAGAAAACTGACCTGACTGGCTTGTGGAACTCGCAGAGGTAATCGAATCGTTCATCCGGCACAGGTACCCTACGTGCTGAAAAGACAAAATTCGTTATACAACTGAATGAAATAAATCCAAATGCGTTCAATAATTCAAGTAGGTACTTATATGTTGCTAACCTCTTGTGTTCCTTTTCTGAACAGTTAGGTTACCGAATAAAATACAACATTTTGCTAAGAGAATTTATTAAATTGCAGTTGAACTCATCTAAATAGCATTGTTGATAAAAACATACAACTACTCTATTACAGTAAATAAAATAAACTAATGTCGCCTGCAAGAAGTAACCTCTCACTCATTAAACACAGATCGTATGAGAGCAGGCGAATGTACCTAATTAAATAAAATGGACAAAGAAGTTTACTAAGATACTCAATGGCTAAGATTAATTCCTTTCCATTTGGCTTGTTGCTGTCGAGCGCTTACTTAACTTAGGAAAATACGAAGGTTTGTGCAATTGAACATAATTTGAAGTTTTTTTGGGGACATCGATTACAGGTTTTTGTATCTGTGACGAACACAATGGTGGCTCTTGTTCAACATCAGCAGGGTTAAGCGTAGGTTTTCTATGGATACATTTAGGATAAGTAGCAAATGGATTGTCCATTGATCTTAAGCGTAATCCTAAATTTATTACCAATTTGCATCGACCTTCATAAACGCTAAAAGCTTTTAGATACATTGGCATCTTACTTTTATCCATGTTAGGATTATGTGTCTTTAAATACAGAGCTATGTAAATAAAAGCGGATGTTTGAAAAGACAGACCCGGATATTTCGGTCTAAAAACATTAACGGAGCAACAAGCCTCTGTTAACACATTCCCCAAAGTTTGCTCTAAGTATCCGATGTTAGGTAAATTTTTTAAAGACAACTTTGGAAAGCTTTTTGTTTCTTTAAATATAGTTATGTCTTTATACAAATATGGTTTAGATATAAATTTACGTAGACAAACGTCACTACAAAATAAATAACATTTACCAGCGTAACTCGCAGCAAATTTATTAGTGCCTATTTTAATTATCTGAGCTGGTAAGTTTTCTGCATATGTAACAACACATATTCCATTTTCATAAATATAATCTAGATTGACTATATTTATTAGCGTGGGCATTTCGGGAATTTCTACATTTATATCAGTCAAACAGCAATCTGGAAACTTTAAAACTAAATCTATATGCTCATCACAGATCCAATAAAACTTTTTTTGATATTGAACTACACCGTTTTTACCACCAAAATAGCTTCCCATATATTTATAGACTTTCTTATGAAAGCAGACTGGACACATATTTTTATATTGGGATTGTCTTGCTTGAAATTCTTCCACTGAGATCCACATAGCGCGCACAATTTTCTTTTGAACATTGTTGACGTAATAATGAAATTTAGAATTTATTAGCGTAACATAATCACTAACTTGCTTCAGAACATACCATTTGGATTGATTACCATCAAGTGGATAGAGATTTTGATAATTTTCATCGATCCAACTTCTAATTTTATGTTGCCTTCTTTCCCAATTCTCGTACCTTATTTGAATTAGATCATACGGATATGGTGGCATATATTTCAGAATATCATAGTAGATTTCTTTCTGTGAATTTTCTAGAATTCTGGATTTTTTAGAACAAATATCAAATATAATATTAGGAAAAATACAGCTTTTGACATGGCCTTTTGCTAGGTAGGGAGACACAGGTGCTCCATCTAAAACGTAACCGCTAGTAATCGTATGCGGATTAATAGCGACAGTTTGCATAGCTTTCACAATGTGGTCTTCTTCAATCTTTTTTCCTTCTTTAAGACACTCTGTCATTTCGACAGCCAGTTCTGTCCAATGCAAGTTTTCTAATACGCTTCGTACAGCGCTTCCTCCAGATATACATAATAATCCATATTGCTTAGCCAATCTAGCAGCTAGTGTGCTCCGTCCTGATTTGGGGGTTCCTATAACACCAATTCTCAAAGGATACTCAAAATATGATTTAATAGCGTCACAAGTAATGTATTTCAGTGGATTTGTTCTAAACTTAGTTACAAAATCTGCACTGCTAATAAAGTATATGCAAGATCTATGGATTACCGGAAAAAGTGTTCCCATGCGTTTGGACATGTTGTAAGGATTCCACATAGCTTGTGGATTTTCAAAGATATATACTGGACAAAGACGATAGAATTTGCTAAAAAAATAAAATCCTCTTGATATTAATTTCTCGGCAATATCGATATCGACGATAAAAGTTTGTTCAAAAAATGACTCGCATCTATTCTTCAAGTTTGATAATTTGGTTAAAGTATTTCTGATTACTTTGTTTAACGGTTTTGTAGAATCTATTGATACTGTCTTAATTCTGTTTTCTACTAATATCTCATTTAATGATTGGATATTCTCATCATTAGTGTCAAATATGCCTTCTATTCTAAATTCTATTCTTTCCTGAGCCTCATCATTTTTTTCCCATACATTTGTATCTTGAGGCTCCGGCTCCACTTCCACCATTTCATTATAAAGATTAAACAGGTTTGGATCAACACTTGTAGATCCTGTTGGGTCCGCATCTATTATCATACTATCAGTCGAACTACTTTTAGCTAAGGGATCTTGTTTCACGCAATTTTCGAAAATTTCTTCGACGATTAATTTAGCAATAATTTGTTTTGTAATAGTATGCAGCCATATCTTACGTTCATTAACCAACTTTACAGTGGCAGCTTTTTTAGCCTCTTTCTGTTGAGATTGCCAAGATTTGAGCATTACGGGAGCCATTCGATTAACAGCAGTTTCCGAATTGATCTCTAATTGTATCACCAAGTCAGGTATAGCATAACACGCCAACATGTCTTCAACGTCACTTGGCAGTTTCGGATAACCATCAAGAACAAAACCTATCGGTGAACCAGATTCGAACCAAATTTTAAGAATCACTTTTTGCATAAGTTTTGATAAAAAAGGCGCTCCACGTTCAAAATAGTCATTCAACATTCGTGTTAATTCAGTTTCATTTCCTAAGATATCAGATACTAAATTGACGTTTTCTTCATCAATCTGAAATTCTACTGCAGCTTCTTCGTCTATAGTCTTATCAGTAAACATATTTTCGTAATGACGTCCAATCTTTTTGTAATGTTTTGGCACCATATATTCGTGGATAGCTTCTGAAAAATCGATATGTAACAATCCAAGCTCTTTTGCTATGTGCTTGGATAAACTGGTTCCTCCACTACCGATGCTACCTATTATGCAAATTTTCAATTTTGGTACTTTTCTATAAGGTATATTATAACATTGATATTTGGTGACGTCTTTTGTAAATAATTCTAAAAATTCTTCTTTACAAAAGTAATGGATTTTGTTGTCACATTTCAAAGAAAACTCTGGATTCCCCTGCCATAAAACGTCATGATCGTAATAAGCAATAGGGCAATATGTTGTAGTTTCGCAAAGAAATCGCGGATCATTGAAGCTAAGAAGATCTTTTGGCGGTGGATCATTTTCCTCCTCTTCTAAAATTTCGGGCTCATCATCCTCAATACGCTCTTTTGTAGGTCGATAACACTGACGTAGTTTTTGTAAAATTTCTTCAATAACTTCCACATCTCTTTTATTGTCTAATTCAATTTCAATGTACGATTTAAATGTATCTTCTATTTTTAGTTTTAAACTGTCCCAGTCTTCACGATATTTTTCTATAGCTTCGGTAAAGGTTGCAATCTGGGCCTGCAAATCTGCATCTGAAGGTTTTATTGCCGTCGTGGATTCTTTTTTAGAACTAAATATTAAATCAAGAGTATCGTTTATCACATAATTTACAATATTTTGCATATCTGTAAGTGTTTCTTGTAAGTGTGAAAATTTCATAGCTTGTAATTTGGTATGAATGAGCGGATCATTAGCAGATAAAATTTTTTCATCATAACGTCTACTCTGTTTGTCAGCACTGCTGTAGTATTGATAAAGTTCTTCATCAATTTCCCGATTTTCTATTATAGCTATCGTGTAATCTGGAATTAATTTAGAATCGCTAATATAGTCCCAATATTCTGGGTCTGATGGGAAACCGTCTATAATATACTTTCCATATAACTGATCAGATTGTGTATCTTCCTCATGTTGAGTGTCTATTGCAGCTATCAATTTAACTATCTCTGTCATTAATTCCTCCGCGGTAGGCTCAAGGTTCTTTTGTAAATCATTGTCTGCAATATATTTGGCTATGGCTATTGTTACGTCTTCATCACCTATTACAGGTATTGAAGGCTTAATTGCAACTGTTAACAATTCAATAGGTGCATATTGTGTCATCATACTTCGGTTTTTAAGAATAGTTTGACACTCCTCTATACTATCTAATATAGGTAAAATAGAAAGCTGATTCTTCAGGTCGTTGAATGCACTTAGCTTAACTGGATCCATGTCGTTTCCTATAACTAGAGAAGAACTTTTTGGGTCTTCTTCTACTTCTTCGTTTACTACATCTTCTATTTCTTCTTCTTTTTCTACATCTTCTTCTTCCTCTTCTACATCTTCTTCTTCCTCTTCTACATCTTCTTCTTCTTTCTCTTCTATATCTTCTTCTGCTCCCATTGTTTCTTTTTGCTCGTTTTTACGTTTCTCTTTCGCCCTTTTGATTCTTTCCTTCTCAGCAAGTTTTTCCGCTTCTTGTTGTTGTCTAAGCAATAATAGTGCTTGTTTTTCATCAAATTCTGTTTTTTCAATAAGTAAAGGTAAATATCTTTGTAATAGTATTAAAGCCGAGTTACACCATTCACTCAACGTTGCTTCTCTGTCTTTTTCTTTCATCTGCCAATTCAGATATCTACTGTCTTCTATAATAGCTATGATTTCGGACAAAATAGTTTGAGCAGTTAAAGCATACATTTTCTCTTTTTCAGTTTCTAAAATTGCCTTGAAATTGATTATAGGAGCATCAAAAATCCAAGATAAACATTGAGATATCATAGTTTTTCCAGAACTTTTCGTTCCTGTTACTATAACTCGACAAATTGGTTCTAAATATTTTAATTTCAAATAAGGGCGCGGGTTTCTGTAAAACGCAATGAAATTATTAAGTGAAGACATTAGATATACATGTTTGAAGAACATAACAGCATATTTTGGTTTGCCTATCAATGATCGTCTAAGTTTTAGTTCAACGGGACACCGGTTAAACCATGGCGAGGCAAAGTATTTGAAATTAACGACGCCACTATTTATAACCTCTAATCCGGCGACAGTACTTTCCCAAAATTCTTCCATATCTTCTGGAGATTCTTCTAAAAACAATGGCTGCGGTAAAATTACGGGTTGAATTTTCATTAAAATTAACGTTTCAGCAACGTGATGTAGCATTTGACTAACTGAGGTTCGGCCGTCTAACTCAATTACCATTTTTGGATTAAAATCTTGTAATTTCTTATGTATGTATGGATATACGTAAGTTTTATAACTGCATATTTGATCAATTACTTTATCTTCATAATTAAAAGGTAGTTTACAGTTATATTTAGGATTAAAAACATTAGAAGCGGGCGGATTTTTATAGTCATCGTTATAACATTTACGAGGCCAGCTTGGTTCTGGTTTATAATTTGAAACAAATGGTTCAATTATATTCATGCCAGTTTTATAATTCATGAAACTTTTATCTCTCATTTTCATAAAATCCATTTCAGGAGAAGTAATATGAATAACGATATCCGGTTTAAGACATACATTAAATAACTCATCAAGTTGACAAAGAAGCGTAGCTAGTTTTGATTCAAAACGAGGTTTTTTGTAAATTATAGCACCAGAACAAGTATCTAGCATAAATTTCGGCAGTTCGGCAGGTTTAACTTCTTCTTCTTCTTCAAGATCTTGTTCCTCCTGCTGCTCTGAAGTGTCTCCTTCTTCCTCTTCTTTTACTTCTTCTTCATTTTGACTACTTGCCGATGAAGGCACTGACACAGGCGGTCCTTTCTTTTTCTTTTTTTTTATGTTTCGAATTATTTCAAACAACATTTCATCTATGAACAAATAGGCTTCTTCGCTATGCAATGAATTTATATAGAAGAGATGATTTCTTTGAGACGACACAAAAGGAAGACCTGATATTACATATCCTCTATGTTGAACAACTTCAGAATTTAATTTAACCTTCAACATAGCTAATATCATATCATATAAACACACTTTATTCTGTTTCATATTAAAATCCAAAGTTCTCCCTGTACTACTTTGTTGTGATATTTCATCAAGCAGTATATTTTTCGGGCATAAATGAATTATGTTGTATTTTTTTGCCATTCCTTCACCAAGATGAAATGCTCCTTCGACAGATTTTCCCAAGATTATATAACATGTTGGTTTAGTACTCAGGTGTCTTTCTTGAGCATCAATATCCGTCCAGACGTCAAGGAATTCGGAGTTCTCGGGGAGAGGGATTGCTGTGTTGTTCAAACCGAGTACTGCAGATGCCAATAGGGGACTAGTATGATCAATTTGTTTTATTTGTGGGTTGACAAATTCAGTTTTTCCGGTATATACTCGGCCTGTATCGATTTTAATTTCTTTTAAAGCATATTTGTCTACAACATCTATATTTTTTTTGTAATTCTCGTATTCCATCATTAAAATCAACTACATCAGAATGAAATAAAAATGTAAGTGCCACATGTCAGGTTGAGTTTGACAATTGATACATTTTTAAAATAAGAGTATTTTAGTGGGCTTGTTAAAACTTTTTAAATACTAATGTCATTTTATGCTCAAGAAACTAGAAAAAAATATTTTAGGTTCCTTAAATTATTTGCTACATAGAGATAGCACTAATGTACGGCTATATAGGTCAATATTCGCGAGCAACGGGCTTTATTCGTAACATAACACTAGTCTAGTTGTTGCTCTTGATCTGAGAATGGGTTTAGGTTGGCTTTGTAATTTACCCCTAGTTTTTTTTATTACAATTGAAAATTTCAATGAAATAGCAATATGTACAGCGAACATTTTTTTTTAAATTATTTGTCTTAACAAATTATGGAAATCGCTTAAGTATTCTACAAAATCATTGAAATTACTGGTACAAAAATAAAAAAGACAAAAGAAATATAGATATTTATTTAATTGAATTAAACAGATTTACTTCGTGTCAGTCTATTCTAACATATACGCGTATAACATCCTGGCCTGGCGCGGGAAATTCAATTCTTCTGCCTCTAGAACGTGCTCAAAGAGCAATTCTAAAAGTTACTACCTTCCGTCCTTTTAGATTCCCTACACACCAGCTCTACAAAGCATGTAATGTACTTACAGTACGGCAATTATTTATTCTTCACATAATACTACACCAGCACTCTACACTTCCCTATGACCCAGTTCCTCCCTATAGGAGAAGGATCTGGTTTGCACAAAACCTCAAACTAGACAAGCGTTTGCGAATCGATTTTATGTGTTTTTAAGGACCTTTTCTCTAAACTTCTATAGTTTAAGTTATAAAAATTTAGTCAAAAACTTCTAGAACTTGCGGTTTGATTATGTTATCCCCTCGTATCTATTTGTACATATTTACTTAAGCTAGTTTTAGTGTTTTTCTTTTGCACCAATTTGTTTATACTTTTAGTTGTTAATAGATACATTTTATTTTTATAATTTTACTGTCCTAATTAAATTAAGTGATGGCCTGAAACACAGGTTTAAATAAACCTAGATTATTTACCTATCATTATTTACAGCTGTTGAATATACATATTTTAGTTACATATACATATATAGTTACTGATAAGTACTAATTATACCATTGTATGAGAAATAATACTACTGCGCCTAAATGTACACTTTTTGTAATGCTTTTTTAATTAAATTATTCTGTTCATCATCTGCCTAGCCTTTTTCCAACTATGTTGGGGTCGGCTTCCAGTCTAACCGGATGCAGCTGAATACCAGTATTTTACATGGAGCGACTGTTTATCTCAACCCAGTTAGTACTGGGTAATACAATACCCCTTGGTAAGACTGGTAGTCAGACTTTTTGGGCCACTGACTACCTGTAACGACTGTCAAAGATCTACAGATGACAACCGGGACCAACGGCTTAACGTGCTTTCGAGGCATGGAGGAAACTCGGTATGTAATGGGCGGTCACCTACCAAAAGACCAAAAAATTAAATTATTCTGTTATTTAAAATTATTCTCTTATTCTTAATTAGTTAAGTAACTTTGTGCCCCACTGCGACCAACATCCCCACGGGAACTGTATACATTGATATCTAAGATGAACTCCAAAAAGGCACCCGGATTCGATCTGATTACTCCGAAAATTCTTAAGGAGCTGCCTAGAAAGGGAGTAGTATTTCTTACTATCCTCATTAATGCCTCTCTCAGATCCTCTCATGTTCCTGCCCTCTGGAAAATATCACAAATTGTAATGATCCATAAGCCTGGAAAGCCGGAAAATGAAGTTTCATCCTACCGCCCTATTAGCCTTACTCTAGTACTATCGAAGCTATGGGAAAGGGTTGTCCTGAACAGGCTAAAACCTCACCTACAAGAAAACCAAGTTGTACCTGATCACCAATTCGGTTTTCACGAGCAACACTCCACCATAGAACAGGTACACCGAATCTACCGCACCATAAGACAGTGCCTAGAAAAGAAGAAGTATTGCTCGGCAGCCTTCCTCGACGTCCAACAAGCCTTTGACCGAGTATGGCATAAAGAACTATTGTGCAAGATAAAGTTAGTCCTGCCCCATTCATTCTACTTACTAATGAAATCATACCTTAGTGATAGGCAATTTCGAGTAAAGGTACGAGACGCTAGATCCTATCTCGCCAGGTGCCTTGCAGGGGTACCCCAGGGCTCCGTCCTGGGCCCAGTTTTATATAATATATCTGACGTATTTGTAGCAACCTACGCTGATGATGCCGCATTCCTGGCCTGTAATCAGGATGCCAACATAGCGAGCAGCATGCTGCAAAATCAACTTGACAGGACCCATGACTGGCTAAACAAATGGCGTATAAAGGCAAGTGCACCCAAATCGCATCACATCACCTTTGCACTCAGACATGGAAATTGCGCTCCGGTCAAATTAGGCCAGGACACTCTACCACAGTTACCATGCGTGAAGTACCTGGAATTCTACTTGGATCGTAGGTTGACATGGAAGGATCACCTAAAGAAAAAAAGAACAGAAATAAACTACAGATTCAAGAACTTGCTTTGACTACTAGGCAGACAATCTTCACTCAACCTGAGTAACAAACTGAGAGTTTATTGTTCCATCATAAAACCAATATGGACATATGGGATTCAGCTATGGTCTTCCGCAAGCAAATCAAACATCATGTGCATTCAAAGATGTCAAAACAGTATCCTGAGGGTCCTAGCAGGAGCGCCCTGGTACGCTCGCAACTCAGAAATCCATGAGCATCTGGAAATCCCAACGATCCTAGAAGAAGCGAAGCGCTACCTAGAGAATTACAAAGTTAGATTAACCAACCATCCAAATCCCCTTTCACATTCACTATTGATGCCAAATTGTACTAAGAGACTCAAGAAAGCTGATATTGTGCTGCCTGATTAAGTAGAATTAGGACACTGGTGTTGATTCTATAAAAAATGATGCATCTTTCCACACATCTGATCATAGTCAAGGATGACTGATAGCAGACAAGAGATAAAGCAAAAAAAAAATTCTTAATTAGTGGGAGGCCTATGTCCAGCAGTGGACGTCTTTCGGCTGAAATGATGATGATGATTCTTAATTAATGTCTATAAAAAAAACTTATTTAATTTATCTAGCCTGTATTATCCCACTGCTGGGCAAACAGTTCCTCTAGCTTAGTTTTATATTTACACTCAACATGTCATACCCAACAAGCCCAAGTATACATAAAAACATATATTTTGTTAACCTGTAAATAATTATGCAGTGGGGCGGGCATACACTACTAGTGCTTGTGGGTACTTCCAAATTATAATACCTACGGTAATAGTACGGGATGTACCGATAATCTAACCAACTCATATTAAATAACAGTTTGACCATAGCACAACAGAGATCTGCGCATCAAAATCGAATAAGTCGAACCCAATCCCTTTTTACTCGACTACGGCGAAGCAACAAGGAGGGTTATGATTTTGACCGATGTATTTAAGTATGTAGGTATGATGTATGGAAAGGGGGACTCCCCTTTGGGTCGATGTGCATTTTCAAAACCCTGCTTTACCCTGCTTACCCTGGATTTTGCCTAACACTTGAATGAAACATCTTATCATCTTAATTGCAGCACCCCTTTTAGACACAGATTTTTCATGTCTAAATTTTCGGTCAAGGTACGATGTACAGAACTTTCTGAAATGCCTACCTTATCTGCGGTGGAGTTACCCACGGAACAGAAAATCTGTTTTTGATAGGCGCGAAGCAAAGAATAAATTAAGTTAATGGCAGCTTGAAAGTCTGTGTAACTTAACTTTTTAAAAGAAATCAATGATACATACTAGGGGCATATTGATACATCACTCACCTTTAAATTTGTTCTATAAAAAGTAGCAATCCTTTATGCCATAAAGAATCTCTACTTTTTGTTATACTTAACGTTATGTTTTATCATTTGGTTCATCAATCACCAAACAAAGGCAAAATTAAAAAAAAAATCAGATACTTATTTTCATTAGGATCAATGGTGCAGAAGGGGAAGTTTTCAGCTGCTGCTTGGCTTTTTGTTAACACATTGAAGAATGTTGACTTTCCAACATTAGGCACACCAA
The DNA here is from genome assembly GCA_963576755.1 of Noctua janthina. NCBI lineage: Eukaryota > Metazoa > Arthropoda > Insecta > Lepidoptera > Noctuidae > Noctua > Noctua janthina. The sequence continues at coordinate 7,566,443 of OY755058.1, forward strand.
CAATGCCAACTTTTAAGTTTGTGCCCACTCGGCCAATTAATGGCTTTTTCTCAGGCTCTTCTACTTTTTTAGGAGGCATTCTGAAAAAAAAAGTAAAATAATTGAATTTAATTCATTGAAGGATACTTCATCTGAATCTTAAATATTTGTAGTAAGTAAAAAAGTAGTAGTGAAGAAATTAACACAAAACATGGTGTGATAAGATGTTGAATTGTAACTGAGAAAATTACCCATTCATACAAAAATAATTTAATACATATCCCCAAATTCCCACAAGATTGGTCAAATGAAGTCATTAGAAAAAGTGACAGCTGATACTTCAGGGTATGTAGTAGATTACTACACTAAAGAATAAGGTAACTTTTCTTTTTTTTCATACAAGTTGTATTACAAAAATTTTAACAGTACGGCCCATACTCTGCCAAAACTGATATGAGCAGAAGCAGAGCTATGCGGAGACATGCAACCAATCATGAGAGGTGCAATGCAGATTTCAACAATGGGATTGGTTGATTCCCACATGTCTTGTATCTGCTTTGGTGGAGTCTGGGTCTTATAATGTGTCTGAGTGAGCCAAGCCTACCTGCATGGATAAGCTTCTTCCCTAACGCTTATTTATTTATTGCACAATGCTATAGCTTTTATTAAGATATTCTATTGAATAAACTGTATATTTACAGTTTATTCCATTCTGAGGTCACAAGCATTCTTCGGGTAAGTATTGCAGATTGCACAATGAATGAATGAAGGAATTTAAATTATGATTACACCATAATAACAATCATTATTGCACCAAGTATGATTAATATTGTGCATCTTGCTTAAAATACAATAAACCCTAATTATGGATGTGGAAACCACGCAGGTCTTACTGACACAAAAACATTGATGCATTTGGTACATCAATGTTATTGTGCAATAACTAGAAATAATTGTTTGGGTTAAGGTATCAATAAATATTATTACACAATGGAAGTATTTCACAATGTTATTGTCAAAACGAACAATGTGTCCTGATTAGTGACACAATTTCTGGATTTCTACTTAAATATTGAAAAATTATTGGTACTATTCTACACCAGAAATAACCACTCAAATAAAAACTAAGGCTGTGTTTACTTAAAAGTGGGATACTTGAAGACAATTTAAATTTAAAGACTATTACACAATGTTATTGTCAAAACAAACAATGTGTCCTGATTAGTGACACAATTTCTGGATTTCTACTTAAATATTGAAAGATTATTGGTACTATTCTACACCAGAAATAACCACTCAAATAAAAACTAAGGCTGTGTTTACTTAAAAGTGGGATACTTGAAGACAATTTAAATTTAAAGACTATTACACAATGTTATTGTCAAAACGAACAATGTGTCCTGATTAGTGACACAATTTCTGGATTTCTACTTAAATATTGAAAGATTATTGGTACTATTCTACACCAGAAATAACCACTCAAATAAAAACTAAGGCTGAGTTTACTTAAAAGTGGGATACTTGAAGACAATTTAAATTTAAAGACTATTACACAATGGAATTATTTCACAATGTTATTGTCAAAACGAACAATGTGTCCTGATTAGTGACACAATTTCTGGATTTCTACTTAAATTGAAAAATTATTGGTACTATTCTAGACCAGAAATAACCACTCAATTTACTTAAAAGTGAGATACTTGAAGATAATTTAAATTTTTGAGTTTATTTTGTAGCAGTATGAATATAACTTTTAATCTTGCAACTGCTATTAAGAGGCCAAGTTAGGATATGGACCTAATGATAAAGCTATAGGCAAAATTATACTATTATAAAATTCTATTACTTTGTTAAAATAAGTAATTATTCGATTTTGGCTTTTTAATGTGGTTTTGTTGATAAGGCTTAAAAGGGTACTCAGAAGGGGTGAGCAGAGTTGTAAGATCTATGGAATGAAAATAGATGGAAGAAGACATAGTGTAAGTTGCGCTGGTCCTTAGTAAATTATATTATGTGCGACGAGATTATGTCGACGACATCAATGTTAAGATTTTGTAAAAACTTACTTATTAGATATTTTGTTGTGTTGAGTTAGAAACTAGATAACCTCTAGCAGGAAAAATAAAATGTATGTAGTTACCTGATCTGTATTTATTCTGTTGATGAATCTAAGATGACACCACACCACCAGATTAAACTTCGAATTTTAATTAACTTCAATGTATTTTGGCTTCAGAAGAGGAAAGAAAACGCAAACGTGCCACTCGCAAGAAAATCTGTCCGGCAAATTTGACTTATTTGACATTTAATTGCAACAGATAAATAAGATTATAAAGCCGAATGTACACGAGATTTGAAATCGTTGGCGAGCCGCTGCGCATAGACTAATATATACATTCAGTCAAAAAAGTATCGGGAATAAATGATTTGTTTATGGTTCATGAACGTAATATTCGACTCGAAAATGTAATGTAGAAGTTTAACATACTTCCACATAGTAAACCAGGTCAAAATTATTATGGTTGGAGAAGACTAAGGACTATTTTTTGACACCAAATTCAGATTCATAAACGTAAGCGTTCCGCGGTAATCAGGTGAGGATTGTGGTGAGTAAGGCTCACCACGTAATCCTCACCACGACACCTTTATATTCTATCTCTGGAATCTTTTAATGAATATTTTTGAGATTTGGCATAGCCTTACGACTATTTGTTTAATCTTTCGGAATCGAAATCAACTCGATACTCCCATCCGTGTGCTTGCATGTAGCTATAACTTTGGAATCATAATGCGACTATTTTTTTAACCGTGGTTTGCATTCTCAAAATTAATTTCCATGAAGTTTTCAAAGGTGAGGATTGTGTGGCGAAGGACACCGATTACCGGCTATAACACACACTACACAGAATTTATATTCTGTTATGGTAGTTAAATTATTACCTCTTTTTCTTTTCGTCTAACTTCAAATAACAAAGATTAAAATAATAATTTCTTCTGAAATTGAATTCTTTAATAGCAACATACAATTTTTTAATGCTAAAATTCATGAAACTCATATAAAAACTGCATAGTCATGAAATAAATTTAAAAAAACAATAATAATATGGCCGTTATACTTTCGCGTTGAAGTCGTGTTTTTGCTTTCTCAACAGCTTTTTATTGTATTTAAGTGAAATATATATTCCACTTTAAATATGGTAAAATCGTGTTTGCTGGATGTAGAATTTCTTTTATCGGGTAAGTTCTTTTAACTTTGTTTACAAATTACGACTAGGGTGACAATGTTCTATATCTATAAACGGGGATCATAAAAATATTGTAAAGTATACGAACTCTCTACTATCAATATCGGTATTTATAATCTTGTGCACATAAGTACAAAATACAAAACATTGTTATGTATTTTAATGCATAATTTTTGTTAATGCAGTAGCAAAACTTAATCAATTCCTCAATTTAATATTAACAAAAATAACTTCTTGAAAATAAACATTGAATTCTATCTTTACTTTTTTTAAACCCTTCCGTTTTGGCGGCAACTGTCGCTTCAACGATTTTTTTTATTCGACACAAAAGTCTCGAGTCAAATCCAAGAAGTCTAAATAAACTCCTTGGTCAAAATAAATAGTATTAATTCATTTAAAAAAATCATAGTAATTCTTATTAATATTTGGAAATCATAACTAACATCAAGCTTGTAATCCCCGAAGCGTTAGGCAGAGTTGTACGTAGGTACACTCAAATTTCGCCAGTTATGGAAATCATGGTAATATAAATCACTTTTAAGCATTATAAAATAGTTAAGTTCATAGTCGTATGTAGTAATCAAAATAGTACGGTACGTGAAATCTTTCATAAATGAGAAAAACATCACTGTTCGGAGAACATGCTTGTCGTCGTAGTTTGCTGTACAATATTAATAATACTGTTTTGTTTCCATGCAGACTTCATAACAATGACAATCTTCAGCAACGGTGCCTTGAATCGTCCCTTTAAAGAAGTATTCAACCTATTGCCTAGTTTGCAACCGTCATCCATCATCAGCATCTTCGCACTTTTTAAGATTACTGACTCATACAAAAAACTAACAATTTCATAAAACCAAATAATGTATAGTGTGATGCATGAAGAGAGGTGAAACGATACCTCGTTCGGCTCGCTCGCTGGCGGTGTGGCCTGCGCTTTATGGCTGACTTACCTTACCTTGGTAATCAAACTTCTAAAAATAATGCATGATTTGCGAAGGTGTTTTTATAAACATGGTATTAATCCTCATCCAAATAAATACGCTATTCATCACTAGTATATAAGGTCTATCTTTTCATACACGAAATATTTTAAGAGTAACTTCTATAAGTCGTAAAGTCGCCATAGCAACGAAAATAAAATATCCGAGTGTTTTTTTTTTTACAAAATTATTTGAGACTTTTTGCATAAAACCTTTACTCCCATCATGGTATAATAATATACTTCGGTCATGGTATAATAATATCTTTCGCCTGGTATTCTCTTCCCGTGACAGCTGGGTCACGTGATTGGCCCAAGAATACGTCATCAGTTGCGATGCGGTTCTCAAACTTTTTTAGTGGGGAAAAAGATTAAAAAATACAATGGGTACTCAATTTTTATCATTTTTAATAAATGGACATTTTTGATACTTTTTGTATTTTTTTACTTTGCATCTTTTTCAAATGATTACAAATTATTGTTTTATTTAGTTCCCTTACTCGTAGATAGGTCCTCGTTCGAACTAAGCAGAGTACTACTTCATAATGAATTTGAGGATACAAGTCCTTATCATGAACAATCAGAGTCAAATTTGTGAAAATGAATTTTTCATCGTGCAATGATTCTCCGTGGTATTTATTGAATTCTCTCTCCATTACATCAGCAACCCTGATCAAATCTTTACAAGGGTAAATTAGTTTTCCCCTCGACACAAAAAAAATCCAATCACAGGCTACGCTACCTGGATCGATCTTTCGTGTCTCGTCTCCTAGATGTGGATATTTTCCTAAAAACCTGAAAGCGACGTAACCGCTTATATATTTTAGACCTTGATCTCTGATTTCTTCAGCAGCTATTTGCGTTTCGATATTTTTAAGTAATAGGTTTTCTTCATTAGTCGGAATATATGAACGGTACGGTCGTTTCTTTTAGTACTGAGGTCAAGGATCTTGGCTTGCATATCGATAGCTCTATGAAATGGCATACTCAAGTTGCTCGTGTCAGTCAGAAGGTTACTGGTTCGTTGCGGGCTTTGTACAGCTTGAGAAACTTTTTACCCTCAAATACGAAAACAATGCTTGTACAGTCCTTAATTTTTCCTATCATCGATTACGGTGACGTGTGCTACTTTGACCTGAATGCGGATCTCCTCGACAAACTTGACCGTCTTCTAAATAACTGCATTCGATTCGTTTTCAATTTGCGTAAATATGATCATGTCTCCGAACACCGGACTCTTCTTAAGTGGTTGCCCATACGTCAGCGTAGGGAGCAAAGGGCGCTTACCACCTTGTTTTCTTTTCTTGTTTCTCCCACTTCCCCTAGTTACGTTGCTCCCCACTTTCAGTATATTTGTGCCAACCATAATAGGAGCCTGCGATCATCGCAAAACCGTATGCTTCAATGTCCCTCTCACCGCACTGATTTCATTCACCGATCTTTCTTTGTCCAGTCTATTTCTCTGTGGAATGCGCTTCCCCAGGAAATTAGGCTGGCAACCAATCGCTTATCTTTTAAAATTAAAGTTCGTGAGTACATTCGGAAGAAGCTGGCAGTTTCGTCACAACGGTAATGTTTTCCCCATGGTTTGTGTTTTTATTTTGGTATATTCGTCGAAATGTTTATTTACATTAATTTAATTTTGATATATATTTATAGTATTTTATATATCCTTGTAGTTAATCTTATTATTATTTAAAATTATTTTCAGATTTACACCTACCACTGCTTGTCTTTGCATCACCCAAAGGTTGACTGGTAGAAAATGCCTATGGCATTAAGTCCGCCTCTGTACTTATGTGCTTGAAGTGTTAAATAAATAAATAAATAAATAAATGAACTAAGATCGTGATTAAAGTCTTCAGCATCTTCGCTCACTTCATCGATATCCATTTGCATTTCTATACCTTTTAGTAACTGCTCTTCATCTACAGTCGGTTTATACGTGCTGAGATCATTTTCGATTGATGAGATCAAATTCTCAAATCTTCGGACTCATTGTCGTCATTGTTAGATTTTACGTATCGATCTAATACTTTCGTTATAATGGAATCATCTTCACCATCTTCCAGTGGAGTTACTATACAGGATATGTCAGGATCATCGCGAGTGTTGCTTGTATATTTGAATACATCTGCAGAATATTTTCCGAGAATGTATCTTTTTACTCGGTGTTTAAACGAAAGCCCAGTTGGGTGGTCGTTAGTAGCACCCATGCCTCTTAAATGTCCTGATACAATCGGAAGGTTAAAATATACTCGAAATTTGAACCTAGCCTTTCCTGAAGATCAGCTAATAAATTCGGAAGCGATTTATATGAAATTAAAATTCCTCTTTGAAAGGGGAGCTTGTTTGATTTCTTTTTACCGGTTTTTGTATTCTTAATTAAATCATTCATTTTTTCTATTGCTTCATTTTGCAATGACAGGTTTATCCCGTATGCTTTTTTATGCCCCTCAAATTTTAGCCTGGCATTAAAAACGTCAAACCATTCATTGAATGTTTTTAAAACTTGTGATAGCTGAAGCCAGTTTTCATCTGGCAAAAACCCTTTTTGACCACACCATTCTACGGCTAAAGCAGTTGTGTTCGAGAAAAGTTGAGCAGCAGGCCGTACCTTTTGTCTTTGTGAACCTTGTAAATTCAGGTGATTTGGTGTCAGCTTATGTGCTAATTTAAGGTCGTGCTGAGATAACGACATTACTTTTTCTATCGTATCTTTGACCAATAACTTGTTTTCATACTGAAAACCAAAATCTATAAAATGGTTTCTGGCTAATTTCAATAGGTGCGGTACATCGATAAACACGTGAACTTTTAAATTATCGTCTGATGGATGTTTGAACCAAGTTTTTTGATCTTTTTCAACGCCAATGTTAAGATATCTTAGTAGCCCCTGATTTCCGGGACCCATATCACAAGTTATTGAAACAACAATTAAATTAGCAATATTTTTATCAAATCCATTAGTATATCAGTGGTCATATTTTTATCAAATTTATAAAAATTGGTTGTTTCCATTTTCCGCATAAGCCCCGAGCCATGACGCATTGGCAAGTGTTATGTGGTCCAACTTTTTGTTAATTTTTTCTGTCGATTTCTACTTTATTCGAGATATAAATTTCATCAAAAGACAATGCTACGATTCTTTGAGTTTCCGTGAAATCCTTAGCCTTGGATTGGATTAAAGTGATTACATTTTCTAATACACCCTCCTCAATCTCGAATTTTGATACCCATTTACATAGCGTTGAGAATCCTGGCAGCCCTTAGGACTTATACTTCTGAATGTGATTGCGGCTGCAATATCATCGGCGGACCATCGAATACGACGCTTATCGGGGCAAGTTAAGGTACGAATTTGACCTGGAGTTAATATTTTTTGCAACTTTTCGTTTATGACTTAGTTTTTATTTTTTATTGTAATTAAATCTTTATATTCTGAAGCAAGAATGGTTACGGTGTTTGAACTGAAACAGAAAAATTAACAAAATATATAACATACTACCCGGCAAGCGTTGCAATGCAGCTTTTTCTACGTACTCCTTGTATTTTTACTACTCTACATCTACTACCTACCTGCTACGTACCTACTACATAATTACTACATAATCTATGCAAATATTGTTAAAAAAATTACCATATTTCTATAGTTTGGGTTTCTACACAGCGGGTTTCTGTTTGGATTGTTTGAGTTTGTACAGAGCATGCGGTTTCAGAATGATTAGTTAGCTCTTTACAATCAGTAATAGGTAGGTCAGGTTGTATGTATTTTGTGATATTATCCGAACTGAAACAAAGAAAATAAACATTTGCAACATTCAGATAGACTTTAATCAAATAAGTCACAGTCACGTCATACTTGACATGAACGAACAAGTTTAAAAATCACGGTATCTTCTAGATATGCAAACACAAAAAGCATAATAAAATTTAATATATTTACCTTCTGTCTATTATTGGTTTAGCGCATGATGAAGGTTGAGCGATTGAATTTATGTGCAAAGGTACGGCGTCCGGTTTTAACTTCCTACATTTTTTTGGCGATTCATTCATCAAAATATGCCTCAATGGCTTATGATAGTCAGATGATAAAAAATGAACTGAACACACTCTTCCTGAAAGTTTAAAAATTATTATTATCTGTCAACCATCTTATTACATTAGGAAGTAGGTAGGTAGGAAAGTAAAGGGTTCATCATGAATAAGTACACGATATGTTTTATATGATCACCTGGTGATATATAACCACAATTACTAACCTTAGCCTTTTTTTTTTTTTTCCGGATGGGAAATCATCAAATGACCACTCTGGGCACATCGCTCTGGGCGGAGCGGAGGGGAGTGTCAGACTTGTACTGACTAAAACCCATCCATGTTCCTTCTTTGCCCTTTGTGTTCCAGGGCCACGGTATCTCTTTCGAACAGTCCCGCAGCCCTGGCAGGCATCGGCCCATGCGGATTGCTGACATCTCTTTGAGGCGCGCGTGGAACACGAACGCGCCGTCGACACGGCCTGCCGTCATAAGACGGCCGGATGGCGAGCTAGCCCATAACTCGCCGTCCACAGGCCAGCGCCTACGGCGGTCGGAAGCCACCACGTGACCCCCGACGCCCAGGGCGTTTGGGACGTGAGGTTCTTTCCCTCTCACGTCCTGCCACCTCCTTCACTAGCATGACTGCTTCGCAGAAGGAGGTGACGGCTTCCCATTCCCTCTCGCTCCGGACCATGGCTTGAACCATAGCCGGACGCGAGAGATCGCCGCCGCCAATCGCCGCTATGAGGACACGGCGGTGCTCCGCCCAAGCGGGGCAGACCTCCACGGTGTGTTACACCGTGTCCTCCGGACGATCCTCGCAGTGGAAACACCCGGGCGTTTCCTCCCGCCCGATTCGGTGCAGAAACCTCCCGAAACAACCGTGTCCGGTGAGGACCTGCGTCAGGCGGTAGGTGAGGGCACCGTGGCGCCTCTCTAGCCACTCCTCAAAGAGGGGACTTATCGCCACTATGGTGGCGTGCCCTGCACGGGGTTGCGACAGTCGCTCTCTCCATGTCGCCATGAGATCACGCCGGAGGTCTGTCCGCTGAGCGGCAATTTGTCGCGGCAGCGGAGTTTCCCCCCGACATAGTGCTTCCGCGCGCCATTCATGCAGGCGCGCGAGGACCATAGCCTCCAGATCCCATGGCAGCAATCCGGCAAGGAGGCTAGCCGCCTCGCCGGAGATCGTGCGGTACCCCCGGATTAGCCTTATGGCTATCACCTTTTGGGGCGCGTTCAGGTAGTGGGCGGCTTGCCGCCTCAAAGAACGCGCCCACACCGGGGCCCCGTAAAGGGCCATGGACCGCACGACCCCCGCGTAAAGCTTCCGGCAGGAGGCGTTTGGACCCCTCAGGTTGGGCAAGAGCCGCTTGAAGGCAGCCCCTGTCCGTTCCAGTTTGGGAGTTGTTTGTGTGTGAGTGAGAAGTTCCACCGGATGTCGAGGACGAGTCCTAGGTACTTCAACATCGACCCGACGCCGATGGAAACCCCTCCTGCCATCAGTAGGGATCCCGACGGTGGCGCATTCCGAGGCCCATGAAAACACATGGCCTCGGATTTGTGCAATGCCACGTCGAGATTCAATTGCCGGATCCTCTCCACAACTATCGCAACCCCGCGTGTCATGTTTTCGGCCGCCGCCTCGTGCGACCTCCCTTGTGCCAGTACCAGCGTGTCGTCAGCGTAGTAAACTAGACTGACGCCGGTAGGGAGGTCGGCGCGCAGCACCCAGTCGTAACCGATGTTCCACAAGGCCGGCCCCAGAACCAAACCCTGTGGAACACCGCACGACATCTCTCGCCGGTTCCATTCTCCGCTCCGACTGGGGTAGATGACGGCCCTATCCGTCAGGTAGTCCCCGACCACACGACGAAGGTAGGTCGGCACCCCGTGATGCTGGAGTGCCTCCGCAATGCAGCTCCAGGGCATGGAGTTGAAGGCGTTGGCGATGTCAAGAGACACCGCCAAGACAACCCCGCCCCGGGACACCGCGTCCCCCGTCGTGAGGGCTCTCACGCACATGATGGCGTCCACCGTCGAGCGCCCCTTGCGGAAACCAAACTGGTGTTCCGCAAGATCCGGCCCCATCCCTGCAAGGTGCCCGGCGAGGTGGTTGGCAATGACTCTTTCAAAGAGCTTGCCCACCTCGTCGAGCAACACGATGGGCCGGTATGCGGACGGAGAGTCCGCAGGGCGCCCTGGCTTCCGGATGAGGACCAGCTTCCCCGTCTTCCAACGAAGCGGGAACTGGCCTCTCTCCAAGCATGCGCTTAGGAGCCCTTCCAGTCGGGGCCCGAGAGCCTCTGAGGCTAGGACCCAGGCTTTGCCAGGCAAGCCATCGGGTCCCGGGGCGGTATTTCTGGCTTTCAGCCTGCGTACCGCCACTCTCAGGTCTACCCCAGTCACCTCCGGAACGTCATCGTCGTCATCGGTGTGGTCCGCTTCCGGCACCGCACGCGGTAACGGAGCCATAGGCGGGGGAGGATGCTCCCCTCGCGAAGGGAACAGAACGCTCACCACGTCCTCCACTAGCTCAGGCCGGAGACTCTGCGTTAGCGGGGGGGCCGGGTGCGGAGTTTGTCCCGCACAATCTTGTAAGGGCGCCCCCACGGATCTCCGTTCAGAGACTCCAGCATCTCCTCGCGGGCCAAATGCTTGGCCCGCCGGACAGCCTCCTGGAACCAACCCGCCTCGTTGTTGATGTCGGCAGGCCTGACCGGTGATGACACCCAGGCCTGCACGATTGAGGCTTCCAGAAGGAGCTCCCGGTCCAGCTGCTTCAGCGACTAACCTTAGCCTTAGATATCGATTTTGAAGTCATAGAATAGTCAGTCGATCCAGAAACGAAAAAGTTCAAAACGCTATTATTATGTATTCTGTGACCACAGGGACCCGAAAAACACTAGATTAATATTTTAGATGAGCACAAAAGGCCTTGAAGCCAGACCGTTAAAACTTATTTAAAAAAATCTATCTAGCAAGCTGTGTCAACATCACTTAAAAAAAAATCATCTGACTTGGCTGTATAGGCTAAGATCCCTTTGCCTGTCCTTAATTAGGACAAAAAAAAAACAATAAAAATCACTACAAAATAAATGTAAAACAAAGTCACGCGCCGCGCCTGTCTGTCTGAACGCGATAAAATGGACCAACATAATTTAGTTCACGACGAAAACCTAATAGAACGCAATTAACTCGACTTGACTGAAATAAGTCAAAAACTAGTTTATAGATAAGATTATATTCGGGCGTACAGCCGAATTGGCACAACTATGCCTTATAATATGGAATTTACAACGCTTAGATAAATATGTAGTATGGTTCATACCAGTTTTTATAGATGTTTGATCTAACATCTCTTCTTTGGGAAAAGAAAAAAACCTTATTACACCGCCTTTTTTGCTTCTGTTTTTACAGCATATTATGGAACAATTAACCATAATTCTTGTGTATGTTCACAGTTTTCACAGTACCTAAAAAATGTTTGGGAACCACAGTAATTTGTTCAACGAGCGAAACAACACCATAGATATGAGCGACATGACGATTGCTATGAAATGGCGCGCTGTCAGTATGACATTTGTCAATTGGATGTGTTGCCACGGTGTGTGATTGGATTACCCGAGCAAAATGGATTTTTTAACTTAACAAAGCAATAATGAACTAATAATTCAAAATGTTAATTAATTTAAAACTAAATAGATGAATCACACGAGTTACTAAATAGTTAAGCTAGTTAGTAATTTATTTTATTTTAATTCAATAAATGAGAAAGTCCCTAAATTTACTGAAAAGGACAATCAATGGTGTTACCATTATTATCGTGACGTAGTCTTGGGCCATCGTGGGAAGAGAATACCAGGCGAAGTATATTATCATACCATGACTCCCATATTCTAACAATGACAGTAAGTAAATACGACGTAGTAAACTAAATGGATGCTTAAAAATAAGGAGCCAGTATTTATTTTGTGGGTCAAGTAATTTTAAATTATTTATTTTTTTATAAAAAAATGTACTCAGATAAAAAAAAAATCCCATGAAATGGCTTTGTTAAAGGCGTTAGATGATTCCTTGATAATATTTCGTGTATGAATAGTTAGACCCTAAATAATTTTAACAAAATTGCCCATAAGTACATAATTTAATTTCAATGAATGTCTTAGGAGATATTACAGTTTTAAAATAATTCTGCAGCAAAATAATGATCCGCGTATTTTTATTATGCTCTCTCTCTCGTAACGCAGACGAATTTGAGCGGGTCAGCTAGTTACAAATAAAAAACTAAAATGCTGACTTTATCGCTATCTAGCGCGAAAATGGCCATGAGCAGACTAAACTAAAAAAAATTTTGCTTCCCGGATACAGATTGGTGGGCTGCAGGTTAGAAGAATAGTGCTTGTACCTAGAACATACGGGGCGGAGACCAGAATTTACACCTCCCCACCTACACTTCGCCACTGTAGAGTACTATTGCATTGTTCAGACAGAGGCACCTAGTGCAGGGAGACTGGGCTGGCTAGGTTGATGCATGATTTATGTTGCAAGCTACAAGATTGCAATGTATGTATTCTGCTGCGTGTTTGAAGGACTCCATAACATTACAACTGGTAGTTTTAATTTACTATCTGATGGAACATGCCCAGACTCCACCATAACAGTGAAACATTTAATAAAATAACAATGTAGGGTTGTTAAGGAAATTATTGTATTAAATATATTATTCTTTAAATGACATAAAATATCTATGTAGTAAGTGCAGCCCATGGAGGTGACATTGGTGCAGGATTTTGTAGGTAAGACATAACCACTGCAGATATTGACAGCATGAAGGAGCTCACAATCTGAAAAATAGAAAGAATAAATTAAAAAGAATTCAGAAATAACTTATTTCACATTGTGTGATGGTACGTAATCTCAATTCTGTATGACTTGACTGCGTTGTTGGTCTAGTGGTGGCAAGTGCTAGTGCTTGTGGCCCTGGGTTCAATCCCCAGGTAGGATAAAGTGTTGTTGGGATTTTCTCAGGGTCGCCCCCTATTACATGGGATTTAAACTCAACTGGTGCAATGTTGTACTATAGGTACATCTCTACCGAACCCTTCTGGCAAATATGGGTGTAATGTTTTTTATGCCACATTTAAGACCAAATGTTCTGTTGAGTGCAGTGTAATGCCTGGCTGTCTGCTAGGATGGCAGGCACTAACACCCGTATCTATAGTCAAGTTAAAGTAACTTATGTAAGTACTTGAGTTTAAGTAACTACTTATGCAAAAATTTTTATGCAATGGACAAGAATTTAAACTAAGTAAGAACCGCCAAAGAAAGCAAAACTAATAATTCTAACTTTAACTGCATGCAAAATATTCACTTTGGAAGTGGAGTTGTGGACACCAGCCCGTTATACAATACAATTCTAACTTTAAACAGTTCTAACATCGCTGTTCTACAGTAGTTAACATGTTACAGGACATATATAAAACTTTTGTACACATTCACTAGCCCTACACTTTTAACCAACCTGTTTAGTATCATCCGAGACTCTGGAGTTAGCAAAACTAATACTGGAACAGAAGACGGCTGTCCAAGCGCACCACTTAAGACGCATCATAAGACCGCACATTGAGAACACCATACCTAGAAATAGTATTATTTGTTTTATAATAAAATGTAGGTCAAGGCAGTTGAAGCAAGGTAAAGATAAGAGACAAATGTGCTAGTACCTAAGATGTTCATGTAATCTGTAGTGAGGTCCTCAGCTGGTGCTGATGTTGGTGGCGGAGGTTTGAAGCGACGTTCTCGATCAGCACGTCTTGGGTCTGATGTGAGTTGCATCTGAGAATTAATGGAAGTCATTCTTTAATAACGGCATTATTACTTGATTTCACAGAAAAAAATCGACCTAAAATATTGTTAACTTAGTAGTAGGGCATGACTATAAACTAAAATGAATATTTAAGCACTGATTAACATACAACAGTCAGGTAATTACTCACCTTTTGGGGTTTTAATACGGGCCCACAAATAATTGAAACTTTCAAGGTATCGTTCTCATAAAATGAACTAGTTTCACAGACTCACAGCTCCCTGTGACGACTGGAAAGTTTTGTTTTATATCCTTAAAGCCTATTGTAAAAGTATTATCAAATTATTTTAGTTTCATTTCAATTTTAACACTCGCTCTGAGATCACAGAGCATTAAATTAATGTCAATGTCATAATTATGTCACCATGTCATCATGCATGAAGTGACAGAACGAATTCTTTGACAATAACGTTGTGTGTTGCCAGAAAGTTCCGTACAGATGCAAATATTTTTTCATGCATTAGGCATTGTTCAGACAGAAGCGATGGTGGTGGCGGGCGTGCTCACGGACTGTAATAGTGGTTTCCTTTTGCCCGACCTGGGAATCAAACCCAGGACCTCATGCTCAGCAGTCGCGTCGCGCTTACGACCACTAGAGCAATGAGGAAGTCGCCGTCTAGCGAGCACAAAATACTAAAAGGGACTGTCTAACAGGATGGTTGTAGGCAAACTGGTAAACTGGCAAACTGTATACTATTTTATTTGACTATAATGTCCCAAACAAAAAGACTAGGCAAGTGATGATAATTTAGGCATCACTTGCCTAGTCTTTTTAGTCATTATAGTCAAAAAAAATAGTATACAGTTTGCCAGTTTACTAGTTTGCCTGCAACCATCCTGATAAACAGTCCCTCGTTAGCTAGTATTAATTTAACTGTCATCGCTGAATCAGATGGGCACGGCATAGTCTGTTCCTGGGCTCACGAGGTTCTTGAATAATAGTTCCAGCTTAGGTATTTAGTTTATCTTTACGAGCTCCGAACACGAAGCCTGTTGGCGAGTTAGTTCAGATGACAGTTTAGTCACTGCTGGCCTCCTGTACAATGACATTTGAAGAGAGTTCAATACCCACCACCTACCTGTTAATTGGTTTTGTGTAGCGCCCGAAGCTGAATTTTCTGAACTAGTCGAGGAATTGAGATGTTAGTTACGTTACGAAAAACAGATATAGGTAGAGCTACCTAAGAAGAAGCATGAAATAAGCAGTACCTTTGTGCTCTTCTATCTTAATGTTATGTCTTGTTGAGTATTTTGTGTGTACATAAATAAATAATAAGAAGGCTTCTTAAACATTTTCCTGGCCTACCCCAATTTTCTTATTTGGGGTCGGCACAACATGTCTCTTTTTCATATTTTTCGATAGTCGTCGTCTCATGTGTCGCTTCCTTTCTAGATTTCCTTTCACACAGTCCATCCATCGTTTCTTTGTCATCATATCCTACTATTATAGCCATCCACAAACATACACAAAACTTTCATCTTTCCTCCGTATTACATGCCCATAACATGACAAGTGAGTGACAACCGATTATTATCACACAACTTTTCAGTCACCGGCGCCACTTTTAAACTTCTTTCTATTCATCCATTGGTTACATCATACACTTGCACCCCTCTGTCGGGAAAGAAAATATATAGAAAAGATTTAGATATTTTTTACCATGTTACTGTGTTGTGGCGAGTAGGCAAGTCAACTCGCACACTAGAACGCAGCACCAAAAATCACGCCACCTTTAAGCCCCGCCTCTGTGGTAAGGATCTCAACTAGGTGTGCGTAGCGAGGCGCACACTCGGACGACCGGCGCCCGCGATTCCTTTGTCTCGGATGTCGACGCACACACGGAGGCCGTTCACGACGACGTTGACGAAGTTTGTTTACTTGAGGAGTATAAATGTTGGTGGCTTGATGGGACTGATACTCATTTCTGCTTTGTTCGCCCGCTTATACAATTGTTATTTTGCCTAAATTATAAGTTCATATTATCAAGCTTATTCGCCTTTTACTATCGGTCATCTGCACCCCGACAAGTACCTACCTACCTGCTTACCAACTTGCTAGTGCTCGCACAGTAAGTGGTCCAGTTAGCGTTCACCATCACACACGCTCGGCCACTTCATTGGTGACCCCGATTCCGTTGTCAAGAGGAGAAGATGGAGCCAAGCAAAGAGAATGTCGTATTCCAGGAAGCATGTCGAGTTGGAGTAAGGACGCCGTCGTTCAACCCTGACGACCCGATACTATGGTTCGCCCAGTTAGAAGGACAGTTCGCGTTGACAAACATGACCCAGGACACAACCAAGTTCTACTTCGTTCTGTCACAGCTGGAACCACAACATACTGCGGAGGTTAGAGACCTGGTCGTTACTCCACCAGCAACGGGGAAATACGAGAAGCTGAAGGCAGAATTAATTAAAAGGCTTTCTGCATCACAAGAGCGAAAAATAAAGCAGTTGATGATGCACGAAGAACTCGGCGACAGAAAACCATCACAGTTCCTGCGCCATTTACAACATTTGGCAGGACCGACGGTCCCAGCAGAATTCATCAGAACAATCTGGTCAAGTCGGCTTCCCACCAACCTACAAACCATTGTCGCGTCGCAGACTGCCATGACCCTGGAAGACCTGGCCGAATTAGCGGATCGCATAAATGACATCGTTCCAGTAACCGGGCAAGTAGCAAGTACCAGTACTCGCCCGCCAGTAACGACTGATCTGCAAAATACTGCTGTGAACGCGCTGGCTAAAACCGTTGCCGAGTTAAGCCGTAAGCTGGAAACCATGAGCATGGAGCTACGCAGTCATCGTCGGTCGCAGTCACGAAGATCAAGGCATGGATCACCACATCGTTCTCGCTCCCGTTCCAGTTCCAGACCCCGAGATCACCCGCTGTGCTGGTATCATTACCGGTTTGGTGACAGGGCGCAGAAATGTACGCCGCCATGCAAGCACAGCAAGCAGCCGGTAAACTCCCAAGGCAGCCATTAGTGGCGGCACAAGACTGCCTAGCTGTAACGAGCCGCCTGTTCATCACGGATCGCAAGACGAAGATACAATATCTTGTAGATACGGGTTCAGACCTGTGTGTATTCCCGCGATCCGCTGTTCGGGAGCCACGCTGCAAGACCAAATACGAATTGTTCGCAGCAAACGGAACAATAATAGCTACCTACGGTTATCAACCACTCACTTTGGACCTGGGTCTTCGTCGAGCTTTCACATGGCAGTTCATAGTAGCTGACGTCTCAAAGCCAATCATCGGCATCGACTTCTTAAGCTACTACAACCTACTCGTTGACTGCCGCAACCAACGGTTAATCGACAACATCACTGCACTGACGGTGGCAGCGACAAATCAAAAGGCAACCGAGGCCATTTCGTCAGTCCGCACAACCACGGAAGGCACAGACTACCAACAGCTGCTGAGAGAATATCCAGATCTCACACGCCCAGCTGTTAGACCTGGAATCACAAAGCACAGCACGGTGCACCACATACGCACTACGCCAGGCCCACCCGTATACGGTCGCCCTCGCCGCCTTGACCCTGAGCGGCTGAAAATAGCCAAACAGGAGTTCGAGGAAATGCTGCAGCAGGGAACAGCGCGCAGATCCGAGAGCGCTTGGTCGTCGCCGCTTCATCTAGCACGCAAGAAGAACGACGGCTGGAGGCCATGCGGAGACTACAGATCTTTGAACGCACGCACGATTCCAGACCGTTATCCAGTACGACACGTGCAGGACTTCGTGCATCAGCTGGTGGGGAGCACAATCTACTCCACTGTTGATTTGGTTAAGGCCTACAACCAAATACCAGTCACAGAAGAAGACATTCCCAAGACAGCCATAACGACACCCTTTGGGTTGTTCGAATTTCCGTTCATGACGTTCGGACTACGCAACGCTGCACAAACGTTTCAACGGTTTATGGACGAGGTGCTCCGAGGTCTAGACTTCTGTTATACCTACCTTGATGACATTTTGATCTCCAGTAGCAGCATCGACCAGCATCAACGGCACCTCAGAAAACTCTTCGAGAGGCTGACAGAATATGGAGTGCTGATTAACACAAGCAAATGCACGTTCGGACAAGCAAAAGTGAGTTTCCTGGGCCACGAGGTTTCAGCAGCAGGAATCAAGCCTCTAAATACAAAAGTCCAGGCTATCCAGGACTACCCAGTCCCGAAATACATCAAGGACCTTAGAAGATTTCTTGAAATGATAAACTTCTACCGGAAATTCCTACCAGCAGCAGCTTCTATGCAGGCGCCTTTAAACAAATTATTAACAGGACCCAAAATTAAAGGATCGCAACAAATTGAAATGACACCAGAGCACCTAGAGGCTTTCAATAGATGTAAGCAAAGTTTATCAGAGGCTACACTGCTAGTTCATCCATACCCAACGGCAGAACTCGCAGTTCAGACAGACGCCTCAGATACGGCAATCGGCGCTGTATTACAGCAAAAGCAGGGTAAAGAATGGCAGCCCTTGGCATTCTTCTCCAGGAAACTAAGCCCTGCCCAGACAAAGTACAGCCCATATGACCGCGAACTTCTAGCAATATACGAGGCCATACGATATTTCAAGTACATGGTAGAAGCAAGAACATTCGTAGTTTTGACCGATCACAAACCGCTCACATTTGCATTCAGCAAACCCCGGCAAAACTGTTCCCCACGTCAGTTCAGATATCTGGATCTCATCAGCCAGTACACAACAGATATAAAGTTCGTGGCCGGCAAGGACAACGTGGTAGCCGATGCATTATCACGAATTAACGAAATCGATTTGCCCATAGATTACCAGTCCCTGGCCAGAGAACAGGAAACCGATGCGGAACTCCAAGCCCTCATAGATAACGGCTCCAGCCTGAAGCTCAAGAAAATCAGACTGCCTGAAGCAGGACTTGAAGTATACTGCGACATTGCATCGGGGACACGCCCATTTCTCACCAAACGGTTTCGCAAGCATGCCTTCAATACCCTTCACGGTCTGAGTCACCCTGGTGGTAAGGCAACAGTCCGCTTAGTAACCGAAAGGTATGTATGGCCCGGTATAAGAAGGGACTGTCGACAATGGGCCAAGGAATGTGAAGCATGCCAACGAAGCAAAGTGGCCAGACATACGTCAGCACCTTTGACAGCTTTTCAGACGCCTTCAGCTCGGTTCCGCCACATTCACATTGACTTAGTTGGTCCTTTACCATTATGTTCTGGCTACAGGTACTGCCTCACTATAGTCGACCGCGTGACGCGTTGGCCTGAGGCATACCCACTGCAGGACATCACAGCGGAGACCTGCGCAGCCGCCTTAACGTCAGGGTGGATCGCGCGGTTCGGCAGCCCCGAGCACATCACTACCGATCGGGGCAGGCAATTCGAGTCCCGCACCTTCAAGGAACTCGCTGCTCTAATCGGGGCATCACATCACCTAACCACAGCTTACCATCCCGCAGCAAATGGCCTGGTGGAAAGGCTACACCGCCAGCTGAAAGCCGCCATCACCTGTCACGCCAAGTCGAACTGGACCGAGGTGTTGCCTTGGGTTCTTCTGGGCATACGCAGCGCTTACAAGGAAGACCTACAAGCGTCCGCGGCAGAGCTGGTGTACGGTGAACCACTCCGTCTGCCAGGACAGTTCTTTGCCTCCACTCCAGAGGAGACAGTCGACGTGACCAGCCTGATCAGCAGACTCCGCTCACACATGAGTAGGCTAACACCACAACCTACTTCCTGGCACACTAGTTCCACTCGACCGTTCTATGTGCCCAAGGACCTGACCACAGCTACTCATGTTTTCTTGCGGCAAGGTCCAGCACGAAGGTCACTAGAAGCTCCATATTTAGGACCATACAAGGTCCTGCAACGAGACCAGAAGACCTTCGACCTCGAAGTGAAGGGAAAAAGGCAAAAAGTCACACTTGACCGGCTAAAGCCAGCGTACTTAGCCAATGAACAACCTGCTATGACGTCACAGCAGCAACCTCCAGAAGACCAGGTCATTGTCAAGAAGACGAGGAGCGGGCGCACAGTCAGATTCCCTGACTACTATCGTTCGTAGCCAGGCTACGACTCACCAGGGGAGTGGTGTGGCGAGTAGGCAAGTCAACTCGCACACTAGAACGCAGCACCAAAAATCACGCCACCTTTAAGCCCCGCCTCTGTGGTAAGGATCTCAACTAGGTGTGCGTAGCGAGGCGCACACTCGGACGACCGGCGCCCGCGATTCCTTTGTCTCGGATGTCGACGCACACACGGAGGCCGTTCACGACGACGTTGACGAAGTTTGTTTACTTGAGGAGTATAAATGTTGGTGGCTTGATGGGACTGATACTCATTTCTGCTTTGTTCGCCCGCTTATACAATTGTTATTTTGCCTAAATTATAAGTTCATATTATCAAGCTTATTCGCCTTTTACTATCGGTCATCTGCACCCCGACAAGTACCTACCTACCTGCTTACCAACTTGCTAGTGCTCGCACAGTAAGTGGTCCAGTTAGCGTTCACCATCACACACGCTCGGCCACTTCAGTGTTAATAAAAACTTGCCTCAAGTTTCTAGGTTGCTGTCCTGTTCTTCAGTTTGTCAATCAATTTAGTGTCCTCCTCTGCTCTATTTCTGTGAACACGGCATGCACAGGTCTCTTACGCCTCGTGTCTTCCATCGTCAGAGCCGTAGAAAGGGGGAGGGTGCCAAACCTTTGGCAACTATAGAGAAACCAATCTATCCGAAGCGGAAAGCAATAATTTTCGGAGTTCGCTTCGATCGCTCGAACTCCTATTCTCGTTATGGGTTATATAAACAAAAATTACCTAGTTTATCCGAGAATATCCTAAATTATTCGAGTTCGCTTCGCTCGAGTCGTTCGTACCTTATATTCTTTGCGTTGATAAGCTTTTCTTTTAAATAGGCAGAATTAGCACTATTTCTATAATAAAGAACGAAAGAAAAACCTATGTGTGTGGGTGTTAAAAATTTTAAGCTCGCCCGCATTTGAATCCTATTTATTTTCGATTGATAGGCTTTTCCGTATAAATCGAAAAAGTTACTCCTTGTCCGAATTAAAAAACGAAAATCTAACACATCCGAGGTGGAATGCAAAAAGTTTTGAGCTGTTTTCATGGAACTGAAAATGCACCCCCTGGAAATAGTACTGCCGGCGCTCATGTACATCCCCCTAATCATTCTCATCTTAGCCACAGCCAAATAATTGCCTTTCCTTTATCCCTTTTGTGGCAAAATATTCTGATACGTCAATGACAAAGTTAGGTAACTATTTGATTCGATAGGTATGGTATCTACTATAAATACGGTAGGTAAGTAGTTACATTTCAGGTAGCCTATACCTAGGGTTGCCATACGTCCGCATTTTTCGTGCGTTTTGAATGCGGAGTAGTTTTAAGTGTCAGGCTTTTCCAAAAAATTAATAAATTCAAATATAATATTACGCCGAAGAGTTGGGCAGAGGTGTACCTAATAGTAGGCATTCAAATTTCGCCAGTTATGTTTAAGTCCCGTGTAATAGGTCTATTGCCATCAACCATGAATAAATCCTAACTCCGTGGCTGCTGCTGAGAAATTCCTGATGGAAAAATTCAATAAGAATTTGCCGATCCGGGAATCGAATCTCCTGGGTTCGATTCCCGGGTCTGGCGCCTTTCCCACCTCATGCACAGCAGTCGCGCTTGCGACCACTGGACCAACAGTCAACATTTTTTTTTTGGATGAAGTTAACATAGTTATCAACAGTGCCACTTGCGTACCTAAGTAGTGGAGATATATATTTTCAGCAACCGTCAATGTTCTGCAACAATCCTATCGCTATTAATATATCGTTGTAAAAATCGCAGAATAAAATGAAACTGCACAATTCAGGGGAAAAAAATTCCGTAATTTTCTTCAACTGTTCTGAATTTTCTCCTGAGAACTTATTAATAGACTTGGAAACCCTAGGTCTACAACCTAATAATTCGATTCCGTCCGCATTGCGGTGATGTCTTGCATATTAGGTACAGGTAGGTACATTCCTTTCTACCAAAACGTATTTATCTCATGTATTTTCCGAGTAATGGTCAAAATATGCAAATGAGCAATTAATGTAACTGGCCACAGAAAAAAGGCAATATATTCGGTGTGTTTGGCGGTGGTTTGCTATTGGTCAACGGAACGGCGCACGCCCACCGCCCGCGGCACGCACGCCGCACGCCTCACCCGGCCATTTACATGTGAAATCTAAAATAATACAGCCTTCCACTTGATATTAAATTTTAATAATCGCACTGTTTTCAATTGGAACGGAATAAGGAATTCCTTTTCAAAATTACTTTCTAATCGACCTACCTAGTTACACATTGTTTTCTACGTAATATTGCGAAAGAAATAAGATGTTTTAATCGTTTATATTTATTGGTATTACGGAAGAGTTTTCATATTTTCGTTCATGTCAAGTACCTACTTCGTTGCAGTCAGTCAGCAACGAAAATCGTTACTGACACTGAACAATTAGTGTTTCAAAAGTAATGAGGTAAATAAAATGAATAATATAAAATCATATATTATGTGGGTAGGTATAATATGACCACTTTAAGTGTGCAGGAAAACTTGCTTCGAAATGACAAACTTGGTACATTTATAATATTTAGTTCTGTGTTTTCCCGCCCAAACAGATAAGTTAGTTGAAGTATACATAGGTAGCCCTGTTTAGTAAAGGCAGCAATTAAATAAATCAAAATTCATCAACCGAGGAGTTTGTTTCTTCTTTAAAATAGGTAGGTACTACATTTGTGAATCTGTCGATTACGTCGGACACCGGTTGCTGCATCTTCTAGAAACCTCAAACTGCGCAAACATAACTAACGTTATTAGGAGGTAGGAGGTCCTTGTTCGAGCCGTAACCCGGGAAACATTAGAGCCAGGGGTCCGAGTATCAACTTATATTTCGCCACATCGTCAAGCGGTTGGTCGACTCTTCACGTGATCTACTCAACTGGAGGACTACCCAATTTTTTTGTCAAACGTCAAAGCTGTCAGACTTTTGGGAACTTTGTCCGTACAGCGATGCGTAAGAGCTTTTTGATACCTTATGACTTAGTCCTGCCTTTATACATGTCACAGATATTAAGTATTTATTAACATTTTAAGACTTGTAACTTACAAATTATGTAGATGTAGGTATTCACTGTAGGTAAATAAAAGTAGATCTGAAAATACAAAAAAAAAGCCATTGTACCAAGCTTAGAACCAACTGTATCAAGCTATCAATCGGTTTCCGAGTTTGCAGTCTACTTAAGAATCAAGGTAGGTACCTAGATAGGTATGGATATTAAATGCTAAAGCAATTTTTATGGAGCTGCAGAGATAGGGAACAGCTACTTTAGGTGCTAGGTCTTGCATCGTATGAGCCTAGAAATTATCTATTTTTAGGTTTCTAGTTTTTTTTAATATTGCTAGCCCACGTTGTCCCAATGCTGGGTAAAGGCCTACCTCCATTCCTTCCAAGGTCACAATTCCACGCTTCTTCTTTCCATTTCTCAAGGAAGACATCGTTCGTCCCGCCGTCTCCTTCGTGGTCTGTCCGGACCCCATGTGGTTGTTTCTGGGCACTAATCCTGAGCTTTGCGGGTCCACAGCTTGTTCGCCTGCCTATTTAAATTCTACCGTCTTTTGAGTCACGTCAATTTTTTGCGTTTTGGAGTGCAGAACACGATGTAAAAATAATAAAACCTAAGATACTGCGCACCATAGCAACTCTGAAAACGCTTCAATAGTCATTTGCTATATTTACAGTTCAGTCAGCTTTTCGTTTAAAAAACTCAATCACATTACCATTAAAACATACTATTAAACACTCCCAACAAGAGAAGATAGACTAGACAAAAGCCTGTTCTTGCAATTGGTAGATACTACTTCAGATTATTATGTATAAGGAGCTTGTTATTGCAAATCTATTCCATTACCCCACTACTGGAGTAAAATTCTGAAAAAAACGTATTCAGATTAGTACAGAGGGTTTTGTCATTAATAAGTGTAGACCTAAGTACTAACTTATTTAATTTTTGTAAGAAAAATAAGGAAATTTTGTATAGAACAAAAGACATTCCCTATAGCATTACTGGACGTAGGTAGATCTGCCAAAATGAGCCAACCCACTGTGCTTACGTCAAACTAATCCAATATTGTAATTTATATATCTAATTAAATAATTTTTATATGAGTTATTATTTTTTAATGTAATTATGATTATTTCTAATTTTAATTTGTTGACTTTTCCAATTTAATTTGTAAGTAATTATGAAAGTGTGTGTTGTGTTTTGTCTTATTTTTCTATTTTTTTTTTAAATTTAATGTACCTAATGCTATTACATGATCCAACTGTTGATTAAAATAAAGAAATTGAATTGAATTGTAATTAACGGTATATTAATATCCAGTAAAATCAGCGAGCACAGTATACCTACCAACATCCAAAAAGTACGCCGAAACAGATTCCAAAATCATTTTTTCAAAATTAAAACGCCGATTGCCTTAACTATTCAAAATGAACTATTCTATTCATTGAAATTACTTCGGAAAGTGGGATTGGCAGAATTAATAAGCTCTATTATAATTTTTGTTTTTTATACCCATTACAAAACATTGCCAGTCACAAAAACGTCAATTCAACCAGTAGCTGACACTACCAACTAATGATGGCAAAAATAGTGCCTACTTATTGTAACGGAAATACTATGGTGTAATTATGAGCGCGAGTGGAGCGTAGCGGGCGCGGGAGCGGGGCGGGGACAATTAAGTAATATGGCGGATTAATTAATAGTCTCTCTGTGAACATCGCTCATACAGTCTCATCATTAGCTTCGCTGCTGCTATAGGGATGTTTCTTAGGTCATTACGCTGATATTTTTTAATGCTTCTCCTAGAACCTACATCCTACTTATTGCCTAGTGCCCGTTTTCATCAACACTAAGGGATACCTAACAGTATGCCTGATGCCGCTTTCACCAACACTAAGGAATACCTAACTGAAAACCTAATGCCGTTTTCATCAACACTTAGTGACACATAACCGATATACCGTTAAAAACTACGGAGGCTCTTAATTCCTCACTTGAAGTCTCGATTGGTTTATTAAATTTTATAAATTTTATTTTTTTAGATATCTCTTCATGAATGATGTTATCAAGGTTTTGTAACAATATTCTGATATAAAAGAGTGTCCATGGAGTTTCTTGCCCGTTCTACTCCATAGAGATCTACGCTTTGCAATGGTCAACTATGCTTACTATACTTTATGCCTTGTGACTGGGAATGTAGCTACATTTCATTGTTGTCTTTGTTTCGACAGTTCAAAAGTGCCTGTAACTGGCCTACTTGAAATAGCTTCTCTTGAATAGCTGCCATTAGCTGCTTTGTTTTTGATTTTTGAATGGTGTCATTTATGCTGAGATGTTATGTTTTTGTGATCGTTAGGAATAAGTAGTTGTTGTCCAGTCTCATTTTCAATTCTGTTCATATGTTGCCTTATTAATACTAACTCTACGACATTTAACATACTCGTAAGTGCTATATCCTAACCTATGTATATATTTACTAAAAGGAAACATGTACCTACATTTTCTCCATATTTCGCACATCATTTTGGCATATTAACTATGACTCAGAATCATTGTTTCCCTATTAGCTCTCCATTCTGAAAATACAATTTATATATCAATAATTTGGGTCTGATTCAGACATGAATTCTGGCAAAATTAAGTCAAATTACGCGGCCTGCCTAATTTTATTAGTGATGCGAGTTAATATACGTCATTACGTATATGATCGTCGAGGGCAAAACAATGCTTAGGTGTTATTTAGATAAGATATTTATTATTTAAATCACCGCAGTAAGTATAGGCGAGAGGGGCCGGTAATTCGGTAATCAGTGGTTGCAAGTTCATGGTTACAAGGTCATCTGGATCCAACGAGATAATTTGGTTTTATTGATAGTCGATAATGCGCTCTAAGTGATCTGGTGCCATCGATCAACTATTTCAAGAAAATCTTACCTGCGATCGTGGTCTATGGGTTTTGAAAGACCAGGGGGCGTAGACAAGTGGTAACTAAATACGTGTCTTTGGAAGTTCCTAAAGTTCACAATTAAATATTTAATACTCAAAAAGCAATATTTATGTTAAATATTTCTAAATCAACCTAACAGGGACATATTGTGCTCATTAGGTTAAGCCTAGCCTTTTACTGTGTGTACCTGCTGTGTGCAATAAGTACATAAAGTAATTGCTTTGAGAGCGTTTATTGTTTCTACTTACAACGACGACTTAAAGAAGGTTAATTCGTTTTTTGGAGCTATTTTAAGTCCTATATATTTTAATTATTATAACTAAAAGACGGGATATTTACCATGTTTATTGTACGAACAAGAAAGAGGGTAGACCAATTTGTCTGCTCATAAACACCCACCCGCAATAACTTCAGTTTATCTGTGATCATGGTGCTTGCAACAGCGCCGAAATATCGGGAACTCAAAGAAAACAATAAACATGGTAAATATCCCGTCTTTTAGTAATAATAATTTTAGTGACCATGAAAGTTTAAAATCTTATATATTTTAAATTACCCAATGCCAATCCATTATCGTTTTCGCTGGTAGATTATCACCATGTCTACTCCGTCTGGGGTCTTCAAACCATGTTAGTCACGTTAGCCGCGAATTACACAGAAACGGTGTAAGGTGACGGTGCTGCGCAGGCGCAGCGCTGGCATGGAATTTATAAGGAAACCAAAGAACGGCGTGTCTGCGCCGCGCCGCTTGACTGTAATTCACGACACGTCACCTACGTACATTTTGTATGAAAACGTTTAGAAGCGGCATCATGCCTGCGCCGCGCCTTAACCTTACACCGTCTCTGTGTAATTCGCGCACAAACACACAATGAAACATAACTACTTATGCGTTTTCTTAAAAAAAATAACTACCGTAATCTACTCCAAAAGTAACGGCAATTCTTAAAGACCCTTTTACTCTCCCTCACTTTAGAAAATATTGAAATATCAAAGCAAAACGTGACACGTGCTGACTTATCGCGTCAAAATTCTTGCGGGGCGGAGTCCTTAGTACAACAATGAGAGTCCTGGAGAGCCTAAGGATCCCTAATTCCAGGGTGCAGGTCTAACTTCCGGAGACTGCTGCGCGCCAAATTGCCGAAGAAAGGGTATTGGGGCGCGCCATTGTCAACCGATTCCAACGAATAAAATGGAGTTAACAACATGTAGCGATCGAGTCTTTTGTGCCGTCCCGCACTCCTTAATTATGTGGAACAGTGAAAGGGTCATATTTTCTATTAAATTCATACAATTGTTATACATCATGTTTCTTTTTTTTCCGTGAAATTATGAATACAGACGGTTTTGTTATAAAAAGATGTCTGTATTAAATGAAAATCGCCAAGTATACTTACCTACTCAAAATCAATGCAAAACTACGTGCCGCTACTCAGCTGGCAAAACAGAAGTAAAGAGAAACCTGGGCTCTCAAAATGGAAAAGAAATGTAAATAAAAGAGAATGACTGTAACTTCAGTAACTGAAATAAAAAACGAGCTAGTCTGTTCCCCATATCTTCTGGCCATCATAATGACGCCGTTCATTGGTTTGACTTAAAACCCTTTGTCTTTTAGAAGGGGTACAGGGCTTCCACAGTATTAGTCCTCCATCGCGAACGGTCTTGGGCTTTTTTTTTTTTTCGGATGGGAAATCATCAAATGACCCCCCCCCCACTCTGGGCGGAGCGGAAGGGAGTGTCAGACTTGTACTGACTAAAACCCATCCATGTTCCTTCTTTGCCCTTTGTGTTCCAGGGCCACGGTGTCTCTTTCGAACAGTCCCGCAGCTCTGGCAGGCATCGGCCCATGCGGACCCCCACTCGGTTGCTGACATCTCTTTGAGGCGCGCGTGGAACACGAACGCGCCGTCGACACGGCCTGTCGTTATAAGACGGCCGGACGGCGAGCTAGCCCATAACTCGCCGTCCACAGGCCCGCGCCTACGGTGGCCGGGAGCCACCACGTGAGCCCCGACGCCCAGGGCGTCTCCCGCGGCGGCTGGGACGTGAGGTTCTTTCCCTCTCACGTCCCGCCACCTCCTTCACTAGCATGACTGCTTCACAGAAGGTGGTGACGGCTTCCCATTCCCTCTCGCTCCGGACCATGGCTTGAACCAGGGCCGGACGCGAGAGATCGCCGCCGCCAATCGCCGCTACAAGGACACGGCGGTGCTCCGCCCAAGCGGGGCAGACCTCTACGGTGTGCTCCACCGTGTCCTCCGGAACGGTCTTGAGCTTCATGCTTCATCTCGTCAACCTGATGCTCGTCGCTTCTAGCAACTCGGTGCGATGCCAGGTTTGTTGGAGACGCCCACTCTTCCTTTTCCCTTGAGGGTCCCAATATTCCCAAACCATCGTTTTTTGTTTTTAGTATTTTTATTCATTGTTATTTCAAAAATATAGCAACACGGAACTCCAGCCAGACCGTCCGTCCATCTTATGACGACAGGTCGTGTCGGCGTGTTCGTGTTCCAGGCGCGCTTCAAAGAGATGTCAGCAACCATGAAGGGGTCCGCAAGGGCCAATGCCTGCCAGGGCTGAGAGACTGTTCGAAAGAGATACTGCGGTCCTGGAACAGAAAGGGCAAAGAAGGAGCATGGATGGGTTTTAGTCAGTACAAGTTTGTCGGCAGCATACTCATGGACGAAAAAAAATTGAACTTATATAATAAAGTAACTAGTAGCAAAAAATAAACAAAAAATATGCTTAACTAAACATTGCTTGCTTGGATATGTAATCACAATTTCAAGCGTGACTGATCCATTAATTGAATTGAGTAGGATAAAAATCTTGGTAATTTTCATTCATTTTCACTGCTTAGGCAATGCTGCATCATTCTTGTTTTGCTCCTGTATTAAATTCAACATACCTCCTGCCGCAGAACATCACTGAACACACACTGTTATTAGATGAGTAACGTAACCCAAAAATGACAGTGTCACATTTCTTAAAAATCAAACATTATCGCAATTCTTTATTCGAATCATCCTGTTTGCTTGCTATCGCATGCGGTGGCACGGCGAACGAGTGCAGCGCTATTGTACCCTCATGAGCAGATTACTATAATCATTGCCCTCGTAATGTGGTAAATGATAAGGTGTGCTCTAGGGCCCAAAACATATGCTTTTATAACTCATTCGTTCCAGTAGGTACCCTCGATGGCCATCGCTCCCAATCCGCGCCCGTTTGGGCAAACAGCCCTTGATGGAGGAATTTATAATGCATCGGTTGTTATTTGATTACTATCGGTTTAGTGATGTCAATAATACGAGTATTATTGTGTCTAACTAGTGCTAGTTATAGTCAGCATTTTCTCTTCTCTGTCTTTGAATAAATGTATGAATATTTTCTTATTTATATACTTAAGGTTCACCCAGAGCACATACATACACATACATATACTTAATAATACGGTAATATTCTAATATATATATGCCAATTATAGGTAAACACAACATACACAACAAAGACGCCAGATTACCGCTTAGTTGCTAACTTAAGTCTAGGTGTACAATCGATTAAAACAATGGGAACGACAAAAATTGTTACGAAGAAAATGGAAATGAAAACAGATTAATTCATTCATTAACAGTACAGATAAATTTTGACTACGTTTCATTGGAGTGTAGGGATGCCAAGATTCTTGATTTAAATTTCACCTTACGGTCATTAAATATATCTGCTTCGGGTAAGGACTTATTAAATGAATTAAGGTTGTCACACATCTTAAACCGTGCGTGCCTGAAACTGTGCGTGCCAGACCGGTATGTATGGAGGCGGCGGCGACCGCCACTGCTGGCCGTGCCTGCTGCCAGAACCAATCTGCTGTCAAAAACACCCCTCACCCGCACAATATGTGTATTAAACGAAGTTCATGAGAGAATTGACATATTTTCGTGCAATCTGAGTGAATTCGCAAGAGTGTTGTTGAATTGTGTTAGTTATATTTAGATATTAATATTCTGTGTTAAGATTTTTGTTGTTAGATTTTTAAGTATTAGCCGTAAGTTGATTTTATTTGGTAACCACTATTGTATTGGGGTCATCCTGTAAAGATAGTGTGTGTGTAAGTTAATAATAAATAAATAAATAAATCTTAACGAGTGGTGAGTTAAGACCTGTGTTTGTAGAGGTAGTAAGGGGCTGCAGAAATGTGGTTATGGGAAAGCGTGGAATTCTAGGCGGAACTACTAATAGAATGCGCGATAGCAGTTCACTGTAATCTATGCGACCGTTCACTAGTTTGTGAAGGAAAATAAGGCTATATGCCTTCATTTTTAAATTGAGAATACTGATTCTTGAAAACTGTTTGATTTTTCCTCATTAAAAACATTTACCTACGCATTTGGAGTATTACCTATACATATTTTTGAAGAGCTAAAACACTTCATACTGTGGTGTGTCGATATTTTTGTTCGAAATATGTTAGCATTCATAAATTCCCAACCTTCCTTTGGCGAATAGCCTGCTAAACAATAGCTGATACTCACCATTTCTGATACCTACTTAAAACGGCAACGCTCCATCTTCAACTGGCACTCTCCTACGTATTTACCTACAGCCTCCGATATCCTGAGCAAATCGCTCCAATCACTTCTAATTACAACACGGTAATGCTAGGCCATTCGTTGCTGGCAGGCTACCTGCAAGCTACGCCTAGTTATATCTAGGTGCATAGGCACGCAGATCAATCGGCGGGATCGGCTCATTATGCAGCATCCATGAGCACAGACGCGGCCTGTCATTACAGCAAATGGAGGCAAATTGCGCACATCTAACGCACTGCCGCCGCCGCCGAACCGTCGGTAATGCCGACTGCCGGTAAAAGCGTGAACTCGAATCGTTTCGGTATTAACGTGTATGGTAATGAGGATTCAGGCCTATGGTGGGTACCTACTACTATAGCTATATAATACTATTGGTAAACTATGTTGTAAGTAGCGATTGTGAAGGAAACTACAAATTATAACTACAAAGGAAGAGCAAGAAAATGCACAACTTCTAATATTTTAAATACATTATCTCATACCTATCAGTTGTTCGGGTTTACCAACTGGGTGAAGCTTAAAAGATGGTCGTCGAAAGCCTAATTTTCCTTTGAACATAGTCGGAATTGAAGAGCAAGGTTTTCAAAGAATTCGTCTATTCATAACATAAGAGTTATGTCCTTTTAAAGAAGCATTGTCAAATCCGTAGCAAAGTTTCAAATGATAAAATCTTGATAATTTCATGTTACGGTCTTTTTTGGGTTAAAAGTCGTCCAACTGGTAAAATTCTTAATATACCTAATCATAACTTGTTCGTCGAAAACGAGTTTTACATACAAAGATAACATGATTACAATATTCGGTGTACCTACATCGTCACAAAATACATAAATGCAAATCTTTTCCCATCAGATATAAAAATGTGACTACTCACTTGTTGATTCTTGCTTATCGCGTTTTCGTACAATCGTACGAAATATCAAGAAATCTCTCTAAATATAGACGTTGTAATTCAGCTGAAACATTGGGTATTAAAAGTATATTCAAGGGTTTATCAGGTTCCTAAAATCAGAAAGGATCCCGAATTTATTTTAAGACAGTTAAATAATAATTGATAATCGCGACTTTACCTCAGTCGTTTAAATTTTTTTTTTTCTCACATCCTTCATAAATATTGAACAGGACAAAAATATAATTGTTGCTCACACATGTTCTCTCGTATATAGGGTAAGGCAGATACCTAGCAATTGGTACTCATTCAAGAAAATCATCTAATTGTCACCGGTCTATTATTTGCCGTAATTTGCGTAATAACCAGTGCCCTTGTGTCGGTAAATGCTACTCATGTATGCTCGTATGTACATACTTACTCACGATTGTGTTCATATGTTACAAGGTACTGTACATATGTAAGTACACAACAAACGGCATCTTTGTGAGTATACCGAGGTAGGTAATTTCCTCGAAAACAACCTTGATGACGAAGTTCGTGAGGATAAAGATTTTCAATAAGCTGCTATCACAGATCAGACAGCTACCTATAAATAAATTGAAACATGCAATATTTTCGGGACATATTGTGTTTTTACTCAGTCGCTCCATGTAAAATACTGGTATTCAGCTGCATCCGATTAGATTGTAAGCCGACCCCAATATAGTTGGGAAAAGGATAGGCAGATGATATTGTGTTTCTACTCTGTTATTGAATTCATTGGTCATAAGAAAGATAAGTTAAGTAAGAGTAGTAGTTAAGATAAGTTTTAATAAATCATTTATAATTCCATTAATAATATAAATTACATAAAGTATTGTAAATGTTTTTTTTCTTTCTCTCTAAATAATTAATTAATACTGGTGTATTAGTCACATTATGAGAATCGCATAAGATAAATAATCATAATTAATTTAAATTTAATTTAATTTAATTTGATTTGATTGATATTTGTACGATCTTTATGTACTACCGTATACTCAGAAATAAATGATATTCTGTTCTATTCTATTCTAAAAAGGTTTCTCTGGAAAGACTTTGGTTTTAAAACTAGGAAACGGCGTTAATACTAATAAATACGGTGGCAAGGTTGGTGCAGTGGCTAAGCGATTGACTGCTGCGCTACGCGTCGCGGGTTCGATTCCCCACGGAACAAATATTTGTATGGCCTACAGCTAGTTATCTGGTCTGGCTGTTTGTGTATAAGATAAAATGTTTGTAAACGCGCCCACGATACAGGAGAAATTACTAGTGTTAATTAGTTTGATGTACATAATGCTTGGTTGACGGCTTCGTGAAGGGTCCGTTTACACCCTGTATACAAATTTCGTGTCACGGTTTGTGGTCGCACTCCTCCGATTGTAGGTGCTAATAATAAAATAAGATATAAACTAGTAAGGATACTAAGAAGATACTTACTAAGCACCTGTACATTATTATCCCAATATTCATAACGCTATGACTGAGTAGTCAGAAATTTTTGATGTTATGTTTTCAGTTATCCGAAAACATCTGTATTATTTGTTTTTGTTCTGTTAATTATTATTAAATTACTAGCTGTTGCTCGCGACCTTCATCAACGTGAAATTATTATAAAAATATTACTTCCTTGTTTGAATCGGATTTTGTTGACAATTTCAAGGGTTTTTATATCCTTTTATTATCCTACTTTACTCCATATGAAATCAGTTATTTGCCAGGAAAAGTCCCGTCAAAATCGGTCGAGCCGTCGGAGATTAGCTGGAACAAAACGACAGACAGACAAAAATAGTAAAAAAATGTTTTTGCTTTGTTATAAGTACCGTTTATACTTTCATATGCATTCAGCAAAAAACTGTTATTTAGAAATTACAAACAGACACTTCCATTTTTTATTACAATGTTGGAAACACTAATCTGAATGAAACTCATAATTATTCACAAAAAGTATTTAGTGAGAAATTATGTAAATAGAAAGTTAAGAACGATCAAATATGTTTCGTAGACAGTGCTACGCTGTGTCTAAGGCGGCGTAGAGGCTCTCTAACTCAATTTCGGATAACCATAATGTAAAAACTATGTTGTATTATGAGAAATCGCTATCAGAAGAGTCCTTATTTACACTAGAGACCAAAATGGACCTATACAAACGGAATGTAAGAGTTATACTAACCAAAATAACAAAAATTATGGCGTAGCAGACAGATAACATAAAAACAATGAAGTAAAACCACTTTGAATAAAATGTACGCCTACTGAGGGTTTATACATTTCGCGTAGATGGCGTTGTATTATCTTTAGACATATGTATTTTACAATCACAGGCAAATTGCTGGTACAGATGTAACCAAAATGATGATGATGATGTGTGTTGCTGTGTTGTGTTGTTGTTGTGTGATGTGGTGTGTTGAAAGAATTGGTTTGGTTCGCTTGAACATTGTAGATAAGAAATCAATGTTTGTGATGATTCAAGATAGTAGATAACTATGTGATTTTGGTGGTTATGTTTATATTCTCAAAATATTTTATCCTTTACATCGAAAACGTTACACGCTAGTTGACTCTAGGGCGCACTAGTTAAAACAAGTTGCAAACATTTTTTTTCCCGTGTGTTGATTAACAAATCACTTCCATGAATATTCATGGAAGTGATTTGACTGATTGTTGAGTGATTGTTTGACTTTAACCTATGATTCTAGAAATCATTAGGGAATATTGCCTTAAGATTTCCATCCACAATCATAGGTCGTCTTCGAGATTGAAATGATCCGCATTTTTGATCGCATGAATCCTTTTAATAGGTACCTAGTTGTAATACTCGTAGATTTATAAACATACCACAAACCACGGACACAACTACGCCAAACGATACGCAAACAGCATGATTATCTCTGACGCAAATAACATCAAATGATGAAAATTAATATGCGGTTTACAGTACTGCTAGTAGATTCACATAATGTTATACAGGTCCTCATAACAGAGGAATTATTCGCATCAGGGAGTTCAGTAACGAGCGAAATGACATCAAAATGAAAATTATTTTTAATCGTGACCAATTGGCGTGCGGCGTGACGAGTTCTAACCACGGGCTCGCTGCTAGCCAAGCGTGGCCTTAATTAAACGGTAGCTCTGACAACTGTGCCAACGGCCAGTGTTCCTGTGCTTTGTGTGTTTTCGTCTCTGCGGTAAACTGGGGATGTGGCAACGAGCTTCTCTCTACTTATGTACGAGGAATGGAAGACTTTTACCTAAAAAACCTCGACTTTTATCAATATTTTTATCTAGCTTTTGCCAGCGACTTTGCTCACGTTAATTTAGAATTTGACAAGTAAACTCTTAACACACTACTAAAGTTTCTATAATAATATAATTCAATTATGATTCAAAAGATACTTGGCGCCATCTAATATCATAAGAACGTTATTGTTGTTTTCTTCGGAGACTACTCTTTTTCTGGATGAAAGGTTCCCTGTGTCCGTTTCTGTACACCTGAAGATGTATGCAAGATGATCGGTTCAGTGCTTTAGGCGTGAAAAGGTAACAAACAAACTTACTTTCGCATTTATAATATTAGTTAGGAATAGGATAAAATTAAAAGTCTATATTTTCCGCAATAAAAAGTTATGAGAGAACTGGAAAACATTTTTGAACTGAACAATGCTTGTATTCTTCAACCTTTGTATTTTTCAAATTGAAAGGTTTCAATCAATAATGTACATATATTGATTTGTTCGTGAGCACCGTTTGTAAAGTTTCGCATGACACATGAAAAAAAAAAAATAATAATTACCTATCAATATGGCATGATCCAATTGTCTTTTTCACAGATAGACATGAGCTATTTTATTTTCTTCTATCATTGAGCTACTTATCGGCGAGGTTTTTTAGCAGACAGAATATGCCATTAACCCTTGTTGCACCAAAAAAAAACAACAACAAAAATTCAGTATCTGTAGGCCTAGCAGGAACATGAGTTCAAACTATTTTTAAATTGAGAATAGACGCGTCGTACATTATATTTATTTAGTTTAAAGAGTCCCTAATGCTTTAGGTTTTATGTTCGATTTCAAAATCGTTCGCGTTACCGTGTGTTCCTGCTTTTTTTTTTCCGATGTGTGATCATCAAATGACCCCCTCGCTCTGGGCGGAGCGGAAGGGAGACTCAGACTTCTACTGACTAAAACCCATCCATGTTCCTCCTTTGCCCTTTGTGTTCCAGGGCCACGGTATCTCTTTCGAACAGTCCCGCAGCCCTGTCGAACAGTCCCGCAACCCTGTCGAACAGTCCCGCAGCCCTGTCGAACAGTCCCGCAGCCCTGTCGAACAGTCCCGCAGCCCTGGTGTGTTCCTGCTTGGGTCTCTGTTCGTAACATCATCAATTTAATTTTTCGGCAAGCTAGATCTATTCAGTTTTGAATTATTCAATAATACATAATTTTATTTCACAGAAATCACAAGCTTTAAAATTGAATGGTGTCTTACTAATAGGTAAACTTTATCGGTATTTTCTGATTTAACCTTTAAATTTTATAATCTAGGTACCACTTATTTGTTAAAAAGCCTGCAGCGATATGTGCCTTAAATGGTAGACGCCAATTTGTTCCTTGGATACATTATTATCACGTTAGAATCGTGAGTGGTTGCCGCCTTTACAGGTAACTATATTTTATGTACCTACCTTTGCTGATTATCTACAATACTCAATACTTTAATTGCATTCCACATGTTATTCTTAGGTGGTAGACTTATAATTAGATCATGTGGACCCTGTCGGGCACAGTAAATAAGTGAGTTGGGAGAGAGGAAGCATTTGTAAATTATATAACATTACACAACAAACTACTATATTATAATAAAGATGTAGGTAGTTTCTGAGGTAAACTTAATTTTAAACGGGTATCTATTGAGAGTTGTAATAAATAATTAATTAATAAATCAAATAAAATTTTAAGTCTCGAGTGCTTAGGTTATGACTTTATAAGTCTATCACTTAGATATTCGTCTACCGAGTAGTAGCTTTTATTTACCAAAAATAGTCTAAGTTTTTTTTAAATATGTTAATTTTTTCTTCTTTTTTATTGATGTGGGTAGTTTATTATATCTAGCTCGTGTAATATTACGTCAATCTGTATATGTGTATAGACTGTGAATGGATTCAATTATCCTATCATTAACAGAATCAGAATATAACGTTCCAACTGCCGGAACACACGGTTCGCTCTTTGTGAGGGAGTGGGACACCACTAGGACCCTATGCGGGTTGGTAGAACTCCTATCTTCGAAGTGACTGTTTCAAGAGAATCACTAGATATACCATGGGACATAGCTTGACAGGATTGGTGTACAAGTACATACTCGTATCTTCCTACAATAGCAGAAACAGCAGGCACCTCATAATCAACCTCTAATTTTCGCTCTGCTGGTTCTCAGGCCTTTTCTTTGTTGGTGGATGTCGTATTTAATTTTCTGTAATTTTTTATTCACACAAGTCGGTTTCTTCACTATGTTTTCTTGTGCCACCGACCTAGCACACTCTAATTGAGTTCAGTCCACGACTAAAAATACCGGTGTTTAGGTACATACCCAGCTTAAAATATTGGTGTAAAATCCACTCAAATACCTACTATCATGTTTGACCGGGTGACAATGTAGGTAGACGTTAAAGGCATTATACACAATATCCAAGCCGTTTATCCCGACGAAGTTACAATTGAAAGGGTTTTAGGTACTTTTACTTGTGATTGGCATAAATCGTCAAATCTAACATAATAAACATTAGAATGACAAGAGTCGTAGGTGCCAAACTATAGAACGATCTATGTGAAGTGACTTTTAGAAATAAGTCTTTTCCTATGATAGCTGGTCGGGTTCCAGATACCTATGTGCTTGTTTACACACATACCGATACAAAAAAAAAATAACAGTTAACTTCATTAATAAGGTACACTTACGTCTTCTAAATGACGCATAATTGTCTGAAGTGTGCATAATTCATATATACAATTGCTACTAGTAAGCATCATTAAAGCAATTTTACTTGTATCGTTCCTATAGTGGACTTCATCACGTTTTGACTGCCCTGCTTAACCATATAATCACTACTGAAATATTTCACTCCACTTACAGTAATATCGCGCATTAAGTCGCTATCGCGTGTGTAATTACCTAAGTTGAAACAATACAAAATAATAAAAGCGAATCGGGCGCTGGCTATTTGCATTTCCGATGGACGGTGGTCGGGGCGGCAGGTGTTTTTTCTTTCTGGCCCTCCGATGTTGAGCGCGCTAGAGCGAGAGCTCGACCACTCTCTTGTACCGTTCTGTTTCTCCTTGCCTCATACGAAATTATTATTTTGATTACGTTTAATTTGCATACGGCCTGCGGAGCGGCTGCCCCGAGGCCGCAGGGCCGGTGCGCCGCCCCGCGTCGTTACGACCCCTGTACTTTTCTGTAATGTTTTCGCCATTTTCAACAAAATTCCTCACAAATCATATAATTTCAGGTATCATCATGGTTATTACGAAGAAGCGCCCGTAGTCCTCGTACCTCTGTAATAGGTCGATCGATGCTCAAATTCTTGATAACTACGAGTAATCAACATAGAACCAGCCCCGGCAGGCTTAATGATCCAACGTCTTCAATTATTGGTAATATCAGATGTTTAAACGTTCTTAGGAAGCTGACTGGCAGGTTTGGTTGGATGGCAAGACCGCTTATTTATTCCTAAGGTCACATTTCATAAACGACTGCTCACACGCATGTCATATTTATGTTTTAAATGTCTCTAGAACGCCTACGCAGAGTCATTGCAAGATGTGAAGGTAATCGCTCCAGAAATATCAACTGCCCTGGATAATAATTCTTAGATTGTGCAATGGGATATTGGAAACCCATAATCACAAATACCAATGAATATAACATAAAATTGTGTGTAATAAGGGATTTACTTTACGAAACACATAATAAGAGCATGTCGGGCGGCTTCTGTTCGGCGCACACGCATTGGCGTGGGCCGGTCCAATCGGCGGCCGGGACACGCCCACATGCGCTCAATCTACTTTATTCTCACATTACTTGCTATAAAACCCACGTATATTGTCGGGTTACAAAAGTTTCTGTGCATCTATTTTGTTTGTTCTCGTCATAACGACCTCCCAAGTTTGGTTTGACATTAATCCTTTTGTTAAAAGATTTACAAAGGCTGGCCTTTTGTCAAATACAGTAAAATACCTACGTTTAAGTTGCTCTATCCGCAAGCGGAATTTGCTCTTGCTATGAACTATGTCCGAATTGATTTGACTATAGTAAATAAAAAAAAAACCCTTTGTGAAGCAGTCTAATTAAACTATCACTATTTTTGTGAATGACAAGTAAGATTTAACTACATATTTTGCTGTAATACAATGCGTGTTCTGTTCAGCTGTTGTTTAAAAAAAGAATGCTCTAACTTGCAGGCTTTCTATTTAAAAACGAACAGAAAACTGATCTGTCCGACAAATAACTTGTACAAAACTATAACGTATCATTGGAGACAATTGGTTGATCGATAGCTGTCGGCGATATTCCTATTGGGCTTTTCATCGACTTTGATATCCGGGACATAGTGAGGCTGCACCTAATGACATAATCGCGGCCCGCGGCGTCAGTCGCGGGATCACAGTTATTACGGGACGAGCGGTGAGCGTAGCGGGCAGCGGGCCGGGATACTGTTGCAAATTGATTCGATGCTACAGGCACTGCGACTGTATAAATCTGACCATCTATATAGTATATAGACACAGTTATATACATACACTGGAACACATCGTGATCAAACCGACATGTTCTAGAACCAAAAAATCGAAGATATGTGACATCTACCAATCAGCATTGGGCCCCTTATGCTTTATTTTTCACTCCAACCACTGGTTACTGGTTTACTGGATCATGCTTGCAAGCTGATACTTGGCTGTACCAGCTTGCAAGCACTAAAAGCTATTGAGCGACCGACGTGGCAAAAGGCTCATTGACAACGACTCCCTTGTCGAAGCCAAGCTCCAAAGCCTAGAACAACGCCGCAAGGCCAGCCAGTTTTTTATCGGTTACCTATGTTTCGGAGTGTATGCTCCATCCCCATTCTAGCTTCGGACGAGCAGAGTTACGGTGAAGCGGCTCCGTTATATGGTTAAAGTTCCACGGATGCAAACAAAGCGCTATGCTTCCACATTTATTGTAGGTACAAGTATTCCGCCAGTCTGTGGAATTCACTGACGGCTTCTCTGCAGTATTAGGATTTATGATAGTTGCAGATAATTAAGTTCTTTGGGAATATAATCACCGATTTGTCTGCAACATGTTTGGTGATGTCTTCATAATCATTTGTTCGGACTGTCGTGACAAGAAATAACTGTTGAAACGTCCGGAAGCCCAAAGTAACAATGAATGGACACTTTGTAAACGACGGTATAGCTAGAAAATGAGTGACTACGGAGACGTTGACTAATAAAGAAATATAGAAGAAGACATTATGCGCCGAACCCAGATAAATAGAAATTAGGTCATGATGATGGTGAAGATTGAAGTTTTTAAACTGCCATGGTCACTAACATTATCATTAACACAAAAGGATATATTTCGATCATAATAATATGGATCTCTTCAAAGTTGGAGTGAATCAGCTTCTTCTAAGGCAAGTGGCCACCCTAGGCCGCATCATCGCTTCACATCAGGCGAGTTGCGGCCAAACGCAAGCTTATAAACTCTGGAAATTCCATAATTTACTACGTTTAACCTAAGTAAAATTACAAAGCAAGAACTTCTTTGATTGTTAAGTCAATTTTCTATTTCTACTTTTACCTTCTACGTATGGACTGTAGTTTGTAATTTACTACCTAGTAGGTATAACTAATGAGTAGCTCAACTTACTAGTGATTCGAGTAGCTCTTTGATTAAGGTTAATATTACATGCTACGTTTGCGGTAGAATTGAGGGCTCCTGAACAGAAAAAATATGTGGGCAATTCAGTGTTTTTCATCGTGTTCTACTTAGTTGAGTTGAGGAAGGTTCGGTTGGACACTAGTCTACCAATCTGTTCGTTAGTTCCTAAACTGGTCGTTGTCTTGAGGATGATGTTGTTTCGGGTAGATAAGAATACTCCTATCTGCCACTATTGAATGATATTTTGGGAATGCATAAATTCGTAGATGTTATTCTTCTGGCTGCAGATACTGCTATCACCAATGTTGTCACTTGTGTCTGTATAAGCATTTACATTTTTCCAAGTCTCCACAGTAAAGGGTTGACGTGAATAATTTTCAGGGCTTCATGCGTCTTGGAAGGCGCAGAATAATATTACTCCCGGGATCTTTATTGATACTAGATAGTATTTCAATAAAATTAACATGTAGCGTTTTGTGGATACGTGCAACTTTTTCGGGAATGTGTATAGATAGAGAGAACTAATCATATGAACTGATGCAAGTAATGAAATTTTATTTTCATAGTGAGAATAAAATGAATAAAATTCATGTTTGGAATTGGGTGCATTTCTTGAAATGGGTGATACTGGACCTAATTTGCAACAATTTCGACCCGAAAACTTTGGGTCAAACTAGTTGTTTTGGAGAAATCGAAATTAAAAATTAAAATTAAACATTTTTGGAAATTTCTCAGGATGTTTTACTGATACTTTTCCGATGGCTCATGAACGAATGAATCCTTCGAATACCAATTTATCAAAAAGTACTAAAAGTGGGCACTGTGAAACCATTTGAGAATGCTACGTACATTTATTTTGAGAAAACTGCCTCATAAAACATGGGAAGTTTCATGAATGTCAGAACATGGTCTTTACGGCGCTTCGTTTCCAAGGTAGTGGTACTTTTTGTGATTTTTTATTAGTTAGTTTTTATAGATTAGTGATTAATTCGTTTATGAGCTATCATAAAATTAGTTTTTCATCCTGAACTTCGTAGATTTCTCACAATCAGCAGTTTATGGTGGAGAGGTAGAAAATTCTATGACCAATCATCCTGCAGTAACCTTATAATATACCTTTGTGTACCTCGTATGCAAGGAAATGCCTACAATTCTAATAAAAATAATCGATATAACAATGTTGTGAAAGGAAGGAGTCGTTTAAGTCCTAGACTCTTGTATATTTAATGTATTTTTTGCGTTTTTCCACGACATTGCCCCAACCAGTGGTTAGACGCGGCAAAATAAATACAGCCACACTCATTCTCTGTTATTATTGTTTTAAAATTTCAACTTCAGCTGTCACAACAGTACGTCGCGGCCTGTAATGTGTCGGTAGAAAAACGGTAATTTTCACACTACCTGCATTTAGTACATCTAGGTACCTTGGACATAATAACCTCTAATAGCATTAGATTTTCCATGTAGTATGGGATTTTTTTCATTGTCCTACCAACTGTTGTTTTCTATGCATAATAGGAGGCTACGGCAAGATTATAGAGTAGTGTTTCTGGTGATACCTGTATTTCCGTGGGACTGTAACGGGAACGCATTAACAAAAGACTCGGCTCTATTGAGGCCGCAGTCGCAGCCTAACATTTACTAAAAGGAAATCACAAAGAAAACTCGACAATTTTTGCAACGATTTCTTTATCAAAACACTATGCTATTGACGTCAGTCTTTCTAATAGAATAATGAAGTAGTTTGATCGCAACGGGTTTTAGAAAATTGCAGTGATGTTCAATAGAATTAAAGTTTCAAAGAAAATTGCTCGTTGCTTTGATTTCGGATCCATATAAAGTAGTCCAATCATGAATGATTCGTCTTTAGTACGAAAATTTGTATCCATTTCTTTTCTTTCATCAATCGTGTTTTTTTTTAACCTCTGCTACTATTCTTAATGAAATATGAAGCAAATTACCTACCTACTTATTAACAATGTTAACTGAATGTGTTCTATGTTTAAATATGAACGAGTTCGTGATTCTAGTAAAATAGACCTTAGTTTTATAAAGAATCATTGTTTATGTATAAGATCCTTAGATAAAACTAATAATACCTGCCATTCGTCTAATAAGTTCGTCTTTTTGTCAAATTATCGTAATTTAAAAAGTCATTAATGAAAGAAAACAAATTTGGTAGGAGGTAGACCCGCCCGGGTCGCCGTAGTCCCTTTGTCTGATAATTACATGCTACGAGAGACCGCATCAAAGTAAATGCGACATAAAACTTTATTTTATTACTCCAAATTGTCTCAAATTTGACAAAGATTGTATCATAATTAACATAGTTGGAGAAATGAAATGATCACTCATGATCATGTGGGGCGACCGTTTGGTAGACACCAATTTGGGTCGATACGTCTGTACAAATTTGGAGACACCTGCTTATTTTTAATCACAATAATACTCAGTATTGAAATTGACAAAGATTTCTTTGACAGATGGGTTTGGTCAATTTAAACGACAGTTGGTAAATCGTTACCACTTCATAAAGAACATTCATTCTTGTACTGATCTAGAGACAAGAATGAAGACTTCATTGATTTTTTAAAAATTGACTTCAAAAAAGGAGAAGAGGTTCTCAATTCGTCGGAATCTTTTTATGTATGTTCACCGATTACTCGAAGACGCCTGAACCGAATCGGAAAATTCTTTTTCTTTTTTTTAAAGAGTATATTCCCAAGTTAGTCCCATAAAAATATTGTCATGGACTTCGGAGATATGGAAAGGAACTCTTCAGCAAATCTGTCGTGATTGCTGCAATAGCTTGGATGTTTATTGTTTATACAACATCATAACATAACATCACGTCTGTATACTCTGAGTGGGTACGCAGATGTGTACAGTACATTTACA
This sequence comes from Noctua janthina, assembly GCA_963576755.1. NCBI lineage: Eukaryota > Metazoa > Arthropoda > Insecta > Lepidoptera > Noctuidae > Noctua > Noctua janthina. Next base: position 7,609,928 of record OY755058.1, read on the forward strand.
TTTCGACAGTTAGGTATGTTAAGTCGGTGACAAAAAAACTAGATCCAACAAACAAAAGTCACCGATTTCAAAAGCTAAAGTAATTTTTCACTTTTTGTGTTTTTGAAGTCGGTTTTATTTTTTCAAAAAAGAGTTTTTAATACACATTCTCGAAAACTGGTTCTTATCGCACTACGATTAGGTTCACCATGCAATGTATTTCACCCGTGGATTTTTAATATTTTTCCACAAAAATCTTCCACATACTTATACTAAGTCGAAATGGGTTCAGTGCCTATACTCGGCGGTGTTTGTTTTTTTTTTAAAATATTTATGCGTCTTTATGGCGTAAATATTTTTAGAGTATTTAATTTGTGTTTATAAATCGAATATCATAGATAAACATGATAATTTACAAAAAAAAAAAATATGAACTAATTAACATTTATTTATGTTCTAAATTCTTTAATAAAAATAATAATATTTGAATTTTCTATTTTTCATATTAGGCTGTTTAGCGGCTTCATACCTTTGCTTCTTCTTCAACCTGGCGAAAGCAAAGCGCGGGATTAAACGGAAATTAAATCATAGTTTCCTAATAATTCATGACAAAAATACTTTTCGTACTACTATTTTATTTCTTCGAAAGTGTATTGAAAAGCGTCGTTTGATACACGTGGGCATTTGTTACTGTAGTTCTCGGTTCCAAATGGGTGTGAATTCCGCCTCGAATACAATAACAACGTTTCCCTACTTATATCAAAATTCTTTCACCGGTTAACTTTTTTGAGTTCTGAAGACAAGCAGTCTGAAAGGTACTCAGACAATACCCTACATGAAATGAAATAAGTCGAATGAGATAAGTCTTATGGACCTGAGGCCCGAGTCGTAAATACTTACCTGTCTACTTACTTTCGCTGTAGCTATATGAAACAGCTTTGTTTGGCAACACTTTTTATGAGACTTTTCGAAAACAAAACAAATAGAACAGGAGGTAGTACCTAGATTTTTTAAGTTTCACAAAAATCGTTAATTTTATTTTCTGAATTTCAGTATTTATTTTTAATAATTATCTACCCAGCTTCTAATTACTTACTCTATTGTAGCCTCTGTTTGTTCACTTTTGACCACAATTTACCTATTCGTCGATTGTGAATGAAAAAGTAAATTAAGTGAATTAATGACCGTAACAGCCAAGTTTGCCATTGAAACTGAATAAAAATAATCAGGTACTTACTGAAAATTATAATTTGAGAATGATTACATATATTTCAAAGAAGTTCCTTATAATCATAGCATTTCTGTGCAGAGTGGCATAAGATCTGCTACTCACCGCGAGATGGCGCTATTCTTATTTTAAGGGAGATCGTCGTTTCTGAAAGTGAATACTAAATCTGAAATTTAAAAAAAATTGCCGTTGTTAGTTTTATAAAGATATTTACACTATTTAATATTCCGAATCTAGAGAAGAGAACTGCATCTAAATATACGGTAAGTTCTTCTAATCGCTCTCATAAGAAACTTAATGTGGATACTTTATAAATAATTAAAGAATAACATTAGCCCGTATTAGTATTTAATGACTGCATTCTGTTGGTGGGTGTGGATCAAACACGCCATTTGTTCTTTCACAAAGCGTGTAAAAACGTGGAGTGATCCGCCTTCATTGGATCCAGCATTTGTATTCATCACCATCCATCCGACTGTGTTTATGTGGAACCTAACTGGTGCGTGACACGCAATCGATGCGGTGACATAGCTCCGCAGCGTATAATTCACTTACCGTTAATAAATATGGTCGAAACGTTTTTGCTTGTGGTTTCGCTGACTCGGACTTTAAAATTCGTGTAGTGGAGGGTTTTGTTGGTTAAGGTGTTAAAGGTTATGGCGATGCTTGCCATACTTAAATAGCTTGCTAACCTTAGTTAAGTATTAGGTGGATATGCTTAGTTTGGCAAGCGGCAAGAAAGAAATGAAGGAAAAAATGAATTCCTATTTTTTTAGCCTAAAAATGGTCCTTAGTATTTTGATTCATCTGGTTCGGTGTCCACAATAAAATGTATTGTAATGTTAGTCGCGTGCATCAAAGCCGTAACCATTTTGAATGGATGCTGATAATTCAGACTGTAGTAGCAGCACCGACGCGTGTTGTACAAAGAGCGGCAGCTGAGGGGGCGGTCGGGGCGGCACGGACCCGCCTCGACGATTGTTGCCCGCGAATAAAGAACACTAACCAACATCCCCGTAGAAATTCATTTCGCCATGCTTTTTATTCCCAATAATAATCACCCGAGGCGAACAACACCCACTCATTACGTACCTAATTCCTATTTTTTGTATCAATAATTAAAAACATTTTCTTGCTCCACAAATAAAATGCATTGGCATATTTTATAAGTGCTACAGACAAACAAGTCGGTTGCAACAAAGTGTTTGAAACGTCATCGCGTGTAATACACGATGTAAAATTGTTCCCGCAATAAAACCGTGAGCGTATTTCACAAAGCTCCATAAATAATGGTCAATATGTCGAGCGGTATTGTCGATGCTGACAAATTGCCCCTCTCGGTTGCCGCCGCATTGTTGGCTACCGAAGCAGCGTGGTACACTTTTGTCATCTCTCTCCGCACAATGCGACACGAATCTTCCGAATGACTTTTGTCAACTATCATTTTCACTTCTATCCTCAACAGAATTGCAAATCGGTTTTATTATGTTCGGTGGGTCGTGAGTCTTCGTTTTACGATTTTATATGATAAATGGGAATGTTTGTCTCGAAACGTTTGTCACCAATAAATGTTTGGTTTGTGTATTGTATGGAATTCATGAATGAAACTTCGAAAAGAAGGCAAATAAAATTGATTGGAATGCTACTATAGCAAAATGGTGCAGCGAAAAAAGTTTAGAATGCTGTTGTTAATATTTAAAGGCACAAAAAATGCGATTCTATAATTTTAGGAGGACTTATATGTATGCTCTAAGTATTTTTAAAAGCAGCCACCATAATTTAGTAGAAAAACTTTTTAGAACTCATATTTTGCCATACTAAATTCTACAACCCATCATCATCTGCCTAGCCTTTTCGCAACTATGTTGGGGTCGGCTTCCAGTCTAACCGGATGCAGCTGAATACCCGTATTTTACATGGAGCGACTGCCTATCTGACCTCCACAACCCAGTACTGGGTAATACGATACCCCTGATTGTCAGACTTTTTGGGCCACTGACTATCTTTAACGACTGTCAAAGATCTAGAAATGACAGCCGGGACCAACGGCTTAACGTGGTTTCCGAGGCACGGAGAAAACTCGGTATATAATGGGTCAAAATGGTGGGAAAACCACCCATCCACAGACCAACCTAGGCAAGCACGGCTTAATTCTACAACCCATTTGGTTCGAATTGTTTTGATTCAATTACCATTCCAGTCTTCGTCGTCCGCTGAAACGCACCCAATAAAATATACTGCAAACTTGCTTCCTGCAAGTTTATTTTATTAATCAAAAATACATTTACCTATATTTAGTATTTACGTATTAAAGAGGGTGTGAACCGTGTCCCCGGCACTCCTTCCAAACTTACACATATTTGCTTTAAAATCGAACTGCACAATAACATTATTGTTGCCTAACAAAAGCAAATTACTGTGAAAATGTAATAAAAACCCTCTCTTCATCCCCTACTATTAAGAGATGATGTAGCGATACTCTGCGCAAACGCAACTGTGAATGTTTCGCAGATCGCTTCGCTTTGTGATTTCGTTACGTTTAAAATTGAACTTTAAGTTCCTAAATAAAAAGTTTCAATTACATTTGGCAGTTTTGTAACACTGGAATAAAATCTAAAGTAACCGTGACGGGTGAATAGGGTATAAAAACCCCATAAATCAAAGTCAAAAAGGCATAGAGAATGGGCAGAGCGGCGGTCGCGAGTAGTACGTCACCAGCTGCTTGGGTCGCGGCCCTGCCAGTGACATTGTTCGTTACTTCCCATCAATAATGAGGGTAATTTTCGGCATTTTGTCACATTAGCGAGACGTATTGAACTATTGTTGTTTGTTATTTAGAGGGATTATGCTTGTTTTGTAACGTAAACAATATCCTTTGCGATTGAAGGTACGTTAAATCAATTTTAGATTGACTTAGTAATACAGTTACTATTTTTTTAAAACGTTACCCCACTCTAGGAATTTCTCCAGTATCGTTGGTGCGTTTACAAACATTAAAACTCACATACACAAACAACCAGACCCGGAACAACAACTTGTAGGCCACACAAATACAAATATTTGTTCTGCGCGGGAATCGAACCCGCAGCGCAATAGGCAATCGCTCAGCCACTGCGCCAACCATGCCAACCAGCCGCGCCGTCTATGGTTTAGTTTCATGATTTTTCGAAAACCAACGTTTTTTCAAACCAAAATAAAGTAGAAAATACTTCACTAGATCGGAACTATTTTCTTCTTCATTTTGATTTAAAACCTATATTCAAGATTTACTGGTATTTCGATTTTAAAGGTAGCTCTTTTTGGTATAAGTATTCTACTCTTTGGTAGCTAAGCTGAAATTTCATTCTTTCTGCGCATATATTTATGTCCAAATTCGTTTACATACCACGTAGCAAGAATATCGAACCATCCCTTTGGTCAATAGCACCTATAACTATTTGTATAACACTCAGCGGGACTCATGTTTATCCACGGCGTGTTTGTTTACTGCAACTGAACTTTTTGCATGTTTGCCGATTTGTTCAAACACTTTGAAGTTCGGAGTATGTTTGTCGAAGGCAATAAATCTGTCGGTTTTAGTTACATGGACTATTTATTTAAGATTTACGACAAGCATCTTCAGGATGGCTTCGATATACTTATTATTTTTTTTTTTTTTTTATTTTTTTATTAAGTTTGTATCTACTTACTAGCTTTGGTAGGTAGTAGGTACCTAATCATAGGTATTTTAAGAAAGTCAAAATTGTTTCCTTAAACAGCATAATATCGTCATGGTAAAATAATTGTTTGGATCTCATCGGTCTCCAAGTATGGGAACAACGTCCGACCGAAGTTTCGACTTTGGCTTCGGCTCGGTGCTTCCAGCCGAAGGTTCGGTTTAACAAAACCGAAAGGCACTTGTTCTCCCCATCATTGTGATAATTTTTTTGTTCTAGACCATATCTGGGAACCTTCTAGTTACGGAGATATTGGGGGTAAAAGTTCGATCTGTTTTCACAAGTTTTTTTTTTAAATACATGTTTTTAATGTAAGAACTTTACTTTAAACACCTCCACGACCCCCGTACTATTCAATCCATCCATCAGCACAATGTTTTGATTAAATTACATTGATTCCCTAAGTAAAACATTTTTCACCCAAAAGAAAGTCGTTTCCCAGTAATAAATTTTGCGTAAAGTTACTTAGTTTGATGCACATAATGCTGGGTTGACGGCTTCGTGAAGGGTCTGTTAACACCCTGTATACAGGTACCTAATACCTATCAATGACTCAAACATGGCATGGCAAATGTCTTTAAACTTCATAAACTTAGCCACAAAATTAGTTATACTTCCAAATATTAGCGCAAGACAGTTTTATTTGAGAACGACCGCCATTTGTGGTTAGGCAACAGACATTAAGTTCTAAGCTTTATGTCTTCATTACAAAATTAGGCTGTTTCGTGACGCAACTGTTGGCTGCACCGCGAAGTACGAATAATTTGAAGTTACACTGCTAGTTGCCACTTATAAATTATGACAGTTTACTCGTCTGTGTATTAGTGTAGCTTTTTTATTTGGGACAAGCCCGCTACAATATTCCAAAATCACTGCAACCCCGCAAAGTCAGAATCAACAGTGATGACCATCAGAAAAGCGACGAGGCAAAGAGTCTCGAGGTTTGCAATTTTTCGATAAAAGATCCATTATCGAAAAATTACAAACCTAAATTCTTCGATTTTCTGAAGGACGTTATGAAAACTTTGCACTAAGATGATGTTTCCTTCGTGGTATCACAAAACGTGGCATTCACGATAGTGATTAAAATGTTGCCGTTACGTTTTGGATCTAAAAGGTAGGTAATTCCCTATATTCAGACCTGTTACTTAATTGAGTTATAATTTTGCCTACACTTTAGGAGCAGGATGAGCAATAAGAAAAATGTTAATAACTCGGCAATTTAACTTCAATTAGTTCGTACTTCGTCGTATAAGGCAGGCAAAGCACGTATCACGGGCATGTGCAGAAGGCCCTGTTCCCGTGGCGGACGGACAGAGGCGGTTGCGGTCACAGCGGCGAAGCCAAGACGCCCCGCGCGCCATCTGCCGTCGCCCTAATTACTTCCTACGCTTTTCAACTCGACTGTACCTTGCTACTGGCTTTTGTTACTTACCCCCGTTTAATTTTTTAAATGGTAATTACGTTTTTATAAAGAAATAAGAAAGTACGCCACACAAAGAGCTACGCGAACGGTAGAAAGTTTCGGTTCCGGTCGTTGTCAAACTGTCGTGAAAATAGTTTTGTTTCTAACCGCAACTATTCAGTTGTTTAAATAGTATCCTGTTAAAAACATCACAAATATTAATTGGACGTGTTTGCCTTTAAATTATTTATTCTTTCTTAATAATTGCTACTTAAATTCGTTTCTTGGATCCGGTTTCTAAGCTTTTATCAAAGCTCGAGTAAGTTCCTCTACTCGCCGCTAGATGGTATTATAATTACACGTTAGAAAACTGTTAACACCTAAATAAGTTACTAGGATGTTTACTGTTGTTAACCTACTCAATAATATAAAGCTTGTCTGTAGTGCTTTTCGAGAATATATTTGTGTTTTCTATTTAACTTTGCCATTTATATATCTAATAACTGAGCATTGGTTACTTAATGAACTGTAGCGCTTGATAAGCTCAAGCGACCGCATTGTATTTTGATACCCTCTGCAAGTTATGGTAGGTATTGTTAATAGTGAGATACCTACCTACTTAAGTGGTTGAAAGAATCTAGTATGTATAATCTTAAAGCCATGATGAGTTGATGACTGTAGATCTCGGTAGGGTAAGCAGACGTGAAGATCTAAAGTTGGAATTACAAAATACACGAAATAATCACAAATATTTTAAGAAAGACATTATTACAGATGTAGTTCATTATTCATGCTTTTAACCACTTTTGTTTTGGTTAGCCTGTCATGTGGCCATGTTCGCCCTGTAAACAAGATCAGATCGTCATACCACCTTCGCCGCAGTCTACCTCGACGGCGACTTCCTCCGTCAGGCGTCCATTGAGTGACGATCTTTGTCCACCTCTCCGGGTATTAACCAGTTATAATATTTTATTTAATAACAAAGACTCACATTACAAAGTGGGTGTACCATAGTAACGTTGTTTGAAGCCATCAATTTAAATCATATATCAATTAGCATCAATATGACTCGAGTTATTCGAATGGTTAGTCAACATCACTTCATGGAAATACATGAGTCATAGTATTGGACATTATGTAGAACTCTTTCATCTGTACTATTATAATACTATGAAGAGGAAATATATGTTTGTTTGTACCGAATAATCTCCGAAACAACTTTACCGATTTTAACCATTTTTTCACCAATAGAAAGCTAAATTATCAGAGGAACGGCAGTAGCACAGGCTATAATCATTTTCAAAAAAATTAGAGATCCTTATAAAAAAATGCAATAACATAACCCAAAGTAGCAAAATTTTCCCTATAAAATTCATTTTTGACGTGTTCTGAGAAAATTATTCAGGTACCATTCTCACAACGCGGGTGAAACCGCGGGGTGCAGCTAGTTAATAATATTAGCATTAACTGGTTTAACTGTCACATCGGCCGAAGATTTATCGGATTTTTCCATTAGGAATTTCTTAGTATTTACCCGGAGCTCGGAGTCTGGATTTTTGCCCAGTTAATGGCAAACGGCGCCACTTTAGTTAAGTACCTATCTAAAACATATAAGTAACTTAATCATAATTGGTGAACCTGCTTACAGTCAGCAGTGGGCGGTGCATGCCTGCCAATGATGATAACTAGTAAAATAGGGATTGAAAACACATCTGACCCATTGGGACATTTCAAAGGACGTTAAATGTAGTCAGAGGTAGACCTAATATACTAAACATCTTAATATGTTCAACACGAACGAAAAAGAAAGCCGTTATTAAATTAACACAAACGACTTCACACGCAAAGCTTTTAATTATGAAATGTCCAAACATTTTACGGTAGCAACGTGTCAGCTCTTCTGGAGCGATCTAATTCAATTAATTTATTTTGGTCAACAATTACAGGAACAACAGCGAAGCGACCGAGCGCAGAAAATACGAACAAAATACGTCTATTTATTATTTGTGCATTGTCCCAGGAATGAGGCTGGGCGGCGCCGCGCCACAATGGGCCCTCCATTATACCCCGATAAAACAATAAGCGCTTTATTAAAAAGACATTCAATAATTTATTTTATTCATATTTTATTCGCACCGGACCGGTTCTAAACAAAAGTGCTCAATACAACGCTAGCTGAAGGTGCACAAAAACCGGTGAATTTGTCGTGTTTATTAATTTAACGGATGGTACAAAGGTGATATTGATAGATTTGGCCTTTTGTTTGGCTTAATTTTCTGTTTGTAATCGGTTCACATTTTTTTAATTACCTACCTTCGGTTGTTTGAGAGAGAGGGGAAGCCTTAGCGCCCTGATGCTACCGTTGGAGTAAATGTCACCAGATCGTAATGAAGAATAGGAATGGGCGGTGCAGAGCCACACAAACAGCTGAACTATTCAGGGAATGTTTGAACAATTCGGGTCGCGCGCCATCTGTCGAGGGTCGATTGAGACATTTTTGCGAAATAGCGACGTAATTACAGACTTCCGCATCCGGCAGCGCGTGCGCAGACGTCGACGCTCACGCCCACCGCATTTTAAGATTTATGTAACTTAACACTTTTCTGTAACAATACGCATATAAAGTTGCCACAAGCGTACCTATACTCTATTCATGTTTTTTTTTCCATTCAAACATTGTTGCACATTTTATTCCACCTTTTTTAAAACGACAGTTCATAGAACATTCGTATTAATTTCTCCAAATGGGTAGGAATAAATCACCCAGTAAACAATTTTAAGTTGTTACTTCATTTCGTTTATTAATGATGTTTGTATAATCATCTTAATGGGTTGGTAATCAAGAAAAAGGGAGCAAGTACTTATTGAAAACTAGGTAACTGTTGAAATGATTAATATTGGATGAGTAAGTTCGTAATGCTTGATGGGTAGTTGGTAGATAAACTGAAAAAGGTTTTCAAAAAGGAAAAAAACGGTGAGTTTAAGTATGTTTCATTTAACATTTATATTTTGACTTATTTCAAAGCTTGATCAGACTTTTAGATGTGATTTGATTGATTCATAGATTTCTAAACTTGGCCAAAGGATGTCACACTCACAATCTAGAGTGCTAGCGGGGTTAGGGGCAGAAATGTAAACCCCTAACCCCGGGTTCGATTCGCGGTACGGGCAAAGTGTTATTGGGTTTTTCCATCAGGAATTACTCAATAAAAGCCACGGAGTCTAAATTTGTGCCCGGTTGATGGCAATAGACTCGCCCACTGTTACATCGGACTTAGAATGTAACTGGCGAAATGTAAGTGTACTTGTTAGGTAAATCCCTGCTTAACCCTTAGGCGATTATAAGGCGAGATGTTATGCAAAACCATGTTAGACAAAGATCTGTGTCTAATCAATGATAATATAAAGAAGTTACGCTACGTTCATATTGAGCGGCATTCAAATATCCTTGCGCTGTTACGACTGCGATAGATAATACGAAACAAATGATACAGAAAGAGATAGCTATTGCGCTTGAAGTATTTCAATTACGACAATTGTCTGAATTTGTCTGCAATAGTTTGCGCGCGCGAGTGAGATATCTACCTCTTTTTATTTATAAAGTCATTCTCAATCTTCAGTCTAATGGTAAGTAAAGGTGAGATAAAATGCCTAATATTGTTTAAGTAACCTCTGAAAATATAAACTGAAAAATAACTGAGACTGGTTAACTGGTAGAAAATGCCTATGGCATTAAGTCCGCCTCTGTACTTTTGTGCTTGAAGTGTTAAATAAATAAGACACCTACACGAAAAAAAACTACTTTCACGATTTAGTATTATTTATCTCCTTCCCTCTCTTCTTCTGTCAAGAAACTTGGAGCTAAACAACATTTATTCAGGGTTCAGCGACAGGAATTCACATAATTAATTAAAGGTCCCGACACACATAACTGAGTGATTTATATTAGTCCTGCGGAATTCCAGTTTTTGCTCTGACACACGACATTCATTAACAACAGTCACACGTTTTAAAAAAAAATGCCATGCGGGTGCAAATTTTACAAATATATTAACAGCGGCGCCTTGTTACGATTTACGAGATCAGCACTAATTATGGGTAATTAGCTTTTTCTTTTCGTTTTCCTCATGTTTACAATGTAAGGCAAAATCATAATGGTCTGTGTGGCAACGAAACAACCGCTTCTCATATGATCATATAGGAAGGTATTTAATTTTATGTCAGACCTCTGTAAGAGTTTTGTGAAAAATTTATTTATTTTTTACCAAAGGTACTACACCGTAGCGTATCTCGCCGTAGCACCAAATGCTAGGCACAGTTAAAAAAAAAACATAGTGTTTGTTGTTGTGTCTGTTTGTGCAATAGTAGATTTCTCTTTACACATTTGGAGCCACCAAATTTGACGGCATCTACAACGCCACACATATTTTGTCGCAAAAGGGTCGACGTTCGCTTTTCCTTCATAAGTATGTATGTATGTATGTACAACTCGTGTATGGAAAGAAGACTAGAAAGTGAAGCCCGATGGTATAACAAATGTCACAACTTTCTTTCAATTAAAGTACATGAAAAGAAATACCGAGCGTCGGGTAGAGGTTAGGGATCGTTCCGCCGCCGTTTGATCGGGTGGTTGCGACTCGCTGCTCGCCGACAAAGCTCACATTTGCATCCACTTTGTCATTCATGTCGTATCCTCCAACTCATTCCTATTCCGTTTATATCACCGCAGAATGTAGAGCCATGGTAATGAGATTCAGACGTTTCCGACTTTCTTTTAAAACTTAATGATGTGTGCAAGCCGAGGGTAATGCCAACATTTTATTATGTATCTGGTACTATACTACACTACTGATATTTTCCAAATTATATACCCCTGAGTCTCTCCGACTATGAAAGCAAAATTAGCATCAATAAACTGTAAACACAAAGAAGCTCGATTACTTTCCAACATCAAAAGAACAAAATAAAGCACAAACTAATAAAGTGACGCAATAGGAGATTGCTTTAATACTTAAAGTCCCCAAACGAGGGCTGATTGAAAAGCTCCCCTAAGCGCCGTCAAATGACAGAGCACAGTTTTCATTTTACTGAATAGATGCGCTAATTTGCATCATCTTTTTGAATTGCAAACAATATCTCGCCCCGTGACCCTTATTCTTTCATCAAAAATTCGTATTGATCTGATGAATTTCATGACGTAACATTCTATAGAATAGAATTTTGATGTCCTTTGTCACAACTTGTTTTAACTTTTTAATGAAGCTCTAAGTTTTTGTTGATTAGGTGCAAGTCAAAGTGAATTAAATACAGTACGGAGACTGAACCCCCAACAGTAATTTGCTGTCATTATTTTATCACGTCACAAAAAGACGAGTCGTATTCGCGGCGCGCGGCGGGCGCGTATTTACAAATTTTAAATCCGCTCGTCGTTGGTGGCGTGTGTGCGAACTCGACGCCCCCCGACTTTATTGGCGTCGTCGGCACCTCGCCTCTTTATTAACTAGTGTTTGATCTTCGTGTGACGCACGAGGAAATAGATAAATTGTTTGTTTTCCTCGCTGACGTCAATCGCGACAAAGGGTCGTATTTGGTGTACCAAAAGTCTTTTATTTGTACTTACGTCTGCCGGAGTGTGTTCTAAATCATTATTTGAAGTTCAAATATTAATTTCTTCAGGCGCTCAACTTAGCGCTGTCATTTAAGCGAAACATTAAATGTAAACGAGTCAAGTGAAGGGTTGTTTTCATTTCCGTGATTAGTGCCGGCGCGTTGTGTAGAGATTTATCACCTCTCGGAACGCGGCGAGTGTCAAATGGCGCAGCGGATGGCGGATATGCCGTGTGTGACGAACCGCACCACTAAATTAAAACATTTTAACTTGACAGCTACCGTCACGGTTTTACTGAATACGTTTTAACGGAGATTTGCCCTTCGGCGAACAATGTCGGACGGAAAGTTGTTTGAATTTAAATTTATTTGAAAATAATGCGTAGATACGCAATGGGCGGTGTGTAGGCGTTCTGTTTGCCATTTATGGTGTTATAATTAGTGTACATTGCATACGTCTGATCGATTATGATCAGTGTTTTTAGCCGCCAAGAATAATTATTTATGTTAATAATGTAGTAGACAGATATGTAAATGTTAATTATTCTCATTACTCTTTTCATTATTTCTTACTTACGACTGTTCGTTTTTTAAACTTTAGTGTCATATTGTGATGATTTTCTATGCTAGATATTTAAAATTATAAAATGAGATCATGTTAGGACAATGACAGCCCCTATGCTTCCCTGTTCCAACCGCGGCTGTATGTCACTGCAATAGGAATGATCGCAGCTACCGTTTTATGATGCACAGTGACAGCTCTAATAGTCACGTCGCCTCTAAACAACACAAAAAAAAACAAACGTCACACGTTGCTTTTGTTTCTGTCACTGAAATTCGAAGTCGTGCGATCCTTCTTTTGTTTTCAACGGTGAAAACCGTGTTTTCGAATATAGGTACAAGATGAGCTATAGTGTGTTTGCTAAATGTGTTCTCTTTTGTGTCTCGACGTTTCCTTTCTCATATTGAAGTACAGCAGATTAATGTGAGTTCGAAGAAGTCGATATTACTTCTGAAGGGGGTCTAAACTAAACCATGTGATTTACAGCGACCAGACTGCGCTGTTAAAAAGTTGTAAACTGCCTGTTTCCGCCGCTTTTTGCAACAATGTTTTAGTATTCTGACGACTTATATGTTAATGTTTTGTATAATGTTGTTAACTGTCTAAAACAATAAACTTTCATAATTTAAGTACAGCTTTTCTTCACTGTATCTATAACTACATGATTTGATCAACAAAGCTTTGCCTTGTCAGATGTTGTAAGGTACGTTGTAAAGATTTTATCTTGCTCCATGTCTGCAGTGTTGTATTGAGAGCAAAAACTTTATGAATGGAACAGTTACATTACAGGATATGCTAAAGAAGGTGTTTAGTGACTTGTGAAATGCTTGTTTCTATGCATCATTCGGCATATGATGTCTAAGCAATATTTTTAAGAGCTTTGTTAGGTAGGTATCAATAACATTATCCCTTAACTTCGGTAAAGATAGAAGAAGAATAATTTTGAAGATAATTTGTTCCTCCCCAAACATTAACTTACTCAATCGGGATCAATTTAAACCATAATGATGATATGTAGTAAGTCACCGTCATAAAAAGTATCCAATTAATTTATGGCGGAGTGTGGTGACACCATTTCTTGGAAGGTGTTACCATGTGTGGAGTCGTTTGACTTGCCGACAACGTCACTATTTATGAGTCCGTATTAATCATAACTTGTTAATGAGCCCTGGTTTATTTCAAGGGCAAGATCCGGCCTGTGGTTATGGCTGGGAAGGATTGGATATGTACGATAAAATACGAACCGTATCGGTTTAAAATGTAAACATGGTCAGAGGACTTATTACCTGCGTGATGGCCAGTTAGATTTTTTGGCATGGAATCAATAATTTCGAGAACATGCTTTGTTCCAGTTAATAATAAAAAAAAAAAACATTCCCTCCCTAGTAGAAAAAGTACAGGCCAACGCGTTAACCGCTCTCTAGAAGTATGCCATTATTGTAGAAGATTTCTCTAAGCATATATATACAGGGTGAATTTTTCAAGTGTGCGTGGAAGTCCAAATCTGAAACTATGAGGAATAGCGATAAATACTCAAAGGCGTCTCGAACCCGATTTTGATGAAAATTAATACTGTATGTATCTATTTATAAAGAAATCTTCTGCAAAAATGTCTTGCTTCCAGACATGCAGCGGTTTAGGAGATGGCCTGTACTTTGTATACTAGGGAGGGAATAATTATATACTTTATATACTTTACTGCACACGGCTTGTCTCATTATAAAGTTGACGGATGCGGTACCTACTTTAAAACACAGAGAACCTTGTAAAACCTGCACTTAGACTAGATTCATTCAGTTGCTACATTCATGATAATTCTAAAGGAGATGTTTCTAAATGTATGGAGCCCCGGCCAGGTCTTTGTACACTATACTCAAAAATAGGGAAACACACATAAAACAGTTTTCAACTATCCAATTACTTTATGTTGCCTTTATTTATTTATTTATTTATTTATTTATTTATGTACACACAAAATACTCAACAAGACATAACATTAAGATAGAAGAGCACAAAGGTACTGCTTGGTGGTGCCTTTGTTTGGTAGTAAAGCACAAGAATATGACACTTAAAATTGCAACACTCAACAAAAACCCGTCATAGCGGTAAGCTGTCATGTTGATTGATTATTGACGTTTGACATGTTTATTTCTGTCATATTACATTGTAAAAGAGAATCAAACGTTAGTCATTTAAGTCAAATAAAAAATCCAAAAATTAAAGGGAGATTGTTATAAATAAATCAAGAAATTCAAACAAACCGAACATCAAAACACGATCGACAACGAAAGCGACTGAAGTGACAGTAGGCAGTTCACGATCTATGATCAATGATCGATCTATGGTTTACTGTAAATTTTTTTAACCATAGAGTGATTAAATTGGTGAGACGCCATGTTGAAAGTCGATAAACATAATTGATAAAAATATGAAATGATTACAAGAAAAGTATGCATTTAAGGTATTTATATGTATTTTTCCCGAAGTCCACGGATTTTTCTCGATTTTTCGAAGTACTGTACACATACAGGGCAAATTTTGAAAAACCTCAATTTTTGGTAAGAAATCTGACTAGCTCTTGATTATCCATGAGGCAATAACCATCAATTAGGTACTTTAAATACCGAGGGCCCTCCGTGCCATAGAAATAATGTTAAGCCGTTGGTAAGGGTTCGCATTACTATATTCTTGACAGTCGTTATGGACAGTCAGAAAGTTTGACATCCAGTCTTACCAAGGGGTATCGTGTTATCCAGTGCTTGAGTCGTATATTCACATTGATTAGGTTAGATTAGAAGCCAAGCCCCAATAGTTGGGAAAAAACTAGCCAGATGATGATGACGATATCTCAACTCTGGATCACTGTATTTGACACATATTATTTAGATAGGTAAGTATCTGATAAGGAAGTTATGTTACAAGAGGTAGGTAAGTCATCATCATCATCTGCCTAGCCTTTTCCCAACTATGTTGGGGTCGGCTTCCAGTCTAACCGGATGCAGCTGAATACCAGTATTTTACATGGAGCGACTGCCTATCTGACCTCCACAACCCAGTTAGTACTGGGTAATACGATACCCCTTGGTAAGACTGGTTGTCAGACTTTTTGGTCCACTGACTAGGTAGGTAAGTAAATATTTAATTTATGAAACAAGGCAGCCATTCCTAAAAGACAAAAAGCTCAGTCTAAGAAAACGGCCAGGTGTAACCAACTGCAAACAGTTATACATTGAAGAATGAAACGCAAATATTACAGACACATACGGCTACGGGACACTCGAAGCAGGTGGCACAAAAGCGCTTCTATTTAACGACGCGTTTAATGCCTTTCCTTTGATGTACAGTATCTCCATCGATCGAGTTAAAGGCGGTTTGCACGTCAACAACCAACCATTTGTTTTGACAGTGATTAAGGATTGTGTCAGTGGACTTGTAAATGAACTATGATTTGCTGACATGAAATGAGTTATATGCGTTCCTTTCGAATTCGTAGGACGTTTGCTGGTGCTGCGCAATCATGCCGAACTTCTTCGGGATAATTAATTTGATTGGGACCATATAAGACTCGATATGATATTAAAATGACATGCCTTAATATTCGATGCTTCTTTTAGGTACAGGTAAGTGCTATTGGCCGTCAATTCCCAATATTTCGCCTTGTCCGTTGAGAGGTGAAACCGATTCCCAGCACAGCAAAGTGCGATCAAATGTAAACGCGCCGTAAGTGAAACATTCAGCATCTCCTAACTAACTTACAGCTTTTCGCTACATTAACCCGAGCTCAAAGGATCCTCACGATCTAACGTAAAAGGTAAGCACTCGGAAAGTTACTGCAAAAGATAACTAAACTAGCGCGGAACACCTGCCTCGCGGAAACATAAATCATTACGAACAACTGTTCCTATACCTACCTACTACAAAAGAGCTAAAATTAAATAGGTAATCTTTAACTAGCACTCGATAATAACTAACATTTAAATATTTCGCAAGTAAGCCGTTATTAACTTAAAAACAGTTTATGAGTAGAGAAAAATAAAATGGATTTTACTAGAGTATAGTTTCACTAGTTTATTCCAAAATGTTATTAAACTAAACACAACGTGACTGTTTTTTTTATTATGAGTTATTCCGTTAGGCTAGTATCGCAGAAATGAGAAAATTATACGACGATGTTTCCACACACATTAACTGTTCCGTACTGTATAATTATAGATTAATATTTAGGAACATTTGCCTATAAATTAGTGTATTCACACGACTTTAACGGATGTCGAATATTGAATTATTTTTGGAAATGTTTTACGAAGTTTGTTGCTGCGTAGGTATACTTTCTGTCAGCGCCTGATTCAATCTTATGAATCATTTCATTTTAAGGGTTCCGTACCGCAAAAGTAACTAAAACAGAACCAATATGGGATCACTTCGTTGTCCGTTTGTCTGTGTGTAACTTTTTAATACTTTGATCACAAAAACAAAACAAGTCTCACATTTGTGAACCAAGAACACTTAACACACAACACTTATACAACTCACAACACACACACGCAACACTACACACACACACACACACACACTTAACACTCACACACACACACATACACACACTCACACACACAACACTTATTATAACCAAGTATTTGTTTCGTGCGAGAATCTAACCCGCACAGTCCTCAGTGCAGAAGCCTACCGCCCAGCTAATGCGGTATTCAAAGAGTCTACTGTTCTGCACAAAAAATGCCAGAAAAGAATAAAAAGGAACATACCATTGCAACGTAATGATAGATAAAACATTTCTTTATGCATAAAAACTATCTAATTTCGATCTAATCTAGTTCAAAATTAACAATTCATTCAAGTATTTACTACTGAGTATTTTTATAGTTATGCTTAGCACAGTCTTCAAGTAAAGTACAACTGTACAAATGAGTATAACCAACTCGTAAAATATCTCCATAAATATAACAATAATGTTGTGACTATTTCGCAGACAGGGGAGAGATGACTAGAATATAAAACAGTTAAGTGAACCTCCCTCATCTTATGCTCAATCAGTTCCCGAATAATTCGGTTAGGGACGATAAATCTCTGTTTAGGAAAAGGGAATTAGATTACGAGAGGCTGAATGGGATAACGTCCTGCATTATGAGATTATAGAGGTCACTTGCGATTGATTAATTTTATGATCTGACTGAGTTTCATCTGATACCACCCGCTTGTGTATGATTGTGTTAAGGGTAGTTATGTTTTTGTTAACGTAGCAGCTTTAGCATCAGACAAATGTCACAGTCTTTACAATGCAGAGACGCCGCGAGGCTGGCTGAAGAGTCGGAACAGCTTCCTTATTTCGACTAATCCAATAATCGACAATAGTGTTGGTGAAGCTCGGATATTCCCCTCCGGTCCACTATGCTAAGCCTGCAGAAAAGCTCCCAGTAGGTCACCAACTGCCATGGCCCACCTGGAAACCTGTAAACCGACTTTGAAGCCAGGTGGGCCGCTGCAAGTACAACTTGACCCGATAAAGCTGAGTGCCACTGTGGAGTCTCATCCCAAACCAGGGCACACCTCTGACCTGCTCTTTGTGGGACTCCACCTGCACTTTAAGGGACCAGTCCGAAGCCACTGCCTATACCGTCGAGGTGGCTGAGTTTTGGTCGGAACACAATTAAATAACTATGGAAATCACCGACACGAAGAAGAAGCATAATCCGCCGTTAATGTTCCCATAGCTAGTGCACAGGACTCGTCTCTGTGAAAGGTAGCAAGCCATAATCACAGCTGGCAACTGGCATTAACCTAAGTGCTAAGAAAAGCAAAGGAGACATAAGGTCGTCCATTGTATTTATTTATTGAAAACTCAGTATGTAATGGATGGTCTGGTCACCTATCTAGTGCTTGCCAAGATCGGGCTGACCTTGGCAAGCACTGCTTTACCTTGAAGATCGATCCGAGCGGCTGTTATTATTTAGCCACGAAATTTATAATTATCATTAAGTTCAAGAATTTATCATTAAGTATCATTAAATTTATAATTATAATCACGAAATTTATAATTATCATCATTTATCAATTACTGGTAAATAAAGATTGGCATAGGCAGGCTTCTGATTTCTGCTGCAGTTCCCCACAATATCAGATTGACACATCATTGTGTTACCGACTGAGCAGTGGTTGGACCACCGAGTGTCGTGTCATTAATAAAGCGTAGATTGAGCTAGGCCGTCGTGTAATGTAGTCGGGTGTTGCAGATGAGCTCGGTTTTTACGGCACGAGCGCCCACCCGCAGAGGCGACACTTAATGCTGTGGCAAGCTCAGCTTACGCTACGACATGCGTAGCGCGGTCTGGCGTAGCGTCGTAGCACTTTGAGATTGCTATGAGTATGGTAACAAGTTAATTTTTTTATGAATTTGTAGGGTTTTTTTAATTTTTGTTGAACAGCTTATTTCAACTAATATTTAGATCGTTCTTTAGAATATTTATGTATCTACTTAGTACTTAGAATGGTGCATTTATGCTGTGTTTGCAAACCATAGCTACGGAACAATACTTCTGTCATGTTACTTTAAGGTTGTGTTCCTCGGTGGCGATGGCGTAGCGTATACTAAGGATGTTTTCATCTTTACTATGCTCCCCTCGTCATTTGTGGTTTCAATTCACTTTTTACGATGAACGTCGCCCTCTTTGCGTCCCAAATTACTCTTAACCAAAAATGTCGTAATCACCACGATCTGTCAGTTTAAAAGTATTCTTATTCAGTTGGATTAAAGCTCACATCCGATTTATTTGGATTACATTTAAGGCTATTGCAATTTGTTAAAGTACTTGTGCCAAAATTCATTTGTGTGCGAGTTGATTAAAACAGTAGGTGTATCAGTGAAGGGTATCGGACTACTAACTGTTTGTTTAGGATTCCATTTAATTTTTAATTTGTGATTCTCCATTTTTTGCTACTTACCAGTTTTATTAGATGCTTATAGGTGCAATGCTACGTATCTACGATTTTTCTTATTAAGTGATCAGTTGATGTCAGCGCTTGTTGTTGATTCAACGTTTGGGCTAAATTTACATTTCTGTGTTTTTTATCGATTTATTTAAAAAAAAAACAATGGGTATGATGGGCACTCTCTGGGAACGGTACTCGATCTACAACTATTTTTTTGCTACCTTTTTCAGAGAGTAAGATCTACTTCTCCGACGCTTGTATAACCTAGAGATTGTATGTAAAACTTGTATTTTTGATGTCTGCTCCTTAAACCGGACCTTTTATTTTAGACAATTTCAAATAAATCTTAGTTTCTGAATGGTATTACTGGTGTCTCGAGTATATGTCTGCCTTTGCCTTCAGACGTGTCACCGAATACGGCCGCTAGATGGCAGAACTGGTCTCCTTAGGACGTTAATATTTTTCATGAAATATACTTACGCTTTACATCGTTTGTTCCACAGCTTCTTAGGTTTTTAAATAAAAATGCAGATATCCACTCGGAAAAATATATTCAATTTTTATAAAATCAATATCAGGCATTTTTTTAATTCGCACAATTTTGTACAATATACATTTTACAATTATTACAGTTTTTCAAGCTAACAGTTATCACCAAATACTTTTCAATTCGACAAGGACGCAAAAGCCACTGATATGGAACAAATATTGTAGAAATAAACTTGTATAGTACACGATATCTCATACTACTATTGTATGATACAACAAAATTATATCCAGTTATAATTTAAAGTTGTATTTAATGTACTTTTCTCATAAACAACCTGATTAAAATAATAACTATGTAAGTACATTTATGTAAAGCAAAAAATGTGGAGACAGTTAACATTATTTCAAAAGATATATACTTTTATAAAGGGATTGGAATTGGCAACATCACTATATTGAATTTTAAGTATAACTCATTATTAGGCCAATAGGCTTTGTTTGAGTATGACTTTCAAAGGTATTGGATTGTAGAAATTTAGTTCAGGTTTAGGTACCTACAGTTCTGAAGCTTGAGAGGTGTTATGCCATTTCAAATCCCATTATTATCAGTAAACGCTGAACAAGGTTTAATGATTGAAAATTACAATTTTATCGTCATGAACTCATGACACGTTATAAAAGACATTTGGTTTCAGAGTTTTTAACATATTTTTTTGTTAATACACATACAGTATCTGTTCCAATAACGTTAGACCACGGTCACAGTACCTAATTATATTAAGATTTAACACATTATGATGTTCACACTATGTGGTCAATGTGGTTATTTATGGGAAAAGTGAATAGGTTAATATTTTCTTACTTCTGTACAATAAATAAAACATTTCTTTTGAAACATGCTGAGGTATTGTTTCAATAAATTAAATCTGCAATTTTGGACTAAAGAGTGATTCTACTTATACTAATTTAACATATATAATATCTAGCTATAATATGAGATAATTAATTCTTTAATAGTATCTATACTGTACAACACTTTAAGTCTCACAACAAATACATACACGTCGGGTCGCGTCGAGCGGCGCATTGTCTATAGTTACACGTGAGGGTCCTATGTTACAGTGTAGTGATATGTGCTATGTACAGCGGAGCGGTATCACAGGAGCGGCGGGGCGTGGTGCGCGGGCGCCGCGCGCCCCCGTCACACCAGCGAGCTCGGCTTCACGTCCAGTCCGTGCTCTGGCGAGCGCCCGCCCGCGCCCCCCTCGCCCTGGCTGTTCTCCTCCGAGTCCGAGCATGAGTCTGAGCTACCCTTCTTGCCTCCGTTGTGTGTCTTCACATGCTTGGCCAGGTGGTCAGACCTCATGAACCTCTTATTGCACACTGGACACGCGAACCTTTTTTCCCCCGTATGCGTCCGCAGGTGTCGCTGCAGCTCATCTGAGCGCGTGAATCGTTTCCCACAGAACAGCCAGTTGCACACGAACGGTCTCTCGCCAGTGTGCCAGCGGAGGTGAGCTTTCAGGTGGGATGTCTTGCCGTACACTTTGCCACAACCGGGTATGTGACAACTGTGTATGTTTTTCTTCCGCAGATGCGCCCCCGCTGGGCCGAGCCTTTCTGCCTCTTGGCAATTGGGGCAGTCGCAGGTGGCTCGACCAGCGTATCGACGTTGTGACCTCGGAGACGGTGCTTGTGCAGGCGGCGCAGGGGAGCCGGGCCCGTGCAGCCCGAATGATCCTTGTGTGGGGAGCACTGATTTGTACGCGTCTTGTAATAGATGGGGCGCTGGTGGTAATAAATGTGCGCCACCAGATAGCGAATGTGTCAGTTGGGAGTAGTCCTGGCCGGCGTAATTGGCCATCTGTCCGCCGACGTCGAGCCAGCCGCTGTGTACGTCCCACCACGTGCTGCCGACGGCACTCACACCGCTCATCTCGGCGGCCTTGAGAGCGCCGGTCCCACCGCCGCCGCCAACATTGAAGGGCCACGACTCGTACGGGTGACGCGAGTACATGGAGCCCAGACTTGCACTGGATTCACTTTTGCCGAGGAGTTGGTCTCCCGATGAGGGAAAGTAGAGATCATTGCCGTAGGAGGGCGCGGCTGCGCACGAGGTGGGCCCGCGGCCGTAGGGCGAACAGGCAGGCGGCTGCGAGCGCGGCGCTGCGCCGGCGCCGGGCGGCGAATGCGCGCCCGGGCTCTTCTTCCACGGGTGGAAGCCTTTGCCCACGGCCGCATCCGCCAGCGGAGGGGGAGATTTACTGGACAGTTTGTTGCACTGGGCCGCCAGCATCGCCAGAGGCGTGCCGCGTAAGCTCGGATGTTCCTGGAACGACAGAAAATAAATAGTTAATTATTTTGAATAAAAAAGGCAATACTTTATTCGGGTTTAATTATCGACCTGTGTTTTAAACCGTGGGAATCGGTCGAAGTGTCAAATGAGATTTATGGTCTAATTTATATGTGAACTAATGCCGCGGTGTTCCGCTGGTGCCCCGAGGCTTCACAAATAACATAAATAAATTATGAGAAGCTTATAGGTAGTGTATTTACAATTAGGTGGCGTGGTGACAGCTCCCTGCTGCTACCGGCCGCGCGACCATGTAATTAATATAAGCTGCCCACACGTCTGCCTCTCGTAAAGATCAGCTCTCAATTTTATTGATGTGGTGAAGAAATATATTTTCTTTATCATTTCTAATAACGACCGGAATTTGTTTATGAAATCCGAGTGCATTGGACCCTCTATTAATTGAGAGCAGTCTTGATTTTATTATTATTGAAAATCAAAATGATGTCTGTAGTAAACGGGTAACGAATAATAATCCGTTCGTTGATGTTCTTTTGCTAAATAAAGGTGAGAGCCATAAGAGCATCCGGCCGGATATTTCACCCCAATGTGAGACACAATGGTTTGATAAAAAACGTTCCATTGTATGCAATAATATAATCCGGGGATCACGACACGGGTCCGAGGCGCGGGGGGGAGGGGTGCAGGGGGGTGCGCGGCCACGCCCCTTATATTGTGATTGGCGCAGCTGTTGCGTCGCAATGTGCGGCAACCCTTAACGTAGATGTTGATACCCTTCAGTTCAAACGGTTCAAGTTCATTCAGCGCACAAATTTTAAGTTAATGAAATAAAAGCATGGAAATGGAATATGTGAACGCCTCTCACACTGTCCTAATTGCTTTTGTTCCCACGTATGTTCAAAGTAAATCTACAGTCCATCATTTTCATATCTTTAAATAGGGATGTTATGTCATTTTGCATAACTAAATTACTGATTTGCAGTTTCAAATGTTTGTATAGACAGATTCAAATCAGGTACAAAGTTCGTAAACCAATAGCTCTACAATGACAAGATCTCCGATCACGCTAATCACGGACATGAATAACAGACAGAGAAAGATAGCAATAATTACAACGCACATTGTATTATTAATACCTACCGGTTGATGTGGGCCAGCGGCATTCTAGTAAATAGAAATAATGGGCCCTGCCCAGTGCGCTATCAAACGTCAACATCTACGGACGCTCACTTGTAAATATGGCTGCGCTCTCAATTAACTCCACGACAATTACAATTACCATAAAAAAATAATAAAACTCCGCCAAATTGCGGCGGCGGCCACTTACGTCGTATGAACCCGCCACGTTACCTTCACGAATATTATTTGCTCTCAATTATAGAATTATGTTTGTTGTCTTGATGTGATACGATTCCACGTCCTTCGTTCGATCTACGAGTATGTACCACGTGTAGCGATCGAATCGATTCGATTTCGTAAATGTCGCTATATCAAAAATGAGTTATAAATTGACACGTTATTTCGAAACAATTTAAAGATAATGTGCATTAGGCGACGAGTGGAAGAATCAATGCGAGCCGGCGAAGGCGACGGCCGGCGCTGAAGTCATAATTACCCTAGGCATTATGCTCCATTTGGGCGCAGGCCGAAACAGAGTGATATCGGGTAATTGGTCGTCAACTCGGCCGCTCGGCTCTCGGCTCTCGGCCGCGAGATTGGATCAAAGCGTAGATGACGCCTCTGAGCCGACACGCCGGCGCCACACCCGCATTATACAATGTTGATGGCCTTTCCTTGTCAAAAATGACGAAGATCTTTTGTCATAAAAAATATGAGATGAAATAAAACGAGATTACCTAATGTGAGCACAAAATTGTAGTATCACTGGAGTCAGGTAGTCGCAGCTGACGACGTTCACGGAACCTTGTTTTGTTTTTACCTACTGTAGTTATGTGAAAAGGGTTTTAGAAGAAAATTAGAGATGACTTTCAACACCTAGCTATAGTGTGACCGCTGTTATCCCGCGATAATCTCCTTCCTATGAAAAAGTCGGAACAAATAAACTATTTCTTAGCGATTGTGCGGCGTTTTTGCATAGCGTTTTTGTTGCGTAGCTCCTACGCGCTACGCGACTCTGCGTAGCTGGGTCTACGTAGGCGTAGCGTAGGCGACACACACCACGCCCAATAATACGACTACCTAAATGACACGGAATTAAATAAGTTTTCGTTATTAAATAATATGACAAGGGGGACAAGACTATGGGGGAGGCCTATGCCCAGCAGTGGGACAAGATAGGCTAAGGAAAAAAAATCTGGATGCATGAAGTGCCTTTTGTTTAACAAAAATAGAATTAAGAATTAATTAATTGTTTTAAATATTCAAAATCTATTATATCATTTAAAATATTGTGTAAACAACAGTATGAACACATACTTCTCATATCTAATCATTAAAAATTGCCCCTTATGGACACAAAACTCAAAATCT
This sequence comes from Noctua janthina, assembly GCA_963576755.1. Lineage (NCBI taxonomy): Eukaryota > Metazoa > Arthropoda > Insecta > Lepidoptera > Noctuidae > Noctua > Noctua janthina. Next base: position 7,634,663 of record OY755058.1, read on the forward strand.
AATTTGCTCTTTCGTGATAGCACATTGTGTACAACTACTACACCAACGTATTGAATGTATATAAAACATAGAGCTGCTGAAGCAAAGAATTGCTGTTATTAAATGCATACTTTACGAGATAATTTGAAAGGAGGCCGGATGTATCAATGACTAAGCGTATCAGATTACTCAATAATGCTGGGAGCTTTATTAGGTCAATCCGACACACTGAGGTCACGCTCTCCGATATTATATCAATAAAAATATTTGTTTTGTTTTATCCACTTTTTGCACTTCAAAAATAATTACAGTTAGCTGTAGGAAGTGGAAAAATAACATGTCTTGCTTGCAAATATAAGAGTAAAATAATTAAATTAATGTGTGAAGCAATAAATCGTGGTAACTGAAGGCGAACGTATCTCACGGAGCGGGAGATGGCGGCAACGGCTTCACGCAGATTGGATAATTTAAAATTATCTACCAAAATTATGATGAACCGAAATGAATATTCAAGCGAAACGCTTAGCCCTCGACGTGTTATTAAGATGATCGTGAAGTCGTTACTGACAAAATTGTATTTCATAAAATTCATAACTATACTTATGAGCTAATATTTTTCGACAACACATTATTGAAAATAATGAGTCTAATCTTTATTCGGCGGACGATCACTCCGTACCTGATAATAATATTGATTGGTTATTTAAATACGATGATATTATAAGTTGTAAGTTGATAGAATATGAAATGGGCGGTTTATATCTTATCACGAAAAAGTTTTAATAAGGCGAATCAAAGTAATAGTTTTACCGCCAAGAGAAGCAGCGATACTATGAATATTCATGATAGGTACTTATCTCTAATATTAATTTTAAGACAACGCTATAAAATTAAATAGCTCGGTGTAGTCGACCTCGTAATCGCTTTAACACTATTGACAACACCTCTCCATTATTACCCATTCTTGTCCATGAGATCTACGTATTTAGAATGGGCAACTACAGTCCATTCATAGTTATTATGCGTGTCTTGAAAACAATAAAGAGCTTGTCGTTAAGAACAAACGATATTCATTCGTAGGGTGTATAGCACTATGAGGCTGACTATTCCAACATGCGAATAAATTCTATGCGTGTATGAATCCAATTTTATTAACGGTTTTTTGGATGCATATTATTGTATCTTGTTACAACATCAAAGTTTAAAGCGACCCACTTCTGCGGCAATTGATGTGATTTCGGTCGATAAGCCGAGACCAAATTGCCAATGGGTAATTGCACAATTAGGGAATTATCGAGTTAATTCCGGGTGAAACCGTACGCCGTCACCGGGCTCGTCGCGCCGACCCCACCGCTCCCCTTCAATTCTAATGCAAACTGCAACCAACTAATTTGAGATCTACAATTTATGACATATTGTTGACTTTAATGTCGCAACAGAATTGACTCAAGTCTATTTGATGCAAATGGATTCGCTCAACTGTACTCACTTACTAAGCACATTGTGACATCGTTTTGTGGCCTAACATAAGCTAAGTATGCTTTGTAATTTCCGCGTTTATGAAATTCTGATAAGTACGCAACGTAAAGTAGCCTATTGCAAAATGAAAGTGGAATGAAAGTTGTAACACAAACGTGTTCAACATTGTCTTTGAGAGCTTGTTAAGAATGAGTAATCGCCAGTCGTTCATCGACTCGATCCAATTAATGAAGCGAGGATATGACATCAAATTACAAAATAATCAGCCACGGCGGGGCTAATTATGCTACTAACGTTTGCAGCCGTTAAAGGGTTCACAGTGCTATCTGTCATGTGACACTTACGAGGGGAAATATCGATTGGCTCTTTCTATAATGCTACACTTTTAGCTGAAAGCGCGCCCATGAGTTTAATGCGTAGTGTAGACCAAACGAGCGATGTCGTAAAAATAAGTTGTATGAATTAAGTAAAAGATAATGACTACGGAACATTATTTCTACATTAAGGTCCGTCTTGCACGCGAACGGTCTCGTTGATGTGTGAAACTCTCACTGGCAGCTTAATTACAGTTAATTAGATCACTTTTGTATCTTGTATCGCTGTTGCTGCAGGATTTTCTTGCATTCATTAAAAGTTTTTGTGTTATGTTCGTTAATATTAAATGATTTCAAGAGAATTATACCGTTGTGGAAAATAAACAGCTGGAAATGTTTAAGGTCTACTGCTGAAGCGTATGACGAGTTAATTTTTAACCGACTTCCAAAATAAGGAGGTTGTCAATTCATCAGAATTTTTTTTTGATGTTTGTATGTCGAATCCTAGTAGAGCCTTGAAATATTTCTTTCGTGACTGTAAATAAAACATAAAAACTACAACCAATACGTGAGTGCAAGATTTACGAAGCCTCCTTGACTTGTGTCAAATCGGAAAATATTTTAATCACCATATTCTGCGAGTAATGTTTACTATTTATTACTTGATAATGACAGTTGTTACAAGCTTACAAGTAAGTAATAATACGTTATAGTGCGGACAATCTTCAAGTACCGGTCGACTGACAACTTTATGACAATATTATAGCGTTTAGCTTGATGAAGATGTCTTTTAAATACCTTCGAGGTATGTAATTATTGGGAAAACTTTAAATGTGGGTAGTCATTGAAAAACCGTCAAAAACTTTATACAACCCTAGTTTTAGTACCTTAAACCTCTTAAGAGGTCATTGTTCTCATCATTATAAACAACTTTTACAAACTCTGAAATCGGGAAAAAAATCAGCTGCCCATTTATCATAGCATAAATCATCAAAATGCATGAAACAGCAGGTTTTTGTTTTTCACGAATTCAGGATTCTTAGGTAAACTAAAACTAAGCTTTACAAGCGATGTGTGCTTCCCTAACAAGGGCTGTTTACGTCACACATTGGAGCGCAAACGCGGACGCGGTACGGTGAGCGGAGGCGTGAAACCGCGCTAGTTAACCGAGGTCATTAGGCAGGCCACATGGCAGATCGCTCAAATCGAGCCGAATCAAATTATTTATTTAAATGGAAATTACCGTTTGTAGGTGCCGGACGCTTTGACGCGCATGTGCGTAGATGTATACTGACGGCACTGACGCCATATGTGGCCGGCCATGGTTTTTGTTCCGATTTCAAGTTGTCATGGTCTATTGATTCATGCCGACTTTTTGTGGCCGAGCGATATTTTTGATATATGCCTTTTTCGAATCATGTTACGTGCATGTTTACGGGTTCAAATCGCGCTATAAGAAATGTAAATTATGTAATTTTCTGACAGTTATGCGATATAGTTACGATTTATGATCTACGTATTATCATAGCATACACAATAACTCGATGAATCGTTTGTTTTTTTCACGTAGGATACAGTCACATACAAACACTTTAATATTAAAAAAAAAAACAAAAAAGCACACAGCTACACACACAGCAGCTACACATACAGCTAACTTCCTCAGAATTTCTTTCACAAATTCACGCTCCAATGAAAATCGATTTCCTCACTACATTTCCATTACAAGAACTTATCGATGACTGAACTCAGCTATCATAAAGCTAAGCGATCTAATAGCCATGTTTTAATATTCACAAGCAACGCCTAAGCCGTAGGTAATGTGCGCGTTTAAATTTGATAAGTCGATGAAATTGTGTGGTAATGTGTCGGACACGGGCGAGCGGCGCCCTGTATCTGTCCGGCTTCAGTGTCGGACAGCTCCGAACATTAGCCCCGGGGCCGGCCGGACAACGCCGACCGAACTCGGATTATGAATATCTAGATGTAGTTCTGAATATGTATGATGTGAATTATGCGTAGGAGTTTGAAGAGGTCTTCGCGATGTCAGGATTTGGGACGAGAGCTACTAATATCTAGATTAACATTCATTGTTTTCTTACTAACTTTAATGGATCTTAATATGTCTTTCAAATGTAAGTTTACCAAAAAAAAGAAGAAGATGGCTCTAAAGTATTTTCGACACATTTATTGGGGCACGTCAAAAACACGTCTGTCAAAAATTAACTACTAATATTTTGCGTGTTGGAATTTGCTCCAAAATGTTGTATTGTCGGTTGACCTTCACCGGCTGGGACCAGATAATAGGTGCACCAATTTGAAACCAGTTCCCGCGTGATAAAAAACAAGAGACGAACGAATGGAAACAGGGACCCCCTTCTCCGGAGGCTTTGTTCTGTCTCGTTGTAATTGTGTTCTAAAGCGACGCGGGAAAATATTATGTGTTTGTACATTTTAAATGGCGTTGGTGCCTACTTAGGTTGGTACCGACCAATTGTGTATTAGTATTCAAACTATTTTTCCTGCGGTTCTTGTTTTTACGAGGTTCAACTGAGGCTCACGTTCTTTTATGTGTTGTGCAGTGCAGAGAGAGTAGATTCGTTTGCGATTTATTCACATTAGTAGGTACTTTCTGAGCTAAACCGTATTTAAACGTAAAGTCTTGATTGTACGCTATTTTTTTTCACATGTGCCAATGTCTATTTCAAAAGAAAACCTGGCAGAAGCATAGTTAAAGGGTGAAACTAAACCATTTCTCCACTGCAACAAGTACAATAAGCCATTAAGCTAGAGTCCAGAGCGTGCACACTCAAGGTCATGCTCTTGCAAATACATTCGCATTGCGTGCCTCGCTCGACAGCGCCGTCGGCCCACAGTCTCACTCCGAGAGTTCCAAGAAAAAGTCGTTAAACTCACGTATTTTTGGTAGCAGCTTAATGCCAGTAATTTCCAATGAAATTATTATAATTAGCTCCATTTATACGATAGTAACAAACAAATAAAACGGCTGGAACGACGCGCCCGAGGGCACGCAACCCGCTTTTCCATTAGTTACGAGACGACCTGCACCGATTTGTAGCACTATTTTACATTAAATTGAGGTTTAGTGCGGCTGCAAATTGAACTCGACGTTCCCTTGACTTATTGATCTAGAAGTCTTAGTGCTGTGGAGGTTTATGATCAAGCATCATAAACCTCCTTGTTTACTAGAGCGCTGAATTACAAGGGTTGAATTTTCATAACGTAGTTGGTTCTAGAAGATAATATGATAAGTCATCGTATTTATGATTGATTCTTTTACTATAAAGAAGTTAAAAAAACTTTTAGTGTGAACCTGTATACCTACTACAGTTCCTTTATCATACCTACTTGTGGGTACGTATGTCGTCTTTAATTGAAGGAGTTCATTGAAATCGCGTGTATATAGCGTGAAAAGTAATTAGCTAAAAAACAAATGTTTTGGTAGCCTATTATAAACATGTGACATTCAATGAAAACCGCAGAGACACATGTCGATACAACGCTCGCCATCAATTAGTTGACATTCCGTCCGGTCGCTGAGAATAGCGTGGAACTGTTTCAAAGACACGTAATTTCCTTCAACTACTGTTTCATATTTTTTTACATTTAACTAAATGAACCGCGTAGGGTATTAATTGCTGAGAAAATTACCGGCGCAGGCCCCCGGGGCCTAAACCACAAAGAGTCGACGCACGACGCAACGGCATAGACCCCTCGACTCATAAAAACGAACAATTATGCATTCAACTCTTTGTTTTACAACAATTACCTAAGACCAACGTTTCTACCATATTTTCTTACTCGTAAGTGGGTTGATTTGATTACCTATGTGTAGCTAATTATATGTCTATATTACTTATACGTGCGAAAAGGTGCGTAGATACGAACTATTTATGTTACCATAGTATTCCATATTATGAATCGTAATGCAGTTATACTGATTACAATGATTGCAGTTTTCCTCACTTCAGTTTAGTTCCAATGTTTTGATTTAATTAACGATTACTTTTCTATCATCTCAAGGTTCTCTTGCCGTCTACTCTTGCGTGGGCGCAACCAGTTTCTACAATCAAAGCAGATAAGCCGCGACGCAGCAATGTGCCACGAAAATGCTGCAATGGAGAAGTTTAATGCTAAAATACCGTACAGAAATTAATACTTAGGTATGTTTTCAATCATAATCGTGAACCGCACCAGTAAAGTCCATTACTTACTTATAACAATAGCAACAATTAGATAATAAAACAAAAGACTATAATTTGGCGTCACGAAAAGTGGTGGTGGTGAACAATCGCGGGTGTATCGCGGCGATTACGAGGCGTTGAGAGGTTCGTCGTCACGTCCCGGGCGGCAGAGAACAAAGCGATGTTCGCGTATCTACTAAACAATTGAACGGCCACAAAAAGTCCCATAATTCAATTTGCATCCCGCTAGATAGTAATAGTCGGCAAGAAGTGGGTACGGTTAGTGCCGCGGGCGGCGCGGGCGCAACTCTGCTTGCAACGCTGAGAACAGCTTTCGCCGCTTTTCAACGAATCGATTAGATTGACGTGTTTCTTTTACTGATTTTACCTATTACGACTGTAATTTGCGACGGATTTTTTACTTTTTGCACGCTGCTAGCAAGCAGGCGTTGATACCTGCTTAGTTATTATATCGATAGGTGTGGAAATAAGATTGCTGACTTTTTATATTTTCACTTGTCTTACGACTCCAGACTAATTACATGTGTTGGTAAACGAATCGCAGTATTACGAGTTAGTAATTGGTGCTACAACTGGTAAGAGAATGCTGATCTCCTTATGAGAGTCCACCAACCTTGTAACAACAAACGATATCTTACCAACTGTTACACATCTTGTAACTGGTACTGATATGGTAATAAAACAACGTTACGTGGTGGTATCGGTGCCGTGCGTGTCGACAGGCGAGGCGCGAGGCGCGCGGTCCAGTACGAGGTGACTCGCGCATTATTATGATAATGCAGGCGGAGCAGATGCTATCGCCCGCTATCCGCTCTCGTAACACAATTGAATTAGCATAGCGGACCGCAGCGGGCGGGCCCCGCCACGCGACCACCAATGTACCTCATCATCGATTCTATTCCGAGACTTATCGAACTAGGCGACTGTGATATCTTCAATTACATCGCTTTAATCTAGTTCCTTGCCGAAGATTCGTTCCCACATTGTAACTATTACTGATCACCTGGTTCAGCGTGAAATATGGTACGACTAATGCTGGTTATCGTTTTCACAAGTTATAAAAGTTAACAGACGGGAACGAGGTAATGTGGTGAGGAGCCTGCGCGTTACGAGCTTGACTCTTGATTCACTCGATCGTTTGACTTTGATTTAGATCGCTTTGTCATTTCAGACTTTCTTGTAGCCAATTCTATTTCTGACAGAGAAGTAGAACGTGAACACGTACCTGAATAAGGAAAGCGTGAAGAGATATGAAATAGAGAGAAACTTGTCGTCTCCGAAACCGAAACACAACGAATCAAAATCAGCCAATACAGTGCCGAAACTTCGAAGCACATGGTGTATTCAGGCGGTTCTCGTGTCGTAGGTAAATTGTGCTAAACGTTTCCACACGTCCGCTGGCCAGTTGCGGCGTGTTGTTATGAATGAACAGCAACTGAATGGACTCACCGCAACCGCAACGCACCGCTTGTCAGCCGAGACCATTCCATCTACTTTAAATAATTGCTGTAGCCATAGATGAACAAATATCGTAGAGTGGTTGGTCGACCTTTATTGGGAGCTATTTTAATAACTAATGGCGGTCAATTATGTTGCCTAGTAGGTAAGTGTTTTATAGAACCGAGGCAAATTGCAGCAAAATTATGTAAGTGAACCAACAAAACTAATACCATGGGACTTTTTGTAAATAATAGCACCTAATACAGGGTAGAAAGGACACGCAAAACGGTTACAATGTATCCAGTACATCATTCGATGACAAATTTCTGTGTGGGGAGGGCCCCATATAGAAATTTCATCGATAATAAAAAAATCAGCTCAGAATCATGTACTGAATACGTGGTAACCGTTTCGCGTCAGTGTCCTTTCCACCCTGTATAAGTTTTAAACCAACACAAACTTTACCAAACATACAAAATGTTACCAACATAACAAATACGGGGATATAATCAACAAACCGACAGACTCCCCTACAAAAGATCAACAATGTGACTGCATTAGGACCATCAAAGTCAGGCGCGATTTAAACTGGAGAGCCGTCGAGTATTCATGGAGGAGCCGAAGAGCTCGTGATATATGACCCTCAGGGAGGGGGCTAATGGCCTCACGACCCTCTCGAAAGTAGGGTAAAGAGGAAACGAGGAAGATGTAGAAGTCCTGATTTTTTAGAGATACTTGAAAGATTGTGTGTTAACTTAGATGTAAAACAGAATGGCTTACTTTTGGTTGAATCCAAAAGAAAAAGTTTTACTTGAAGGGACCTTATTTTTACCATCACTTAATAATATTTAAAAACGTCTTGAATTTCATACTGTAATGTGAGTGTGGGTCCAATGGAAAATTGAGTTCTATGATTCATAAATTACGCTACAGTTTTGGACACACAGCTCAATATTTTGATCTCCCCATTTAAAAGTTACACCGAATCCCCTTCGGTGAAGAGACATCCGGATTCATACCATAACAGTCTGTTGCCACGAGTGCGTTTAATGGCCACTAAAATATAAGGAGCATTTGTTTGACTCCTACAAATTGCAACCGGAAAATTTACACTTAAAAGCCGGATGCGTCATAGTAAATAGTCGCAATTTCCGATATATCTCCTAATGTATGGGATGTGCACTGGTTTTACGGTAATTGAATAGGTAATTGTAAAATTTATAGCTTCAGCCTTGTAAATCGTGTGATGAATCATTTGTTATAGTTTATTTGTTGCAAAAAGTGGAGCCAGGCATTAGACAAAAGATTTGTTTCTAATAATATTGAGTGATGAGGTCATGCGAAAGATGATGTCAGAAATTAAATAAAAATTCGAATCAATCACAAAACATAAGTGACACCATTAGAAGTGATAGTCGCCTTATAAATAATCCGTTATGGTGATAAGAGATTCGGCGGTTGTATGAATGGTATCGGTGTGGAGCGCCGTGGAGCGCCGCAGCGGGGGGCGCTCCGCGGGGCGCAGCGCCGCCTGCCCAGCTTCTTTGTACCTCGCCTAAGTGTTAAATTAATTGTTGCCCACACACCAACAACACCCTTTCAACTAACAACGGCTTTACAGGATGAAATAATCAATATTGATTTAGATTCACTCTATAAATGGCCCCTAATATCAATATGACTGAACACGCATTAGACTAATACCTCAACACATTCGAGTTGACAGTAGAACAATGAAGACGCCGCTTCTGATTTTTTTATTCGGTAGAAGGCATTAATTAGTGGTGCATCTTCGAGAATAACCTTCTCCGTTGTCGGGCCATCATATATTGACAGGGCGCGCGATGACGGCGCTGACGGGCAACCGCGGCGCCTCTGGGCCCGTGACTTGCAGCTTGCCTTCATTACGCGCCTCCGAGCCGCCTCAAGCCGCCGCGAGCCGCCCCGGTACCACTCCACACACTAACAAGCCGGGCTAATGCAATGAGTTGCAAAATATCGACCCATCATCGACTCCAACCCAATTTTTTACTATTCGATAATCGTCTCTACGTCACCTCTACAAAGACCAGAATGTCTCAGCATGAAGAGGCCATACCCAGGAGCTGTCTGGAGCGATTTTGATGACATTAATGACTCCTAAATCGGACCGATACTTTTAAGTCTCAAGGGTTCGATGCGACTATATTAGTTTCCTTCGGCTGTTGGGAGCGGCGGAGACCACTATTAACTGAGGGCGGTAACAACAAAGAGCCACAAAAGAGACCCTTCGAGAGCAATCATTGAGGGTGATTGAGGCGGCGACCTGTGAGATGCAACGAATCTGTGGACCGATAGTTTGTTTAGCGATGATTGGATGACTGATTGTTATAGCTTTATGTTATACAATACCGAAATATACATGGAGCTTTTATGAGAACTATATAAACAATGCAAATAGGTACAGCGTGTAAACCGGAAAAATATTTAAATAAAATTAAAGAAACAATACTTAAAAAACAAGTGTGAATCACGGAGTGCATTCCGTCGATAATATCAGACAAGAGGCTTCCACATTTTTATGTTATTATGACTCGAATGTAAAATCGTTTCCTGGACAGTTTGTGTGATTAATACAAAGAACTTGGCTTTTTCTTATGCACTCAGTTTTTTCATTACACATCGTTAAGTTGGCATCTATTGCTTAATTGCTTGCGATTTTTTTATTGTGGTTGTTAGTCTGAATAGTGGGACCAGGACTTTACTGCTGGTCATTAGGTTTGTGGCATCGCCCGCATGGCCTGGCTCCTCGAACGTCGTGTTATCTCTCGCAGCCTGTATAGCGGTTATGTTTGGTCATGCACGGCACAGCCATTCGTCTTCCTAACGACTTCTCACATTTAGTTAGCCAACTTGTTATGTTGAAAACAAATACTTCATAATGATGCGTTAACCTTCTAGAACTAGTTTTTAGATGTAATAAATGTTAGTCGTGTTTTCTGCTTAGGTTAGAAATATAGGACAACGATTAACGAATGAGTTGGTGTATTTAAAACTACCTGCTTACAATCTTTTAACTTGTTTTAATGCTAAAGAATAAAATTATTGAATCTAATTGCACCATGTCAACTAGGAGTACTTACATACATAGGCAGAGGTGCTTACAATTATATCCTTCGGGCGATTCTTACCGCGACCAGTTTAATGTCAAGCAGATGGCATGTCCTAATTTATCTTTTACTTCCAAATAAGCGTGAAAAGTTACTAATAAGCATAATATTTTAAAAATAATGTGCACATAATTTATTTTAATAAGATATTATACACTGCAACACTAAAGAAATTGATCACTTTGTATGCATTGTTCAATATGCGTTACAAGGCACATACAATATGCAAATAAATAATTTATTATTAAAAACCCTGCTACCAGGTAAACATAACACCACAGCAAATTAAGAACTATAAAAAATGCATATTTTTTCGCTGAACCGTGTCCGATACGGACTCCCAATAAATAAATACTTAAGTGATGTACTAACAACCGTTTACAACAGACTGACAGTTCTATAGACAACGTCAGTAGCTGTCATTTCGTCATTGTCTTTGGGTGGGATTTACTCATGTGGCATTAAAATTATAGTGGCAATACGAGTTGATGGGGTTGAGGTCGTGCACTGAAATGTCAACTTTATTTACAAAAGTTAATTAATGTAAGTCGGGGAAAATGATTGTTAAGCAAATTGAAAAATTTAATGGCCTGTATGAAAAGACCAATATCACGTTAAGCCGTTGGTCCCGGCTGTCATTTGTAGATCTTTGACAGACGTTAGGCAGTCAGTGGCCCAAAAAGTCTGACAACCAGTCTTACCAAGGGGTATCGTATAACCCAGGGGGTATAGAACTAACTGGGTTGTGGAGGTCAGACAGGCAGTCGCTCCATGTAAAATACTGGTATTCAGCTGCATCCGGTTAGACTGGAAGCCGACCCCAATATAGTTGGGAAAAGGCTGGGCAGATGTTGATGAAAAGACCAATATCTGACTCGGAAAATTAACGCAGGGTGCCAATTTGCTAAACCAATTATTTCCCTTACTTATTATTCTGGATCATTATTTGATTTTCACACGGATTGGTGTATTTTGTGAAGCAAATAATCTGATCACGATACAATCTAGTGCATAAGTCTCCGCAATATTTGGTCGCTTACGTTGACCAAAAATAGCCCCAACAAGATCTCTCCAACACAAAAAGAAATAACATCAAATACTTTTTCAAGACCAAGATATCGAGAAATGGGTACCAGATACTTGATACTTATACGCAACAATTATCCAGTAACGGTACAAAATTAACGTCTAACATGTATTAAAAGGTATTTTGCGGTTGCCGCAGGAAACTGCAGTTGCGTTGCGTTGCGGTTACGCCGTTTTTGTCGAGTTGTGTATCGTGCGTGAATTAATCAGCTTCATGAACGGCACAAACTGAATAATTGACGGCCGATCTAGTTGTCCTGCGGTGTTTTTACAGTTTAAACGTGGCTTGTAACGATTTTGCTTAATTGCGGGGAGTGGCGGACTGAAAAATGGTGGGTTTTAAGTTTCTGTTTAGTGGTCTTTTTTGCAACTAGGTGTAGTAAGTAATTTGTTATGGTTCTCACAAGAAAGATTGTGTATACGTGTGTGTTTTTTATATCTAAATTCATATTAAAAACGACTAGAAATTTAAAGTTAAAGTGAGGTATTTACTTTCTAACTGGTAGTAGATGATACACTATCATGGTAAGAGCAGAAACAGAACTTACTTCAATGTTTCCAATAAATACTAATTACAAATCTTAATCACAATTTAAATTAAACATCAAACAACTCCAATCCCACAGATCACGTGACAACCGAATCAAAAACTCAACAAGCCACAAAATGCGCGACAAAACAATTAGAAGTGCGACAATAAATCGCTGAAACACGCGCACTGACAGATTTGCACTTCATTAGTGGTTTTTTTTAACCCTGTCGCGGCAGACGCGCGACTAACATTGTTAAATTTGTCGCCAGCTACACGTCTCGTTGACGGATACCAACGTAAATAACTTAACGAGAAAGCTTTCGAGACGTTTAAAAGATGCTTCGGATACGATTAGTAGAATGTGGGTGTCGAGTGCTGTCATGTCAAGGTTTTGATAAGTTTAGACTGAATGTTTGTCTCAGAAGGAGGCAACTGTAGATAGGACTTTGTTCCATCAACTGCTTCGGAGAAAATTGATTCTAAAACAATGTACTTATGTATGTTGCACTCTAAGGCAATCACTTCTTAAGTAATAAAAGCTTTGCAAAATCTTTTAACTCTTTATTTTTAAAAGAAAAGCTGCTACTCCCTTCATGTTAATAAACACAAATCTGAAATAAAATCAACGTGTCATTTTTTTCGAACTATTTGTAAATTCAATTACTTTGAGCGGCCGAATGTGACCAATAACATTAATCAACCAGCTTGCATGAATTGAGGTGGCTTGGAAGATAGACAACCTTACAGAACTAACCTACGTAAATCCGAACGAAACGGTACAGATAGACAAGATAACAACCAAACTCTAAAATAGCAACAATCATTACCTACTACAACAAAAGTTTCCACAACAAGTTCATCAACACTATCTCAAACAACATAAATATCAATTGTACAGATGAGATAAAGATAAGCCAGCCTCACCGACTACAAGCCACAGAGTATCAATCTAAAACAGTCACATCCACGTGACGACTGTTTAACGCGCGGTCGGAATGTCCCCGACTTGTGCGCGCACTAAATATTATTTCCCCGACAGCTTCATTTAAATACCTTTTGTCAATGAACGGGTTAACACGACGAGTTGGTGCTATAAAAAAGAATTATGGCGGGCCCCGTCGCTACCGATACGGTTTATTTTTTAAAATAATTGGTTCATGCGACAAGTATTTTAATTAGAATTACGTAGTTCGGGATGCATGTGTTGTTCTATCGTTAGGATGCTTATTATGGTAGTATTTTTAGATGACAGATGTTTTGTGCCGATGATAGGTACGAATCTATTAGAGACTATGATGACATCCTTAACAGAAATAAATTTACTGAGATTCAACTCTTCAATCGGTCGATATCAATTTATTGACATAAGTCTGAAGTAGGTTCTGTCCACTAACAAACACAAATCTTCCCAAAAAAAATACAAATGCCACTCAACAAAACCTGCATCTAACTAAACATTTTAACTGTAAGTGGTCTCATCCCAAAGTTATAATGTTTAATCCTGAGCAAACCGTAACACAAAGCACCGTTGCTATCAAAAGTGACGGATCTCAAAGCGCATTGTGGTACCCGGTATTATGGTAACGCCATTTTAGTTTTTCAGCGACACTCAACAATGTTACTTTTGCGACAGAGTATCGGATTTGCGACTTTAGTGCGTCTCATGGTAGGATGACAAAGCGAAGTACTCTTAATCCCTATAACAGCCATTTAGGAGTATTACAAATAAAAGTTTGTCGGTCGTCGATTCGGTTGAATGCCACAATGGCCATTGAAGGGGCTTCACGCTGAGCGCCGTGAATGGGCCAGCGCCAAAAAAATCTATTAGACACGCATAATGGTCCCGATGTATGGGATTGAAGCGCGGATGAGATGAAAGTTCTTGATTTGTTGTGTAAAGTGGGTGACGGAGTTAGTTTGGTGTTCCGGCTGGTAGTGCATGAAGTATTAGAGGTTTAAGTAAGCTGTTCAGGACTGGCTGTGGTTTTTGAACCGGACCCACAATTTTCTTTTATGGTAGGATTTGTACAGATTTGCAATAGTAAATAGTATCTTATTTGAGTGTGGCAAACCTACCCATCAAAGATCTTTTACTTATAAAGCAATTGAGATTTAAAGTATTAATAGTCATGTATTACGACTACCTACTGTTATTGCAACTACTTACTTAGGTACCTATTGTAAACACATTAAAAAAGAAAAAAGAAAAATAAAAATTATCAAAAATTCACAGTGAATGTAGATGTAGATAGACTTCACAGAAATCGTCAGTGAATCATAACATTTCTCTGAATTCATAACGGCAATAAAAAGTTACACGATGCTCTACCCACGTACTTATTGAATAACAGATCCATATCATGATTACCAATTATAAGACATACCTATTGTTCAATATTAAAATTACTAAATAATTTTGTAGAAGAATGTCCGATCTTTGCATGGAACAATACACATTGTTCTCTGTTACAAAAGCGTAATAAAATCGAACAGTTTGATTGAATTTGTTTGTGCGTTTGGGGAGTGTGTTCTCGTTGACAAATATTTTGCTGGAAGATGGATGGGAGAGGAAACAATCGGATTCTGATCGGAAGCTGTTGTTTGATTCCATTGATTTGATTGAGCACCCTTTGACAATTGGAACAGGTAACATGGGGAAGTGGGATCGAGTAAAATTAATTTGTAAGATTTTTTTTACGAATGATAGATGTTCCCTGAATGTGGACTAGATATAAATAACACGTAGTTCAAATGTTGAATTGATAATATCTACATTCAATAAAAACAATAATAATTGAATAAAAGTCTAACATATCATGGAAACATAAAGATGTCTAGATATAAATGACAACTATAAAGTAACAGTCAATTCAAATTATGTCCAACGTGGAATAGTTACAGCCAGTACTTACATCATTCGAGAACAACTGAAATAGCTGCATTTTATGATTTTTTTGTGTTTAAATATGGAATAGTGATACAAACAATAAAACAAATGAGATCTACCATTAAAACAAATTATTTTTTTTACTGTCTGGACTTCTAAGTATTTTTAAACACAAATGAACTCAACGACAGAAATAAACTTAAAGACGCCTGAAAAATTGCACACTGTTGCACATTTTTTGTTAGTTAAGTACCTATTTCTAATTTTATACTTCACATGCTACAAAACACTGGAACGTCTAATGATATCTAATGAACTATAATAGACACCTATCCAATTAAACAGGCGCTAGAAGAGTTTCACTCGAGTTCTATTGTTTTGTCTATGGGAAGAAATGAGAGAGGTGCTTCAGATCTGACGTCAGGACAATGAGAAGAGAATTGCTGAAAAAAGTGAGTTTTACACACAAGTGTGAAATTGTTACCAATTTTTATTAAGTTGGTATTGTTTACATTTACGGGGAATATTTCAGGAGTGAATATGAAATGAAAACGAAGACAATCCTTTCTTCGTACAACCTACATCTGATTGATGATTTAGCACTGAAAGATTTAGGTTTTTTCTTAGATACAATTTTAAGGATCCGTTTTGTTATTCATTAAAATATCCTTCAAAGAAAAACTAGGCGCAAGAAAATACACTGTATATGGAGAAAATCTAGGTAGGTATATTTAAGCCTACCACTGATCTTCTATGGGCTGCATAATGTCCTTAAACGTAGGTTCTTAGTCTAGCTAGAAGATTCTGGAAAGATATCTTATCATTTACCTTCCTGTACTTTTGTGTTTTTTTTTGTGTGAATGCAGTCTTAACAATGTGCTTATTATATTAATAGAATATAAGTAATGTCAAAGCCATCAGAATATTTTCAAGCCGACGGAACTTGATAGTGGCACTACTTGTACATACACACTTAGCTAGATATTATATTTATACCGAGAATTTATTAACCTATTTATTTATGGACCTACCTATATGTTGATGTGTAGCCTTATTTTATTATTTTTCGATTTTGTTGCATACGTAGGTAGGTATTCCTACAAAACAATAAGTACTTAGTACATAGATTAAAATAGGAATAGGAAAAACCATTCTGCATACATTTTAAAGATGGGGGTAGTTATTGTAAATCTTTCGTTTTGAAAGGGAGATGAGAGGTATCATTTATCAAAATTTAAACATTCATAATCATGAATATTTTCCACAATAAAAGACAATCTAGAAAAAAGATCAAAAAGTTTATTTAATACAATCGAGTTACCTTTATGGCTTTAAATTAACCACTCTTATGTAGAAATTCTAAGCAAAATCGCCTTCCCTCCATTTGTAAATACACCTTTGTATACAACAGCTGTTTTGGAGCTGTCAAAGTTGACGTTAAAGTAGAAGTTCACAACAAACTTACGATGGTCTTATTGTTGGGCGGCGCCGGCAGCGGCGCGTACATATCGGTGATCATAGCCGAGAACAACACTAAACGTGACACATAGCGAACTGGGAACTAAAACAACGTGTCACTTGTTAAACAACGAGCTGCGGTGTCCGCATACCGGCGACGTGAGCGATGTGGGCGCGCGCGGCCGACGTGTGGCGCGCGCTTCTCCACGCGCAACGGACAGCACGCGGGGGAGTGGGGGGCGGGAGGGAGGGGGAGCCAGTGGGCGGGGCCAGCCAATCCCAGCCTCTTACCGCGCTCCGCCCACGCCGCGCCCCGCCCGCAAGGTCGCAGCGGGCGTATCGATCGCACGCGCTCGCACGACCAGACTCCATTTTATTTCGGCGTCCCTCGATTTGCATAAACTTTTTTGTTTCAAATTATTGCTTAGTTGGTACTTCGACGTAATGTTGGCTACAGTTGAGCTTTGAGTCGTTCAAGTTATGGTTGAACATTGACAATGCCGACGCGATTAAACACAATTGTGAAGTTTCTTAACTGAGTCCGACTTGACTCTAAACTCTATACGTGCTTTCCGTTATTGAAAAGGCATTTAATTGTTTACGATTTACAATATCGTTTATTTTATTTTATTTTAATTTATTTTAAATAGTCAACAGTACATACATTTTACGCTCACAATAAAAGTATACAAGTTAGTGTTCATAAGTAGGTACCAATTGGGTATAGATATTATTATCGTATCGCACTTAGGTAATTGAAAAACTAAGAGCATAAAGGCTTTACCTGAAAAGAGAATCAGAAAAATGTAGAGCTGATTTCAGTTTTCTTTTCTCCATTCTCCTCTGTCAGTGATATGAGAGAGTGATGTAATATAGTAATATAATATATAATGTTACTATAATTTCACTACAGAATTTAAAAACTATGAATTTCAACTGATGCAAGAGTTGCAGACAAAACAATCGGGAGGCCAAATTCCTTCAACAAAAGAATCATACTTAGTAGCCCCCTACATATTATAGCTAGCTATATAAGGTCTATCTTTTCATTCACGAAATATTTTAAGAGTAACTTCTATAAGTCGTAAAGTCGCCATTGCAACGAAAAAAAAAATTATCTGAGTGTTTTTTTTTTACGAAATTATTAAAATTCTAAAATTTTTTAAGACTTTTTGCATAAAACCTTTACCCCATATTCTAACAATGACAGTAGGTAAATACGACGTAGTAAACTAGCGTAATGGATGCTTAAAAATAAGGAGCCAGTAATTAATTTGTGGGTCAAGTAATTTTATTTTTTTTATTTTTTATGAAAAAATATATTCAGATAAAAAATAAATCCTTTGAAATGGCTTTGTTATAGCCGTTAGATGATTCCCTGAAAATATTTCTTGTATGAATAGTTAGACCTTATATAAAGAGAAATAAGAGAACTCTGACCTCTTAGCATTTCAGTAAGAAACTCCAGCTTAAGCAGGACAATAATAGGTGATTCCATCATCCTGCCAAGTTACAAATGTAGAAGAAACTGACTGTGATTATCATTAACACTAAAAACGGGACATTTGCCATGTTCAAGTTGTCCATGTTTTGTTGTTGTGATGGTAAATATCCTGTTTCTAGTGTTAATTATAAAGTTGATGTTGTTGACACAAGCTGTTGATGTTGACAAAATGATGATCATCATCTGTCTAGCCTTTTCCCAACTATGTTGGGGTCGGCTTCCGGTCTAACAGGACTGCTGGATACCGGTATTTTACATGGTGCGAATACCTATCTGATCATATCTTACACACAAGGATATACCTGTCTAATTCATATCACATTCTGCTGATTTTGTTAGAAATCTGGTATCTGATTTCTGAGGGTTTCTCTGACTCATAAAGATTCACTACAGCACGTTTAGCCGGCGGACTTTTAAGCTACTTGACACAAAATCCTCCCAAGCGTTGGCTGTTAAACTGAACCCTGAAATTCGGACAGCTTTGGAAATTACTACAAGAACTAGTAGCAGTAGTAGTTACTTCAAGATTCTGCTGCTTTCTCTGTATGCTAAAAGAATTAAGAAGCTGCAAGACCGAAAGGTGCTTCAATCCTCATGCAGTAAGAGTCTGTGTGAAGAATATACAAAATCACTAATGGCTTTATACATCCTACAGCCTTTTCATAGGGAATAGATTTGCAGGATTCTATTAGATAGGGCACTCCCTGTTAGCGGTAAAAGAGTCGCCTTCTAAGTTGAGGTACTATTTTAATAAAATAAGAAAAATACTAATACCTAGTTCTCAGCCCGCAACATCGTTTGCGTGGACCGGGATAAAAAGTACTTATCTCATGTGTTAATCCAGGTTATAAACATTCTGTGTGAAAAATTTCACCCAATTCCTTCCAGTCGTTTTAAAATATCTATCCATCCATGCACACATCCTCACAAAGTTTCACGTTTATAATAGTAGTAAGATATGGGAGGTCTTTGCCCAGGAGTGCAGTTTAGACTAACAAAAAATATATAGGTAAGTAGGTAGGTAGGTACTTACTTTATTTTTTCTGCTAAGACTTGTTTCTTTGTAATTAGTGAAACACTGAAAACTTGACTTATACCGGATGCTGTGGTGCAATGTCGGAAAGAACGTGGTTCAGTAATAGTACCTACTGAACAGTGAAAGGCTGGGTATGTTGATTTGAGTGGCCACTAGCCAAGTGGCATAGATCCGTTTGTTGAACAACAGGCTAAACCTAGGCACCTATCTCCGTTATAGTTTTGTCACTTACAATACCAAATAAGTTTCAAGCAGATGTGGGCCGAGCATCCTAATTTTTGGACCGAAATCGATAAAATGGGAGGATTGGTGGTACCGTAAAATAACACCTCCCAAGCAATGCGAACCTGGCCGTCGTAGGTCACTAGCTGACCGATGAGTTTAAAAGGGCATTACAACTAATTCAGGACTAATACAACTTGCTAATACACCATCAGGCACCAATAGGTATATTTTCAACAATTTTTTTAAGAATCCGTAGAATTAGTTTAATTCAAAAGGTAATTTTTGTAGAACATAAATCTGTCTGTTTATAAATCCCCCTAACACACATTTTCCCCTTCACCATAACATCTGACAGAACGTTATTACCAGCTAATAGCGCCGGTGAACGACCAACAAGGTGCTAAAGATAATGAAATATAATGCTCACCACAAAAAACATTATAAACACGACCAAATAATTCGTAATGGCACGAAAAAACGGAGCCACAAAAGTTTGCGTGAAAAAAAATTATAGCGCCCTTCCGCACCCGAGTTCCTTCAGACGATAAACCTTCTTAGAGGGACGTCGTCGCTTCGAGAATAGCTTAAACGGCTAATAGTTTTATGACACGCATAACACCAGTAAAATGGTCCAACATACAACAAACTATATTGAACTTTGTGTTACAGCTTTCAAGGTGCAACATCCCGTTCAGAGAAGACCGGAAATGACAGTCGTGAGGCATTATAGCGACATTAGACAGGGGTGCCATCGGGTTCATAAAATAGTGAAATCGTGGTGAGGTGAGGGGTGCGCGGCGAAGAGGGATGAATGGGCGTGTCCGGGATAACGAAATAAAAATGCTCAGCCCGCTCATGGGCGACCGTGCGAACTCCGCTTGACGCAATAAACATTTTAATTTGAACGCGAAACTCACGCTGAGATGTGAAATTACGACGAAAGGGAAGAAATCAAATTACATGGAAATTTCATGAGAGGCGTTCTGGCGAGCCCAGCGGAGATAACAAACCAAATATGAAACATTAGAATGGGAGTTAAAAAATAATTGCTTACCAGTTTTTCCATTACGTGTCGAGGGGTCCCTGTTTCTATGTGATCGTTGTGTATTAGGTATGTAACATAAATGTGCATGTACGGAAAGAAAAACCATGCATGGATCATCTATTTCGGCTGCTGCAGTTCGAAGACATAAATATCTAGTTTCACAGTAGAAAATCACCAAATAATAGACGAGGCTTTTAGCAAATACTCTCCTTCTCTTTAAAGATGCTATACTCAAGTCAGCAAATGATTATTCTTACACAGTGACAGCCTCCTTATAAAGTTTTCCTGTAGCTTTAACGATTAAGGTACCCTTATTGTTCCTTTTGAAACATCCACCTTGTCGAACCATAGGTACATCCATTTTGTACTATAAAGTCCACAGTATACTAGGTGTAACAGAAAGAGTATAGTCATATGAAAGGATATGCTGCAGACCATCAAACTGAACAACTTTCTGTTTGGGTCCAATATCGTTAATGCGAAAAAATTATCAGCTGTCCCATACAAAATTTCAATACCTACTCGACCCAAATCTGATATTTTTTTCGCATTTACGATATTAGACCCAAAGAGAAAGTTGTTCAGTTTGATGGTCCGCAGCATATCCTTTCATATGACTATACCCTTTTTGTTACACCCTGTATAACATCCTGTATCCAGTTATGACTGTTGATACATCTCGGTTTGGCCGGCGTCGCGCTCTCCTGGCGGAAATAGGCGGAAGTGACCGACGCCGGACTGGCTCTCGGATCACTCGATCATAACCGTTTAACTTAGTGTCAGGTTGTGTTTCATATACAAAGTTTGTATGGTTTGCCTTTAGACATTTTTTTTCAATTGTTTTCAACAAAAGTTACTTAAGTGGATATTACAAAAATCTTCTGCCAAACTGCAGGACAGTTTGTCACATAGGCAGGCTACGTCCGACGTAGCTATAAGTAATGCCAAAAAAATAGATTTTGATCTGAACTTTAAAGAAGCAATCTACTAAGTTATGTTAGAATTTTAAACATTATCTGATCCGAAAAGATGTAAGTAGTTTTATAAAACGTGGATAAATGCAGGTTTGAATTTCCTAATCGACAAATCAACAAGACAGGTACGATACAAGCAGTTCCAGTAAAACAAGTTTTTCAAAAACGTTTAGTTGTCCTGTCCACTAAAATACCTACAGTGGCAGGAACTACAGCCAGAAATATCAAAAGGGCTGTCTCCAATAATGGCCACACTTGGTAATTGTCGCAAGTTGCGAGTCAATGCCGCGATAGCCTGTAATTGTCTCATTCAACTGTGACAAACTTAGTTCCAGTCTTGTAAACAATAGTTACTGTCCAATGTGAAGCCCAAATTAATATTTGACGGGGGAATGTAGAAAGCCGTTTAAGAATTTGATAAATGTGAACACTGAAACCCTTTTCCAGCGTTCAAATTTATCAAATTCTAAAGGAGGAGCTCGTTTATCGATCTTAAGGTTAAGCCGCGCTTGCCTATGTTGGTCCGTGGATGGGTGACCGCTCATTGCATATCGAGTTTCTTCCGTGCCTCGGAAAGCACGTTGAGCCGTTGGTCCCGGCTGTCATTTGTAGATCTTTGCCAGTCGTTACAGGTAGTCAGTGGCCCGAAAGTCTGACAACCAGTCTTACCAAGGGGTATCGCATTACCCAGTACGAACTGGGTTGTGGAGGTCAGATAGGCAGTCGCTCCATGTAAAATACTCGTATTCAGCTGCATCCGGTTAGACTGGAAGCCGACCCCAACATAGTTGGGAAAAGGCCAGGCAGATGATGACATTTATCAAATTCTAAAACAGGAAAGGAATGAAGCTTGTGAGAATGTAGTTAGTAACGGGTACTGACAGGTGGAGGTTTCTTTGGTATCTACCTACTAAGGTATTAATTACCTTGCCTTACTACTTTTCGAGGCTATTGCTTAGAAAAGTCAATCACTTTCAAAGTTTTTTAGTAGCTTCGACATCCGCAAGGGATCTTGGTGATCCAAGAGTATCCTCGCGGATCTGGATGACGCCGTTGCACTCGAGGAGTACGTGTGCTGCCGTTTTCTCCGCCTCCATGCACGCTCTGCACAGGGACTGTCAGTGGTGCCTAGGTTGTGGAAGTGTTTGTTCAGTAAGCAGTGTTCAGTGATGGTCCCGCCACCGGTCGCAGGCTATCCGCCAGTAGGTTATAGTAGGTGTAGTAGCTCTTCATGATGTTATATAGGTTAGGTTGCTATATGGGGCCAACAATACGGAACCCCATAAGGCAAGCAGACAGTTCAGAAACCGTAACATCATGAAGAGCTACTACTCCAACTATAACTACTAGCTGTTAGAGCAAGTCAAGCTTTTACGAAATTATTGCTACTAGGTCAGTCCCATGCAATTTTGAGTTCCCCATCCTCGTTATCACTGCCATAATGATCACTATGCTTGGCCCCTGGGAACTAGATTAAAATCAAAACTCCAATTTTTTAAGCTAGGCTCAGAATCAGCAATTTTTGAACAGCAAAAAAAGATAGTCCCCGCAAAACTCCCCCGTTCGCCCTTCGCCACTTTCTAGGGTTTTAGCTAAAAATAAGATGTGGCAGAACAATCTCCCCAGCAACACATCTGTATATTAGGTTATAGAAGAACCTGATTTCATACAATTGTATGCGAAGAAATAAACATTAAAACAAAGCACTGACGCACTGACTGACAATATAGATATATTGGCGTCTGTGACCAGCAAATAATTGCAGTTGATTCCCTAGTAAAAGGCCATAATATACTACAAAAACTGTAGAAGCATTTTAATCAACATAATTTATAAGAGACAATTCTAAAACCAATAGCTTTCGACTCACTAAAGCTAATGTTGCTCTCGTAGCAAAGTTGAGTTAAACAAATCGATTCAAGGAGGAAAACACTCAAATGAAACTCCTAGTTTCAACGTGCCAACGACCTTCTAGCTCTATCTATAGGTAGATTATCTTAGAATGTACGAACCTATACCTACACGAAGGGGTCTGCCTAGATAGTTACATAAGAGCTTCAACGCATTTCAGTATATTTGTCTTCAAACACAGCAAAATTCAAAAGTGAAACGTAATCAATAAAGTAGGAGAAAATCACGTTTAAAAGTTGATTCTTGTATACTTAATAGTGCTCGTGACTGTACCTTTTATGTATCCTCACTGTTCTATCATTTCGGGTTGGTATTTGATATTTATCGTTATTAGTCAATGCTGATGCTCATCTTACCTTTAAATGCCGTCATAAACGTACGTTCAAAATCAAACTAGCACTTTGAGTGTGGAGTGTCTTGAAACGTAAATTTAAAAAAAAATATAATCAAACGGACCTTGAAAATCTCAGATATACGTAGTGAAATATCTCTATGTAATTTTCAAATAAAGGCACACACAACTACATATAATGTTTGTTACTCTGTCGCTATAGCAATACAATAGGTGAATGTAGGCACAGAGGGCCACACGCTAGGCGCTGCCCGCGGCGTCGCCTGCGATTGCCTTCAATGCGCATTGTGTGGCGTTATTCAACGATAGCCTTTTCAATTGAACATTCTTGTGAGCGATTGTATTAAAACAAATAGGTATTAGTTATTACAGACGTGGTTAAATGCTGAAATGAACGGAGATCATCGAAGACTCGAGTTAGAAGTTATTGTTTCATTGTCTGTAATTATCGCATTATTATGTAAAAGATAAAGTGAATATATCCTATTTTAAATAATGAAAAGCATGCTCGTAACGTATTTATTAATATGTATGTATGTTTAGCTTTACAAATTTGAGCCCTGAAACCAGTAGTTTCAGATGTGTTTTATTTCTCTGCTGACGACACACCCTGACTCACTCTGCTGCAATCTTTTGGTGACACGTCAAAACATCGAGGTTATCGTGCTATGTCTCAGTTAAAAGTTACACTTATTACACATAAACCTTCGGAATTAAATGCTCTAAATGACGGTGAATCCCGCTTTAAAAATCCATTGTGTAGGTATGAAGATATAAGCACATCACAAACAGTCAGGAACAGACAGTTACCTTGTTACAATTTACTGAAGATTATCAGCACCATCACAGATACATCCGTGATGATGGTGATTGCAACGTGCCGAAATATAGGGAACTCAAAATATAAATAGTAAACATGGTAAATATCCCGTTTTTAGTGTTAATGATAGGGTTAGGGATGGACACGTGATGCGGAGGAATGAGGAAAATGTAGTGAAGAAAATATTGAGTATAGATGTAGATAAGAGTAGAGGAATACCAAAGAAACGATGGATGGACTGTGTGAAGGATGATATGGCTAGAAAGGAGGAGATTGCTGAGAAGTATGGAAGATGAAGACATGTTGCGCCGACCCCAAATAAATTGGGATAAGGGCAAGAGGAAGATGTGTTAGTGACTATGTCAGTTTAAAAACTTTTACTGAACATTGTTAAATGTCGTGGAATTTTAGTTTCGAAATTCTAAAAAGAATTTAGACTCTAAACCAAACGAGTCTACATAGGTAATTGACATGAGTTATGATGAAGTTATTTTGATTTATTAGTACAATGAAGAAACAAGGTCCAATAGATAAATCTGTGCTGATCAATTAATTGCATAATTATAGGTTAACTTATGTTGGAACAGCCAACCATCATCAATTAATTAATAAAACATCAGTTCCTCTGAACTACTTCAAATGCGCATGAGCAATGAGATTACACACAATACGGGATCAGTAAACAGTTTCTTACTGTAGTGTCTGTAGCTTGATCTCTTATTTAGAAACTTAGCTTTAAACGACTTACAGAAAGTACGGAGTAGCTTTCCATTGGGGAAAAACTGTCAAGTTAGGTATTTAGTGTGGTTTGTGGTTACTGAGCTAACACTAAATAGGAAGGTAAAAATGGATTTTAGCCAGAATCTAACAGCAAATTAATTGTTTTTTTCAAAAATCTATCAGTAAAATTGTTTTTACAAAATCTAACGAAAAATCACTTGCAATTTCATATCGAAAGGTCACAAAGCGATGCTTGAACATAAAATTTCACATTCCAAAAAAGGTCTACAGCTCAAAACGCCTTTCGCATAAAATACCACAATACTTGGGCCCAACATTGTCACGGATCACGTGTACTGCGCGCGCGCCTGCACCGCCCGTGTCGAATGCATTACTCGCGGCTCTCATCGCTCACAATACCCATTTCACAGTGTCCATCGAATCGATGACGACAAATCGAAATTACCGATTTCGTCATTCGATATTCGTTCCGATATAATTCCACTAGTCTATACTCGATAGCGGAAAATCGTAATAGAGGCGTCGTCGGTATTACCGCTCAGAAATCATTAAGGAATTGCAAGAGGTAAATGAATTAGAATTATCCGCTATCTATGCGCAATTTATCATCCTACGTAATATGTATAAGATACTGGATTTATGGGTTTATTGATGTGTCTTAGTTTTGCCTTCTATGGATGGAAGAACCCAGAGACTGCATAGCTTTAGGTACGAATATTAGCACTCTTGTACAGAATGACCCTGCCAATGCCTGGCGGCGTAACTTTGTGTTCAATAAATTTTTACTAATGCAAGACTGACCACAAATAAATCACATTTTTATCTAACAATGCATTGCAATTGCATCATAAACTCATCAGCAGTGGGCATTATGTACAAAAGCTATCAAGCAGTTACTTTGTCACATGTTTTGTTTTAACATAAGCGTAACATTAGACCAACTGTTTTCATTACCATTGTGAGCTAAAGACTTTACACACTATCCAATTCGGTTCAAATTCGTATAAAAAGTTGCGTTTAATAATCAAAAATCGTAACTCGCTACTTACGATCGTTTTCCATCTTTTGGTTTCTGAAAAGATGTGTAAAGCCCTTAGGACCATAAAAGGCATTGAAAGACCCAATGGGGTGTTAGTACTAAAGTCACAAATATATAAACAAACATAATAACAAATGCAGTACTTACTAATATCTTCATGTCCTTGTGATCTGCGGTCACGGGGTCGATACTAACCTGGAAAAGAAGAGAAAAGGGAGTTAGTTTCCACAATATAAATGATAAGATCAACGATAATCATCAATGTGTTTCTAAAATAATACAGAGGTATATAAAGGGCGTAACAAGACCCTTAACGAAGCCGAAAGGCACTTGGTTCTCCCCGTCATTGCGATCATTTTTTTTGTTCTAGACCATACCTGGGAACCTTCTAGTTACGGAGATATTGGGGGTCATAGTTCCAACTTTTTTACAACTTTTTTTAATGTAAGATTTTTAGTTTTATATACACCTCCACGACCCCCTTACTATTCAATGCATCCATCAGCACAATGTTTTGAGTGTTTCACATTGAGTCCTACCGTAAAACGTGATTTTTCATCCCAAAAAAAAACTGGTTTCCCAGCAATAATTATTGGTAAGGTTACTTCGTTTGATGTACATAATGCTTGGTCGACGGCTTCGTGAAGGGTCCGTTTACACCCTGTAGATACTCAAGTTATTAATAAAGTCTGTAAACCCTTATGCAAATATGGCGTCGAACAGCTTTCAGCGTAGGACAGCCGTGACGATAAAGGTGTTGCGTAAGGTAAATTAAGGTTGATTCTTTTAAAGACCACCATGAAAGCTACGAAAATTAAGTTAAACAAAACATCAAATTCGCATTTTATTAAACCGATCCGAACTTGATCCCAAAAAACCCAGCCCTTGCACAAAACACTGTTGATTTCCTATTTTCCCATCAGTCAAAGTAGGAAAACAAAAAACTAATTAGAAAGTCCCTAAAAAGTTAATATCATAAGTCGGGGCCGTACACACGAGCGAATTTAATTTGGAGCTTTTTTAATTACGCCAGGAGAATGGTTCCGAGCGGGCTGGTTTCGGCGCCGCGCGGCCGCCAGCCCTGTAATTATGGGGGCCGTAATTGCAGGACCCAACAG
Source organism: Noctua janthina (assembly GCA_963576755.1). Lineage (NCBI taxonomy): Eukaryota > Metazoa > Arthropoda > Insecta > Lepidoptera > Noctuidae > Noctua > Noctua janthina. The sequence continues at coordinate 7,661,978 of OY755058.1, forward strand.
TGTGCACCCCGGCCCCCAGCCCTCCCCCGCTAGCTAGTCGCAGATAGCCAAGCCAGGGAAATTAGGATACCCGATTTTTTTGGTCAACGTCAAAGTTTTGCAAAATTGATGTTGTTGTCTTGTTTTTTGACTGTTCGCTAAGATAGTACTATGAGGTTACAGTTTCGGGGGCTTTGGGAACTTACTGTAAAAAACCTTCTGAAACGAAATATGAGAGTGATGAATTTGACTTCCAGGTTTAATTATAATTGAGTAGCTAATTCCTGCGATCTATTATCGTCTTCAAAGAATCGTTCTAGTGGACTTGTGCAAGAACCGAGTGTCTCTTGTGCCGAGTTAGCTTAACCGCGCCATGACAGCGTCGGTCGCTTCCCAACGATCGCTGGAGTTCGCAGAAATCCTTACATCGCGAGTAACTCCCTAGTTTAATTACCAAGCCACTGTCCAGTCACTGACGAGTGAATTCAGAAGAATAACTTTATTTGTCTGGCGGGTATTTTATGTCTAATTTTATGTTTGTATCTACATAATCAGTTTCAACCAGTATTACCAAGGGGTATCGTATTACCCAGTACTAACTGGGTTGTGGAGATCAGATAGGCAGTCGCTCCATGTGAAATACTGGTATTCAGCTGCATCCGGTTAGACTGGAAGTCGACCCCAACATAGTTAGGAAAAGGCTAGGCAGATGATGATCTACATAATCAGTTTAATAATGATATTTATATGTCACACTACCGGGACTTTGACATAGGTCTCCGCAGAAATAAGGCCAGTATCGGAGGGATTTGAAATCGAGTATGAGGAAAATGTATTTTAAACGATTATCGGCAGCAAATATACAAGATTTGTTCCCAGAATGATTACAAAAGACAAGGTGGCAATACTAAGCCCTAAAAAATATAGGTTTCTTTCTTGAAGATTTTTAAATTATTCAAACATTTTTTTTTAACTGAAGCAGTTTCTTTATTAATGAAATTTAAATATAATAGCAGGTGATTGGCCTTCGCATTGTTTGGTCACCGCTCCGAACAGTAGGTGCGAGTGAATCGTACGCTTAATTACGATGACTGGCTTTTGTAACTCCAAAATATATTTTAACATTTTAAGTCCACATTATGATAATTATATATTCGGCCAATGACTAATGTATACCGAACTACTTACTGTTAGGATAGACGGCTTAGATATAAATCTGAGATCTTTAAGTAACGATTTACTTGGATTTAATATTTAAAGTTTGTTGAATTGCGTTAAAATGAATTATTATGTTTAGGTATCTATTTATTCATATTATAATTTAATGTTGGTATTATCTACCGATTTATCTAGACAAAAAAAATGATAACAGTTGTCGAGTTTAAGATCACTCCCATTTGTTTAAATAGCAACGAAAATGACTTTTATAGTTTTCAGTTAAATTTCAGCTCGGAACGTAAAGAGCTTAGATATTAAAGTTACACTGAGGTCGAAAAACAAGCTCCGATTTCTAACAATATTAACACCATATTATTACACTTCATCTCACAAAATTGGCTATTATTGTTCACACGTATTTGCCTAAAATCAATTGGATAACAAATAGCATTATAGCAAAGAAACAACAATGGAAGAAAGGCGCCTCGCGTTTCATTGTCGAGGCGTCGGCATACCCCGGGAGGTGTTTGTGCCGTAATCATAACGTAATCACACCAATTAAATATTTTTATTCCCATTCTACCTTTGTATGTCCTGTGCCTTTGTCGGTATATATTCGGTGAACGTCTTTTGTTTGTCAAATATTCAACCGTGATTTTTTGCACGAATTCGAAGCGTCGACGAAAATTAGTCGTCTCGTCTCACAATCAATGAAATAACTAATTATTCTATTGTGATAAATTGTTGTTCTGTGTTTGTAACTTTTTTTTTTGTTAGAAAATGGCGGCGGTATTGTAATTAGTATTGTGAAGCGAAAGTAATTATAGGTATAATTTATAAGTTTATTGAACAAGACAAATTATTTGCAAAGATATTGCTATTATTTATCTTTTAATTAGTTATTAAATAAGGTATCTATTACGCATTTTTTACAGTTAAATACATTCAATACACTAGCTCAAGCATCAGGTTTTCAACTCTTTGTATCATATTTTCGAATTGGATTTTTACTGAATGATGTTTTTTTTTGTTTAAGTATTTTGTGCTTTTAAATAATGTAATGATACAACATTTGTTTGAGAAGCGTCCCATAAATAAACATAAAAATGGAAAATAATTTCTTTCAAGTTTATCCTTATTTCAGATTTTATGATTCAAACATTTAGAAAAGAAATACGTCATAAAATAAAATTTATTTATTTATTTATTTATTTAACACTTCAAGCACATAAGTACAGAGGCGGACTTAATGCCATAGGCATTAGGCAATTCTATTTTAACAACACAAAAATTACAGAATTTTCTCCAAATATTAAAAACAATATTTACCTCGTTGAAGTAGTTATTATTGACATTATGGGCAGCCGGGTGCGGCGCCCCGTGCTGCTGATAGTACGCACAGTTCATATCGCCATCCGATTCTAATACGACACGAACACAACCCCACTAGCACACGCGTGACAATTTTTCCATGTCAAAGGAAATTTCGGGGAACAATTATCTCGTAACGAATCGATGCGGCGAACGAATCTCGCCTACTAAATGTTAATTGTAGGGTTCTTGGTCCGGTGTCGGTGTTGTTGCCGTCCCTCTCGCACAGTATCGCCGTCTCGCTCGTGTCGGTCTGCGCGGTTTGTTTACGGCCGGGGCGGCGACTGGCGCAGGGCGGCTCGAGGGCGGGCTTACGTCGCACACGCAAAACTAATGTACTACGCACTTTAGTGCGTTGGGAAATTAAATCTCTGATTGTTTTAGTGTAGAGGGACCCCGCTGTTCAAGTTCTGATTTCACATTGCTATTACTCACTGCTGGTTATGAGCTTTCAGTATGGCAATTAGTCAATAAATACCCGAACTTTATTAAAAATTGCCACGAATGCTGAAACACTATGGACTCAAAAAATTATAACGCGGGAAAGAAGCGAGATATTAACAATCCGTAAAGAGCAGATTACCGGGGAGGGAAAACCGGGGAAGACACTATTGAAAACCTCTGGACGCGAAGATACTTCGTTGACGCATAATTTAAAAAGTTCGTGTATTTATTGAGAATATGATTACATTTATCATTTGTTTAAAAATAGTACAAATGAAAACATTCAGTGAAAAATACTATATTTCAAATTAGGTAATGTATTTTCATGAATTAACATCACGCCTGTAATCCCAGAAGGGTCAGGCAGAGGTATACCTAAGTACACCCACGTTTGGCCAGTTTTGTTTTAAGTCCCATGTAATAGAGGGCGAGCCTATTGCCATCAACCGGGCACAAATCCAGACTCCGTGGCTGCTACTGAGATGATAGAAAAACCTAACGACATTTTGCGCGCCCCGGACTGCTGTGCACGAGGTACTGACCTCATGCACAACAGTCGCGCTTTCGACCAAAGAGGCAGTCAGTGTATTTACTTTTTCCTGAAAACTTATATTCTACACTATGATTGGCGATAGCGTGGCTCTCCACAGTATCTCATGGAAATCCATTCTAGTTAGTTTATGAATGGTTTAAGTACTATCGTGCATGGAAACGTACCCTTTGTCAATGGCCAAGTCTCTTTGACAACCCTTAAGTAATGAGGCCGCCGCACCCTTACACCTCTTTACGTAACACTCGTCCACTACTAAAAGTTCGTTTAAACCGGTACGGACAGATTGCGGATCAGCTGTGGACTCTAGACGATGTCGAATACTTTAGTACATTATCTGTCAGTCTTTGGAGGAACGTTCCTTTCCGACTAGTCGTCCGGACCTAGTTGCATTGAATGATCCTTTATAAAGGGTGTGACAAGAATCTTAACGCAGCCGAAAGGCACTTGTTCTCCCCGTCATTGCGATTTTTTTTTGTTCTAGAACATTTCTAGGAACCTTCTAGTTACGGAGATATTGGGGGTCAAAGTTCCAACTTATTGACAAGTTTTTTTTTTAATACATAATAATTTTAATGTAAGATTTTTACTTTAAACACCTCCACGACCCCCGTACTATTTAATGCATCCATCAGCAATTTTTTTGAGTGCGTGACATTATTGAGTCGACCTAACGTAAAACGTGATTTTTCACCCCAAAAAAAAGTCGTTTCCCAACAATAATTTTTGCGTAAAGTTACTTAATTTGATGTACAGAATGCTTGGTTGACGGCTTCGTAAAGGGTCCGTTTACATCCTGTATAATTAATTCTATCGTTTGAAGAGGAAATAACGCCATCTTAAACTTAGTAAGTACTAACCGTCAACGAGCAAAGAATTTCCCAGAGACAAGAGGAAATTATTATCTCTTAAGATCCGGATTTCTATACTAAGTAATTGTATAACGGAAGACCTTTTGAAAATTAATAAAGCGTTCGGCTGCTTTAACCACTAATCTTGTTTAACATGGGTATAGAAAGTATAATAAAATGTAATGTCTATACCTACCTATTAAATAGCATAGTTAATTTGTTTCGAATCAGAATGTCTTCACGCCTTTTTCCCATGAGGATAAGCAGAAACTACTAAACAAAGTTATCTACTATTAACAACAAAAATATAAATGGGAAAGTGAGTTTGTTTGTCACGTCTTCACGCGTTAACGACTGAAGATATTTCGATACAATTTGGCACAAAAATGAACCATGACCTGGGTTAGGATATAGAGTACCTTTGATTAATTATGTTTATTATGCAAATAGGTTTTTACAAACACTTTTACACGCCATTTTTTTTTAAACTAGATGGGACCGGTGTTTCGTACCGTACTCTGAGAAAAAACAGCCGAAAAAAACTCAAAGTTTATAGTCTCTTTTAAAGTCCAGACATAGTCTTGGTCAACTCACATGAAGACTTCTTATCCCAGAGTTTGATCCTACAGGACATGTTCTGAGTTCAGGTATTCACGCGAGTGAAGCCAGGGGACAAAACTAGTCTATATTAAGACAATTTTTACACCATCCAAAAGTAATAAATGTTTCCGGTTCATAATAAAGAACATCAGGATCGTAACCCATGCGACTATTATAAAAATTGCTCCATTTTTTATCTGTCCCACCGCGTCGGGGGCGGATACGGCTCCTATGACAGGATACGCTTTCCTTACAATGTTGGTATCATGCGAAATGGTCACGTGATACCGTGACAGATGTTCTGCGAGATTTGATTTGATTTTATGGATAGTTATCGTGTCTTGTGTAGTTAGAGGAAATTGAGTGTTACTGAATAGCTGAACTTTTCTAAAAATGAAGGAGGTTGTCTATTCCACCATCATCTTTTTTTTTCATGTATCGATTTCTATGTGATTACTGATCCGGATTTCGTATTTTTTTTTAATAGCACTAACTGTTGCCCACGACTTCGTTCGCGTAGAAATTATGATGTGTAAGTCCTATATGCTATTCCAGACTATAATCTATCTCTGTGCCGAATTTCACATTTATAATGTATAAATTTTGTTTTGTAATAGTTTCTCGGCCAACGTCGACCCTCAGTGTCTGATTCTGTTAAAAGCTTGTTCATTTAAATGATTTGAAAATGCGTAGGTCGGCCACTTAGCTTGTCTAATGTGACTTTTACCAGTGGGCCTGTCAAAGCTCATTTCAAGCCTAAAGTAAAAAGCATTTATTGATAAATCTTAATATTATAGAAAAGAAGAAAGAAAGATAAAATAATATTTTTTTGCAGAGACATGACGTGCATACAAACAAAATAACTTAACAATAATCATACTATAACTAAATGACCTACTACCTACCTTGATTATGAATACCTACTTACTATTTACACATATCATAAAACCTGTAATCCTCGAAGATTAGGCAGAGATGTAGTACACTGTAGGTACGTCCGAGTTATCTGACGGTCGACCAATCTTTGACCTTATTACTGAGGGCATAAGAGTGAAAACGGCAGACCGTCAGTGTATACATATTTCGTCAATTTTGTTCGTTATTTACTATTTACTGCTATGATAGGCTACACGGTAGATAACTCGTGTTTTTCAAATAAAACTTGTCATGATTTCCGTCGCGATAATATTCTACACCAACATTAAGTTAGCCGGTCTGATGGTTCCGTCAGACTGTTGACAACGTTGCCACCTGGCAGGAACGATGAGACAACACGATAGAACGGTAATGTCGCTAGAAAATAAAATTACAAGACAGTTATAGATTGCATGTCTGTGTCATCATCTGCCTAGCCTTTTCCCAACTATATTGGGGTCGGCTTCCAGTCTAACCGGATGCAGCTGAATACGAGTATTTTACATGGAGCGACTGCCTATCTGACCTCCACAACCCAGTTCGTACTGGGTAATGCGATACCCCTTGGTAAGACTGGTTGTCAGACTTTCGGGCCACTGACTACCTGTAACGACTGGCAAAGATCTACAAATGACAGCCGGGACCAACGGCTTAAAGTGCTTTCCGAGGCACGGAGGAAACTCGGTATGTAATGGGCGGTCACCTATCCACAGACCAACCTAGGCAAGCACGGCTTAACCTGAAGATCGACCCGAGCGGCTGTTATTATTTAGCCACGAGCTCCTCCATGATCATGCTCCTTCATGAGCTATTGCATGTCTGTGTGATTTATTAAAAAAAAGAACAAGGCACCCGATCGTTAAGCTTCTGCATTACATCGTCGCTGTCGATCATCAGTATTTATCTAGGCATTGGATCAAAAATAAATACTTGTGTAGAAAACGTAACTGCAGATTTATATAAGACAGTGATGACGGCTTGATAAATGGTCAGGTGGGTGGATGGGTAGGTACTCACGACGACCAATCAATCATACAATACCAGTGTATGCCGATCTCTCATTGTACGTCAAATCATTACAAAACGAGGCCATGTTATACTGGAAATGTATAGATTTATGTGTCGCCGTTTGTACCTGCAAGAACGCTCATCCGAAATATTAACGTTAATAAAAACTATTAAATCGTGTAGGATATTACTTTCCATTGACATAATCACAACATTATTGTAGGTAACCTAGTCACCACTAAACACAAAATTATTAACCCCACGTCTGCACATAACCGTGTAACTAAATAAACAAATCCATTAGCGTCACTCAAAACCGTCATGTTATGTTTTCAACAATTCAGCATATGTCGTGATTTTCACAATGAGGTCCGGCGATGTCACCGAGCGATAGGGCGAACATTTTGTATAGAATATAGAATAACATGCGCAAATGATAGTTATTAGAGCGGAGTAGGTGAGGCGTGTGCGCGTAATTGTTGTAATCTCGGGGCGCACGCTGCGCGGGCGCAGGCGCAGGCGCGAACCGGCCAAGGAGCGCTCGCGCAAGTCTATTGTTGACTGTTATGTGCGAGTGCGAATGTGGAGGAAGTGCTGTGATGATTATAAGGGAGGGCGATTTGTGAAGTTCGTTTGTTTGGCTTGATTCTTTTGGTTTACAGTAGCTTTCTGAAATAAAGATCTTGTTATTTAGATCTAGGAAGTGTTATTAAGATAAAACAACACCTTAGTGAAAAGAATTACCCGACTGCCAAGGAAGAGTTAGGTTTTTCGCGTGTATCTTGTATGTTTCTTTATTTGTTATTTGTAAATTTCTTTATTACCTCGTATGTTTCAAGTGACTGGATGGATTTCGACAATTAAGGTATCATTAGATTCGTCTCAAAAACAAAATGGCGAATTTTTGGCGCTAAATTGTAAGTCGTTAATATTTTATTTCAACCAAGTCTATCGAGATATGAGATCACAATGAAGGGAATTAAAGGAGATTACAAATATATATAAAGGTAATACAATAGTCGGGTTTTTGATACCTTTAATTAAATTAATTGTCACTTGTTTACTCAAGTTTTGTACTGAAATGATTAACCTAAAAATATGATGACAAGGACTTGATCGACTTGGCCGATATAACAGCAGCTCCACGAAAAATAAACTAGGTCACTAAGGAACAATTCAAACTTTCTAACAACACTACATACAAAACAAACATGTCAAAAAGTACACACTTTCATTGTATTGGCACATTCACATTATGTAACGCGTTTCAACGCGTGCGCATGTCAGGCCGCCCTCGATCGGCCCAGCGCCGCCCTAGGACCCGAACGTATCGGATTGCAATCACAAAACAACTAGTAATTTTCATTATTATATTTCGCATTATTCTGGACTCTATTAATAATGTGCCAAAATGAAATTGTGTGTTTTGTTGTACAATGTACCGGAATGGAAGCTGGGGCCAGCTGTGCTATAATATAGGTAGTTCTGTTATTTAGTAGGTATATATGTTACCGGCCAAACCCGATTTCAGGCCAAACTAGTTTGTCCTAGGCCCAACTAGGCACTCTGACTAAATGGGTTAAGTTAGGTTAGAACTGTGACCCACCAAGCGCGAGCCGAGGGCGCATAAAAGGCCGATGAGCCCCACAGCAAAGTTGGGCGCATTGTAATTGCTTTGTTTGTATTCACGTGAACTGGTTTGGCCTAGGACTAACTAGTTTGGCCTGAAATCGGGTTTGGCCGGTAACATATATAAGGTGACAAAGAGTTGATGATTTGTGGGGAAATACTAAAAATACTAATACAGGTTACATCCGGAGTTATTTACTACTAGCTTTTGGCCGCGGCTTCGCTGCTTTAATTTAGAGTTTGACAATCAATTCACACTACTAAAGTTTCTATAATAATATAATTCAATCATGAGTCGAAAGACACGTGGCGCCATCAATTATAATAAGAACGTTATTGTTGTTTTCCTGGGAATAGTATTTTTTTTTCGGGATGAAAGGTACCCTATGTCCGTTTCTGTACACCTGACAACATATATGCAAAATTTCAGGATAATCGGTTCAGGGGTTTAGACGTGAAAAGGTAACAAACAAACAAAAAAACTTATTTTCGCATTTATAATATTATAGTTACGAATAGTTAGAAATTAGGAATATTCGTTTTACGGACCTTATAGAAATTTCCGTGCGTTTAAGCCTTTTCTAACATACCTATTATTGGAATCAAATATAACAGTTTACAGCTCACAACTTAGGATCCATTTAAGCTGCTTTCAGACTACGCTATACTATAGTGCTCTATAGTATAACAAAGAAGGAAAGCGTATAGAAAGCCAATAATATATAGTACAGTACAGTGTGAACGTGTCCATAACAATGTATGGTGCGCGATATTGTTGTGCTATGAGCTATATGCTATTATATTATAGCGTAGTCTGTCTGTGCGTAGTCGGATGACCGATGGGGCCGGAAAGTTCTGGAGTGGCGACCGCGAACTGGAAGACGTTGCGTTAGAAGGCCTCCCACTAGGTGGACCGATGACCTGGTGAAGGTTGCAGGGATCCGCTGGATGCGAGACGCACGAGACCGGTCAATGTGGCGACACTTGGGGGAAGCCTATGTCCAGCAGTGGACGTCTTTCGGCTGAAATGATGATGATGATGTAGTCTGAAAGCAGCTTAATATGACCGATAATATTTATCCGTGGTGCCAGACAACTGGGTTTATCTCAGTTGTAAACGTCCTTTTGTGCCTATTGGCCTTGTTTTGTTCTGTCTTCTCCTGGTATGGAGGGAAGTGGAAATTACGTTTTTCCTACTCCTCCGCTATTCTTTTCTGATTCATTTTGTTGCGGAATCCAAGACAGTTAAATTGTTTCTCTGGGACTTCGTCGAGCTTCATTGTCTCGGCGCTTTTCTGGTGGTCGCCACTGTTGATTCTGCATGACTTTCAGGAGTTGCAGTGGTTTGGGAATAGTGTGGCGGGCTTGTTTAGCCCCATAACTTTCCAATCAATTTAAAAATGTCTAAATTAGATTATTGCTCCATGGAGGTCGACAGAAACTACAGAACGTACCTGCTATGATTCTTTTTCACTCCTTTGTTTTGTCCACGTTGATACATCTGGTCATGCGCATCTACACTTTCTGTTATTATTAAGTGGAAATATTATATTGATCTTAACCATTAATGTATTAAATCGGTTTTGACCATCTACACAATTGACAGTTATTTCGAAACTTTAATTCCATTGTCAAACATTTTCTTAAAACTGACAATTTGATCAAATGAAAATCAAACCATTCACAAGTAATATATCCACTAGTCATTATGATAAAGTTTACCTAAATCTTCTACCTAAAATAATATACCCACCCTGTAGAATAGTTTGCACGCACAGCCGTCATGTAACCCCGAAGTGCACGGTATTGTGCAACCCGAGTGTACGACAGTTGCCCATAGAAGGGGTGCTACGCTTCCGGTTGCAATCTTACACCAACTTCCGCTGAACATCGGCCACAGATAACCGTTGGATTTAACTAGTTCACTGAATGTATAAGAACACTGGATATAAACGAGTTGGATTCACTAACATGTTTTAAGGTTAGGTAATGTTTTTCTTTCATGATAAATTCAATTCGATTTTTGTGCCTGTGTGTACGACCACGTTGACGGATTTTGATGCACTTTTTTATTATCATTTAAAGAAAATATTTCGGAAGGCGTGTGCCTATGTATAAACTTACCTACATAGGTATAATAAAGAAAACTCGATGATTTGTTAAGATATTAAAGTCGTGCGAAGCAGTTTAGCGCAATACTGTTAGTTTTAAACAGTCGTTAAAATAAAAATATTAGAAACACCTCTGCCCAACCCTGCGGGAATTACAGGCGTGATGTATTGATATGTTAAAATAAAAATTTGATTACAGATCTTGTTGATGTCATTAAGATCCTTGTCACACATTTTATGCATGAATAACGTAGCCACTGCATTTATAAATTTCTATTGTTGAAAGGTGCAATATTTTATGCTAAATATCAACAAAGCATAACCAAAGATAATCTAATACACACAGATATGTAGAACGTTGAACATTTCATTGACAACACGTGTGATTTGGTCTTTTGAGTGCACCGTATTGTTGACGGTCCCGGATTATCTCCATTCACACAGATTCATTCATGTTTCAATACCGGGACATAGGACGACAGTTTCCTATGCAAAATTTCGCGTAATCCCGGAATAAAGGTATTCAAAATGTTTCCGCTGATCCGTTGGGAACAGAGTGCCGGGACAATGTCTGTCGCTGGTCGAGCTGTTCACTTGACGACATACGTCAGCGCTTGACACTGTTTACGAACATAATAGGATTAAGTCTTAAGGGGATATTGTGTTTTGAAATGTTGAAATTTGCTGAATGCTACACTCGATTTTATTGAGATAACAAATTGTAATACGTTCCGATTTGTACTTTATGGTAAGTACTCGAGTAAGTACCTGATATATAAATGGTTTGAGTGGAGTTAAGTTACCTACTTAATCTGATTACGATACACGTGCAGCTCTCATGGCCAGTTTTGATGGTATCGATTTAATTTACTGTATTTTTTCGGGTCATGTAATGTGAACAAAATCATTAAATATAATACGGGTTTTCCATATATGAAGTGCACGTATCGTGACAGGCCGGCGCGGACGCGAGACGCGGGCAGAGCGCGGCGCGAGCCTACACCAGCGCCACGCCGCGACGTGCCAAACAACAAAATAAACCAGCCAACCCGTGTAATAATGGTGTTTCCACCCTGTAACAATAACTACATAATAGTCGAGAGCTTTTACGAGCTTTTGTGAGCTTGTCGAAGCTTCTACTTGGCGTTTTTTGTGATGAATGCCGCTCGTTGCGCCGCGCTTCACTTTACGACTGGGGAATATTTTATTGAATACTTACGCTGCGCTTAAAGATTTTGCATTGCTCGGAAGAGCCTCTTAAATCCGTTCACTGTTTGTGCCATCGTCATATTGTTTGGCAGATGAGATACTTTCTTTGAGGTCGGTTGTAAGTTCGCATGGCTGGAGTATAAGTAAGTATGTATGTACAGCTAGGTCGGCGAGTATCGCAGCGGTCGAGATGAAACACGATCATGCGCTGAGACACTGACAAAGCACCGATTACCATATAAGTGCGCAGTCCGTGAACGCGTTCCATGTGAGAGTCGCTCAGTTGCGCACACGACGCTCGAGATGAATTTTTCCAATTATAAAAAGAGATAACCGCAACGTATAAAGAAATAATAGCGGTTGTTAATTGAAAACTTAATCGAGAATTCATATTTCATGGCCGTAGTCTTTACAAAACTACTTTCTCTATTTTAGGCGTGCTTATAAATATGTATTAAATTATGTTAGTAATTAGATAATAGAATAAAGATACGTATTTTTATACGCGATTTTAAATTAAAAAGCTTAAATATTAATCAAAAGAGTGTTTCTCTAGTTATTAAATGGAGATAAAAACCTATTTGAGTAAATACAATCAAGAATCTCTGCACAAACATTTAGTTGCGATTAATTTGATTTTAGAGATTAGATCGATAAAATCGAATAACGAAACAGAATTATAATAGGCACGATATTATTAAAACAGCGCGCATTGCGAATAGGGGAGACGCTTATAGCCGGTACATGGGCGATGTCCGTTGTTGAGATAAAATTAATGGCCGCTATTAAACCGCGAAACACTCCGCGGAAGACTTCATTAATTTTCCGCCACGGAATACGCCTCTAAACGCTGAGATGATCCGCCGATAGATTTATTAATTATTGAGCGTTATAGCATTTCCTTATCTGACACGCATTCCAATTAGCCATCACTATGAAGTTTTAAAGAAGGCAAATCAGGTGAGTTTAGAGGAGGGTCGAGGAGTAGTGCGGGAACGGGGAGGGGGGGAGGTCGATAGCCGCAATAAATCAAGATATTATCTTCGGCGAGCATTACGAGCGCCGATACCAAAGGGTAAGTCGTCGGACCTCGGCTTTACGCACCGTATGTACACACATCACTATATAGATCTACCGAATATGGTGGAACACATGTGTGGAACTGGGTTTTGTTGAAAGAGTACAATTAAACCTAAACCCATATAATACCCTGACCTATACGAGATGCTATAACTGGGAATCCGAAGTAAAAGATGCTTTGGAAGTCATTCCAAATAGAAGGTCGAGTGCTATGAGAATACATAGATGATAAGTAGAAGACTTCCCAGCCTATTCAGGTACCAATCTAACTACGAAAACTTGGGATTATTTGAGGTTCTGTTCATACAATCTATAACTATACATAAAGCAAAGAATGACAGTTGAAAAAAAATGGTACGATCAGGGTCTTGTGCTACGAAAGTTCGTAGGTCATTTTCGTAGGCAAACAATTTGTCTATTTTTACTCAAATAAGGTTATACTTATTTATCTACTGAACCCTTTTTTTTAATAAGCCGGATCTGTAATTTAAAATAAGAACACTAAAATACCTCACTGACAGCTTAAATTAAAATGAATGTTTAATTGTCGTGCGCTACGAAATTCGTAGCACGAGATCCAGCTATTTTTCGGTACCGCATACTATGATATTAGACGCGTGTTATCGTCACTATTGTTTGGTTTGGTATAAACAATGATAAAATAGTTTCTGAAGATGAAGCTAAATAAATTAAAAAAAAAACGAAAAGGTGATACTTCGCAGTACTAATGTTCCACATAGTAAAACGAAAAATATTGCCTCGAAGGATATGAACTTGTTCTATTTTTTGAACATACCGAACACCGGTATTGACTGGTAAGCAATAAATCATACAGATATATCTCCGTCTATCGATATCATTGTAATCTCTATGATATAATTTTGTTTTTTAACCCAACCGCGAGGATATATTTCAAACGTACAATCGAAAAAGCAATAATCAGTGATACAATAAAGTATAATTACACACTAAACCGTATAATTTGTGAACCATTAATTAAAATTCAACTAAAGATGAAAACAACAAAGTTGTCTGGGAATCACAAATCAAACGCAACTCGGCGAGGGCCGGGGGCGCAATAAATCAGGCGAGCGCTTAGGCCTTCTTAGCTTTTCTAGATAGAGATTTATCCCGTAATAACATGTTGTTTTTCACTAAATCAACCGCCGAATTATCCGGTAGAGGAGCAATGATTAATCGGCGGGGCTGCCGATGTAATGACGGGCGCATAGCGAGCGGTGCATGCGGCCCACCGCGCGGACAACTGCGCGCGCGCATGCCTAGCCGCACTGCACATTCTAGGGCTGTCCACTCCATCACTATCATCGAAGCGGTGACCACCAGCGTTTTATACATCGTTGGCACTAACGTTCAAGTTGATTAAATTTAAAAGTAATACTTGTCATTACGTTATATGGCGAGCTTTGAAAGGTTGCTCTCTAACGAGATTTGCAAATACGGAGGCGTTGATTGTTTTTGAGAATAGTAGTTAGAGCGTTAGTTGTGAAATTACAAGCCATTTAATCCCAAGCAGATGAGAACGGCTAGGTAAGAGCCAGGAAATTATAGAACAATCGTTTCCTGTTATCGTGATTTACGACAGCCATTCTAGAAAACAAATTGAAAGAAATAGCCATGTAATCGTTGGAAACATCACAGAACAAAATATAGTTTTAACATACTTAAAAGCTTTCATTAAACAAATTCCTGTGAAGTTAACACGACTTCCATCTGGCGTTCATCTGTAGAGCTTTTAATTGAACGCTATCTTTAATTAAAGCTACACGCGACGGGCGATATTTCATAAAAATAAAATAAGTTAGCCATGCACCTAGGAAGTCTTTATTAAGATTGCAATTGCAAAGAGGCGTGGTAAGCCACTTGTTCGAGAATTTGAATAATCGGCGCATTACAAGTTAACGTTATTATGTACGGTCAAATATACCGCGATTTCAACATATAATTATCTACAGTGAGCGGACCGTATAATGTTCCGCATTCATCTATTAAGTCAGTCGGTCAGGAATTTTTAATGCTTTTAGTCAGCCATTTTGCGCTGAGATTTGGATATGAAAGCAATTATGTACGTTTGTTAGTACCTATAATACTTATTCTATACGACGACGACGTCTGAATTTAAGTATGTCAAATTCGTAATTGCTGTAAATTCCAAAATTATAGTAATTTGTGGTGTTTTTGTTAGTAACGACGTGTTTTCCCCAGTCTCAAAAGCTAGGTCGTTCTTTACTTTGTATCTTTACTAGTTACCTACTGTAGTCTACCTTATCGAAACTAGGTATTTCACCATTATTTCTTATTGACTATAAAACAAGTAATTTAGATTAAGATTGTAAAACAACACGAAATTATTTTTTTCAATTTATTCATCCATGATTCTTCTAGAACGTGTTTCTTAGCTCCCTGTGTAGTGTGTACTACCTACTTCGAACAAAACGTCAAAAAAAAACTGAATAATCCAGTTTACCAAACTAGTTGGTAAATGATAAGTGAGACAGTCCGGCGGCAGATTGATCGCAGAACGCGGCAAAATTCCCAAGTTTGCACACGGCAAACTTGACGGTATCGGCCATATTTCAACCATAATGATAGCAAGCGAGCGTGATAATAATTGTTATTACTATGATCCACATCTGCTATTATTTTATAATTGAGGGCTTTTGGGTGAAACCCCACAATTATAAGAAGAGCCTAAAGCAACAACCAACATGCATGAGCTGAACAAGTTTTTGCCTCGTTCCCTAAATTATGATATATTTACCAAAATGCATCCCATCAATAGGTCGTGTGATAAATCTGCTGTTACAAGGAATATTTATTCGTTGAGGTTTTTTTTATTGAAATAAAGAACATTGTTACTAAAAATAAACAACGTTCGTAAACAATTAGAGTTAGGATCAATAAAGTAAGTGTGTAATTGTTTACCAGATTAATCGGTATTTGACTAAAATATTGGATATTTTGAGCGACATTAGTGTGACTCATCAGACTCGCCGAAATAACGAAAGACGTGACTTGGTGTTTAAATGGGCCAAAATCCTTTTCAACGAACGTGGAAATTAACTGGAGCTAATTCTCTCGCATGACGTCAACCACAGGAATGTGAGATTTGTAACTTGTGAACAGTAGAAAAACACTTCACACATTAAACTATAACTATTTATTGTTTGAGAACAAAATATTCTTGAAATTTTCAAGTTAAAACATTTATGACACAAAAATATATTCGATATCGACTTTTGCACACATAACAACAAAATCTTTTCAAAAACATCGCTGCCCAGCCGCGATCATTCGATTAAACCTCGAAAAAATATTAATCGCTCGAATATCTACATAGCGTAATCCTGAGAATGGAGAGTTCATTATTTATTATGAATATTAGTCAATTTTTATTTAGTGAAAAAAAGCGAGCGGCCAGCCCGACTGCAATTAACTGGCCCAACCCTGTAATTATGGACAGTAAATTTCTGGACGGCAGGACTCGGGTATATTGTTCTATCTGGCTTATAAGGATTAGCTCACCGCTGCCAGGCATCGCTCATTCGAGGCCAGGTATCTAGATGTGATCTAAGGTGCTGAAGCTGTCGCGTTTTCCTGAATTATGACCGAGGTTTTGTATTTTAAGATAGATAGAACATGGTTTTTTCGATGGGGATCAAGTTATTGTCAAATGCAATGAAATTTTCAGTTCATTCTTCTGTAAGGTGTCTGAGATGGTCACACGTAAGGACCTCCCCAGCCCCCTTTTTGCTACGCCTATGATTTCACAGCTATCATAAATGAATAATAATAAAGCTTCCCCTATTGTAAAGCGACCGTTAAAATGTCGAAAACTTACAACTATTATAGGAGAAACTAAGGAAAGTTCCCAACTTAATTACATGTGGGCTCTATCTGAAGCGAGAATCGCGTACTGTGGCCTTCTAATTGAGTTTCCTATTTAAATAATTTGGGATGGGTCGGTTCCAAGCACCTTTACGTATTAATAAAATAGTATAACAGAAGTCTGAAGCAAACTTCAACTATGTCTTTATTAAAACTACCGTTAGACTACTTAAATAATTAGGAATTAAAACAGGAACCTGCACAAGTAAAGCTGTAAGGATAAGTTATTGCCAATAACATTCTCGACGCTAAGTGTGCATTACGTTTAACTTTAATTCTAGTGTAGCCACCCTTTCAGTTATTATAAGTATCTCGTTACACTTAACATATTTAAAAGACTTGCTACGGTACACCTAAGTATAGTAATTAGGTAAGTATTGGCAAACACGCACTGACAAACACATCCTTGAGACCCAGGATGTGGGATGTCACGTCAAGCTAACATAGTCGATAGAATTTGAATTGAGAAAATGATATTCATAACAGGAAATAGGTATCGATACCGATACCCATGCCGCAGCGAGTCGATCTCTGACCCCTATTCATTCACAATTAGGCTTGTGTCACGGCACGTATGTCGTGTCGTTGTCGTGTTGCGTCGTGATTTCGAGACACAATGGCATCACGTCATGACGCGGCAGAATGTCGGCCATTCATGCTCTTTGCACCACACACGGTTGTCTGTTTTAATAGACACGGAAATTGGAACGTTTGGTGTTTTGAGTATGGTATGGTAAATAGAGGGTTTGTAAAACAGAAATGTTTTGATAAAAAAAACACTGGAGAGAGATTTTGTGACCACACGAAATGGGGAGATAGGATAACTAATTACAAAATAATTATAGTGGGGAGGTTTGTCTCTAGTTTTTTTCTTTTTATTTTCTACCTAAATTCCACCTATTTTTAAACCTCATGCCAAAGCAAGAGTGTTGTGACAATATTCAATCTGATTTTTATATCGATTAGTCCTTCAATACCATTTAATTTTTCGTTCGATAATCCTGAAAAATAAATCATTTAAATACTGAACCTTACCATTGGAAAGGTTTTGCAAAACTAAGAACTTAACAGCATAAAAAAGTTACCCATCAGTTCAACAGGCTTGGTTTGAAGTTCTAACTAGCAAGTAGCAAACTAGCTTGAACTGATTTACGATCCTTTTTAGTTTAGCGCGTTAAATGAGCGTAGTTAAAATAATTATGCTTTTCTAACACTCCTTTTTTCAACACCATTATTTTCTGAGTACAAAATGGCCAAAAAACGTAGGGGTGTCCAGAACGTGTAGCTATGCCAAGAAATAAAATAACTCCTGAAATTTTATTAAATACTCCCAAATTCTCAAAATAAAGCCACCCAAGACCCAAAGAAGGTAGGTACTCTTTCAAATTCAAAAATTAATTTCAAGTCCGATAAAATAAATACTTATGCCTCAAGAATGGACCAATAAGGGTTCGAAAAAAAAACAATGACCACAGAGCGGTCGTGGTCGGAACATACGCCACGAATGGTGACCTGCGACCCACGATTTGCATACAATGTGGCTGCGTGGGCGCATGTGGCGCATTCTTTGTGTGCACGTGTGCTTGGACGCGACGCTACGGGCTATATTTAGTAGGTAATAGATATTACAGTTTCTTTTTACATTACTTGAATAGTCTATGAGTTCAGCGTTTCTTCACCGGCAGCCGAATTATTTCAACCGGTTGCCGCAGCGGTGACAGAGAAGTATGAGATAGTTTCGTCAGCTGTCACCAATACACTTGGCCGGTGTGGTGGTCTTCTCGCATTAAATTGGGACAGTCATTGGTCAACTGAGGATCGGGATCTTTGTGCTCTTGTTTCTAAGCAGTTATTCGTACAAAACGTACTATCATCGAACGACCTTACGTCTTACGCCTTACTACCTTACATCTAATCGTAAAATACGCTTTTGTAAAAGCTGTATACTGTCTTTGTGTTATGAAGCTTTTTAAGATTTATATGATTCTTCTGACAATCCTTGATCAATTTACACGCTGGTTTGTTGATCCCAATGTTCATGTCATGTCCCTGTCACTCCGCCAAACAACCTAGCAAATGGTTGTCTCTGAATTTCCGACTAAACACCTGTGTGGGCTGAAACCTTGATTCCTCTAGCATTTCACACCGTTTCAATTTCATTACCAGATCAAAGCGAGATGGCCATCAAACCAGCCTACCGAATACAATCAAATAGCGACACCACACACTAATGGTCTGCCTAAACATATTTCACAGTACGCAATCACGCTGGCATGTTTATTTGAATCGGCAATTTTTCAACGCATTCGTACCGCAATGCAGTTGCCACGAAGATTTATTGCACGAGAGAGGAGTTGTCGGTTCGAATCAGGCGCAACTTGATTAATGCTTGTCGCACGATCTATTTACTGCCCACAGTGCCCAGTGTGCCCACGGCCCGCCAAATTGTTTCATACTAGGAAATAGCTTGTGGACTATTGTGTTTTGCTGTTACGTGTCAAATGATTTTTTTCGTTTGTGATTTGAGTTAGTGTTTCGGTTTTTGTTTCAAATGCTGAATTGCTTAGTATTAGCTTACAGATGCAGTTTCAAGCGATGTTTACATTTTTGTTGCAATTTGATAACTTAATAGATTGTATTCAATATTTATAACCATGTTAGAACTCAAAACAATTGGGAACTGCTCTTATTACTTTGCAAAACTCAAACCCTTAAAAAAAACTACATTTATCGTCTAACTTTTCATCCCTAAAATCTGTCATACGCAAAACAAAATCAAACAGAATTATAAAAGCAAGTACCGTATCTAAAGCGGTGATAATTTCTCATGGTGCAGTTCCCACCAGCAGGCCCGAGGGAAGCCAGGGCGCGGGGTTAGTTGACCGCATTACGAGAGCGACAACACGCACCATCCCTTAGGGACTATTTATCAAATGATCATTTGATTTTCTTGTATTTGATCACTGAACACATTAGAATTTGCAACAGCTAAAGTTTTGGTAGCTTCACTTTTTTGGGCGCATTTCTTTTTTTTGTTGTTTTATTTAGTGTTTTGTTTTTAGACGATAATAACCTCAATTGACTTGCAATTATTTTTAGGTTTAGTTTTTGTTTTAAGCCGTGATATTTTTAAACTGGCAAAATTAATGTTGACGCTTTAGCCCTTTCTAGACATCAATGGACACCTTTTCATGTTTCCATAAAGAAACCACGATCCATATTCATGTCTGAATTAAAATTGTAAAATAAGGATAGGTAGATTGGACAAGCCCGATTGATTTAATGCAACATGTCAATTTAAAATTTCCATACAAACTCGCTTTGCATCAGCCAGTTTATCTATGCAACTTTGTGTACTTCCGTTATGAAGTGGAATCATATTTTTATACTGAAATTAAAGTATTGAGAGCGTCATCGATAAATTAAATTCTCGTTCTCGTCTTAGTAGATATGTGATAAAATAATTGGAAGAATATCTTCTAGGTAACTGTCCTTGTCGGAATCAAAGCCACACTTCCAAAATCCTTCCACTGAGCCAACTCCACTCGCGCACCCTCGCCCTCACTCGAGGATACGTCTTATAAAATACGATCTGTTTTGATTGTGGCCTGGGGCACAAATCAATTAGGCCTCCCCTCGGCCCCCCGCGGCGCTGCACCCGCGACATCCAACCCAGTGGCTCGTTTTATGACACATCTCACAACGGACCGAAAAGCGATTCATTAACATTCACCGACTTTATTAGGACCAATTGGCGCGTACTCCGCGTCTTCGTTATTATCATTGATTGGTTATTTTATTACTGCGCTGTAAATCAAGTTGTTGTTAACGCGAACTGTGCAGTGATGGTTGCAGGAAAGCTTATCCGGTTTGTGATTAGAGATAATTTGCGGAATTCTGTTTTGTTAGGCTAATGAGGTGTGGTGTCCTGCTACATCTTCCTGTGTGGATGTTGAAACAGGTGTTTAAAATGTCCGGTAGACAAGTAACCGGCTTTATAGCACCGTCAAACCAAGCTCATGCATCTCAAGAGTATCGGAAGCCACACGATCAATTTATTTTCAAGCTTCGCAGACCACATCGAAGGCCAAGAAAACCGTGAGAAAGAAGAAGAGGATTTTACAAATTAAAAACATATCCGGCAAAATTACATACTGCCATTATTATAAGTTCTCATTACATCGCGATCATTCCAAAATTGTTACACACAATCTCTATACGTCCGTAGAAACCGAACTTCCATGTACCCGAGATAATTTTAAACATACGACTAGATCATTAAGCGTATCGATTTCCTATTAATCTTCCATTTAATATATAATCTAATATAGAAAATAATGACGTAATAGAGGCCGCCGGCGACAGGGTCGTTTCCCACGCCGCCGCGGACAATTTTTATAGTTTTTTTTATAAAGATGAAAATAAATTAAGTTTTGGTAATCAGACGCCGCCTGATTCCTGACCCGCTTCTTTGCAATATTTCTAAAAGCTATTACAAATACATTTATATTACCACACAAAAAAAGCTCTCGGGCAATTTTCGCCACATAATGAGGCCATTATGGGGAATTTTGTTTTACCAACATAATAACACCGCCTTTTATTCGGGCGATCCCGTCCGCAAAGGACTTCGTGTTTTAAAGGACAATATTATTCCAGACTTGATGAGATTTTCGTGCTAAAATTTTAAGACTAAATTGCCATCATTATGTATTTAACGCTGCGGATTAAGATAGCAGCGGTCAGATAGGTCAGCCATCTCGGAATTACTGATTGCTTAAATACACGAACGTAGTCATATACATGTTTATGTATTAGTTTATTATGTGGGAAGGTAAGTTGGTATCTTCTTCGAAAGGTTTCTTTACCATAGTATAAGAAAAAAGTTTTTCGGTAGGAAATCTAGTGCGTTGGTTTTTTTAATTTATTGTTCATTCAGAAAAATACTAGGTATTGATAATTAACTTTTATGGCACAACATTTTACTCTCTATGAATGTATATAACTTCTGTCTTTGGAAAAATTGAGAAAAACTGTTACTTTTCAGCAACACATTTTTTGAGAATTTAACAAAATTTTTCTCGTCTCTTTTTATTTATGAACATAAACTAATAAGAGAATTAGAATAGATTTTAACTGAAATAGATGACAATATAATTTATCCAAAGTTTCCGAAGTTTTACTTAGTATGTTAAAGGATTTACATGACCTACTGACCTGCAAAAACAAAGGGCACCTACCTTCATTATTAACCCATTTATGTCTGTAATGTTGTATATGTTTTTGACAAATAAATGATAGTGCTCGTAAAAATCCTCTTGATCTAATAAAGCTCTAAAATTATCTTCTTTTAGTGAAACCTTTTCCCAGCTTCCAGCTAGGCTGTCCATGCGGCAGGGGGCAGCCGGACGGTCCGTAATGGCGCGCTCGTGAGCTGTCCATTACTCCGTCACCGCGTGCGCACCCGACCTGCAGCTCACTAGATCACGCTTAAACGCACTGTCTAGCCTTTTGCAGGCATAAAGAAATACTATTCTAACGTTTTAAATATGATGTAGTCACCAAACTTTGACTGAAACTGAAAACATACATTTACGTCACTATCTTTTCTGGAAATTCATAAAGTTCGTAATTTTTGCTGTAGTATGAACTGCAGCTGGTTTTCTCCACAGATGTACATAGCATGACAATAAACAGCATCTGTGCTGCTCTTATATTGAAAACATAACTTTCCAAATCAAAACAAACCTTATCAAAAGCCGTGATCTCGACCCAAATTATGTTAGTTACAAAGGACGATCATCCGAGGACGAGCTCCGAACGTTAAAAACATCGAACAAAAAAGTTCAATCACGAAGCGAGGTTAAAAATAAATTTAGCTATCGACCCGCGCCATTACAGGACACGTGACGCACAACATAAAACGGATTAATTCCGTTACGCGATCAGAGAACCCTAATTATTGCATTATTGTGGGGATCTATCCGAGCCTAAAGAGGTAGTGGATTGAGTTGATTTTGGCACGTCGTAACAGCGCAAGCGCGTGTTCGCGGCGGAGAGTGCGCCCGCGCCGCCGCCGCCCTCGCTCCCGACATTATCCTTGTAATTGGCGATTTTATGCAATTTATGGCGATTCGCGCAATTTACGAGCAGCGGACAAGTGGGCGACGCTGAGCTTTTTACCGGGATATAGCGAAATTGACTCAGGGTTTCAATTAAAATTTTATATTCCGCAAATTACCTGCCAATTATATTCCATTAGTCAACGTTAAAGAACCACAAAATTGGTTTTTGTTTAATTTTTTACTGAAATTGTTTTGTTTTTGTAAATAGTGATGAATATCTTGAATTTAAGGGCATTAAAATTTTAATATCTTGAGTATTATTAAGCTACGCAGGTACTCTTGATTGCATCATCAAAAACGACATGCATATTTTAAGATACGTTAATTTTAATTCACCAAAGATATATTCTATACTGTATGCATTGCTTCAAGATATTCTGTTCGACTTTTAGTGCCTTCTAAAAGTCAGGCTGGCGACAAGGTATTATAAAGTAGAATCTCAATTATTTTTAAATTCAGTGATAGAGTCTGTCAAGCGAGTCTAGTCCCATGAAAAAGGCGGCAAATTCAAAAATCTTTCAGGTGTCAACACTGATATAGCACGCTGAAAACTTGTTGATACTTGAATTTTGATAAAAAAATTACTTGGGATAAATTTAAAAAAAAGCATTTCAATGTACGTATTTATTCATCAGAACTAAAATCAGAATCAAGAAATTCAATGCCTTCAAATGAGAAATCACTGTCAGTAGAATCATTACGCACAGAAATGATGAAGGGTTCCAACTCGGTTTCGGATATCCTGTCTCTTACTTTATACTTATTTTCGACACTAATAGTGTGATCTGTGCATTTTTTCCAATCATTGGCTGTGACACTATTAAAGCATTCTTTTATAAGGTTCTCCATTTCTTTACCTGGAATCCCTAAGTTTTTGCTGGCTATTTTTCTTTTAGCCAAACTCCATATGAGTTCAATTGCGTTCAGGTCACAATGATATGGCGGAAGTTTCAAAACCTCATGGCCATGTTGTTTCAAAAATTCTTCAGCTTCATACATTGGAGTTGTTTTATGTTCATTCACAAGGCACATAAGCTCAGCCTTTGTAAAGAATTCTTCATAATGAATTCCATTTTCAGTTAGCCATTTCTGAATGTCAGCCTTTAAATCATTCATAGATGGTGGCTTATTTATTTGTGTTACATGGTAGCTAGCGTTGTCCATAACAATGACACTGGGCTGACTTAAATTGGGTATTAATTTTTCACGTAACCATTTCATAAAATTATTTCTGTTCATATCATCATGATAATCTGTCATTTTTGATTTAGTACTGAATACCAATAATGCATTGGGAACAAAACCTTTTTCGGATCCAGCATGAACAACAATATGTCTTTTGCCTGACGATATTTTGTCAATTACACCGCTTGTTGATGGCCCTTGCCATGATTTTTTAACTTTATAATTTTGGTGGACATAGGTCTCATCAAGATAAACTATTAATTTTCCTTGTTTCCGCTTTTCATCAATAGCTCTGAGATACCTATGTCGCCATGCAGCTAGTTCATACTTTTCAATAAGAAGAGATCTCTCATTTTTATTTTTTTTGAATTCAAATCCATTTTTGAGTAATAATTGTCTCAATGTTTCATGACATCCAGTAAATCCAATTGACTCTCTTAAATCTGCAAGCAAACTTCGTAGAGTTGGAACTTGCTTTTTCACACAGTAAAATTCATTAATTTTATTGCGTATGGCTGATAAGTCAAAATTATCCAGATTGGCTACAGTTGGCTGTCGTGGACGTTTTTTCCCCGGTGTGTTCCACTCGCCTTGGTTAATAGCACCTTCTTTTTTAATTCTTCGCAGTGTTTTCACACTTAAATCTGAAAGTTCAATATGTCAGTTCAGTATCAAACGCACAAATTTTATGATAATATTTGTAGAAAATGCAAACAATGTAAACAAATAAATCTGTACTAACCTGTCATAGCAGCAATTTTTGTCAAATAGTCTGTTTCAGATTTCATTTTTTTATTCTCATCTATGGCTATGACTTTCTTAACTAAATTATCAATTGTGCTTTTTATTAATTCATCATCCAAGGTGGCTGAAAAAAGATGACAACAATCTCTTATAATACTTTTCACTTATAGGTGCCCCATTGAGATTCAATGTCATGTATACGACGTCTGAATCTAAACCAAAACCGAAATCGTGATCACATCATAGTAAAATAAACAAAATTAGACAATTGTGCTAAAAGTATCAACATTTTGTAGCCAACCTACCTGTTGTTGAAACAATTTCATCCAAAAGTCGTCGTTTTTCTGTTAACACGTCATCAGATTCAATCTTTACATGATTATATTTATTAATCATTGTAAACAGCAGGCTCCTGACACTACTTTTAATAGGTTTTGGCATTATAACATTAAAAAATTCAACAAAAACCGGAATGCTTCGAGGTTAGAACAGAAATTGTGACAATCTGTTTGACAGATAATAGTATTGCAATTATAAGAAATCAGTAAAATGGTTGTGGACTCGACTCGCTTGACAGACTCTAGCTTCGAACTCACTAGTTATATGGATCCATGTTTCTGAAGACTGGTTGAGACTCTCGCGGGCCAGTGAAGAATGGAATGAAAATGAAGGACGCCTATTCCTAGCAGTGCGTGGAACAAAGCTGCTAATAATGATGATGATGTTTCTAAGGACCACTAATGGATTAAGGTTAAGCCATATTGTATGCCCTAATTTAATAAATAGCACTGTGATTCAGCCTGCATAAGTAGCTATGACGTGATCAACTGATCATCTACAATCTACGTGATGTCATCAACGAACGCATTGAGATTTTAACTTGCGACCATCATTATTGTTTTGATGAAATAATTGTTTTGTAAATTATTATACGATAATTTAATGTGGCCCTTGAGCAATAAATTGCACGTAATTTAAGGCGGAGAGTGGACGAGTGCAAGTTGCGATCCACGCACGTCGCGTAGGTAAGTACCCAAGCCTTGCGCGCACGCATGGCCAAGATAAATATTGCATACATAATAACCTCTCTCTCGTCCGCGTAATAATCCAGTGTGACATAAGCAGCTGCGACTGATTAAACAATCGTGTTCTCCATTAAAACAATATAATTTAGTAAAATTAAAATGCTATTATCGATACGATATTGAACATGTGTGACTTCGTGCGAAGAATAGTGAAGAAATTGATGATGAGATACGCACGCCTATCCTGATGGTACAGCCTACAGGCTATGTTATTATTTATTCGATTTATGCTTTATTTTATTAAATTGCAACCTCTAACTTGATGACCATGCGGCCGATTTTGCATCGTATCTTAATTTTGATCACGTTGTTAATGAGCTGATCGATGAAACATTTAAATTAAGTTTGTTTACTTTGTATTATTAATGGAATCTAACCGCTCACTGTAACTACGTCACGGCTATGCTAGTGCTACGCCATAAGTAAGATATGGACACCATGGCTATTAATGCAAACTATCACAAAAACTTATTAAACGCAGAATCACGACTCCAGAGACTAATGATGTCATACTAACTTACTGTTACGATACGATGTGTCTCAGTTTTTGAAGGATAATCATTAGGTATGTTACGGTTAGATCAATAACAAAGCTCACGTAGGAGTTTAGTGTTATGTAGACTTTCAAGTGCTTGGAACTTTTGTCTTTAAAGTCTACCTTTTTCAACTACTGCACCTGCCTTTTTAAACTACACCAAATTGATAAAAAAAAATAAAAAGCTTTGCAGCAGTTTGATTAAAATTATATTGTTTTTGTGATAATAATTTATTCTCAGGTACAAATAAATTGTTATTATTTATTCCAAAACGATTAAAGCCACATTCCTTATCAATAGTCCATTTGTCTAGCTCCACGATTAAATAAAATGACTATAATCGTCGATATTTGATTAAAAGACGAGATAAATCAACCCAACAATTATGTGGATATTTGTCAAGCGCGAAATTTATTACCGATAATAATTCCACGAATGTTAGTGCGGTATTATAAAAGTCGAGTTCGACTCGTACTCGTACGTTCGTAGGACAAGCCGGTAAGGCGTCTCGTCCGAAATAGCCCGGCCAGATATCCGCCGGTCTTATGACAGGCCAAGCGATATTTATGTCGCGCGGCCCCGCCCACCGCCGTGGCTCCATTCAGCCTGTTTGTATTTATTTCATGCCTATTTATTTGTATTTGCCTTCGCTTTTGAATAATGCATGAGCGGAGCGTTTCCGTCGTGCGTAGGCAGCGTGACGCCGCCGCCGCTTGTCGCAAGTCCCTCTTCGGAGTTTTAGCCTCGGGACTCTTTGTGAGGTTCAGTGGAAGTTGGCTCTCAGCGTTTTTCGATTAGTGGTCAGTAATGGTGAAGTTTAGACGCCTTTATGTAAGTAGATAAAACCTCGCTTGAGGTCACGTAATTATGACAAAGAGGTGCACGATATTATTGCTTTTAACAATTTGTTAGAATGTTTAGAGATTTCAATAAAATTAAGCATCTCACGCAATGTAACATTAACAGATATCTACCAACTTTTAGAACATCTTGTATACAGTGTTCACAGCAGCTGTAAAGATAACCGATTAGATTATCCTACCATCCACAACACCAATCAACGTTAAATTAGATTTCAGCTTTCGTATCGTGTTCTCACGGAGTTAATTAACATCGGCTGTGGATTAACGGAATTAATTATCGATAAGAGCCATTCGATTGGTGGATGCGTTCCTTTATTATTTGTTAGGTAAATCACGGTGGTATCGGCTGTATCGATTGCCCCGCCTTGCGATTTACTGCCCGGCGCGGTTGCGTCAACCAAGCCCCTGTGATATCTCGCTTTGTCTCAGCACTACACCGACGGGACATTGTTTATATTGACATAAAGCACATAAAGTATCAAACCTTTGAGAAAGTTATCTGTGAATTAATTCCGGGAATACATCATATCCGACGATATGATGCATTTCTGGTACGTGTTCTTGTAAAGTCTCTATAAAAGAACCCCGATCCAAATACTGTAAGATTCTAATAGGTGTAAGAAATATGTTGCCTATCCGTCAGATTCACTAAGTCAACATTTCAAAATGACGGCGGCAGCTTTCAAATAAAGATTCAAAGACAAAAAAGCAGCGGATATTCGCGATAGTCGCGGAGTAAGGAGATCAGCCGCGCCGTCGTCGTCAGCTTCACTGCTTCATAAATCACCCAGTGTGCACGCGACTTTAAACGTCCACTTTATACGCGATTACCCATACATAATGAACTTATGTAAAGACGTTATGATACCTTCAATTACTCATTGACAACGTGTTATTGTTGACTTATAAACTAATAATTACCGGCTGACTAGCTTGCTACAGTTTTACGAAATACCCTATCAACGCCAATTACTTTGCATCGCAATCCCACAATTGTTTGTTTCGACACAGATTAGTGCCAATGTAACTGTTATAGTGCTACACATAGTTTTTTATTTTTTGTTTTGATGACGTGTTATGGCGGTTATGTTACCTGTAATTACATGTAAGGATGCAGATTACAGTTTTGTTCTGCGAATAAAAAGTAGAGTACTCGAACTAGCTGTTTTTAAACGATCAATTTATTATTGCGACAGCCTATGTTGCTTGACTGCCTCATTACTTGAGTGGTTGCGACCGCGACGTCTGACCATGAGGTCCTGGGTTCGATTTCCGGGTCGGGCAAAGGTTTTTTATCAGATTTTTTTCTGTGCTTCCCTGGACTCTGGATTTGTGCCCGATTGTTGGCAATATGCTCGCCCCCTATTTCAGGGAACTTAACTGGGAACTGTGGGTGTACTATTAGGTACACTTCACAACACTTTACGTCACTTGTCGTAGAACAACATTTCGTATGTTGTTTGTCGAGATATTCGTGTATTTCGAAAACATTTCAACTCAAGCAATAATTTTCAAAAACTCTCCGACAGATTTAAATGACCCAAACTTTTCCGAATAAACCCACCGCCTATAGATATCCAGACACCACAAAAACGATGTCAATGCCTCGGAGCAATTATGAAAAAAAAAATATACAATAGCAACACTTAAATATACTTAATATTTTTTCAACTGACAACATAATAGGCGTAATAAAAAGGAACACGTGCGCACAGGCATCGCATGATGCGGCCCATCAGACTCTTGGCTACGACTGTCTTATTGATTGTTTTAAGTCAAAACACAGCAAAAACATATTGCATGACTGTACGCGACTGTACAATGGCGCCTGTGGTATGAGCTTCTTTAATTGGACTGAGCACGTGTAGATTATATGTATTGAAATTATAATTTTATGTATTTCAACATTGGATTTGTAGACTTGATTTATCAAAATACTAGCTATTTCTCGGGAATACATATGTTCGTTCGTATGAAGCTTTAAAGCCCCGTTCCGGGGTTGCGAGTAGTAAAATTCTTTTCCAGTGTTCAACTCTATAGTATTTCTAAAGAATCTCTTCCGATCTCTGGTGGCTTACGATGTCTGTGAGAAGCTGTTCGCTATACAGGGTGGAAGGGACACCGACGCGAAAACGGTTACCACGTATTCAGTACACTCGGTGTCACTTCCACCCCGTATATTGTATTCTAAAGATTTCATCGACTAATCTCATCACAGTCGCAAACAATCAAGTCCCTCTTTTAATAGCTCTCGTCTCGGCGTTGTCATGGCAACCAGTTGTCTCCCGGTCCACTACCTCTCTTCAGTTTATGTGTTCATTAAGTGCTCCCACCTTATTTATTTCCCCATGGGCCATTGTTACTGCAGGGGAAATTAGGTGGCTTTGTCTGTAGCTGACTCTGCACCGTGAGGGAAACAATGAAAGAAAGTGGCTTCTTTACTTTGGAAGGTTCGAGGCTGTCACAATATAGTCGTACGTGAGTATGTTGATAATAAATTGATACACAAACCATTTCCGCAAGACACAGATTAAATCCGTTCACATGACACATGACGAGACAAATAGAAAAACTTCAATGTCGAATTTTTTGTGGTGGTTCGCCGAAGTCTCAGAATGAATGTAACTGTCACAAATGTATGATTAACGCATCATGCCGGTTACATTCCTTGACGGCGGCCGCCCGTTACAAGTTCATCCCATTTAAATTTAGCGCGGCGCGTGCCGTTCGCGGGACTCTCCGGGGGGAGCACGACGGGCGCGGGGGGCGCCGCCGTGGGCGGGACGCTCTACCATCACTCAAGTGACGAAAATTGACGGAAAATGGGCGGACACCGCTTGCCCGCGACGTCATCAATTACCGCGTCCCGACGGTCACCGGCGTGCAGTCTCAACGACATCGCTAACCGAGACGCATACCTAATATCCTTCCAAACGTATGCCATTATTAGAGCTCGACTCAACTTAAATCAAAAATAGCAGCGAACACTCCAAGACGTGTAATGTGTTCCAGCTTTTCATTATACTGGATTCAGGAAGACGGAAAGTAGCTAGACGCACGCTCGTACCGCAATCTGGAGCGATATCTCGGACAAGGATTATTGAGATGTAATCTAGAAGCCATCGATCGCTCGATAATTCGATCTAACTGCGCCCGCTATTGCGCAACCAGTCATCAGATCAAACCGTCGATATCTCGATGATACCTTTATTAAATGGTAGCTACAGCGAGCCCCTGTTCGGACACTCATAATTCACTTTTGTAAGTCACTTCTGGATAGATTTTATAGGTTCTAGGTTGCTTTCCAAACAAGCCTATTACCACCGCTTGTTCGGCACTATGACATACAACTAGATGTAGCGAGTACAACTAACCGCAAATAAATGTCTAAAGCAGGTATTTCAAGTGGAGTGTTTGCTTACGTTTTCTCGAGAACGAGCGAACGCAGGAAGCCGCAAGCAGGGCAAAAGCTCGGCGATCGATTTTGAAAATTGCCCATAATTAGCATGTATCTCACTCGTCCGGACGACTGTGCGTTTAAAAGTGGGAACTCAACCACAGGCTGCACAATATTCCAGTAGCGTTTACCGAGTAACGGCAGGCGAAGGCGACGGACACAAATTGCCTCAGGAGCTGCCACTACGCAAATTGTACGGAGAGCTGGATCGATTGTTCCCTCGCAAACATCTTGACGGACACCGCTGTCAGACATTCCGAGGCTCCCTACCTGCTATCGTAATCGCTAAAACTTTCGACTTTATAAATGTAATTTAAAATTCCATCAGCCGAACAAACAGTTGTGAATGTGCTATTTTGTAAACTATGATTATGTTCACGACAAACAACTGCAGTGCATTACGACCCCCACACGCGCACCGCGTCGTTATTGATGTGGACGATGTGGTCGGCACCATTAATATCCAGCCGACACCTTTCGGCTTTTGATCGCACCAATTTTCATTTTATCGATTCTTTTGGGAATCGTGTCTCGTGATATTCGAAACTTATTGGTGTTAACTCTGTTATGAACTGGCTGATTTTGAAGGCTCGTTGAGATAGGTGGAGCTATTAAATATTACGTAGTCGCGAACGCTACTTATTTTGCCCTTGAGGTGAGCACAGGCAGGCGCCCGCCGGTCGCGCTTGTGAATAATTTATTTGGAATCTAGATAATGCTTGTATTGGTAGCAACGAGTCACGTCTGAGACATTTGATCGTGTAACAAGAAGTGCGGTGTTTGTGCATGCAGCCGGGCCTGTAATGGTGGCGTAATTACGCAGCCATTATCAGGTGACCCCATATTGCGGTTGGTCGGCCAGTGCAAACAGTGCGTCGACCACCTTAATGGACTCAATATGAGTACACCTACATCAGCCACGTAGGCGTGTTGCTATATGTTCGTAAGCTAGCTTTAACAGACGTGGATAAGTGCCGTTTTAATTATTCTGTGGTTGTTTGTAATAACGATTTGTCGTGTGTCAGCAAATGTTACATAGACTCATAATGTCCTGTCCATGTTTTATTGTTTTTCAGCAATAAACATGTCCTGGCCCATATATGTTTTCATAAGACGATTTGTGTAATGTGTCACCAATTTCGCTAAAGATTTTTCGACGAGCTCTGGCAAACCACTGAAGCATAGTTTTCTTGTACAAAGCCTAAACTTCTAAATTAGATTAACTGCCAAACAAAAGAGGTAACATCAAACCTAACCACAAGCTCTATCCCCAAGCATTATAATACAGCAGTGACAACAAAGTGCGAGGGCACGCCGGCGACCGTCCGTCGCCACTCTTTGATGTCTCAATTAGTAACGCGACCGAGTAATTGTGGCGAAATTAATTCGCGCCCGCACCCGCGCTTGTGCCGCTGCCTGCTGCCTAGCAACCGTCTCGTTTTACTGACGACAGAGGACAGGGCTAGGGGATTCCACGAATTATTTATTCACTTTGATTGACTCCCAGTGATGAGACATCGACAGGTCGGATTGCGAATGAAAAATATAGAAAAGCTTTGATGCACATTTGAGGAGTGGAATATAGAAATCAAAAGAAAACCTTCGTTTTCCAGATGCAATATCATAACATGAAATCACGCCTGTAATTCCCGAAGGGTTAGGCAGAGGTGTATCATAGTACACCCACATGTTAATAATAGAACCTATGTGAGATATCTGCCAACAAACATTCAGTAGGAGGTTGTCTATGACTCACTCAATTAATAAAGTAAAGTACGATTTTAAATGTGTGAAGTATGATTTAGCAAGAAACAAGATGTCTGATGAGATTACAAGTAATAGAGAAGTGTGGAAGAAGAAGACATGCTGCGCCGACCCCAAATAAATTCTGATAAGGGCAGGAGAATTATGAAATACGATTTTCAACTTTTGCAGTTTACAAATAAAATTCAATACTGGTATTCCTTATACTAGGGCTATGACTGTATAGCATAACAGTAGCTACGTCATAAATTACTGATCTCCCTCTTCATTTCATCAACAACTTAGCTGTATCAATCATAGCAACAATCTTAGCTGTGTTTCATTCTTGGAGATCGTGACTTACAACGCAGGTTCTTCGATCTGTTAAGTAGCTTCGTTGCCTTATTGAAGGTCATTTCAATCGAGTCGGTGATTTAGGCTGCCTATCAGCGAGCAAATCTTCGACCATAAATTTTGATTCCAAACAATTTGCACTTGACGATAAATCAATTGTAGAGATTCGAAACTTTTGTTCCGACGTCTTCATAAGTGCCCGATATTTTCATTCTCCCAAATCGATATCAAATAGCACTCGATCCCTAAGATACAGGAAGTGACTCGACATTAAGCCGTAATGCATTTCACACTCAAGAGTGTTTCAAAGAGAGCCTTAATAAACCAATTAAGGTTCATTACCTAATGCAGGGCGGAAGAGGAATATTACTCGGCCATCATTACGACCACAAACTCCCCTTTGTGGAAAATATTGCATTTCACATGTTTGTTGAAAAAAACTATGGCGAAAAGCATTAACGGCTTTATTGGACGGGCGTGCGACTTTCGTTTTTAGGGTACCGTTTATATCGAATATGTACTACGTGACCGTCACGCTTATCATCAGGAAGGTGTAGGCAGAAGTTAGGATGTTTAGTATACCTGCAGATTTCAGATAATGGTAGTTTTTGGATCTAGATAATAAAGGCAGTCTATGTATGTATGTTTGTATTTACGTATGTTCTAAACTCTTCATCCGATTTTGATGATTATGGTGTCAATCAATCCGTTATTATGGCCCGGGTTACAAAAGGCTACATTTTAACCGACTTCAACAATCGGAGGAGACGATTTTACCTTGTACATCCCGAATTTAATTAAAGCGTGATTTTTCTGTGGTTGGATTTTTTAGTTGTAGTTTACCACACAAATTCTTGTTTAGCTTGTGAAAAAAGGTAACCATGTTTTCTGAAGTGAGAAAATACAAGGAAACTAATTTACGTAAGCCTTTAATGTGTACGATGATTGGTAATTAATCACCTGTTAACAGACAGAACGCCTACATAATATTTCGTGACGTAAGTATTATGATTTAATGCAATGCTGTAAGAATGCCAATTATTATAATATCCAGACAATGAGGTTTGCGTGAGGACCTTGGTCATTATTACTCTAAGATACTAAACGAGATAGACTTCATCGAAATCACGCTAACATTCCAATTGATCATCAAAAGTGGTAAACTACAGGTAGTGAGTTTTATTAAGGAAATTGGTTTCAACTTACTTTTCCTTCTCTAAAGAGAAATGAAAAGCAAATAATATTTATTAACGAAGGAAAACTCGGTGCACCAGGTGCTTTTATGAATAGAACACGTTTTATTTTTGTAATAGTATCAAGTAAACTGATGTTTGTTAAATTACCAAATTTCTAGTTGTGCTTGAACAGAGTGTCTCGTTAAATCTTTAGAAGAAACATTTTCTAAACTAGGAAAGTAGCTTTATTTTATATTTACCTAGCTGAAAAATTTAACTAACTCTTCGGCTTTAGCTGCCATTAATCGTGACACTGCTACTGTTTCCTATATTTTCAGAACTACCATTTTCTAGTACCTATTCACTGATCCACTTAATGTATAATCATTATTTCTACTCCAATACTTCGTCAAATATCTACGGAACCAGCACAATATACTTACGAAACAAAACAGTAGCCTTTTTACCTTGGTACAGTGAAAATGAAAACGGCTTGGTATTTGCGGTCGTGTGATGAATGACGCGGCCACTTCCACCTTCGCCCCCATTGTACTTGACACAACACAACATATGGCTGATTTGCCTCCGCATGGGGGTATCAACCATTGTTTGTTTAACCTGCGAACAGTTTATCCACGGGTTTTTAGGGTTTTACAGGTTTGCTTGTGATTACTATATGACTACTTCAATCGTGCCATTGTGGATACAATAGAAGTATTAATACGAAAGGCCACTCTCAAAGAGCCTTGACCAATACCTTAGGAGGCTCTAATTGCGCGGCTGGGTAGTACAGGGCACGCATAGTGAGGAAGTTTCACTCTCGGGAGTCCTGACCACCGGCAGACTGGACCTTGTTCCTGATGCAGATAGGCCATCCTTTTTATATTTTTTAACTATATTTATTTACTTTTATTTTTAAAAATATTTAAAAATGTTAATTATAAAAGAAAAAATGAACCAAGGAGTAAGAAGACCAGACAGAAATAGTGTTAAGATGCTACAGGGGTTCTATTGTTGACCTTCATATGTATAAATTAGTCTGGTTTATAAACAATACTTAAGAAAATTATCTTCAGACGACTGATCGTAAAACTTTTTTCACGTCTGCAACGAAACCCTTTTATACCTATACGCCATTCAAAGTAATACTCCGAATGTTAAACATTTACTAAGAAAAGTATTAAAGTGACATAAACGTGTAACAGCTGGTTTGAAAGGAGAGAGCTGAAAGGATCTGTTTGTTCAGTCAAGGAGGGGAGCACAATGAGGCTGGCAGCGAAGCAATAAAAGTCACAATAAGCCAAGAGCAAGGATCCCAGTGACTACAGACGACGATGAATTTATGTGAGACACACATTCCAATCAATCCGGAATCCTCGTGATTCCGGATTGATTGGAATGTTACATGACCTGGTTTGTGGAAATTTCGTTTAATGACGTAGCTTGCTCGATTTTACATTCAAAGAAGAATTTTCCTATAGGCGTAAATTCGTTTTAGGAGAAAATTGTTGTGTATAAGTATACATTTGACTGGCGACGAAGATAATAACAAATTCTAATACATTTTAGAATATCACTGAAACGGGAATATGTAAGTTAAGTGGACGAACCACGCCTTAATCACAGCCCTTAATTATCGACCTATTAGATACTATTCATGCTGCTGAAGCTTATTTCAGGTGTTATTTGATCAAAAATTTAAAATCCAACAATTAAGTTTCCGCCGTCCGGCGTCCCAAGTAGAGGAATAATTTAGCCGATCACGTATTGAGTACCATAGACGTTGGATTTCAAAGACATCGTGGCCTGTAATTATGTATAATAATTCCAGCCGAACAAATGGGGCAAAGGACATAATTACAGCCATAGATTTAATTAAAGCTAGTTATGTGAAAGGTGTCCACTTTCACGCGCACGACGCGGGACTCGGTATCTTGGAAATTCAATTGCGATTCTACGCTTTGTAATTAATAGTTTTAATGACAGATACTTAATAGCTTTACAAATAGCATTTGTCTACGAAAACGTTATCACTAGTGGGATATTCTTGAAGTTTTTTCTCTAGATAGATTACATAAATCATCGACACACGTGTGTCCACGATAAATCATTGCATGTAGGTTGTAATTAAAAGCACGATTTCAGGTAAGATTTGAGAACAGAGTGTATAATTAATTTTTGTATTTCGTTAGATGAATCACCGTTGATTAGATGGAGCTGCGCCCGCGTCGGTTCCGTGACCACTTGTTGTAGATGCAGATGTTTACGTTATAATTACTCGCCGGCTTAATGACCTTTTCACTACAACCGTCGACTACGTGCAAGGCATTACTTAAAATAGTTGATTTACAGATTGTTTGATAAATTAATGATTCCTCTGTACAGTCCATAAATCAGTGTGAATTACCTTTTAAAAACGTTTTTTCGCACGTCCTCACGCCCGCGATTATAGGAAAATTATAATAATTGTGCGCGGCATAATTACGTGATGTAATGTAAAAGCAAGCGATATATTGCCGCCAATTTGAATTCATGTAAAATATCGCGCAATAAATTTACATTTTATAAGTTTGCCCTCGCAGTGGACGTGGGCGCGATATCTCTGTTTAGGATCAAAAACTTGTATCTGAAAATTGCGCATACCGATCTCACGGTGACCAGGTCACTCAATGACGCCGATTTACATTAAATACTATACGTGGACAGCATTCTGATGACAATATTTGTAATCTATAATTTTCAAATGATACTTAGCTATAAATTATACTGTTATAAGTTTAAGACGGTTATACTTAAAACAAAGTGTGATTGTGAATTTGTCTAGAAAACTATACCCATCAAAATTAGGTACTATAAAACAAGAAATTAATCAGATAAGACGTTTTTCGGCTGCTCAGATCCTCGACGGATAATCGAACACAATATCTGTGAGTTACATCGCGATTGAGGTAGATTACATTATTTTTATCCGCGTAAAAATATTCTCAGTATGATAATGCTTAATTCTTGACATATTTTATATAATGCGAGCCTCAGGCCGGTGAGCCGACACTATGTCTAATAAATTTATGGACCTTCATTTTCATGTTGATCGGCGCTCGAAAATATAATCGTCGCGCTTGAGGCGCGGCGCGTGAGTCTCGACTTGCGTGACGAAGACAGTGCGCGGGCGCTGACGGACGGACACAAGACTCTCGATCCATTCAGAAAAGTTCCATTACTTCAGCACTATACCTACCGTCTTCTTAATTAAAGGTTTTGTCTCGTCATTCCACTGACCTTTTTATTTTCTTCGATTTTGCTGAGTTGGATGACTGAATGAAGGAAGGGTTACTTAATCGTGACCCGAAGCGTTTCCCTGGCAACCTGTTATATTGTTACGACCTACTGTTGTGATCTTTGAGCCAAGTTGAAATGTGAGTGTTGCAAAAATGATGCTTGTTCATAATTCACTAGGCATGTCGATTCGTAAATGTATTTGTAATAAATCAAGACGGTAAAAACAATTTGACGTGCTACACGAAAGGTTAGGTGAACAACACACCTAGTTGTAGTTTAAACTTTATAAGTAGGAAACTATTAAAGAAATTTGAGAAAAGATGATTATTGAATAGTGCTAGTGATATTTGAACTCAGAACACTAAACTACAGACTTAGTCAAAAAATAAGATAGATCATGGAAAATAGGAAGCCCTTGTTATCGTGTTCACAATGACTTAATGCTTAATAAAAAAAACAGCAAACATCTTAGACGGCGTACACTCCACAACAACTCTAACATCAGACCAAGTGCTACAGAACATTGTTCTCACGGTGCAAAATTTCTAAAAAACACAATAACAGCGTAAACTCGTAACAGCGAAGAAAAAGTGCGAATATAAATGTCAATGCGAAATGCGTAGGAAACTGTTGGCGGGGTTAAATGATGTGGAAACTGACATGACTGCATGGGGATCAGGGACTCGTACTGTGTACGTTCATCGTGGGTAGGGTAGGATGACTACGTATGGGTTTTTTATTGGTTATAAGTAGTGATCGGATAGTCGGATGCATATTTACCTAAAGTTTGAGTGTTGACTAGTATGGAGTGCGCGTCAGTACGGAAAAAGACCCGGTTTATTTTATTATTTTACTTAAAATGAATTGTTATATTTACCATTTTGTCATTCGAATATTCAGCAGCAAAATTTAAAATCATATAATTCTATTATGATATAAATAATTGTAAATTTTCGTGTTATTTTCAACAAATTTCTTGCCTTGTTTTAAATAAATTTAAAATATTCATTATGCTTATGAGTACTACATTGTATACACACTGTATTATTTATGGAATACTGCGGTCTCGAGAAAAAAATGCTATTTTTAGAAGCCGCTTGCCTACTTTTGTACCCAATGCCAGGAAAAAAAGAACTAGGTAAATATGCATCCGAATATCCGATCTCTAGTTATAAGTGTGATTTTTCTACAGGTTAACACGCCAATTCTCAAAAGAGATATCAGTAGAGATATAGCTTCATTTATATGAAGCTATACCTCTTCAATATCTCTTCAATTTTGATAGTTTTTCGTTTATACGAAAAACTATCAAAATTGTTTGACGGATGACATGAAATTGTATTAGTTAAACTGTTAAAAAGTTTACCAAGTCATGAATATTTTATTAAACAGGTGCATTAAAGTCCCACCAGCACGTTGCAAGTGTTGCAACTTGCGACGGACTGTCCCACAATCTCTTGTCACATCGTTGTCGAAGTATAAAGTCATATATTTACATAAATCATGTTTATGAAGCACTAAACGCATCCGTTCGTAATTATTCAGCAGCTCAATATAATCATCAAGTTGATCGACTTATTAGGAAGCGAACATGGAAAGAGCTGCTTACTGCACATTAGTTTACCCAAGCATTAATATCATTCGGTCATGTACTTGTACGTATCAAGTGTATACCCCATATAAATTTTAATCGCTTACTCAGAAATCATTATAATAATTACGTATAATGCGAGCAACATTGTGGGCTTAGGAACAAAGAGAGCGACACCTCACTGCCGGTGGCGCGGGCGCAGCCAGTGACGTACTCAGCAGATCGCACAGATAGCACTGAAATGTCGTTCGTAAGATCGTATCTCGCTTTATTACAAACACTGGAAATATTTTTGCAATAGTCATGGGTGGCAGAAATAAATGTATCAACTT
Source organism: Noctua janthina (assembly GCA_963576755.1). NCBI lineage: Eukaryota > Metazoa > Arthropoda > Insecta > Lepidoptera > Noctuidae > Noctua > Noctua janthina. The sequence goes on from OY755058.1 coordinate 7,701,258, forward strand.
GATGCGTTCCAGTTATCTCTGCAGATACGGGAAATTGGACGGAACGTTACACTCTTAAAATACTTAATAACATTTAATTCCTCTCTAGACACTTCTGAAGCATACGTGACACAACGCGAGTCTCGTAATAAGCTCAATATATGTGCATAAAGAGTAACCAAACCTCATTTTGAAGTTAAACGTCGCCGTAATTACTCACGAAACTAGTTTAAAAAATATCATTTAATAAAAAAGTGAGACCTTACAAGAAACCATTACAGACAAACCCTTCGAAGTTTGTACATGTCCTTTTAATTAAACAATAAAACATTTAGTTGCAAAACAACGAATTGATGATAGAAAATATGAAGAAACATTGCAATTACAACTGGGCTGCGTATTATTGAATCGTTGTTGGCGTTTCGATTAATTGTATCATGTTTTGTAAACGTTATCTTACTCTGTAATCGATTTTGTTTACGGAAACATGTTGCATCTGGCCACGTGCTGGTTTCCAATGGAGTTAGTCCGGAGAAAGCAAACTGCTGTTTTATGATAATCAAGTCATTCGTCTCGGGAATGTGCTCAGCGACAAAACGACTTGTTCAGGAAACGATGCACTCAAGGGTTCCGAGATTTATCTTTTTAGTGAGGGGTAAAAAAGTCGCCAGATTCTGAATCTCGATTGCATTTTTTTTATTGCACAGTTTAGTTTAATAACTTATTGGATTAAAAAACTATCTCTACCGGTATTCAACCTTTAAAATTAATACACCTATTTTCAGTCTGACGACATCAATCACCAAACCTGTCGTAAAATATGCGACTTAATTAATAAATATTTACATATTCAAAATACTTCTCAAATATTGGAATTAAAATTAATCTGTGAATAATTTAATCATAAATTTAAATAAATTTTATTTTATGTTAAATCGATTCGTGACCAGTCGATACTTCGATGGGTATGTCAGCGCAGCGAGAATATCTGCGAACGGTACAAATGTCAGTTTCACACTTATCTATGATCTCATAGGGAGGAATATTTTATACAAATCTCTTTGCCTATGAGTGCCGCTCCCCGACTAGATGGAACGCTGTCTTATGGAAAACTATTGATAGATTAGCGTTTCAACGGGTTTTATGAAAATAAGTGGTTATGATAGTCTATGATTAATTACAGCGGTTATTTATTAAAATGTGAAGATTAAAATGGTTCTGTAAATAGTTATCATTATCCATAACTACATCAGTAGGTATTTGTTTGAAATTGTCAGCCAGATATCTTTATGGAAACTTATCCCTTAATTTAGAAAACAGAATAGAGAAGTTATTTTAGTTTACTAGACTTAAACTTACTCTAAATTCATTTAAACTTTGAAGACATTAACATTCAAAATCACTACTCAAAATCAAACTCAATCCCATCTTATATTCCCTCTTATAACCCAGAAACTCGGCGAGAGACCGTCCAATTACCCCCATAATTACACCGTGTGCGTTTTTATATGGAATATGACGTCACAGGACAGGTTCCCGGTGACATCCACATCGCCAATGGCGGGAAGACTCGCCGCCATTGGTGAGGTTCGTCTCACATCTTACGATCCTGTGATTTGATATCGTTTTTTGTTACTTTTGTAATTTGAGGTGTATTTTATTGTCTGTGTGATTCAGTTTTGATTATGAGATGGTAGTATGATATGATATGGCAGTATGAAAAAGATTGTGACGTGATAAACCTGGATTTGTTACCAAACATGATTTTTAATCTTGATGTCAAAGTTTGTTCTTTACTGTTTTGTATTGAGACCATTTGGTTACAGATTTATATTTGTATTTATTTAACGTACAAGACACAATTATTCTCAAAAAAGAGAACTGAGAAATCACCTGCAGTAATAGTCCAATAAACTTATTACGTTATGATTTACTTTTATCAGCAGAAAAAAAAACTATCAACAAACATATTTATTTAAAAGACTTGTTACTAAAACGCCCATAGAATAAATAAGTCGCAGAGATAACTTCTTAAAAATATTACTGAAAACTTTTATATCTGATATTAAGATCAAGGGTTTAATGAGTATATTAATTGGATTGCAAATGGCGGCCATCGCTATGATCATTCAACCGGTTTATAACCAAAGCTTATATAACCCTTAAAAAGTTACCTGCCATCAGAAAGACAAATAATGACATAACAGTATTAAAAACTGTATTCACCTATACTGTTGTAAACAGACCCTTCACGAAGCCGTCAACCAAGCATTCTGTACATCAAACTAAGTAACTTTACGCAAAAATTATTACTGGGAAACGTCTTTTTTTTTGGGGTGAAACATCACGTTTTACGGTAGGACTCGATGGAACGCACTCAAAGTATTGTGGTGATGGATGGATTGAATAGCACGGGGGTCGTGGAGGTGTTTAAAGTAAAAATCCTACATTAAAAACACGTATTTAAAAAAAATCTAGTGAAAAAGTTGGAACTTTGACCTTCAATATCTCCGTTACTACAAGGTTCCCAGGAATGGTCAAAAAAATAAAAAAATTTAGAAAAAAAAAAATTAAAAGAAATTTAGAAAAAATTATCGCAAAGACGGTAAGAATAAGTGCCTTTCGGCTTCGTTAAGGATCTATTTACACCCTTTAGTTGGCTAATAAGCATTTATATTGTGGGAGAAAATGATATCATTTTCTGCCTAGCCTTTTCCCAACTACATTGTTGTTGTAAAGCTGAATATCAGTATTTTACATGGAGTGGTTAACAAGTCTGACCCCCACTACCCAGTTAGTACGATACCCCTTGGTAAGACTGGTTGTCAGACTTTTCGTTAATGTATGAGGCAAAGTAAAACCCCTATAGCATATAGCATAATCAGCCTATAATGTTCCCACTGCTGGGACACAGGCCTCCTCTCTATGAGAGGGAATGGGCTATAATCCACCACGCGGGCCGGTTTCCTCACGATGTTTTCCTTCACCGTTTTGAGAGCAGTGGTGACGAAATAAATTACACAAAGTAATGCGCCTGCCTGGGTTCGAACCCACGACTTACTGTTCGTAAGACGGGACCGCCACCACTGGGCCACCGCTGCTCAAACCCCTATAGGTCGTATGTATAATGGTGTAAATTACTACGATGAAAAATTAAAAAAATAGATGTACTGAACACGTGGTAACCGTTTGTACATCGATGTCTTCCAACCTGTATATGAATAGCATACTTTTTTTACATCTTGAATTCGGTTAGTTTAGATGCAATAGACTTGTGTTGTCTCGATTTGATGGTAGTCAAATTGATGGTAAAGTTACCAATGATTTAAACTCTTTTCAGGGAAAGATTTCAGAGTCATGCTCGACTTGCTGAAAGGGTGTCCATAACCTATACAGGGTGTGCTTTTACGGGTTTTTCCGATATAAATGTAACAAACATAGCTCAAGGCAAAGCTGCGAATATTACGCCAACATTACCTCAGGCAATATCTTTAAAGGGCGCCCTACGAACACTGTAACCAATTTCGCCAGCAACAGGGAAAATATACCCATAAGTAGTCATAGTTTATCTTATCTTTATATTACTTACTTACTATAAAACTACAATTAATATGTAAAACGTACATACTTCAAATGAGTTTGTAGATAATCTTCATTAGCATGAGAGGCACATACTTTACAAAATGACCAACCATTCAGGGATACATTGACACACAAGATAAGAGCTAATCAATTATCGCCTTATACGCCAGTTCGATTAGCTATTAATTTAATATCTTAACTAGTAGTGAATATGCATGGCTACTTTATAGAATTGTATGAAAAACTTGGTCGGTCATGCGCATATTAATCATTAGTATAGAGAACACTTGATTAACTTAAAATAATAGCAATACACGGATACACCTGTCGCAATAATAATAAATAGGTACTGAAGTACGTGACACGAATCTTTTATTACCGCTTCCTGGTGATTATGTACAAGGTATTGAACATCCTATCATGTAGGTACGCAACGCATATTTTTTACATAGAGAGGAAATAATTAAATTACCAAATTGTACCTTCATTATAAACATATTTGTAGCTAAGGTCCTTCAAGTCACGTCATATCCATCCATATGCAAAACTTATTAATGACCTACAATTTGATTTTATGTTCTGTGAACAATGCTGACGAATTCTCATGCGTTCGGTATAACATTATCATAAAGTAACTTTATAAACGGAAGGCGTATCTACATGAAGTCAACTAGACAGAAACAAATATTACTCATTAATTGAAAAAAACTCGGCATGTAATAAAGTTTATTACTTATTTATCGATTAACAAAGTTTTTCATTTCTACGTATCTTCATTAGGCTGTCAGAGACAATAACTTTATCGACTCTAAATGGATATTTAAGGCCCGAGGGATGTAATTGTTATTATTTTTTTCTAGTCACGTATCCGTCAAGCAATTTGTTGGCGAGCGAGTTGAATATGTCGGTTGCAAATGTCAATGGTGCCCGGAGCAGCATGCGCACGCACTAGTCGATGTGTACGCTATTAATGCGAAATAACTATAATTTAGGCGACGTCGGCGTTTGGCGTTTAACCGCCAGCCTCTGCAAAGGCGACGGAAGCCTGTCACAGGCGCAATTACAGTACCGAGAATCGGCATTAGTTCGTCGTGTTGAACTATTTATGTATGTAAAATAAGAGCAGCCTCTCGTACGGGGAAACGGCGATTGCACGCATCTCTCATTAAGCACTTTAGAGCAATTTGAGGAGTGGAGAAAAAGTCGGCCGAGACGCGGCACAACATCGCGTGGTCAATTAAAATGTTGCCGCACCACTGCCGAGAGCCGGCTCGCAACCAACGGTACGTTCGCGCACAAAACGGCCAAATAACACAGTCGACTTGTTCTGAATTGCTTATATCCTCCGCTATCTAAATAAAGAGTGGAGACAGGAGTAGCTGACTAGCAGTGATGTGCGGCTGCGACACACGGCGAGGCGGGACGGAAACTTGCGGTAATTGGCAGCAACTTGTTAGCGCTTCTCAGTTTCGACATCGGTTATTAACTGTTTAGTGATGGACTTTCCTTATATCGGGGAGGAACGTTTTTAAAAACATACTGGCAATTAACGCGCTTAAACAATCTAACGGATCTATGAATTACCAAAGGCAACGGGACTCGAATCTATTTTTATACATAATAGGCCTACTCCTGATATTGAAACGCGAGTCATCTAGGTAGCGGTGTACACAACAAACAATGCCGTGATCCACCTGAGCCTGCGCCGTGACTGGGCCGCACCGCCTGCGCTTGCGATGCCGGTCAGACATGTTTTCAAACACTTTCAAAATATCTTCGCTAGGCATTATAGTGAGTAACTCTACACTATAATGTGAAGGATGTGTTCAATTGTTGTTTTATTGGTGTTTATAATATTGTTGGTTGTAGAGAAAATCGTTAGGTTTATTCGAATCTTTAAAGTAACACGTTACATACATGTACCTGAAGTTAAAATAGAGCTACATAGTTATACAGCACATAGGAACACGCTCTTTGTTGCCGCGTACTAATTGCAATCGTAGCAGTGGACATCAATCACCCGGCCGACGTAACAACGAAAACACTGTTAGTTTTGCCGCCGAATTATTAATTACATTCTCACAAAAAACCTACACACAACGCCGAAACGCATAAATTTCTTCCTTTTTCACCGCACAAAGGAGCCGGGCGGCCCACAATATAACGCTAAACAGATTAGCCGCACCCGACACGGCCGTCGTGGCATAATTTTTGGCGCCAGTAGTCCTGCCTCTAGATTAAACTAATATGAAAAGGAAATTGAGTAGAAAATGGACGAAGCCTCTATGTGTCATTAAGAATTGGACACGCTGCTCCAAAGTGCCGGCGCAACCTTTATTATATTTGACTTCATTTAATTGAATTAACTTTTACCTTTTTATGAACTACTATTGATGTTCGGAACTAAATATAATGGCCTATTTTCAGATAATAACAATGACGTTTATGTGACGGATATTGCTTTATAAATAATAAACAGGCCTACCGATTTAGGTGGCGGGCGGATAGAGTATTGTAAGTTATAACTAGCAGGTAACTTCGGTGTGCTGAGATTTATTAGGCACAGACCGTTAAAAAGATATAATATATAATTCAAGAACTATTAAGTACACTTTCCTACTTAAAGTATTTGAAACCAATTGAGTAGGATTTATTATTCAGGACGGACGGCCGAATAAACGGTGACTTGAGTTATTATTCAAAAGCACGGTAATATGAAGAAAATTTACACATCATGTTTTCTCTTACGGTGGGGGGATATTTGGCGGTCCACTCGAGCCCCGGGGGCGGCCATGAATAGTAATAGAGGTTAGCTCGAGGGACCGGGGAGCGGGCGGCCGCACTCTCGCGGGTAATGTGCCGCTTATGGTGCGTGCTAAATCGACAATACCCGGGGGTGCTGCTGACTAACAAACCATTTCATGGACTCACCTATTTGGCTCGGTTTGTTCTTAATATTAAAGTTCATGAACCGTGAAGATTTCTCCGACCACGGTTATAATAAGTTTCGAATTAGATTAGTTCTACACGTTCATTTGTTATGCCTGTTCAAAACCAAAGTAAACATTTGGCATATGTGTCAGATGTGGGCTAGTTAGGTTTAGTTATCAGAAATATAAAGTCTAAAATCTTAATCATGACTTAAAGAAACAAGTTTTAGGTTAAATCGTTATCGTGGATTAATAGACACAGTAAGTATTTTAAACTTGGATTCATTAGGTCAGGGCATAACATTGAAGTATCCAGTCGGTTACGACCGCATGGAACCTAAGTAGGCTTTAATATGTACTAAAATAACTCAGGAGAACCTAAAGACTGGTTTAAGTATCGACTCGCTTATCAAGTTATCAGTGATAAGAGTGTTAGTGGGGGTGTCTACACTATGTTAGCAGTAAGGGGTGCGGTAAGAGTGTTGGTCGGCTCATGGACTCACATTCATGAGCAGGTCCGGAGAGGAGGAGCCTTTGCCGCTCATGGCGATGGCGCCGGGTGTTGGCGCATGTCACACACTCACAACACTCGCGGCGTGGGCGCAGGCGGCGCGGGTGGCGCGTTCTCAGTGCGCCGGGCGCTCGACTGACGCGGGGCCCCCACCGCACCACGAGCCCCCACCGCTACCGGCTGCCTCATTTCTCACTATAATTTGCGTGCTGCTCGTTTTTTACCATTATTACTCCCTCGTTTTGTTTTACGTATTATCGAGTGCATCCCGCTCGCACCGGCCGCCATGCGCGCTCGGCGCCGCCCAGATAATAGCCGCGTGCAATTACGTCGCAGCGGTGACGCCGACTGTACACACCGGCACTGCTAACGCCATCTTGTGACGGGCGGACAAACTGGAAATACTAACAAACACCATTCAAATAAAGAACACATAAAACATTTCAAATCAGTGACATTTTAACACTGAAAAATCTGTTATTTCTTAACCACTAACGTGACATCGGTATCGAACTATTAAAAAAGGTCCAAAGTCCTTCCTAGCATAGCATAATCAGCCTATTAATGTTCCCACTGCTGGGACGCAGGCCTCCTCTCTATGAGAGGGAATGGGCTATAATCCATCACGCGGGCCCAGTGCGGGTTGGTAGATGCCACATGTCTTCGAATTTTTGGTTCTAGGACATGCCGGTTTCCTCACGATGTTTTCCTTCATCGTTTTGAGAGCAGTGGTGATGAAATAACTTACACAAAGTAATGCGCCTGGCTGGGTTCGAACCCACGACTTACTGCTCGTAAGTTGGGGTCTAAACTACTGGGCCACCGCTGCTCTCAAAGTCCTTCCTACTAAATAATAATTCGTTCTAGTACCTATTCAAGAAGTTCCTTTGTCAAATTATCTCATCTATAGCAAAACTCATAAGTTTTATTTCAATAATTACTAGACTTAAATAACAATTTCTTAAAAAAAGTAGTTAACATCAAACGCTACGAGTACATCCTTCGTAGCAGGCCGTAGCACGCGGCGTAGCACTTCACTTACATCCTAATTTATAATGAATACCTAACTAACTGATTGTGAACCACATTCAAAGACGACTGTAAAACTCAAAGACGACTAACTTAAAAACTAAACTTGGAATTAACAAAGATCGTAGCTATGTTTGGTGGTTTAAAAAAAAAGCCCGTGCCCATGTTAAAGTTTCCCGTTGATCGTATTTAAGGCTATTCCAATTCTAGGTACCGGCACCTACCTAATCTTGGTTTCTCAATTGATCGGTACACCACAAATCTATGGTTAGTATTTACTCGATAACCTCCACAGGTTCTTCAATAGGGTCTTAAAAAGAAGGCACAAAACGAATGTATTTTATTGTAATTTTTTTCACTTATAGTTCTAATGCTTTGATACTCTCACTCAGCGGCTATTAAGCGTTAATTAAAAATATTTAACTTACGCAAATATACAGTTTTATGTGGGTTTTATACTGTTGTTTATAAAATATGAATATGAAAATAAAAAAGAAAGAATTTACGATAAGTACCTCGCAATTTGATTAAAGTTGTAGGTACGTCTGTTACTGGTATATTTCCTACATCAACTTGATGGTGATGAATAAAATCTTTATGACTTTTATAGGGAATGAAAACCTTCCTGCATTTGAAACACTCGTTGGAGTTTTAAGAACTAGTTTTTTTTATAGAGAATCCACATAGATGGATACATCGTTAAGAACTCATTTGATTATATTTATGTTACTAAAAAACTTATTACTGTATCTAAGTATTAAAAATGCCGTTATCTGTAGATTAAATCGATGATTAAACTTATAATAAATTATATTGGCACCGATCGACGATTTACGAAACTGGTTTCTGATTTTCATAATGTTTTGGATAAGTATTTGAGAGTTAGTATGATAATTTTCAAAATTGAATGAGTCTCCGGTACGCCCCGAGTCGCAGAGCTTTATATGGTGAAAGGTCAAAGGTCAATTCGTACCAATAATAAGTTTTCGCTGTTTCATTATGAACGTAATCGATTTGATCGCTAGTGTAGACTGCAGCTGTGTTGATTACGAAATTAGAATATTCTATCGTCTATTAAAGGAACTCTAACAAGTTGTGATTTAGGATTTAATGTTGATGTTTTTATTTGCTTGAAGGTTTTGTTGTAATTATTAATTTATTTTGTAACTTATTTAAATTAAGATACAAGCGATTAACAACTGATTTCTTGTGTAAGACACCTACTACAAGGCCTACAAGAATATCATGACGGTCTAATTAAGAGAATTTCAGAAAACAAAAATGTGTTTCAGAAACAGTAAAAATCAAATCAAATAATTATCAAAAATCACATTTATTATTTCTTTCTTCAATAAAAATAAACAATAGGTACAATTTACAACAATCGAAAGGCACGTAGTTATTACAATAATTATTATTTTACAAATTATCTTACAGACATCACATTCTAAATTCACGGTAACTTTAAAAGATTTTAAATATTACCTACGACGACATGGACCCATGCAAGTTCTTGGAGATGTCCAAAACGATCAGACACTTTTATATACATCTATTTTAATCACTTATTGTCCCAAAGCCACAGGTGGTTGTAAGTTATAATGTCCCTGAAACACTGCGTAGTTGTCCTTCGTAGCGCACTGGTAGCTGCTGATGGGGGCAGGGTACTGCTGGTACATCCTGTGATCACGCACTTGAGGCCGAGGATATAGGGCGTCTTGCCTCACTTCTGGGTACCAGCCCGACATCACGCCACTCCCGAACATTCCACCACTGTTATAGTTTGGTGCACTAGGCATCGTCGACATCATGCTTGGTGCAACCGCTGCGTAATTCAAAGACATTTGTTTCGGAGCACTTGCGACCGGCACTGTCCCGTAGTTCGTACTTCCAACTGATGTAACAGGCACCGCTACGGGTGCTGGTGGTGTCTCTACTGGACGTTCCGTTTTATCACTGGAAGCACTCGAAGATTCATCCTTGTCGTCGTCTCTCGATTTCTTGCTCTTCTTCGATACATTCGCGTGGGTTTTCACATGTTTAGCGAGATGGTCGGAGCGCATGAACCGTTTGGTGCACAGTTGACACGCGAATCTCTTCTCACCGGTGTGGGTACGCAGGTGTCGCTGCAGCTCGTCGGAGCGCGTGAACCTCTTGCCACAGAACAGCCAGTTACACACGAACGGACGCTCTCCAGTGTGCCAGCGGAGGTGAGCTTTCAAATGAGAAGTTTTTCCGTAAACTTTTCCACAACCGGGTACATGGCACACGTGTTCACGCTTAGCGCCATCCTTGCCGTAGTTGGGGCCGAAACCAGCGGCTTCAGTAAGGCAGTTGGGACAGCGGCACTTTGCACAACGACGCTGGAGTTCTCTTGCTTCCTCCGTCACGGCTGGTGTTGGCGGCCAGTACGCCGGGTACTGCGCGGGGTAGGCAGGCAGCTCACGCCACGCGGGCGGAGCGCACCAAGTGCCTGACGACGCACTGCTGCACGAAGACATGTCCGAAGCCGGTGAAATAGCGTCACCGCGGCCGTAGCCACATCCGTAGCCTGACATCATGTTCATCATCTGCAAAGATTAACGCAGCATTAGTTAAAGCTTGCATAAACTGAAGGAGACTTGACTCGAACACTTTCAAATCTTTAAGATCAACTAAATCGTAGCCAAATTGACGTGACACACGAGACATTTATGGACAATTTACTCTAATATTAATAAACTCTCAAATTATGTTCAATAGTTGGTGGGCGGGCGGACGGACCTGTTGCGCGGGCGGATCCACGTATTGCATTTCCGGCGAGTGTGGTGACAACGTAGCGCGACGAAACCTTCAACTGGATAATTACAGGGCGGCGCACCGCTCGCGCCGAGACGTTTTTAATAACTGGCTTGGAATAGACGTAACAAGCGGTTGTCACCTCGCCCCGGCCCCTCTGCCCCGAGGGATCGGCGCGCGCGCACCCCGGGCCCCCCTCCACCCCGCGCCCCACCCGCCACAGCCTCCGACAAACCCCACCAAGCTCCGTGAGTTATGAGCTTACCAGTTCGGCTCTTATGAGAACGGGAAAGCCATGAGAGCGAGACGACAACCGTCCAAACAAAGCTAAAGGTTACGTTAAGTGTGTGTTTACTTTGGGCTTTATAGCGTACCGCATTGGGTTCAAGTCGTTAAGTGGGGCTTCTTAATTGTGTTTTAGGTAAACTGAATTTATTTAACTGTTAATGTAACCATCGTGTTTTTCTTTTTCATTTTGTCAAACAGAGAAACACGCTCGTTGATGTCTTTTATACGATAATAAGGAAAAGGTTGTAACACAAAAGAAAAATCTCTCACCAACAATTTTTAATACCTGAAAAAACATAATTCAGTGCTTTAGATATATATACGCAACTTCAGTATATACCACGCCATATGCAAAAAACATACACAACGAAACAGTACCATCCAAGTCATACAAGCATCTTTTCTTTTGTAGGCAGATAAAATTCAGTTCCCAGTTCCCGAGACGCTTAATGTATTTAATTTTTTCTCTATTTCGGTCGGCAGTTCGCGGCAGACGCATGATTTATGCATATTCGAGCGGAGCCAAACCTTTAATTACACGTTGTTAAAATATGGCAGTTTGTTAAATCGTTCGCTCTGCTTTTGTTTTACCAAACACCGCGGCTCTTAGAGAACGGTTCCCTTTTCTCCTCTAACCAAATTTTATGTATCATGTATTTTTTATATATCATGTATGTATTTCGTATAATTGCCTTCGCTTTCCAACAGCTTTTAGGTTTATTTGTACAACATGTTTGAAGGCATGGGAAACCTCATAAGAACTCGCTCATCAGATTACTAACTCGTAAAGCTTTTAAAATCACAGTGATTTTTAAACCTCTAGATTGGTAAGTGATGTAATTTTCGCTACTGATATACAAAGCCTACAAGCTTGGCTTGGCCTTATAACGAACTACTCTTCATGATGATAGGGATTCAGAAGCCCATGGCCCCCAGGCACGCCACTGTCCATACTGCCATAGTTACCTACATAATGTAAATGCGAAATTAAATATGTCTGTCAGTTTGCCTGTAAACTTTTCACTTCTCATCGGATGATTGAATTTCGATGAGCAAAAAGATAGACCATGGCCAGAATTAGAACATAGGAAGCTTTTTATCCCGGTACACGTTCTTGTAGGATCATTTTCGATCTCCACACGGGCGGGCAAAAGCTAGTCTTTAATACACATAACAAGGATCATAGCTCAGAAAAACTAACGATATAACGATGTAACAATGTCATCATGGGACTTCATTTCTTCTTTCATTTCTAATGTTTCATTAGCGCTCTCTCTCGCTTTTAAATCACGTAGCCAGAAGCAACCGTGAAATCGATCGCATAATGACATCGCATAGAAATTATACGATGCACTTGTAGAATTTAATGCCTCAAATAGCTCCAAAAAGCTGCTGTAACAAAAGTCTTTCTCCGAAATTACTACCGACTACCGTTCATACTGTGCTAGTACAAATAGGACCTGTCGACATGTTTACGACACCCTAGAACAATAGCCTGGCAAGGGACTCGGATGACAGGCTACTGTGTCAAAGCCGACGGCCACAAAGCCCACATGCAGTGGACAATGTCGACTACTAATGTCCTATGATCGTCTCTCGCCATAAATCAGGAAGCTACTGTGTTTTTGTGAGCAAAAAATGATCTTTTACTGCTGTCTTCGAACTTGTCGCGTCGATCGATTGCATGTGCAATATATTGTGCCGATTGCTTTTGATCTTTGACATAGAACTTTGTAGATGCACGTTTGTGTTCGCCGCGTTTATTGGCAGTGGGGTGCACATGGTGTAACATGGGCTCATGCTGGTTTTACGCGTAATAAAAGTTATGCAAAAGTAAGTGCTAGCTGTCATTGTGTTGTGTTCTCAATTAGCAATTTGTTTTTTTAGGTTCTAGATATGTATGCATGTATGTAAATAGTCACAAATATCTTACCCACACTTCAAAAGTACTTTTCTTGTAAACGAATAGACCTCTTTCAGAACACTATGGTTTCTATACTCCAAAAGGAATTCTCATTTGAAACTTGCTTAAAGTATCACTCATAACTGGCGGGCTCATAACTGTAGGCAAGTACAGTATAGCTTCTTTCTTACCAACAAAGTTTTTTTTTTTTTTTAATACCGCTAATCTCCAATGTTACACCCTCCATCTTCAGATCAAGCCCATTCACGTTCTATAGCTCACGATATCATAATAAAATCATTAGCGAAAATATCGACATCTGAATCGCGCGGCCGCTTCCGCTCAAGGAGGCCGGTATATTACATTAATTACAGGTTTCTTATATCGTGGGCGGGTAATTGGTTCTATCGCACGCTGTCCTCACTTCCTGTCTTTTGCTGGTCTTGTATGGGAACACTGGGGACTCAAAAGTACCCGCTTGGTGTCGGGTGTCAACTATTGTGGCAGCCAGCGCGGCACCCACGCAATGCAGTACGATGTGGAGTAAATTGTGCATGCGAAGCCCTTTATGGAATCTTCAGGTTTTTTTGTTGATTTTTCGGCGATCGTCATGGTTGATAGCTGAATTATGATTTTGATGTGAGATATGACTATTTTCGATTGCATTTCCTTATTCGTCATTAGATGATCGATAAATCTTTTTTCTAAAACTCATTTCAACAAACAGTTTACCGCTTTTGAACTGAAAGACCTATGTAATAATTTTTAATATTATGTAATTTCCTGATGTTTGTTGGTACCTACTATACCATTCCATCTGAAGTTTATTTTCTCTTATCGAAAGAAACTCATGGTAGGTAAAGGTATCTTTACAAAATTAAGTATTTTTGCAATACCTAAAGCTCACAAAGTTATAATCTTGGACACAACCGACAAGTTTTTTGACTAACGTAAAACGTAAATAAGCTGGTTATATTTTTGGGGTACACACTACACAGCTACCTAATTCTTAAGGTAATACGAATCTAACCAAACCAAAGAGATGTCAAAAATGTATCGTACCTACGTTTCAATCTAAAGGGCGATGTGCCATTTAGTAAAGATAAGATTATCGAGAATCGAGATACACTCAAAAACTACGCTGATCTTGGATTATCTCTTTTTATAGAAATCCGATACCACTTCTACACAAAAAGCGTAAAAAGCTCAAATGTTACGCGGGTTACAAATAAGTTTTACATTGGTATTGTATGGTAGCGGACATTGTTGTTATCTGATCGGAATTCCGCTCATTTCGCATCCTACGCGTATCTGAGGCTCAAGTAGTGAAGGGTGCATTGTGTAGGTGTAACAAGATCACCGAATGTACCTGTTACAACAATGTGAAGCGCACAGGTTCGCACCAAGCGATGCTCCCTTGTCAAGCTATTGTCGTAGATCTGTCAAATCTTTGCGTAACGCAGTGGCTAGCTAAAAAAATGTGAATTTTTTTTTTAAAGAATAAAAGTTTTAAATTGATTTTAACGTTTTTAATCTAACTTATAGTTCTTAACAAACTTGATTCAAATCAGGATGTCCACTCGGCAATCACCGTTAGGGGGGGGGGGGGGGGGGGGTGTAACTTTCGCTTGACAGTTGAGGGAGTTGCTTACCTCGAGCACGTTATTTGGCACGAGGGGCATGACTTACCTAGGCGAAACGCGATGTTGGAGAAAAAAGTCTTGGTTGAAAAGCATTCGCGAAAGAACCAGAATCAAAAGTGCTCACTAAAATCAGCAAGTTAGACCGCTATCAGTGTCCAACTTTGGCTCTAATATGTATACAGAAAAGAAGTGACTTCGATGGGTATACCTTCTCAACTTGTTGCAGAACTTTCAGTTTCAGCATGAGGCACCTATTTATATTAGGGGACAGTCTAAGTTAAAAAAAATACACGTGTGTTGGTATCAATACGTTCTAATTAGGTAGGTAGGTATGAATGTACCACACCTATTCTGCTATTTAATTTGGTATTTTGTTCTAAATTAGTAAGTTTTAGAACAAATATAATTGGCATCTTTCTAAAACCCAACCTATATTAGATTAGTGGATATTTTCAAATATCAATGATAATTGATGAAATGAATGATAATTGTCACACTCTTTCTTTTCTCTTTTCCATTCTTCACAATTCTAAAGCTTCTTTGTATCTTCGGGAACGCTTTGAGTATCTTGTGCCTAGAGGTCAACCTTGTCGCTCATTATGATCTCTTCTCCTTCGTTTCCCTCCCCACTCCTCAAGTGTAGTGTTTTGATGGATCACTGTTTGTGCTGTGCACCTTTGGAATTCACTTCCACACTCCTTGCGGGAAAGCCCTTCGTCAGAGGTGTTCAAGATAGGAAAAAAGGAACATTTCCTGTCAAAATGATCAATATGTATATATGTATATTATATAGGATTTTATAGGTTCGTATATAAATTTACTATATGTATTACGTATACTATATTGTATGCATGTAGTTTAGTTTATAAAATTAATTAATTTAAGTAACAGAATGGAATTGTAATGCTCATAAGTATATCCTCTTCTGCAAATCTCGCAGTCAAAATTTGGTTTGCTGTAAGAAAACCCAATTATGGGTTAAGCTCGCCATTGTACGTAACCTATATTATTGCAATTTGTATGTATATTTGTTATTTTGTGTGCAATAAAGAATAAGAATAAGAATAATTTTGTCCAACATTTTGATAGCAAAGAAACATTAAAAAAAAATCAGCAACCATCCAAAAGTCGGCACGATGTTTGTATAGAATAACATACATCAAAAATCACACACAGAAAGTGAGGTCCGAGCGGACAGCACAAAAAATATACGGAGTAGGTAAAAGATTTCTGCGGAGCATGACTCCCCGTGGCGCCGCGGCCGATTTCAAACGGTCCTCTCTCTATAACCTGACAGCCGAAATTACCCCACGTCAGTAAAAACGACATCTCGAGAGCAGTTTGTTTTACACAACAAGCCGTTCCGATATAACGATGACACGTTTTTGACACCAATCTATTGCTCTCATTAGGAACCTTTTTTTGTAAAAATGGCCAATTTTGTTAATAATTAAGGCAATATGAATGAGACTAGCCATTAGTGTCAGGTTTATAGGGAGTGGACAAAGCATTGTAACTAAAAAAATGTTAAGATGGGCTCCTGAACTAATTTTGTAACTGTTACTGCGATTCATTAGGAACAGTAAAATAAAATCTTACCTACCGCGTTGCTGATTCGAAATCCGGTCTTGATTTTAGAAAGATATAATCATTTATCTTTAGATGGTTTTTCACCTAGTTACCTAAGTCGGGCTAACGCAACGCCACACTGTGCTCTAAAACACAAATTACAGATGTTGCTCATAAGCCGCTAAGCTGAAGAAGTGGAACTAGACTGGCCACGTCTGTCGTATGCCCAATGAATTGTGGGCCAGAGTAGCCACTTCTGGGGCCCTGACACAGCCAAAAGGCGTCGCGGCAGAGCGCATAGAAGATGGCGGGACGAGCTGGACATGACCAGCGAGCGACCTGTGGTCCACATTGGCCTTGGATCGAAACAACTGAGATGCCATCGGGAGAGGCCTTTGCCCCGTCAGTGGGATAGTGCAGGCTAACAGTATCAATATCAGTACCTAGGTCGGTAAACGACCTACCTAAACAAAGGACAAACGGCTCGACCAATATAGAGCATTGTATTTTTGAACTATTCTCTAAATGCCTATATACTAAATTAGGTACTTACCTACCAACAAGTTTAAAAGAGTAGCCGTAAGTGTTTATTGGGAAACAAAAAACAAAGTTGAGGAATATTTGTGAAACATTGTTTCCCGCTACCGCATACAAAATAAATATATTGCTGGAAATAATGTTAAGTAGCTTTGTTGTATGTATTTGATTCTCGCACCACAAAAATATGTTGCTGAACAATGTAGTGTAACTTTTGTTTTCTTAAATACAGGGCCGGGGTATTTCAAAATAAATAAATAAATCATTCAAGACTAAAAACGGGATATTTACCATGTTTACTATTGTTTGTAAACATGTTACATATCCCGTTTTCAGTGTTAATGATGATGTTAATGACCATGACAGTTTAAAAATGTATCTACAAATAAATAAAATTGCAGTGTCTGTTTCTAATTTCAAAATAACAGCTTTTTACTGAAAGCATATGAAAACTATATACGGTACTTAAAAAAACACAAACGTTTTTTTTTAAATTTCGTGTCTTTCCGTCTGTCTGTTTGTTTCTGCTAATCTCCGAAACGACTGGACCTATTTTGACGGGACTTTTACTGGCAGATAACTGATATTATAAGGTCTAACTTACGTTACTTTTATTTTGAAAATATAATTAGGGTTCAGTGAAAAAAAATTAAACCCCTCGAAATTGTTAACACGATGCTATTCAAAAAGGGTAAGTAATATTATTTTATAATAATTTCACGCGAACGAAGGTTGCAGGCAACAGCTATAAAAAATAAATGTTCTGAAAATAGAGACCATTAGCGCCATCTGTCGTGGAGTGGCTAAACTACAACGACTAATGGCCACCGCCATTCCCAAAGCACAAACCGACTCAACAGGTTCAAAAACGTCTGGTTCTGATCACTTCGACGCAATTGAAAAGATGTCACTTTATAGCGGTAACTGATCCATGATAAGAGAATGAAATATTGTATTGATGCTCGATGATGTATTTAGGATGCCAATTTTCTTTTTCTGTTTGAGTCGTTCCTATATCTCGAGAGTGTTTGCTTTGTTCCACACTTTTACATGCACTTGTAAAACAGCTTCTAGGGTTGTTAGGTAAAAATTTTTTTTTGTGAATTCTAGATACCGCCTTTCCGGTCGTTCCCGCTGGTTAATACCCCGTGGTTAACACTATTAACTACTGGGAATGTTGCGTTCTACTGGTTAACAGTGTTGACAAACGCGATATTTTTTTCCCAATAGATAATACCCTCGTCTCGCGAATAGTTCAGGAGTCAGGTTAAAGAAAAGTAAAAAGAAATCTATATCTATACTTAATATTAATGATTATTTTTTCTGATACAAAAAATCTCAACTGATATAAAACTAGATTCTTTTTTTAGATTTAAAAAAAAACCTTATTACATTTATTGTGATTATCTATTTCAAGAAATAATTATTAATTTGGTGCCTCAAGTCTTAAGTAGAGCACTTTGAAGAACCGTTATATGTTTTACTAGCTGTTCCTCGCGGTGTCACACGTTGCGTGGCTCCTAAGGGTCGTAGCGTGATATTATATAGCCTAAATCGATAAATGGACTATCCAACAAAAAAATATTTTTTCAACTCGAACCAGCAGTTCCTGAGATTAGCGCGTTCAACCAAACAAACTCTTCAGCTTTATAATATTAGTCATCATCATCTGCCTAGCCTTTTCCCAACTATGTTGGGGGCGGCTTCCAGTCTAACCGGATGCAGCTGAATACCAGTATTTTTCATGGAGCGACTGCCTATCTGACCTCCACAACCCAGTTAGTACTGGGTAATACGATACCCCTTGTAAGACTGGTTGTCAGACTTTTTGGGCCACTGACTACCTAACGACTGTTAAATATCTATAAATGACACCCGGGACCAATGGCTTAACGTGCTTTCCGAGGCACGGAGAAAACTCGGTATGTAATGGGTGGTCACCCATCCACAGACCAACCTAGGCAAGCACGGCTTAACCTAAAGATCGATCCGAGCGGCTGTTATTATTTAGCCACGAGCTCCTTTATAATATTAGTATAGAAATAGATTTATTTTTACTTTTCTTTAACCTGACTCCTGAACTATTCGCGAGACGAGGGTATTAACTATTGGGAAAAAAATATCGCGTTCGTCAACACTGTTAACCAGTAGAACGCATCATTCCCAGTAGTTAATAGTGTTAACCACGGGGTATTAACCAGCGGGAACGACCGATCCTTTCCATGCACAAGATCCACCAGAATTTACTTCTCAAAAAGAACAGTCTCATTGACCCCTCTTGCCTATTTATGAAAACATAATGTATGTTCGGAAAAACAATTCTTTTTAGTAAAATAAGCGACAGGCATAATGTAATACTAGAAGTAAGGACATATTAGATCAGCCACGTTTCAGATTGTCAAAGGTACGCACTTCTTTTAAGGGGTACTGTCTAAAATGTTACAATAAAATACCACTTGACATTTCTACAACTTAATGAAAAGAAATTTAAAACATGCATAAAACGCACACTATGTAAGCGAGCAAATTAAAAGTTGGAAGACTATACTGTAGATAAAAATGCTTGGCTTAATGCTGGTCCTGCTCCACAGCCACTTGGGCTCACGAACTAAGATTTTAATGTTTGGAAGAGATGCGCCCCCTCTAGTTCTTTAATTAATTTATTTTTTCGTTTGGAAACTTAGTTACTTTGATTACCATTGTGTTATATAAATAAGAAGCATTATTTCAGTTTTTTTGTAAATCACCATCATGTAGACTTTCTATTATGGTTAGTAGGGCTTATCCTAATCTTTAAGATCTTAATTGTTTTTTTTTTCTTTTCCCTTTCTATCTCTGCGTTGTGTTCACATATAGAAGCAACAATTTGCTACTCTACAACCATAGGGGCAAACTAATTAGTTACCATGTTAAATTATTGTGGAAGCTGCAGAAGATTGTAAAATATCCTTCTTTGTATAGATTCCATATGTTAGTATTATACACACACGTAAATAATATTATTACATTTTACTTTAAAAGTAGTGTGCGTCAAGCTCATTTTTAGCTCACCATCGGGAGTCTGCCAGGTCCACTTCCTGTGCTATAGGATTGGTATAACTGCATATCACATGTGTGAGTGCTATGTACTGTGAGGCTACATCTTTGTTATCTTTCATTGACTGGAATGTGCCTTGGTGGCTGAGAGAATGTCATGCGCACTCAAATATCTCGCTGATGGTGGCGGGTGTGTTGGGTCATTTAGTTCCCTTCAATATGGTTGAGTTGAATGGCGCTGATCCATGCGCCATGTTCGTGAACGGGCGCTGTCAGTTGGGACTGGTCACCTCTTAGCTGCCACAGTTTATTTTAATTACTTTTTTTTTTTCATTGTTGATTTAATCTTTTACTCTGGACGCTCTTAATGTGCAAGTCTTTCTTCATCGTTCTCACATATATGTATAATCTCAACATGAATGATGTAACCAAGATTTTGTAAAAATATTTTGATTTAAAAGAGTTGTCCATGGAGTTTCTTGCCCATTCTTCTCCATAGCTACGCTTTGGAATGTGCAACTACAGAACTTTCTCAAGTTATTATGTCTTGTGACTGTGACTGTAGCTTCGCTTCTTTTTATGTTTTTGAGATTCAAAAGTGCCTGTGATGGTCTAATTGAAATAAATACTTTTGACTTTTTTTTTGAATTGCGTTAGCAGATTTAAAACAAGATTCTCGTGTTCCGATTTTTTGGAGTTTTCAGATATGATAAAAAACACTTGTGATGAATAATGTATTTATTTAGGTGATTAATACCATGTTTATAAAATATCTATGCAAATAATGTATTATTTTAGAAAAAAATTGAATTGTATTGAATTTTGTAAGTGTTCTTAATTGAATTGTGGTTACCAATGTGTACAGTAGGTAGTAGTGTTAGTATGATTACAAATTGTAATTCTTGTTGCAAATGGTAGAAATCTAGAAGAAACCAGGCAAAACAACGGATCATCGGCTCGAAAAAATTTATTACAACACACGTCACAAAACATACATTTGTACAACCATTTCACATTATAATAATTATACAATATAGTAAATAATGACTATTCAGTTTTAGATCGAGGAATGTTTTATCTCGTCACAAGGAGCTATAATACCGAATAGATTCAAGTTTAAAACGTTTTCTGCGGGCAACGCGATATGTATTGATAGAAACTTTAGAAATATGGGCACGCTCTTAGAGTGCGAGTCCTAGAAAGAGGTGGCGTGACGACCTGGACGCATGCTGCGAGGGTTGGTTCGAGGCGGCGCGGGACAAGAGTTCATGGAAAGATTTGGGGGAGGCCTTTGCCCAGCAGTAGGGTAGCATGAATTATATGAATATGTATACGTATGCTTTAAATTTTAGTTTTGTGACCTGGTCATCAGCTAACCACTCCGAAAATCTTTATAAAATGGACAATATTTAGCACTGTTGTTCCTCCGCTTTATTAAGACGTATATTCATATTGCGGTCATTAGTCTGCACTTTTTATTTTACATCAGAAAATAAAGAATAGAATGCGAAAGCGAGCTCGAAAACATTTGGAAACTGTCTGAAATGTGATTTTTTTTTTTTGAGAAATGATGCAGAAAATCTTAAGAAAAACTAGTAGCAGGAACGAGCGAAGCGAGCTCGAAAAATTTCGCACCTGGTCTCAAATAGGATAGAAAAAACTTTAGAATAAAGCAAATATAAAATGCAAGAGCGGTCGAAAACTCCGCCTGGAATAAGAATAAGTTTGTCGACTTTCGTAAAAGCGAGCGAAGCGAGCTCGAAAATTTTCCGCGGTCCGCAGGCCACGAGTTGGGCACCAATGTACTAGAGCTTAAATTAATAATATCCCTCATTTTACAATCACGGGGAAATTTGGGACGCAAACAGTGTAAAGTCTCAAATTTTCCCTGACCTTCCAAGTAGCCGCTCAATTTCCTAGACTTGCCTTGACCACCTTAAGCTTCCCTGGCTTTTCCTCGACTTTCCAGAATGTAGACACCCTGATTACGTAAAAATTGTAGACGCGGCTCCAGACTCCGGACTTAAATAAAAGTAACCCAAGTTACTCTTTATAACATCAGCTATCTGCAAGTAAAAATCCGGTCAAAATCGGTCCAGCCGTTTCGGATATTAGCCGAGACAGAAAATGAACTAAACTATCTGCCAGTGTCCGGTATCGGAAGCCGGACCACAACATATCCGTACCAATTGAGCCGAACCTTTACAAGAAGAATTGCTCAATGCTCGACTGTTTTGTGAGGAAAAAATACATCTAGGCAAAACTCGTCTCGCGCATTCTTGTATGAGTTCCGAAAGCGTTCTATATGAGTTACACAAGTTGCAGTTGGCACATAACTACACAGATCGATTAAGGTAACGCATTTCCGCAGTTTTCTAGTTCTTTCTATGATTCAATAGAAATTAGATACATTAAATCAATAATACACAATAAGACTTACATTATAATTTGAACCACAAGATCCTATAATAAATATACTAATATATTTAATACATGAGTGTTCTTCGGTTATTAATTATCTTTCAAGCCAATGTGATTCCTAGATATGTAATAAATTAATACAATTTCAACAATTTACGATTCTCACTGGAAGTATGACAAAATGGAAGTTCAGATTTTAAAACATGAGAGAAGTTTTATAGGTAAAAGAATTGAAATACCTTCAACTTATTCAATATGGTTTATATTAATACTTCTGCCGTACAATCGCACTCGTCTAAACATACCCACATGTATCAACAAAACAGAAAGGACAATGTTGGAGTAGGACAATGTTGGAGTAGGACAATGTTGGAGTAGGACAATGTTAGAGTAGGACAATGTTGGAGTAGGACAATGTTGGAGTAGGACAATGTTAGAGTAGGACAATGTTGGAGTAGGACAATGTTGGAGTAGGACAATGTTTAACTTATCAGGCATTGAATTGCTTGTAGTTAAGTAGTACTGAACATCTAAAATGCATAACTTATAAATAGAAAATAACTACAAACTACACTATCAGTAGAAACACTACCGGATCAAAGAATAGCTCTTAAAAGTTTAAATTAACTACATTCTTCAATAAATATTTTTCACAGATATGGAAAACTTGAAAAAAAGATCTAATCATATAAATCCGCCATTTTCAATAATGTTTATCACAAAATTACATGATTAGCGAACGGACAACCGAAACATTGGAAATAAACAGTCAATAAAGGAATCAAACAACTGGCTTTGTTCGCAACCAAGCAAAAGTAAATAATTCGGTAATCATTCCGAGATGTATAACACAAAAAGAAGAAATATAATACGTATTTTCCAATTAAAAAAAAACAAGATAAAACGGTTTTTATACAATAAGGTTTCTTTAGTAAGTGACTTATACTAAATTTCATGACCTAGGTGCTATAACCTTATAATTCATCCCTGAGCAGAGTGTATCGGTTCTTGGACGGCGCTAGTTTCTTGAACGTGGACTCAGGAGGAGTGGTCACCTTGACTTCTAGGTTCAGTACTTGCTGGTCTGGGTCGGGACCGTAGTGGAACTCCCTGAAAAGAACAACGAAGTTATTAATTTACGTTTACAACTATCAGTAAAGATGAGACCCAAATGAAAAAAAACTTTATTCCACATTCAGGATGATCAAGGGACGTGTGTGCATGTTTCATTACGTGTATTATAAATAAAAAACAAAAAAAAAGAAACATAAAAAAATATATATTATAATGTTCCTGGTGCTTCGACAAGCCTTCCCTCTGTAAAAGGTAGTGTGGGCAGTAATCCAGTTCGGACGCTATCCCGGACGGTGGACGTCACACGCTAATTAATTGGTTTCCTTACATTACGAGATTAATACAGCAATTTTATTTGAAAATTCATGAGGTTCACAGTACCATACATAACATCAGGCATTTTATCGCCATCGGAACTCCGATGGCGATAAAATGCCTGATGAATAACTATTCATATTTACTCGAGGTGTACGAATATCTGCCGCGAGCTCATTGGGAACGATCCATGGTCATGAAGATTGTGACAAGACAGAACAACTAGACATGCATGCATGGATACCATTGAATCGTGAAAACAGAAAATATGCTCAAAGTGGGTTGTATAGTGAAAACCGCGATGGTTTAATTGTATCGTAGTGATCTTGTGGGATCGGCTAAAAAATACAAACGTCCAAAGAATACGTCAAGACAGGAAAGATGTCTTTTAAAACGTCAAATACCTACTCGGAAATGACTGAATTAGTGAATTCTACAAATTTGATTAAGGGACTGAAGTGACTGGGAAAACTTTGTTATTGCGACCGAGACAGAATTCACGCCCAAGCCGCAGGTGAGGGTGTTATAACATATATATATGGTAGGGTGTGTTAACAAATGCCCACGTGTATCAAACGATGTTTTTCAACACACTTTCGAAGAAATTAACTAACAGAACGAAAAGTGTTTTTGTCATGAATTATTATGAAATTATGATTTAATTTGCTTTTTTCCGCGCTTTGCTTTTGCAGATTGAGGTAGAAGCAAAGGTATGAAGCCGCTATACAGCCTAATATGAAAAATAGAAAATTCAAATATTTTTTAATTTATATTATTCTTAAAAGTTATTATTTTTAAAATAATCATGAAGAATTATATAAAACTTCGCATTAATGTGGGAAGTGTTTTATATATTTTTCACTATTTATTGCTGACACCAACAGACTTATAAAATGATTTAAAGACTTATGAACTAAGTGCACACGTTCGAATCTCGTTTAAAAGTATTTCACATCTCATCAAACTACATTAACTACGAACAAACTCGTAACCTTCATTATTATACATTTAGCCTGAATAGTTATTCTGTTAAACACATACATGGTGTAAAAGTACCTATCACCTAGCCGTTATCTCTAATTCTGTACATTAAACGAAGAAACCATGAGCAAAAAAATATTAATAGACTTTTATTCTTGGTGTGAAAATTCGCTGTTTTCACTAGTGCACAATGTAAA
This sequence comes from Noctua janthina, assembly GCA_963576755.1. Classification (NCBI taxonomy): domain Eukaryota; kingdom Metazoa; phylum Arthropoda; class Insecta; order Lepidoptera; family Noctuidae; genus Noctua; species Noctua janthina. The sequence continues at coordinate 7,726,031 of OY755058.1, forward strand.
GCAAAACATTGAGCTCATAGGTGCCTGCAACAGAACATGGGTCCTGGGGATCGAAATTAAGTACGTGTGAAAAAGTTAGAACTTTGACCTTCAATATCTCAGTAAGGTTGCCAGTTCAAAATAAATGATCGCAATGACTAGGAGGACATGTAAACTACGGCTTCGTTAAGCGTCTTTTTACACCTGTTATAAAAGATTCAATATTATTATTAAAGAGAACAATGCGAATAATTATGCTGAAAAAATATCACACAGTAGTTGGACAATACGGTATGTAAAGTTCTCATGACAAATTCTATTGCAAATGACGTCTTATCTTGAGCGTTATCAACAAGACTGTTCAAGTCAAGCAGCTCAACACTTGAATGAAGTGAAAGTATATGCGAAACGTTTTTATTTACCGCTATATTTAAATGACTCATCTATTTTTCACTAAAAATTGATGGTAAAAATGGTTTGTTTCTCTAGGTGTAGAAATCGAATTACATAACTAAAATCTTTGCAAATTTGAATCATAAATCTCGCATCCATAAAATAAAAATGGTTATTTACCAATTGAATTGTGATTTTTGGATTACAAAAGCAGAAGTGGACAGAGCAATGTGGGTGTACAGTCACGAGCACCAATATGTAAACACTTAACAACTTTTAGAAGTGTTATTCTCCTACAGTTGTGATTAAAATGTCATGTTGTTACGAACATAGTATTTTAGAACTCATATTTTTATGAAAAAGATCCTATCTCCAAGTTACAGTCGTTATTTCTCGCGAAATTTGATTTTAAATTTAGGAAATTGTATACATATTGTTGCTCGTGACTGTACTATCAGGTACACCTCTGCCTTCGGGATTACAAGCGTGATGTTATGTGTTGTTGTGAAAAGCAATAGTTAAGTACCTAGAATTTTTATACAATATAATGCAGTAGACTGGCTCTGTTACATGGGCTTAAAATCCACTCAAAAAATTGAAGAATGTTGAAACTTGAATAATAAAATTGAATTCTTAAGTATGTCTGTGCTAATTTATTTAAATGGATCACTCATTATAGTTTAGAGCTTTACAAAGGAGCAGTAAAAAAAATTACTTTGATTTAAGGGTAAATCATGTCAATCATGCAGTGTCAATTGAGAGAGAATACCTGTGCAATTTTCCAGAGTATAGGTCCAGCAGGAACTGCTTTAGTCTGCCAGGCTTCTCCATTTCTTTGTAGTCAGGGAACATGTACATGTGGCGGAAGGAGTCAATGGCAATGAGTGGCAGGTCTGACATGGACTTGCCCAGATGATGCAGGGGGTGTTCGAACCGCACGCCGTCAGCCGTAAGGAAGTTTACGTTCTCTGTAATTTTAAATGTAGAATGTCTTACTGGCTGGTAGTAAAAGTAGATCATCATCTGCCTAGCTTTTTCCAACTATGCTGGGGTCAGCTTCCAGTCGGTAATAAAGCAGATGCGAAACATATTAAACACCTGTATACACAAACAAATAAATACCTTTATGATTCATAAAACGTGACACTGTCCTTGACATCATAATTATTTGAATAATAATGTATGGCATTGATGTAAATATTTTCATGAAGCTAAATGTAACTGCTATATTTGAACAAAAAAATGGAGGTATTTATATGTACACAATACCTATTGTTTGCAGGAAAAAATTGACTGTTATTCATTTGTTATTATGTTAGTTGAATGTTTATGTGATAAAAGTAATAATTGTATCTCTATCTATAGGTACTTACGCTTTTCCCCCTCTAACTCATTTAAAATAACTTCTTTGTACTTCTTTATGCTATCATTATCATCAGGATGGTGGAACAGAATCAGGAATGGCAATCCTTCCTCAGTGAGCTCTTCAGCATTCTCAAATGTGATCTCTCGGACCAAAGGTATGCACTTTTCTTGAGCCCATTTGTATAATTCTTCAAAATTCAACAAGGAACCAGTGAAGGTTTCATCAGGCTCTGTGGACTTCTTCCTGTCGGTTCTAAACACCACAATTGGTTGACCTAGAAATCAGTAAAGAATGGCTATTAAAACTTGGAAGCTGCTAGGCTCCAGAAAGAGATTTTATAAAATCTCTGTCTCATGCTTATTTCACATTTTTTATTAATAAAACTGTAAGAATAGCTTGTTAAAATAATGTGACATATTACTTAAATATTAACTCACCTGGAGGATGCATCTGCAGCGAGGCATCACCAAACCCAACATGGAATTGGCACTCATCCTTAAGGTTAGCAGCGACCCTCCTGAATGCGTCATACTCCGGCTGGTCCCGTCTGTCCATGTAACCAATGATGTGCCTCTTGTCTTCACTGATATCATGTAGCTCTTTGATGGCACCAAATGTGATAACAGGGTCGGTAAGCTGCTTCTTGATAAACTCAGCAAAGGCTTCAACGGAACGCTGGCCTAAACATAAATTGAGTTGTGTTAAAAATTGTTAGGTCTAGAAACTAGTCTGGAATGCAAATAACGAGATAACAAGTCATGTAATGCGAGAACTAGTTTGGTTATTTACCTTTAATGTTTAATGTACAATATGGTGATAGACAATTGAATTGAATTAAGATTGTTAACAATTTATATAAATAGTGTGAAATGTTTTCTCACCTCTGTACTCTTTTTTGGCAGGCATGCCATTCCGGAACATTTTTAAAGTGGGATACTTGGTTATATGGAACCTAGTGGCTACAGCCCCTTCTTTGTCACAGTCCACTTTACCCATGACCACCTTTCCAGTGTCATAGCCCGCTTTAGTTACTTCATCAGCAGACTCGTCAAATATTGGCATCAGCATATTACTGAATTTACACCACTCGGCATAAAAATTTAAGAACACTACTTCATTGGAAGCTGAAATAACAAACATTGTCAATGATGCATAAAATGAATTGTAACATTACACAGAAAATTAATTATTGATTGATTTGGGAATAAAGAAAACTGTGATTCTAAAAGCACTTCAAATGTTTGAATTTTGTCATATTATACTTCTCGTATCTAGTTATTTTGTAGAAACACAACTATGCTATCTAATAATGACATCTGACATGTTACATTTCTGTGATTGCTAAATGGCAATTAACATTCAAGTGTGAAACAATAATAAAGAAAAGTATTCAAATTAAATACTAGAGTTAAGTTCTTGATGACATAAATTAAGATAACACTGTTTCAATGTTTGTTTGTTTAAGTTGAAGGATTTATTTAATTAAATCTTGATGATGTGGCCACTTTATAATTAATACAAGATACTTGGATAATGAATGAGCTAATCAATATTATTTTAAGATCTTGAAGTGATTTAAATAGCTAGAGAAGTCAAGTTAAATTACTAATACTCAAATTAACCATGTCAAATTTTCCCTTTGCAAACATGTTTGAAACAATTACCTAGACAGATTGGTCAATTTGTTTGAAACCAAAATGTAAACAATTGATTGTGTATACAAAATTAGAGTAAGTTGACATAATCAGGAAAAAATTTATGTATTTTATCTCCACAATACGTAGGAAAACAAAAAGCTTCTAGAAAACGTGGAGTATGTATGTAACTCACCCAATACCATATCCAAATTACTTTGTGTAATTTGCACAGCACCGCTATCGGTAGGATTGTAAAAACTATGGCATATCTGAAACATAACAATTCTCGGATATTAATCAGCAATTACTTATTCATAATAGACCATAAAATCAACAACCCATTAGTTCACTTTTAGTGAATAGATTTTCAGACATTTTGACATTACAAATGCTTACCAAAAAAAAGACACAAGCTAGCGATTTATAATTATATAAGTTAAATGCATTCCAATTCATTGTGAATTGTAAAATAAGTCGCTTTTTACGTTGAAGTGAAAATATTACTGCCGCTACCGCTGCTGGTGTTAGCTGGCACTTGGCAGTTGGTTGGCTAACACTCTAACAGCAGCAGCTCACTTGGCAGTTGGCACTCTGGCAGGCCACAGACTATAATTTATAAGGATGTCCATGCCCGATTGGTGCATAGAGTAATAAGCTATGGAGGCAGCACGAAGCGAATTGACCGCTGACCATAATCTTCTAGCGTCCACAATTTACAAAATCCCAAACTACCTTTCCTACTCAGACCAACAAAAAAAGGAAGACGGCGCGCTGCGAACAGCAAAAGTGAAGCCACAAAACCATGCTCCTGCAAGTAAATACACACGCTCCCACACACCCCTACACTGTCTACCCCATAACATTCATAATAAAATTGAATTATGCTTTCCTGTGTAGTGAAAACTTGTAAAAACAATAGCAAACACATAAAAGGTCTCACGGAATCGGGAACACCCAAACACTCCGAAATATTTTAATCTATTTCAATTTTTAGATGTTCGCACGACGGCCTATCAAGCTATACAAAACCAGTTTATATATCTCTCATTGTAAAGAAAATCTATACAAAGTGAGGCCAAGTTATACTGGAAATGTACAGCTTCATGTGCCACCGTGTGTTCGAAGAATTAAATGCTCGATGGATTGTCGGTCCGAAAAACGATATTCCGATTAATACTTCAAATAAACTGCTAAAATTAGGATTCTGATTGGGGTTCCCTTTATCTGACACAATCTTGATGCTCCGAAATTTATTTGATATGACACACTTGGCATAATCTTTTTTGAACGAATATTTTTAAGGCATAAAAAATATTTAATATAATTACCTTTGGGAAAGTTAAAATTCCGCATATCGTTTATTTAGAGGGACGATTATTTGGTAGAATTTCAATTTCATATTTAACCTTAAATTAAAATTAAAATATTGTCTTAAAAATTTCAAAAAAAATAAAAAAAAGTCTCAATCTTAGGCAGTCGCTCCATGTAAAATACTGGTATTCAGCTGCATCCGGTTAGACTGGAAGCCGACCCCAATATAGTTGGGAAAAGGCTAGGCAGATGATGATTGTCTTAAAAAATCAATATGTTGTGCTACAAAAGTAAGTGACAGAAACGAATCGCTACAAAACAGACTCCACGTGGTCTTATCTGCTCTACCCCTAGAGTGTAATTTAAACACGCGTAGGTGCGGAGGGGCGATGTGGCCCGTGAGATGAGGAGCGGGTGGTTTGGTGAGCGTTAAACACATCTGCGACGATAAGCTCGCGTGGGTCCGCCGGAGCCCCGCAGAGCAGTTTGGAGTGCAAATCGTTATTTACCAGAGGAAACTGCACAATTGATCATTTTAGCATTCGACATAAAACTATCACAATGGCGTCTGTCAGTGAATGAACTAGTTTTATGTAAACGTCAAATGGTCAATGTACACACGGCGATACATCAAGCTACACAAATGCAAATTTCCATTACAACGTGGCCTCGCTTTGTATAGATTTTGAGAGATCTGATTACATTTGTTTTGTGGAGCTTGATTGGTCGCCGTGCGTACTTTGGCAGAGTGGCAAGCCCAGATATGCCGTCTCTAAAGCTTATTCCTTTATGATTTTCTAGTTACCAAGCCGCGGCTCCATGAGGCCGAGCCGCGCGGCCGAGCCTCGTGAGTGTGGACGTGAGCAAGGCCTGAGCCTCGCGGCCGGCCTCGCGTAACCCGACGGTTGTCGGCCTACTTCATAAAAACCAGCGCGGCTCTGGGTAGTAGGGACGGGCCACGCGTCCTGTTAGTGCGCTAGTGACCGCCACTACATCGAGTTGTGTTTTTATTCGCGCCAAGATTGATTGGACGGACGAGCAAACACTTTTTTTTTAATTGAATTGTACCGGGAGCGCGCGGTGTTTAAGGGACTGTTGGAGTAGTTTTATAAAAATAAAAACAAAAGAAATTATGTCCTGGTGGAGATGGCCACCATTCTTGAAGTGAGCAAAGAGCACTTGGATAAGAAGATTCACAATCTTCTTAGTAATTTTTTGAGACAGTTATAAAAAGAACAAGACTAACAAGTCTGGAAGTGGCAGTGACACTGTTTACAAGAATAAATGGCTCTGTTATAATGCGTTGTTGTTCTTGAAGGACAGGAATAAGCAAATAAAACGACAGACACAGAGGTGAGTACCTACCTACTTACAGTACAGACTCATTATATTACGCAAAATCAGTGTTTTTTTTTTTCATTCATATAACTATTAATGCGGTTTTTATTACTATGAATGTTGCTGAAGCTAAAAGCACGTCCTCTTCTTCGTACATCTCAAAAGAAACTGCCGGTAATATCTCTATATAGTCTGTGGCATCTGCGCAAGGTAGGCCGCGCGGCTCTTCAATGTGGACGCGTTACAAAAAAACACAAAAGCAAAGCTCGCGAGGCCGAGCCGCGCGGCTCGTAGTGGGGACGCGGCTTTACCTTCCCATAAACAGACCCGAGTCCATAGAGTAAAGTAATATAACGGGCCCGAGTCCGAACTGGACTCCAGACTGGTTGTTACGGACATCAGACTTTGTCAGATTTTCAGAACATATCTGCCTTATTCCAGAGTCCGGTCCGGTGGGTTTGACCGCACCTTTCATACTCATCAATGGATCAAATTGAAATTTAGAAGCGTAGGTAGTGAAGTTGTCCTAACTTTGATGGTAATGCTTTGAACCGGAGCTTGCCTGGCATATTAGTAGGAGAGCCGACTGCAAAATTTCCAACCTACTTGATACCGCGATAAAATGCACAATGGTTTCTCATAAAAGTGATGCTAAGTCCGGATTTGATAGTCTGCCACGGCGGCGCTTGCCGAAAGTAAAAAAAAAAGACATTTCCGTTGCGAAAAAGTGGGCGTTACTTTACCCATCTGTTAATGAAATAATAGTTATGGCATCAGTTAGAAATTTACTGGTAGATACAGAAAAGCGAAATCTGTCAGTATTTTTTTTGCCGGAAGTGCTTGGCAGACGCTCTCAAAGGTGACCATCGGGACCCCTAAATATACCCATCTGATACCAGCATGAAACCAATTCCAGTCGGTAACCTTCATTTCAAGAATATTTAAGTCTGCCAACGCTTTTTCTGCCGAAACACCTTGACAGACGAGATTATGTAAGCAACATCCGTAGAACCCGTGTTTTGGAATTGTACAGATTTCGGAGATTTTAATTACTGAAGGCTTATTGTATTGCATTTATAGTCATTACGAAGGTCTGTGTTAGGTAGTAAGTGATAAAAATATGTACAGGTGAGTGCCGATCAACAAATCGCCACCAATAACTCCAACACCTACGTCATCACTACTGGCACCGCTAAAGACTCCGTTGCATCACAGCTCCTCCGAACCTGCTGAGCGTCACGCTACGTTTATTAGTATATCACATCCTGATATTACGAAGACTAACCAGTTAGTCAGCATCGATGGTGAATTCCTGAATGTTACTCACCGTAGTAGCAAACGTAAATGCATTGAGTCAGGGATTTGCCAGGATATCGGCCTACCTTCATTCATGTCGGAAATGAAAACCATGTTTCTCGAGTTCAAGGAACAACAAAACAGTAAATTTGATCAACGGACGCACATAAGTGCGTCCGTTGAGGAGATTAAAACTCAAAATTCCAGCATACAATCGACGGTTAACTTTCTGTCGCAAAACTACGACGACCTTAAAATTAAATTACAAAAAATGGAATCACAACTTGAAACTGAACGGAAAAATAACTTAGCGTTTTTTGAAAACCCTAGAAGATAAACTGGAGAACCTGGAACGTGGTGCTAGATCGACCTGCGTGGAAATTAGGAACATACCTATTAGTAAATCAGAATCGAAAGAAGGCTTACTAAATACCGTGGTTAAATTAGGGTCAACCCTTAAGTCACTATCCAGCCTCTCGAGATAAAGGATATTTTCCGTATATGACCCAAAGACTCCGACACCAGGACTGTCGTCGTGGACTTTACGAGCAATTTACGAAAAGAAAAGTTTATTCAAATGTATAAAAAGTACCTACAATAACGAAAACAATAAACTGTCTACCAAGCACCTGAAAATCAGCGGCCCTGCTAAACCCATATTTGTGTCCGAAAATCTTTCACCAAAGATGAAACGCTTGTTTTTCCTGGCCCGTGATTTTGCCAGCACTAATAAGTACCAGTACTGCTGGATAAGAATGGCAAAATTTTTGTCCGAAAAAAGGATGGTAGCCAACATATCATGATCAGAGATGAGTCTGACCTTCCCAAAAAATGACTAGGTATCTATCAATTAATTTTAGTAGGTCGTAGTAAGGTCGTTTTGCTTAAGTCTTATATTATTGCCGTAACTTACTACGTAGAATTAATGTTTCGAAGATTAAAAAATACAAAAGTTCTATTATTAATTATTATGCATGTTCTGAAATTAGGAAATATGTCACTAATGTTATATTATCATTGTAATATTACTATAAACACAGATAACTACTTACATTCGCTATACTCACAACAGAAGATGTATTCTCTTCAAATTCTACTGCAAATGGAATACTTAGGTGTCTCCTGTACAATCTCCCGTCATTACGGATTATGCTATGTTACGTACAATAAATCAAATTATCTGTTGTTTGTTCTCAGCCTTGATAATGAATGACAACGTTAAAATAATGTGAAGTAGAACACTTTTCAGCTTCAGCATCACATCAATGCTCCCCGGAATAAGTTGACTCATACTTACATAACGTTAATCACGGCTTGAAAATTTTTCACGTTAACATCAGAAGCATCGGTAGCATTGCAAATTTTAACAACCTCATGATATTGCTGCATCGAATAAAGACACAATTTGACGTTGTGGTCTTATCGGAATGCTGGTTACGAAAATGCCCTCATCTTCCCTCCATACCGGGTTTTGTGTCTAATTACTCTGATCACTCAAACTAAAATGATGGAGTTGTGGTGTATACTAAAGCAGAGCTACAGTTCCTTTTAGAAAAGCCTATACCTACTCGCCGATGCAAACTGTCTTGTTCTCAAATTTAAAAATGAGGTGGCGCTTATCGCTATATATAGGTCACCTTCAAAAAGAAATATTCAGCACTTTATTACCAGTCTAGATGTAATCCTCAACTCACTAAATACTTTCAGAACCGTTATTTTGGTTGGAGATATCAATATAAACATAGCCCCTAATTGGGTTGATTCGAACTCAGACATGTACCTTAATGCTGTTGCGTCACATGCCATGTTGCCTGCTCATGTTTTCCCGACACGCAACGATAGCTACATTGACCACGTTATGCTAAAATCAAATAAACCAGCTATTACCTTAGTTCTTGACTCTCTAATTACTGACCAAGCTCCTGTTGTAGTTTTTTGTAATCTGAAATTAGATATCCCTAAATCACCTTCCCGTCAGCACCGTATAGACATTAATGCTTGCGTAGTGGCTCTTGAATAAGTTGACTTTACTCCCATTATGAACTGTCAAGATGCTGAAACTGCGGCTTCCATTATGCCAACCTTGTTTCCTCAGTTGTTGATCATAAATAATAATAGTCGTGTTATTGTTGTCCCGAACAGAAAGCGCATTATGAAACCGTGGATCACACCTGGACTCCTTAGGTGTATTCGAAACCGGGACAACATGTATCGTAAAATGAGGAGGGATGCTGAAAATAATACTCTGAAAATCACCTATAATCGATATAAAATTGTTCAACAATCTATTTTAGAAATTAAAAAGAGAATATGAACGACATGGATTTGAAAAACATCGCAAGAGTCCGAAAGCTACCTGGAATCTCACTAAGACTATATCCAATCTTCAAAAGAGTAAGGCCTCTGCCAGTGAGTTGTTATCTATAACTCCAGATCCAACTCAATCACTTGATTCTGTCAATGACTTTTTCGCAAATGAGGGAACAAAACTGGCATCTAAAATCATTAACTCCCCAAACTATAACTCTAGCAACACTTCTGACTCTGGCACTTTATATGTACACCCTAACTCGATGGCTATTTTTGGCACGGACAACGAAGAGATAGATTGTCTTATTCGTGACCTACGACTAACTAGTGCTACGGGTTGGGATGGTATCCCGGCAACAGTAATCTACAGTGCTAGAAGCACTCTTGTCCCAGTTATCTGCCACGTCTTCAACCTTGCCCTTACATCTGGATTATTCCCGACGGTGTTCAAAAAGGCAGTAGTGCACCCTATTCACAAGAGTGGAGACAGAGACAGTGTCAACAACTACAGACCCATATCTGTATAATGTTATCAATTCTGTCTAAGCTCCTCGAAAAAGTACTAAACAAACGTCTGCTGGATTACCTTAACTCACAAAATATACTCGCAAATAACCAATATGGATTCAGATCAGGCAAAAACACAGAGGATGCCATATTAGAATTAATAGGTTCACTAGCTCAAAATCTTAACAAAAAGGATAAATCAATAGCTATCTTCCTTGACCTTTCTAAAAGCTTTTGACACTGTCTCTGTCCCCATTCTACTCAGTAAACTAGAAAGGATTGGAATAAGAGGCCTACCGCTTAGTTTGTTTAAGAGTTACCTTAGTGGTCGCTCGCAAATCATCAGGATAAACAACCACACCAGTAAGGAAGCATTCCTCACATACGGAGTTCCGCAAGGTAGTGTCTTAGGACCTACCCTTTTCCTGGTTTACATAAACGAGCTCTGCAAACTCGACTTAAAAAACTCTAAACTAATTGCTTACGCTGATGACACTGTAATCCTGGTTCGTGGCAGCGACTGGAACGAGGCTCGACTTCAGGCAGAGTCAGCCTTGCGAGTTACTATGAGATGGCTCACACAGAATATACTTACCCTCAACTTGGATAAAACCAAATTTATCACTTTTAGTCCAAGCAACTATCACAGGGTGGGCTGGCATAACAGCCAGCCCCACCCTTCCGTTTGACAGCTCATGCGTGCCAAACAATGAGGACTGACACCTGTTTCTGTCCTGAAGTTATGCGCACGGACTCAATAAAATATCTTGGAGTCTGGGTCGACGGCACGTTGACATGGAATGAGCAAATCGATTCACGGGTAAGAAAATTAATTTTTGTTTTTAAAAATCTAAGGACGTCCGCCAATTTCTCTACTCTGAGAACTGTGTATTTTGCTCTTGCCCATTCCATTTTAACGTACTGTATTTCGGTCTGGGGTGGTGCTGGTAAATGTCTTCTGCTGCGTTTGGAGAGGGCGTAGAGGGCTGTCCTTAAGGTAATGGCCTTCAAATCTTATCGGTTCCCTACCAGCGAACTGTACGCGCTATGGAAGCTACCAACAGTAAGGCACTCTTTTGTGCTAAACAACAGTGTTGCGAAAACACTCAAAATTGTCTTTTGATCCAGAGTTTAGAAGACACAAACGTAGAACTGACAGAGTCTGCCCGACATCAAGTGTTAAATTGGAAATTGTCCACCGACAGTTCATTTTCTGTAGTTCCGTGCTTTATAATATAATAAATAAAGTGCTTTCTATTTATCCATGTACTCTCCGGGATTGCAAAAGACTTACTGATCAATGGCTTCATAATCTCACATACGAAGAATAGGAGAACTTAGTCAAACCGTAAAGATCTTTCTTCCGTAGACATGCACACCAAATACAAATAGAGCGGAGTGTGCTTGTGGGGTTCCACAAGCACACTCTACACTTACATTCCACAGACACGCACTACACTCACATACAACACTCCCACATGCACATCAAATACTTACATAATATTTAGTTTCTTTTTTGCTATGTTAATATTTTACTATTTTAATTGTTTACTATTTTATTTTTTACTATTTTAATGTTTGTATCTGGAATGCTGTCGTCTCCCTCCTGGAGGTGGGCGTTAATAGCTGTGACACAGTTTTTAACTAATGCAGCTATTTACGTACGAAATTACTTTGTGAAATGTGTTTTGTTCCAATAAAGATATTTGATTTGATTTGACTATCGCCTCCATATCCCATGGCGGCAATCCGGCAAGGAGGCTCGCCGCCTCGCCGGACATCGTGCGATACCCCCGGATTAGCCTTACGGCTACCACCTTTTGGGGCGCGTTCAGCTAGTGGGCGGCTGGCCGCCTCAAAGAACGCGCCCACACCGGGGCTCCGTAAAGGGTCATGGACCGCACGACCTCCGCGTAGAGCCTCCGGCAGGAGGTGTTGGGACCCCTCAAGTTGGCCAAGAGCCGCTTGAAAGCAGAAAATGCTACACGAAGTTCCACCGGCTGTAGAGGACCAGTCCTAGGTACTTCAAAGTCGACCCGACGCTGATGGAAACCCCTCCTACCATCAGTAGGGATCGCGACGGTGGCGTATTCCGAGGCCCATGAAAGCACATGGCAAGCACAAGGCACATGCCACCTCGAGACCCAATTGCCGGATCCTCTCCACGACTATCGCAACCCCGCGTGTCATGTATTCAGCCGCCGCCTCGTGCGACTATTCTCCAAACCTATTCACCAATAGATATTTTTATCACTTACTACCTAACACATACCTTTATAATGATTATACATGCAATACAATTAGCCTTCAGTAATTAAAATGTCCGTAATCTGTACAATTCCAAATTACGGGTTCTATGGATGGTTCTTACATAATCTCGTCTGTCAAGATGTTTCGGCAGAAAAAGCGTTGGCAGACTTATATATTTCTAAATGAGGGTTCATACCTACCGACTGAAATTGGTTTCATGCTGGTATAGATGGGTATATTTATGGGTCCCGATGGTCACCTTTCAGAGCGTCTGCCAAGCACTTCCGGCAAAAAAAATACTGACAGATATCGCTTTTCTGTATCTACCAGTAAATTTCTAACTGGTGCCATAACTATTATTTCAGTATCAGATGGGTAAAGTAACGCCCACATTTTCGCACCGTAATGTCTTTTTTTTTACTTTCGGCAAGTTCCGCCGTAGCAGACTATCAAATTCGGACTTAGCATCACTTATATGAGAAACCATTGTGCATTTTATCGCGGTATCTCAAGTAGGTTGGAAATTTTGCAGTCGGCTCTCCTATTAAATACCGACTTTCAATAGGCTATTAGGGAATGTATGGGCCACTGTTCTTTGTAGCTACTAGTTTCAGCAACAGTTTATAAGTCACAGCACCGGATCTTGAATTATTTCGAACCGGGGCTAAAACTGAAAAATGCCGCCCCCGCCTGGCAATATTTTTACCTTTATCATCATCATCATTTCAGCCATAACATCCTCACAGATGGACAGAGGCCTCCAAAGAACGCCACAACGACCGGTCAAGCGCTGCTCTTTCTCTGTTAAGCCGAAGTCTTTCGGGGGGGTCATAAGGGGCCATAACCAAGAATTTAGTTAGGGACCGATTGGAAGGGGGGGGGGGGGGTGTTAAACTATTATCAACAACTTTTGAAAAACGAAATTATGTCAACCATCTCTAAATAAACAAAACAATCAAGGGCGCCTAATAAGGCTTATTTGCGGGAGGTGCATCTTTAGCTTTCAGAAATTGTGTCAGTTTATAAAGATATACTGAAAAGAATGCAACATAAAATTTTCGAGCACAGCGAGCTCGAAAAAGCGAGCGAAGCAAGCTCGAAAATTTTTGCACCCTTCCTTTTGCATTCCACCTCGGATAGGTTGATTTATTAATAGTTGTCGGAGATTTCGGGGGGTTGCACTGATCCCTGCCTACGGCCTTGCCCTTGAGATAGTTAGATTTTTCAAGTTTTAAGATAAAGAGAACGCAAGAGCGAGCGAAGCGAGCCGGACCTCTATTTATTTTATTTAAATCAATAAGTTCAGAAAAATGATCACGGTCGACCTAGGCCCAACCCAGGCGATTGGTCAAGACGCCCGGCCATAACCCTCCTACCGGATCCGTTCTTGATACTAATAGAATGCAAGAGCGAGAGAAGAGAGCTCAAAATTAAAGCAGCTCGCCTCCGCCCCGTGTATTAGGTTCTAGTTTTGTTCATTTATGCAGAGATGAGAATAAAAGTAACTCAGATGCATAAGCGAGCGAAGCGAGCTCGAAAATTTTAGAATTCCGCTTCGAAAAAGATTGGTTTCTCTTGTTGAACGATTAAGCAGGACATCAGGTAATAATTTATATTCGAAAAAAGCTATTTTAAGAAAGTCTATCAATTTGGCGTGTATTGTGGCGCGGGGGGGGGGGCTCATGACCCCTGCGACTCCCCCCCCCCCCCTAGGACCGCGCCTGTGTTGGATATATATATTAATTAGGATAGGACAAGATAATTATGGTCTGAGAATAAAACGTGAGATTTAAAAAAACTTTTCAAATATAGCTACGCATCGTCTTTCGCACGCACGCTAACCCCCGTCAAATGTGAGTGCGTTTCACTTGCACACTGCCACATGTCACTGCACCGGTCGACGCGCGAGAAATCGCGATCCGGAGAATAATAAATTGTTTATTTTATTATTTTACTGTACTGTCCGTTAGTAATCGCAAAGTTGCGATAATGCTGAGTAGTGTATTCGTCTACCAATCTTGAATTTGCCGCCCGGGGCACGGGCCCCGGCTTGCCCCCCCCTAGATCCGGGGCTGAAAAGTCATGATAATTAGTTGTATAAAACATCTCAGTTTTTAATCAGGAATGTGGGGTTGATAGTGTTCGTCTCGATACTGTCACACCAAGCAAATACATACAAGTTTTTTTTTTTTTTACAAAATTACTTATTTATTTTTAAAACTCGAATTTCATTCCAAAATGGGAATTTTTTATAAAAATTAATGCACATAATTGGACGGATTTGTAAACATACAACATAAAAAATAATAATCTTAATACAGTAAAAACAGAGATTCTTCTTTGAAATTACAAACTAAACTATAGTGGCTTCTTATGAGAGCTTTATACAATCCAAATTAAATTTTACTGGATAAAGAGCACTGTTTTTACAAGTAAAATCTTTATAAACTTTGTGATGGGCTACAACTGCTTGAAGCCCAAGTCTAATCTATTGTGCTTATGGAGTTGTCTGCAAGACAAAAAAGATACATACATTTTTTTTTAACTGCCTATAAAATTATAACAGGCTGGTGTCCGCAACTCCACACGCTTTGGACATGGACATAGAGTTGCAGATACCAGCCCGTTATACAAAACAATACAATACAGCTGCCTATAAAATAAATATGATAATATTCTGATCTAAGCTAAGTCACTATAAATTCATAATAACATTGGACATCTCTTAGCATAGGTGAACTTAAACAATACAAATTGCTATAGCTATTCAAAAACTAAGATCTTGTATTTTAAATCTTATCAGCATGCTGTATTTTTTCTATCCAAGAACTACAAGAAATAATCCCATAGTCAACATGGAATGTCAGTAGTGGGTTAAAAGTTAAATGATCTCAATAGATATTAGTCTTGTAAGAATATTTTGTTGTTAGATGCTTATAAAATAAAAGTCTTCAATAAAAGTAGTCCTGAAAATACAATGAACACTGGTTTTACAGCATCGCTGCCACTCTGAAAACAAAAATCAAAGACATTTAAGAAAAGTTAGAGGAATAAGAAGCAGATCTCAGTTATACCATCATAGATATAGCGAATTTGGCTGTCTTCACAACTTAATGTGAAGGACTAAGGTAGATAAATAAATTAAGATTGTTATGGTACTTACTATAATATAGTAGTTGCATCTATCACCGAGGCAACAATCTGAACAGACCCAATCTTGGTACCAAATGTGTGTACAGAGCGACATATAGCGCTGCCTGGTCGTCGCACATTCAGTCTTATTTGAACACCGCTTCGATACATAATACTGTTTCTTAGCCCCTTGTGACCAATATGGGGTGCTGCCCCATTTGATCTCAGTCAAGCAAACATCTTGATTATATTCACAGTTTTTGATAGTTTTCACACATTTCTCATTGTTGTCCTCTTGATTTTCACAAACGTAGCATTCTAAACCTAAAACTGTTGAATAAATTTTAGTATACAAAGTTATTTACAAAAAACTGTCTGTTACATCAATCGAAATAGTTAAGTCATTTACCATTTATGACTGAAACAAGAATAATAACACAACTAAAAAGGCAGTGCTTGTACATATTGTTGTTAGGATATTTGTCTATTCCAAAACAAGGCACTCTAAACGTTTTGTTGAGAATTCAACCGCTTCATTTATTTTGTAAACGACCAAACAACGAACATTTGCCACACCCGTACTGACAGCTAGGTGTTGCCATTCCTTTTCCTTATTCCTTAAACACTAAACTGCAAATTCAGCGCAACGAATTGTATGTATGTAACATTGTTTGTTGATTAAAATGTAAAGAACGTGACCGACTTAATGTAAATAAATTGACTAAATCATGCAATTATAATTATAGGGAAATACGACCATTATTTTAATGATTGGGAAATCACGAGCCTGTTTACGACAGTTTGAAGATCTCTAAACAAGTTAGTTGGCACAATCGCGAATTTAGTTTTCTCACTCAAACAATCATCACGCGTGCAAATAGCATGCGTGGCTCACCAACTTTCTCTTCCTCCCATACAAGTTGGAAATCACTAACACATAAACACTATTTGACCACACGCAATTTTTCTCTAAGTACACAAAGAACTTGGTCGGTTGTTGGTTAGTAAATTCGAAACATTTCTTAGTTTCGAAGTCGATCTTTTAAAAATCCCAAAATCTTACCAAGTTTCTACGAGTTCTATACTTTCGTGACGTATTGTCGAAAGGTCATTCATCCCGTGGTACTTACTAGTTCCATGTGTGCACATTTCGTTGTTTTTTTGCGTACATGATGTCACAGTACACTGACAAGTGACTGACAGACTGACAGTACACACAATATTTTGTTTGACACTGGTAATCCAACAAGACGAAAATTCTAATTTGTTTCTGACGAAAAGTAAATAAAAATAAAAGAAAATATTTGGCTACGGAAACGGTAAATTAAGAATGGAGGGAGTTCTGTGGAAATGGACTAATTATTGGAACGGTATTCTATCATTTGAGTGTTATCGTTTTTACATTCGATGTTTCTGGGTTCCTTTTAATAAAATAAAACATCGTTTTCTCCACAGGCTGGCAAACCAGATGGTTTGTTCTGGAGAATGGTATAATTTCTTACTACAAATCGCAAGAGGAAGTCAGCCAAGGATGCAAAGGGTCTGTCAAAGTATCGGTTTGTCAAATCAATGGTAAGTACTCAACATTTATTGTTTTTATTGTCTATTCCAAAACAAGGTACTCTAAAAAAAAAATCGTTTTACCAGACTTGTGCCTTTAACAATATGCAACGACAGTACATGTGTCAAGGCTGGTCAGACACCATTCGGCACCAACTAGTTGTAGCTGTAGATATGGTGAAAGTTGTTTTGGTTAGGTAATAACTTCATAAAAGTAACATCACTTTAAGTTGTAATTATGACATAAGGTACACACAGATTATGGTACTTTTACACTTTTGAAGTAGATTTAATAAGAAATGTTAGGCAAAAGTAAATAGTAGTTGGTCTGACACAAACACACATATCAGATACCATACCTATGCTGTTATTATCACTGTCATTGGTAGCCTTGCTTTAACTATTGGCCCATAGGCCAGACTTCTGCCCTCCTGTTTATGCCAAGCGATTCTAATATTTTATAGAGGAAAGATTTGTATTTTTCTGTTTGTAATGAACAAACTCAAAAACTACTGAACCAATTTCAAAAATTCTTTCACCGTTGTAATGCTACATTATCTCTGACTAACATAGGCCCCATGCAAAGCCGGGACGGGACACTAGTTATTGATACCAAATATGAGAAATCTTGTTATACCTTTTTAATTTTTTCAGTGAATGCAATAGATGGCACAAGGCTTGATCTAGTCATACCTGGGCAGCAACACATGTACTTGAGAGCACCTTCACCCCAAGACAGACAGAAGTGGCTGGTGGCTTTAGGCAGTGCTAAAGCTTGTGTGGACTCAAAAGAATTAAAAGGTACACCATATAATATTTATTTACCATGTACTTGAATTTGTATTATCAGCATGTTAAACAATAAAAAGGCCTTGGAGTGATAAGAATTAAAGTTAATATATTGTTACTAGGAGTTTAGGTACTTCTAAACTTCCTCTTTAAATCCCTATCAGCATAGCAACAATACTCTATGCATATTGTTAGTGTTGATAATATAAAAATAATAGTATTCTTAAACTATTTGTATATTTTCAGCTGCAGCATTGGAAGACACCAATTCTTTGGGCCATAAGAAATCTGAGTTGCGTTTATACTGTGATCTGATGATGCAGCAAGTCCATGCAGTGAAAAGTGCAGCAAACACTGAAGCTGGTCCTGATACCCAGGTGAACATCAGATTATGTTTGTTGCTACTTGTTCTTCAAGATCTGTTGTGTCTAGAGGATCTATCCAAATCAGCACTAATGATGAAGGAAAAGGAAACTTATCAACTTGTAAAGGATATCTGATATAATAATATCTGTATACTGGCTATACAGTGTTTCACAAAGTGCCCAAATATACTCAGTAGAAGAATTAATATGGTAATTATTTAGCAGTAGTAAGGTAACCAATTCTCTTATTTTCATTCCAGGCTATTGAAGATGCCTCAAGTTTACTTACTGCCACATGTGATACCTTCATAAGAACATTAGAAGACATCATGAGATTAACCTCTAATGCTGGAATGAATTCTGTACCTTTTGAGATGCCAATACCAAATATTTCAAAGAATAACTGTTCCATCAAGTCCCCTAGACAAAGTATAAGTCGAACTTTATCTCAAGAGAATAGATGAAATCATCGTTCTCACTATTTAAATTATATGCCCTAACTAAAATATAAAAATCATAATATATGTTATATTCATGTTTATACGACAAGTGATGAAGGTTTTGGTTTTAAAAAATACCAAAAGAGAAAAAAAAAATTCTAAATAGTTATGATACCAAGCTATGTAAGTATAGTAGATTACATGGGTCATGTAATTTCTATTATTTTGTTGTGTTGGCGCTTATTCATAGTTTCTCTTTGCTACAGACATCACTAACACATGATCCTATCTCAGCTGTAATATTAAAGATCATACACATATCTATGAAATAATAATATTGTACTTAAGTGTTAGACTTCTTACTCTTTACATTTGAAATGGTTTAATAATATTTGGTTAGTTGAGCTTTTCTTTTTGTACCTTTGTGTGTTATGTATCGCATTTGCATAATATTATATTCCTGTGATATAAATAAGTAAAGCAGCTGTTTATCACATAAAAGTGGGCTATCATAATGCCTATAAATAAAATAAGTTAATTTTGTGGTGTCAATGTATTTTATACATAATTATTATTTGATTACTTAAATGTTATATAAAAATATTCGTGTGTAGTATGAATTAGTCTTTTAAATGACTTATTGGATGAAGAGTTCTGTTATACTTGTTTGTATGTTGTCATTAGTGATACAAGTTGGATGATAGATAAGAAAATGCAATAATTTAGAACTGATGATGTACATTCCAAGTGTCAAATTTGTTTTTTCAAGGCACCTATGTTTGAGAAAATTGTATCTGTTTTGTTAAATTATCAAATGGTAATTTTCTTATACTCGATTATAAAATTGTACCTTTTTCACGTTAGTAACAGAAACTTAAAATGAAATTAAAAAAAAGTAGCTAAAACAATACTTGTTTTTATTTTAATACAAAAAATACAGTGCGAGAAATGCCTTACTACATTTTTCAATTACCATGTGGGTTCTCCAAACCTTAGAACTGTTTTCTCTTGGGCATCTAATTCAATACCTGTCTTTTTTCTCATATAGAAAATAGTGCAATCTCTATTAGTGCAAAGAACTTCTTCGTGAAGGCTGCCTTGACATCTTTGGCACTCAGTCCAAAGCCTGGAAAACTTTTCCTGAAGCTGCCTTAATTTAAAAACTTCTGAAATATATATCTGTCTCTCTTTATTCAGGCAATGATTGCATAAGGCTTTAACAGTATCATTAGGCATGACAGTTTTACATCCTATACATTTCTCTTTTTTCTTTGTAAAAGCAGCCAATGCACCTACTTTTGAAGTCACCATTGCCTTGGTTCTAGTATGTTCTCCCTTCAAAAGGAGGGATTCAGCTTTCTCGCCTAATATTGGTTCGAAAATTCTTAATAGTGGTTTAGATAGCTGATTTTCCATATAATGATTGAAATCTATGGGTACACTGTTTTCTAATACATATATAGGATCTTCAGCTTTCATGTAAGCAGGTGTATTTTTTGTTGCACAGCATATAACATATGGGACTCTGTCACCAAGTTTAGGCGCAGTACCAGCATCACGTTTTTTCATTTTATTAGCCAATTCAACATGAGCTTGTTTAGCAGCATAGTCATGTTTTGTTAGTTCTTTTGTTATAACAAGTTGAGATATATCTATGCGATTGCACAATAAGTCTGAAATAATTTGTTTTGCATAATTTACAGCACCATCTGGATCTCTATCTATAAGTAACTTCTGAAGGCATGTGCTCATCATGTTGGATACTAGAGGACAGTTATCTCTTCTTACAGTTTCGATTCCTTTGCAATCCATTTTATCATATTTATCTGGTTTAGTGAAATAGAGGCCAGCATATCTCTTTTTATTAATAAGTAAGTATGGATAATATACTTTTTCAAATTCTAATTTAATTGGTTTAACAAATTTTGTTGTTACAAAGTCAGCCGCCTCTCTTCCTAATTCCATGCTTTCCTCAAGAGTTTTCACACCAAACTTTACCATTACCGAATCAGTATCACCATAAATGACTATTGCATCTTCTTTATAGCCATTTTCCTTTGTGAATTTCTTTTCTACTTCTGACTTAGTAAATTCTATCATTGTCCGACCATAAGCTGTTACACTGCCTGATATTTCTAAACAAGGCAGTTTGCCAACTTGGGCTCCTGTAAATCCATACACAGAGTTGGCGCTGATTTTTAAAGCTAATTGTCTGCCATCTAGAACAGACCTCTTAAATGGATCTTTTTCATCTTTTAAGTCAGCTTTTGCCTTCTTTCTTGCAGCAAGCAATGATTCCAATATTTCAGGTAAGAGACCTTTTCTAATATTTGACTTCACAAACATGTTTTTGGAAGGTGTAATAGTTACGTCATCGTCTTTCAAATTAGTTTTGTTGTGCATGTGTGGTGGGACTAGTGTAGTATAACATAAATTATGAGCCATCATAATACTTGGATACAAAGAAGCAAAATCTAAAGTGGATATAGGGTCTGCATAATATCCTTTTTTGGGTTCAATGACAGTTGCTCCTTCAAATTGCTCATCTGAGCCCTGACCATGATAAGCAGGCATTAAATATCCTGCATCTTTAGCTTTTCTAAGTAATTGACTCACTACTTTTATTTGCTGGCCTCTTGTGAGCAAGCAAAGTAGAGGGACACCTGTTACTCTTGCCATTTCCATATAATTAATAATACACATTAACTTATTCAAAAGTTTAAGTGGCAAATATGCATCTTTCAAGCAGTACATTGCCAGTCGCCTTCTTGTTTGTTCACTTTCATTTTGAAGGTCTCCAATTATGCTGTGATGAACATCCTCTTTTTGCTCTTGAAGAAAATGGTAACTGACTGCATTCAAAGTATATGATCTGAGTTTATAATCTCTTACCAAAACAAGTAATAAGTCGAATGGAACCCTGCCTTCAAAGTTGATATTTTTGTTTTCTCTACGTCCCATTTGCTTTGATTGTAAGACAGCATCTTTTATTACAGATCTGACATTTCTAATGCGCCCCAAAAAGTCAAAATTACCCACTTTTAAATGCTTTGCTCTGTTTATGAGATATGGCCAATCAAAATTATTAATGTTGTAACCAGTAATTATGTCAGGATCAAGTTCTCGGAAGAAATCAGACCATTTTGCAAGCATTTCCGATTCTGATTGAAAACTCAACACTTGTGATCCCACAATAGGTGCGCATGTGTTTAATGTAAAGACATTTCTTACATAAGGCTCAGGTTCACCCTGTCTAATAACCATTGATGCTATTTGAATAACAGGATCATGGTTGGGTTCTGGAAAGACTCCTTTACGTCCAGCACATTCAATATCAAAGCTTAAAATTCTGAATGGTGCAACTTTGGACCATTCCCCTTCTGGCTGATGAGCTATGAATGCATTCCAGGCTACATCTACTTCAATTTGACATCTAGATTCAGGTTTGACTTGTGAATCTTTTGATCTCAGAGACCATTTGTTTATTGGCAACTCAATCCAACTACAACCAACAACTGAAGTGTCTACCATGAATCTGATATCAAAATCAATATTGCTTTCATAGAATAAAGGATCCATTAACCCAAAAGAGGTTGGTTGTCTTTCAATTAGTCTTTTGGCTGCAGCAATAAGTCTAGGAAGTGCCACAGATACCCTTGCCAAGGTTATGTCTTTATCACCTTGATAGAACATAAGTGATCTGGCTTTTACTAAGCGCACTTCTAATGCAGTTTCTCTAATATTGTCCTTGTTTGAGCGCAAGTCCTCCAATATTGCTTTATTCAAGTTACTTTTGAGTTCATTGCATGATGAATTAGTAAAATTAACCGGAACAGTTACATAGAAATAAGGTGTGAACCCATGAAGATGGCAGCAAACAGAATTTCCGTCCATAGTTATGCCGTACATTCGCATAATCGGTACAGGAGCCAGCTGTGACCCTGGCATGCCTGGCATGGGCTGACCATTGTAGTGATCAATATCTATTTGTTGAAACACTAACTTATCTTTCTTAGGATCCATTGGAGGTGGTGCAGGTCGAGACCATTTCATGTTGGTAGACTGATTTTCCGGGCCTTCTCCAAGCACTTCTTGTGATTCAAACTCAGTATCCATAAAAGCAAGTTGCTCTTCAAAACTACATGGCACTTCGTTATCTTCGTCATCGTCACCCGATTTAAATCTTTTTGGTGGCGGCGCTTTATTGAATTGTCTTTTTTTATCCATGATTTATGCTTTGCGTTGCAGTATGCAGTTTTCTATAGACAATGATTGATAACGGTTCCCGCCAAAATCTGCAAGTTGAAATTGACGTGTTTAACTTTAGACGACTGCAATAACAACAATAGATAGCAAACGTTATGTAAGATGCGTACGCTTACCTTTGAGCTATCTATTAGTATGAAATTCAATGTTTAATAAAAGTTATACTGCAAACAATTCAATTCAACAACATCCACACAGTCGGCCGTTAACTCCACTAAGTATGTAGTGCTTGGTTAGTGGATTGTATTTGTATTGTCAGTGTCACTTGTCAGATTCAGTCAGCTGTCATTAAGTCATTTTGTGAAATAGAAAACATGGTACTATTATGTACTATGCACAACTGGAATGCTTCCTTGCACCAAAATTCTGTCCCTTACCAAAAAGGTGACCATATATTTTACTTATAAATAGAACATGATGGAAAAGCTGAGAATATAAATCAAAATATTTTTGAATTTTCATTTCCGAGTAAATAAAAAAAAACAAAAAAGTAATAACAGATTGATTCAATATTAGACGTCGGTGGTTAGGTATTTAAAAATTCAGACAATATATTTTAATCAAAATTCACCCTCAACACAACCCCTCAGCATCGATACAACCCCTTTCGCGGGCTCCCTTACCAAACTTTAATGAACATTGCGCATTATCGCGAGAAGGTTATCATCCAAGTCTCGTTTTCCATCTATCTTTCAGTAATAAAAATTATACTTTACAGTAAAAGCTAAAGCTATATATATATATATATATTTTTTTTTAATTTGAAAGACTTTATGCAGTTGTAGGTCCTTCAAAAAAAAAACAAAAATCCAGTGTTGTCAGATTAATTTCCCGTAGTCTTTTGGTTACTGTCATGTGACGAGTTTTATATTTCCAATAAAGAAAACAGGCACTCGCTGCAATTTTTAATCTTTATTTAAACACACACACACACACAGATTAAAACTCACTGAGACTTTCCACGTCCCATTTAAAACAAAATAATGTTTTTGTAAATTTTTGTGGATTTGTTTTTTGAAATGAACAAGATGGTGGCGTTAGTTCCGATTTTGGTCACACGCTAAAAGATCTTGGTGCATTATCTGCGTGTAGCATTCAGAAAGGTTAGTGAACCGCATATGATATTCTTAAGTTTTGTTGAGTAATGTAATGTTGCTCTTATATTCTACTTTATAAGGTAGAGTTTGAGAAAGGGCAGATAGAGCAGCTGCTTTAACCGTGGGCATGGTAGCCACAGCAAAACTTTTTTAGTAGCAGTAGTCTAACTATAACTTTTGAGGAATTTGCATCCGTATTTAGTTCCTGGAAAAACTATAGGTTCAGTCAGCGAGAAAAACTGAACTTTCTGGTTTTGGACAGCGATAAACGAAGTGTTCATAGAAGATCGAGCGTAGCGAGCTTGAAAAAATTGGAGCTTTCTGGATCGCAATAAGTTACATTTCAATTTAATACTAATTACGAGCCTCTTATCAATATGAATTTGAGATTGAGGGAAGATTTTTAGTTATTTTCCTCTACATGTTGGGGGCCCTTGTTACTAGGGGGCCCCGTATCATTGATACGGCTAACACAAGGGTAGCTACGCCCATGATGCCAAGCATTGCTATATTATTTTAATCAATGGATGCAGTACTACATGTGACTATGGGTACAAGAGCAGTATCATGTACGCTTAGCCGCAAAACTTGACTACTATCTGTTCCTCTGCTCCTGATGATGCACCTACCGCAGTCCCAATTAATTTTGGGTGGGAGTGGCAAGTCTTCCTCTTCCGTACATCTCTATTAGCCGCCAGCTCTGTAGTCAAGTTACCCCGTCTTTATTAGCCATAATTATTTCAACTTTACGCTTTGTGATCCCCAAAGGGTTATAGGCAGTGGTGTAGGTAGGTCCGTAGGTACCTCATAATACCTTCATCCATATTTCGCCAGTTACGTTTAAGTTCCATGTAGCTAGGAGCATCAACCGGTCACAAATCAAGACTCTGTCGCTGCTACCAAGAAATTCCTGATGGAAAAACTCAATAACACTGCCTGACTGCCCTACCTAAGAATCGAAACCAGTCAGCAGTAGCCAGTCCATAATTATCATCTTCACACAGTCTAATCTACTTAAATATGTAGGATAAATGATAAGGCGGTAGGTACCTACCCATTTACAACTACCTACATAGGTACCCACATTTATCATTGGTTAATGAAATTAATAATTTGCTGAAGTGATTGTTTGAAGTCAAAGTTCGTATTTATTTATTTAAATAGAATTACTTAGTTAAAACGAACCGAAATTCCAACTAATTAATTATCCATTCTGCTCCTAATACAAGGAAAAATGAACAAATACCGTAGAATTATGAAGCGTCCGCGGTTATTATTGTAAGTATAAAAATATAGCCTTTTATGTGCATGTAGGTACCTATTTGATAATGGGTATTCATAGTCCAAAAGTGTCTAAATTTATGACCAATGCGTAATAGTCAAGGCTTGGTTCGCCGGTGGCTGTAGTAGGCGCCTGCCTGGCTCAGCGTGATTCACCAGTCTGCACGCAGCGCAGCACAACGAAATCGGAATTGCCATTAATGGTAATCCCGACTTTTGTTTACACAGACCTAATAATGCAGTTCAAACTTATCAGCGGGTGTATCTTTAGAATATAAGGTGACACTGCTTTTTTTTAGCATACGTAGCCAAGCCATCACGATACTGTTCTGTTCTTAGTTGATATGCAATGGAGCCGGGTGTTCAAGTAGTCCATAACAAAAGGAAGTTCGTAACTTGGAACTATAAGGCAGTGGGTAGGTACTTAGGTAGTTTGAGCTGTAGTCAGAGTTAAAAGTGCTTAAAACACAATAAGGATTGCTTTAGAAATCCTTTTTTTGCAGCCAGAATGTTTATCGTGACAGTCTATATGCCCACCTGTCTCTAAGAAAATATGGCATTAGGTAATTCTAAAGGTACGTATGTGGGCACAAGGTAGCTTATTCATCGCTTACGGATACCGTTAACAATCCATTCCCCTCTGTTGACTTTGACGACTAACAGGAAAAGATAAGGTACCTACCTACAATGGATACAATACTGTATTAGGTCCATCGACAAAATTGGGAACAAGACCTAGCCTGAATCCAAGGCCTCGTACTTACGAAATTTTAATACTCGTAGACATATGCCGAGTGTTCGCAACTGTAGATATACTTGTAGGACATGCGTATACCTCGGCATCTGTGTCATCCTCGTTTAATCAAAATATGATCTTCTTCTGACGCAGGACTGGACGAAGTAGGCTAAATCCTTCCACGATATGACGTGTTAGTAAGTGCAATTCACATCATATCACATTGCTGTATCACTTATACTCGTAGTTCAGCGTTATGATTAAATAAGACACCATTGCGAGAGTCGGTAGTGGAAGCTTTCCAGTTGTTGATTTTGATATTGACATTAAAATAACACATTAATTAAAAATTAAGCAGTCGAATAAGCACTTATTCGCATGAAGGGTTTTAACTGCTCGATATAATAAAACTCCCCTTTTGTGATTTCAATCCGCACGAACTACCCGACATTTCACATTATTTCTTAGTTAGCTATATATCTATGTATTTGTAGTTCTTGGGTACGGAGTACCTATGTATCTATTGTAAGATAGGTAATAGTTATAATGTAACTTAATGAGCCGTAATAGCTCCAAGGGTATTACTCAAGGATGGATCACCGAACTAATTGTTTAAGCTCATAAAGATAAAAGAAAATTAATGGAGATTGTGATGTGTAGAGCTTTTTGATTTATTTTTAAATTTATGGTAATTAACGTCAAATAAATTGGGATAAAACCAAGAGAGAACCAAGGTTGCCGACGTAGCCCGAAGAATAGCCAAACTTAAGTGGCAGTGGGCAGGGCATATTGCTCGCAGAACGGATGGCCGATGGGGCCGGAAAGTTCTGGAGTGGCGACCGCGAACTGGAAGACGTTGCGTTGGAAGGCCTCCAACTAGGTGGACCGATGACCTGGTAAAGGTTACGGGAATTCGCTGGATGCGAGACGCACGGGATCGGTCAATGTGGCGACACTTGGGGGAGGTCTATGTCCAGCAGTGGACGTCTTTCGGCTGAAATGATGATGATGATGAAATTGTGATAAGGACAGGAGAATGTTAATGACGAAACTTTTGAAAAAGCAGTGCCATCGAAAACCATAGGTTATTAGATTTTTCTAAAGGTTTGCCAAACTGTTTTATAGCACAAAATTCTAAATGATGATAAGCTATTGCAAGTTTTGTCAGTATATTCCTTACTTAATCGAATGTCTTTAGACAAATTTACTGTCTAAAGACAATACTAATCAGCATAATGCGTCTTTTATATAAAAATTAAATGATAACACGACTCCACATCCATCTTTGTTCTCGGGACGCCCAGAAGCTCTGGTAAGCTCACGTCAGCGTCGTTCTGGGAAAGAGCGTGCGATACGGCGGCGACGGCTGGCCGACTCCACTCAATGAGTTTCCATTAGGATGATGAGTGTTCGCTCTATTAATACCCCAGACGTGACAAATACATTATCGCCGCGATTCATTCACGGCTCAACTGAAACTAAACTGATTTTTTAATGACCCCATTTTTTTAGGTTGCTGTTTGGTATTTTGTTGTTCTTCGGTAGCAAATGAACGCCTTTGTTGCTTATATAAACAAACAGACACGGTAAACCGACAAATAAATAAAGGTAACATAAAGTGGCAAACAGAATATTAAGTAAGTATGAACTAACATCAATTCGGAATTTTAGAATCTACATCGATATTTGGGTTCTATTTAGGTCATCCAATCCTCTTTCAAAACAGTTTTTATCGAATCATAAACGCATCATCATCATCATCATCATTTCAGCCGAAAGACGTCCACTGCTGGACACAGGCCTCCCCCAAGTGTCGCCACATACACGCATATCATAATTGTTTACTAAATCGACACTTATTTACCGAACCTGCAGGAAATATCAGTCCATAAACTACCATTATTAATTAACTCTTATTAATTACTTATAATAATTAACTGGCATAAACAACATAAAATATAATACAAAATATTACATTTACAGGCTTCTTGTAATTAGAAAATTTAATTTGCTCTGTTAAAAGAACCATGGGAGGATATGGTCGTGATATATTATAGGTAAGTTCAGGTTATTCGCCTATTTACGCGTTTCTCCGTTCCTCTACGATTGTGATTGATGTTAGCATAAAACAAACAATTTTACTGCTGACAATAAAACAGGCCTGTTGTGCTTGTAATTATTTTGCGAGTGTATACCGCTGGTTTACTTTAACTGCGTACTAAATCGTGCATGTGCTATATAGGGACCATCGTGTTTTAGTGTGGGAAAGAATGCTGTAAAAGAGATATTGAGTAAACCCATAGAATCGAATCAAGATAACACAAAGGCTTCGTTTTATATCAGTATCCCGTGTGTCTGATGACGATTCGATTCCCCCGGAAAACATGAACAATTGAACACTTTTCATGTAAACTTTAATTCATAACCTTTTGGTGATTAATTTTTCGTAAATCATTTTTAAGTGCTCGCCTTCCTTGTAAAGTATAGATGCTTCTGGACCCAGTCACGTAAGCTCATGTGCGTGGTCAGGCAGTGAATTAAAGTAGATTGAAAGTTTGTTGTTATTTCTCATCATCATACGCCTAGCCTTTTTCCATGGGGTCGGCTTCCAATCTAACAGGATGCAGCTGATACCAGTATTTTACATGGAGCGACGGCCTATCTGACCTCCACAACCCTGTTAGTACTGGGTAATACGATACCCCTTGGTAAGACTGGTCAGACTTTCGGGCTGACTGACTACCTGTAAAGACCCTGACAGTCGTTACAGATACTCAGTGGCCTGAAAGTCTAAATCTATTAAATGATAGCCGGGACCAAAGACTTAACGTGTTTTCTGAGGCACGCAGTATTATAGATCCGTAAATTCGTAGATAGAATATAATATTCTTTATTATGTAGTACACGTGTACACCATACAAGTAACATTCATAAAAGAAAACATTTCTCATAGGGTGACACAATGGGCTGTAAGTAAGTGGAAGGTAAGGTACCCAAGTATTAAATTAGTTGCGTTGTAGGTTTCAGGAATAATGAAAAACAAAAAAAAATCAAGGTTACTTTCTTTGTCCTTTGTTCTAAGAAAAAATAATTAAACATTACCAATGATTTAAATTATTTCTGTCAATTTGTCCATGCTGCATGTTAAAGCGATTTACGCTGATTAATGAAATATTCGTGTTTTGACAAAGTCAGACGACAAAGCTCCCGAAAAGACAAGCCGCATGACATGACATGGTGGAAAGGAAATGAGAATTTGTAACAAACAAACGCTAATTCGGGCACAGTGCCGGTGACGGCGCAAGTCTGAATCCTAATGAAGTAGTGTCTATGGCTAGAGTTTCAGCGCGACCCATGGGAATTGAATGAAGTTCACACGACAATTCACGCAATAATATACGCAGGCGTATATCGTCGAACAAAAACATTGCACCAAGTTGGTAAACGACAGTTACTTAACACGATTTCATATTTCGTTGATTTAAATTTACAGAAACGGAACAGCTTTAGAAAAAAATTAAACCTGTTTTATACTATTATAGTTAAGCGTCGAAAGAGTTCAATTTTATTTCATGTTTTCCTCATGCTGAATAACTTACGTTGTCTTCAGGAATATTAATTAGAATTACTTTTTTAAATATCTATGATCTACAGTAAATGAGAACGTTCAGAATGCTCAATTTAATACCCGTATATTCTCAGTGATAAATACGTATAAGCTCGACAGCGTCAATTGACTGGCGACGAAACCTTTCCAATTAGTTAATTCGATTCTAAGATCTGTTGCGTCTGGCTTTTGTTCTCGTTGCTATGCTGTCGCTTTGGTATTGCTCTGTTTAATTATATACACCGCTGAGAGCTGACACTGATCATCAAGTGCTCATTCTCATACAGACGACATTGACATCATCGCACAGTAGCGATCAACAAACGCGACGTAAATCTCTCATCCCGCGACATTAGTTCTTGGTATCGATAATTGAATAAACTCGTTCATTATTATGGAGTAATAAAACTTCGTCGCACAAACGCTTCGTTTGTGTCGTTTTACGAGTTCAACCAGCTGCATCGGTTATCTTTATAGACAAGACTTGCAGTGACCCTCGAGTTTTCAGAGGAAGGTTCCACTCTTCGTAATTATTCATCTTAAGGCTGATCATTTAGACTAGTCCATTGTCCGTTATAAGAAACCCCTAGTTCCATAGAATCATAGAAACATGAGTTCTAAAAACACATTGGCAGAGATAACTTTAATAATTATTACATCCGGTCACTTACAAGAAGTCAATTGTTACTGAATCGACGAAAACTGATCATGTTCTCAAGTAAATTAGTCGTTTAAGCAGTATGACAGGATGCTGCATCGCCGCGCGCCATTGCGACCAGTGCACACGACTAGATGACTGAGCGGATTGCAATGCGGCGCGGGGGAGCTTCGGGAAGGTCGCTATCTTATCTGGGGAATGTGCCATCCCTGACAGTGCCCGCTGGGTTGCCACTTAGCGCCGTGCCGCAAAGGGAACAGAAAGAAACTTTTGTTACTCAAAATCAATAACGCTTATCTGGGTCGTTTTGTGTGCATAACGGTCACGGCACTGCCAAAGAAAAACAGAATATTTGAGTCATTAATCTTTGACAGCATATTACTTGTTCAAAAATTAAATATTTATACTGTTCCATTTTTTGTAAAGATGTTTATGTAGGAATGCAAGTGAGATTTATCACTTGGTTTTGTTTGGTGACTTTAAACACGCAGTTTTAATGCCGGAGCCGGCGCATATTAAATTGAAGTCAACAGTCGGTTTCAATAACATAATCTTCACAATGCCACATTTGAATAAAAATGTATTGCCCACTTATTGAATTTAGGTAGATATTCTTGAGGTCTCAAAGTCTGGTCTGTGGATGGGTGACCATGATAACATACCGGGTTTCCTCCGTGACTCGGAAAGCACGTTAAGCCGTTGGTCTCGGCTGTCATTTATAGATCTTTGACAGTCACTACAGGTAGTCAGTGGCCCGAAAGTCTGACAACTTATCTTTCCAAGGGGAACCGTATTACCCAGTACTGCATCCGGCTAGATTGGAAGCCGACCCCAACATAGTTGAGAAAAGGCAAGGCAGATGATGATATCTACAACAAGATGTCTTTATCGTCGGATGACAATGAAGTGCAATAATAAAATAATTATCGGCATCACATGTGGAGCATCGACTTCCAGTGAGGGCAATGCTCTTTATGACGGTAAATCGATTCGTGGTTCTCTTCAAAATGCATCGTTTGTCTTCTTGTGCATTATCAGTTTTAGTAATAAATTCATACAATAGGATATTTTATGAAGGTTTTTGACCTTGTTGCTTCTGACAAGTCGTTTCTCAACGTGAACACTTAAGATGATATTAAGGTCATCAAAACTGTTTACTACCACTAAAGTCAATACAATGGACTTGTAGTCTTTACGAACTTGGACTTATGTATAGGTTGATTTATAATCACGGCTAGCCTCCTTCTTTAATTTAGTTTAGTCAAAACAAACCTGAACGGTTTCACAAGATATTATTTGCATAAAACTTTCCCGATAGATAATTAAAAGCTAGCTAATTAAGATTTCTAAACATTAGGCTCAGTGAGTACTCATAGAGCAGCCCGTTCATATTTGACAGGCTTATTTACAGCATCATAAATTGATCACAACCAGCTACTGTATCTGAGTTTGATATATTATATTATGTATTTATGCGATGTCATAAATAACATAATAATATTGGTCCTACTTTCGCCCTCGTGTTTTGAAGTAAAGACCAGAGTAGTGGCAAAGGTCTCGATAATCAGTAGTTTGTGCGATACTCTTTGGCAATTTGCCGGATGTATCTAGATAATGGTTATAATTTGCATTACTGTTGGGACACCCACAGTGCGTGATTGTAAAATGGGGTTCAAGATGTTTAAGAGTTGGACGTTGGCCTTTTGCGAAACGGATCTAGATCAGAGGAAACCAGACATTCTTGAATGGCGTCTTATCAGCAGAATGAGTGTTGTCAGAAAAAGTCACAGTGATACGTCTGCTAAACTTTGGCCTCTTTATCGTTTGTAGCAGCGTCACGACGCACGAGTCGCGCCTGACTATACAAACTTTAATTGCAATCTCTTGTGGGCCGGTACTTCGGCTTATGCTCAGTAAATATTAGGATTACGTCAGTACCTAAAAGATAATAAAACACACTTAATCCATTGTTTGTCGAATGACGAAATTGTATCGTAAAATAGAAATTGTCTCCGATATGAATAATAATTTACGACTGGAGAGCAATATTGTGAAATGGGTAAGCGAAAACATGCGCGTGAGACCACTACACACTTTATTTAGTTTATTCATAATAAGGGCAAATACCCTGAGATTAAACCTTTCTCTGATGACCAGTCTCTAGTGTTTTTTTTTTGTAATAATAATTGAATCTCCGTAGATGGAGATTACTTAGGTCGTAATTTAGGTACAACAACGTGTCTTAGGTAGGTTTTACAGGCATTTTCCTCAACGGATTGTCACTGGAACTTGACAAGTTGTAACAGGAATAACAGGAACTGATACATTAGCAAACAAACGCGCACAGTATAATAAAAGCCATACTTTGTCAACGCCCACGACACAACACTTTATTTTCGCAAAACTTCTTATCTATTTTTGTTATTATGAGGTACTCGAATAAAAACCGATTGACGACATCGATGTTAAGAGTCGATTAATCGATAGTGTTACAGCTACATAATGAAGGCGTGGGAGTTATCATTAGAGGGTTTATTCAGTCTATTCATGGGCGTGCGTCAATTTGTTTTACTTAATCGCTGGTTGTCGTCACTACACCCTTTGTAGGAGTCGTTATGACGTCACTACATTCACACCGAGCTAACATTTGTTTTGATTTGTTTTACTAATTAACTGTGTCTGCACTAGCTACTAAACAATGGCAGTGTTTATTTTGTTATGTCTACGTTTAGGCGGAATTAAGACGGATTTGGTGTCAGTTTAGCTCTGGTGGCTATGTAATGTATTGCAAGAAGCCATTGTGGTTAGTTAAAATTATAGCAACGTGCCGGCAGCCGTACGAGTAACCGTAGCGAGGTGAAATAACATCGTAATCGCCATTTTTTTAAAGAGTTTGTCAAGGAATATTAGTTTTTGGTTGTAGTAGGTCTTATTGCGTAGGGATCCCAGATCCGTAACTAGGATTTCCGGAGAAAAATCCGGAAATTTGAAGAAAATTCCGGAGTTTTCATTGTGCAGTACCCTACCTATAAATTATTGTGCTATTTTTTAACGAAGTTGTCAACCAGCCAGACATTCTGTACATCAAACTACTCGACTACGTATTTATCGCTGGGAGACGAATTATTTTTATTGGCGGAAATTCACGGTTTATAGGACTCAATGTAACGCACTCAAAACAAATAATAAACAATTAATGGATCCATTGTACAGGTTATACCTTAACGCTACTTACATTGTACAGATTTGCTAGTGATGCTGTTGTTTCCTATATTGAATTCGTTAACAATAAGTTTATTTATTATCATAGATGGTTTTAAAATTCAATATTTAGGAAATTCCGGTCGTTTTATTATTTCCCCCGCATTTCGGACACTTAGCTTAAATTTCGAACATGTCCGGAAAATTCGGAACATATGCGTACTTACGTGCGAAAATGTACTCGATCATAGATCTTTTTTTTTTGTTTTTACATAGATGTAAAGGAAGGGACTTGGATTTGTTCAACCAATTTCATTATAAGTACCACCTACTAGATTTATTATTTTATTCACCATCTGAGGTTCTAAAATGAAATCACCAATATAAGCAATAACTATTTTATTAACCACTGCTTCCTATATTTTATGTGTGCAGTTTTATACTTCAGTTCCTTATTGTTATCATTGCAATCAAAATGTAAGTACTTTAGGTCCGCCATTTTCTTATTTCCCTCCATCCTCCTATTTAAACATAAAATGAGTTCTTTTAGCATGTTAACGGCAGGATGTATATATAATTAAAATCAATAAACAAGTGAAATTACCCTATGAAGGATAATACGGTGATTTTAAATCGATTATGTTATTATGATCTATTCAATGATCGATTAATATGGAAATGAACTGGCAGTTCATTAGACATTGAGCAAAGCATTATGGTTTTTAGAACAATATGCAGATTGAAGGGGTCTGATACACATAGTACTGGTTATAACTTCGATAAGATCTCATTCTGTTATTTCAAGGCTTTGTGTATTTTTTTGTGCTATAAGGGTTAAGCAGAGTCGAGGTGTATCTATCTATAGTATGCCTAAAGGGTGTAACAAGACCCTTAACGAAGCCGAAAGGCACTTGTTCTCACCGTCCTTGCAATCAGTTTTTTTTAAATACATGTTTTTAATGTAAGCTTTTTACTTTAAACACCTCCACGACCCCCGTACTATTCAATCCATCCATCAGCACAATGTTCTGAGTGCGTTACATTAAGTCCTACCGTAAAACGTGATTTTTAACCCCAAAAAAAAGTCGTTTCTCAGCTATATTTTTGCTTATAGTTACTTGATGTACAGAATGCTTGGTTGATGGCTCCGTAAAGGGTCTGTTTACACCCTGTATAGTGCAACATGTTTTTCCAGTTGTTTATAACTGAAATCGCCCATTCGGGGCGAGCCTATTACAATTAATTGGGGTCGAATCTGGACTCCAGGCTGCTTCTGAAAAATTACACATGGAAATACCCAATAACACTGTGCCCGGCCTGGGAGTAGAACCCAGCATCTCAGCTCCGCAATAGCACTTCCGACCAATAGTTCAACGAGGTAGTCGTGTTCAATGTAAAACAGAAAATGAGTTAATGGTGTTGTATTTTCACGACTGCCCAAAAATATGGGAGTTATTAGTTAATATTTGTTAATGGAACATAAAATAATCATGGTAAGTTTATGTCTTTGATATCAAGTTGACGCCTAGTTTAAGTGTCGCAGTTCTTGTTCTAAAGTAGGTAGTTAGCTGATTTAGGCATAATTATATTCGCTTTAGATAAGATAAGATCAATTTACTGCAAATGATTTAATTTCCAATCTTATAAGGTTTAGTAGCAGATTGTGACCCCAAAACAGGATAATCTGGTAATTCTAAGTACCTAAGTATTTAATTATTATACCTAATGTGAATATTAAAGTGCTAAGATACTTTATTATTAATTATTTCGCAATGGTCTTAGTCCCAGAATTGGGTAATAAATAATTTTGAAAAATGTCGTGGGTGAAGCGTTGAGTATGAATGTGGATGAAGGCTTAAGAAACGGATGGACTGTGTGAAGGATGATATGGTTAGACGAGATGATGAGTAATAGAGAAGTATGAAAAACACACTGCACCGAAGCCTAATAAATTACGATAAGGGCAGAAAAATTATGGTAAACCTAAATTTTGGCAAAAACTGAAGCACAACTAGTTAATTACTAAATTCGCGAATTTTTCAAAATTATATTTTAGTTTTGTTCATTTTCCTAATTTTTCCGTTAATGGACTGTATTCCCAACAGAATAATAAAATATAATATAATATAATATATATATAATCTTTATTATTTACATTATCATGGTGCGCATTTAATTGTGTGTTTATGATGACATTATGATAGGTGCAAGATATCAGACCCCGCCATTTATATGCTAAATACATCAAACTGTGGCACTCCTGTCAACGTGTTCCTACTGCCTTTAGCTCAGTAATTATGTCTGATTTATCTCACGATCGCATAAACTCGTGGAATGTCAGTTTTAGTAGGTGTTTTACATTTTAGAATAAGGATATTGACTTGATTTTCCTACTTATGTGTCATAATTCATAAATGCGCGGTTCAACGCTTATTTTGTAGTTTTGTGTACAAAACAAAAAATAATCATTTTGTGTGTTTTGTGTTTTGTAATAATATTTCCAAATAATAATCCAGGATGCGTGATTAATTTTTCTTACAGTCTTCTATTTTCGATCACTTTTCAGAAGAAGGTGAATCATTTTTCATTCCACTAAGGAGCTTATTTACAAACAGATTCGTAGTATGATGCTAATAATACCTATACTAGTGTAACATAATAAATACAACAGCTTTTGTGTGGTATCTCAGACCATGAAACTGAACAACTTTTGTTCTACGAGTTCTTGGAATTCGCAAAAAAAGTATTGTACTTTCTATAGGAATTGACGCCATCAGCTGATCGACATGTATAGTAAAACTTAAAAAAAGTAGTGAGTTTTCAAAAGTCATACAACAAAAGTTGTTCAGTATCATGTGCCCTAGAACGAGTTACGGTATTAAACCGCAATACGGTGACACTAAAATGGATCAAAGGACACAGTGGATCACTTGGAAACGATGCAGCTGATGGACTCGCCAGAAGGGGTTCCAGCACAAAAGCCTTCGGACGTGAACCCATTATGCCCATTCCTTTCAAGCAACTAAGAACTTGGTTAAAGGTGCACGTGCTCCTCGAGTGCACCGGCGTCACCCAGATCCACGAGGAGACTCTTGGAACACCAAGATCCCTTGCGGATGTCTTGAGAAGACCGGGAAGTTGGATTTGCTTCCGGAGGGAGGTGGCCCGGTTGGTGCGGAAAGCAAAACTCTTAACATAGAATGTACTGAGTCACCACATGGGTCTTGCGTATATTATGTTACACCTTATATATTATAACGGGCCCTAATTAGTGCAATCTGTAGGCGCATGGGTCGGCGTAAGTACTAACTAAAACTGCAGAAGCCGCATGTTAGCAGATACATACAAAATCTCTACTTTTTCATGACCAGACATATTAATTGGCGTCTACAATATCTTATTGACTTTGAACCCGTCTCATCACTGAATTAATTGCACAAATATCTCAGTACTGTCGAATCGTCGACCAATCGATGTCGATGACACGCTATTACTTCAACCTCAGAAGAACATTATCGTCCTAACCGCCTATTTATAAAGGCAAGTAATACGATCTCGGACAATTGAAACGTATCAAGGCTTCTCTTCAATTACGTGTTGACTGACAGAGGGCGGAGGTTAACAGCCAATGAGCCCTTCACATCGGTGCGTTGATTAAATGAGTGGCAAATACATACTTTCCACTCGCCTGATGCATCAAAGTATGGTTGACGTCAGACACAATGAGAAGGTTGCCTAATGAATGGCGCAGCAGGATTCTACGGAGTGGCGATGGCGCTTCGTTGTATTTTTCCGGAAAAATCAAGCTTGCTGTTTATCGAACGCAATTGATTCTGTGAAACTCGTGGGTTGGTGTAAAAATTGTTTTTGCATTTGGTTAGACTTGAAGCCGACCAAGTATAGTTGGGAAACGACTAGATAGATGATTATAAGGTTTTACCTGCCAATAGATTATTCCTATTGGACAACCAAAATCGTCATTGC
Source organism: Noctua janthina (assembly GCA_963576755.1). Classification (NCBI taxonomy): domain Eukaryota; kingdom Metazoa; phylum Arthropoda; class Insecta; order Lepidoptera; family Noctuidae; genus Noctua; species Noctua janthina. Next base: position 7,763,534 of record OY755058.1, read on the forward strand.
TGCGGATGCAGATTAGGGGCGAGCTCCATAAAGAAATTTGGAAAGAAACAGACTGATATGTGAAAATGCCCTTTGGAATAAATAAAAAATAATAAACGTGAGTAAACAGAAAATCAGAAATGATCGTCGATATGTTACTAAAAACATTCTTTTGTTGTGCATTCGAGTAGAAAAAGAGGCTTTGAATACTTGGGAACAATTTCCGTGACTGTGCGGGCATCCAGCCAGTTTCGTACTTTTTGCTTTTTAATTTATTTCCCCCTCGTGAATACATTACGTTCAGCTTACTGCTGAACTTTCTGAACTCCATTGTGTATTTTAGCGACATATCATACTTTGTCATACTTTTAGCTAAATTATTATCAATTGAGAAAGTTTTATTTCTTCCTTTGTTGCTCCTGTTAATTGAATTCGAAGTTGTTTTGAAAATAACGGTGACTGTAAGTTGTTATTTATGAATATGAGGTGCTTTTTCATTTCCTGACAATTGCATGAAAATAAATTTTTAAGGAAAATTATCCGCATCACTTATAATAAGTTTAAAAACATAATATGAGCACGTAATATCTTCAGCACTCGTGAGTCTCGCATAGTTCGGCGTCTCCGGTGTACACGCTGTCATTAGGGACCCGCCTACCCGTGCAGTTTATATCTTTTGTAGTAAAAAGTCATATAATACGAGATACATCTCAAGAAACTCATTGGCATTCAACATTCGTATTTAGTTATAAAAAAATAATTTCTGATGCTGCAGATCTTTCCGTCTCAACTCGCCGCCTCCGCGCTAGGGTTGCCAAGCTACTGACCCAAACGATCCTAATGAAAAACGTCGAAAACTTTTTGAATAAATTTTACTATACAGCCTCTTTAAAAATCCCATAACCTACTTTTGCTAAGACTACCCCTAGTTTTGTTTGCGACCGGAATGTGCGACCCAGTTTCTTTTGTGTTATTCTTATTGTTTCTTAAATTCTTCACTGGAACTTTAATAAGATTTGCTCAGAGCAAGTGGGCGAAAAGTTCTAGTTGCCAAACACACACAATGTAGCTACACGCACAATGGCTTTAATAAAATGCTGTGTAAGATTATGGTGCGTAACTACGTTATGTAGTTTTGTGTTGCGTAAATAATTCTTACTTTATTTTGCAAATTCTTCTTCATGTGCTTTTACAACGATTGTTTGGTGATTTTTTTCATAAAAAACACGGAACATGTTTACAGTTTTCAGATTACAATGTCTGAGCTCGACTGGTTAAGTTAGCTGCTCCTGTAACTGGTGCAGGTGTTAGAGCATTCATTCAGCTGAGTTACAGATCGCACTCATAATTCAGACAACAGTAAACGCAGAAATCATAAAACAAAAGCTGCTATAAGGCTGCTTTCACATTAAGGCGTTAGCAGCGCGACAGTAGCGCGGCAGAAGCACAGTCGAAGACAAAATCTAAAAAAACTAACAATTTTACCGTCTGGACGTTAGACGCGCGACTGTCGCGCTGCTAAAGTCGCCTAAATGTGAAAGCGGTCTTACTGTCATTACTTCGATCGCAGAATCTCTAAGCTAGCCATAGATTCGCCACCCTATCTTATTGGAACCTTGGATATGTTTTAATAGGCAGGCGACAGACATAGTGTGCACAAAAACCCTCCGGCGCCTCGAAGCCTTCGTCATTAAGAAAACAGACCACATGAAATGAATGAGCAGAGGGGCGCCCACGCAGTGAACGTACAATGAGACAAAAGCTCTTAAATGGCGTCTGTATAGGTACTTATGGCATTGTGCCGTGTTTACTTATATGAACACTTCGAGTGGATTTAACTCGCAATTAATTATGACTTTAGGTACAAATAGTGTTATGTTTATCGTGTAACTAGGCATGCAAGGTTAGTTGACAGTTTGTTTGATTCAGGAGAATGTTTTTGTTCATGGATACTTCTATTTTCAAATGGTCTGTATCATCAACATCATGTTAGCCCGGAATCACCGACTGCTAGGTACAGGCCTCGCCTTTCTTCTGACACGTTTCCCGGTTCTGTGCGTGTCTCATCCATCTATTTCTAGCGACTTTGATGATTTTGTCAAGTCGAGTCAACTGAGAACTGGCCTGTATGGTAAGGATAAGACTAACTGGGTTGTGGAGGTCAGATTAGCAGTCACTCCATTTAAAATACTAGTGTTCAGCTGTATTTGGTTAGATCCTAACATAGTTGGGAAAGGCTGAGCAGATGATGATGACACAGTCCTTGGATTGTGTCTTGTCAGTGTGGTCCAAAGATTGATTCCGCGTTTCCTTCAGGTTTTTCCCCTCGATATCACTAATCAATTAAGATGAGGTGGCTACCAAAAAACCAAGGATTTTTCCTAGTTCCTTCGAACAGAATTATGACATCACCAGGTTCATTAGGTACAGAGACTCTTGATAAAAGGTAACAGTAGACGTTGACCCATATAGCGGGTATTAGCCTGCTTAAGGATGATAGGTACGCTTCTGTGGTTTACAGCACTTATTAATTTAAACCTACAATGAGTGTATAAAAAGTAATAATAAATAACAAATAATGTGGTCTTTCTTACATTGCGTAAGTATAAAGATTTCTTGTTCTAGTAGACAATATGTCTGCAAACCTACTATCTCTGTGGGATTATCCTAACTACATTCGTGAAACATATATTTTCTTAGGGCGGGAAAGCTCCAAGTAGTTCGAGCTTAATCATCAATATTTATTTCAGAGCCGTTGAGTGTTCTGCCTTTATGTGGTGGTTTTATGACTGACTTAACTTACAAAAGTTATGGAATGTGCAAAAACATAATATCAACATTAAATCTAAATCAAACCGGGCACAGTTGACCACCACTTATGATTTAAATTAAATAATAATGAAGGCGGTATTATATCTAATTGAAGTTTACCGCGAATAGGTTATTAGATATTCAGAGGCTGTAGGATTTAATATCTTCGGAGTGGTCGTTTTAATTGATGCAATTAGGGGGCAGTTAGCGTTCCCGTAGAGCGCGGGCGCGGGTGTCGGGCGCTGACACGTACGGGCCCCGCGAGCGGCGCGCGCGCACGTCCCCCACATGCGAACTGAATAACTTAATGAAAATAACATAAAAATACTCTTTTTATTACCACGTTTAATGTAAGTGGTTGACTCCGTGAGCTATCGAGTCAAGATGTGATGTCGCGAGTTCTAATTTTTGCATTATCTTTGGGAGAAAACAACGAGAAAAACCGCACTACATTAACACAAAATGAATAAGAATATACATAAGTATCGGTACGTTAGGTAATTATTCATCCTCTACGTCAATCTCAGTGCGATCACCCTTTAATACTAATCTGCAAGCTGTTATCGTGATGATGACTTGAGCCTGATGGATCGAAGTAAATGTGAATATAACAATAAATCTCAAGATAAAACATTGGCCTTCGGGGTTTCCGATTTAATCACAAAAATGTGTAAAATGATAAGGGGGACTCATTACATTTTAATGATACGACTTAATTAAAAAACCTTGTGGCTTATCAGTTATCACTTTCTTTCAATACACCTAGCTTAAGGCATTCAACAGTGACCAACTCTAGGTTATCAATAAGACTCGATTTACTGAGATTTTTATATCCTGTACTTCAGTTTGTGCCCAATGGTGATTAAAAGTACTACAGTGTAGTAGCTACCTCGCTAAGCCCGTTCACATCCTAGTGCACAGTCATAGTCAAGAAGTAACTATATACAAACTTACGTATTGATATATTCCGAAAGTTTTTTTAAATTTTAAAACGTGGTTTCGCTTGCAAACACGTTTTATTTTTAAATGAATGCCTCGTCAAACAAAAAATATCAATTCTACTCCCTTGTTGTAACACACCCTTATACACAATACGATACTAACTAACCAGCTGACAGACGATATATTTTCCCAAACCAGCGAAAACATTCCCCAAATTACTTCAGTAAAAGCCGCTTCATAAATAAAAGAAATTGTCTGAATAATACCGATATGAATACCTACTGTAATGAGTTATCTAAAAGTCATGCAGAATAATCTATTGGATTGCTGCCAGGCAAAAATTGAGCTCGGCCAATCAGAGCAATATATTATATTTTTATGATGCTGTACAACTTAATCATATTAGATTAAAGGCGACTTTATTAGATGCCCTTCACACACAAGATTCATGACACTCATGACAAGAGTTTTTGCGTGAGTCTAAGACACTAATCAACTGCTATGTGGGTTAGGTTAACTCTTATATTTATGGCACATTAGTTGGTTTATCTGTGTCATATTTCGCATAAACAATTTATCGCGTGAATAAATTCAAGTCAGAAGCTCAGTGCGTGTGTTATCAGTGATAATCGTGATACTGATATGTAGTCCAGAGACTATGATGGTTAGTGTCTACTTAGGTAATTATGGAACAAAGAGGGACACAAAATGTCTTCTTCAAGTTCATTGGGACAACCGCTGGTACATTGCCAAAGGCGCAAATAAGTTTATAGATGGGTTGAAGTATTAAATTCCTTTTTTAAATGCCAGTGCAAACTTATCGCAGAGAAAGCTGTAATAAAATGTAGGAGTTTTCTTTTTTCCGGACATCACTTGGCACGTCTTGAGAACTCATAATTTTATCGGTGAATCTTATGTGCCATACGAATTGGTTTCCTTTTCCACGTGCTTCGGTATTAAAAGCATTTGGATTTCAATAATACACCCTGAAGCTGGTCCATTAATGTAGATTACAGGTCAATCAATGGTCATATTTAGAGAGCAGCGGTGGCCCAATAGTGGCGGCCCCGACTTACGAACAGTAAGTCGTGGGTACGAACCCAGCCAGGCGCAATTTCTTTGTGTAATTTATTTCATCACCACTGCTCTCAAAACGGTGAAGGAAAACATCGTGAGGAAACTGGCATGTCCTAGAACCAAAAATTCGAAGACATGTGACATCTACCCACCCGCACTGGGCCCGCGTGGTGGATTATAGCCCATTCCCTCTCATGGAGAGGAGGCCTGTGTCCCAGCAGTGGGAACATTATAGGCTGATTATGCAATGGTCATATACCTGAAAACCTTACAACATCCGAACTAATCCTCCTGCAATCCAAACCGCGTTACAACATCCACATACCACTATACTCGTACTGCACCTTCTATCATAAAACGTTTAGGTTACGTTTAAGCAATAAACAAAATTAGGTTACGTTTAGGCAATAAACGTGGGCATAAGCACTAACTAACCTAATAGTGTCGTATCTGATAGATAACGCATGCGCCGAGAACACCGTCCCTAAATAATAATTGAGATTCATTGAGTAAGTGGAACAAGCCCGCAGACTGTGTGCACTATGTTCTGTGGTCTAGTGTACTGTAGGTAATGATAACCTAATTACTATCCTATTATAATTTTGTTATTTGCTCCCAATGTAATTTTCCGTTAGATTAGAGCTGTTTGTTATGTAATAATTAGTTGTAATTCGGTGAGCTTTTGCGGTCATGTTTTTTGTTTGAATTGTTTTACTCTAATTAGAGTTGAGCGGAAGATTAGTGCCTACAAAGTTATCTACTATTCTACTCTAACGACCGAAAACATAATCTCTTATTTTTATACAGAATGTACGGTCGCAGTATGATGATAGGCAAAGACCCTGTATACATATCCATTCGGTGTGACACCTGAATATAAACAGAATTTTCCTATGATTGTCATAGGATAATTTAAAAAAGATTTGTTAACACGGTGTCGTTTCAAGATGACCAGTCATCATCCATCAACCAGCGCCTGCGGATTACTAACCACACTCTATTTGCATGATACATTGTAAGTTTTTTATTGCGCGCAGATGGAAAATGATTCATGAAACACTCCACTTTTGTTCATCACTAAATACTGTGGTTTCCGCTCCAAAGTGGATATTTTTCTATTTCCTGAATCCAGACGTCGCGACGTGTAACTGAGTCACTGCTTCTGTTTTACTTCCAAACTATTTATAATTAGAGATAGTGACTATTCACTTTTCTCAGAAAATCAATTAAAGGGTCTTGGTTTTTAGCGATGGTTACATTTTTGAATCTAGAACATCATCAATCAATCTTGTTATTGATTGGGACTCGCATACTTTTTAAATGACGTAAATATTTCCAAGATTTTCTTTTGTCGCAATATGTAAAGGAAAATAAATTAATGCTGTCACATGGAACTTAATCACAGCTCAACTTGACAAGTTTTATAATAATATAGGAAACTAAGATGTTTCTCGTATAACCTAATGCCTCGTCATCGTTGAACTAGTTCTTTGTATACAGATCTATTTAGCAAAAATTCTTGTAGCCATGAAAATGTGGGTGGCTTAGACATACCTAGGGCTGCATTACACTTTTGCAAGTAATCTCTCTGAAATATGAAGGCTCTGATACGCCAAATTAAGAGAGATGAAACATCTTCTTGATTATTCCAAGTCAGTTCAGACCATTTCCTTGGAACAACTCGCATTCAGCCCCCGTAGCATGACCACCGTAGACAAGGATTTCTTTGACCGAAGAATCGACAAAATGACAGAAAAAGCAAAGAAATCTGTCATTTTGTCGACACAATCTGTCATTGTGTCGATAATTTCGTCAAATAAATCCTTGTCTACGGTGGTCATGTTACGGGGGCTGTACTAAGGTTCTTCTCCGACAAGTCCTTACTAGTCATGACTAAGAGTAAATCGCAAACACAGTCATAATTTCAAACAAAGCCAGCCTAGTAATCACGTCTGGAAGCCAACAGGTGATGTAATTGTGGCACTGGGTAGCAACACATGGGTTACCCGTTGTTATTAGGCATTTTGTATGTGAGACGCACGCTAAATTGCCGTGGTATAGCCGTGTTGAAGGACAGTCGACAAAAGAGACTGCTGAATGCTGGCAGCAAACTTCAACTACCTCTTGACTCATAATGTGCGTGGGCTGACTAGTCAAGACTTTATAAACGATCTCCAGCGTTCAAAAAGTGGTTCTACAAGCAATAACAATGAATATCGGAATCGTAGCGCAATTTCTTGCCTGCATACCTAACTCTTTTGTTGCCTGTACGTGCAGCAGGTCGTGTATAAGTACCTACATGTATCGGACAATCTGACCGTGAGCACCTCTGGACGCACCTGCGAGCGCTTTGTTTAGTCTGTACCTATGTATATTTGAGCTAGGTTCCTTATGAGCTTTATAGCTAAACGAACATTCTCTACGTGTTTCTAGGTCTTGCTGCTATATTTTCATCTAAACATAAGTAAATAGGGTGCAGATTTTGATAATAGTTACTTCACACATTTGTAGAGAATAGCGGCAACCTTTTTCATTTTCTGACTCTGTGCGTAATTTTCTTCCATTTAAAAATAAAACCATTTTGAAAACGAAATTTATGCTACCCTTTATTTAGCAGCAGCAGTAAAATATTATGAATGTTATAAGCTAACTACGGCCCGTATCTAAAATACTGACTGTAACATTTAATTGGACTGACAGCTGGCCCCAAAATTATTGAGTGGCCAACATGTTACCCTAGTTTTCCAACTGATTTGTGTGTGGCAGTGCGGGAAAGTCCGAATTTCTACGTGGTCGCATGACAAACGACCAGACATTTAAACGATTGTTCACTACCGGACATCAAATAACTATTGTTTATGCAAATATGGGACTGTTTGGCTCCAGTGATGGATTGCTATTTAAAACTCTTCCAGGTAAGCCATATCCATGCTTTATCTGGTAGATATCGATTGTACACCTAGACTTAACTTAGCAACTAAGCGGTAATCTGGCGTTTTTGTTGTCAATGTTGTGTTTACCTGTAATTGGCATATACAACATTAGTTTTAGTATATGCGAAACCTGATACACCTGTCTAGTATTTTTATGTAAAGAATCTATGTACAAAATTTTAAAACTGTATCATGAAAAATCACAAAGTTATAAGCTTGTTCTGTTACCTGGTTGTCCGCACAAAACCGTGGTCACCATGCAGCCCGCGCCTCCAGCGTCGTCTCGAGCTCATTGATAATAATATTTTGGCAGTAGGTACTTAATGTCGCTCGGTGTCCATCTTTTAAACTTTTTTAAATATTTTTGGTTTAAAAATTATTGGAATCGATTCAGTTACTTATTTTGAACAAACTATATTCAGGTTTCGCATATACTAAAAATAATGTTGTATATTAGAATATTACCGTATGATTTATCATATGTATGTGTATGTATGTGCTGTGGGTGAACCTTAAGTAAATAAACTAAGTTAACATTCCTTCAAGCGTCACAAAAAACCGCGCACCTACGGATTGATTGATACGATAGTCACAATTACAATTTATTCAATAATTTGTAAGCTGCTGTATTGGACGAGAAATGTCTCGTACACCGGACAGTTGTTAGTGGTTGATGTATTAGCATAAACGTTCTTTATAAGATGCCGACGGCGCTGGCGCCGCGTCGCGCCGATCATATTAGATAGAACACGGGAAATTACACAGCTAGCTCAGATACCGTGTATAAACAACTATTTGCCCGATAATTGTGCTCGTTTACCTATTCGAGCTGTTTTAACAGAGCATATTTTTATCCGCTACCTATTATTATTTGTTTATTTTGCGTCGCGTGAATAATTAATAAGCAGGTAGGACATGATTGCTCTCAAGGTGTATATTTTCAAAGGTAATTGCTTGTATTGTATAAGTGGTAATTCGTTACTTTGTTTAAATCATTGTAGTGTGGTTTGCTCGTTATGTGTTATTATTGATCGATTTACACAATTTAACCGGGATTCGTTAGGTATGAACAATGGTAATTTACTGAACGAGTCGGCGCTGGCATGTGTTGGCCGGCGGTTATTATTGGCGCCATTATTAGTTTACTGTAGTAAATCACATAGATCGATAATGTCGGCTAATGATCTGCGTCGTACAAGGATCGAGTGTGAATTGAGAAACCGCAAGCTTCGCGTAGCGTGCATGTGTAGTCTGTTGACGTTATGTATATTTGTACGTAGTACATCCATACTTAATTTATGTCTGTAGGTTATCATATCTCCGTCGTAGATTGAACATTGCTCCAAATGGTGAGAACCGTGAAATAAGACTTAGAAACACTAGGCATATACATGTTAACCGATATTTATTTTGATATTGTTAACAGACTTCAAAAAGGGTGGAGGTTCTCAATTCGTCGGATTCTTTGTTTTTATGTATGTTCACCGATTACCTACTCGAAGATGCCTGAACCGATTTGGAAAATTATTTTTTTGTTTCAAAGGGTCTTCCCAGGAGGTTCCATTTAAATTTCATCGAAATCGGTCGAGCGGTTTTTGAAAAATCAAGAAAACTGATATTTTCGTTTACACCGAACCCACGCTGTCTCATTGGAGCAGCGTGCAAATAGTAGTATAGGATATTTCAACTAAAAGTGTAAAATAAAAAAATAAAACTTATTTTGCAAATAAAAAAAACCGACTTCAAAAACACAAAAAAGTGAAAAATAACTTTAGATTCAGAAGTCGGTGGCAAAAAAAAACTGAACCATACAAACACAAGTCACCAACTTTTGTTTAAAAACAAACTTTTTGCCAAAAATAAATCAAACAAACAAAAGTCACCGACTTTTGTTTACTTTATTTTTTGTTTTTTTTTAAATTGAAAATCCTTAAATTTTGTCCCCTTATAGTGCTTAGCTACAGCTTTTTTTTTCTACAAAATATTTTAAAGGCAAGATGTTAAGTCTCAACTGTTTAATTCCTAAATAAAACTGACTTAGTATACATGAGATTAGTGACACATGAAATTAGTATTACACATGAGATTAGTGTTACACATGAGATTAGTGTTGCGCCCACAAAGTCCACAAATACGTAAGTAGATACGTATTTCCTTTCGCAGCAGATTAGTAAATTAATCAAATGTTTGCCGTCCATTGCTACGTAGCCAAGAAACGTAAACATAAGATCTAGAGTACGGAGTCTCCGGACGTAGGTGTTACGTAGGGATGTTTTCGATTTGTGACGTTACCCTATATGGATTGCTACGAATGATTATAAATTATCACATTGTTAACATTGGCTATGGAAATACATTTTACGTAGGAATGTACGTAACTATGTTTTTGAGAATACCGTACGTATGGATTAATGTTTACGTAAGGCCATTATGACGTTTCCCTGGATTGGTCTATGGATTCGTGATTAGTGATCGTCATGCGCCTTGCCTTCTGTCAATATGTTAGGTTGGGATCGACTGCGGACGTAGGTATTACGTAGGGATGTGTTCGAGTTCTTGATACCCTATATGGATTGTTAGAAGTGATCATAGTTATTACGTAGGGACCTATTTATCTGAGATATAACTGTAACGTATTCAGTAATTAGTTTACTACAAGTAATCATCATTTGCCTAGACTTTTATCAACTGTGTTGAGTTTATTTCGGACGTAGGCAGGTATTAGGTATATCTGTGATTTTTGAGAAGTTAATTTAAGTTAATTTTAATTGTTACGAATTTCATCGTTTTGCGTGGCACTTTTTCAGCCAGCTTGAGACGTACTACGAAGGTAGGGACTTATATTTTCGAGATCATAACTTAACCCTATATAATTTGCTACGTGTTAAATTGTAAATTTTAAACAGGAATATTTTAAATGTACCCTATGACACTCGGAGATAATGCAGCTTCCCGTAGTGACAGAATTTTCGGAATCGGATCAGTAGTTCCGAAGATTATCCCCTACATACAAACTTACAAACCAATTTTTACCTGTTTATAATATTAGTTTTTACTCTGTATGGATTGCTACGAGATTCATGATACTTCTAGTGTTTTCGTAACGTTGGCTACCGACGTCGGTACTACGTTGAGAAATTGGGATCTATTTTGTCGAAATAAATACTTTAGATGGATTGTGACGAGTAAGCGTCATGTGCTTTCTCACAACAATGTTGAGATTGGCTATGGATGTAGACATTACGTAACGTATCTATAGGTTGACTGGTAATTAGTGACCGATACTTAAACACGTGATTGTTTCACTTTTATCACAATGACACAACAGCCATATGACACTTGAGTGCGCCTTTGACCTATCAGCTGTTATCCGCGTGACGTCGTTCTGTCTTATTAATATAGTACCGTGTGACAGTAGGTAGGCAGAGCACCCGCGCGGCTCGCAAGCCCGCTTCGTAAGTTTTATAGTGATAAAAGTGAATGAGTGTAAAAAAAAATGGTTCTTTGTTATCATGAGCTCAATCACGTGTTTAAGTATCTTTCACTAATTACCAGTCACCCTATATATTTTAGGAGAATATGACCCTAAATGAATTACAAACAGTAATCGTTATGTGCCTAGTCTTTTCACAATTATGTATATGAGATCCTCGTCAATGATGCCACGTTAGTCTAGTGGTCGCAGGCGCGACTGTTGAGCCTGAGGTTCTGGGTACGATTCTAAGGTCGGGTCAAGTCTTATTGGATTTTTCAGGAATTTCTCAGTAGCAGCCCCGGAGTGTGGATTTGTGCCCGGTCGATGGCAATAGGCTCGCTGCTATTAGGTACACCTCTGCCTAACCCTTCAGGGATAAAAGGGGTGATGTTATGTTATATTTAGATTGCCTTTGGACTAGGCTGCATTACGTATTGATCTATTTTTTCATTTTCGAGAATAGTCTTTGTATGGATTGCTACGAAGAATTACCTACCTACGTAAATATGTTATCGTTTCAGTCGAGATCGGCTATGACCGCCTTATACGAAAGGTATTTTCAGGATTGTGACGTTACTTTATATGGCTTGCTACGAGTTTATTATTTACCTAGAATGCTAGGATTTCTCAAATTTGTTAAGATAGTGACGTTAGCCTACATGGAAGAACTGCTACGACTGATGATCATGAGCCTAGTCTTTTCTTAACTATGTTGAAGAGTTCTGCTAAAAGGATGAGTAAAGTTACTTAAAATATAAGAAATAATATTCATTTACATTTTAACTCACAGTTTTGTCTCCATTTGCCACCTTCGTAAAACTTTGTTGAATTAGTAATGGATGATTTTAAATACAGCTTGCATGACGATAAAATATCAACGTCGAACTACGTCGACTGGTCACCTCTGTTATTACAACACTATACTTTACAACTACACTTTACGTTTGCCATTAGTATCCACTAACCTACATACTTAGGTACACTGGTAATAATCAATTTTAAAAATGTACCCGGCCCCATGCATTATGTATCAGCCCCAATCAGTAGTCGTTGTCGATAGTACTAACGTATGTACATTATATACTTATGTTTTTATACACCGTAGATATTGACACTAATTGGAAGTATTGGAACCAACATTGATTTAGCTGCCGTCCTTAATGTTGGTTAAAGGGACTGGTATTTTTGATTCTTATCAGTAGATGTGATTATATTATATCAATTATAGCTTGTACCTTTATTTTTATTACAGGACTTGGGTCAGCTGTGACCTGAAAAATAGCCACAAAGAGTAGATATACAACATTATTTTTTGTATATGCGAAACGTGAAACACGTGTCTAGTATTTTTATGTAAAGGATCTACGTACAAAATTTCAAAACTGTATCATGAAAAATCACAAAATTATGAGCTTGTTCTGTTACCTGGTTGTCCGCACAAAACTGTGGCCACCACGCGGCGCCGCCGCGCGCGCTCTTCCAGCATTGTCTTGAGCTCGTTAATAATAATAATTTGGCAGTAGGTACCCAAATGCTTGCGATAGGTACTTAGTGTCGCCCGGTGTCCAACGTGTAACTTTTAGAAATATTTTTGGGACAAAATACAACGTGGTTTTAAAATAATTGGAATCGATTCAGTTACTTATTCTGAACAAACTATATTCAGGTTTCGCATATACTAAAAATAATGTTGTATTTTGTCGCTGAGAATGTTCAATCAACGTTTGATTAATTTTGTAAGCATTTATTCATCCAATTTTCCGAGATAAAAGGTGAGCACCAATTTATTTATCTCATTAGTCCGTAGCCTAAATTAACTCAAACATATGGACTTCCAAAGTGACTTGTCTTTGAGTCGTGTGACGTCAAAAGTTCAAAACCCGTACCATACACACGGGATAATCTTGTAAAAAATAATCTTAATCCTCAATAAACAGATAATTGTACACATTAACTCGGATGAGTATCGGAGTTTAACGACATATCCGAAAAATTATCTGATGATTCGCACGATCGATTTGGCGATACCGAGAAATCTTTTTATTCGATTAATAAATATGAAGATATGATATGAACAGGAAGCAACGAGTCTAGAAAAATATGTCCTTATCAGGATTGATGCATCCTATTTGTTTAGCTGTTTTGGTATTTGAGTCAAGGTTTATTTGATAACAATCGAAGAAAAACATGACATGAAAGGAAAGCCGCTTTTGCGTGGCTCCAACAAAATAGCGCAGTATTTGAATCCTAACCACCTATCAAAGGCGGTAATACCAATTTAAATTAGAACAAAAGAATACCTAATCAGCCTGTATAACATTCCCACTGCTGGGACACTGGCCTCGTCTCTACGAACAGGCTGCTGTAATTCAACATGTGGAATTTTTGGTTCAAGGGCATGCTTGCTTCCATTTAACTTAGTAGCAGACCAAAACCTATTTTTAGTGAAGGCATTTGTCACCCACCGCAAAACCAATTCCCTATAAATAAATAAATTTAAACACATTCATGAATGAGTCTACATTTAGTAAACAATTTATTACTTGAATCGGCTACAATGTTTTCAGAATACAGTTGTAGACCTACCTTTAAGTCATTACTCTTCGTAATAGGACGTCCAGTAAGAGGTGATCATCATCATCATCATCTGCTTAGCTTTTCCATTTGGGTCGGCATCCAGTCTAACTGGATGCAGCTGAACACCAAGTATGTTCCATAGAGCGGCTGCCTATCTGACCTGTAAAAGGTGATAGGCACGATATATTTTTCAAACATAAATTCGCCGTTGTATCTTAAGAATCAGGCCAGCAGTTGATGTAGATTTCAAAATATAGGTAGTATTGGTAACAAGAATAATACTGCGGTCTGCTAGTAAACACTAAACTGTCACTAGTTATTCACTCTTATGAGCTATCTGACCTTTAAACCTAATACCTTACTGCTAAGGTAAAGCGGCCCGGCGCCGACGCACGGCCGCGCCGATCCTTCGTGGCGCCTGCGTATGCGCAGACCTATGTATAAGCGTCTCTTTACTTTATTGTCCGTCCGAATTATCATTAAGTATTGCTATTTCGAGTGTTTGGTAAGACTACAAATATTTGTACTTAAATGTCGAAATCTGGCTTAAATGTTGGTCATAGCAAATGCTTACTTATATCTACGGATGCAAGGTTCACAGATAAACATAAAATGTTTAGGCTAAGCATTTTATGTTTACAATTTTAGTTAAATAAATATATGTTCAAAATTATTACTAATAATATGATAAATTTTAAAGCGAATTTTTTTTTTTTACTCTTTCGCGCCTTACGGCTGAACAGATGTCCATGAATCTTGACATTTTCGGAGTTAGAACTACAAAATTATTACTTTTACCGTGGGATAAATTCCTACCCCACCAGGGGTCCGCAGACCAAGCCTAGGGCAAAAACTAGCCTCCTACATAATAAAGTGCTATCAAAATGATGCAACGTTTTCACCTTATAAAATGCGAATGAAAATAAACGAGTGAATGAGTCATTTCTGTCAATAATTCCTATTGGAATACAGAAATGGCACGCTCCGTATGACAAACCGATGGACTGATTACGGCCGCGTAAATACTATGAATCCCCTGTACACGGGTGACTCATTCTGTCAGTCATAGTGTAAGCAAATTATATCTTTTATATATCTTTTGTACTGAATTCGATAGCGGAAGTATTTATGGGTAAAGATATGGACCTGTTTTGCGAATTTATGTAATCAAAGTAAATGATAAGGTATCCAGCTGTTAGAACGAGTAAGTAATTAATTTACTTAATAAAAAAACGTTTTTTTTAAAGAAATCTTTTCGATTCTAGATAAAAATATATACTTTTAAGGTCCCTTGCCAAACGCCTAAAAAGTATCCTTTTATTAGAAAATTTCGTATTTAACTAATCTTTCAGTCTTTTTTTTTTCAACTTAATCGGGATCCGACAAAATCTGTAAAATCTGTCCATCTGTACTTTCACGGTAGACTTAGGATGTCTACAAATATAGAAACACGTGTGGGGCCTACTACGTATGACTAAAGATTATAATAAAGCTAATTTATCGCTATTCTAATGTCTAGACGAGTGTCATAACACGTTTGGTCCCGTTACTACTAATTATACAACAAAGGTTTAACATGCTGCAGTTATTATCTCTATTAAACTTTAATCTGTGTATCGGTTATTGTCGCGGAGAAGTTCTTTGTTCTTAAAATTAAGCTTTTATAGGACCTTTGTAGATAAACTTACCTTTTCCTGCCAACCTTGTAACATATCCTTGAAATAAATACCTATCTTTGTATTTCAATGTTCAAAATTTTTGAATGTGTCTAAGTTAGAATGTGATTCTGAACCAAATAGCCAAACTTTTTGTAAATGTTTCAATGCAAAGTTCAAGTTCTGAAAGAATAGAATTTAGTTCTGAATTTTCCGGTGTAGCTCAATTTTCCCACATTAAACTTTATGGATTTTTTTTTCATTTCCGATTTGATCACGCAAGGAAACTCCGAGCATAGCCCATAGCAGGGATCCGCTGGATACGAGACGCACGGGACCGGTCAATGTGTTGCCACATTGACCGGTCCCGTGCGCCTCTCGAGGTCACTTGGGGGAGGCCTATGTCCAGCAGTGGACGTCTTTCGGCTGAAATGATGATGATGATGATGAAACTTTATGGTATTTGAAAACAATCGAAAGCCTGTTCTATGCAGTACAATCCAAAAGACGTCGGAAAAAACTGATTACGACAAGACTGATTACGTATCGATGTACTTTGTTGTGGTTGTCTGTCAGCGTCGCCTGCGCAATGACGTCGAATGACGTCATATCTAGTGGAACATTGATTGGATCTGAATCAGCACATATGATGTCGTTATCTAGAACACTTGAAACCGGAAAAAATGTATCAAGGTACAAGTGCCATTTCATTCAATATTCCTTCTTTGTTGGATTCTTATTGTGTCGTGTGTAGATAAGTTATATGAGTGATTCGAACCCGGATACTTTCTGCATGGATGGGATTACGTACTGGCTTTATGACTGCGGCACTTACTTCAAGTGGCACTTCCATTTTTCAGTCATACGTGCTTCCGGATGTTGAAGAAAAAGTATCATGATTTTTTTTCCTTTAGCTCCTATCAACTGTTAGGGCTATAATATCAGCCTATGTTTGTACCACTGCAATACAAGGTCTTTTTTCATACAGAGAAGGCTCACTATCGCAGGGCTCCAGGTTTCCCCAAGATGTTTTCCTTAACCGATGTCTCTGATATCCAAGATAACCTTAGAAAGTAGGTGCATATGAATTGAAGTCCCAGTCTCGTCTTGTGTGGCGAGAGGCCATCACAACGAAGATAAGAAGGTTAAAATCTAGGTAATTGCAGTTTTAAGTACCTATCTGCTTAAGAAACTCCTAACTCTTAAGTGCTCCACATCTGCACCAGGCAAAAAGTAGAAAATTTCAGATGCGGTGATCGACCCAAATATTCGAGCGATAATAAAAGCCAATTAGCCATTAAATTAGCGTAGAAATGATAATGAAATTTCCGAATAAGCAAATAGCAACAGTCTATTATGGCCAATACGGAGCAAAGGTCACGCTAAGTATTTGTAGTTTATCAGCAGCGGAGTGGTATCTAGTTGTGAGTACAAGTAGCCAAACATATGTCGCTCACATGTTGGTGGAATTGTTAAAAAAACATCAATCTTTTTATAGATGGAGTTGACTTCGATCGAACGTCAATAAATGTGCCTATCAAAAACACGTATTTTGATATCAAAATAAGAATAGCACTGTCCTTGTATGGGGTCGAAGTAACATCACAGTAATGTGACGGTTAGATTGATAAAATATCAGAAAGTGTAAAGGCCATTCTAATTTTTATGTCATATCAGTAACCGTCAATGAAAGACTTTGTAAGATGTAGGTACTGAAAACCTTCCTAGGAATAAGATAATAGTGCCTACTGCTCCTAGGTACCCAATTAGGTTGCTCATATCAAAAATAAATTCCTATTGTTTTGAACTTCCACTTTATTATTAATATATCAGCATTTGCATGTTTCAAGTTAGACATCATTGAGTGAAATCACCGGGCGTGTTTATTTAGCTCTCAAACTAACTGTTAATATGCCAAAATCAGAACTCCACATCAAACGGGCTGATACTGAATGAAAAAGGCGCTCAGTGTGAACAGACTTGTCCGTCGTTCATCATAAAACTGAGTGTACTATGTATTATGCAGAAAATCTGATTATAAATACACAGTTTCCAAGAAAATAGCAAAGCTAACAATACGTGTTTAACGTTCAGAAATAAATACAAGCTTAATTAAACGGCATCATTATTAATTTATTGCGCACTTCGTCCAATTAATTTAAATGCGACAATACTATTGTCAGGTGTTTCCTCTTATTAACCGCAGTATTTGCATGTTACGATGTTTCATTCAATAAATTCATAGTGTAGTCAGTTGTACACTGCGTAATATAAAGGATTTCAATAGATATTGACGTCAAAATTACGAGCCAGGTATTACACGGATGTAGATTAACATAAATTAATGGACAACATCATTTGTCTTCAGATACATTACACAAACTGAACAATATAATTTATTTCGTTGTACTAAGACTGGTTGTCTGCCTACTTCTTGGACTCATTAGTCAAGTTACCACGGACTACCTAACGTGGAACACGACTAACTGCGGGAATATGACATTTAGGAAACGTCACAAGAAAACTAATTTCCCTAATAATTAAACAGAATTAATTACGTTCCGTTGTGATATTTGCTCCTTGCTCCAGTTGAGAGATAAGGGCAACAGGACCCATTAGTGGATATTTATTGCCTCGATACAGACCTATCTGACGACATCCTAGTATAATAAATTAACATGTAATATTTTGTGGTGTCAGGTTGTGGCGTTTGTTCGTTTGGCCTGAAGTATATGGTGCTGTGGAGTGCGCGGGCGGGTGACAGGCGAGCAAGTGCATCGTGGTGCCGCGCGTGGTGCAGCGTGCAGGCGTGCAGGCCGCGGTGGTGGCGCGGCGCGGGAGGCTGCTCGGAACTGGTCCGGCGGCCGGCGCACGCGCGGGGCAGAGTCTCGCGGCGGCCGGCAGCGACGCGCCACCGGCCAGCCTCGCCACTCAGTGCACGCGCTGCCTCGCCGCCGCCAGCCTGCGTGGCCGACCGTCCACCACGCTCCTCGCTCCCGACAGACCCGACGCACACTCACGTCACACGCGACCTACTACTCACGATAAATCACCCCCCGATATTACTGAAAAAATAAGGACCCTCGAAAACTTTGCAAATATTTGTAACACGTGAGTTTCGCCACCACTGTTTCTGTTTACATTTTCCGAAGGTGCTATTTTTTGTTTTACCAAGTTTCTTCAAAGTGCATCGCGAGTGAAGTTATTATTTTTGAAGGTGCTTGAGGAATCAAGATATTAAATTTTAAGGTAAGAAAATTTTTATTTACAAAATTACAGAAATGTTGACATCGTCCCTGGGGGTATGTTTTTGAGCTATGTTCATTATGAAAATATTTAATGTTATATTAGAAAGTCACTTGCACAGCAACGAAACAAGTTACCGTACTATAAGTAAGCAAGTAGGTACTCGAGTTGATGTAACCTCGTTATGTTGGGGCAAGTTAAATAATGTCCGATTCTTCAAACACATTTACATATTTGGCAAGTTCGAAATCTCAAATATATTTGAATCAATCATCATTTTCCTTATTGATAATGGTTAGAATTTTTTACTTCTACATAAACAATCAAACACCGTAGGTACTCGCGAAGATAATAACAACGCTTGGCAAACTTTGCTCGCAGGACTTGTAAAATTAAAGTTAAAGTTATATAATGACGTTAAAGCTCGATACTAGTAAGTGTACGACTATTACTAAGGTAACACGACTATAAACCAGTTAATGATGTGGTAACTCTAATATGATATTCATCCACCACGAGCGCGAGGTATACGACACGCGCATATTGCCACGAAGTTATTCGAATGTCACTTATCATACAAGTCGAATAAATTTAGAAAGCTATCAACAGAAATTAAAATATAGGCAATAACAAATAAAAATCAGTTGTCGCGGATACAGTCGTAACTCAGCCCGACTTTAATTGATTAAATTTATTTTTAATTGGCTTATTATATTGGTAATTTTAAAGTATTTGGATGTTAGTTCATTATTCCCATAAATTATTTTTTTATTCATCGGAATTTAATGCTATCGGAGACCACGTTGGTGTTTTTGTTATTGTAAGTTCAGGGTATATCGTACGCAAGGAAATACGCACGAAGGGAATAATATTATCACTATAATGTAGTCATCTACCGCTGTTTGTTTACAAATACATGATTTCTTCGTTTATTTATGTGATAAAGCTAAATCATAACACCTAGATATTAACTAACTCATAAATGAATACAAATGACTGATTTGTATGTGACCACAAGTTGAATGTCCTGAAACCTAATTGTGAAGAAAGTTGCATCACATTATGAAACAAAATGTTGTATGATTCAATAAAATATAGTACAAAGATTTCACAGACAAGACAGGCACTTTGAAATCATTGGTTTCGTAATGAAAAGTTATCAGTCAAGTCTTGACATACAAAAGAAAGAGTTACAGCAGTTTTGTATAACTTTTCTTACATTTTCTTTTATATACTTGTTGCAAAATGTCCTTATATGATCCTAATAACTCTTATGTATAATTATGATAATAGAAACCATAAAAAAACAATAGTATAATTTTTTTTTTTAAATACCACATTCGAAACAGCCTATGCCGTTGTGACCGGCCACTCTAGTAAGTTTCAGAAAAGCTGGTTGCTAAAGTTTTTGTAATATTAGCAAATCAATAGTCGTGAGTCGTTAGAAAAGTTTATTTTGTTATTCCTTACCCGAAAGTTGCTGAAAATAAATGATACCTACATAATAATTAATATTATGTCAAGGAATTTTTTTAAGCTCTTCGTCAGAGCTTTTAAGCCCAAGCCTTCAACTCCAAACAGCTAAAGTAGATGGTTGTAAATTACGAAAAAAAAATTTTCTTGCTATTCTTCTCTAATAATTCGAGTAGGGTAAGTAAGTGCTAGAAACTCATTGTTGGCAGGAAATAAGGATGTTTTTTCAGGATCTGTGTCTCTAAAAACCTTTGTACTGTTCGACTTTCAAACCTCTCAACTGTAGTCTCGACATCAATGTCTGAATGGGGCCCAAGTAGTAGCCAATTGTCTCAAGTAGATAGGTCTATAGTCAGGCTAGGAACAATTTATGGTAATAAGCCTGCAGTCTCCAGTAAAAGCTGTATCACTGTCTATGGATTCAATAAATGATTATGTACTGAGAGAAATCGTATTCTAAAGCACAGGGATCAGAATATTCATAATCCTACAACAGCCTACCAAGTTCGGTGACTATGCAAAAATATCCTGACGATCTTTAACAAATCCTACTTTCAGATTTGATGTTGAAAAACCTAAAAACTTGTAACGAATATTTTGAGGTTCATTACGTTGTTCCTGGAAATTCTTGGATAAAAAACCAAGTTTCACCTTGTGCGTCATAGCTATTATTCTGAATTTCTTGAATAATTCCCATACATTACATGCTGATTGATTGTAAAATACATGCATTCTTAACTATTTAATGGAGTAAGAAACATTAAAAAGATTTGTAACATTGAAGTTACACATTAGTTACATCCGTAATAATCTCATAATCCCTATGAATAAGAAGATTATTACTATTACCAGCAATAACAATTCATTGAACTCCTTTGTTCTCAGTTCTTTTTTATTCAAATATGATTCACAAGCCAGACAGGAGGCAATAACCATGGATACATGAATCCCGACTAGAAGCGCTCCCTATGACGACACTATGCTTCATCGTTTCAGCGAAAGATTGCATGACTAAGCTATCATTCAAACAGTCGCTTCTAGCATGCAACAGTATGTAACGACTGTATATCTAAAGTACTACTTATATCTTTAATTGTATATTTTTATTGTTAACTGAACAGCGTTGTAGTAAATAAATATTGTACTTCATAGTAAATATTACATAATCTTTAACAATAAGATGTCGTCCTAATGTATTGAATAGGAAAACCAAGTCTTTGTGGTTTATATTATGTTTTGGCAAACATTCAAACTTTATATCCGCAACAATATATCAAACAAAAGGTTCTTCAGAATAGTATTATAATTTTTAAATATCATCCATTGTTTGTTAGGACCATAAAACACAGCCGCAAATCAATCATTAAGATGTTGTCACTGGTAAAACTATTTTTGGAGACTGCGTTGCTACATTTCTCTGGCCTCTTGAACAATAAAAAAACTGGGTCTAAATGGTTTCAGATTTTCTCTTGAAGATCCTTTCTTAGTTATATACTAGTGACGTAGATAAGTGGTTCCGTAAACATTTGAAGTAAATCTACCAATTTATAGATAAGCGTGTATAATGGCCATTTTGCAAAGTCATCACATATATTTTCAAAGTCACACCCACATTAAAGCTGCTGAAAGAAATATAAGCTAAAACAGCCAGGCAGTAGGTAGGTAGGTCAATAAACACGACTTGAATCCGTGTGCAATACCTGTTCAACTTTCCTTAGTGGGTACTCTGACTACTCGTATTGTTTTATTACCTTCTGAAGATACGGCACAACTAATTAGGATATTAGTGATGTCATTGGGGACATAATAAACTTTTAAAGAACCCACTGCAGTCGAAAACAGTCGATTTTGGAAAACATTTGTATGTCTACTTGAGCTTCTTTTTTTCATGATTACGAATTTACCACACAGTACTTTATGAGAAACTAGTCTTAGTAAAAAACTAAATGGAAGGGAATGAGTCTTTGTGCTCACAAAGACTTGGATTTTCCGACACATTTATGATACACTATTTATTATCATAAAGAATTCACTGACCATTGTCTCTTCGTATAATATAGCCAGCACTTAATCATATCGAGTACCAAAAATAATTCGAGGACATTTTTAGAAGTCGTTGTCTAGACGACGCATAATCAAACACAGATTGTGTAGATTTTTCTGAACAATAGTAGGATGTTTAATTAATACAGAGTGTAGCACAGATAACCTTTTAACTGGAAGATAAAGCGAGTAATTTCACTCAGCGTTCTCACAAGTACTGCGCTAATTAAAGTTTACTCGTTGTCGTATAAGTTAGGACACTTTAGATGTATGGACGCAGTTAATACTAGAAGACATGTTTAGTACTTTCTTGCTAAGCGAACCTTTTCAAAACGTTGCCACAAGTTAGTTTTCGTTCTCAGTCGGAGCTGGCCGCCCATAATTATTGGTTTTCAAGCCATCCGTTTGCTTAACTGGCCGCCTTTCGTCTTATCCTAATTATGTGTCTTGATAGTAAATGTTTGAGTTTGTAAGTTAATGCTGGTTTAATGCTGTCAGTGTTACAATATTGTTTATGTGTCATATAAAGCATGATAACTAGATATTATGTTGTTAAGTAAAGAGTTTTTTCTCTTCATTTATGTATGGATTTAAGCCTGTAAATTAATGTAAGAATCAGGTATGCATGAAATCTGGTTTAATAAAATTACTCTGATTTCATTGCGTATATTATATTGTGAAAAGATCATAAAAGATTATTTATGAATTTTCGAAACCATACAAGAACTGCTACGCCGTAGCAGTTTGTAGACATTTTGTAGATATTTCATCATCTGCCTAGCCTTTTCCCAACTATGTTGGGGTCGGCTTCCAGTCTAACCGGATGCAGCTGAATATCAGTATTTTACATGGAGCGACTACCTATCTGACCTCCACAACCCAGTTAGTACTGGGTAATACGATACCCCTTGGTAAGACTGGTTGTCAGACTATTTGGGCCACTGACTACCTAACGACTGTTAAAGATCTACAGATGACACTAATGACACATTTTGTAGATATTTATTAAATATACAATAAAAGTGTAACCATGACATTTTATCCATTACTAATATGAAACTAACCCCAAATCTTTACCTCCACCTGCTTCCTGTACCTTACCGACCGTTATTTTACTCTTACATATTTTTTTGCATTTATTGCGTTTCGTAGCTAGCCCAGCTGCGTGGCGTAGAAGGTCAAAATTGTATCACTCAGATGGTATTATCCGTAAATTAAACTGCACTAGTTTTGCAAAGGCAAGGAGTAGTTTGACAAGTAAAACAACCATGTGTGGGTAAGATGTGATTATGATTTTTTGTTATTGCGTAGAAAATGGATACACCTAGTCGTCGTAAATTCTTAATTCCCGCGTACTTTGTAAACCCGGATATTGTCATAAGTATAATGAATAATGTATGAAGAACAGGGTGTAAAGTTCTTCATCCCCAATAGAAAAGGGAGGATCCTCCGACCAGATGGGTGTTGTATCTGGTGGGGTACTGCCCGACAGTTGTCGTCGGGTTTTTCTATATTGTGTTAAGTCACGGATAAATTTAATAGCGCGATTCAAAATGCTGATGTTAGTTCATCCTCTGTGACATAGATGACGCTGTAGTACTTTTTATAATATGTTGCTGAAGTACTTTTTCTACTTTCCATATGAACTAATTAATTTCGACCACCTACCTAGTTAGTCACTTTACTAGCCATCCATCTTATGTATTTAAAATATATTTACATTTACTGTGTTAATATGAGGTCAAACAGCCGTGTAAAATCCATTTACGTGTTACAGACGCAATTATAAGGGACACAGATGTGATTAGAATAATTATAATTATTGAATATCACTACATATTTTACATAAGCCAGACATTTCACTATTAAGTCTACTTTCATCAGCCCCGATATCAGCTTAATGAAGGCTCATTTTATGTAAACAAAGAGATTACCTACACTGATGAAATTGTACTGCAATCGAACGAACAAGCTGACTCTTATCGGTAACGATGTCATCGAGTAATTCAATCCCTTGTGACGTCACATATGATCGTAATCAGTAAATATTTGAAGAATGTTTATCGTGTTGTTATACAGACGAGGAATCGATGAAGAGTACGATTGTTTTCTTCGATATCTTAATTGCTTATCGATTATTGCATTCCGATACAATAGAGTCTGCCAGTGATGTAACCTTGGCGATAACAACATGAAAACAGGTGAATAACGATTGTATTGTCAGTCCTAATCGAGTAGAAAAGAAAAGAATATATATCGGTCGGTATATCTTCGTGGCCGGTTTCATGGCAAAGATGTAGATTAGAAGCGTAACCATTGAAAGCTTGGGCTTTTTCCAAGAAACAAACGTTCGTTTTATGTTAAAAGAAAACACTTATTCACTAGATACTGTGTTTGTGTGGTGGAGGCGATAGAAAAACGATCCAGACGGGAAAACTGTAGTTTACTTATCCTTGAGTTTTCTTTTCTTTTCAATTGACCTAGTTCTTGGCCAACAATGGTTTTAAATGATTATATTTGCCATAGCTAGTTATACGGCTTATATGTCCTGAAGGGAATTATAATAAGTTATTACCGTATAACGTATCTCCAGAATTATTGTAACTAAGCTTAAAGAAGAGTCTTCTGTAATTTCTGTTTTTGCAAACTTCGTTTACCTAATCAATCCAGCATGTCTGCATATTCATAATGCTAAAATCATATGCAATGCTGTAAGAGGTAAGTAATACTTCTAGTTCAATTTCCTCAAAACATTATATTAATGTCAATTACAATGATCGTTATTGCCTTGTATTACAAATTGAATGTCCAATCATCGTGTAAGTACACTGGTAATGAATCAATACATTTTTATTGTTCGTCTGTTGTTTATCTCACATCGTCACACGTTCTATTTCACCACGATAAAACTCAGGCACGTACAGACTCGTACTGACAAGTAAGATGTAGATACAATCCCACACTTGGCAACTAGTTTATCTAGATTCTAGATGGACGAATTATACATGTTTCATGAAAAATACGTCAATATTCAGGTGGATTATGACTAATAAGTATACCTAGTATTTATCTAAAGTGTGCTACGTTCTTTAGTTATGAAGAATTTGGAACAGTCTTCATTCATTATATTTTAATTACAACTTGAATGAATCGTCGGCGACCCCCTTATCAGAAGTCAGAGTGGCGAGTACTGGGCTCAATCCGAGTGTATAAAGTTGTGCAACTGTACCGCCTATGTATGAGTATTGATAATAAATATAATAATAATGGAATATTTCATTGAACATTTTTTTTTTCATTGATGTTTCTGACGGATTCCAGGCTCGGTTAATTCCAGTAGAGCTGTGATATAAATGTTGTAGGGGAAGTAGCAATTATCCGAGGCACTTATTAAAAGATAAATATCATGGATAGCTGTTTAGTTTTTGGTTTGTAACAATTATTTGTTCAATTAGAATTTACGGAATTTATCGCTGAAAACGTGATTTAGGAAGTAACAATCATGTTTTTTCCGTTTGTTTTCAGTGTTTTTTAATTGCTATTTTTGTAACACAGTGGAAAAAGAGAATCACTGTATCCCGTGTTCCGAACTTCCCAACTCTTATTTATAGACACGGGTCCCAAATTCCGTTTATTATGGTAGTAAGTATGAGATTACGACAGGACACAGTGTACTTCTATCTACACAAGTACACAGGTATCTCACGAAATCAGTTCCTAAGTCTCTCGTAATCTTTTAATCTGAATGTGCTATTAAAACGGATTTGCTGATATAACTTTATGGCGTTAGTAGCACGTGGTTTACTTTTTTAGCAAGTTAAACAATTAGATAAAGTTTAGCGTGTAAACTCACAGTTTATAATTTATCTGTTGAATGAATCTGAGCTTAAATACAGTACAGATTAGTGCTACATCCAAACAGATATTAAAAGTAGTTGTTGTGTTTGTTGTAGGGTTGCTAAAGCCGGAATCCGGAACTCCGGAATCTTGTTCTAAAAATATGTTACTAATGTCATCATCATCTGCCTCTTTTCCAAGTACGTTGGGGTCGGCTTTCGGTCTATCTGGATCCAGCTGAATAGCAGTATTTTACGTGGAGCGACTGCCTATCTGACCTCCACAACCCAGACAGTACCTACTGGGTAAGACTGGTTGTCAGAATTTCGGTCCACTGACTATTTGTAAAGACAGCCGGGACCAAAGGCTTAACGTGCGTGCATGTTAGTAATGTTATGTGCAAATTATTTTTATATTTTGTTGAAGAAATAAATATCTACTACACACTATAATTCAATATAGGTACCTACTCAATTAAATGATCCATGTGTCACATAACGTTTCATCTTTTTGGTTGTAGGAATGAAGACCAAATTACCGTCATTGGTGTTCTATTTCTCTCGCGTTATTTTACAATATTACCGGCAGTTTCGTCAGCTGAATTCTGGGGGAAGCCCGTGAGATTGCAATGGGTGCGTACGCGCAGCGTAGCGACTGTAGTTGCCAGCCCTGGTTTCGGGTGCGGCGACAATCAGGCTGCGTGGGCATATCGCGGCGGCGCGAGGTCGCTCGCTCACCCCGCTATCGAGGAACGCCTCATTAGCTCTATTAATAATTCAACTCGTATCTCAACCCTATTGTTCTGCCAGATTATTTTCCATTCGTTAACTATACGCGCCTATACGAGTTAATTATCTCTGCGATGTGACATTTTGTTGCTCTTGAAGATTAGCTCTTTGTACACTTCAGTGTTGTTCTGTATAAGGCAATGTGCGGTTCATGGCCATTTTCTCTTTGAACGTTCAACATCGTTTAATATTTTGTATTTTATAGGATTTACCTTGTGACTTTCCTTGTCCAGTGGAATGGAAATTTTGGCATGTTTTTAAGGACATTATCATACGGGAAGAATATTACTTACTTAGTCAGCAACGAAAGAAAAAAAATCTAAAGCTTGCTCCAAGATGTTTTTAATTTACTCTGGTCATTACGAAAACATAAGATACAACGTCACAATGATCTGATTACCAAGTTTAGGTATAGACGTGACGATGTAGATGTCAGGTGATAGGCTAGGTAGGCGTGACCAGGTGAGAGGGCGTGGCACTAAAGCAACCCTGCCCACACCCGCCACTCGCACTACCGTTCCTAACAAAGAGGACCCCCGGATCAACTCCCATTTGACCTCAACCTTATAAAACTTTTGGGAAGTTTTTATCGTATTGTCCATTTTACCGGAGAAACTTCACATAGGTCTTGCCAAATAGTCCACATGGAAATTAATTTGTTGCGGAATTGTATTAAAAGTGTAATGCTAATTAAAATAATAATGTAGGTATTTATAATTTACAACAACGATTACAGCTAATATAATTTAATAGCTACTCCTACACATGCAATTGAAATTAGTAGCAATAAATATAATTAATTTAATGATAATACTCAAAATAAAGCGTATGGATAGCGCAGATAAAACTGTTTTATATCATTACCGCCAGACTTGTTATTATAACTTTAACTAAATTTTATGCAGATTATTATAATTTCCGCATAGCATGATCAACCTATAATTTAACTACTGCCCACAGCTGGGACTCTGGCCTGCTCTCTGTGTCAGGGACTGGCTCGTAGTCCACTACGTGAGCCCAGTGAGAGCTAATATCACAGTGAAGTCTTGAAATTTTTGGTTCTAGCACATGCTTGTTTCTTTCACCGTTCTTTACAACGGTTCACTGTTGTGACAAAATAATTTACACAAAGTTTATTATATTATTTACAGGCACTTTCTGCATGGGTTGAAACCTACTACTCGAAAGTCGAGACCAAGAGTCCCAGAGGAAACTCTGGGACACCTCTGATCCCACATGTGTTCACATAAATTAACTTAAAAAAAAAATTAAATTGAATACTAAAACCTTTAGTTTATAGATTTTTTTTAAACTTTTATTGCCATATTTTTTATTTGAGTTATGGTCTAACCAAATTGCGTAAGTAACTAGTTTTATTATAATAAAACAAAATAACGTTTCAAATAACTCAGTTAATCACATTACAACCGCGCTTCCGCGTAAAACCGGAGGGTCTATTTGTTTTGTTTATCTTATTATTCAAATTGCTAACGAAGACGTCATTTAAAGATAAAAATATCTCTAATTCAAGCTGTTTGTTAATTTTTCCCATAGCTGTGTCGAAGTATGGTGAAAACCCGACATAAATCAAATCTGATTTGACACTAATAAAATTGTAAACTTCTCCGTACATTACTCATCGTCACCTAATCTCACGCTCCTAATAGCCTTAATGGATTCTTAAATTCCTCTATTTTATTGTTACACAGTACAAACAATAGTGATACTTTGCGAACATGGAATGTCTGCCATTTGCACTAAACAGTAGGTTTTATGTAAACCTCAACAATGCGAGAATCTACTTAGGACCTGTTGTACTTCCTGGTATAAATCATGAGCCACTTACCTCTCTTTATCCTCTTACCATAAAAAAACACTGTTAATACTCCACCAGAACAAGCCACTGGGGATCCTATCAGTGTTAATAAGGAACCAAAGAAAAACAAAAGCTAAAAACCACTTGGAAAATACAATGTGTAAGTTACCATCGAATAATACGAAGGTATGAAAAACAAAACATGAAGTTTACGAGGTATTTGGATTCTATGCAAGTAAAGAGGATAACCCGTTTGTGTTCGTACGTAACCTATGTAGGGAGATATTTACCCGTATAAGTACTAGACACGATACGGCTAATGCTTAGGTTTGGCATAGTCGCAGGACACGCAGGTAACTGCACTGGCTCATAATCACCATAATGTGGAAAATGAAACGATAAACCTGTCTTATTTATTGTTTTAACAACACTATACGAAGTAGCGAAGGGTCAATTTTTGTAAGAGGTAAGCCGAAGTGTATCTTTAACGTGATTATATTATTTGTCTATAGAATACTGACTGTGCCATTTTTCAAAGGGAATCCGGTAGGAATCGAGTTGTATGGAACCTTCGCCACTGATATACACATATAAACCCGAACACTCAACTAAATGACGTCACAACTCACAAGCTGTACGCAAATTAACTCACTAAATAGAGCGGATTCAATTGTGTCGTCCCGAAAGCATCTGCTGCTTAATTGTCATTGTATCGGATTAATGTCGGCGGGATGATGACCTGCCGGCTGCTAGTAATGTGGCCGGAGCCCCTCGGTCCCGCCAACCCGCGCTCACACCAGCCACTGTTTGTAAAGGCCACTTAATGGACATGTTGTGTTTGGGCTGTTAACTCAATTAGCTGCCAGACGCTGCCTCGTCAATCAACGGTACTCATTGTTTTTACGCCACAAGGAAATCTTTAACATCCAACTCTGAAACAACGATTTCTATTACTTAATTAAAACCTTCGTAGACTAAGTCCATTCAGTTTAGACACACACTACGTAAAATTAAAACAATGATATGCACAGTTTCTCAGGAAATACCCATTCGCGCATAGGTACGAACCGAATTTATCTTAGATCTACAAACAAGAGGTAATTACGGATTTACCTCCAATATTTGCTGAAGATAAATCGCAGCACAGTGGCATAACGATAATCGCTGTATTAATGATATACATAACGTGCTCCCTGCACTTTGCATGGTTGCTATGAAAGAGAACATTGCCAATTGTTTTAAATTAGATTTCATGGGGAGCTGTGCAGACTTCTGCATATTGTGAGAGGATTTAAAGATTTAAAAATAATGTCTGTTGAAGATAAGCTAGATTAGAGGGCTTATAATGGCAAACAGGGTATTTACACATTTGTCGGTTCTTTAGAAACACACACACCAAGTAGTTGTGTGAGGCTGTTGTCTCTAAATTGTATAATCGGTTGTTACCCCTTTGCAGAGACCTGAATATTAGTAGATTAGGCATTCGGTTAAATAATTTATCAGCTGGAATTGGAACCTAAAGGAAATCCCGGAAAAGCGTGAAATGTGGCTGGATAAAAACAGTAGAAAATCCCTGTAACGAAATGATCAGAGTTCATCAGGCGAAGTTGGAGCTTTTCAGCTACGCAGTGAGTGTGTTCGTCAAACAACAAATTTCACTGAGAAGTGCACCCTGGAGGTGTCGCCCTGCGATCATCGAACCTGCGAAGAAAAAACCTGATCTTGTTTCTCTCCGCTTGTACAGTTAGCTGCGGAGCATTAAGTAATCGGAGCCGAGAGCGACGAGATAATGTTGCGCACGCGTGAAATATATCCGAGCGTTTTTATTGCGACCGCGTTCCGCTCCCGGACTGGTATGCGCGTGTCTCTGCGCCGAAGAAATTCTGTCGACGAGTGGTTTGCCTCACGGCGACCTTGTCGCGCGCACGCAGCCTCCCCCCTCCCCCCCGGGCAAGCCGCAGCGCCTGCGCCGGCCCGCCTGGCGCTCCTCCGTTGCTGCCTCCGTGAAAGTAGGTGACGGCACGACGCCCGCTGCGGTGGCACCCGTCTTCACACTCGCTTGCCACTTGCGGGCCCTACGCCCGATTTTAAAAGCGGCTTTCTAAATGTTCTCGTATGCTTGTACCTGTATGTGACTGCGCTTAAGTATATGGTCCGTCTGCTGCTGTCATAGAAGGCACTTGATAAAGTTACATGGACACATCGTCTTTCACATAAATATATTGGCAAACTAATTAACTCCGCAGGTTTAACGCTGTTGCACGTTGCAAAAAACTTCTAGATTAACGTCATACTTCAACATTCTTGAGGAAAAATTTTTAAAACTTCTAAATCGATTTTATTATAGACAGATAATTTTCCTAAATTACTAAAATTACCTCGTCTAGTTAGAATGTTATGAGGGTTGTGTGTGTTTAGCTAGCCATTAGGTCGGTGATTGAGGCTTGATTACTCCCATTGAATACCTAATCAAACATCATCAGTGCTACGTTATCGAGATCAAGTCTTGTTAATGTCACAGTCGCAGTTTTTACCTTACAGGGGCACAATGTCGTGGAAAAATAACGTTTTAATTAGTTATATTTTATTCGTTTTATTCTGATGAATTACACATGCAATTAACTGTAAACCTGGCTACTTAGGCATTCGTGTAGTGATGTCCAATTAAAATAATAATTTATTAATGTGATTTCTTTGTATAAACAGTAAATAATTGATACACCGAGCGCTGTAATAAGGGACGCCTCTTTCGGATCATTTTGATATACAGGACTGATATCAATTTGTCTGACCACACAATGGGCAAAGTTATTTACTGAATCAACAGTCTGAAGACGGTTATAAATATTATAAATCAGTTATACGAATCGTGTGGGACTTTCTTTTTGCAACAGTTTATCAGTAAGCGGCTTGCACAATTTATTCGAAGAAGCATTCCATTGTGAATATTGTCCACGTAGAACTCAACGAATTCAATCAAATGCTTAGCGCGGGGTTCCAGGTTTGCTCGCGCTTGCCCACTCGGCAGCTCTTCGGGGAACCTGTTGCCTCTCAGCCTTTCAGTCAGTTGCCTTCACATGTCTGGTGCGATTGGTCGGTCGTCGCTGTGAGGATCTCCAACTCACCAGTACGTGCCATGTCTACAGATTTGAAAGTTAGTACCTCTATCATAACATATAATATCAATACTCATGTGCTTAGTACACGTTTTCTACAAAAATCCAAAGACTCCACTCAGGAGGCATCAACAAATTTATCGCATGTATCATCTATGATTAATGTAAGTTAAATTGTAAGCAGTCATTAAGTAACAAAGCATACGATAACATTATATGTGTAGTATGCTAATAATGTGTTTGTTATTCTTATATCAACTTAAACTTTTTACCGCTTCTATTGTCCGATCGGTATTTTCTCGATTAACAACGGGATGATTGACATGCTGGACAAAAAATAAAACAATACTAGTAGCGCATGCGGCTGCTACTGGCTTTTATCTGACATTCTCGGAGACTTGCGCAGCTCTTCATTGATGTTTTGTTCACTGATCTCCTCAACGGTTCTCGGAAATTACTGATTAATATTATCACTTATTCTAGTTTCTAAGAAAATAGACTTCACTTGAGTTTCAATTGTATTAAATGCTTTTGCACCTATAAGTTTTTCTTCGACGTGTGTTTTTCTGCCGTCTGCGCCGGATGTGGAGTTATGACGGGTAATGAAATTTTTATAATTAGCTGAAGTATAAAATATCAAGCTCCTATAATTATAATTTAAATCAAATGAATTCCAACGGTGCGTTTTCTTTATCATTTTAACAAGGATTCGTTAACTCATTCCGTGTTAATAAAGCGAAGTATGTTTTATTTACATTCTACAAAAAATGTACTGTGTTAAGCGATTCAATTACGTTTTTATGAGTTTTTTTTATGAAGTGTGCCTAAAACGCATTACTGAGGAGGATCTGAAACCGGAACTAGCGTAATTGACAATATAGTTGAGATGAGGTTCTGAGTGCTGGGTCGGGCTGACGGCGGCGACCACTCGATCGCCGTGTAAACGCACTTAATATGAACCACTTTTTGCTTCACTCTGTTATTATTAATGAATAAATGCTATATGTCCGAGTACACGAGGTCAACGTACGTGCGGAATGTTGTAAAAAATGCGTTAAGGACATCAGCCCGGCGTTCTATCAAGTAGAACCGATGGTCCACTATGCGCGGGGTCATTCATTCTCTCATTAGTTTTGAATTATTAATTAGACCGTGAATCGCGCAATACGCTCGTTATGATATAATTCTCTGTAATTTAATGTAATTCGATTTAATTTTCTTTTTAAGAAAGAAGTGTACAGCTATATTATGAAGTGAATGGTTATAGAATTTTCATCTCCAATTTCATTTTATCTAATTCTGAATATTTAACTGTAATCACTCAAAATTATTAAAAATAATTTTGAGATAAAGTAACACTATACGATAATGTTTTCACATAATTTACTACTGCAATAACAAGTTAGAAATTCCTTAATATTTATTAGTCAATCTCAATAAAAGATATAGAAATAAATATTTAGGGATTAAGTAAAATACTTGTATGATGATGCCGATTACCTATCTTTATTATACCAGCTTCACGTAAGACGTACGTAAACAAGTATCACGAACACAAACGGTGAATCGTGACGAAGAAAAATAAATAAACATTCAATCAATAATGGTAAAATAGAAGGAAGCTTATGACTTCATCACTTCTTTTCAATTTAAGTATTGTATCAGAATCTGACACACGTAATCGGGTGATTGACAGTAATGTACTAATAAAAGTTATTTACGTTTGGAACTTGTCGGAAAGACGTAAAGGATAAACTTAAAAAAAATAATAACTTCATCAATTTTGTTGTATGTGGACTGTGTCGGTTGATTTTTTTTTTGCATAATTTTTAAAAGTAGGTTTTGTTTTAAATACCATACTTATTAAAATATCTGAATTATGATTTTAGTACGAAATCTGAGCAAAGTTATTTTACGTACGTTTATAATAAAAAAAGATTATTATTGATTCCTGCTGCAGTTTGTCGCTGCACTTTTGTATGATACAAAAGTAAATCTGGAAAAATGCTTTTATCATTAAGTCGACCTCTGTATGCTTCTGTGCATAAAGTACAAGATAGTGTCAAAAATAGTAAAAGCCAGTGTTTTTTTTATGAAGTTTTTTCGGGGCTACGCGCCTGCGAGTGCTACGCCAGCCGTCGTCGTAGCGAGACATTTGTTTTGACGTAGATCTTTCTTTCATTAGACACACGATCAGTTTATACCCACAATTTACACCATTCTGTCTCTGTTCCATATCTTGTGTTTATTAATACTTTTTCATCTTCTACTAACTATTTGAAGAAATACTTCTATGGTGTTTGACATTTGTACTCAAGAATTACTCTCCCCAAGAACTTCATGAAGTACTGTAAATACTAACTATTTTCTGTATTCCTTTGCTCCAGGTGTTTCGCGTGTGTGGCGTGGCGCGCGAGTGTGATGCGCGGCGGGCGAAGCGCTGGTCGCCGGCGCCGCGAGTAGCCGCGACCATGCGGGGCCGAGCCGCACTCGCCGCCGCCCTGATCGTCTGCTCGCTACTTAGCACGACACACGCGTCCTCCGCTGTCATAAGTAAGTCCTCTTGTTTTAAGAAGAAGGCTTCTTCTTATTCTTGTTTCCAGTCAGTAAGCAGCCCTGATTGTGCCGGATCAGGCCGCCCCTTACATCTGCACAGCACCCCTTTTGGAGTGCTCTGGTTTTGTGTCTGTCGGTTTTCTTTGTCAAACCTTACCATGTACATGCAGAAAAGCCTTTTTTCACATTTGAATGAGCTAAACAGCGTCTACAGAGCAATATGTATTGCCAACCCAATACTTACAACTATCAAAGAAAGCGTTATTTGCAACAATATAGCTTAACAATAAGGTTCGACAGATCGATTGCGCAAGGCACGACAATTGGTCCGTTGCGAAACACTCCGGACCGTTCCCACATAGATCACACATTCGTTCGCCTCTCGATCATGACGCGCATAGTGAGCGCAAGCGCACCTTGTTTATAGCGTTAAAACCTAGGATTGTTCGACAGCGAATAAAGTGTTATGTTTCAAAGTGTACTGAAACACGAACACGACGTTGTGGGTGTTGAAATATTATTCGTACCTAGAAGTGTAAAATTTTGGTTGGGTCCCTAATGTGAATGAGACAAGGGTAAATTTTGGGTGGGTCCCTAATGTGAATGAGACAAGGGTTTCTCCCATTGTTTAAATTTTTGTCATTTTCCTTCCTTACCATTGTTTGTTACTATTGAGTCAATACTCAGTTCATGTATGAAACCTATAAAATTGTAACAACTTGTAAACTACATTAATGCAATAAATGATGATTATGATTACTCACCTAACTAGTTATTATGTATAACATAATACATGTATACTGACAAACTTCATGAGAATTCAGTTACTACAGTTTTAAATCGTTGGTTCATTAGTTAGATAAAACTCATGGAAACAAGAGTATTTTAATATACATTTATGATATATTGCAGACTAATGATTTATGGACAAAACTTTTAAATTGAGGCACAAAATGAAAGGAATCGTAGCGAAATAGAAAAATAATGATATGGAGACGTTAGAAGATTGCGGGTTATTTATCATGAATAGTTTATTATTTGCGTAATAGGCCTCTACAACTTCATTAGGTTGTATTCAGGAGCCATTGCGATCAAATTGATAATCATAGTCGGTTTCAGGGGTTTATATGAATAGGTGCTTAAGATAATATTATCCCTAGGCTCAGAATTACTATAGTTGATCGCTGCAGGAGCAACTTTCTAAAAATTATTCTCATCTAGCCGCCATTAGGTATTGAAATGGCCGTTAAGTGCATATCTTGTAATCGCTTTATGGGTACTTTGCGTATGCCTCAAATGCCTGAAACGCTGCAATTAAATCGCGTGTAAAGTGTACAAAGTACCGTATATTTTCGATATTTGCATAATTTCTTGTCACTTAACCGGAATAATAATATCATTTAGCGGTAATGGAATATTACTTTAGTACTTTAAGCTCGTATAAAACATTAATTTCAAGAATTATGAGCGCACCAAAATATATCAAGTTTGTAATGGTGCCATGGTGGAGAATAAATTAAAAAATAATATCACACTTAACCAATTTTATGGGCTCGATAATTTTATCGTATTTATAACATAAAATACATTATAATTATTATCACGTTCTTAAAGTTAATGGCATTGTATTTGGTGTTTTGTGATGTTTAGTAACTCGAAAGATCAGTTTACAATATAAAAAGTATTGTCGGATGAAGCCTTGAACGGCAAACACGTGTTTTAATTAAATGTATCACATACGGGGAACTCGTGCATTCAAACGCATGTTACTACCATAGACAAATAAAAACAAACAAAAGCATAATGAAAACAATAAAACTCGTAAATAAATAACCAAGAGAAAGTTTCGTAGACCCTCTACGAGGTTACGAAAAAGGTCTACGAAAGTACTACGCGCCCAAAAATATTCGCAAACTTGATCGGAAACCACTTGATATTTTATTACTTGAACCACTAATATTATTATTTAAAAGGATTTATCGTTTGATCTTGAATTAAATGGTGTTTGATACTTAATTAAGGCGACGACGATTCCAGTTTCACATATCATCTATAAGCCCCCTGGCCGATACGCCTGAATCAATCGAGTTATTATCCCGAGTTCCCGACGAAACAAGTTCATCCAGCTGAGGACAAGTTCAGTGTCGAACTGTGACATTGCATAACGACATTGATTCACGATTAAGGCGCTTATCTACACGCTGTTATCAACACTCATCTAATACGAGCGTAAAGGACAGTTGTGACTCGAATGTAGGTTATAGCGATTCTAGGGCTCATATTCGTATTATGATGCGTCACTAGCATTTCATACTTCTTTCACAACTTTTTATTTCCGTCGCAATATATGCTGTAGTTATCTGTTAGCTAGTTGGAATTGGTTTAGTAGTGAACCATTTTCTGTGGCTGTTCATTGACATCAGTCATGCAGAGCTCCTATTATAACACGCATTAAATTGTGAATGTTTATTTTTATCAGAGCTTTAATATAATTCTTCAACAATATGAATTACCTATCTAATTTGTTAATTTACAATTCACCGAATTATTTATAAAACCGTTTACCTTGAAAACCGCTCGTTGCTAAGAGATATTATGAAATGTAAATATGCTGCGTGCTCACAAAATTCTATAAGGCAAAGTCGTCCGTCGTCCATACAATTAAATTGAATGAGTGATTCATTGTTTCTAAATGAACTTGGTATTTAATTGAAGCAACAATGCAGTAATGTGGTCGCGGATTAAAGGAATTTATTCTGTCTTGTAAAAACAGCGCATTAAAATATTAGCCACGAGTAAACATTTGGAGAGGAATTCTCGTAGACGAGCACATATTAATTACCTACAAAAATATTGACGCGGAGGCAGGACAGTCTGGCCGGTGCCGGTGGCGCCCGATGGCGACGTAATAAGAATGCGGATCCGTGGATCTAAATCAAGGTAACATGTGATCAGACGCCCGCGACATCGACACTCGGCCGCAATGTCGATGTCATCCGTACGAAACTTGACGCGCCGAACTTCTACCACGCTAGTACTTCAATAGAGGAATCTATGGGACCGTGTTCTGTTTAAAATACAATTTGTCAGAATTTAGGTTATTTAACTATATATTTAACTATGTTTATACAGATAAATGTATTTGTGATAACCTCATTGGGAATATTTTTAAAGATTACTTATAACTTTGTTTCTATTTCGTTCAGCTAAACCCGTTTATGCCTATTATGTGATCCAATGACTTGTTTAGGTTATTTCTATGTTATGTTTATGTTGCTATGCGGCGACATTCGGTGCACTGTAATATATGCAAGAATGATGGTTGTGTCTTATATTTTTTATAGAACCGTTGTGTAGGTTCCGATTCCGTAGACAGTATTTTTAAACCGTTTCAATAATAGCTCTCCAATTACATTGGAATTTGGCATCTCGAAGGACGACAACATTTGATTAAGCTGCTCTATCAATATATCTCTCTTTTGCCATTAATATTATTTACAATTATAATCAATTTATTTGACGTAAACATTATGATAGTGATTCTACTTATCCTTATTTGCTTGATTACTTAAAATCTTATCGTACAGATGGATTTTCTCTGTTCTGATTTGCGTATTTTGTACTGTTGAAGAAAGATTTTTCTATCCTTCTTTGCGGAGTTCTGTTATAAATTCGTGCAATAATGATTCCTGATTTTCAAATAATTGACCATACTAAGTAAAATAAATTCGCTTGCTATATAGGACAGTCGTTTCCCACGCATGTTGCTCAAACCACAGCCTCCTCCGCAGTTCGTGGTCATTCGTACGACACTCGGCACTACTCGGCAGGTATCGTGCGTGATTCGGAATCGCAGGCTTGTTGCTTCTCAGCCTTCTCATTATATTTTGAGCCTGTCAGCATCGCTATTGGGAGATACGGCATGTTCTGCAACTGCTTCTTAACGGTAATCGCTATTAGGATTTTTCGCTTCGTTTGTTCTAGACTTTTTGGTTTTAACTTACCTAGTAGGTACCTATTACTTTAACACATGAGATTTCAAATTCAGCAGTTTTACCTCTTTAATCCGTTTCAAATCTTAAATCCGCAATTTCACTGATTTTGAAACAACATAGCTCAGCCATGTCGCAACTGAATTCAATATTATGAATTCGATACTAAATTACTTCACTTTTGGTCTGTAGTCCAGCAACTGGGCACTAACTCAGGTTCAATTATCGGTGCTAAATAAACAATTAACGATTTGTTGTAATTGCAGAGGGGCAGCGTGCGCCGTGCTCCAACGAAGGCGAGCCTGTCAAGCTGCAAGACGCCAGATTGGAGCAGGACTGGAGCAGCTGCTTCCGCTGTATCTGCAAGGTAAGATCTTGAATCATCCTCTTATCATAATTCATTTGGAGTCGGCGTTTCTTCTTTACACTGCAGACTTTTTCTTCATTACCTTCATCTTTTAGCCTAAGATATTACGAACGGATGTTTTGTCTTTTAAAAATCGTTTTACATATGATAGTCACATCGGTATCTTCACATTGAACACCTGTATTCTCCATGGTACAAAACTAAAAGCTAACCAATGATCGTCTGTCCTCTTAATTTTATTTATAGTTAGTTTGTCTTGTCGAGTGTTACTTGCCGTACAGCCTACTAGGAAAACATAACCTCAAGGAGTTAATGGCGCACCTTTGGTCCTACAAAGATCGTAATAGGTTAGCAACCTTTCTAAACAACATTTGTATGAGGCTCAGCTAGTTGTGGAGATGTATCAACACGTGGTCATCGTCGCTCATGACTTGCTCCTTCAACCATGTAGGATAAAAAGAACTATGGCCACTTATGAGTAGTACATAAATCTACTTTTTTGTACATATTCTCATCACGTTATCAAAGGGTCCGAAAAACCAACGGCCATTAATCTGAAGGTTAACCTATTTGCAATTTGCCACCTAAGATTTATTTAAATTCCAACGTGATTGGAGCCGTGTTTAGCTTACAAATACGATGATATTAATCGTTCTGCACACGTGCTAGAGATTCTAATTGAGCGTCGGGAGACGTAGTAACTGCTATATTTATTTTAATAGAATACGAAGTACCCTAACAAGGATAAGCGCCATTATTATAAAAGTTTTTTGTCAGTTTTAACTAATCGAATAATAATTTGCTTAAATATATCGTTATTGTTTACCGTCTGTTCTATTTAAATACACGGATTATTATTAGCTTAAGTAAGTTAGCTTAGCAAAAGCAAGTCGCTTGGTCTTATAAATAGATAGATTACAATACAAATCTTTGCAGATTGACGCTTGATTAATAAGTAGGCATGTGCCATTTGACATAACGTACTGTTTTAGATACAACCAATTACTCATTGCGTAGTACTATTTATAAGTTATTCTGCAGTTAAAGTGAACTTGGGTTCAAATAAGTTATTCTAAGTTTAGAATAACTTACGTCAATCTTGCATTCATTTATTCCGATTTCAGCAGCCTAATCATCGTAGAGCAGGATCGTAATTGGAATTGGTATCATTTGACATTTGAAGCGTTGAGAAAAACTCAGATGAAACTGATTACTATCGTATAAGATAATGTTGGCTAGACCTGATAAGGTATTCATAATATGCAGGCATATTGTTTTGTTATTAATGAACAGGTGGATTGACAGCAATTTGTTACATTTAAAAGTAATTAAAATATGTTTTAGATAAAATTAATGAAGATTATCAATTAACATTAGCAACTTGTGACTTGATTTGAAAAACAAGGCATAGAATAACATTAAAGAATTAAAATAACGTAGCCTTCATATAAAGTATTACGAAAGCCATGTCACAAATCACTTAAGAAATCATCGACAAACATTGGAGCTGCTTGGCAACAGCACAATCTAACAAGTTACGCACTTATCGATAAATGTATAAATGTGAGGTGTGAAATACAGCACACAGGTATCGTAATTGTCTCTCGGGGTTCACTTATGGACCGTTTGTATGCCTATACGGTGACCACTGTCACCAAATCAATTTATCACGGACCAAGTACAGAATAATAATTCAGAGGTGCGCGTGCGACTAACTCACACCTAGACAATAACTGGCCATTTGATTAGCGTTATTCTTGGAATATCTGAATTTTTAGTGATGGGATGCACTTATTTGTTAGGAAAGTTTAGGGAGAAGGAAGATAGTTTTTCCTAAACCATCATGTTTTAAAAAGCTTCATGGAGTACTGGACTACTGCAGACTATCTTGCTATTGGCGTGTTTTAAGCTGGTTTTGAAGTGGTCAGTATAACCTCAGTAACAAACAGATTGAATTAAAAAAAGTCGTATTTCCTAGCCATCATATGCTGAGCCTTTTCCCAACTATGTTGAGATCGGCTTCCAGTCTTAACCGGATGCAACTGAATACCATTATTTTACATGGAGCGTCTGCCTATCTGACCTCCACAACCCAGTTAGTACTGGGTAATACGATACTCATTGGTAAGGCTGACTGTCATATTTTCGGGCCACTGACTACCTGTAATGACTGTTAAAGATCTACAATTGACGGGACCAACGGCTTAACGTGCTTTTCGAGGCATAAAAGAAACTCGGTATGTTATGAGTGGTCACCCATCCATTCAACATAGGCAAGAGCGGCTTAACCTGAAGATAGACCAGAGCGGCTGTTATTATTTAGACACTCGCTCCTAGTATTTCCTAGTTATTATTGTTAAATATTTTGGACCTTGGATAAGCTTTTCATGGTAATGCTTTGTTAGGAGACTGTGACGTAGAATTGTTTTCAATTTTTAAAACTATGTTTGGACATACGACGTTGCCTAGACGAAATAGTTTCAATGGGATGATAATTATTTAAGTAAATAAAGTATTATATCAAATTAGGAGTTTGGTTCAATTATCTCTCACTCAGACAAGTTAGGGTACTGCCTAACATGACATGTGTTGAGTTGTTCAGAGCTGGAGTAAAGTAGTCTCTGTGTACTTATCTAGTATAGTGCTAATTGTTACTGCAACTCTGTGACGTTTCACATGCCATCGAAGGACATGGGAAATAACCTGTTATGTCAACTTCATGCCACACTTATTTAGTTAGTGAACTTGTAAATTCCGCACATGTTACGTACAATTTGAACAGTTTGCGAGGTTCCATAAGGCCATGTCCATATCCATTTTGGTCCTTAGAATTCCCACGACACAATTGGTATACATTTGAACTAGACGTAAAGGTTGTTGTTGATGAAAATTGATTTACATGTGGAGATGTAATTTGGTGTTAATTGCGTGTAATGTGCGATGTGTTGGCGTGGCGGGCGCGGCGCGCGTGCCGGCGCAGCTCCCGGCGCGCGCGCCGCCTGTCTGCGCAGCGCAAAAACTGACAATGCGGAACCTCTTGACAAGCAAAGCGAGCACAGGAATCCGACGCAACTGTTCCTAACATTCCATTATTATTTATCCCCGACCGCATTCCTCAACTTAGATTTTTATTTGTAATAGGTAATTACCTACAGAATCCGCCTTCAGCTTAATAAAGTGGCTCTCACAATAGTTCTAAAGTGTTTGGTATTTAATAAAAAAATAAAAAGACATAATAAATATGTGATCGCTGCACAGCTGTTGTCGCGGACACGACATCAGTATGTATGTAGGAGCTCGGCAGCTTTGCCGTGGCGACTCGGCAGCGCAGCGTCGGCGCTCGGCACTCGGCAGCTCGGTACGTACATATATAATGGTATTTCCCAGCCGATCTCACCTCGTCGGATGACTTGCGCGGAATTCGAAAGCCCATCGCGAGATTTATCGCTTATTCTGAATTAAAATATACATTTGCTTACTTAATGGGCATTTTTTGTCACGTGCCACGTAGCGACTACGGGACAAACATGTGGCGGATGGTATTTTTTATGATTTATCAATGTTTTGGACGTCTGATGGAATGTAGGCAGTGAAGGTTAATTGCTTTTTCTTGTATCGACATTAACAAAGTAAATAATATTCGGTAGAGTTGAGATTTAAGAGGGCACGAGTATAGCGGCGAGCGTCATGTTGACCCGAGGGTGCCATTAGTCTTGCTTTTTTATACAAACCAGTAGCCGGTTGATAGCATCGCTGCTCCCGCGCACCGCTTACTTTAATGAGCCACGCCATTTATCGACGCGCAGATTATATGCGCCTGCGACGCGCGACGTACCAATGAACTTCACGTCATTACGGTTTAGGAAGCCTGGCCAACGATCCACTTCTCCGACTTACGTAACACGAATTGGAACCAAGAACACCATAAAATGTGTGTAAACTTTATCTCTGCATCTACTACGATCGAAAAGTCAATAAATTAGCGACATACCAAACTCGTGATCCAGTTTAGTAATTAGCATACGAGATTTAAGATAGGTACCTAAATAACTTGCAAATCATTGTTTTGTGAATAGTTTCAAAGTTTTTCATAAACATGAATATTAATTCGTTTATTTTTTAATCAAGGTTTTTCAAAAAAGTTGCCTGTCTATAATTGGAATTATGTACAATTTTAAAAGCTTTTAAGCTGCTAACTGTTAATAAAACATTAACTAGATACGAAGTTGTTCAATTACTGAGTTTGTCGGCAATCGTAATAGGTTTACCAGGTTGTAGCTGTCAGTGGTCAGCATGTGTCACATAAACTATTCAGCGGCCCAAATATCTCCAAGTTTATCTGCTCTAAAAAATAATCAGTATAGACTAACGAGTGGTCTGGCTCCGAAATGAATTTATGTTTGTATTATCGCGTCTCCTGCACTGCGTGGCATTGCTTCATAACTAACACAAACACATTGCTTTAAGACCAGAACGGATCCTAAATAAACAGTTAAATACTACTGTATCGTAATAATAGCTCCCGAGTTCCTTCATGACAATATAATTGAATCATGCGCAGACGCAGTAATTCCTAAGTCTGCCTGACAACGTGTCCATCGAACTGTTG
Source organism: Noctua janthina (assembly GCA_963576755.1). Taxonomy (NCBI): domain Eukaryota; kingdom Metazoa; phylum Arthropoda; class Insecta; order Lepidoptera; family Noctuidae; genus Noctua; species Noctua janthina. The sequence continues at coordinate 7,806,826 of OY755058.1, forward strand.
CTTGATAATTAAGTAATGTTACACGAGACGCTATTTTTGTCCAGGCCCTACAATCTATTAATATCTCATAAATTGTATTTTATAGTTACAAGTAAATTGCTAACTCAAGTACCTGTAATGATCGCACGGCGTTCGACTCAAGCCAGCAACGGCGCGGCGGCACCCGAGAATGTATTCAATAACGAGAGATATTTTAAGATTATTGCTCATAATTTCAAAACCCCTGTGTTATCTCGTATTTGATTCATAACTTATTTAATATAATAATGATTAGTAGGAGTTATGTCATGAGTGGCTGAAAGTAAGGGAAGCGATAGAATCTGAGCAAATATGTGTTGCTGAAACTCTTGAGGGATAACCTGTGGTAGTTAGGTGCACTTTGTATTTAAATGTGAAAGTGGGTGTTGTTGACGGCGGTGGCGGGCGCGGTCGCTGAGGCGGGCGCGGGCGCAGATGGTGCGAGGCCTTGCCGCGAGCGCGCGCGCGGTATGCGGTCGCACCGGTTCTTCTAGCAACGCGTATTTTTTACACGCCACACATCATCGACATTGTTGTTATGTTTTGCTATGATGCAAAAAAATCAAGTTTAATTCAGTTGCAGGACTTTGAGCCGTTATACCAAGAACCAAGAAGAGCTTTCGTTCCATATCCGCGTCTATTTTAATAATTAATATTTACAGTTAGTTGCTGCTTTTAGTGCATAGCTGGCGTATGAGTCAGATTAGATCGGTTTTTGAGAATTTCTTTTAAACGCCGAAATTAAGATTTTCTACAAACCCGGAGTTCGCAGCAAAAGACCAGTTTTACGTCAATCACGAAGCCTATTTAATTTCTCGCAAGTAGTGTTAGAATATCAATAAATCATGTGTCAGTAGTACCTAGTAGCTGAATGTTTATTTAGATATCGACGGAATAGATAACATTGTTCGCATTAAATGAGTATATCAAAGCGGAGAGGAGGCGCGTGTCGCGCGCAAAAAATGGTTGTTGTGAAGGCGCCAGCGCGACAGCGGCGCGCGCGCACCCACTCGCGGCCTTGTGTGCCGCCGCCCCGCCGCCGCGCCGCCCCGGGATCATTTACTAGACTAGATACAATTACAGCTTATAAGTACCTGCCTTTAAATGTGTATAATTAGCACTCCATTCTAAACTCGATAAATCTACATAAAAATAATTATATCAAGGATTTCGTTCAGATTGCACTGGCTGTTAATTGTCACCTTCTTGTGCAAAACGTAGCGCTCAAAGCTAACTTATTTAAAATCTTGTAACACATAAATTCGTTTAGTATCATTTAACGGTATTATTTACTTACCATCTTGGCATCGGCGCGCTTTGCAAACCGAGTGGGCTGAAAACTGGATAAGTTTTGTTTTCCTGCTTTGTAGCTTAGATATACTTATCTATGTTACATAAGCCTAACAAATACTGAAATACTTGACTTTATTTATGTAGGGTTACCTACCATGTTTTGTATCTATGTAATCTGTGTATTTTGCGTAAGCTTACATTATTTGTGCTACGAACCCATATTACAGAGAGTAAAAATTTAAAAAGCTAATTTGATTTTATCACACGCTAATAGCATCTAAAATCTGATTTCTCTATTTATTTTCATTAATTATTTATTTATAGTTCTTTTCCAAACCATGATTTAATTTAACCGTATATCTACCAGTTAATTAACTAACTAATCGTACTCTACTCAGTGGTTTTTATTATATTTTATCGAGTATTTTCTGGTGCAACGCCAATACTTTTCGGTAATATCGAAGGGACGAATATCCTCAACGCTTCCTGGAAATTCGCGCAATTTTACACATGAAGACCTCGAATAATCATGAATTATTAAATTCCGAGAATTTGCGGAAATACATGAACCGAATAAATATAAAGAATTGGAAATGGAGTTTGTAGTATCGGTAAAAAGACCATAACACGACTGTTTATCTCATTCTCGGAATGTAGTTATACATACAAAAATATTTCATAAATAATCTCTTATTAACTGGAGTATTATTATTATATTATCAGCATGAAACAAAAGCTTATCAAGAACAGAGGAATCTACCAAGACTTCAACCGAGCGAAATCTGATAAAATGTAGAGAAAAACAAAAGAGAAGGGTTTCATGAATTTGTACAGACACGTAAAAGCTCGAATCAACAACCAACCTGTAGGATATTTTAAATTAAATGTATGGTAAAATCAGCTTGTCGCTATCATCCTCATTCAATAATTAAAAATTGGTTTGAAACCAACAAATAAACTCAATTTGTGTAGTACAAACCTCTAATGAACCGACACCAACAGAGATAAGACGAACTGTACAGTTGTGTAGAACCCTGTAGGCATATTTTCGAAATCCATAAACAAAAATGTTATTTAATGATATACAGTTGCTAGCTTATTAAGGACACATCTTTATAACTTTACTACATATTGGCTAAGATAGTCCGGTGGGTCACTACACCTGCCACCGAGTGCGTACGTGATTAAACCGAAGCGTAATTTCATTGAAATGCTTGATAATTTCAATCAGCAGTTTCTTAGTAGTTATATTACAAGAAATACTGGCTGTGTTGTATAAAATGTGGACGTTAACATTCATTTAAAATGTTTATCTCTTCATTTACATAATGGAGTCGCGATCTACACAGACTGCTCGGGGACGGGCCAGTCGATGATTCTCGTTTAAATTTATGTTAAGCACCTATTTGGTTGCTGTTTTGCGATTTTCTGATAAGTACATAACACACATTATACGCTGATACAATATTTTTGATTTCCTTGTAGTTAAGACCTTTTGACAAGAAATCGGAGCAAATGTGCTTTTGATCTACATTAAAATCTGTGTCACAAGTGTATAAATATATTTTTTAAATAAACAAATAACTCAAAATAATAAGGTACTTTGTATAAACGTCAGGCAATAGCAGTGGGAGCAAAGTAATTGCATAAATAGGAGAAAAACCAGGCTATTAAACAGGTACATTACGTTACCTCTGTTGCATTAAACGATCTACCAACGCATTCGAATTCTACCACGAAAGTACTGGCATTTGAAGGAATCGATTATTTACATTTAAGTATACACAGTTTATACAGAATTTGATGTTTATTTTTTAGTAAATGAGGTTATTTGATGTCACGTGATTGCGCTGCTACAATCGGATGCAACCTCGTAGACCCTCGTAGCAATCTCGTAGATCTTATCTCCGCTACCGAATCTGAATATTTTTTATGACACACAATTACACACACCTGTTGTATTTATTAGTGCCTTTGTTATTGAGAGTAAATAATTAAAATGTCAAGTTTGATGCATAATTTTTTAATAATTATGATTTTATAAATATTTATATTGATTTATTTTAAATTAATTATAGATTATTTTTTAGCAGTGATGATACTGAATCTCTAAAAATATGATACTAAGATATCAGATCAATAGATAATGATAAACATGTATCATAATACGTGCACAACGACTGGTAGATGTAGGTATAGTATTTACTTCGTGATATCACTTGCTACGTGAGTCCCAGGCGCCTTTGTTTTAGAGATTAACCCAATTTATATTCAGTTTTGGATTATTCAAGATTAATTTGTTTAAAAAAAGTAAATGTGGGTAACTAAGAACAAGACTGCAATAAAAAGTCCCAGTGACGTAGTCTCTTAGTTAATGTGTATCTACTACGACGTGCTAACAAACGTTGTTTTGGCTTGCACTAACAACCAAAAATAAACAAATTTTCAGTAAAATAGAAATAGTGTTCGAATTTTTAGCTCTTCGGTATGTGAGGTAGTCAGTATGACGTAGAACTTAGTTAATTTTAAACGAATAATTCACTAAACATGCGAATCATTACTGAAAAACGCCTACGGCTACCTTACTAACCCATTTTTCAGTGCAGTCTTTCAACAAGTCTAGTGCGGAAAGGTAATCAGCTGTTACATTCAACATCAATTATCTCTTATTTCCAGATCGCAATAAAACAGAGCATTGCTTTAGAATAATATTGTATTATCGCTCTTGGTATTTAGAACAACGTCATGCACTTTATACTTTGTAAAGTTTACATTTTAAATGCATTAATAAATTGCTTATCTTTTATCAAATCGTAGCTATTAATCAACATGATCATAATATCAGAACCTAATTGTTAACAGTATTTCAAGAGCGAAGGCTTAACATTAATAAAGAGGGTATCCTTGGACGCTAATCTCGAATCAAGATCGCAGTACAATACTGTCTTCCTGATATCATTAATCCCCAGGATACCTCTTTTGAATTAAATGAATGAATTTAATACATTATGCATGCATCAAGTATATTTGCAATTGAGACCACACGACAACTTGTTAATGTAGCGGCTAACCAGTATTGGAATAGCTTAACAACCTATTTGAAAGCACCTGTGCTCTATTCAAATCACTAAATACCTTACGCGAACAGATGGCTTGTACCATTTGTTCCACGAAATTAAAGCTACTTGAAGATGACTCAGTATTATTTAATCTTAAATATAGACTTTTCCAATGAATCCGGGTACAATTTTCACCTCAGCTACACACCCCGATTTGTCTAACCAAATCTGTGTTCATAATCTGTTCTATTTTGTTCGGTGCCTACACATTATTTATAACAAGTAATGGCCAGTCGACAGACTTACAGTTATTATACAACGCGTAACGTAAATATTACGCTATTTGAGGGTGATTTCAAAGAGAGCCGCACGTGAAATTCGGCCGAAGTATTGAAAAGTAATAAACATCAGAGCTGAAGCGACCTCGGTACTTTGTTATATATTAAACTAAAAAATTAGGAGGGCAGCTCTTTTGTTCCTGTTGGTTTTATCGACGGTTACGATTTTACGAATATCCGTGACTCGGGATACTTATTAACAATTAATAGAGATATTTTAAATATGTTTTTTACGCAAAACAGCAGTAATTCACTGCTGTTTTGATATGGAATGAAAAATTCGAGTGCGAGCAGGGTTTGACCCTGCTCGCACTCGAATTAATTTCATTTCATTTTTCTTTCTATATCAAAACTATTAGAGATATGTCTGAGTAGGGCGTAGTTTTTTAAATTACTATGTAAAATTGCTTTGTGCCTATTTTTCTTTATAAAAATACTGCATTTCACTGTTCATATTGCCATATCACACGCTGAGTGTCGTACATTTATTACCTCTTTTAGTTTAATGGAAAGAAGCGGGAGGCTGTTTTAATGTCCTCCAGTATTTTCAAACGGTCATTAGTGTGTCGCAATTTGTGTTAGGTCTTTAGATAACTGAAGTTCTTGATTTTTATTTACTCAGTTTGATAACTTTGCAAGTTTGCTTTATTTAATAAATATCTGTCGTTGTACGAACAACTACTCGTATTATTTTAATCTTAGATGGATTCGTACAGTAGGTTCCATTCATAAAACAAATCATTAATTTACTTGATGAATGTGATGACAAAAAGTCTAATTGTATAATCTGTGGGACTGTTAGCCCGTCACAATAGTGCCAGGAGTTGGTAACACGGCATATAGTCACGAACAGAGCCCTGTGAGCTGAACGATGTATTACCCACTTTATAGTAAGTGAAATAAAGTTTATTTTGGTTAATAGTCTCGAGGACCTCTCGTATATCTCCGTTGCTAGTTCTCAGCAATGGAGGAGCGCGGGGCTGCGCCTGAGTTTCCTTCGCAACCACGGGCTATACAAATTAGGACGCCATAATGTTTGGTGTTAAAACGTTTGATAAGTTTACAGATTTGTGTAAATATTAGCCTCTAATATTGATCATGTCTGCGAGCTTACATGCTAATAAGTTGCTTGACTTCTTGGATGGATAAATATTTTTTTTAACAAACCATTTCCTGGAGTAACTTAGACAAGTCACAGATGAAGGATTTTTCAAGCTGTGGTTGTTATGATCAAGAGTTCTTTAAAATAACATTTACTGATTTGCGGAGAACCTCTGTTACGTCCAGCCAGACATAAAAAAGTAATCATAGTTTTGTACAACAGCTAAGCAAAGAAAAGACCAATGTAAGTACTTAAGTACTTCTTCATTGTAAAAGGATATTATATCAAACGGGATAACTTCAACAGCAGGCTCGTTCAACAGAGTAGTACGCTAGGTATGTAGGTAACAATTCGAATTTTCCAGGATTTTTTTTTAATGAACAAAGACATCTCAAATATTTATGGTGAGGATGAAATGTCAATTAGTGGAACTTAGCAAAAAATATAACGAGGCATTATGATCTATTTATACCTTCATACAATGTGTACATATGAACGTGCACGCTGATACCTACGAGTTACGAGTACCGAGAGGTTATTATGTAGAAAAGCAATTAACATTGACTGCGTCTGCGCCACGTGCCAATGCAAATGCGTTTCAGAACAAAGAGCCGTAAAATAAACGCATACAATTACGACAATGCTTTTTGATCTTATTATGGATGTCCACACTTCATACACAGTTAGTAATCGGTCACAATATTACTGTTACGTATTAGATAATTTTAATTGGTGTTTTGAAATGTGCATTTATTCATCGGTTCCGTTTTGTTTTCCTAATCAGTCTTTGTGCTCTCAGCGGTTTTTTATTGTCGTGTAATGTTGGGTGAATCATTACATTCCTTTGCCTCGGTTAGACAATATGACCGCGAACGTGTCTGCATTTTATGGCTTGCTTACAAAAATTGCATAAACGTATTGTCATGCTTTGTGAAAGTGACTTCAAATATTCTGTAGAGTGTATGACTGCATAATATTTTGTGTTTGAATGAAGCTGTATGCACTGTACTGTAACTGTATTTAGTTCAATGAATTGTACAGTCAGGGAAATTAAAAAAAAAATTAGTTATGCGGTGGCTCACGGGCTCAAATACAATACCAATAAGAGTGAATGGATGGTTTTTAAATCGGGTACTTTAACCTACGAACAGCTGCCTGAACTCTCTCTCTCTGGTTCCCCTTTAGGTCGGGTATCGAAGTTTAAGTATTTGGGCCACTGGGTCACTGATGACTTGAAAGATAATGTAGACATACACCCGTAGTTTAAGTCGTGGACTGAACTTAAGTCGGACTTGACACGCCTACTTTCCACCCCATTAGACATATTGACAGCTACAGTTTGTTTATAATTTGACATAAACGCCCACTTTTCAAGAGTTTTGTAGTACAAGAATCTTTTGGCGCTCGAATGAAGCTGACAGGGGGGCGCTCTTGGTAAACCTTTTGTTAATTGTTTTGTAAAAAATATTGAGAAAAGAAAGAGATGGCTGTGTTAGTTCCGATGTTTGCCCGCGCCAGAAGATCCTTGAAACCGTGAAACTTACGTTATGGCTGATATATATATACCTACTGAAATTCAAGTGAATCGACGTGTGTAAAATTGTTTTCTTTTTATAGCCAAAGCAAGATGAATTTTGAGGAATATGTCGATTATGTATACGATACACCATACAATTATTTATCGTGACCCGATGCCGACAACCCGTTAGAATGTTACAACAATAAACAGTTCCAAAAACACTTTCGATTTCAGAAGGAAACCGTACAAAAATTGGAAAGCCATGCGAGAGGTCTTTGCCCAGCAGAGGGACATAGAGGGCTGATATTAAATAAAGTAGGGAAGATACTGTAGAATAAAACACGGTTCGTTTTTAGTTCCAACGTTTTCGTTCTGGAAATTTTGACCTACAGCCCTTTTTATCAACCCTTGTTGATAAAAACTATTTTCAATCGCCTTTAATTTCGAAGCCAGCTAGTATGTAGTCGGGATTATTAATGAACGATTAATAATATTGCGAGCACTTGCATTATCCGTGGTAAATATATATTAAGCACGGTTTCTTTTTCAAATTTGTAGGTATTTGGAAATGTTCATTATCGTGGGATTGTTTGAATTAGTAATCAAGATCGCGTAAAAAATAAATTATAGTCGTGACAAATAGTCGTAATATGGAGTATCGTTCACATAAAAGATAAAACAAGCTACGTGATATTTCTAAAGCATGAGAAAACTAACGAACCATTTTGAATCTCAGACATTAAAAATGGTGCGAATGGTGCTTATGAGCGAGCTTGCCCATACTCGTGTTATTTTGTTTATACCTACGATACCACCAAGTCGCTCTTATCATCTATCTATACTTAAAAAATTCAAAGTCCTGACTGACTGACTGATATATCAACGCACAGCCCAAACCGCTGGACCTAGAGACATGAAATTTGGAGGGTGTATTCTTTATGAAAAGTATGTATCCACTAAGAAAGGGTTTTTTGAAATTACACCCCCAAGAGGGTGAAATCGGGTGTTGAATTTTCTGTGAAACTTTTTACTCTCGGAATCGATTGATTTGGAAATTGGTGTACACACTCTTTAATTAAAATTATGAGACAATTATGTATCACTGTTTTTCAAAATTATCCCCCAACAGAGTCAAATAGGGCTTCGAAACTCACGTAGACAGGCCATGGCGCACAGTGTTGCGCAGGACGTGCGGGGCATTTACCTATTAGTAAGTAGGAAGAATATTTCTGAGGTAGTCGTGTCTGTAAATATATGTGAAAACCCGATTTTCGCGTTGGCTCATGATACGCGACATTGATATTAAATATTATGTAAAAGTATTATGTCTATATAGATTTCTAATGAATCATTTGATTGTCGTCACCGGTGTCCAATCTCAAACCAGGTTATTAATATTTCACATATGTAATGTAATTAATATTACAATGAACAAGTTAGAAGTAAGTACATGTAAGAAAAACGCAAGTGTGTCTGTATAGCTCAAATAAAATGAAATACTTACATTAACTATTATTTATTACCTATTCAACTTTAAAAGTAAAAACTTATAAATCTTACATAACTATTATAAGTGCTAAAGTTTGAATGGATAGATGTTTGTTACTTAATCGCCAGAACGGCTGAACAGATCTGGATGAAACTTGGTACAGAGATAGATTATAGTCTGGTATAGGACATAGATAACTTATTATCTCAGAAGTAAGATCCCGTTGGCATTTCCCGACCTCCACGAAGCCGCGGGCATAAAATAGTTGCCAATAAAGCGATAGTAGAGTGACTTACCCGTGTTACTACCAATCCTACTACCTGTAATAATACGGGTAATCCCATTGCCTTTGCGGTACTATCGCAGTTTTATAGATCTTAAATAGAAAGAGAAAGAAAATAATACAAATTTGATGCAACCAACTTGTATGTAGCGCTCGCCGGCCGCTGTAGTGGCCAGTTTCTGTTATATTGCAATAATAAAATAATCAAATCGAATTCTTATTCGCCGTTGCGTTAGGGGTTTAGCCGGCTGATCTTAGGTTTTTTTTTCAAATGAAAGGTAAGGATAGGTAAGGATAGGTGTAAGCTAAGGCATCCCCATCAAATGAGTTACGTTATGTTAGAACTGGGACCAAAACGCGCTTAAAATATGAGCAGGCGGCTTGCTACTGTTAAACGGAGGAAGAGAAAGGCCGATATGAAACACACCATTATGTTGGGTGAACGAATCCAAAGAAATTCTAGGCTACTCGGTTCATCGTCCAACTGAATTCTTCCCTCAACTCTGGACGACCGGAACCTTCTAATAGAGCGATCTGGCGAAGAAAATCTCGAAGCTTACTGAGCTCTTTTAGCACCGCTGGGTTGGAGAGACCACCATGTACCCGCGACGGATTAGAGGCAGCAGGGTACAACTTATTAAACATTGCCATGCGACCACAGTCATTCATCCTTGGCAATCATCCCTGGCAAAAATGGAATAATAACGGTAGTGACGTAGCCACTTCGGATGCCTTATTTCTTCAACAAACCATGTAGCTTGTCAGCTTTCAATAATCGCGGACGAAGGTCATGGGCAACAGCTAGTATGTTTATAATTGTGTGATGTTCATATTTATATTTTTGCTCTCTCGTTGGTCAACTAGTTATAAGCGCAACTGCATGGTGTGAGGTTATGGGTTCGATTCCCAGGCCATGCAGTGTTGTTGGGTTTTACTAACCTAGAGACTGGATCCAGTCTAACGTAGTCCTACGTGAATGAAAATGAAAAATTTCCTTTGCTTGTCAATAAATGTGTAATTTAGATACTTTTGTTATTTGTTATACTTGATACTACTTTTAAATAAAATAAAAACCAGTTGGCTTGTATAATAATAATTTAATTTATTTTTTCGGCCTCGTCCCTTGTAACCTCGCTGAATCGAAGTAGCTGGGCGGCACTCAAACGTTCGAGTTTTGCCTTTTGGTATGCTTCTTCTGCTGCCTTCACCAGCCACTTTTGCTCCTCCATTTTCAGCAGATGTAACTGGTGCTTGGGCTCGCTGGGTTAGGCGAGCCCAAGCACATTTTTTTGCTGATGGGCTGCCCGACAACGTGGTATTTTGATGGAGCTTGTACTTGCGGACAAGTTTCTGTACGCACGACTTTTCACCAGCCGAAAAGAAAATTCTTGATGCCATTATTTTAAGTGAAAATCTTATAAATGAACCACGAAAAAATAAATATTTATTTTCAAGTAAATCCGTTTTAAGCTTTTAAGTTCTTTGACAAATGATGTCAACCAAGAGCATTCGGTAGAACATCAATTTATGATAACTCTAGCATTGTGACGTATTTTAATATAACATTTTTAGCATACAAAGCAGCTTGCAACCTTCATGCAACATACTTTTTTGGGTTTGAAATGGACAGCATGTTTTTGAGGTAGATTAAGGTGAGTACTCATATGAGCATTTCCACGTATTGTAACATTGGTTGATAAATTGAGGAATGATATAATGCAAGGTTGCGGTTGAAAGGAAGATGTAAAGACAAAAAATTAAAAGAATATGTTTGAATGGCTTGGTCATGTTGAGAGGACGAGTAAAAGGCGACTAACAAAACCCGAAAGAGAACACCCCAGAAGGACAAACTTTATTAGTATTGTTCTTCAAAAAGGTCAGGTGGCAGTGACCAGATGTATGAACGTGAACGAAGCATAAGGAGTAAGCCGGTGGTGTTCTTTAGTGACTGTCCTTACTGTGTGGCATTTACTCTTCGTTGATATGTTGGACTTGCAAGTCGCGTGTGCTGCAATTTATCTTGATGAGTTATATTAAAAAAACACTGACCGAATTAGGAGAAGAAACGACCAGCACGACCCCTCAGTCCACGCACCTCATTCCATGTTGCGCGATTTGCCCGCGCTCGTGTTTTTTGCTCGATGAAATGTTACACAAGTTCGCTTGTTTCTTACCAAAATCAAGTTTTAATAAAGTGTCAAGTGGCTCGATGTCTTGTTACAAATGCAAGCTCTAGCTAGTCTGTCCTCACCTTATGAACATCATTGAGTGGGTGTTGCTGATGCCGTGGTGGGCGTTCTTCACCTGTTGCCATGACAACAAATGTCGATTTAAGTTCAAAAATGGACTTAAGTCGGCTTCTGGAATACGGGTGATAGACAGGGAGCGCAGATCGCTGGCTGTACGTTGCAACATGCTGGCCCGCAGGTTTGCACGCTGTTCTGATTCGGTTAAGATAACGCTTTTTAAGGCCTTCTGCCAGTCGTTTTACACGTGCAGCCTGTGGACCAAGTATACCCAGCGGGCATACAGCGACCTGCGCGTACAGTACAATAGCGCATTCAGGGTGCTCTTGGGGTTGCCCTGGCGATGTAGCGCGTCAGGGATGTTCGCGGATGCGTGTGTCGACGGGTTCGCCGCGATCATACGTAAGCGATGCGCTACCATGATGGCGCGCTTGCGCTCCTCCTCCTGTGGCATCCTGAATGTGTTTGCAGACCGGTGGGATTCTCCCCTCTTACGAAGGTGGGTAAGTGTGCAGACACACTTATCCAAATAGACTAGTGACTGGTGTGCCATTGAACGAACAGTTCAATGGCACACTAGTCACTAGTTGTTTATTATTGGTAATTTTAATGTAATACTAATATTAGGCTAAGTTGTACTACTAACAATATATGGATGAGAGTCTGAAATAAAATATTTGAATTTGAATTTGAATTTGAATTAACTGTTTAGTGGATCAACATTCTAGGTGAATACGACTGATTAAAGACTAATAAATTGCAAACTTAACGTCGATCAATTTGTTAAGCAATCACTTTCCTCAATTTAAATGATTTGATACAAACATGTATCATATAAGTTCTTTGCAATAATTAATTTTCCAATTCGTTAACTGACCCGACGTAAATACTGCTCAACGTCGAAGTTAGTAAAGGCAACAGTCCAAGGGTCGTATTATTACAGTAGTCCGTCGCCCACGAACATTAAAAACAACATAAAGTAAAACCAATCTCTCAGATGGTCGTTGCGCCGCACTCGCAAACTCGCCAGTACATACAATAGCTGACACACTTTATGTATTTCTACATTTCCATATCTGCATAGTAACAACAACCACATAAAAGATAATAATAAAAATAAATAAAACAAAGTGCCAATAAAATCCCAAATACATTCGCTGCGTATTAAAACTGTAAAAACTGACAAACAAGGAAAACTTTCAGAGAAACCTCTTCCGTATCAAAACATCGACACGAGCCGCGGCTTTGCTCGCTCCCATTCTTTGTTCTATATTTTTTGAGCAATAAAATATTTGGCTTTACCTGATACCACCATCCGCTCATTAACCAACCAATTTTAATTAAAGCTAGCGTGTAATTGGTAGAATAACGCGATAAAATTTATTAATCATTAGGTGGTCTTTATGCCACTTTGTTGTTTCCTCATAAAATATTGTACATGTGTAATGTAAGGACAATTTATTTGCTATTGTCAATGTAACTGGTGACAATCCTAAGACTTATGTAATTTATGTAGCAGCCCTCGGTAAATTGTTAAGGAATGCTTATACAATTGTACATCCGTGATGAATGCTGACACAAATGTGAATGCTGAGACACAATTAGTTGGCTACTTTATTATAATATTATTTACTCGTTGTACAGCAACATTTTAACGGTACTTATTAGGACAATCCAGTACTAACTACTAATGAATTTGAATTGAATCAAATGTATCAATATTGATTACATAAATAAAGTAATCAACTCGACCGTAAATCAATAGGACCCTTGAAATAAATGTCTAGGTCAGTCTAGTTAAGTTTTTTTGATCGATTTTATATGAAAATGAGTTTGATCAGAAATTAGGCGTGCTGAAAGAGGTCACAGCCAACTTCAACACCTTGGAGCTTCTACCTTTCAAGAAATATTTTATAATTATGTGTTATGTCTAGGTATTTAAAAAAAAAACATTGTGGGACTTCAAAAGTTGACTAAAACTATCAAAAAATGAGTTCAAGATCCGGTATTTCCTTTTAACATGATCTTGATAAGTTAATCTTGGACACCACTGTCCTAAAATAAAAGCAAGTATTGTGACGGAATCTGGATTTATTACTCTGAAATTGACAATTAAACAAGCGTAGTGAAGACGTCATTCCTCTTCACTTAATTAACTAGCAGATGTTTAATTGTTTATGCCTAACAAATCCCTCTTAATATTTTCTAGAACGGCTTCGTGGAGTGTCGGAGCGGCGTGGAGGAGTGTGGGCAGATGGACGACTGCGCGGTCGTGATGCCTCGGGAGGGATGCTGTGCGAAGTGCAAGGGATGCTGGTATAACGGCACCGAGCATGCCTCACACACTGAGTGGAACGAAGACAATAGAATTCTGAGGTGTGAGGCCGGAGTCATCACCATCACCAAGCCAGAGTGCTACGTGCCCTGCGAGAGGCCCAAACATCAGAGGCATACGCACTATAATTGTCCAGTTTGTGATGGTAAGTTTTACGTTGTTTCTGGCCTTATTAGTACTTTAGCACTGCTCTATAAGTCCACGTAATTTTGCTTCGAAATTTTCAAGTAAGAAATTCTCTATTTAACGAACCTTTCCGTTCCAATAACAAAACAAATCTTACCCCTCCCAGAAGGATTGTGAGAATTTGTGCAAGTCCACGTTGTAAAACCTTCTAAAAACCAAAGTGACTGGTAACAATTTACTAGCCATTTCACGCCAACAGTTCCCACCACAATTGTCGAGTATCTCTGCGTTATTCATCTCACATAATGTGAGAGCGGGGCGGGGGCGCATGGGCGCGGGGGCGCGGGGGCGCGGGGGCGCGGGCCTTCGCTGGCGCAGCCGTGTCTCGCACAGCGCTGCGCCCGCGCCCACCCAGACGCGCGCGCCGCAAAAACAACCACCATGATCCCACACAAAAACAAACACACGCCGCCACGCGAACTTAATAAAACCATAACGACAAGCAATTTACCTGTGCTTCCAAACCTTAACAAGTTTATTAAATTCCATAACAAATAATAGTAATTTACAAGATGACGACTCGATATCGCTTTTGAATATCGCCGACACATTCCTAACTATCGTTTTATTGCCTGTGTTTATATTTTATTAATTACCCGCCAGTCGCTAAGCGGGAAGATCAAGGGATCAACGGACGTTGCACCACGCTTCGGAAATAGACGAATTGATAAGGTGTTTAACGTTCCACCTGCGCCTGCGGCTGCCTAGTGATTTTTCATAAGTATTTGTACTTTATCGGGACAATTCGCCCACACACGGTACGACTCTATGCGACGACGGAACACATAACACATGTAACGTGACATAGCAACGTGATAGACAATGGACCACTGTGCCATAATTCCAATCCCGTTTCTTGCTCCATACGAGTCAGAGATGACTATTACAACAACAGAATAATTTAGTCATCTACTGAATGTAATTTAATATATCACATATTGAAGGTTACATGATACAATACAAAAAAAAACTTGTTATACAATTATTTGCTATTCAACAACCCGCCTATAAAAGGCTCGCGATGCGGTATGTACATAGAGGTGGCGCCAAAGAGTAATTACTCCGTACGTGGATGCTGAATAAACAACAAAAGCATTTAAAGTCTGCAATAAAATCCCAGATGAAGCGCGAACTTGTACAAAGAATTGATTGTTGAACTTTTAGTGGTAATGAAAACAGAAACCAATTTTTAAAATGTACTCTGTAATGAAGGGGTTTGGAATTATTTTGAAATTGTTTTCTGCGCGCGGACCACCCGAGACGCGCGTTTCGCGAAGTCGTTTCCTCTATCGGATGCCTACTCTATAACTAGAGACAAAGAAATTGACAACAAAATAAGGTCTTATTATAGTCGACGGGGGTTCGTTAAAATTATATTTGTGGTGGTCTGCGAGTCTCCCACGGCGTTGCGTCTCTATTATTGTCCATAAATCAAAAAGTTAACAACCTACTTAAAAGGTAGGGGCGGGTGGGTTTTTGTGCGGCGGACAAAGCGGCCGACGAGGCTTTGCTGCGGGAACCACGACGTGTGCCCTCTGTTTGTTTGTTTTACGATCCCAACACTGCATTAGATTTTTTCTTTACTTGTTAATTCTTCACGATTCTTCTTATCAACATGGGAAATATTTTTATGGAGCTTAAGTGAAATGTGACGATTAGTGAGTTATCGAAGATTGAAAGCTCTACCAAAAACAAAAACGGCGGTTCGGTTAATTGGCCTTTAAAAAGAAGCAAATTGGAGCCAGTATCTACAATAATTTGTGCGCATAGTATTTCCTCATAATATAAAAAGTAAGAAAACACCAAAAAATGCGGACTCGCTGCTAAAAATAAACTTGAGGAAGAAAAGTTTTTACACGACAAAACTTAAATCTAAATTCAAGTGATGTTTCGTAAACCGAGTATTATTAGGTATGCCTGCGACAGAAACCTGAGAAATTGAAATAATTAGCTTGTGATGTACAACCGTGGCGTGATGTGACTTTGTAATACATAGTTTATGACCACATGATACTTTAACCGAAATTCAGAGAAATATATCTTCGCTAAGTGTTTGGGCGTGTCCGTTTAACATTCTTGCTTTGAGTTGTCAGCAGTCGTCTCCATAGTTTTTGAAAACAATTAGAATGATGGTATTTAAACCTTCGTACACCACCATAATTATTGTAGGTAATATAATAATCTAATGAGATGTATTGGGAACAACTAGGATCCAGATAATCGAAGTGATGGCTGGTTTGTTTTCATTAATGTAGTAATAGAATAAATCAGAATATTATTGACTCTATTGTCAACATATAAAAATATAAATTTATCATGTGTTTCGAAATCGACAAAGGCTAGATAAATATTTATAGCGTTATAACAAAACCTTCATTATACAACCAAACTTATGATCGAATAGCGCATAATATGCTGGGGCTTGGGGGGCACATTGTATGACAGAGCACATCGCTCATATAAACGGCGCGCACCAACGATGAATACTTAATTGTATGCCTACAAAAGGACAGCCTACTTTGTGTAGTCGTCTCTAGTTTTACGACAGACACTTGACCGTTTTCATTGTCACAATTATGTGCGGCGAGGCGGCCGCGGCGCGGCGGTCCACCGCGCCTTGAATCCAATGTCCGTGTCTGTTGAATGAAACGCATTCTAACATGAGGACAAAATAAATGTAAATATTGTACATTGAAGCTCTAAACGCTTTATCGTTTTAAGTGACTCGCCGAGACTACGTGGTTTTATAATAACCATACGTTCTGTAACGTACTTATGTTGATAAACCACACTCAACAGTGACTTTATTTAATTTTCCCTTTGGAATCCTAGCCTAATAATTCTGTTCTTATATTGTGCCATTATAATTGTATTCTGGTCAGAAATAAACGAAGACCAGAAAATACGAGATCACGTTCTATTAGGTATGATGAACATCACACCAAAATTAACAAATATAGTGTGTGTGGTGTGATGTGTGCAAGTCCGGGCGAGGCGGCCGCTGTGCAAGGGGGTGCGCAGGTGGGCAGCGCAGGCGCAGCGGTGGGCGCGCCGTGTGCGGCCGTCCGCGCTACGTCATTCATTAGCCCCTGATTGATTCATCGTCTACCCGCACTAATTTATAGAGTTTGCGCTTTGTCGTAGTCACTGCGCCGCCAGAGGCCTCATTCCCATTTAGCGAACAATGGCTGAGATTTTTGTTTTAAGCTTTTACTGCTAATCTAAAGAGTTTGTTTCCCCTAAAAGGAATCTCTTTTGTATTCATTTATTTGCTGAGGGATCGAAAGGACGTTTGACTTTTAGCGCTGCTATAAATTCATGGTAATGAGTTCGTGTGTAAAATCTTAAAAGAGTTTATGGTTGATTAATGGGATTCCTTAGCCTTGAAAAGGTCTGTCTATAGTTTTACGATTTTTGAATGTATGATTTTTTAAAATTTCAGAGTGCGTGATAAACGGGCAGCGTGTCTGGGAGGGCCGCGACGTGCGCATCCCGGAGGAGCCGTGCCTGTCGTGCCGCTGCGTGCGCGGTGCACTCTCCTGCGCCAAGCGCGCGTGTCCCGTGCTGCCGTGCACGGTTGCGCAGCAGTTCACGCCACTCGGGGAGTGCTGCCCCAGGTGTACGCACCCAACCTCCGATAAAATACTACCAAGTAAGTTTAATAGTTCATTTTAAAAACTACTTTGACCACAACACCCCGGTTGTAACGGCCGCAAAGCCTTCAGCCGTTGTGGTATTTCAGGAACAATGCTATCGGGCTCACAAGACAGGCTACTTGAGTATTCAATCCTCAATTTGGATAAACTCTGAACTGTTGCATCGACAGTAACACTTTACGTACAGAAAGGGTAGTATGCATAGACCGTTGAACCATATTGCGCTATCACAAAGTGCGATGCTAACGATAACCCGGACACCCTGTATGCTTAATATGTCAGATCGCTTCGAGTCTATTCAGTCTACAACCTCAGTTGGATGTGGTTGGTGATATCCTAAAATCGCAAAAAAAATGCAGCCGTTCGCTACATTTTGACGATTAATCTGGACACAAATTTATGGGAGAGCTGTTTTTTTGCCGGTTTCACCGTTGGTCCCTTAGTAAAATGTGTTTGTAATATTTTTATTAGGTAATGATGACTCCTAAATGGTTAAGGGTAAATAAAAACTATTGATTGAACTTTGACTAGGATAGCCATCAACTGAATGTTCAAGTTTATTTGACTTACTTTCAACACCTATTCATACTGTTATAAGATGATGAATGAATTAAATAAAGTTTGCAATGAAAACGCTCTGCTGTCAGTTAAATGGAGTCGAAAGTCGTTATAACACCAATCTCAACGATTAGACCCCAAACTATTTTTATTAAAAGTTCTGGACACCGTCTAATATATTTCAATCTCAGTTTCAGGCACCATGCTATTGAAGCCTTGTATAATTGGAAAAGAGTACCACGCACACCTGAGCCCTTTCCGTGTGGATCCGTGCACGGACTGCACGTGTTTGAACGGCACGGCGGTGTGCACGCGTCACACGTGTCCTGTGCTCACGTGCGGGGCGCGTGCACTGCCGCCCCCTCCCGGCAAGTGCTGCCCCGAGTGTCCCCAGGTCGAGGAGGCTAAGGCCGCTTGTGTCATCGGCAGGAAGACTTACCAGGTTCGTTGTAACGTTTATTGTTTTTGTGAGGAGTTGACTTACTGGCTCAAAGCCTATTCTATTCAATGCGACTGCCTTTTTTCTTCTCTTCCAAATTGATCTACGATTGGCGTTTTGAAAATTTGATTCAAGGTTTCGTTGTTTGATTTTTAAATGTCAGTATTGCATTTGACGCTAGTCATTTAAAAGTTAAAAAAGAAATGTCCTGTAAGATTTTGTATTGATTTTGTGGCATTTACCATTTTACCAAAAGTTCCATAGAAAGTGTTTTATAAAAGACCCAACAACTTACCTATCATTGTATGGTTACAGGACGGTGAAACATGGGAACTGGATGCCTGCAAGTCATGTGAATGTCATGGGGGCGAGCCGAGATGTGCCATGGAACGATGTCCAGTTCTGACCTGCCCTCCAGACCAGACGCTCCGGCAACTGCCTGGACAGTGCTGTCAGAAGTGCGTCGACATCGATGGCATCTGTACAGTGTTTGGAGACCCCCACTATAAAACTTTCGACGGAAAGTTTTATAGTTTCCAAGGATCTTGCAAGTATCAATTGGCTTCAGATTGTGTTAATGGCTCGTTCTCGATCAGAATATCAAACGATGCTAGAAATACCTCTCACTCGTCGTGGACTCGAACGGCAACCCTTCGTATAGGCCCCACTAAGATAAACATGGGCAAGAAGATGCGAATAAAAGTTAATGGACATAGAGTGCCACTGCCTCATAAAATAAACGGAGTTGCAGAAATAACCCGCAGTAATGGATCTGTTCTACTAAAGGCTGATATCGGTATACAGATGCTATGGGACGGTGATGGTTTTCTCGAAGTGACAGTGTCTAGTGTGTATAAAGAAAAATTGTGCGGTCTCTGCGGCAATTTTAATTCGGTAGCTAGAGACGATATGAAAACTCGTGATGGTAGGCTACTCAATGATACATGGAGGTTCGGATCTTCATGGCGAGTAGGAGGAACGCGGGCGTGCACGCGGCGCCAGAAGCGTCCGGGACCAAATAATTATCGTCAGTCTAAGGTGATGAAGGCTCGACGATTATGTCGCGGATTTTTACGGTACAAGGCATTCTCTGATTGTACGAGTAAAGTGAATCCCCACAACTACAAAGAAGCTTGCGAGGTGGACGCGCGCAGCTGTTCAGGCACGCGCTGTCACTGCGCGGCCTACCGGGCCTACGCGCGCGAGTGCTCGCGGCTGGGCGCCGAGCCGCTGGCGTGGGCCCGCTCGGCGTGGTGCGAGGGCCCGGCGCCGGCCTGGCTGGCGCGGCGCCGCAAGGGGCCCCGCGCGCCCGCGCTGCGCGACGAGGGCCTGCTGGACCCCAGCGCGGTGCCCAAGCCCAACAACAGCCGCTCCCGGCCGCCGCCTCCTATACTGCACTAATGTATTTGTGGCGATGCTTATACTAGTCAAAAGCCAGTGTGGCGACGTGAGGTAATTATAATTTACTTAACTACGTTTAAGTCCTATTAGTAGATTTGAAATATTGACATTTATGTAGTACCTCTAACGCCCAACTAATATTTTGGCTAAAGTTTCCGTTCGTTAATGTTTAAATAACACTGAATTCCACAATTAATTTGCAACAATTTGTTGAATCCGTTTGTTGGCTTGATATTAAAATAGAAGATGTTTTGGAATGATCTGCATTGTTGCAGTTGTTGCCAAGGTTTAATATAAATAATATAACAAATTATTATTAATATGTAAGGACTGACACTAAAATTTAGCTCGTTGTTTCAGAGTATTATGAATATTTCGCAACTGGACTGTTCGTGGGTTGCGTCTCAAAGACACAGCCAGCTTTAAAGGAATGAAGATCTATCTACTTAAACAGTATTCATAAAACTATTTCTAGTTAGGTAAACAAGAATATTATAACTAAAACCACCTGTATAGCTCACTATTGCCTCGCCAGTTCCGATCAGCATCCTGTCGCTCATTCCTTAGAACTATAGTAATCATTTGGATCGGAATTCAGTTTGCTAACTGCTCTATATGAAGAACAGAACCGCAGGTAACGCTCGATATGTTTGTAATGTAGTGCATTCTGTTTGTTTGCTGGTTGTCAATATGTGATAGGCAAGCACTATGTTTTCATTTATGAAAATAAATTTAGTAATTTATTGCATTGTAATACTAAACGTGTCTGTAAAATGTGATAATTAGCTTTGAATATTCAGGCGAGAGAGGGACGTTTGGTAAAACATAGTTCAAATTGAGATCTCATCTGTAGGTAGTTCTTTACGAAATCTTAGATAAATCTAGCTATCCGAAGCCAAGATGCTAAAGAGATTGTGAGAGATATGTATAGATGTACATACACATATGCATTAAACACTGTTACACTAAGGATAAATAGCTGTAATGTTTTAATCGAAGACTCTTTGTAAAGCTTAGTTGTTAAATACGTTACCAATGAATTTTAATATTTGACTTTGATGTATTGTAAAAATAATTATTTAGCTGAAGAAATGTTAACTATGTAAGGTATATCACAGTTCGCGCGGGCGAATGTGTCACATCGAATTTTATTGTCTTTTGTGAATGTGCTAAGTGCCATCAGAAGGCGCCTAAAATTTACTAATTTGTGATAATGATGTCTGTCAATGCCTCATTGTTCTACGATCATAGCTTACTTATACACTATTTACTTATATTATTGTATGTATGTGAATGTCCTTCAAATTATGAGCGTAACAAATTATAATATAGTGTTTAAATATATTCCAGAATATTATGTATATAGGGTGCTTTATTGTTCGTCTGCGGAACATTAACTCGTGTCTCGTTCCAGTCTTGATATTCGGACTTGGTATCGAGCCAAAAAGATACATTCTGCTATATATTATGTAATGTTATTTTATTTATTTAGTAGATGTCAACCGATTGTAAAAAAGCCGCTAAACTCTCTTTTTAACATCTGATTTTATTTCACCAAGACTCCTTTACAAAATAACTATTACGTACTACTTATTTCGTATTATTAAGCAGGGTCTACGTTTTATGTAGGCTTTTAAGTTATTTAAGAGATTTATTTTATATAATTAATTTGGTAAGTAAAATTATGTTCAGCAAATGTGTCCAATATAATTTAACATACCTATCATGTCAAAAATTTGTGTGAATCTTATTCATTTATTTTAATTGAATACTTATTATAAAAAGAGATGCATTTAATTAAAATATGTTTTTACTAAATGGTAGATATGCAAACGCCATACGAAATTGATATCTATGTCAAAGAATGTGAGAATGTGGGTATTTATAAATGTGTCATAAAATCGTGAATAATCCTCGTTATGTGCGTATATTTTATACATTACCGACCCAAGGTACAATAATATTTTGAATGTTATTTACTTATTTGGCGATCCTGATTATACTGATAACGATGAACAAAGAATTACGTAATAAATAATAATTATTATTGAAATGTGTTTTTATTTAGTAATTCAACCTGCAGTAATGTTTAGTTTCACAATAATTATAACTCTTAAACGCGGAATGTTATCTCCAATGGTCCCATTACTTGTCTGGCTGACCGCCAAATATCTTAAAGTTTTATGTCATCAAAATTATCTAGGACAATTTGGCGTCCGCTTTAAAAACAGAGGAGTCATTATATTTATCTTGAATAGAAATCTTAAGAAATGAAATGATATCTCAACATTTTCGACACGAATATTATTTTAAGAATTAGTCGTTCTTACACCGCGTTGCGATCTAAATCCGTCTGCGGCGGTAATGTCGGAGACCTCATTCAAACATAGGTAATAGAATAAAAGATTTATTAATAAAGTAGATATAAACATTATACGCAATCACACACATCAATTAAACAAGAACAAAATATTATTTTGTACAATACATACATAATACTTGAATGATATTGATCAATGAAACAGATGTGATGTTTTCATTCCATCGCTTGAAGTGATCTCGTTCAATGTTCCCAAGACTCGAAAGGTTGAAGTACCGAAATATAGTAGAGATTCCTTATATTAGATCATATAAATATATAAAAGTGTGTAGATATAAAAGTTTATTCTCCTGTCATCATCTCCATGAACTCTGAAACAATATATTAACTAGCTAAAGTAGTGTGCACATGTACAAAAAGGATGAACTAAAACTTTATGCATTCTGTATTAGTATCGGCACTAATTAAAATGCGTTGTTCTAACTATCGTTACGATTTGGCTCATGTCCATTGTCCACCTACTGCTGAGTCACATAATTATAGGTTTCTCATATTTGGCGTTGTCATTATGGTCAGGTATCGGGGGAGGCTGAAGATGAAACCAGACCAGAAACATAAATTATACTTAATGATTCAAAATTTGTCTCGACCTGAACAAAATATAGATGCCTAAAAGTTGTATGTACATAAGTTTGCTCCCATAAACCTGCTCCCTTGGTACCTTGTACTAGGTTCCCATTTCTGCTTATTTTGTCTCGAATGTTCTAAGGCTCTAACTACTTCTAATATGAGTGGTTATGTCTCACCATCGAAGTCCACAGTGCCGCTGCCGTCGGTATCGATCTCCTGGATGATGCCGTCCAGTTCAACCTCTGTCAGCTGCTCGTCCAACTCGCGAAGGATCTCGCGCAAGCTTGACGTGGGAATGTAACCGTTGCCTGTCAGGAAAACGCTTTATTATTGTCTGGAGTTTGGGAAGTTAGTTTATTTTATAAATTTTGTTTAAATATTACCAAGTTTAAGAAGAATCTAAAGGTAACAGACGCTGCAATAATTCATAGCCTCTCCAAAATAACACATTGTAGCAACTAATTCAATAAAGGTAAGATGATGCAAGAAGTTGCTAGCTACAAAGAATAGTGCCTAGAATACTGCTTGCGAGGACAATTTTTGAAGACATGGACACTAGTGGCTGTCTCGTCACTAAGAATGCGTGTGAGGGTGTGATTCTCACCTTCCTTGTCGTATAATCTGAATGCTTCCCGGAGCTCCTTCTGCATGGCTTCCGCGTCCTCCTCAACGATAAACTTGGCGGCCAGCGTCACGAACTCTCCGAACTCAAGACGACCCGACTCTGGAATTCAAACAATTCATCTTATTTATACTCTTGTGTAGGAAGGACAATGAACGCAAATGCTACCGACTTGATAAATTGCAACTAAAATTAACGATGGTAATTATACAATTTTGTTCCCATCATCTAATACAGATTTAGATGCAGGTAGACAAATACCTTAGTCTGGCCAAGATATTTGTAGTATAGTTTAGCTCTTGATGTTTACTAAATTAACATAAAATGTAATTCAAACTGCTTAACTGAGCAGTAACATATATAGCATAACTTCGCTAGATTTATAAAGTTGAAATGAATCATAAATAGACTGCTTTTGAGCTATAGTTTAAAAATAATCTGATAAGTTCCAAACATAACAGTTTTTTTAAGTGGTGTATAAAAAAGTGATCGACACGTTTTAAATAACAGAAAGCAGTAACACAAGATAAAAACTCACTGTCAGCATCGACTTCCTCGATGAGCTCTTCAAGGATTTTCTTATTGAAGGGCTGCCCCATCATCCGGAGGATGTCCGCGACGAAGTCGCAGGGGATACTGCCCGAGCGGTTGTGGTCGAAGCCATCGAACGCCTTGCGCAGGACTGCAACAAACATCCTGAGTTAAGTCATCCACCAGAACATTACGTAACTCAACTACTGATCAAACGCTCGTCGTCTCCCACCGTCAATATTTAGCGTATGTGACATGATGTCAATTGTACGTTAGATTTGGACTAGGCTTTTTGTTCAAAATCCGTTTTGAAGACCAGAGAAATGCTGTGTTGCACTGGCAATAAAACTAGTTAAACTGATCGTTCGACTGGGCGGTTAGCGATGAGATTAGGACATCGGTTCAATGCACTGAGATGCGGTGCGAATAAGTTGTGCAATGCAGCTATTTCGGTGCATCAGCGTGGTGCACCGGTGCGCTCCGGCGTCGCGGCGCGCGCGTGGCCCAGCGCGAGAATCTAGGGCGACAGTAAATAACAAAAACAACACCAAAGTACATGTCGCTCATAGCCGCCCTATCAAACACTACCATGTCCTTTTTCACTACATTCGTGAACGCAAATTCTTAAAAGCTCTGAGTAGGGCTCTTCTTAAATTGTGAAACCGTTAAGATCTTCTTCAACTACAAGAATCGACATTTTGGTGTACGTATAACTATAACGCTTTATATCAAGCTAATACTGTATTGTTTTAACCTTATGTCTATAAACAGTTCAGTATTGGTCAGTGGCATAGCTGGTCATAACTTTCGCAATACGATAAAACCATGAAACGCAGGCGCGTGTAATTCGTTGCGTTCTAAATAGTTTTGAATTCATAATAAATTATCGGAGTATTTAATGGACCGGCGTAAACGAAGAGTAGTCACTTCGTAATGAATCTTTCACTCATTCATGTTTATTTACTTTAGCTGTCCACTTGTACAAACTACTTATCGCTCTTTACGCAAGCGCGTATTGGCACAAGGTCTATGACTATGACCCTAAACTATATTTAATTCAGCTGTGGAATACTCTCAAAACCGATAACATGTACTCGTTGGTATAAGTTAATAATCATTTCCGATGACTAAACGACTGTAATAAATTGTTCATCATAACTTTCTTGACTTTTAGTTTGATAGCCGTAATAACGAACGTGCGTCATCGAATTTAATATAAATATATAAAATTCTTATGTTGCTCACCGAAATAAACTCTTTCAGTGTTTTAATGACTTGCTTGAGTGATAAATAGTAGAGGAGATTTTTCATTCAAAGCTTATATATTTTGATGTTAAAGGATATATCCGTCACTTCAAAGTAAACAAAGACATATCATTGTCTTATAAAACCCATTAAATCCATGTTTACGGCTGATACTGGATACCTGCGTAAACTTTTGATCTCATACGTGGCGTGGAGCTACCGCTCTGAAAGCGCTGTGGTTCGACTCAAGAACCGCACGCTACTGCATGCAGTTGGATTTTATTTGCAACCGTTTTAGACATGACACACTGAACCCAGCGCAACGCAACTTTGTTGCCTTATAACTGTTTTTACGTCTCAGTGGGTTCTGTACACGGAGTTCCTCAATTGTATTGGTCTTTTTCTGGTTAATGTTTCACGAAGGTAACGATACCTTCAGTGTGTCATGTTTAGACACGTTGGGAGGTAGAACAGGACCTTACACACGACAATGAAGACCTTCAATCGGTACTACACGTGTAGAAAAATTCCAGTGGAGTGAGTCATTTTGTTCTTTTGAATATTTTATAATATGTAATATCCGCAACAGCGAGCTAATAAATCTAAATCTGTGGACAGTGGCACATTTCACCGGGTCTAGTTTCCTCAATAATTCAGGGTGACGAGAGTCGTTTTGTGACTGGCACAATTAGAATCAAGGATGAAGCCGACGATAAAACTTTTTATAATCTTCTAATTATCCATGCATCACAAAAAACGCTATTTACAACTTTTTTTTAATGTTATAATCAGTAGAGCGCGATAACGCAGCTCTATCCAACATTGTGCAGCTGTTCCATGTTATGTTGGCAACAAAATAGTTTTAAAAACATGATTTTTATTTTTGCTAGAGTGTTAATTTTAATCGTCAAGACTTCTTGGCAGTTGTCTCAAAGTCCCATGAGTTTTATTGCGTTTTTTTTCTAGATTTTAGCTGTTTATTAATTACCTACCCACAGGCCGTGCGGTACGCTTGCGAAATCGGTACAAGCTTAACAGTCAGCGCTGCTACTGCAACCCGCTGCAAAGTTTCTTTTTTTAATTCAGGGCACGGGTGAAGCGAGCTTTATGCCTTTATGAATTAAAGTTGTTTGGAACATTTCATATCGGGTTTCATATCACAATCATCTTAAAAGACGGTTCACATAATTCTTTTATGACATAGTTAAACATGTTCTACGTCAATATTATGATGAACTGCGGCAGTTTGTTCTGGAAATTGTAAATGTGCTCTATCATGAATTCATGAATGGGTGTAGGGACAGTAATGAATCACTGTAACAAATTGCAATAACAGTATTTCGTGCATTTGGCTTGCAATCGCGATGTCCAGCGCTGGACTCGCATGATTTAGTTTCCTTGGCAGATATCGTGGAACATAAACGATTAACGTGTAGTTTATTGTGGACATCCAAACTTTAAACAAACTCGAGTAGGTGGACTCCGACATCCAGAAAGTGTCTACTAAAATAACTCAAAATATTAACGACATGTTATGAAAATTTAATTTCTACTTTGATAGACTTATTTATAGTCATGGAAGTTGGTAAGCTGAAAATATATTTAAATATTACACAATTATAATACTGTTGTGAAAAATAAGAACATTTATATTAACCTTTATGCGTGTAAACGTGACAGACTTTATACTTTCAATAAAAAAGTCCCTTACGTTAATCCCGACTTCAAAGCTCATAATGATTTCAGAAATAGATAAACGTGAGTAGTTTAAATAAAATGACATAAAATAGGTGAGTTTCTAAGAAGATTGTTTTACGCGTTTACGTCAAATAATGAACACACGCTGTCCTCACCTCAATTCAAACATGTTCTAGTGAGTAAGTGAATTCGCGCCGCTTTCATGTTGTATACGCTGTCATGTCATTGTATGTAAACAAAGTAATGTTGTAGGAATCGCAAACTATTGTAAACATTAGGAATAGCTGTAACGCCTGTAACCGTTTGAATACCGAAATAATTTTAGTAATAAACATTAAACCAGTGGCACACATAGCGTGAGCTTTCAATTAGTCATCATTCAAATTTAGAACCGAAATATCGATAATAACGGTACACAGTTATTTCGAAGTTCTGGGAAATTGGTTCCACGTTATTGGTTAAACAATGACGATAGCACGTTCTATCTGATTTCCACGGTCCGTTGGCAAGCTTCCAGCCGTGTTGCCACGCCGGCCGCCGCGCCCGCCATCGACCAAACATCCAAGCCGATTTTATGATACGCCCATAAACAAAAAACTCTTGCACTTCGTTATCCGCGTAATGATTGATGCAACTTTCAGCATTTTAAAACGTCATGCGAAGTAATATTTTGCCATCTCAAAAGATGGTTCAAAATAACCTACACGTTAAGTAACATGATACTTTTCAGGTTTTATTGTGTTATTTTATGTATGCAGTAAAGTTCCCAGTAAATAAATAGCCTTAGCCAAACGACAGTGAGCATTTGAATCTTTTGAAGAAGTTTTTGCTTTTTCTTAACAAAACTTTAATTAAATATTCTTTAGTAATTCTTTGGCCATTGAACAACTCATAAATCTTATAAGCAAAATAAAATAAGAATCGTGTTCGAGAGACAAACAAAACAATTAACTAGTTTTATTAAGAAGAAGTATGATCGAAATAATACTTAGTTGTGGATAATCCTTTATAATCTCTTAATTTGTTTTATAGCAATTTAGAGAACATTCCTATCGTTTTCTAGAAACGGATTTCGCAATACGACATCATTGTTTTTTCTACACTCGAGAAAAATAACAATTTTCTTGTAATAACATAAACAGAACATCCTCTTGTCTGTGTTTATATAAGCAAACGTTTTCATTTCTGCAGATAAGTTATTATCAATGTTTTTTAACTTCAAACGCGATGTTTATTTTTTTTTTTAACGACACTTGCTAATACTTATGTGTAGAGGTCAGATAGGCAGTCGCTCCATTAAAAATGCGGGTATTCAGATGCATCTGGTTAGCCTGGAAACCGGCCCCAACATAGTTGGGTAAAGGCTAGGCGGATGATGATGACTTGCTAATACTTGGCACTGATACATTTAATCATTAGTTTGAGTACGTCTAACGCAACATGTTCACACTTGTACTGAATAACTAATTAAACTAATTAATTGGAGCTATATTTTATTAGATTTCCGACAGGCAACTAGTAACAGAAGCGGCTGTATCTACTTGGCATGGCAATGCATTGAATGAAGGCAGTAAAACATTTTCAGATGTGCAAAAAACTTTTTTTTCCGAAACGAATCTATTTTCCTCATGCCGGGCACTTTTGCACACTTCTGAGTCAGAAAAGCTCTGTGGCATGCCTACATCTATGTAAAATGTAACACGATTTAACGCATGTATTACAAAACTCGAATTATTGTAACGTTTTCCTTCACAATTTTCAAGCTTTGCAGTTGTTACATTTTCAGAATTAAACTAGTTACGAAAATTTGTTGGCGTTGTATTTACGTTATTTCTTTTTAATTACTTTATTTTTCCCGTTCTTTTGTGTAAAAAAAAAGTTGTGGTACATTCATTCTGAGCCAGATAAACTTTCTGGGGTGTGCTTTAGTGTAACGCCAGCATTACGAAATGAGTCTTGTAAAAGAACGATGACTAATAATTTTATTCAACCAAGTACTATTTACAATCGTATTCAAAGTGCAGCAACAATGTTGAAAAGTGCGATGTAAATTAGAGGTTTATGCACAGTTTCAAATGGCTGGCACACTCACAACAACACATGTTAGTAATATCTCCATTAACTTTTGACAAATCATGAACGTGTTGTCTTACGGATTTTAGATGCATAATAAATAGTGGACTTTACAACACATTTGGTTTTATGCGATAGTAGGTACGTTTTTCTACCTTTTTAAAAGTATAACACGTTTTATATAGGATCTTTCAGTGGCCATTTTCAAGATAGTCTTTTCCTATTTTCGTCTTCCTAATTAAGCCCACATGCAAAATTTAAGCCATTAATTCTTTTCGCCACGCACGAGTCCCCTTTTATTAACTTCATCCTCCATTGTATAGTTGGCGTATCGCCAATACAAATCTTGCGTTTTTCCATCATTTATGTAAACATTATAACATTTTATTTTAAAACGTTATTTATTCGAGCGTTTGGATTAAAAATAAATGTTAGCAATAGGTTTGATAAGGTCAGTGAACTTACCGGCAATCTGTTCTGGGGGGAGCTCATCGGCCTGAAAGTTAAATGAAAATGTGATGTTATTATTGAAACAAAAATGTTAAACACGCGTGTTATTAATCTTTCTAAACTCAGAAAGTTATTTAAAATAAAGCCCGTCTTATTATTTATCAAAGTTATTGCATTGTATCTGAATATTTTCAAGAATGTTTCATTGGCTTTATTTGTGTTGGCAGAGGTAAATAAAAATATTTTCGTGGAAAGTAATGTGCACGAAAATATTTATTAAAATACGTAAGTTTCTATGCAGATAAATAGGTTGTAGACACAACTTTTCCGTGGGATTGCGTTACTAAAGCATAATAAATTTATTTTATGTGCAATTGAAACTGAAATAGACTTGTTGGAATAGTGTACATGCTCATACACACATACATACACACACATGAACATACATACATGTACATGTATGTACATTTATATCAGATGACTTTAAATACTTAAAACTTTATGATGCTTTACTTTGATGAGTTAAAACTCATGCGATTGTAAGTTACTTAAAGGCTATTAAATGCAATCATTCTTTAACGTTGGTGTATGTTCATGTTCTTTAATCAAAACTAAGTAATTTTATAGTATTCTGATGAATTGCACAACACAAGTTGAAAGACTACAATACGACAATTATTATAAAATAAAAGTACAGTCTTAATATCTCTTTTATGTAGAATATCTCCAATAAAATATTGATGTTTCGCTGAAATAACCCCTCAAAAAGTCCTCCTTATTTAATTCAATAAAATCCGTTATAAGTAATGTGTGAATCCGATCGCAAGTACCTAGACACAAAATAAGTATCAATAAACAAAAATACGAACAGAATTAGAGAGAAGTATGTAAATGTGTAATTAATTTGAACGCTACGACAGGAACTTGCAAACATGAAATTCCTCTCATTGTGTTAAAAGCTTTCTTTAAATAAATTAACTGATAAATTGCTGAGCCTGTCTATGAAATTGTATTGTATTGTATTTCATTTAGTGTTAGGTACTGATAAAACTCGCTAACTAACTTTACCTACCTACTATCATTGTAACAAAAAATCTCACAATACATTTGCATTATCAGCATTATTTTATTCAAGCATTAAGAAAGTTGTATTACAATGTAAAGTTATATGTTGACAGCTGCATAATGGTAAGTGTCATGTTATTGTCACATGTAGATTTAACTGTTAGAAATAATAAAACAAACGGTAAGTTAGTTGTCACTTCCGAGACGGCTGTCACTCAACCACGAAATCATCGGGCCGTAGACGAACACAGTGACAGCACCTGTTAGCGTCCACTCAACGGCTATCACCATTTGTTTTTTTTCTCAAATATCCCCTCATATTTCATTTTGAATAATTAGTAACATGCCTAAGTCACATAATTTTATTATTTTTTTAATAATGTTAAAGTAAATCGATTTATTTTCATTTTCTGGACACCTACCCAGTCTGCTGTATCCAGAACCATGTTTGATGTCACTAGTTAACACTATGAGACGCACAACACGACTGCCCGCTAGTCTGATGTTTCCAGCGTTCAGGGTTATTTCTGCTGCCCCACGAGTTAGGCTGGCCTTTCTGATACTTTCATA
This sequence comes from Noctua janthina, assembly GCA_963576755.1. Lineage (NCBI taxonomy): Eukaryota > Metazoa > Arthropoda > Insecta > Lepidoptera > Noctuidae > Noctua > Noctua janthina. The sequence goes on from OY755058.1 coordinate 7,837,952, forward strand.
TAAACCGGGCGATGTGTGCGGCGGCGGCGGGGTGAGGGGGTCGGGGGTCGAGGGGCCCCCGGCGGCCGCTTTGGCCCCCGAGTCCTCCCCGGCTTCCTGCGCTTGCGCCGACCAATGGCGTGAGCCTCAAACGGCAGGATGCTAAAGTATTTTTAGTAGAAACGTGGTTATGAAAAACGTAAACAAGCGGTGCGTGCGATGCTGAAGCGTGTAATGTGCCGCCCGCCCCCCGTAACCTCGCCGCCCGCCCAAACGACCCAGCTACTGCTGTTTCATAAATGCGAATAATTAGGTGTAATTTTAAGTCGTTTGTCGTGTGTAGGCAGTTTATTATTATGATGTTAGGAAATTGCAGTTTTTCTTTCATCGACGCAGTCGTTATAAATTATTATCGAAATAATTTTTGGTGCCTGCTTAATAGCTGGCTACCGACGTGATTCGCAGAACTGAGGAAAATTCTGAGCTTTATTATTAATATATATTTTACTGTTCGTTCTCTTTATCTAGATATTACCTGTTGAATTCGCCCGAGGGCCGGAAAATCATAGATAAGTTGTGAATGTGATTTATTCAACCAGTGCGAATAACCCACGGTTGGATGAGCAGCTAATTGAGCATGTGAGTAATTATGTGTATGATCCAATGGCCCACGCGCGTTAACTACGGCTTATTTTACTAGGTGGCGTCAATCATTAGGGCATCACACACCATTAACTTTTGCGCCATTAAAACATGAGACGAGAGGCTCGGGGAGAATAGCTGTGACGTCAGGACACGGTACCTCTTCCGGCACCATTATACCTGCTGTTGGATTAGCTAAGCTTTGTTTGATTTACGACAAACGTAATGCTGAAAATCTTAAGCTGACATTTTATTTTATAAACGGGTTTTGAATACGACGTAAGTACTGAGGAAAGTTTACTTTAGTAAATGAAAGAGAAATATTTATAAAAGTCGGAACCAGCTAGATGTGCATAGCGGATGTGATGGTTTAGCAAACAGCAATACCAAACTAATGCGTTAGTGGAATATTAAACTTGGGGAGCTAGAGCTATCGATATTAGTTAAGCCGCGTTGACACGATCAGAGTATGCTCGGACCGAGTGGACTCGAATACGTACTCGGACGCACCTCGTATTGTGGCAACCCAGCCAACCCATCCGAGTGCGCTCCGATTATGGGCTTTAGTAGCGAATTAACAACACATTGAGCTTTTCTTTAGGTAAGGTATAGTAACTGAGGATAGCATTAACGATGTACAGTAACGTGAGAAAGCTTCTATTGTAGGTAGGTAAAGGTATGCTGTAATTGTATGGTAAACAAACCGGCGACCTACCTAAGGGTTTTTCATACGTCAAGTCTATGGGCAATACTAGACACATCGCTGGTTCGTTACCAATCCTGAGAAAAAGCCGTGTGCCTGTAAGTAGTTACAGCCAGACGGCAGGCGTTTGAAAGACTCGGACCGCGTGACGTCTCGCGGCACTGCGAGCGGCCGCGCGTCTTTCAAACGATACCACACATTTCCTAATGGAGATAAAGCATAAAATGGCTTGAGTGCACGCCGCGTCGAATAACGTCACGTCTCGGTGTGAACTGACCCGTAGTTAGAGAATTCACATAACAACATCACACCTGTAATCACCGAAGGGTTACCGGGCAGAGGTGTACCTAGTAGTACACCCACATTTCGCCAGTTATGTTTTAAGTACCATGTAATAGGGGGCGAGCCTATTGCCATCAACTGGGCACAAATCCAGACTCCGTGGTTGCTACCGAGAAATTCCTGATGGAAAAACCCAAAAACGCTTTGCCTCGAATCTCAAATCGAATTTCTCGAATTTCGCTTGGAATCGAACCCAGGAGCTCTTGCTCAGTAGTCGCGGTTGCGACCACTGAACCTACGAGGCAGTTTTCAGTTTTTTTCCAAAATCCGTTAAGAATACAGTTCAACACCTAAGAAACTGAATTCTAATGAAGAATAATTAATTTGCAAATGACCTGCTACGATAAAACACACAGATTAGATACTCTGTACACAGACAGTGTTGTGTGTTGTGTGTGTTGTGTTGCAGTAATTTATACAAAATAAGTTCTGATATAGATAAGTCGTCAACTGAAGAAAATTAATTACTGAAACTGTAGTGCCCTGAATAACAGGCCCATTGAGCTGTTTTCCCGAAATAAATGGAACAGGAAAACTAATCTTACAGAACATCTCACCTTTATTCCCCGAAGGGATATTCAGAGGTGTTTGTAGTTGTGTAGTACATCCACATTTCTACGGTTACGTTTCAATGAAATGGGAAGTGGAGCAGTGACGTGCCTAGGGGCCAATATACAACATTATTTTTAGTATATGCGAAACCTGAATATAGTTTGTTCAGAATAAGTAACTGAATCGATTCCAATAAATTTTAAACCCTGTTATATTTTGTCCCAAAAATATTTAAAAAAAGTTACAAGTTGGACACCGAGCGACACTAATAATAGTATCTATCGCAATCATTTAGGTACCTACTGCAAAATTATTATTATCAATGAGCTCAAGACGACGCTGTAGGCGCGCACGAGTACGCGTCGCGTGGTAACTACGTTTTTGTGCGGACAACCAGGTAACAGAACAAGCCTATAACTCTGTGATTTTTCATGATACAGTATTGAAATTTTGTACATAGATTCTTTACATAAAAATACTAGACACGTGTTTCAGATTTCGCATATACTAAAACTAATGTTGTATAAGGCGAGCAGACTGTTCAGACACCCTAACATCATGCAGATTAGTAGGTTATAAGGGCAAGCCAAGCTTTTAGGCTTGTATGAAAATACCGCCATTAAAGTGAAGAAATTCATACCGGTACGGTAGTGAAAATATTCCTTATAATAAGCGAATAACACTTTGCCCAACCCAGTCTGACAACAAGTCTTACCAAGCGGTATCGAATTACCCAGTACTAACTGGGTTGTGGAGGTCAGATAGGCAGTCGCTCCATGTAAAATACTGGTATTAAGCTGTATCCATTTAGAGTGGAAGCCGACCCCAACTTAGTTGGGAAAAGGTTAGGCAGATGATGATGATGACTTTACCCAACCCGAGGACCTAACTTAGGACCCAACGCTCACGTTCGCATTTTGTTATTCAGGGAAATTCAATACGTGCTTCAGCTCTAATTAGAAATCGTCACAAGACATGTTGCCAACACATTAGTTGTCAAAAATCACGGTACTCGTCATTCATCACGTTATCATGAATTACGTTGTAGCTCCTGCGTCGCAAATTAGTAAGCTGAAGTTTGGCAAAAATGAATTTTTATGTTGCAGATATTTACTGATAATAAACCGGTAAAATAATATGAAAGTATTGTTTTTGAGTACCGTCGGTCTTCTAAATCGTTTGCGTACTGGGTGTTGGTAGCAGGTGCCTAACTAAGCAAAAGTGAAGAGGAACTCGTTGCTAAATAGGTAACAACAGCCGCTCGGATCAATTTTCAGGTTAAGCCGCGCTTGCCTAGGTTGCTCTGTGGATGGGTGACTACCCGTTACATACCGAGTTTCCTCCGTGCCTCGGAAATCAAGTTAAACCGTTGGTCACGGCTGTCATTTGTAGATCTTTCACAGTCGTTACAGGTAGTCAGTGGCCCGAAAGTCTGACAACCAATCGTACCAAGGGGTTGAGTATTACCCAGTACTAACTGGGTTGTGGAGGTCAGATAGGCAGTCGTTCCATGTAAAATACTGGTATTCAGCTGCATCCGGTTAGACTGGAATCCGATCCCAACATAGTTGGGAAAATGCTAAGCAGGTGATCATGACCGAAGCAAAAGTGACTTTTCTACACAGATACCTTGAGAGATTTTCGTGTAACAACTAGTTCCGTAATAACATTATCATTAACATTGAAAACGGGATATTTACAAAATAAAGTACACAAATCGGTCTACCCTCTTTCTTGTTCGTTTGACAGTGGTAGCGATACCGAGCACAAAAAATGAACAAGAAAGAGAGTAGACCGATTCGTCTGCTCATAAACACCCACCCGCAATAACTTCAGTTTATCCGTGATCATGGTGGTTGTAACAGCGCCGAAATATCGGAAAATCAAACAAACAAACAAATCGTAAACATGGCAATGTCCCGTTTTCAGTGATAATGACAATGTTAGTGACCATGTCAGTTTCAAAACTTAAAAACTTTTAAAACTAGTTCCGTAATGTTTTAATTTTAGTTTTTTTTATACCACACATGAGAATGGTTTCAAATCAAAATCAAATCAAATCGTTTATTACTATATCCATAATGTACACTTACAGGTGGTAAATAAAAATATAGAAACATAATTACCCTGTCGGGCACAGCAAATTTTTTAAATAAATAGAGAGAGGAAGAGCGCTTTATTACTTTTCCTTATTGTTAAGTTTGAATTATTTTATATCCTATTAAGTATTTTATATTTCCATTCATTTACTTATTCTATTAATATTTTATATTATTTGGATTTGGTGGATGGTTTCGAGAGAAGACCTGAGAAATATGAAAAGCTCCACTCACACTGAACGCAGCTTTACAAACAATTCCAAGACGAAGATTGATTTTATGAAAATAGACATTGTTTTAAAAACATGTCCTTTTGTTATTGCAAGTATGTTACTCTTTTACAAATGATTAAACGACAATAACAATCCATCATCAGGCGCTTGTGAAGCTTGAATGGAGAATTGGCACAAAGAGAGTTTTTCTACAATAACGTCCTTTCGGCCCTGGTGCATTGCTCCCAGTGGGAGACTAGTTCCACTACTGACTAGCACCAAGACCGTAACATTTCGGAACATGACATGGTATTTTTGTTCTATTTTGTAAATAAATCCTAGTCTCGCGTAATGCAGTGTTATTTTTATTATCCCGCGGTTATTGCTTCATTTCATGTTTATTTTGTTGCTCTATAAATTTGTCAAGCTTCGTGCTGATTGTTGCTTCGGAGAAAATGTTTTGGTTTTCTTAATTATGTTATTATTTCTGTTTAAAGGGAGTTCTAATTTCGTTCGCCTTTTCTTCTAGTGTTTTATAAACGAAATTACAGACTGGACAGTTGTATTTGACCTGAATTTAGATAACCACCAAAGTACAAATGAAAAAAACAATGTTTAGGGTTGAACCTCATCTGACAGCACGGAATCGCACTTTTCCATGCTCCTATCCCTTTCTGTGGCTCAGAACCGTCATTTGCTAGAGCGAGAAACAAAGCGGGAATGCTATCGCACGCGGCTGTTATGACGAGGCAATCATCGATGACGAGGCCATCAACAGCAGATGAGGTTCAATCCTTAAAAAGTATTTAGGTCCGGGGTGAATGACTAAGCGCTCTCAATGTTTCACATCTTTTAAGTACAATATTAATTTGTAAGTAGGTCATTGCAATAAAATTAAAATATTCAGCTGGGTAGCTGAAATATATATACGAAATTTCCAGAATCTATTTTGCCAGACATTACTCTGCCAATCCAACGCCGATCGATTGTTTTACTTAGCTAAAACGTACCCAGATTTTATATTTTTTTTCATCGCCAGTTCGAAATAAACTATCGAAGTGTAGACCCAGCCAGACTTACAGAAAACATTTTATGAGTGATCGATGCGAATATTTTTAGAAGACAAGCTCTGTAAATACCGTTCGAATAGATATAATATTAATTCTTTTTAACATTTCGGATAAATAATTCTGTGAAACACCAAATACAAATCCAGATTATGTTGTAATTTATTCATAATAGCGTAGAAATTAAATAATGTTATATTGTGTGCGTGTGCAAGAGCAGCGTTATTCAGTAGTGTAATGTAATGGGTGGGTGCCAGTACAAATTCAACAGTTATGGAGTCGGCAGTTCGTAAAACAATTCGAATCCAGGACAACCGTTGCGAGATCAATGATAAAACGACGAATAGGTATCAGTCGACATTCAGGGCTATTTTGTATCTCTGTAGACAGTTCATAGTTATGAGTTTTGATATACAATGACCGTTCTTGTTGGTTTCAACAATTCAACTGACGCTACCCGTGCAGAACTGTCATTGTATATCAAAACTCGAACTACTAACTATGAACTGTCAAATGTCCACAGAGATACGCAATAGCCCTGCTGATGGTCTGATCAGGATTGACCTATCCTTGGAACTTAGTTACTCGAAGGAAAAAGACTACTTTAAAACGATTTCTCTCTATCTAGATTTAAAGCAGATGTCTTAAATCTTATTGCACCTTTCTATAGGTACTGCTATATAAAGATGCAGAGGGTACCTAATGTATAAGTTAATAAGGTTTAATCCGTATCAGCATGTAAAGCCTAGGTTTTCAGTAGATTAGTAGGAGAGGGGTACATGTTAAAATCATAACAATGCGTATGTCGGTCTGCCTAGACTTTTCCAAACTTTGTTGGGGTTGGCTTCCAGTTTAACCGGATGCAGCTGGATACCATTACTTTACATGGAGCGACTACCTATCTGACTTCCACAACCCAGTTAGAACTGGGTAATACGAAACCACTTGGTAAGACCGGTTGTCAGACTTTCGGGCCACTGACTACCTGTATGTACAGACTGTCAAAGATCTACAAATGACAGCTGGGACCAACAGCTTAACGGGCTTTCCGAGGCATGGAGGAAACTCGGTATTTAATGGGTGATCACTCATCCACGGACCGACCTAGGCAAGCACGGCTTAAGCTAAAGATCGACCCGAGCGGCTGTTATTATTTAGCCACGAGCTAGGTACACCTATTTATTGCTTAGGAAAAATTTATTCAATTCGGTTTCGTAGGAAATGTGTTTGTGATTTTTCTGACAATGGATTTTTCAGTAAAGTTGAAATTATGTACGAACTATATAAACAGTACAATCGAGTAGATGAGCTTTTTTATTACAATTAAATCAATGTAATCTTTTGTGAATCATTCTGTCACTAATTTAACACGGCTCACAACATTTTTTCGTGACTTTTTTATTGTTCAGGCTGAGGTTTGGCAAACGTTAATAAATTCCAATTGGTACTTAACACTGAATAGAACAACAGCTTTTTTTTTTAGTCCGTAATTATAGGTATAGCCTACATGCCTACTAACTTCAAAAAATAAAGGTATATGTATGTCACATTCTGGCTCATATGACCCTGGCCAGGACATACTAAGTGACATACATAGTGTCAAATAGTTGTGGACGCAGAATGGGATACGGGTAAACTAGAGACATATAGCCCCTTTCACTTGTACATAGTTTGAGGAGCTCGTGGCTAAATAATAACAGCCGCTCGGATCGATCTTTTGGTTAAGCCGTGCTTGCCTAGGTTGGTCTGTGGATGGGTGACCACCCATTACATACCGAGTTTCCTCCGTGCCTCGGAAAGCACGTTAAGCCGTTGGTCCCGGGTGTCATTTGTAGATCTTTGACAGTCGTTAGGTAGTCAGTGGCCCAAGAAGTCTGACAACCAGTCTTGCCAAGGGGTATCGTATTACCCAGTACTAACTGGGTTGTGGAGGTCAGATAGGCAGTCGCTCCATGTAAAGTAATGGTATCCAGCTGCATCCGGTTAAACTGGAAGCCAACCCCAACAAAGTTTGGAAAAGGCTAGGCAGATGATGATGATTTGTACACAGTTTATTGTTACAGACCCAATTACTAACACTACTGTACTAACTAATACTCTAAACCAGTTCTTAGACAAGTATGTGTCGCGACCACCACGTCCGAACGATCACTCACTACGGACCGTATCCGACATCACACCTCTAGAGTCCGCACAACGCCTAACAAAGGCGCTTGGGTTTAATTTTAAGTGCATACTCATCAGGATCCGACATTATATAACTTAGGGTACCATCGATTTCTACCAGCCAACGCAGCTGCTACGAAACTACGGAAGCTACAGAACTAGCGTTACAATTTAAAAGCTTCAGCTACATTTCATGACACACATACAATCTAGAATATGAAATATTTTCACACTTGTTTCTAGAACGAACTATAACAACATTTTTAAACTAAAAAAACGATGCACCTGCAATATCTAGTCATCCTAATACAACACTATGTGAGGCCATTTATAAGTCCTGTTTCTTGTTACCTAGGAATTCTGTAATATCCAAAGCAGCCGTTTTGCGCAAATACCTATCAATCAACATCAATCTTCAAACCTGAGTATATCAGAATCTTCAGGGTAGGTAGTTACCGACAAGTTTTATTGATTAGCTTTTACGAAGCTCGTTGAGCGATAAGGATAACAGTCAAACAGATTGCCAAATTCGTGTACAGACGTATTCGCATCATAACAGCATGATTTTATACAAACCATCCCGCCCTACCTTTATTATTAGCATTTTGTTTCGCTTCCAGACGAGTAGGTAGGTACAAATTGAAATGACGTGAAAAGAACAAATATGTGAAATTTTGCTCTAGTTAAATAAACATACGCAGTGATCGTAACTACAATAATACAAGTGAAGGAAGAGTTGCAGATGTTATTATTTAAAACTATTCCTCGTATAATTCAAATAGTTTACACGATCATTTAGCAGTAGTACACGTAACACTATGGACTAGATATTTAGTGGGAATTAATGATCTAAAGTAGCACTCACGATGCAAATTGGGTTAAGCCTTTCCCTGCCATTGCATAGGGCGATTGCTACCAGGGCCTAGGTCCTATTACGTAAATAACCCAGCTTTTGGTCTTCGCTGCAGTCGGATAAAGAATGGAAACGCTTATTGTTTTTTTGAGGGTTTTGTATGTGGATATTTTATAAATAAGTGGCACCTCTATTCTCTATTAAAACATGTTGAAAACGTCATTTGTGCCATCCCAATATCTATCAACAGCGCTATAAAGTTTGTAAAGAAAAACGCGTGTTGGAAAATTTCGAACTCTGAGAATTAAATTATGTCGTGATTCAAAAATATTCGTCTAGTGTTATTCCCGCGTCTCATAATTATAGTAGTAGTTAGTAGACAGACAAAAATATATTTGTAAACCCTGACTTATTATACGGGTCATCGAAATTATTACAGTACTTACTCGTTCAAATTTAATTTATGCCTACCCACTTACGATTTGTAATAACAGAAATGATTTATTGGCAACCGTTTCCCTTTAGATCAGTCCGTTACTCTGATATATATTTCTGTTGTACACCTTTTATTTTAAACTTAACTTTGTTTCTAAATCATTTATATTAATATTTTGTTTACGCCTACGTTGGTTTGCTTATTTTTACAGGCATCTTGATTTATCAGTTACAAATGGGAAATTAAGGCGCAATTGCAAATAGCAATTTAAAGAATGATCGTGTTGCAATTTAAAAAGTGAAACTTACGGTTCCATACCAAATTTTATATTCCTGTCGCTAAGATCAACCTTTGTAATTATTTTATTGAAAAAGTAATTGAGCCACGATCTTATTCATCAAGGTTTCTGAAACCATCAAAGCTTCTGGCAAGGCGTTTCCCGTAGAAAATTTTCATTAAGATCTGTTGTTGAAGCTATTTCTGTTTCAGGTGACGAAACCGTTAATGGCCAATTATTTAGATTTCTTACAGACAGATTGTGTTTTTAGTTCTCAATCTTACGAAATGAATAATAAAGATTGATTAGACAAAACTGTGAGTTACTAAAAATCCCTAATGTACACATCGGCCCACGCACCATGTCTCATATGTTTACAGAATGGTGCACGGCTGTGGATTGTGGAATGATATGTTTCAACGTGAAATAATGCTCCCGTCCGAACTTTAGCCCACTTGGTGTTTTATTGTGTGTACGCGATTCGGAGTTTTATCTCGTACAGCTGGTTGCCGGATAATCCGAGTATAAATAGCGTATAGACAACAAAGCATCAACAAATCCAACTCGTATCGGGTACCGCTGCCTGTCGAATGTTTAGCGGTCCGACTCGCCTATTTTATGGCCGTTCTAAATTATTAAAATAAAATTGTTCTATTTCAAGACTCGTTTCGTCTATATATTCATGATAATATTCAGACGTAAATTGTTATCAGATGGACCAATCTTATAAGTAGTGAAACCAGAATACCGTCGCTACATATCATCAGTAGAATCAGTTAGGTAGGTAGGATCGTTAAAAAACTCAAGGTGAAAAGTAAATTCTGAGAAGATATAGAAAACTAGCTATTGCCTACGTAGGTATATGGGTCATGTAAATATTAAACAGCTACAAAGGTACCTTTATTATTATAACAACTCTTGCTTGCTTTTCGCGCGGCTTCCTTTGCGTAGACCGACATAATTATGTAGATATCTACTCAATTACTCATAAATTAAGCGTACTTTGGGATGTGTTGTGGAGTGCCTTGAAAGAAAAAGGTATACCTGGGAAGTATGTAGAGTTAATTCGTGCTATGTTTAGTCAATCTTGTACCTACGTCCGATCAGCTGCTGGCAATACCGACGAGTTCAATGTGGCTTTAGGCTTGCATCAAGGGTCGGCTTTGAGTCCCTGCCTGGCTGTTGGTAATGGATATTTTGACATCTGACATACAGAAAAAGGCACCCTGGTGCATGCTGTTTGCCGATGACATTGTTCTTGTCGGTGAAGATGGACCTGAGATCTAGAGCAGATTGGAGAGCAGAACAGAAGCTGGAGAATGTTTGTTCGAAAATCAGCAAAACTGAAACCGAATACATATTCCGCGATTTCGGCGGTCTTTCCAGTCCTGGAGTCATAGCGCTAGATGGCGCGTTTCTTCCTGTCTGCTCTGACTTTCGGTATCTCGGTTCACTCGTTCAAAGCGATGGCGAAATAGACCGTAGTGTAAAGCACAGAATTAACACGGGATGGATGAAATGGCAGGTCACGGGAATAATCTGCGACTCCCACATTCCCCTTATACTTAATAGGAAGAATTAAAAAACAGTGGTTAGACCTGTTGACTTGAATGGATCAGAATTTTGGGCCACAAAAGAGATAAATGAAAGGCACTTGTGACTGAGATGAGAATGCTGAGGGGGATGTGTGGTGTAACGCGAATGGATAAAATAAGATATGAGTACTTATGAGGAAGTCTAAAAGTGGCGTCAGTGACTGAAAAGTTGTGTGGTTGTCGTGGTATGGGCATGTGATGCGGAGGAATGAGGAAAATGTCGTGAGGAAAGTTTTGAGTATGAATGTGGATGTGGACAAAGGCATCGTGTAAAATCAGGTAACGCGATTTTAGAATTTGTAATGTTATAGAAAATAAAGAAAAGTACCTAAATAATAAAAACTTACCTGAATCACTGCTATACACCGTGACTTTTTAGTCGTCTTACAAAGGTCGTCCACTCAATGTACCCGACATAAAATAGCTCTAGGCGCGATTGTTTTTTATCTTCCATAATAGGTACTAAGAAAAATAATAATAAAAAATTAGAATAAAATTATGAAAAATAATGTTAATTATGTTTGTGTGTCAAACGGGAGAACATATACCTACCCAGCACTCGAGTCCAGTAGATCATCGCTCGCAACAGGATGTTTTAATTACGTCATGCGTCATAATACTGAATAATATTTTTTAATTATTAAAATCTCATTAATACCTTTTTTTTTATGAATGTTTAGTCGGTATTCATTGGATATATGAAGTGGGCTACCGTTGTAACACGACTAAAAAGTCACGGTGTATAACGTACTGTTATACCTACCTATTTACTGGCTAACATTGGTTACCAATAATTATTGATTTTTAATTAAATATTTGTCACGTTCGTATTTTTTTTTTCATTTTGTTTTTTAGAGGATACTTATTACTTACAATTTTTTTTTCATATGGTCGGTTCGTCTTCAAGCTAGAGTCTGTCAAGCGAGTCGAGTCCACAACCATTTTACTGATTTCTTATAATGGCAATACTATTATCTGTCAAACAGATTGTCACAATTTCTGTTCTAACCTCGAAGCATTCCGGTTTTTGTTGAATTTTTTAATGTTATAATGCCAAAACCTATTAAAAGTAGTGTCAGGAGCCTGCTGTTTACAATGATTAATAAATATAATCATGTAAAGATTGAATCTGATGACGTGTTAACAGAAAAACGACGACTTTTGGATGAAATTGTTTCAACAACAGGTAGGTTGGCTACAAAATGTTGATACTTTTAGCACAATTGTCTAATTTTGTTTATTTTACTATGATGTGATCACGATTTCGGTTTTGGTTTAGATTCAGACGTCGTATACATGACATTGAATCTCAATGGGGCACCTATAAGTGAAAAGTATTATAAGAGATTGTTGTCATCTTTTTTCAGCCACCTTGGATGATGAATTAATAAAAAGAACAATTGATAATTTAGTTAAGAAAGTCATAGCCATAGATGAGAATAAAAAATGAAATCTGAAACAGACTATTTGACAAAAATTGCTGCTATGACAGGTTAGTACAGATTTATTTGTTTACATTGTTTGCATTTTCTACAAATATTATCATAAAATTTGTGCGTTTGATACTGAACTGACATATTGAACTTTCAGATTTAAGTGTGAAAACACTGCGAAGAATTAAAAAAGAAGGTGCTATTAACCAAGGCGAGTGGAACACACCGGGGAAAAAACGTCCACGACAGCCAACTGTAGCCAATCTGGATAATTTTGACTTATCAGCCATACGCAATAAAATTAATGAATTTTACTGTGTGAAAAAGCAAGTTCCAACTCTACGAAGTTTGCTTGCAGATTTAAGAGAGTCAATTGGATTTACTGGATGTCATGAAACATTGAGACAATTATTACTCAAAAATGGATTTGAATTCAAAAAAAATAAAAATGAGAGATCTCTTCTTATTGAAAAGTATGAACTAGCTGCATGGCGACATAGGTATCTCAGAGCTATTGATGAAAAGCGGAAACAAGGAAAATTAATAGTTTATCTTGATGAGACCTATGTCCACCAAAATTATAAAGTTAAAAAATCATGGCAAGGGCCATCAACAAGCGGTGTAATTGACAAAATATCGTCAGGCAAAAGACATATTGTTGTTCATGCTGGATCCGAAAAAGGTTTTGTTCCCAATGCATTATTGGTATTCAGTACTAAATCAAAAATGGCAGATTATCATGATGATATGAACAGAAATAATTTTATGAAATGGTTACGTGAAAAATTAATACCCAATTTAAGTCAGCCCAGTGTCATTGTTATGGACAACGCTAGCTACCATGTAACACAAATAAATAAGCCACCATCTATGAATGATTTAAAGGCTGACATTCAGAAATGGCTAACTGAAAATGGAATTCATTATGAAGAATTCTTTACAAAGGCTGAGCTTATGTGCCTTGTGAATGAACATAAAACAACTCCAATGTATGAAGCTGAAGAATTTTTGAAACAACATGGCCATGAGGTTTTGAAACTTCCGCCATATCATTGTGACCTGAACGCAATTGAACTCATATGGAGTTTGGCTAAAAGAAAAATAGCCAGCAAAAACTTAGGGATTCCAGGTAAAGAAATGGAGAACCTTATAAAAGAATGCTTTAATAGTGTCACAGCCAATGATTGGAAAAAATGCACAGATCACACTATTAGTGTCGAAAATAAGTATAAAGTAAGAGACAGGATATCCGAAACCGAGTTGGAACCCTTCATCATTTCTGTGCGTAATGATTCTACTGACAGTGATTTCTCATTTGAAGGCATTGAATTTCTTGATTCTGATTTTAGTTCTGATGAATAAATACGTACATTGAAATGCTTTTTTTTTAATTTATCCCAAGTAATTTTTTTATCAAAATTCAAGTATCAACAAGTTTTCAGCGTGCTATATCAGTGTTGACACCTGAAAGATTTTTGAATTTGCCGCCTTTTTCATGGGACTAGACTCGCTTGACAGACTCTAGTTTTTTCCTTAAAACTGCCTGTATTTTTGTTAATTTTTACATACAAAAAGGCCGAACATTTTCCAACAAAAAAATAGCAAAGCCATTAAGTTTTATTGTTAATGTTTTTTTCTTTTCTTTTACAAACGACGTTTGACTAACATTATCTAGTGCCTGTATTTTTATTGATGTTTATATTATGCAGCCTCTTTAGTCGGACAGACCGTCATACTCTTCGAAGGAAGAATCTATTTGCAGAAGGCTAGCCGTATTCCAACTGAAAAAATATTGCACAGCCAGTTTTTTTTTCATTTTTTTTTTTGTTTTCCAAGAACGGAAACGGCGGTTAACTAATAATTTTTAATGCCTGTTATAATCATATTTATTAGACTATGGAATTATTAATTACTACAAAAAACATGACACGTAAGTTACAAAAGTTGCAGGGAGCTTAGACGATTTTGTAAATCATAGATGATTGGTTCATCATCATCTGCCTAGCCGTCTTAACAACTATGTTGGGGTCGGCTTCCAGACTAACCGGATGCAGCTAAATACCGGTATTATACATGGAACGACTGCCTATCTGACCTCCACAACCCAGTTAGTACTGGGATATCCTTTGGTAAGACTGGTTATCAGACTTTTTTGCCACTGACTACCTGTAACAACTGTCAAAAATCTACAAATGGTAGCCGGGACCAACGGTTAACGTTCTTTCCGAGGCACGGAATAAACTCGGTATATAATGGGCGGTCACCCATCCACGGACCAACCTAGGCAAGCGCGGCTTAACTTTAAAATCGACCCGAGTGGCTGTAATTATTTAGCCACGAGCTCCTGTATCCGCCATCAAAGATGACTGGTTAATTACCTTAAATCCCGTCAGAAAGATATCTATAGATATGGTGACGTTGTAAGGAAAAAATATAAGGAATTGTATTTGTTATAGTTCATAGTATTTCTGGTTGTCACTTCATTGTAGAACCTGAAAGAATTGCTATTTCATTCTTTTTGCAATCACAAAAACTTTTGTATAATAAACAATTAATTTTCACGGGAACGCATCCATTCTAAACTGACAAGCAATGTGACAATCCGACAATCAGTCAATGTCAAAAATGACAGAGATAAACTGAATTTGACTGTTAATAGGTGTTCGATTTGTTTATTTTTAATAATTATGAACTTTAGAATCTCCCTGTGTTGTAATTATCTATTTTCAATCATAAAACAATGCTAAATGATTGAGAGCTATATTCAATCTTTAATTTTTTGATCAAAAAATGGAAAGTTACGTAGTTATATCTTTTATTGGTGAAGGATCGTTTGGTCGTGTTTTTAAAGCTAAACATAAAGAAACTGATGCTGTTGTAGCTCTAAAAGTTATAAGAAAGGTATGTTGTATCTCCAAATTGTGTCAATTCTTGACTCCAGGGACTAGTTTCATGTTAAATTTAATGTTTGTTAGGCAAGAGTTAATCTACTTTCATAAAAGTAAAACTATTGTGTCGCGAGTTCACATCTTATGAATGAAAAAAGCGTCAAAAAGGCACTATTATAGTGAAATCACAGTTAATAATCAGCGTTCGTTTTACAGTTTTTATTTTCCTTCAAGAGTGTCTGTTTCTACATCTAAATTATTTTTAACCTTCATTTATTTTTAACCTTCATTTCTTTTAATTACAGAAAGGGCGTTCAGTCAAAGACTTGAAAAACTTGAGACAAGAATGTGATATCCAGAGGCAGTTAAAGCATGCAAACATTATCCGGATGATAGACAGCTTTGACACCGAATCTGAGTTGGTTGTAGTCACAGAGTATGCGGAGAAAGAGTTACATAGCATCCTTGCAAAAGAAGGATGTTTGAATGAAGATCAAGTTAAGAAAATCACTTGGGATTTGGTCTCAGCATTGTACTACTTGCATTCCCACAGAGTACTTCATAGGTCTGTTCAGAGTTTATTTTCTAAGCAATTTTTAATCACTTTATTTTTTTCATGTTCCTGTGCTTGTGTAATTTTACCGTGACACTAAATGCAGATTAGTTGAGATTACATTAATGTATTCCCCAAAGGATTTGACAGACTTGCACCTAATGTAAATTGACAAAACAATACTGGTTGAGATACCAAACTCTCATGCTCAGCAGTAACACTTTTTCCTTCCAGATCAACAGCAGTTGAGATTAGTAAACAAGTAGTTCCAAGCTTTAGACAAAACCTCTTTGAGCAGCCATAATTGCTCTGTTTGCATTCAATAAGTAGTAGTAATTAGTCTTACAGGAAAACACACTATTTTTCAGAGATTTAAAACCACAGAATGTGTTACTGGACAGTACAGGACGTGCCAAACTATGTGACTTTGGTCTAGCAAGAATCATGACAAATGCAACACACATTCTCACTTCCATTAAAGGTACTCCGTTATACATGGCACCGGAATTGATTGAGGAGAAACCTTATGATCACCAGGTTAGTCTTAAGAGGCTGTTTAATATTAAATTCAATTAAGTTTTTGTTCAACATAGGAAGTTCATGCAAATGTTTAATTTACATTGTTTAGTAAATAAGTTGGTGGTGGCGTAATAATAATAAGGTACAATGGTTTAATAGCCAATAGCCTCAACCAACATCTGAGGAAGCTCTCGCTTGGCAGCTAGATCAAGGGCTTAATTCAGAAAACAGTGCTTCTGGACATGGCGTGTATTGTTAGGAGGTTTCTTTCTTTCGTTCCCTATGCTGATGGTCTACTATTTTTTATATTTTTGTTTGATAAAAATATTTAAAAATGTAAGTAAGCTGTTTTTTGTTTCTGTCATGTATGATATTCAGAATAAATCACTAATTCCAAACAAATTTGAAAAAATATGTTTTCAGGCTGACCTATGGTCCCTCGGTTGCATTGTCTATGAGCTGATAGCAGGCCAGCCTCCATTCTGTACGATGTCAATATGGCAACTAGTGCGGATGATCAGACACAAGCCAGTGCAGTGGCCCAGCTTCATCAGCACTGAAGCTAGATCCTTCTTGCAGGTATGTGTTTATTGAATGAGAAAGTATACTAAGGCCGCAAATACACAAAAATACATTTCGAGATTTACTGATTTGTGGTGCCTCAATCCTGTTGACTTAAATCGTGGAAAGGTTACGTCAAAGTATGGGTCATTCAACAATGGTCTATAGTATGTCTAATTTAATTGCTTGTGGTACTCAAATTTCGTTAGCAACAATATTTTCTGTGAATGATTACTGTTCAGGTCTGACATAATAACCTTATTTTCAAAGGATAGGATGAGTATGCAAGGATATTTTGGTTATTTATCATGTTTTAAAAACTGGTTCTTCATTGTTTAGGGTCTACTTCACAAAGATCCAATGAAAAGGATGACTTGGCCAGAAATTCTGGAGCATCCATTTGTTTCTGGCCATGTGACTATTCTGCCAGAAGATGTACAGAGTGAGTCACCTTTCACAAAACCTTTGACCCACAGCCAGCAAGAGGCAAAGCAGCTACAAAGGGAAAAAGTTAGCAGTAATACAAGGTGAGGTTTATGGTAGAGCTCTTAAAATAAATGTAGATGCTTTCATTGAAGACAACAAGCAAAAAAATAAAAGACTTATGCTTGTTAAACCAGCATTGACAAAAACAGAGTGTTCAATTCCATCCATCTCAAATATTCCTTTTCCCAGAACAATACCTGAAAACAAACCAGAAACAAAAGAACATGATTTGCGGAACGCGAGAGTAATGCAAGCGATGGAGTGTGTTCCTATGTCAGATGACGACAGCGTCAGAGCGACCAGCGCATTCAGTGTACGAGACAGTCTCAAGACTGACGACGAAGACCAATCACATCCCATCACTGCAGCCAACGCGAAACTACTCAGACACGAGTACAATGTCCTCAACAACTCCAACCTTGTTGTATGTAACTTAGAAAACAACATGGCCCAACTTATGGCAGCTAACAAAAAACAATCAGATCTCAACAAAATGGATAAGATAGATGAAGAGAAACCTAACACAGAGAAACACGTTGAAGAAAAGAAAACACAAAAGCCTCTTAGTGCCAGCGATAGTCAGAAAGAATTGCTGGATGTAAAACAGAAATCGAAATCTGTAGACACTGCATCACAAAGCTTGGAGCATCCAAAAAGTTCTACTAAATGTAGCAGTGACGTTAGTTCAGGACTTAGTAAGAGTGTACCTCCTTCTTACAAGCAGAAAATATTACAATTTTCTCGTGATAAGCTTAGATTTGGTAGTGGAGGAAATAAGTTGACAAGAAGTATCAAGAGATCTTTTCACTTCAGCAGAAGTTGGGACAAAAACAAAAATGAAACTCAGCGACGGACGAGTGAACCTACTATTGAAGTATCAAGCTTTATCGATGATAAAGAAAAGTGTTCTAAAGAGGAAAAAGACCAGGATGTTGAAAAATCTGAAGTTATTGATGAAACCTCTGATGATAAAGAAGTCGCTGATAATGACAGGATGCTGAAGACTGAAGACAAAAGTGATGGTAATAAATAATATTTACCTGTTTTAAATCTATATTTAAAAAAATATTATTTTCTGTTATTTAATAACTATGTTTGGTTTTCAGTTAAAGAACCAACTTCTATAGAACTAGAGGAATGGGAAGCATTCCTCAACTCCAACATTAGTGAAGTTATGGATGGCGATGTGGAGTCTCTAACGCAACTAAATATGGTATGTAGCAATGTCATGCGATACCAATTTAGTCGCAGCATAGAGACATAATCATTAATTGCATGGGTGGGTTTTTTATTGCTCCATTGTTTGAGATTGGTACCGATATCTACTCATTGAGGTTCTTATTAATAACCAGCGTACAAACGTCTTACGAGTTCGTCCTTAAAAATTATGCATCAATTATCTCATAAAATAAAATAGTACACTGCCAAAGACTACTTCAACCGCAACGACAAAACCGCCCGAATCGCTATGATAGATCTCAGTGACACGACTTGTTTCTGTGTTACTCTATGAAAAAAAAAAACATATAACCATCTATGGAAGTGTTTTTATAAAGTTGCTTCGCCGCTACGGTTGAGGTCGGCTTCTGAAATGTACCTTTATCATGCTAACAAATGGATACTGCTGTACTGTAAGTTATACATTTCAAGGGTTTCCAGCTACACACATCCCATTATATTATTAATTCCAGGTAAGCATGGTGATAGGCGTTGTGGGCAGCGCAGCACGAGCCAGCGGAGGTGGTCGAGTTTGTGGCGCTGTTGCTGCACTTCTAGCACTGCCGGCGCTTGCGCATACACTGCCGAGGCACACGCTGCTTAATATTCAAGATGTGAGTTTTTTTTACTACTTACTATACACGAGTATGATATCCCTTTTTTAAATTTATGCTTTTTGCCACTTTTCCGGAGTAACTATGTTTTCAACCTTCTCAAATTTGTTTTGGTGTTCAAAATATTATCTCCAGGCTTGTAGATACCTATGTCTTCTTGTGCGTTTGTATTGTTCCAACATACCAAAGCCTGTTGAAAGTTTTATGGGATATGAAGTACAGAGAGGGTGTAAAGTTCTTCATCCCCCATAGAAAAGGGAGGATCCTCAGACCAGACGGGCGTTGCATCTGGTGGGCTACTACTCGGGTTTTCCTATGAATTCTTATGTCGCGGATAGCTTTAATAGAGCGAAGCAGAATTTCGATGTTATTTCTGCCTTTCTGACATAGATGGCGCGGTAGTATTTTTTGTACAATTTTGCTGTAGTGCTCTTCGTACAATGTTGCTGTAGTACTTTTTGTACTGTACGTTACAATATCCTCAGCATCAAAAATATTATTCTTAACGAAATGCCCATATTTATAAAGTCATATTTTTAATTTCAGGTGTACCTCGAAGCTAAGGTGGTGTACAACTTCGTAGCGGCCATCAATACGCTCATGAAAGACAGCAAAGACAACGACGATGGAGCCCCTGACAGGTAAACAGCAAAAATCTTTTAGTTCCTTCAAAATTTGCAACCTGAGCGAATTCCAATTGTAAGCGTCAAGTATGCGTCATTTCCTCTCTCGTAAGAACACAAGATTAGCAAGGAGGTGAGCTGTATACTGCTATCATTCATACTTATAATTTATGTAGATCTTTGACAGTCTTTACGGGTGGTCAGAAGTCTGACCTAGTAACTGATTTGCGAAAATCAGATGGCAAGGGCTTCATGTATACTGGTATTCATCTGCATCTGGTTAGACTGCAAGCCGATCCCAATATGATTAAATTGTTGTAAAAAGACAAGGCAAATGAGGATGAGGAGGGAATTAATCTATTACCTTTGGCAGAGTGCAGGGCGTGGCGCGCATGCTGGAGGTGTGCGCGTGGCTGTGCGTGCGCTCGTGCCGCGCCGTGCGACAGCTCGCCACCGCGCTCAGCGCGTACAACGCGCACGCTGTCTTCACCAGGCTTTTAATGCACTGTAAGACCAATTTACTTTATTATTGATGCACAGACAAAGAAATTTAAGATACTATAGAGAGGCTTTCAGAAGAGACGTCATATGTATATACGATGTGACGTTTTAAAGAAAAATAACGTAGTTGCTAAGTTTAACACGTCACACTTGTACCCATAGCACACGTTGGCTCTTGCAAGTAGGTACATTTTTTGTACATTCTGTCCCGTCTATCGTGCGTTTTAAATGGCTTTGCACTTAGGTCAAGAAAACAGATCTACAATAACCAAGGTTTCAACCAAGAAGTACAGCATAGATCATAATGAAAACATAGCAATTGGACATTTGTAACTCAAGTTTGCGAATAACAGTCAAATTTATTTCTAAGGAGATGACGTCATAGCTGTCTCGCCGTAAAAAGGTCATGTTACAAACAAATTATAGATCACATTCGCGTAGACGCCTGACGGATGATACCCATATCTTACGCTAAGTGACATTTCAAAATCACCACAAGACATTTTGACGTAATGCTAAGATTATTTAAACCGAATTATGTCGTCTCAAGTGTCGGATCTCCAATTAAATGTGATTTCCTGTTGTTTAAAAAACATTTTTATGTACAGATTCGAAATCTCCGCGAATAGCACTCAACATCGTGGGACTTCTCATCACTGTACTGCAAGACTTGCCGGAGCATGCTGATGTAGTGGAGAAAATACTCTTTGATGAACCAACTTTTAACTTCTTGAGTCTTGTCGAACAACCTAGCGATGCATTGAGAATGAGAGTTTGTATTCTAATAAGTTTGCTCTGTACATTCTCCTGTACAGCGTTTTCAGTAGCGATGGACTCGAGGTGGAGTAAGAAAGAGACTGAATCTATTGAGGCTTTACATACTCATTGCAATGTGGCACTGAACAGGGCTGCTAGGCTGGCAACCAAGGAGCTCACTAATATGCCTTTTTATGTTAGTTAATAAGATTTTACAAGATATTGTATACACTCGGAGAGTACTCCATTTTTCTCTTTTTGACTTTAAAATATATTTAAATATTTTAAATTATATTTGGCTTAGCTAGTAGGTAACCCATTTTAAAGCTTGCATTTAATATTCGTCTTACTAGCTATTAAGAAATAAAGTACTTCAGATCAAAGTAATAATGAATCTCTAGAATCTGATATAGGACAACGAAACCGAAATAAGGAATTGAAATAATTAAGTTTAAGACGTAGTTAGATCTCGAAATAAACAGTAGATTGAGATTATGAATGAGACGTCAGCCCCAAGACTGACGACAGGAGACTTGTTATAAGTACAGACGGCGACAAAAATATTGGATTTAACTGACCATTCAAGGGGATCAAACCACTGAGGAAGTAAGATTTTTATTAGAAAAGGATACATTTCTTGTCAGCTGTCTTTTGTTCATTCTGAAACACCCATATTTTTATTGAGATACCTAACGGGTGTAAACAGAGTCTTAATGAAGCCGAAAGGCACTGGTTCTCCCCGTCGGTGCGATATTTTTTTGTGCTGGACCATACTTGTTAACCTCCTAGTTACGGAGGTATTGATAATGTTTTGAGTATGTTACATTGCGTCCTAGCATATACATGTCACCCTAAAAATAATTGTTTAGCTGTAATCATGCGTGCGTCGAGTTACTAAACTTTGATGTACAGATTGCTTGGTTGACGGCTTCGTGAAGGGCCCGTTTACACCTTGTATAATTTTTTCATTTTCATTTTGACCTGCCTGTTTTACCGCTTTCTGGCTACCGTAGTGCCCGTTCCTACATTTTTGTCGCTGACTGTATAAACTGTGTATGAAATATGATTTCAAAAGACACAATGTAAGACTCCGACAAAGTTGCGAGCAAAATCAAGTTCAGCAAGTTTTGTATTTAAGGTGATACTGATAAAAATGTTAAAAGTCACTGCCAATTATTGTTATCAAAACGTCGTGTTCACGTAATATACTTGTATACATGCATAGGGTATCATTTGCCAAATAAAAAAGGCGAGTTTGAACATTGATATTGTTGTAAAAATAAAATATTTAGGTACTTAAGCATTTTAAAATGTATTATAATGTAGCTTACATAGTATAATCTTGCTTAAACGAAACATTCGCAACCATCATCATCATCTGCCTAGCCTTTTCCCAAGATTAAGCTTTTTTTTAATATTTACAACTTGGTTTGGGACATCGTGACACGCCCTTTTTCCATAGAGTCAGTGACCCATTTTTTTTTATAACGTGCTTCGCTTCGTTGTGTCAATGATTTTTTTTATTATTGTTAAATGAGCTTCGACCAGAACTCAGCCACTTCAACAGCATTATCGAGGGTTTCAGATAGATACCTCAAGGTGCAGGTGGAATTGCACAAAGACCAGGCCAGTAGGTCAGTAGGTGGGATATCTTTTGTAAGGCTCTGTAGACACACTTTGTTTCCTCGGAACATCCCCAGCGGATGTCTGCTTAAAGTTTGTGCCATGATATTCCTGAGGATGTGTATAGCAGTGATATTTTCATGAAAACAGTTCATTAAAATAATGTTCAGGAATTACAAATATTTTATTATGAAATTTAACATTGACTCAAAATTATTGTAATCTAGATGTAACATTTTTCATATTATTATTTATCTTTAATTAAACTGATTAAAATAAAAATTATAATTAAGGAATGACGCAGAACTCGAACGATCAATTTTAATGAAGATAAATTTCCCGCTGCTTTATCAAGTAGTGCTTTATATGAATAGGTACTCCATTTATGTCATAATGACAAGCATGTTATGAGGATTACGATAATACGTTTAGTATACTCATTTTCAGCCTTGAACCGAATGCAATCGTCCAAAATCTAAATGGACGTAAAAACACAGGGATCACTCCAAGGTTAGATAAAGTAAATCTTCATAGACAGTTATGTACTACCAGCTAATGACTCATATCCCCTTTATATTATTTATTTTACTAGCTTTGCCCACGATTTTGCAATAAAAACGAGTATGGAGGATCGAAAGTTAGTGAACTGAAAACCGTTGCTAAAGCCCAAGTGAAAGATGAATAAACCAATCACACTAAAACCACGTGGTGGCAAAGGCATACAGCCAATCGTTCTGATTGCTAACTCCTATTCTGCCAAATCAACTGTGCCCACTGAGTTACCAGTTACTACACTTACAGTATCTTTAACAGTCTCCTCAATCTATTCAGCTATTTCGAACAGGCAAATTTTTGCCTATACCCAGGGTATACTGGTCCTTAGTAACTCTTTAGAAAGTCGTCCAATGAAACCTCAGAGCGTCAAATCTTCAATTTGACCGCCAAAGTGTTAGTAGTGCTTGAAATGTACAGTACCTACCTTCGTCCTTCGTCCTAACTGGTACTGCCAAATTGTGGGGCAAATATCGTACAGTGTCCGGAGCCGCTTCAGAATCTTTACCTACTCTGTTTTGCCAAATACCTTAGATTTTTCCACACGGTCCCTCTCGTCTACACTCAACTTCACTCTGTTCTGTAATGGTAGCTATGACTTGCGATTAAATTTTGTTTTCCGAATTTTACGCGTCAAGAGTCACGGGCACATCTTGTTAGGTATTTGATAAAATCAGTGAATTACGTGCGTCACATGACAAATATTCGAAAAAGTGCATGCGATCATTCAGCCTTGAACCAATCGTTCACATCTAGACGAATAAAAACAGGGGGACACTCAAAGGTTAGATAAAGTTAATCTTAATGCAGCTATCTGGATATTTACATCGTCTGTATAGATTTATTATTATTTAATATGAACTGCAACTGATCAAGAGAAAAGTGCATGCGATTAGTAAACCTTGAACCACGCAATCGTTCAGATCTACGAGTAAAAACAGGAGGGCATGCAAAGGTTAGATAAAGGTAATCTGAATCCGGTTATCTGCGTATTTACATCCTCTATGTTTTTGTTATTATATAATAAAAGTGCATCATGCATCAGCCTTGAACCATCATAATCGTTCAGATTTTTTAGGAGGACACTCGAAGGTTAGATAGTCCATCCTAATGCTACTATCTAAGGATTAACATCTCCCTTAAAAAAATCACATCTGTAATAACAACGTTGACTAAGTGAAAGTATTTATTCTGTAATTGGCTTGGGTGAAAAATGTGGTCAGAATCCTACTAAAAAAAAATCTTAGTTTCGCAGATCGCACAAAACCACTAGATTCTCTTTTAAATGGAAGTGCCAAATGTTATACAGCTACATTAGCTTATAAAGTTGGGGCAGACTGATAAAAGCTACTAGAGGCTGCCTTTATTTTCCTTGAGCGCGACAAAAACTTGATAAAATATGAATATGGCGCCTCCTGAGACAATATTTTCTTCATAGTGTGGCGTGCCACACAGGTTGAAGAAAAATTTGAGCAAATAACTTCAGGTTGAGGTTCAGCGGCTGCATCTATTAGAGGCTGAGTTGAAATCTTCAGCTTTAGATTTTGACTGCGATTAAAGTTACCATACTAGAGATTGTACCTATATTTATGAACCCCCCCACTAAATACATATTTTTTAGTTAAAACAGGAGATGTGATATCAAAATGTGTCCTATTTCTATACCCTGGTTGTTGGTTACCAAGATCAACATCTCGTCATGAGGTCCACTCGTTTTAAATACTATCCTCTTTTAATCTGAATACTCATTGTGTCAATCGGTCGATGACCAGAGATTCATTCTGACCTTCATGTCATTGTGCTATATGAGGTCATTTAAACTGCAAAGTTCATGTTCGTATAGTTTTTGCGGAATGATGTCATTTTTAAAATACCGGGTTCGAAGGCTATTTGCTAAGATACAACAGCCAAAACTTGGATCCTTCTAAGAATAGAAGGATCCCAGTTTTGGCGTTTTTCACAATTTGACCCCCAAATTTGTAAATCAATACTTTCAATTTTTTAATTAGCATTAGGATTAGTTATTCAAATTTCTTAGTTTGCTGTGTAGACTCAAATTTTTTAATATTTTTTTGGTTTATTCTAAGCCCTAAGAAATATGTTGTTTTGTACGCCATAAATGGCAAAACATGTAGATCTACCTGTTATTTTTAAGACCTTGCACATATTATTTGATGTATACTCATGTTTTACAATAAAATATATTCTATTCTATTCTATTGGGGTTAAAAAAACACGCTCCACAATATTTTTCAAACATGATAAATGTTTTACAATTTAAACATTAGATAAATACGACGATAATCAGGATATCGAAAAATGCCATGACACTTTTAAAATAACCCACTTCGGGGACTGTTTTCTGTGATTTTAACAAACAAAAAGACTGGATTTATTTTGTAATTGCTTGATGTGTGTAGCTACTTAACAGGTTTAAAAACATATTAATTGTAATATTTTATAGTGTATAAAAGTGAATTTATTATCTTGCACTTATGTCTTATTTATGTAAAGCCTAGTTCACATTGTACACAGATACGCGAGCGCTTGTACTTCTTATTATATTAATTTCTTAAATAAATAAACTTTGTTTTATTTACTTCATAAAGAGCACCCTTGTGTGGGCTGTGCCCCAGCGGGTGGGGATGTTACAGGCTGGTTGTGTTATGCTTTTGAACAAACTTGTTATATTTTCAAATTACCAATATATAAAGCAACAATAGAACATTTAAAAATATAAAAACGAGCTTTTTATATTTTTATAAATAGGCTCAATCCTATTCCGACAAACGCTGGCGTGTTATTGATACTTAGTACGCTTTTTTACCTAGTAAAATGTCGTTTCACTGGCAGCGTTTTGTTCCAGTGTGTTGCTAGGCTTATTTACTAAGGCGCATATTGATTTATTTTTATTGGAACTGATCACATTTATTTAGCAACGTGCGTCACGTTAACTTGTTATAATAGAAATCTAGTTGACAATACGACTTGTTCTAGAAATATCATTCTGTTGAAGTAATGGCTAGTATGTTAATTTCAGAGGCGATGATCTCTAACTATGGCCATGTAGCCTTCATTTATGTAAATTATACAGTGTCGGACTATGTAAGTAAAACAATGTCTTTGTGAGAAAATCATGACAAAAATAAAATTTGTAGTTTGTATAGTCGATCCCGTAATGGTTTTACCACCCTAAGATTCAATACAAGTACGAGAGGGCCTAGACAGAGTGGCATTCTGATAGCGAAAATGATGATGAAAAGGCGTTGACATAAGCTATCGATAAACTTGTTTTAATTCTATTAAAAATCGTGAAATGTCTAGGCCCTAACTAAGGGCTAATAAGTCTACGCCAGATAAATAGCTTCAACCTGAATTACTGAAAAATTCAATTTACTACACATAGTCTTAATACTTTTGACAATAACTATTGTCAAAAGTATTAAGGCAATTAGAAGGTCGACTATAACTGATGACAAAACGCCTTATTTTGTGTTTTTATTGGCAGCTTAAAGTACCTACCCACCCATAAGTTACTTTAAAATGTGTTAATGTACCTACCTACCTATTTGCAGCAGCTAACTTAAATGGTCCACACAATTTACTTTATTTATTTGCTGTCAAGCTCAAATCTTACTTAAAAAAAAATACTTATAAAATAATCTGTGCGACACAGTGCCACGTTAAACTTACGAATATTTTTAATAAAATCTTTCAAATTTATGAACTTTTATTCCGTTTTATTTGTGTTTATTTATGTCGTTATCTGTTAGTGCAAAATATAAAGAAACGGTGGCGATGTTTATAACCTATCGTAATTAGATACCCACAGCCACACCGGGAGTGTTAATGACCTGCCAACGAAAGCAATTATTTATAAACAGCTTAATACAAACAAATATAATCGTATATTGGCTTAGTGCATTCGCATCAAGATCAAAGTCTTGTGTTCTTGGTCGTGCTTCACGTGGTTTGTTTGAAACGTGCACCTTATGGTGGGTTACATAAGCAGGTGATTGGCCGGCCTCGAGGCGCGCGTTTGCTCGCGCCTGCCTTCACCGATCCTGCACGTTCGTCGTTCAAATCTGCTGCCACGCAACCGGCGAGATGCGACCTGCGACAAACGTATTAAAGATCAAAGTACGACTAATTATGTGAATAAGCAATTACCCAATCTTAGTAAGTAGATTCTATGTTTCCGTATTGCTTGAGTGCACAAGTACCTACCGGATACATTGCTTACCTAATCAAGAATAATGTCAGCTCTGTGCTCAGCATTTTAGTGTCTGCTTATTTACCTACCTACTAGGCGTCATAGGTTTCTACACATCTCTATGACTAAGAGTTCAATGAACTTGCTAAATGCATTTCGAATGGTTGGTTTGGTAAGCACCCGACGCATTGGCGACGTTCGTAAAACGTGAAGTTGACAAATATTCCGCAGGTACCACACCTACTTTAGTGGTAGATACCTACATGTCTTCATCATCGATCACGCAGTAGAGAGTTTTCGAAGACTGGTTCTTACCCACCGCGTATTTTTTCTCAGGTCGATAGGTAGAAACTCTAATATTTTCAATCGTTTCTTCGGAAAACTGACTAGTTAAATCGAATTTGGGACAAGCTCTGCTTTTGGATACGATATGCCTACAAATGGTTTTGTAGGTACCTAGATCTTAAATTCGTGGATAAAAAAACTTGAGTAGGTAACTACCTACCAATTGGCTATCAAAGGATTTCGCAACAAAAGTCAGACAATTTTAGGGCATGGACCTTCCGAAACCAATTTGCGTGGCAGTCGCAGCGGCCATAGATTTGCAACAATTTTGCAGATTTAATTAACTAATTAAACACTTTTTTTAGAAGGATTGCTCTGATGATTGAAAATACAGTTATAGGTACATAGGTTTGTTTTGTATTTCAGGAAATACTTTAATGAAAATATCTCTTCAATATCTTTAGTCTAAGAAATGAAGCCGTAGGTAATTTAGAAAAGTAGGTTATGTATTGGGATGAAGACTTTTTTTTGTTGATTTTTTGCTGAACTTACCCCTTTTTATGTTGGCGAACTAACCTAGGATAGGGATCGATGAGGCTACAACACTTTATTATATTATTATTATGCTAATGATTTTGCGGGTAGGCTCGTTTAGTATGGGTACATAGATATTATATTATGTAATTTAATTGTATACAATCATCGGGGTGACATATTCTTCATAGAAAAAACCCCGTAAATAAATAAAGATTAAAAAAAATACCTAGGATAGGGATATCCTCCCAAAAAACCATGAGCCATTGTAAATTGAAATGTACCTACAATTGCTGAATTGTCGCAACACAACAAAAACTTATTTGCCACAAACACAATAAAAAGGCTAGTTACTTATGTAGGCACCTATCTAAGTGTGTTGCACCTACTGGAGATTATCCTCATTGGTATTGCCAACAATGTACTGTGTGTTGATGAACTGTAGCCCAATTCCAGGGCTCTATTGACGTCAACAAATAATAATCACCCGTATAGCCTGCAGCTTAACGGGTATCCTAGATGGAAAACTTCTCTGCAGAATTTACTACCGCATTTGTCATTGTATGTTCGACTTACGTAAGGGAATTTCCGTCCCTGATCTGATCTAGGTTTGAGGAAAATCACACAGTTTCATACACTTTGCTTTGTATTGGTGCCTAATTCAACGTTATTTGAATGTTTGGTAAAAAAGTGAAGTAAGAGACGACAATTACCTATGCACTCATTTCAACTTTCCTAATACTTGGAGCAGCTATATTTGATGTTTTATTGCCTATGCACCTAGTGACTCCAAGTGTGCAAAAGTAATAGACATAAAAACTATTTTTGAAAACAACTTCTGTAAAGGGTTGATCTACTACATAATTATGTAGGGCACAGGAGACGAAGTAAAAGCATATGATTATAACGACGATCAGGACAAGAGGCAGCGCAAGGAAAAAGCTTTTGCCATTGTGGTCAATCCTGGAAAAGACATGGTGTCTTCTCCTTCGTCGCAGGAGAAAGGAACTTATTATACAGTAGGTAGGTATCTACACAAGTGTCAAAATGTGTGCACAGACAAAGGTGCACTCTCACTTCCCAAATCCTCATAGTATAGATAGTTCGACGGGACGGCAATCCGACACGACCAAAGAGAGGTCAGGCGCAGTAGCCTGACGTGCTTTACAAGGCACAAGGAATCACACTGCCAACTTCCAAATTACAAACTTCAGATTAAGTTCTACAATGGAAGTTAAAATCGCATCGTATTAATGGCTGGAAGAGATTTCTGGATATTTGTGGAAGAATAAGACATAGGTTATCATCATCAGCCTTATAGATGGTGGTGATAATGATTCAGCCCAACACAGGCCACTAATGGACATAAGTTTGATTTAAGTTTCTCGAAAGTTTCACCACGCCACAATTCCTGACCTCTCGTATGACGTATCTAGTTTATGCTGGCTTCTGTAATCCACCTTCTTGAGTTATCTGAGTTATAACTGCCCAATTCTGAAGGGTAACATGAAAGTTATCAGGCAGTGAGGCGCGTATCAATATCGTGTAATTCGCTACTTGGAAGACAAAGTTACGAAAATACTCGAGACATGTTATTAGATAAAGGAAAAATGGGAGCGGTTGCGATATCTCAATCGTTTTATTGGATATTATCTTTTCCTCCGAAGTTTTTTGGCGCCATAATACATAAAATCTATTGGGATATTTATCGGGAAGGGTTTGCAATGAAACCTTGCTGGAGTTTAGAAGAATTTATTGTAGTGCGAAGTTGGTAAATAGGAATCAGTAAAAGTGTAACAGAGTAGTATTAGAAAATACTATTAATATTCGAATGACTGTGTCATCATGTTATCGTAGTGATCATAATATCTCACCCCAAATAAATACCAAATACAAGTAGGTAGGTACCACATATACCGTTTAGTGGGACAATGACCAATCACTTCCAAAAATGTGTGGAAAGAAAACAAAAATTGAAATCTCTTTTGTTTTATGAAATCAATTTACTATCATATCTACGCAACACCTTAAAAATAGGTTAAAGATACGTAGGTGCCTAATCATTCAAGATTACAACGAACAAATCCAAGATAGTGTCGAACCAAAAAGAAGTTCTTACCGATACCATTTTTTTATCATAACACAGCATGCTAGAAACTCGGACCACGTATCTGTATAAGTTGCGCGACCGCTGCGGGTTCAACGGCCTGGTGTACTCACTGTATCATTGGGTCATGAGTATTTTGACAACGCACCGCGGAAATTATCTAATCGGCACGCGGCCGCGAGGACACGGGGTCAACGACTCCTGCCAGCTCGCCGCGGGCTCGTACCGCCTCGACGAAAGTGAAATGCGAAGTAGGTACCGATACAGACAATTAGGATGGCCGAATTTGTTTATTGAATGGTGGGTGGTCGGCACAGCTGCGCGCCAGCTACCAAATATGAAATTGTTTTCTGGACTCTTACTTAATTCCAATATTTTGAAACATGGTTGTGAAACTTTACTTAAAAATGGATGATTTTCTTATTTCGCATGTGCATATTTGCACTACAGCACAATATGAGAAGATTACCGCTACGAAGGCCTACAATTTCGTAGCAGTTTCGTAGCATATGGCAGGTGTTATAGCAAAACGGTATTTTTTGCAGTAAAGTTAGGCTGTAGCGTTTAGTTAAATCAATTTTAAATTCGTTTCTAATTATTCAAGCCTAACCTGAACAATAATTCTCATGATTGAATTTTTTACATTCGAAACGATCTCACAAAAAGTTTCAAGTAGCGGCCATTTGTAGTAAAAAAACTAAGGAAATCTTAAGTGTACAGGTAGAAAAATAATACGAAAACATAAAACAATGCAAGCGCAAAACACTTAAAAAAAGAGTAAACAAAAAACAATTGAATCATGTGCACGTGGCCTAAACAAAAATACAAGTACCTAAATATGGGTTAGTACGCTCGGGGTCGATGACACTTCAATACTTGCTCGACAGATTCGTGAGCATAACATTCGTGAGAATTGATGACCCACATTAATGCTGTACTAGAATTCAAATGTAAGTACCTAGCAGTAGCGAAGGGTCAATTTTTTTAAGAGGTAAGCCGGAGTACATTTCTTTAATGTATATTATTTATAGTATATTATTTGTCTATAGCATACAGACTGTGCCATTTTTCAAAGGGAATCCGGTAGGAATCGAGTTGTATGGAACCTTCGCTACCTAGGTGAGGTACTTACATTTGCAGCTATGTGCGCGCCTCTGCCTGCAGTAATTCATTTTAACAAATTTTTAGTTGGCGCAACTACGACAGTCGGATTATTTCGAACTACCTACGTAACTAATAATATTTAAAAAAAAATTGACTCCTGTAAAAAATGTAAAATCATGCTGGCTCCCATCATACGTGGAAAGGATAGCAAATTACCAATATAAATATGTAGAATAATGATCTACAATATTCCGATGTAAAAACTGACAAAGTAACAGAGACATCGAAACAATATAATAATATATTTGCATGGATGAATTTGTTGAATTTCTCACATGGTACAAATCTGTACAACTTACAATACAATGCGTACAGAAAAAAAATCTTCAGACCTACGTATATTACACATTTTAATATGTTAAAACATACTTAATTAGGAAATAGGTATTAGGTATTATTATATTAGGTATTTATTTAGGAAATAATCATCGTCAATGTTTATTTCGATGTTCTTTTATATAAATTACTAATGACTGGTGTAAATTGATCGTCAAAAAAACTTATTTGCTATAAAAAAAAGGACAGTCTCTAAAATAAAAAAACTGTTTTACAAAAAAAAACTACCTACTAAAAAGTAAAAATTAATTTTACTTTCGGAAGTCGGTAATTTATGTTTGTTTCATTAACTTTTTCACCGCCGACTTATTCTTCCCTTGTATAATTTTTATAAACTTGTAGTTTGAGTAGTTTATGAGTTAGCTCCCTGGGTTTCCCTACTTGAAATCGAATGACGTGAGATCGAATAACACTTGCTCGAAAGTACCTACTTGAAATCGATAAATTATGAGCGCGACAGTTCACTACCTTGATGCATCAAAATCTAGAATAACTATAAGCTCGAGTCATCGGCAGCGCGAAGGCTCATTATCTTGAAACATCATTTCTGGACCGACCATCTAATTGATTTACAGAATAGTTTTAAGGATTTTTATTTGAGTCCCTACTACCTACAATATAATCCTACTAATATTATAGATAGATAGTATAGATAGTTTGTTACTCTTCCACGCAAAGCTACTGACGGATTTGGATGAAATGCACACACATAGTTTATAACCTGTACTAACACATAGGATACTTTTTATGGTAGGTGATCCCGTGGGACATTACCGAACTCCACGCGGTCGAATCCGCGGGCATAAGCTAGTGAAACAATATATGCGCAGAAATATAAATCAACTCATACAATCATGAAAAGAAATGATGGTAATACAAAAACATTACAAATACCTACCTAGTCATTTTACCAAACATTTTTTTAATTGTTACTTGCCAGTTTTTTTTTATCTAGCCAGAAAAAAATAATGAGGGTAGTTTTAACCATAATGTCAACAGTATAAACACGTAGTAGTCCTATCGAGAAGCTACTAAGATATTTTCTTACATTTATTTTTCTACGCATATATTGTTTCATTTTACAGGATGAAGGAACACCCGACGCGAAAACGATTACCACGTGTTCAGTACATCATTCTGAGAGAGACCACATATAAATTTTTCATCGGTCAATTTAATTTTTAACATAATTTTCACCGGCTCAGAATGATGTACTGAACACGTGGTAACCGTTTTCGCGTAGGTGTCCCTTCGACCCCGTATTGTAGGTACTTAAACAAAAATCCTAAAACTATTTTGTAAATTGATTGATCGGTCGAGAAATGATGTTTCAAGATAATGGGCCTTCGCGCTGCCGATGATTCGAGCTTATAGTTATTCGAGATTTTGATGCATCGAGGTAGTGAACTGTCGCGCTCATAATTTATCGATTTCAAGTACTGTCAAGTTAACGTTTTCGAGCAAGTGTTATTCGATCTCACGTCATTCGATTTCAAATAGGGAACCCCTTATTTATTTTTTCTTCTTGGCCTATGTTGATGACATGATGGTTCCTTAGAAAGTCGGTTATTTTTTGCAAAGAATGATTTTGTTTTACGTTTTTTGTAGTACCTACCTATTATTCCACACAAATATTTGTTATAAATTAATTTTACATTGTAACATGAAGTTATTAAGGAATCATCACGTCATCAACATACGCCACGATAGGTTACCAATTTTTTCACAGATTTATTAATTGTAGCCTTAAGCACCCACTGCTCGACAGAGGTCAGAAAAGAAACTAGGTTTTAGTATCAAATAATTTCGATTTGGTTTTCTTAGGTGCTATTTATTCTTTATAATAAATGCTAGGTGTGTCCGTTTGGATTTTCTATGAAACACCCACGTTTTAAAATTATTTCGGTGTATTTTCGGCGACTAGAAAAGTCTAGTCGCCGAAAATACACACCCCCAGCCTTGTTTTTAAGCGGTCAGGCTGGGGAGCCTGACAGCTTAAAAACAAGAAGAAAAGAACTGTATTTAACTTATACTGTCACATTACGGGATATCTTTCGTGATTGTTCGTTATTTTGAACTTCCGATATTTTGACGCTGTTGCAAGCATAGATACTTACTTATAATACAATATAAGGGTGCAAGCGCCATGATCGCGGGTTGACTGGAGAATGCGGGTGGATGGAAAATAAATTGTTAGGAGCAGACAAATCTGTCTACCTTCCTTCTTTGTCTTTTGCCATGCGCACTACAGGAACTCGACAATAAGTCACGGCAAAACACACAGTATCACCAGTTTTGTGGAGTACTCATTACGATGCCTGCTGCTACTTTTGAGCATACTCAAAACTGGATTCCACGTACTTGACAATTTCAAGTCGGATGGCTTCAAATTAACTCGAAATCCCGATGGATTATGCCAAATTGCTGGCGCCCTGTTTGTCCATCATTTTTTTCTTATACAAAGGCCAGTTTTATTAACAAATTGATTGTGTAGTCATGGGTAGTCCAGTGGCACCTGAGGTTGCTAACGTGTGGATGGAACACATCGAAGACCTGGCTATTTCAACATGTCCTGCCCCTACCAAGGTTTGGTAGCGGTATGTGGACGACTTCTGCATCCTCAGAGGTGAAATACCAGAAATTGAGAGATGATTGAACCATCTGAGCAATATCCACACGACCATGCGTTTAACGGCGGAAGTAGATAAAGGTCGGGCGTTGGCATTTCTTGACGTTAAAGTCATTGCAAGGAGTGATGGGACCCTTAGCCATTCAGTATACAGGAAGCCGACTCATACGGGACGCTACTTGCACGACACCCCTGTCATGTGATTCTGAAAATCTTACTGGTGAATTAGCCCATGTTCAAAAGGATGGCTCTAACACCAATATTGGAGCAGTAAGACTAAAAAGATGCGAGCCGCCAGATCTACAGTGGAGCGTCAACTAACTTTTGCTATATCTTAGAGGAGTAACGGTCAAGATAGGTGAGAAGAAAGACCGTGTTTACACCTCATAAGAAAATTGCACAAAGTCTGCGTTCCCCGAAGGATAAGATCCCGTATGAACATCCTGGGGTGTATAAAATTGACTGCAGTTGCGGCAGTTCATACATCGGTCAAACGAAGTGAACTGTCTCATGCCGCATCAAAGAGCACATAAAGCCTGTGCAAAACAATGATGAGCAAAAATCTGCTTTAGTTGAACATCTACTGCAGTCAGGGCCCAATCACTGGATCGAATTTCACAAACCACGTATTTTGTTAACGGACAAACATTACTTACCAAGGCTGACAAGAGAAGCAATTGAAATACGAAAACACAAAAATTTCAATCGAGAGGAAGGCTTCAAACTGTCAAGTACGTGGAATCCAGTTTTGAGTATGCTCAAAAGTAGCAGCTGGCCGGCATCGTCATAAGGACTCCACAAAACCTGGTGATACTGTGAGTGTGTTTTGCCGTGACTTAGTGTCGAGTTCCAGTAGTGCGCGTAGCAAAAGACAATGAAAGAGGGTAGGCAGATTTTTCTGCTCCTATAAATTCGTGTTCCATCCATCCGCATTCTACAGTCAACCCATCATGGCCCTTGCAATAGCGTCGAAATATCAGGAGCTCAAAATAAGAAGATATCCCAGTAAGTGACAATATAAGTTTATTTTAATCAGTGAAAGCTTAAAACCGTGTTTAAGAACAGTATTGTTTTGGTTCCTCACAATTGAAAAACAGAACAACAATACATAACCTCCTCCCTTTTAAGAAGTCTGTTATAATCCCAACTATGTTTCTATGTACAGGCTGGTCACGTCAATCTTCTGCAATCTGTCAAATTTGTCGATTTTCAACTTTATCGCTAAAGCATTAGGTTCAAGGTTGATTGGGAAGATTTGAGTTTCGAGTAGCTTGATATGCTGGCGTCTGTACCTACATAATTGTAATGAACCCCCCAAAAAAACCCATTTTTTGCAGTTGCAATGTAGCAAAAAAATGGGAAATTGGTGACCGTCAAAATGAAGGCACCAAGTCTCCAATATCTGTCATACATTATATAAAAAAAATAATACCATTGATTTACTATTACCTATCTTTGCTATAAATTTAGCTACCTCATCATATACATAATATCTTAACAAAATGCTTGGTCCCTCCATCATGATATCCAGATGGAGGGACCAAACTGATAGACTACTCTCTGAAATGTTCTACCTACTTATTGTTATAATACCTGCATTCTATCTTAATATTATTTTGGCTGTCGAAATATATATCGTTTTAAAGATATCGATTATATAAGTTGGTCCCTCCAAATTGACGATTCAATTGTTTAGTGCAACAGGTATATAGGCAGTTTATTTTCAATCCTCTAAGGATAAATATTTAATACCTATTTACTACCTTCACATCGTGCTAAATTTCTTACGTTAAAGTGTATTTTTACGAGCCAAAAAAAAAAGAAATATTTAGGTACAACTTACAAATTTTAATCGTGGTAGCATTAATGAAGGTGTTTTTTATTAAATAAGAATATAGTTTAGAAATATTATTATTTAAATTTATATTTTTTTTATATTTTATATTTTTTTTATTTTTTTATTGGTTTATTTTATACCATTTTTTTATTTTATTTTGAACTATAATTTCCGAGGTATGGTTCAGAACAAAAAAAATTATGTCAATGACAAAGAGAACAAGTGCCTTTCGGCTTCGTTAAGGGTCTTTTTACCTTTTATACACCGTGACTTTTTAGTTGTCTTACAAAGCACTCAATGTACCCGACATCAATTTTACTTTACGTGATAGGTACAAATAAAAATAAATAATACATTAAAATAAAATTATGAAAAATGCTGTTAAAGATGTTTACGTGTCAAACTGAAGAACATATCTACCCAGCGCTCGAGTCTAGTAGATCGCAACCAGTTTTTGTTGAAACTACAAACAAATTTGTTTGTAGTTTCAACCAAAACCATTATTTTTTCATTTTGATTTCTGTTAATTACTGCTGAATACTAGAGCTATCATGATAAATTATGATTTTTTTATGTAAATTCAGCTCTTTTGAAGAAAAAGTTGGTTCTTCTCTAATTTTAACCCTAATTTTTAAAACACCTTCAAGTTCAAGAGCGATTTTTGTAAAAAAAAAACGTCCTACATTGTCAGTGCCCATGCATTTAATAATATGCCTACTAAATCCCGATTTCAAAATGATATCACTATAACAGATCCAATAATTTAACAAAAAGATATTCAATTTTAATTGAAGAAAAGAAAACTTTCATGAAACTACTTTTTTAAAATTTGTTGCGTTAATACTATTACAAAACGTATGAAAACTCAAAAAACGGATACAATGTAACTTTTTACAATAAAGAAATGAATTTAGTTACAGAAGATCCTTCAATATCGGTCCATGTCTTAAGTCGCAGAACTGGCATATCAACTAGATCTGTACATCGAATACTCAAAAGACATGAACTGTACCCATACCACTATCAAAGGGTACAGTCATTGCTACCAAGAGATTATCAATTGAGAGTAACATTTTGTAGAGTAATGCTACGCAGAATAAGAGAAGACCCGCAGTTTTTTAATAAAATACTATGGAGCGACGAGTCATCCTTCAAAAAAGATGGATATTTAAATCTACATAATTTGCATAACTGGCAGCTAGAAAACCCGCATCTCATAAGGCAAGACAGATCACAGTATCAATTTAAAATAAACCTTTGGACCGGAATCATTAACGGACAAATAATCGGTCCACACGAGCTGCCAGAAACATTAAATGCAGAAAGATATTTAAGTTTTTTGCAAATTGACTTGCCCTTGCTTCTGGAAGGTGTCGTTCCTGAAGTCCAAGAAGACATGTGGCTGCAGAACGATGGCTGTCCCGCTCACTACGCTGTTAGAGTACGAGAGCACCTTGATACAGCGTATCCAAATAGGTGGATAGGGCGCTTAGGTCCAATAGTGGCCACCACGCTCGCCAGATCTAAATCCCCTAGATTTCTTTTATTGGGGTTGCCTAAAAGAAAAACTCTACAGCAAAGAAATCACTAGCATTGACCAATTGAGGACTAGAATCCAGGCAGCAGCTAGAGAAATCAGCGAAAGCGGGTTTGCCCGACGAATTAAACGTTCGTTTATTCGACGTTGCAGAGCGTGTATAGCTGCGAATGGTGGCCATTTTGAACATTTTGTTTAATTTTAATGATTGTAATCATGACAAAGATTAATAATAAATGATAAATAAAGTGATTTGTTTTTTTTTAATTCTTTATTCAAATACCTAAAGTAACAAGTTAGGTCTAGATAACTCTGCAATAGTAGTTTTTTTTATACAAATGGGCACTGACACTGTAGTGTATTTTTTTGAATATCTTTTAGATATATAATAGGATCTGTTATAGTGATACCATTTTGAAATCGGTATTTAGTAGGCATATTATTAAATAAATTGACACTGACAGTGTAGTAGGGTTAAAATTAGAGAAGAACCAACTTTTTCTTCAAAAGAGCTAAATTTACATAAAAAATCATTATTTATCATGATAGGTCTAGTATTCAGCAGTAATTAGCAGAAATCAAAATGAAAAAATAATGGTTTTTGTTGAAACTACAAACAAATTTGTAATAAAAGGTAGAAATTTCGTAAATAAAAGACGGAAAGGAAATATTTTCGTAACCCTTGGGTAAAAATGGTTAAAATTTTTAATTGTTATAGTTAATTATCTGGTTCATCGAATCCTGAACGGTGGACCACTACTTACGCCACACCCTGTATAATCGATATCTTTAAAACGATATGTTTCTGGCAACCAAAACCAATAATATTAAGGTAGAATGAAGGTATTATAACACTTAGCACGTAGAACTTTCCAGGGAGTAGTCAATCAGTTTGGTCCCTCCATCTTGATATCATGATGGAGGAACCGAGCATTTTGTTAAAATATTATGTAAATGATGAGGTAGCTAAAATTATAGCAAAGGTAGGAAATAGTTGATTAGTGGTATTACTTTTTTTATATAAAGGGTGTAAAAAGACCCTTAACGAGGCCGAAAGGCACTTGTAACCATACCTTCCCAGTTATGATACAGAACAAAAAAAATCCTTCTAGTTATGGAGATATTGAAGGTCAAAATTTCAACATTTTCACAACTTTTTTTTTTAAATATTACTTTTTAAGGTTATAACTTTACTTTAAATACCTTGATTTCCCCCGTACTATCCAATGCATCCATCAGCCCAATGTTTTGAGTGTGTTTTACATTGAGTTTTATCGTAAAAGATTTTGACGAATTTCCCCAAAAAAAAAAAGTCGTTTCCCAGCAATAATGTTTGCGTAGGGTTACTTAGTTTAATGTACATAATGCTTGGTTGACGGCTTCGTGAAGGGTCCGTTTACACCTAGTATGTATGACAGACATTGGAGACTTGGTCCCTTAATTTTGACGGTCACGGAAATTGTTATAGATTTTAAATCATGCCAGAGTTTCCGCCCGCCCTAGAGCGGAGGACATCCATGAAAATTTCCACTTGAAAAAATAAGGATGGATTGTGTCTCGCGAAAAGTTCTTACAGTAAGTATGTAAAATGCATCGTATCTAGTCGAACTTGTAGTCAATATATTTTTATTATTGTCAGTGAACATTGAACCTTACATGAACCTTTTACGTCTGTTATTTTATAGTGACTCACAATCAGCTGGCATTTATATTAGTGGACGTCACAAAACCCACTTTTATACATAGTTTGTAATGAGCATGTTTACGTAGCACCTCGTCATAGGTGCGGCCTCTGGGATTTCCTCACTCATTAACGATGTCTTTTTTTTTATCTAAGTGCTTTGACCATTAACTTAATTCACAAATTTTTTTTCGGACATAATTGCGTTCTGGCGACCGGAAGGCAGCCTTAGAGGGCCTCTCACGAGGTGGATTGATGGTTTAGTGAGAGCCGCGAGGTAGCTACTGGATGCAAGAGGCAGAGGGACCGGGTAATTTTGAAAGGTTAAAAACCATTTCATTGTCACTTGGTCACAAACAATCAGTTACCAGTTAATTGCCAGTGATCTGGCACTGCCGCAAGTAGCGAATTCGGAAATCGATTTATTGCTTCAATTTTTGTTCAGCTGGTAGTTTTATCTCGTCAATTTTCATCAAAGTAATCATTCAATTGAGTTCAATTTGGTCTTCTTTGATAATAGATCCCGCGATTGCTAAAGTAGATAAAATAGTGCGCCTTCGAGTCACCAATTAGAAATTACGGAAGTTCCAATTCATACACGTTTTTTTTTTTTTCATTTGCTTTATCGATTTGACACGATATCACAAATATGATATTCCAAAATTTTGCTATCAAGTTTTCATGAAACAAATAATTTTGTAGATAGATTTTCCTTTTACATAAGTAAAGTGTTTCATAGAGATACGAAGAAAAACACAATGAAATCTATATTGTTTTTATCTTATTTCTGATTTGAGATTCGATTAGATGCGTAGTACGTTGACTCCAGATCTAATAGTGCAAAGAACTTCCTGAGTTCGTCATGCGGTTCATTGCTATAAATACACAAAGATCTCAAGGTCTCGACCCACCAACCACATTCCATTCCACACAATTCGCTCATAAAGTTCGTCGACCGATACCTTAATTACTGTAGTAGTAGAATTTCTATTAATCATCGTCATTAATACCTACAAATAGATACCTAAAGAAAAATAGACTTTAATTATATAGCGTGCTAGGTATAAAATAACTTAACAGCATGACCACGTGTATAATTTGCTGAACATAACGTGCGATTGAACGTCCTTGTCAGAGCGTTCAACCCGGAATCCGGAATACAAGCGAGCCGATAAAGGTTAATAAACTGTTATCCAATCTCGATAGCTGCTTATGTAAGTCCTTCACACGTTATAATGTGATGACCTTCATAGTTTATTCCTCTACAAATCCTACAGTAGAGGTTGTTGACATATTATAATACTGGCTCATATTCTTATTACGTAAATACCTATCTACGCAATAGTTTTTAGGTAAATACGTGGAGTCATTATCTTATGTTTGTCGATATGAATACAGTTCTTATACAATAAGTCTTTAACCTCAATAAGAGTTCATTGTCCC
The DNA here is from genome assembly GCA_963576755.1 of Noctua janthina. Lineage (NCBI taxonomy): Eukaryota > Metazoa > Arthropoda > Insecta > Lepidoptera > Noctuidae > Noctua > Noctua janthina. The sequence continues at coordinate 7,878,968 of OY755058.1, forward strand.
TTGTCAATTTGGTGCATTTAACGTAAATACTACATCACATACCTGTTCAAATGACGATGTTCTTAATTGATCACATCATTAAGACTAATCATCTGCTCCCAATATGCACTAGTTCCTCATCATCATCACGAATGTGGAATATTTATGTTAAAGCCTTACACTTTTTTGTGCTAAATTAAATAGACCGTATTTGTCAAATAAAAATACGGAAACTGAAACAAACAGAGTGAGATATGAAAACAAATGACAAATGTTAAATGACAAGGGCAAATATGTTACGATGTTATGTAAGTTGTTTATATTGGAATATAGCACTCAAATGGGGTCAATGCACTTTCGATACTCCGTCATAATACCTATAGCTTTGGATCATAGACAGCAGGCTGCATCGTGTATTGTAATGAAATGCAGTGACAAGGGATTTCTAGGAATTTTTTCAATCTTCCAAAATGTACCTAACCATACTCATTATGTATTTTATTTAAAATTAAAAGCTAACACCTATTTTTGTATGAAACACCTCTTGCAGCAGTTTGACCCACTTACCATTCCTTGTCCATGAAATGAGATCGTAAATGTACAATGCTGAAAAAGAATCTCCTGATAGATACCTTGAATTTATGAAAATACTGACAAAATAACAAATAAAAAAATGAACAATCATTCTAGTCGATGCTGGAGCCCACTGACCCAATAATTAAATTTGTATAATTTGCATATCTAACCTAATTCAACGAACTTGCTATCCTTACTTTCGAAAAAATTTCCTTTTCTGGCAATTTAAAAAAATAAATACATAGCCAAAATGCATCAATATCTATCAGCATTAATGCACAAAGTGGCCTGAAAGTCTCTTATAATAAATCTTACTAGCTAAACAGCCAAACAAACAACCTTATTCAGTAGCGAAAGTTTATGGGTCACTGGGGCAGTAGTGAAGAAAGGCATGATAAGCACTTTTTATACTAACAATGTACGATTAGAAAGATAAAACCATTTAAAAATTGTATATTTTTTCGTCCGATCAAAAAGGTGACAAATCAAGTCAATGAACTTAAATTTGATAATACATTATTATATCGTTAATGATAACACCGTATTTCAAGAACACATTGTTGTTCGCTTGAATTATTTATCAGCAAATCAGTTCGACACGTAATAGATAAAAATGGCTGTGGCCGCTTAGTATATAAAACGACTCGGAGCACCTTGAGCCATTATTCAAATACGGATAGTACTCCGCACACTCGGTCAAGTTTTCGCACCGCAGTTTTGTGTACACGACAAAATATTAAATTTAAATTGCATTTAAAATTCAGTATTGCTTTACAATAAATTACAAAAAGCTTTTCCGGCCTTTTTTTGTAATTTAAATTATTTTCTCAGCGATATTAACGCTGTGAATTATTTATTTAAAATTCAGACGTTTCTGAAGTCTGGAAGAATTTAATTTTGGCTTTTAATTTTTATTAGCAAAGATGTTTCCCAATTTCTTTTATTATTGTTTTCTAATAGTAGCTATAAACTATTTATCGAGTGATATAATACGTATTTTTATGTATTCAACATTATTGTTTTGGATAATATTTAAAAACGTTAAATATTATAAAAGTCTTCCTCCTGGTAAGTCTATGGCTAGTTTATATTTTCGTTTAGTTAGACTTTAATTCCAATATCTTAAACGGTAATTATAATAATATCAGCTGCTTAAGATTTTTCAAAGTGATAAGCAAGCAGCAAGTTCCAGCACCCCTTCTCTTAACTTTTAGCCCATTCCCGATGCAAATAATGATGTACTAACTAGTTCTCCTACTTTCAGGACCATGGGGTGTCCCGTTGCTGGGTATCCTGCCTTTCATGAACGGCCGGCCTCCCCACCTGGTCTACTTGAACATGTCCAAACAATATGGTGATGTGTTCTCCGTGCAATGGGGAAGTAACCTCGCCGTCTGTCTCGGCTCCACCAAGCTCATGAAGGAGTTCTTCAACAGAAACGATTCTACCGGCCGACCTCATACTCCACTGAACAACCTTTTGGAAGGATTTGGTAAGAAAAACCACATTTTTATCGTATCCAGAACTTAGGATATTAATTTTGTCACTGAACAGCAATAAGCTGTCTTTCTTGCATCATGAAACACGTATCGCTTTTCACAATATCTAAAAACTTGTTTCGGGCAGACTTGTTTGTTATTATCTTAGTTTAAATGTATCTTATTATTATTTTAGGAGTAATCACAAGCGAAGGTGCCCTCTGGAAAAGGCAGCGCCTGTTCCTCCATGAAAAATTCCGATCTCTTGGCGTCAAGCTGTGGCCACACACCCGTTTCGAGAAAGACATCAAAGTAAGAAAATTATTATTAATCAATTAAAACCTAACGTTTTAGTAAAAACTGCAAAAGTTTCTTGGTACTAACTAACAGTTCCATTTTCCAGGTGGAAATCGAAGAATTGATCGCAGAATTGAACGACTCTAAAGGTCAAGCCGTGAATCCTTCACATTTATTTGGAAGACACATCCACAACGTCATTTGTCAGCTGATGATGAGCTTCCGCTTCGAATCTAATGACGAAGCCTTCACTATGTTCAACGAGAGGGTGTCCCGAGGCATGAAGCTGTTTGGAATGGTGCTTATTGGAGAACATATCAAAGCCTACTTGGTAAGTGTAATAATTATTTTAATGTAATTTTGAGGAAATCAAAAATCAGTCCCAAAAGATTTGAATATTTAAAGTCCACATTTAGGACACGTCTCTATACGGAATATATACCTTCAAAATTCCAAGTTTCTATTCTCGGTGCTAAGACGTTATTATAAAATTACTAGCTTATATAGCCCGCGTCTTCGCCCGCGTGGTGTTCGGGAATTGCCCACGGGATAGTACTTCTGGGTCTATATTGTCCAATTCCAGACTATAATCTATCTCTGTGCCAAATATCTAGATCCGTTCTGCCGTTTTGGCATCATCCATCTAAACTTTCGCATTTATAATAGTAGTAAGATTAAATTTTTTGCAACCTATAAAAAAACCCCGAATTTTAAATTTCCAACATGCTACATGAACTCAATGGTCATGGTGCCCGGAGGTTCACAGAACCACTCCTAAGCGGTCAAGGTTGCGGGTTCAACGCCTGTACCACTGACTTCTTCAATGCCATGTGCAATTCTAAGTATAGTCTAAGCTAGGTGACGTAATGTTCCGCGGAAACTGTGTCTTAATGGTAGGTACATAATGTTTATATTAAGTTCCTATTATGAAAATTCTAGCTAGATGAGTTTTGTAAATATAAACTGATCGTGACGTCTTACTTTTATTCCCTCGACATTCAGGAACAGAGTGTTCACAATAGGGTTGTCCCATATCCATTCTCCATCTTGATTTCAAACCTAATTAATTTATCTTGTCTTTGAGCACACACTGTAATTCATACCCATTGAGGATATGCCGGTTATTATAATTGTCAATGTGTCTGAGATTTGAATTACTTAAGAAACAAATTAAAAAAAAGATACTAAAAAGTTAATCGTTACGCTTAGGCCGAGCTCTATAATTGTCACTTAGCTTTTGTTTTGGCTAATACATATTCCCGTTTCAGGGATTACGTTTGGCCAAAATTCATGCGAAGTAACGTTTATAGATCAGCCTAGTAGGTATATTGTTGCTGCTGAATTTTCCTCCATTTTAATTTTTTTTCTAAAACCTTTTTATCATCATATCCCTAGCATTTTCCCAACTATGTTGGTGTCGGCTTCCAGTCTAACTGGATGCAGCTGAATACCAGTACTTTACATGGAACCTTTTTATATGGTCACAAAAATGAGTAGATAGGACCATTCATGATTATTATCAATTGCATCAATCAGTATCGCATTTTACCCAGCAACCAAAGAATAATATTTTTAAATTAGAATAAATGCGTCGTAATTTCTTCAAATAAACTAGACCGTAATAAATTCTCAATACACTTCATAACATAACGCATAAACCTACGCCAATTATATATTTTACAGTTAATTAGTAATAATGCATTTTTTTTTCATAACACTATCTATACTAACACGTCTTAGTTACAAACCTACGTCTATTTTTAGTGAATTGTTGAAAAATGATAACATTGTTTTTTATTTATTGTAAAAATGCAGCAGAATCTTATTCAAGACCTTGAATTATTTTTTAATGTTGTTGTTATTTTTTTTTGTTTATCCAACTTCCATACAAAACTCTTTTAATTCAATAAATACCAACTGTGCTTTTACCAAAGCATTCGACTCACTTCAAAACCACTTAACCTTGCTATTTAACACAAGCATTTTCCTCATTAAAACAATTAACTGTATTGTATCATTTCTTTTACAGAAACTTCCAGGCAAAAAGGAAGTTATCAATGAAATTAAAAGAAATTTGGTGGATGTTAGCAAGTTTCACAGTGACCATATAAATGAGCGTATCAGGCTACGCGCAAGTTTACCGGAGCGCAAGGAACCAATTGATCTGTTGGACCACTATCTGGACAAAATTGAAGAACAAAAGTCCATGGATGAGAATGATAAGGATTATTTATTCCCTGATGTTAACCCTGGTAATAAACTTTTATAAATCTCGATTCTTTACCGTCATAACTAACAGCTGTTTCTATTCATAACAATAAAACCTTCAAACAACAGTAACTGAACTGAACATACTTTTTCAGAAAAGCAAATAGTGCAAGTGATGAACGATCTATTCTCCGCTGGAATGGAAACTACTCTGACCTCACTTATGTGGACGTTCGTCATGATGCTGAGGAACCCGGCAGTTGCTGATAAGGTGCGGACTGAGCTGAGGAAGGTGGTGGCACCTGGTGAATCAGTGACCATGGCCCACCGTCTGCAACTGCCATACATTGAGGCTGTGCTTTTGGAAACAATGAGGATGGTGTCCCTTGTGCCTCTGGGAACCACGCATGTTAATCTCGTGTAAGTTTACTTACTTTATTACGTATTTTCATAAAATTTTTAATAGTTTCATGACCTGTTCCTTACAGGTCATGAAACTATTAAAAATTTCTCCTTCATTCCTTGTAGCTCAGTAGAATCGTTGTCCAAAAAAATTTCTTCTATTTGTGTGTGTGTATTTTAATAGTTTCATGACCTGTTCCTTACAGGTCATGAAACTATTAAAAATTTCTCCTTCATTCCTTGTAGCTCAGTAGAATCGTTGTCCAAAAAAATTTCTTCTATTTGTGTGTGTGTATTTTCAAAAGTCAAAAGCATTTATTTCAATTAGACCATCACAGGCACTTTTGAATGTCAAAAAAAACAAAAAGAAGCGAAGCTACAGTCGCAGTCACAAGGCATAATAATTTGAGAAAGTACTGTAGTTGCACATTCCAAAGCGTAGATCTCTATGCAGAAGAATGGGCAAGAAACTACATGGACACTCTTTTAAATCAAAATATTTTTACAAAATCTTGGTTACATCATTCCATGTTGAGATTATACATATATGTGAGAACGATGTAGAAAGACGTGCACATTAAGAGTGTCCAGAGTAAAAGATTAAGTCGACAATGAAAAAAAAAATAATTTAAATAAACCGTGGCAGCTAAGAGATGACCAGTCCCAACTGACAGCGCCCGTTCACGAACATGACGCATGGATCAGCGCCATACAACTCAACCATATTGAAGGGAACTGAATTACCACAATGACACCCGCCACCATCAGCGAAACATTTGAGTGCGCATGACATTCTCTCAGCCACCAAGGCACATTCAAGTCAATGAAAGATACAAAATTTAAGTTGTAGCCTTACAGTACATAGTACTCACACATGTGATATGCAATTCTATAATACTAACATATGGAATCTATACAAAGCAAGGATATTTTACAATCTTCTGCAGCTAATTAGTTTGCCCCTATGGTTGTAGAGTAGCAAATTATTGCTTCTATATTTATAATAGTATTAAGATATAATGTTAATGTTACATTTTTTCTTCTGCAGGGACTGGAAAATTGAACAATACACTGTTCCTGCCGGCACTCACATTATCCCACTGATTAACAAAATGAACATGGACCCCGACATCTACCCGGAACCTGAACTTTTCAAGCCTGAAAGATTTATAAGAGCAGGCAAATTTTGTGTAACAGACACTTTCATGCAGTTTGGAACTGGACAGAGAATGTGCATCGGGAATTTACTTGCTCGGATGGAACTATTCCTCTTTTTCTCAAACATAATGAATAACTTTAAATTCAATATGCCAGAGGGGGAAGATATTCCTCCGTTAGAGGGAGTTCTGGGGGCAACTCATTGTCCTATTCCTTTTAAGTTGTGCTTTACGCACTGACACTTACACCCGACAGACACGCACTATCTTCACATACAAAACTCTCACATGCACAATATTAAGTACAATTACTATTACTATTTATTACTATTTTAATTTTTTGCTATTTTAATTTTTTACTATTTATTTTTTTACTATTTTAAGTTTGGTTAGTCCCTTTTGTTTTTGTTCTTTTTTTAACCCCTACTGGAAAATTGAAAAATCCACTGTTCCTGTCGGCACTCACATTATCCCACTGATCAACAAAGTGAACATGGACCCCGACATCTACCCGGAACCTGAACTTTTCAAGCCTGAAAGATTTATAAGAGCAGGCAAATTTTGTGTAACAGACACTTTCATGCAGTTTGGAACTGGACAGAGAATGTGCATCGGGAATTTACTTGCTCGGATGGAACTTTTCATCTTTTTCTCCAACATAATGAATAACTTTAAATTCAATATGCCAGAGGGGGAAGATATTCCTCCGTTAGAGGGAGTTCTGGGGGCAACTCATTCTCCTATTCCTTTTAAGTTGTGCTTTACGCACTGACACTTACACCCGACAGACACGCACTATCTTCACATACAAAACTCTCACATGCACAATATTAAGTACAATTACTATTACTATTTATTACTATTTTAATTTTTTGCTATTTTAATTTTTTGCTATTTTAATTTTTTGCTATTTTAATTTTTTACTATTTATTTTTTTACTATTTTAATTTTGGTTAGTCCCTTTTGTTTTTGTTCTTTTTTTAACCCCTACTGGAAAATTGAAAAATCCACTGTTCCTGTCGGCACTCACATTATCCCACTGATCAACAAAGTGAACATGGACCCCGACATCTACCCGGAACCTGAACTTTTCAAGCCTGAAAGATTTATAAGAGCAGGCAAATTTTGTGTAACAGACACTTTCATGCAGTTTGGAACTGGACAGAGAATGTGCATCGGGAATTTACTTGCTCGGATGGAACTTTTCATCTTTTTCTCCAACATAATGAATAACTTTAAATTCAATATGCCAGAGGGGGAAGATATTCCTCCGTTAGAGGGAGTTCTGGGGGCAACTCATTCTCCTATTCCTTTTAAGTTGTGCTTTACGCACTGACACTTACACCCGACAGACACGCACTATCTTCACATACAAAACTCTCACATGCACAATATTAAGTACAATTACTATTACTATTTATTACTATTTTAATTTTTTGCTATTTTAATTTTTTGCTATTTTAATTTTTTGCTATTTTAATTTTTTACTATTTATTTTTTTACTATTTTAATTTTGGTTAGTCCCTTTTGTTTTTGTTCTTTTTTTAACCCCTACTGGAAAATTGAAAAATCCACTGTTCCTGTCGGCACTCACATTATCCCACTGATCAACAAAGTGAACATGGACCCCGACATCTACCCGGAACCTGAACTTTTCAAGCCTGAAAGATTTATAAGAGAAGGCAAGTTTACTGTAACAGACACATGTGCATCGGGAATTTACTAGCACGAACGGAACTTTTCCTCTCTTTCTCCAACATTATGAATAACTTCGATTTAGAGGGAGTTCTGGTAGCAACTTGTTTTCCAATAGGAACTCGTGCTTTACAAACTGACACTTACACCCGACAGACACGCACTACCCTCTCATACAACTCTCCCACATGCACAACATTAAACACAAAAGTTTACGAATGTAAACTTCCAGACAAAAAGGAAGTTATCAACGAAATTAAAAGAAGTTTAATGGATCACAAGTATCACAGTGAACATATATGAAACATGTCAAAGAACGCGCAAGTTTACCGGAGCCCAAAGATCTTTTGGACCAATATCTGGACAAAATTGAAGAACAAAAGTTCAAGGATAAGAATGACAAGAATTATATATTCCTAGATGTTGACCCATAGTCAAAGTGATGAACGATCTATTCTCCTCTGGAATGGAAACCACTCTTGCCTCACTTATGTGGACCTTCGTCATGATGCTGAGGAACCAAAGTTGTTGATAAGGTGCGGACTGAGCTGAGGAAGGTGGTAGCACCTGGTGAATCGATGACCATGGCCCACCGTCCGTAACTGCCATATATTGAGGCTGTGTGTTTTGGAAACTTTGAGGATGGTGTCTCTTGTGCCTCTGGGAACCACGCATGTCAATCTTGTGTAAGTTTACTTACTTTAATACGTATTTATAATAGTATAAAGATAAAGGGTATAAATATACCCTAAACGAAGCCGAAAGGCACTCGATTTCCCCGTCTTTGCAATCATTTTTTTGTTCTAGACCATACCTGGGAAACTTTTAGTAACTGAGATATTGGGGTCAAAGTTCCAACTTTTTCACAAGTTTTTTGTTTAATACATGTTTTTAATGTAAGATTTTTAATTTAAACATCTCCACGACCCCGTACTATTCAATCCATCCATCAGCACAATGCTTTGAGTGCGTTCTATCAAGTCCTACAGTAAAACATGATTAATCACCCTAAAAAAAAGTCATTTCCCAACAATATATTTTGCGTAGAGTAGTACTTAGTTTGATGTACAGAATGCTTGGTTGACAGCTTCGTGAAGGGTCTGTTTACACCCTGTATAATGTTAATGTTACATTTTTTCTCCTGCAGGGACTGGAAAATTGGGTAATACACTGTTCCTGCCGGCACTCACATCATCCCACTGATCAACAAAATGAACATGGACCCCCCCGGCATCTACTCGGAACCTGAACTTTTCAAGCCTGAAAGATTTATAAGAGAAGGCAAATTTAGTGAAACAGATACTTTCATGCAATTTGGAACTGGACAGAGAAAGTGCATCGGGAATTTACTAGAAAGAATAGAACTTTTCCTCTTTTTCTCCAACATAATGAATAACTTCGAATTCAGTTCGGGGGAAATATTCCTCCGTTAGAGGGAGATCTGGGAGCAACTCATTCTCCTATTCCTTTTAAACTGTGCTTTACGCACTGACACTTACACCCGACAGACACGCACTACCTTCTCATACAACTCTCCCACATGCACTACATTAAACACAAAAGTTTACAAAAGTAAACTTCCAGGCAAAAAGGAAGTTATCAACGAAATTAAAAGAAATTTGGTCGATGTTAGCAAGTTTCACAGTGACCATATAAAATAAACGAGCGTGTCAGACTACGCACAAGTTTAGCGGAGCGCAAAGAACCAGCTGATCTTTTGGACCACTATCTGGACAAAATTGAAGAACAAAAATCCATTGATAAGAATACCAAGAATTATATATTCCTAGATGTTGACCTATAGTCCAAGTGATGAACGATCTATTCTCTGCTGGAATTGAAACTACTCTGACCTCACTTATGTGGACCTTCGTCATGATGCTGAGGAACCCGACAGTTTCTGATAAGGTGCGGACTGAGCTGAGGAAGATGGTGGCACCTGGTGAATCAGTGACCATGGCCCACCGTCTGCAACTGCCATACATTGAGGCTCTGCCTTTGCAAACTATGAGGATGGTGTCCCTTGTGCCTCTGAGAATCACACATGTCAATCTTGTGTAAGTTTACTTACTTTAATACTTATTTATAACAGTATGAAGATAGAGGGTTTATGCAGACCCTAAACGAAGCCGAAAGGCACTCGTTTTCCCCGTCTTTGCGATCATTTTTATGTTCAAGACCATATCTGGGAACCTTCTAGTTACATAGATATTGGGAGTCAAAGTTCCAACTTATTCAAAAGTTTTTTTTTTAATACATATTTTTAATGAATGATTTTTACTTTAAACACCTCCACGACTATTCAATCTATCCATCAGCACAATGCTTTGAGTGCGTTCTATCAAGTCCTCCAGTAAAACGTGATTTTTCACCCTAAAAAAAAGTCGTTTCCCAGCAATATATTTTGCGTAGAGTAGTACTTAGTTTGATGTACAGAATGCTTGGTTGACAGCTTTGTGAAGGGTCTGTTTACACCGTGTATAATGTTAAAGTTACATTTTTTCTTCTGCAGGGACTGGAAAATTGGGTAATACACTGTTCCTGTCGGTACTCACATCATCCCACTGATCAACAAAATGAACATGAACCCCGACATCTATTCGGAACCTGAACTTTTCAAGCCTGTAAGATTCATAAGAGAAGGCACGTGTATTCCGATTCAGTTAACATTTTTTCTTGTACGTGTGTACAAGAAAAAATGTAACATGTCCATTTTTACTTGTACAATTTTCCAGTGCTGGGACTGGAAAATTGGAAAATACACTGTTCCCGACTCACATCATCCCACTGATTAACAAAATGAACATGGGCCCCGACTGTTCCTGCCGGCATTCGCATCAGAAAATGAGAATCAAATTCCATTCGGGCTAGTAAACTAGCAAGAATGGAACTGTTCCTCTTTTTCTTAAACATCATGAATAACTTCGAATTCAATACGTGGGAAGATATTCCTCGGTTAGAGGGAGTTCTGAGTTCTCCCAGAACTCCCTCCTCCTCCTCCTCCCCGGTGTAAGTGTCAATTCGTAAAGCATAGCTTAAAAAAAGCTGTGCTTTACGAATTGACGCTGACACACAGACACACAATTACTATATAGTACTATATTAATTTTGTTATTTTAATTTTTATTATTGTGAACAATCAATCAATCAATCAATCTTGTCCAAAAGATCAGCTGGTTCTTTGCAAAGAACCAGCTGATCTTTTGGACGGATTGAAGAATTTGTTCTTCAATCTTGTCCATGACTGAGAATGACAAGAATTATTTGTTCCCTGATGTTGACCCAGCATTCAAACACTCCCACATGCACAATATTAATTATTTACCTATTTTATTTTTTGCTATTTTTTTTTTTATTATTCTAATTTTTTACCATTTTATTTTTTACTATTTTAATTTTTGTTATTGTTCTTTTTATAACCCCCACTTTATTTTCATCTCTGGAATTTGGAACACTGTCGTAATGATTAATTAGTTTGTAATTTTGAAGTGATTAACTTCGCGCCTATTTTGCGCTGCTTTGGTACCTTTATGTTTACTACCTTTATTTAGGTATTAAAGTTATTTATTTTTTAGGATTATAAGGTTTTTTGTCTATTAACATTTTAGACTTTATGAGCACTTTAGACTAGTTTTACAATTGTTATAAAATTATTAGTACTTTAACATCATATTAGTTTCATCCGCCTTTAGATTTAGATTTTTGTTATTTAATATCCCTTTGATATTAGAAGTAATATTAGTTACATACATTTGTATAAGCCAGATAAGTTTGTACTCAACAAATATCTCGGATTGGATCGTTATTTAAAAGCTTTACCGACTTTCACCAAGGAAATCGTATTGTTAATACCTTTAGCAGAACTATTGTTCAATCGCGCAAACTTTTTGTTTGTTTGTGTCTAAAATTGAACCTCTTAATAACTAATTATAGGAACAATGTAATTGTTCGTAGCCTTTGACAAAGGTAAAAGTCTATATTATAGAGCTGTTAGTGACATTATTACTTTAGTTAAGTCTCTTGGACAGAAGTTGGGGTAGCATACTAATTGGGTCTTTGCTTTGTTCAATGATAACATTTTCTTTCATTGTTTTAATTACATTATACTTAGTTATATTACTTCAACTTCGAAAAGCGAATTTGATACTTGTATCAAACATGATCATCAAGAACACTGAGCGTTTTAAATGATTAATTAATCGAAGTACAGTGTTAAATAATTCTTCTTTTCCTACAAGTAATCAAAGACATTTAATGCGTTTCGATAAAAACATTATTTATAGAATTATCCGCCAGCTCAGGTCATCTTGTGCATATAAAACATTTTGTTGTTCTTTACAATTTGCTATTATCTCCTTACATTCTGGCTAAGAGCACGTATTCGATGAATCGACAGTGATAAGTCGAGTATTTGCTTGTCTAATTGTCTATGTCTAACAATGTATGAAGAATCACCTACTGTCTTCCAGTTACTTTATAGATAACCTAAGTATGCTACATGTACGATGATGACTATGGTGAAATATCAAAATATGAATTCACAAAATCGCATGACATTGTGGATTTATATTTTGACTCACAATGTTGCTCATGATCACAATTTGATTTAATTATTATAGTATGACTGTATGACATGGTTGTATAATATTTGAGATTAATTATGTTCATTGGTAAGTTGTTTTTGTTAACTAATTGTTTGTTATGTTGCCATTATTTTAATAAATGATTTCAATTTCTTAATGTTTGTTTGAATTAATGTAACATCCGAAACCATGCAATTAAACTATTTAATTTAAACCTTCATTTAAACCACTACATTATTTTCATCCGGTCTTGAAACGCGAAATCTCAAAAATGGGACTTAAAAATGGATTAAGAATTAAAGTCTATTTTGTAAGCTTTGTTTTATTCTGCCAAATTTCCATATCTTAGCCTACTTTTCAATGTGTTCGATGTCCGTTAACACTGCGCTCTTAACAGACACTCCAATCCTTACAATTATTCACACCACTTGGTGACAGCCCTAGTCCGGTATAAAGTGGTAGTTACTTCCCAATTCAAAAGACCGTTTACTAAAAAAAGAAAAAAAACCGTATTTAACGTTCCCTATTCAAATTCGCACTGAATATATTGTATAACTCTGCGATTTGCATAACTGAGGACCATTGTAGGCTTCAGCATTCAATTCTGCTGTTTATAGTACTTGCTTTAAGAACCAACAGGGTGTCCCTCCACCCTTTTATGTTCACATAAAATATTCTATGGATTATATAATGCCTATTTTTATTAAACTGGTTGTCCCTTTTATGAAGTTGACCTCGTAATTTTAAATAAATTCAAAGGTCGGAAGGGAGACCCTATTGAACGTTTTTCATAACAACGAGGAGCTTGACCTTACAATAAAAGTTCAAGGTTTTAAGGTGGAGTTTCATTACTCTACAAATCTAACTGATATAGGAGTAAGCAATGAGATAATATTTGTATTACGACTTGATTCAGTCAGTCTTATTTAGTTCATGTTTTCAGCCTCTTTTTTTATGATACAAGATAAAATACAATTGTTTTTGTTTCCTTACACAATAAAGTAAGCCTTCATCTTATATTGTTTTGCCGAAAATGAGAAAAGTAAACCAGCATCAGTCTGATAGTGCGGTTCTATCCACAGATTGTTGGACGTCAATTAATTACCACCTCATTACACAATTTATTAAGAAGTTGAATAATGCACTGAAGTAAAGTACCATTTATTAGATTTACGTCTCCCTATGATACCCTTCAACATGACATTGATAAGAAAGTCTTTATCTACTAATTAACAGTACTATACTAACCATATAAGTTTATATAATGTAATTTGTCCGCTCGTTCTAATACTCTAGGAAAAATATATCGTGGTTGCATTTTTATAATTCTTTCTGTGGCATACCTTTTGCGGAACGTACCTTTAACCACGCCACGTGTAAGCCCGTCATCTGAACCTAATCGTCAAGGTTGAAGGGAATGAATCGTGTAACGTGGGACCTGCGACTGCGCAGCGACGCTGGCTGACAGCCATTCATACTGACCTTAATTTTGGACAGTTGAAGGCTGTTATTAATAAAAAAATTACTCTAACACTGGCATGTAAAAAATGAATGTACTCTAGTTGCTCTGTCGCAAGAGCTCCACGGTTGTATCGATTATATTTTTATCTTTTATTGCCATTTGTATGGGATTTTCTTATTTACCATGAAATAACGTATGAATCCATACGTTATTTGACGGGCTGATAAAGAAAAACACCGACAGGCAACGCACCTAAGAATGCACACTGAGTTGAACAACGAAGGTGACTACAAAGTAAGGATTTTTGTATCTCTAAAGGCGTTGAATAGGGAATGAAAGTTTTTATGGAATTTCTTAATTCTGCGGATGGGATATCTCAATGGATATCTACTCGGATTGTAGGTATACGAGACCTTTACTACGAGTTTCATTGATAAGCAGAATAAACAATCGACAATCTCGTTAAATATCAAGATTTGTAAATCTGGAAAACAATAGAACTGTTTCTTGTTGACACGCAATTTGTCTCCACCAGAGGTAAACGTGTAGAATACAATCGGACTTTACAATTGTATTTCATTAAAATAATGAGCTTCTGGATGATTAGATCTTCTTAGCGTGTCGATGGCTATCTAAATTTTGTCAGCACAGAACTGAGCCACCATAAACTTATACTGTCACTTATGGGGTATCTTCCAAACAAGACAAATCTAGAGCTTCAATTTATCCTAAGTTATCGGCTTTGTGTAAATAATTCGACTGTTCAAAAAGAAGTTGTATTTTTTTTGTTTGTTTTAAATGTATTTTAAAATGTCGTATGTTCTTATAAATAAATTTCAGGATTACTAAAGAACTTGGCACCCATTTAGTTATCAATTCTTTTGTCGGCGAAGTCAACAACCACGCATATTCTTAATATTGAACTTGGCTCTCATTTTCAGATTTATGTTTTTGATTGGATATCTTGGATATCTTTTTGTCAGTAAATTATTATTATTCTTCGTTTAGAATTGATCTGTAAAATTAATCTTTTTTCCTGCGTTTACGCTGTATAGTTTTCTTTTTTGTGCTATTTTCTAAATCTTAATCAAGATTTAGAAAATAGCACATAATAATAAATAGAAAATAGTTAGATATATTAGAGCGCATCTGTCATTAATTGCATTCATTATCTGCATTTTTTTATACGTTTTCTGTTTATGCTTAAATTTGCCACAGATATAACGTTTGCAGGCGGTTGTAGAACTTTCTTGCGCCATAATTAATATGACTAGGATCTAGATTGATAAGATGTACCCCGTCTAGTGTTTTAACTCTGGAGAGTGCAAATAAGATGCAATCGAATAGGATTAGCAACTTCCAACGGGAGGCATTGGAATAATTCAGTGTTATATAAGTGTGACCTCCACCATTAATTCTACTGTACGACTCATTATGCGATAGATATTGAAATAATAATTACACTCGCGTTAATTAAAACTCGTGAGAAACTTTTTTGATGACGGTTTGAAAGAGGAACGGCGAAATTTTAGCTGAGACTAAAATTGAACGTCTTTCGTCATGAAAAATATAAAAAAGCTAATATTTTATTATACACACGCAAAATATCTTTCAAATACGCAATGAAATTGTATAAATTTTCTCAAATGAATAAATAAATGGAGGAAAAAAGATTATGATTTTAAAGTTTTACACGTGTTTCCCTTTAATACAGACACTTTCACCTTGATTGATAAAATACTCTTTTCTGTAAACCATAGAAATCCGTAATTCCACAAATAATACAAAGAAAGGATATGCTTTTATCTACTCATGTCACTGTCAACTAGTTTATTGTGTAACATGTTAAAATAAAATGTTTTCTTAAGCTCTTTGTCTTAGGATGCAAGAGCGAGCGAACCGAGCTCGGGAGTTGGGGCACCCCGACTCCGGACTGGTTAGGTTCGAAGGGGATGACGGGGTCTTCAGAGCGAGCGAAGCGAGCGAATTAAGACCCTGCCATCTCCTTTGTGTTAAGTTAGGTTAGCCTGGTCTCGAGAGTTTTTATGCCGCTCACGGGCCTTTGACTTGGCTTAACATGGCGTCGAGAAATGTCTCTCAGGCAAGCTGGTTCCCTCACTATGTTTTCCTTCGCCGAAGCAAGAGATAATTGTACAATACGCACATGAATTCGAAAAATCAGAGGTTCGAACTCGAGACCTATGACTTATTAACAGTCCGACGGTCACACCACTAGACTGCTTACCAGTTGTATTAAAATCAGCTATTAAATTAATCTGACTTCACTATACAAACACAAACGCCATTTTATATAGGTGCTGTCATGATAGCAGCATGAATAAAAGGTCTCTGTTTTGAGGTAGGCAGTTTTGAAAGAGAAGATCTATCGATTGCTATAGTAATGCTTTGAACAGTGACACCGGAGTATCAAAACTGGGACTTGTGGTTGTGACGACAAATTCAACATTCATCTTACAATCTCGGCGATATTGAAATCGTTATGACTGCCTCGTTGGTCTAGTGTTCGTAAGCGCTAGAGCTGACCATGATTTGGTTTGGGTTTTCCATCAGGGATTTTCAGTAGCAGCCTCGGAGTCAGGTATGTGCCCGGGCCATGGCAATAGGCTCGACCCTATTAAGTGGGACTTAACATAACTTTGGAAATGAGGGTGTACTATTAGGTACACCTCTGCCTAACCCTTCGGGCGTTACAGGCCTGATGTTTTATATGTTATTAGAAAATAAAGCACACGCATTCTTCTAAATACGTTTTTTTTACTGTTATAATTTCGAAAGGCGCTAGGAATAAAAATCGATTGCTTGGAAAATAATCAATTAATAATGTGTGAAGGATGATATAACATGAAAAGAGGTGTCTGATGAGATGACGAGTAATATAGAGAAGTATGAAAGAAGAAGATATGCTAAATGACCCCAAATTAATTAATCTAGATTGTTATTGCCATGTCAAATTTAGTTTTATCCGGTTAGATTGGAAGAAAAGGCTAGGCAGGTGATGATTTGTTAATATAAAACAAAGTTACTGCTGCATTTTATTTTTCGTTGAAAGCTCTTTTTTACTGAAAACCCACATTGTTCCAGAATTTTCCTCCTCTCACTTTAAAAACACAGGGGTGGGGGGGGGGGGACACAATTTTTACGGCTTTAGAAACGAATATCTCATCAACCATTGCCTATTATTAGGAAAAAAGTTTTTGAGTAACCTCGATATCATTTTTTAAGAGCTGTCGATAGACATATTTTTCTACCGTCTACTTGTTTGGAAAGCCACCCCTATTTTTATTCGTAATTTTAAGATTAAAATTGTTTTAATTATTTGCATTTTATGATAATTTACGAAACAGATAGGTAAATTTTTATCAAGAATTGAGAAAAACACAAAATATCGACATTTTTATGAGTAAAACTGATTTAAAAAATAAAACTCAATCTTACAATTACTATCTCATTCATGTTTACAATAAATCGCCTCTTTGATCTTGAAGTATCGCTAATATTTATGAATGACTGAATATTTTGATAATGATTAGGCATAACTCGCGCAAGAAGATTCCCGACTGTAGGGTAACCATATCGTTTGAAAAGTCCTTAAATAAAACCTAGGTACTTTTCTATCTATGTTTTATAATTACTCATTTATCTTTTCCTATTGAAAGATACATATGTATGTGTATGTACACACAAATACAAATGACAGATGTCTTTACAATTTCATCATTATCTTCCTACCCTTGTACGATGTTACTTGGGGCCGGCTCCTTTTTCACACATATCATTCCTCACACAATCTATCCATCGTCTCCTTGGTCGTCCTCTCCCTCTCCATCTATTATTACAACGCAGCAAACTAGAGCTTTTGAATAGGGTGACACAATGGGCGGTCTTATCGCTAAACACGATATTTTCAAAAGAACCTTTGGATGGATTTAAGGGAGTAGCAGAGACAAAATAATTTCTTAAGATACTCTAAATTTCTATCCATAGTCCTTTAAAAAGACCCCTTAAGTCGACAAGTCTGGATTCCTACGTTACTTAAACTTTAATTAGACATTTAAAAATAACAATAAAGCGCAAATTTTGCTAAAGGCAGAGTACATACAGGTAGGTATGTACCGATCAGTGCCAAGCGCAGACCTTGTTGAAACATTTTCATATGAAGATGGTGGAAGATTGCCACCCTGCAGCAGAACTTCATTGTGATTTGTCCAGGCCTTGAAAATCTTCCTATGTACTGTGTAGTTTTACCTCTGAAAACACAATCTTTTGAACGGTTTATAAATGGGTTGTGGGTTTGTGATTTTACATGGGTACAACCGTGTGCAACACATAAGTATATCGTCGGGGATAGTGCAAATCCGCGGAACTAGCATTGGATAATACCGCGTATCTGACAAATGTAGCCAATTTCAATTACGCATTGCCGTATAGCGACTAAATTAATGAGTTTAATCGATTTCTACTGTTAACAATACATAGAACACATGAGTTGTTACTATTCATGTAAAAATAAGGTCAAAAATCGTTGAAATAAAAAAAAAATATAAACTTATAACCTTCCCCTGTAAACCTACACGTACTGCAGATACGTGCACTTTACGTATGGTAGATTCGCGGATTTGCACTATCCCCGACGATATAATACATTGTATACATGGTGTAAAGTAAAAAGCATAAGCATAGCATAATAAGCCTATTAATGTTCCCACTGCTGGGACGCAGGCCTCCTCTCTATGAGAGGGAAGGGGCTATAATTCACCACGCGGGCCCAATGCGGGTTGGTAGATGTCACATGTCTTCGAATTTTTGGTTCTAGGACATGCCGGTTTCCTCACGATGTTTTCCTTCACCGTTTTGAGAGCACTGGTGATGAAATAACTTACACAAAGTAATGCGCCTGGCTGGGTTCGAACCCACGACTTACTGCTCGTAAGTCGGGGTCTCCACCACTGGGCCACCGCTGCTCAAGTAAAAAGCACTAGGTTTCAATATTTTCATTTCAGCACAATGAGACAGCTGTACGTCCAGCGTCTTAGAACCAACTCGTGAGAAAATAGAGCCTTATAATTTCATGCTACACTAAAACATGATTCCCACATCATCATCCTTCTGCCTTTATCCTAACCTTTATCTTGGGGTCGGTGCATCACATTTTCTTCTTCCGTTCCCCCCAGCTAACTGTCTTCTCTCCCTCTCCATCCTTCGAAATTTATATTCATCTTACTTATTGCCATAGGCATTTTCATACCAGTCCACCGTTAGGTGATGCAGAGACAAACAGTGGTAGGTAGGACTGTGACAGTGAATATCTGAAAATAATTTTAATTTAATACTAAAATGATAGGATTTATAAAATACTATAAATTCGAGTGCTGTGAGCAGGGTGCGATGGTCTAATTGGTTAAGACGTCCGGTGTACTGAATCGGAAGGTCGCAGTTTCAAACCCTGCTCGCACTAGAATTTTTCTTTCCATGTCAAAACAGCTGTAGCTCCCTACGCAGGGTTTGCGTATAAAAATACTATAAATAAATATCAAAATATTTATAAATGTTTATCCTTCTCATCGTCATCCTACACATCCACTCCCACATATCCACTTAGTTATGTTTCGACAAACATAATATTTAACATGACCTTAACCCCCGATTAAGTGTCGAGTTCATGAAAATATGGCGTGTTTTATTTTATTTTCGGCGCATCATCATTCAGCGTACACCTATTACGCAATATGGTTATTGCATGCAAGAAAACATTAATGGAAAACAACTGCATTAGATTGCAGAAAAAATTCGAAGACATGTGACATCTACTAACTCGCACTGGGCCCGCGTGGTGGATTATAGCCCATTCCCTCTCATAGAGAGGAGGCCTGAGTGGGAACATTAATAGGCTGATTATGCTATGCTATTATGCTAACTGCATTAGTTTGCAAGACAAGACTGTTGAAGTCATCCCGGATTTTCACACAAATTACTAGAATGCTACTTCACTAAATAACTACTTTATTATAATATTAAAAGAACAACTGTTTTCTGGAATAGAAGCACTCATCATCATCATCTGCCTAGCCTTTTCCCAACTAAATTGGGGTCGGCTCCCAGTCTAACCGGATGCAGCTGAATACCAGTATTTTACATGGAGCGACTGCCTATCGGACCTCCACAACCCAGTTAGTACTAGGTAATACGATACCCCTTGGTAAGACTGGTTGTCAGGTTTTTCGGGCCACTGACTGTCTAATGACAAAATAGAAGCACTGTTTTTTTTTAATAAAGATTTTTGCAGAAGCTTTTTTCTGACACTTCCTTAAGTAAATCCTTAATGCTAGGATTAAAACTTAAACATAAATCTGATGAAGATCTTCTTTTACTGAAATGTATTAGCTGGCATTGATAAGTGCATCAAGATAATGAGCCCGTAAACGTTCTCTACTGAACAAAAGCCTTGAAAGGTCTGCTTCAATGATTTTCAGGTGCATTGTCATTATCACTAAGTTTTTGAACGAAGGATATATCATAAAAATATACTGATAGATCTAGGTACTGAATGTGCCAAACTCGTAGCCAAGTTCTGAGTCGACTCCTTGACCCGACACGCTAAGAAGTAGTAGGTATCTAAAGAACATTAAAAACTAAGTGCAGATGACGTAATGCAAGCTGAATGCAAGCTGCATTTCCTGTGCAAGAGCTTATCACAAATAGTTACATAAGTGCAGGCACGCGCGGACGCTCGGGCGCCGGTCTGACATTAGCCTAAGGTCAAGGTGAACACTATTATCCTTGTCAAGTGACGTCACCGAATGGCGCAACTGAATGCACATCAATCGTACTGACATTTGCTCGGTGCAAGTTTACCATTGGTATAGAGCTCACTGAAATTACGAAATTGGTAATTACCAAAATCTTTAGTATGTATCTTCGGTGTAGCCTAATTATCTAAAGATAGTAGGCATTGCCTAGTGATCCATATTTCAATTCGCAGCAAGTGTCTGATGATTACAGTTTCAGAATTGCCTAAACGACTACAATTTAGTCGTTTTACTTTCAATGACGCCAGTAAATGAATGCACTCATTGTCTTATAAAAATGGTTGCCTAGATTTGAATATCTAGATCACGACACCCACTGCCAATAGCGTGAAAGATTTCACTTTCAGTCATTTTATTAAACGAGGAAAGTGGTTTTTGTTTTTACACTCTTGCTACATTTATGACATGAATACACAAGTTTGCCTTATTTCATAATAAATAATCAACTGCTGCTGAAATAGTATCACAGCACAGACAAACAATATCGAGAAAATTAATCAAAGCTGGCAATATTTATGGCCTACGGGTGCCGGAAACAGGCAAATAACAAAAATATTAATAAGACTTTCTCATGGGATATTCCAAAATGTTTGGTTTTTTCCGTAAGTCTTAATATTATGTAATAAAGAGAGAAATGATCAGGTTTTTGTTCGAATTTCCTTGAATTCATAATCGTAGGCACATTTTGACATGTTTTTATAGTGGCAGGTATCTACGACACATCCTTTGTATTGCAGGGTTAATCTATCACGACATACGGTAGACAGGGGGTTACTTTCTTATATGGCTTCAAGCAGCTGAATTCTGTGGTAATCCTTCTTCATACAAATATTAAAGTATCACTTACATTGGTCTAGACACAAGAGTAAACTGATTTATAAATAAGAAATGGAACCCCCGCGTCTTTAAATGATAAACGCGAGACATTGACCTCGTTGCAGCTTGTATTCATAAACAATGGCTACACGGGTCTGTTATCTAGTCGGAGTGCATCTATTGAGAGCTACTCACATGTGCGTGCACGTGAACCGGTGACAACCTGCAATACGATTCAGCAAGGTTCGATTGTTGATTGGTGTGGAACTATGAAGCTGCGTAGAAATGTCAACAAATTTTTTAATCGTTATTTTTACCAGATTACGGCGAAGCCAAAAGGAAGGGTTGTGATATTAGCATTTTTTTTCTATGTATGTATGTTTGTGTTAACGTATGTTCCTCGGTAGCGCCTAAACTATTCATACGTCATTTTGATGAACAAGGCGTCAATCGACACGTCAACAAAAAGACGATTTTAGACGATTTTGTAAACCCTGAATTTAATTAGAGCGTGTTTTCCAGTAGTTTTTTTAGTTGTTGTTATACCTCACAAATTCTTGTTTACGTATATAATTGATGAATGAGGCCAGCTTTCCACAAAAACAATATTTTACTAACCACGGGATAGACAAGAGACGCAAAGTGGATTTCAATCAATGTGATGAGTCGATCTCAGCACATTCGGGGCCTCAATGCTTACTGTTATCCTAGCTTTTGAAACTAAAACATTTGTAGCAATGGCATAGTGCGGGAAAAGCAATTTATCGCTGAAGTTTCATAAAAATTTGGCTTTATATAATTAATATGGCATTAATTAAATCATTGCTAAACCTGCTGCAGACAACGCATTTTACAGGATTTTTCTTTTAAATCATTTATTCTTAATTCTTACTAGCACAAAGATTATCTAAATAAAAAGCCATAGGTACGGGCATGAACGTCGCCGCAGGGGCACCCCCCGCCTAGAGGCTCAAATTTTAAAAAGGTATAATTTTTCATGTCTGATACACATTTCACAAAAGCTCCTTTTTTCTGCCTCTGGATTGGATTTTCGCATGATCGACCGGTATAGACAGAAGCTAAAATAAATTAGGAGTCCCTTGCCCCGAGACCTTAATATTAATAGGCAATTGTGGCATACATACACAAGGTTGCAAAAAATGGAGCATGTGGACATTTTGTTTTCAAATTACAAAATTATCTGAATTTATTCAAGGCAAGAAGTTAAAAATTTTAACCTCCGAGGTTTTTATGTTAATAGTGAATAAAAAATATTTCTAACTATTTTTCAGATTTATGTACTTTAAATCTTAAGTAGAAAACTCAAATTCTGACACATTGAATATGGCACAGGAGTTCCGTAAAACAAAAAACTGAATGATTTTTTCCAAAAATTTAAAGCATAGACGAATCTATGCTTTAAATGGGGTAAATAGATCGTCATTTTCACCGATGCAAACTACATCAAGAACACGGCTTGTAAGAATTTATTTTAGTATTTCTGTAATATTCCTAAAACGATACATTTTCATAGCAAAATATTATTGCATAAGGAAAATATAGAGCAAAATCTTGTCTAATCTAAATGATTCAGTGAACATTTATTGCTTCTATTATAATTTATGTACTAGCACTAGTAACATTAATAAATAATGAATAGATTATGATATTTTAATAGAGATGGGCAATGTCGAATATCTTATTTATCGATCGAATCGATATTTATTGATCTTAGAATCAAATAAGTAGGTATGATTTTATTAAAAAGTGTTTTAGTCCTACGTTTTTTTAATGAAACGAACAAAAACGGAAAAATGTAACGTGAAATCTGAAATATTCTCATTATATAATACTTGGGAATTATTTTAGATAAAACGACCAATCGAATAATTTTGATACTAAGTATTTAGACATTTCCCATCACTAGACAAATAACATAAACAAAATGGTCGTAGTTGCTAATGCATCGTTTTCCTTATTAGTATACCAATGCCGGGGTCGCCTTGCGTCCTGCTAATGCTTTTATTACAAGCTATATAATTGTTTTATTACCTCCGTGCGAAATTACTATAAAGGAAGTATGCTGGTGCAGCTCTATTGGTTAACATCATTTGTTAGCTTCTTAGTAGGCATCTACCAGCTATTCCTGTTTATATAATTTTTCAGGGAAGGCTATATTGTCGTGTCTGAAAAGAACTTTTCCTTAGTAAAGTTTATTTTCAACTTAATTATAAAAACCTTTCATATTTTCACTGTTGTAGCGTTCCTATAAGCGTTTAAGGCTTGTTTAGACGACGCGGTCAGTCCAGTCAAGTATAAAATAGTTACGATATCACAAATTTTTAATAGTTGAAAACATAATGGCCAGCTATCGCACACGAGATTGGACTGAGAAAAGGGAGGTCTTTTTTTTTAGAATGTGAAATCATCAAATGACCGCTCTCGCTCAGGGCGGAGCGTTAGGGAGTGTCAGACTTGTACTGTCTAAAACCCATCCATGTTCCTTCTTTGCCCTTTGTGTTCCAGGGCCACGGTATCTCTTTCGAACAGTCCCCGCAGCCCCGGTAGGCGTAGGTCTTTGCCCAGTAGTGAGACAAAACATAGGATAACGAAAAACTGGTTAATTTGAGGGTCTTTTTTTGCACACGCTTGCAGGGTCGGACTGAGCCTGACCCCAAGACCGAGGCCCGAGACTGGATAATGGTAGATGTGATAAAATCGGAAAATAATGAAAATAAAAAACGAATAATAATTAATAATTATAAACGATAAATATCATTAGGGACTTAAGTGCAGTTCCAATAATATAACAAAATAAGAAGCTAGCAAATCTTTATTTTTTTAAAAAGAGGAGAACTTTCAGCTAACCTTTTTTTAATATCTCTGAAACAATGTCAAATGTATGACTAGGAACTAAAATAATTAGGTTCTCCACTCCGGCCAATTAAGCTTTTTTTGTAGTTCTTTTATTGAGAAATAGATGTTATTTAATCGACTTTGGGACACAATGTTAAGAACACAGCCTCCAAGAGCGAGCGAAGTGAGCTCGAAAGTTTTACTACCCTACCTTTGACAGGCTAAAATTGTTTGAACCCTTCATACAGAAATTACTCGACTTACAGACGAAGGTAAGATGCAAAAGGAAATAAGTTAAGGAGCCAGCGAAGCGAGCTCGAAATTGTTTTGACACCTTGCCTTGGGCAGGTTAGAATTGTTTCGATCGTTCATACAGAAGTTACTTGGTCGACTTTTAGGCAAAACCAAGATTTAAGAGAAAGTGGCGAAGTGTAATTTTGGTCACCCTACCTACCTTGGACAGGTTAGAATAAAATTGTCTCGACCTACCGGAGTTAATTGGGCGACTTATAGACAAAATGAAGAAGTAGGCTGCAGGAGCGAGCGAAGCGAGCTCGAAAATTTTTACATCTTGCCTCGAATACATTCAGATATGTAAGAGATCAAAATACCTACAAACTCTATTTTTTGCTACCGTGTGTATGTAGCCGTTATTGCCTGTTAAGGTTTCGGGGCAAGGGCTCCTAATTTATAAAGCCTCTGTGTAGCCTCTGTCTATACCGGTCGATCACGTGAAAATACAATAGACGTTCCAATCCACAGGGAGAAAAACGAGCCTTTATGATAATAGTTTTTGGGTTCAAAGAAAGAACCGCGCGTTAGTTTTAAGAAAATTTGTACCCTTGTAGCGGTAGTTCGAGTACTCAGAGGCTCATTTTTAGCCTTAAAAATATTTTAGTTCTACTAAACGCTACGATTAATTACTTACTTACTAATTCTGTGGTATCAGGCAGAATACGTTATAAAAACGTTTAAAAATCCTAAGCCGCGGGCCCCCTATGCTACCTACGGCCTGGCTTGCAAGCGGGGCCCGTGGGGAGCCCGCACAGGCTGGGGCCCGGCTAGCAAACGCCACCCTGACTATATGGCCAGTCCGACCCAGCACGATTGTCATCGCTTGACCGATACCTAAATGCGATATCGGATGGAAACAATTTGCGTAACGACCACGCTTATTTCTGACGTGCAGATTTTAGCAAGCTCAGGCGGTCATTTTGATGACTGAAGTCGACTGTAGAAACCCAAGCTCTTTGTCAACTCGAAGATTTTACGAATAATTAAATCAATGATTGACAAAAAGGCTGGGCAGATGAAAAAAAAAACTCGCGATATCTCAAAAAGAGAACCCACTTGTTAGTTAACATAAAAAGTGCGTAAGACTACAACGTAACTTTCTCGACGCAGAATGTAGATAGAGAAACCAGATATCCCCAAAAACCCACAAATTACATGATCACAATTGACAGTCAGCCGGCAAGACAATCATTGAGTAATGTTGTGGACCCTTGCGTAACGACTGCGGTGCGTAAGGTCACTAACATCATCTAATTTTGCACGCTTTCGTAACATTCAACTAAAGTAAAAAATCGAGCACGCCACTAAATAATTCCTGACGTCAAGGCAGCCACGAATGAGATTTTTAAACAGAACAGAATTATTGCTGACGGCTGTTCAGATTTATAGGTATATTGCAGAAAAATCATGTCCTTGATCTAAATAAATAAATATTTGTTTTAGCAATATATCACTTTTGTGAATTCGCAACTGTTGCTGAACGATGCCTACAGCGATCGGATACAGTTGTGTAAGTCACGTTGGTCAATGAAACGTTTGAGGTAAAGGACCCGTTTCAATTGTTTTATAATTTAAGTTTGGTATTCCTCCCTTGCATAATCACAAAAAGTAAACATTCTAGTTAATCACAATAATTAAAATAAAATAAACAATTGTAAATAATCACAAAAATCTAATTAAAAATAATCAATAGTAAATAATCAAAAACACAAATTTAAAAATTAAATCTAAATCAAAAAATCAATATCAAATAAATCAAATCAAATAATAAAATCAATTCTAAAAAAAATAATAATAAGATCCATTTTCACATGCCTAAATAATACAAGTCAAGTAGTAAGAAATTGATTATTAGGTACATTGAAAATAAATAATTAATTACTATGCTATTTCTTTTACCCGAGAGGGGTCCACAAACCTCTCGGGTAAAAGCCTCCTCCAAAGAATGCCAATGTTATTATGCATGTAATTAATAAAGCTATTTTGAATCGATTTGATTCCTCCCTTGCCATATTGGGCTATGGCACGGGAGGTGGCAAACTAGTCCGTAGGAGACCTGAAAATATTTAAAAAATCATGTAACATTTCGTAAAAGAATGACACACAACATAAGGTAACAATAAACACGTTTGTTATATTTTTAAATCATTTAGGAATAAAAATGGCGATGTTTGTCTAGTATTCTTCGTACACAACATTCATCATTGTTGTTTATCCTCTAAGATAAACTGAGGTCTTCATCCTTCGTTACGTCAGAAATGGGTATTTTTATCCAACGTTTTATTTGTTATTATCGGAATTAGTTGGAACAAACAAATAGTTGTTTTTGAGCTTTAGAGGTTCTCCTATTTCTGAGTAAAATACACCATAATCCTCTTGAGATGTGACTGGCAAACGCCTGCGTCAGAAGAATTTGCGGGAACCATCTTAGGCTGCCTGGAGTACCTACAACATCTTCAAAGAAACACAGATAACAATTTACCCAGTCTTATAAGGTAAGTATTAGCATAAGCATAAGCATAATCAGCCTATTAATGTTCCCACTGCTGGGACGTAGACCTCCTGTCTATGAGAGGGAATGGGCTAAAATCCACCACGCGGGCCCAGTGCGGGTTGGTAGATGTCACTTGTCTTCGAATTTTTGGTTCTAGGACATGCTGGTTTCCTCACGATGTTTTCCTTCACCGTTTTGAGAGCAGTGGTGATGAATAAGGTAAGTATTATAATAGGTGAAACACTACTGTATTGTTGAATGGCTGATTATCATGTCCTCTAAGAACTAACTACAAGTACTGGATCTAGGGTGTCAATGAAGCCACAAATAGTATCTACATAATTATTATTATACCATATCATGATATCACTTACGTCATCAACATAAAAACATTTACAGAAAATATTTATTCCTTATATTTTCTTTGACAGGTGCGAATACCATGAAACTCAAAATTATTGTGTATTTGAAATATTTTCTGTTTGTAAGATATTATAAATTATTGATGTTATACTTAAGTATCTACCAACGACTGAACGTATACCTACAGATAATCTTAATATTACGCAAACACGAGCTTTCGTTCACGATGACATCATGCTCCTACATTAGTACCAGTTATTCAACGATTAATTATTAAAACAATAAATGTTTGAATTTATGAATCAATCGCTACCTACGTACACAATTCATATAAATAGGAATTTCATTCATAACTTAATTGTTATGAAACGGAATAACCAGTGTTTCCCCAACCCTGTCTTATCTCGCGTTTTAAGAAAAGGTTTCAAATGGGAAAAGCTTGGGTTTTCCCGCAATGTAAAGGGCGTTTACCACTTAAAAATAGTAACGAAAATAAAACTCTAGACAATGTTCGTTGCAATTGATACTTCTGTGAAAATGTATGAAAAAAGCTCTCATGTTAAAAAAAATATACCTTGAGATATTAATGGGTCATTGCATAACGCAGACTAAAATATTACTAGGTGAGCATTATGGAAAGTTAATGCTGCATAAACATACAGTTATTGGATTGGCGAAAGCTTTTACTTTTAGCGCTACAACAGGTTTGGCAGAGCACAGACGGGTCAAGGTCGTGCCTCGCAAAAAGCAGTTTGCGGCCGCGAGCACATTCTTACATTCGGATGGAACCAATAAACTCGTCTGCGCAAATCCATTATGCGACATTTCTCGTACGACTTTAATGGCGAATTAGTAAGAAAAACTCCTTAATTTTTATGAGTTTGACACCCGCTGTCACAGGTGTCCCCCTGCCTGTATATCAGTCTGTCTAGTAGTTCTCAGAATGAAGCGACGCCGCTTCGGCTTGTAATAAGAGGCGATTGACCATGTTTGCTGTCCATTTATTACGTCGATCCACATTTAGTATTATCTTTATGTTATAATCAAGTTAATTTTGAATAGATAATTTTATGACGTCCTGTTTTGTTAAAAATTATGGTGAACTTGTAGGTACCTACAACTTAAATACCTATTTTTCGACCTTGTAGACTTTGAAATGGGTTTTAACTTGTAGATAAGGGAAACGTTTATTATAGGTATTTAACTTAATATATATGTAAAAGCGTTTGATCCTATCAAACTTATCTGTCTACCATTTGTCATACTCGACAGATTTAATTTATTGATCTTACATTATAATCTTAATCCTAACTAATATTATAAATGCGAAAGAAAGTTTGTTTGTTTGTTACCTTTTTACGCCTAGGTAAACCACTGAACCCATCATCCTGAAATTTTGCATATACGTTGTCAGATATACAGAAACGGACATGATGGAATGATATTACTTAGGTCCAGTTGAAAACCAGCGTCGGGCACTATCTGCTCGGCAGTTTGCTGAACTGGGCCTATTTGGCGCAGCCGTGAGACACACAATATTATCTCCTTTTTTTTTGTTGTTTTATTTTAACATTTTAATTGTACAAATTTAAGCCTTTTTTTTGTGTTTGTTGTGTGCACGTGTGGCATGGCCAAATAAATATGTTTTCTTTCTTTCTTTTCTTTATTATTAAAGAAACTTTAGTAGTGTGTTTGTCAAATTCTAAATTAACGCGAGCGAAGCTGCGGGCAAAAGCTAGTAAAGCTTTTTAAACCTCTAATAAAGGATCATCTCGGACAGCCCGGTCTCCAACAAGATGATCCCCAGAATGTTAGTAGAATTAAAGTGATTATTTGAGTTATAATGTGTTTATTCATGTAATCGCTATACAAGAACTCAGTGACCAAAACATAAATCCTTAGATAGATTTTCTAGAACAAAGGCTACTTAAGCTTAGAATCCACCATAATTTCGATCGAACTTACACAGTAAGGTTTTTTTTCACAAACACAAAATACTCTACACTCACACCTCGCAATTACGAAACCTGTAATCGAGAAAAACACTGATGGCGTTTTATAGTTTTGCTGCAATCAAAAAGGATCATTCTACCTCAAAGGATCATCGGGTACTCGTTTCTTCTACTATAGGTACATAGTCAAAGGGTTGTAGACACTCTGTTTTCTACATAATTTTATTCACGATACCGACGTGTGTCAACGTGTTCAGATAGGTTCGTGGACCTGTTAATTAATATCTTGTAATTATTATGAAATATGTTGATATGTATTTGTGACAAAAATATTTTGTTTTCATTTTAAAGCACGTAGAAACGTGCTTTATTAAACGTAAATTAACTACTTCTAATATAATCATGTTATTGTTGGTATCAGTTTTTTTGGTGATATAAATATAATTATCTTTCAACACACTTCTAAAACTGGCTCTCTACGATTAGGTTCAACATGCAATGTATTTCACACGCGTGGTTTTTTATCATTTCACAGGTACTTCCTATAGTCGGCTATAATTGTTTTTTTTTAATCTCGGCAAAGTGATGTGCGTCTTTACGGCTTAAACATTTTTTGAATATTTAAATTGTGTTTAAAAATAGTGTTTCATAAATAAACATGATTATTTAAAAATATATTTACTTTTATGAACAAATTAAAATTTATTTGTGTTCTAAATTCAAATATATTTGATTTTTTTACTTTTCATATTAGGCTGTTTAGCAGCTTGATACCTTTGCTTCTCCTTCAAGCAGGCGAAAGCAAAGCGCGGAAAAAAAAGCAAATTAAGTAATAGTTTCCTAATAATTATTGACAAAAATACATTTTATTCTATTATTTTATTTCTTCGAAAGTGTATTGAAAAATGTCGTTTAATACACATAGGCATTTGTTACAGCAGTTCTTGGCTCCATAAAAAACTCGCCTGCGGCTCGGGTGTGAATTCCGATTCGAAAGTTTCCCACTTATATGAAAATGTACTAGGTATATTTATAATTTCTGTTGTTTTCGGCGATGTATAAAATGCAGATGGTTAGGTATTTTAAACTTAATTCAAGCAGCGTCAATTCTGGTTATTTCAGAAGGATGAAATTATCATTGTGCATGCGTAGGTAAGACAGTCAAAAATGAGTCCGGCGCCCACCCTTGACCTGCTGGGTAGTTGCGCAACGGAACCCGAAGGTGTGCTAGCAAGGTCGCCAGAATGAATTGGTCATCTTTTTCCTTGCCAAAGTGAACTTACTCTTTTATTTATTTGTTTGTAGTAACACGTAGTTTGTGCAGGGTCAGGCCTTACTTAATTAGTTTGATAGTAACTTTTCTACGTGATGGTATTATATTGGAGAGGAGCTCGTGGCTAAATAATAACAGCCGCTCAGATCGATCTTCAGGTTAAGCCGTGCTTGCCTAGGTTGGTCTGTGGATGGGTGACCACCCATTACATACCGAGTTTCCTCCGTGCCTCGGAAAGCACGTTAAGCCGTTGGTCCCGGGTGTCATTTGTAGATCTTTGACAGTCGTTAGGTAGTCAGTGGCCCAAAAAGTCTGACAACCAGTCTTACCAAGGTATCGTATAACCCAGTACTAACTGGGTTGTGGAGGTCAGATAGGCAGTCGCTCCATGTAAAATACTGGTATTCAGGTGCATCCGGTTAGACTGGAAGCCGACCCCAATATAGTTGGGAAAAGGCTAGGCAGATGATGATGGTATTATATTGGAAAATAACAGGTGTAGTAGGTAGTTCAGTAAGTCGGAGCAGTTTTACATAGATGTAACATCATCATTTTTTCATCATTTATTCTCTCTTCACAAAGCTGATTTAAAGTTAATGTGTGCAAAAAAAGTTCTCAGCTAAGTAGGTATATCTGCATGAAGTAACTTTCGCGGTTTTATTGCTACCTATTAATTAAAACATTGTCAAATGATCGATAAATAGAAATTGTGTTATAACTATTTGGTATAATGTAACAAGTATGAAGTATTTACATTTTTTCTCGATTTCTTAATCATTAATTGGTTTAATATACAGTATTTAAGTTAAGTAAACAATTGTTTTTTTTGGGAACAGAGGGTTGCGTGTTCACATCAGGTCGGGGTCATTAGTTTGGGGGTATGGAGAACAGGGTGTAAAGTACTTCATCCCCCTTAGGGTTTTATGTCTGGTGGGCTACTGCCCGACAATAGTTGTCGGGTTCTTCTATATATTCTTAAGTCGCCGATAACTTGGCCGATGTAGGATTTAGATGACGTATTTGGATGTTTTGTTCAATACCTGTGTCATAGATGGCGCTTCACTAATTTTTGTTCCATGTTGTGGTACTCTTTGTAGTGCAATGATTCGAACTGGTTCGATATTCATCGATCATTAAAAAAAAAATAACTGTGAGTCTATAAAATTCTATAGCTTATACCTAACGCTGTATTCATAAAAAAACTAATTGAAGTAAATAATCTACAAGTACAAGTCAGTGAGTAGGCGTGGTTCTAGTAACGTGACACGACGGCACGTTTCAGACATAAGGCAGACATACTTACATGAAATAAACAACATTAATGGCACTTAAATAAGTTAATCTGCAACACTTCGAAGTCATACCAACTCACTAGCTGCAACCGCCGACTTTAGCACACTCTTTTTTCTGAAAGACTTCTTTAGTTGAACTCGTAAATCTTTCAAAGAAAAAGTCTGCCTTTATTCTTGATCGTATTGGTAGTACTTAATCTGGTGTCAGAGTTTTTATGCCGCTCATGCACCTCTGACTTGGCTTTACAAGCCGTCAAGAAATATCTCTCAGGCATGCTGGTTTAGTCACGATGTTTTTCTTCTCCGAATTAAATTTCTTCCTAATTATCATGAATCTATCTTCAGTTGTTTTAGCAACAAGGCCTTGTCTGGTAGTGTCAGTCTCAAGTACCTCCACGAGTTTCTTATGCAACTTTTTTTACTTCAGTACATTCTTCACACATTTGTCATCCCACCTTGTCAATGCCGAACCAAAAGTACCGCTGCTTAAAAGATATAATTTATTGTATCTGTACGATTTGAAGACCTTGGGCAAAATATATACGTTATCATGTTAAAAAAAACGTTACCCCACACTGAGAATTACTCCTGTATCGTGGGTGCGTTTAAAAACATTTAAACTCACAAACACAAATAGCTAGATCCCAAACAATCATCTGTAGGCCATACAAACAAATATTTATACCGTGCGGGGATCGAACCCGCGACACGCAACGCAGCAGTCAATCGCTCAGCCATTGCGCCAACCGAGCTTTTTATTATAACATTTAAAAAAATCAAATGTTGCGTAACCACGTCTGGTTTACCTTGTTGACAACGTACTCGTGTTTACGTTGTCTCTGCCGGGTTCATAGACCGACCATGATCTATCGTCACCTAGTACATTGTACGTACATATTTTGTTTATCATCAATTTTTGTAAGGACGTATCTAAGTACTTAATAATTTACAAGCTCGTTCGACGCGACTCGATGGCGACGCATGATGAAACAGTCGGTCGGTAATTCCGCATTATAAATGTGCTGGTAGTTCTTGGAGTAGGATCGATAGACCACCCTCAGCAATTTTCATAAATACCATCGCTTCTCTACAACGTCTCCTTTTCATGTATCGATGTATTGATCGGTTGCAATTTGCAACTGAATAAGTAAAACGTAGCCTGCCCATTAGTGCCTATTCTTAAATTTCAAAATTTATTGTATTTATTATGTTATCGAGTAACATAATCAAATGGTTTCACGGCAATAACTTGTTAAAATTATAATAATGATGCGTAATTTTGTTATTTTTTTTTTTTATTATGCATCAATTTACTAAACCTAACCAATATTAAGCGATTTTTATGTTACTGTGTCAAGGAGTTCAGGGTGATCTCATGGGTATTCCCAAAAACCTGCAACTAATTTGTAAAATTATAAATAGGTAGGTAGGTACGCAGTTCTTAATTTGACTTTTTGAATGATCGGATGATTTTCTTTTGTAATTTCCTTCGGGGAATGTTCGAATAGAGCTGCATCGTACCTACTCTATTATAATGAGATGGAATTGATTTCTATAAAATTTTCATTAAAACCAATCATGTAATAAAAATTTCGTAAGAAATAACTTATAATAATTGAGATAGCGATCGTATTAGGAGAAATTCCATATAATAACCTATGAAAAATAACAGCAACCTGTAGATATTCTCGCTTAAACCAGCTTAATAATTATTATTGGAAATGATCTCAAGGCCACGGAATGAATAAAATTTTAAGAAAAACATCGAATTCTTGATAAAAATCTTCAGCATATTTTTAGATATGCACGTATTGCTGACGGCCCATGTTGCATCGCCGCAGGGTATCTTCGACGGTAAAAATAAACTAAAAATTGCCGATCGGACGTCTAAACCACCAGTTTTTTTTGTTTCATTTCAATGATTCAATAACAAAATATTGTGTTTGAATGTATTACATAAAACAATAGTTAAATAAACAAAAACGATAAGAAATAGAAAAATATACCATCACTATCACAAATTAAATTAATAAATTCACAATAATAAAACAATGTCAACTTAATAAGAAATAAAACCATTAACTAATATACTCATGTTAACTAATTATATAGATAGACCAACAATAACATAAAGCTTTGTTCAATGATAATTCATTTGAAAAAGAAAAAAATAACTAAAATATAAATTGAAATTCATCTGTTGTCAAAAACTATTTACATAAAATTCATTGAAATATTTATCCGTCATACCAAAAATTCATAAATCGTCAAAAATTAAAACATAACACAAAATCCATTAAAAAACATATCTCATAAAATAATAAGTAATCAACCATGTCTAATAATAATTTAAAAATCGGAAATTAAAATTCATCTGTTGTCATTTGTCACTAATAATTTTCATAAAATAATGAATAACGTAAACAATTATAATCAATAATAATTCACCGAAAGAAGAAAAATCATAACCACAAATTAAAAAAAAATTGTTGTCAAAGTTAGAATGAAATGAAAAACCAACAATTGTAATGATAACGTATTTTCTTTTACAGACAGATTAAGATCAGTAAATTTGAATTTAAAAGAAAAAAAAGTTCTTTTACAGACAGATTAAGAGTAAAAAATGAATTTAAAAGAAAAAAAAGTAGATTTGTTGCAGACAATTATTTTCTTGAAACTTTGCAAGAAAACTCGTGTTTCGCTGAAAAGGTTTTCCATATTACTCATTAAGTAAAAACCCCTTGGGAAGGTGTTACGATGAGACAGTAACAACGTTTTTAACAAAAAAAAAAAAAAAAAAGTAAGTATTATACCCCACATCATCACTACAGCGTCTTATGGCAAAGCCTCAGGATCTTATTACAAACAACGCAAATAATTTACGAAACGAGTTTATGTAAGTACTTTCCTCAAATTAATACGAAGATTCTACGCAACTGTGTCTTGTCTCGACAAAATTAATGGATAGCTCTCCTTGTTGTTGTCAAGCAGGATTGCGAAATATTTTGACATAAAGCTGCTAAAATTTATGAAAAGCAAACATAATACCTTACACTGGATTAAAATCCGGAATATCCAACAAAATATTATGTAAAGCAAGAAATTCACTTTAGTGACAAGAGACTACACAAAATAAATCATATGTTTTAACGAGGTTCTTACATCTAATGTATAGAATGACATAAAGGATGTAAAAAAACCTTTAACGAAGCCGAAAGGCACTTGTTCTCCCCGTCATTGCGATATTTTTTTTGTTCTGTACCATACCTGGGAACCTTCTAGTTACGGAGATTTTGGGGGTCAAAAACCAACTTTTTCACTAGTTTTTTTTTTTTAATACAAGATTTTTACTTTAAATACCTCCACAACCCTCGTACTTAATGCTTCCATCAGACCAATGTTTTAAGTGCGTTGCATTTGGTTCTACCGTAAAACGTAATTTTTCACCCCAAAAAAAAGGCGTTTCTCAGAAAACTTTTTTGCGAAGAGTTACTTAGTTTGATGTACAAAATTCTTGGTTGGCGGCTTTGTGAAGGGTCCGTTTACACCCTGTTTACATGGAACTTACTTTAAGTCAGTCACTTAATCAGTAATCAGTGACTCAATCTTACAACGATCCCTGAAACATTACAATTCTAAGTGGAGCTTTTCTACGTAAGCTTAAATCCATAGATTTATATTCTATCCACATTTCGGTTACATGTGATTAAAGTGGGTACCTAATCACATCGAAGGCCATGCCCCGTGGCCTGGAAGGGGTATTCCACGCCATCAAGCATAACCATATGAGACATTCCATCCTGAAAAAGCTTTGATGAAGATAGACACACGAATAGTTGGAGCTGGTTATAAATTGCATATTCGTGTCAGTCACAAAATTAGTAATTTTCACTACAAGTTTATTTCTGACACAGTTTAATAAAACTGTTGTTGTGATTGTTTTGACCTAAACTGAAACTGGTTGTGTTGGCCTAAACACAGGTGTGCGCATTAAGTTGTATTTAATGATCGCAAATTATTTTGAAGCTTGAAGCTGGAACTGAAAATAATGTTTTTCCGTAGAAATTTTCTAAAACGAAGGATTAGGTGCTGAGCATATTTAATAATAATATAATCATAGCTTGAATCCTGTTACCTGTTACCGGTGGTATCAGGACACTAGCGCGAAAGACATTTGCGCGAAGGACACTTGCGCGAATCCACATGCGCGAAAAGACATTTGCGCGCATGGACTTTTGGGCGATTAGACTTTTGCGCGAATGGACCTTTGGGCACATAGACACTTGCGCGCATAGACACTTGAGCGAATGGATTTATGCGCGAACGGACATTTACGCACAAAGACACATGCGCGAAAGGACTTATGCGCGAATGGTTAGGTTAGGTTAGCTGTAGAGTAAACATAACACAGAGGTTCTTCTAAATCGTAATCGATTGATTAATCTTTTTTGAACAAAGTTAATGTTCTATACATCAATATACATTTGTCATAATAGACATTAAAACAACTGAATGTCCTTCAAAATCGACATTAATGAAACCCAAAAGCTTGAACAGAGAGTAAAATTATTTTGTTCAAAATCGATATTGTAAATCGATTAAACAATAATTATATCTGGCAACACTATTCATGGTAGATACGAAAAAATAATTTGACATGTGTCTCGGGCAGTGTTGCCACTTCTCTCGCTCTATCTCATTGAAAATAAGAAATAATATGATGTTATGTTTACTCTACAGATTAACCGTAGCCAGTCGCGAGTAAATCTAGTCGCGGAAGTGTCCTTTTGCGCAAAAGTTCATTCGCGCAAGTGTCCATTCGCGCAAATGTCTCTGCGTGCATGTGTCTATGCGCGTAAGTGTCTATGGGCGTAAAAGTTCATTCGCGCAAAAGTCTAATCGCCCAAAAGTCCATGCGCGCATATGTCTTTTCGCGCAAGCGGGTTCGCGGAAGTGTCCTTCGCGCATATGTCTTTCGCGCAAATGTCCCAGATCCGTTACCGGTGGGTTGTTATTATATATTTTTTTTTTACATATTAAAAATGTAAGTTATGGAGAATAAATAAAAGAAATAATAAGATAATCAATTAAAATATAATAAGAGTCAATACATTCATAAATAATTAATAGGTTATTTGCATGTAAATCTCGACATTGGCCAATTTTACTGATAGTGATTGTACGCGAGGAATATCACCAAACGGAAAAACAACACTATCAACAGAAACATTCCTATGGCCTATTACCACTAACATGCACCCACTTATAATTATCAGCCACCTCTCCCGGCGTCTGATAGCAGAGTATTGAATAAAAATATGAATTATTTTGAATTTATCCTTTCCAACCGTAGTAAGTCATCATAAGTGCACAAGCACTTAAAACTACTCGTACTCGTATTTCATTTATTACTAGAACGCTTTCGCTCCCGTTGTGATCTGAAATTACGGAAAAGTTGTAATTTAGCCTAAGACACTCGGGATAATGTGAGATTCCTATTAGTGAAACAGTTTTCGGAATCGGATCAGTATAGTTCCAAAGATAAACATAAACATAAAAACTTCACCTCTTATAATACAAAAAATAAATATACAACTTTACGACGACTGCCTTTAGTGGTCGCAATCGCGATTGCTGAGCATGAGGTCCTGGGTTCGACTCCCAGGTCGGGGAAAGTGTTATTGGGTTTTTCCATCAGGATTTTCACAGTAACAGCCACGGAGTCTGGATTTGCGCCCGGTTGATGTAAACATAAAACAATATAAAAAACATTCAAAAATAAAAAAAAAATTGTAGCCCCCCGGTATCGGCAACGGGGTCCAAGTGGTTCAGGGTTCAGAGAGAGGAACCTCCTAAGAATTCGAGCCGTGTCCAGGAGTACCGCTTTCTGAACCAACACCTTGATCCAGCTGCCTAACGAGAGCTTCCTCAGGTATTGGTCGAGGCTCTTGGCAATTAAGTCATGGACTGATACAACTATCGGCACAATGATCGCTGAGTCCACAACCCACATGTCGACAACCTTGCGAGGCAAGTCAAGATACTTGATTTGCTCATCTTTCTCGGCGCGTCGTTCTGATCGATCCACCACCACTATATCAGGTTTATTGGCTTCATGTTCTTCTTATTGGAATTTATTATAATGGTTATATCATCAGTATAGCCCACCGTGTAGTAGCCTCTGTCATTATCCTCCCACCGTCAGTAGGGATCCCGACGGTGCCGCATTCCTAAGCCCATAAAAGCACATGGCCTCGGACTTGTGCAATGTCACCTCGAGACCCAATTGCCGGATCCTCTCCACGACAAATTAGTCTCACCTTGATGGACGATTAACCTAGATTTGTAGTCAAATAATACTGGTAAGTCTAAATAATTATTCTCAAATAGTTTGTTTTGCAGGTGTTTTTTTTTGAAGTCAAAAAAATATTACGACCCCGATTTAAAGCTTTTTTGGTACCTATAGGTCCTTTACGCCTGTAGGTTGGTACTTTCCGCCTTAATTCTGGGAGTCCCTGAAAAATGTGCAGCATGTCTTAAATCTACTCGTAATGTTCGCCAATTGGACTTATAACTAGAAAAATATTTAAGGATACTTGTTAAACATTAGTTACTCCTGAAAAAGTAAAACATGACAAAAGGCCTATATCGCTAAGAATTTGGAGCGGTATCGGTATCGGTATTGATATTAAATTGCGCGCAGAGACCCAAGCTTTCAACTAATCTTAGATTAAAATCATGAGAAACGGTTACGAATTTTTTTGTAAATTTACCAGCGGCCCCATTCCACCTTCGTCAGCAATAATCAACATTTATCGCGTACCTACAAATATTTTTTTTTAGTTTTTATTTTCTGTGGATAGCAGATATAATAAGGATATTTTCAGGATAATATTTACGTTTGCCGTCATAGAAATATTTAGAGAAAAATGGCCTTCTGTAACTTTTACATAGACGATTTCCTGATAATTGTGAATCAATTGTTTGTCACTTCACTCGTAAAAGAGTTTTCTTTAATATTTTTACGTTCAGTTATCTGTGAAAAAGCATAAGTTTCCAATTTCAAAAGAAATAATAGTCTTAAAATTCGATATTTTAGAAATAATTGAAGAAAACAGGAAATTTAAAAAAAGTACTTGAAATATGCATAACATCGACAACAATGTACTAAAAACAGACCAAATTGGTGTTTAATGGATGCACGCAGGTCCCACTACTACGCCAATATGAATTCGTCGAATTTGAAGTTATTCATAAACGAAAAAAAGATATTCCAAAGGAAATAAAAAAAATAAAGAGTCGCGAGCGGCTAAATTTTTTTTTTAACTTTCTTCTCCACTCCACAAGGAACTCAATAAAAAAGTCCCATGAAAATACGACCGCAATAAACTTCGTTCCACCTCTTGAGTATTTTTTGTCTAATTGCACTCGGCTATTATTCTATAATGTGGAAAGCCTAAAAGTAAATCAAAGGTAAAATAGAACCTTTTTACTCTCACATTCGTAGCGATATCGTTTTAGTTGATAATGACCCTGTAAATACTTCCACTTGTCCCTATTAGGCACTCTGCAATTAATATGTCCATAACATCCTTTTTTTTTTCGGATAGCAAATCATCAAAGCGGAAGGGAGTGTCAGACTTGTACTAACTAAAACCCATCCATGTTCCTTCTTTGCCCTTTGTGTTCCCGGGCCACGTCCCGCAGCCCTGGCTGGCATCGGCCCATGCGGACCTCTACTTGGTTGCTGACATCACTTTGAGGCGCGCGTGGAACACAAACGCGAAGTCGACACGCCTGTTGTCATAAGACGGCCGGACGGCGAGCTAGCCCATAACTCGCCGCGGCGAGCTAGCCACCACGTGACCCCCGACGCCCAGGGCGTCTCCCGCGGCGACTGGGACGTGAGGTTCTTTCCCTCTCATGTCCCGCCACCTCCTTCACTAGCATGACTGCTTCGCAGAAGGAGGTGACGGCTTCCCATTCCCTCTCGCTCTGGACCATGGCTGAACCAGGGCCGGACGCGAGCGTTCGCTGCCGCCAATTGCCGCTAGAAGGACACGGCGGTGCTCCGCCCAAGCGTGTCCTCCGGACGATCCTCGCGGTGGAAACACCCGGGTGTTTCCTCCCGCCCGATTCAGTGCAGGAACCTCCCGAAACAACCGTGTCCGGTGAGGACCTGCGTTAGGCGGTAGGTGAGGGCGCCGTGGCGCCTCTCTAGCCACTCCTCAAAGAGGGGACTTATCGCCACTATGGTGGCGTGCCCTGCACGGAGTTGAGACAATAGGCAGCGGAGTTTCCCCCTGACGTAGTGCCTCCACGTGCCATTCGTGCAGGCGCGCGAGGACTATCACCTCCAGATCCCATGGCGGCAATCCGGCAAGGAGGCTAGCCGCCTCGCCAGATCGGAGTTCTTGCGGTACCCCCAGATTAGCCTTATGGCTATCACCTTTTGGGGCACGTTCAGGTAGTGGGCGGCTTGCCACCTCAAAGAACGCGCCCACACCGGGGCCCCGTAAAGGGCCATGGACCGCACGACCCCCGCGTAGAGCATCCGGCAGGAGGCGTTTGGACCCCCCCGGATGGGCAAGAGCCGCTTGAAGGCAATCCCTGTCGTTTCCAGTTTGGGAGCCAAACTTCGGAAGTGCTCCACGAAGTTCCACCGGCTGTCGAGGACGAGTCCTAGGTCGACCCGACGCCGATGGAAACCCCTCCTGCCGTCATTAGGGATCCCGACGGTGGCGCATTCCGAAGCTCGTGAAAACACATTCAATGCCACCCGAAACCCAATTGCCGGATCCTCCCCACGACTATCGCAACCCCGCGTGTCATGTTTTCGGCCGCCGCCTCGTGCGAACTACCTTGTGCCAGTACCAGCGTGTCGTCAGCGTAGCATACTACACTGACGCCGGCAGGGAAGTCGGCGTGCAGCACCCAGTCGTAACCGATGTTCCACAAGGCTGGCCCCAGAACCGATCCCTGTGAAACACCGCACGACATCTCTCGCCGGTTCCATTCTCCGTTCCGACCGGGATAGATGACGGCCATATCCGTCAGGTAGTCCCCGACCACACGACGAAGGTAGGTCGGCACCCGGTGATACCGGAGTGCTTCCCGAATGCAGCTCCAGGGCACGAAGTTGAAGGCGTTGGCGATGTCAAGAGACACCGCCAAGACGACCCCGCCCCGGGACACCGCGTCCCCCGTCGTGAGGGCTCTCTCGCGCATGATGGCATCCACCGTTGAGCGCCCTTTGCGAAAACCTAACTGGTGTTCCGCAAGATCCGGCCCCATCCCCGCAAGGTGCCCGGCGAGGTGGTTGGCAATGACTCTTTCAAAGAGCTTGCCCACCTCGATGGGCAACACGATGGGCCGGTATGCGGACGGAGAGTCCGCAGGGCGCCCTGGTTTACGGATGAGGACCAGCTTCCCCGTCTTCCAACGAAGCGGGAACTGGCCTCTCCAAGCATGCGCTTAGGAGCCCTTCCAGTCGGGGCCCGAGAGCCTTAGAGGCCAGGACGCAGGCTTTGCCAGGCAAGCCATCGGGTCCCGAGGCGGTATTCTTATCTACCCCAATCACCTCCGGAACGTCGTTGTCGTCATCGCGGCGGTGGAGGGAGCCATAAACGGGGGAGGATGCTCCCCTCATGAGGGAACAGAGCGCTCACTATGTCCTCCACCACGAGCTCAGGCCGGAGACTCTGCGGTCAGCGGGGGGGGGGGGGGGGGGGAGTTTGTCCCGCACCATCTTCTAAGGGCGCCCCACGAATCTCCGATCCAGTTGGAGGGCGGTCTTCACCGCTCTGTACCCCTCGTACATGACCTCGACTTTGAGATAAACACAATAAATCATCTTACCTAGAAGTATTTACAAGTACATTGCCAGAGATTCTCACGATTCTCATTCTGTCTCACGTCTTATCTTAAATTAACTGTCAATGTTCTATCAATCAAGCACTTCTTTCGATGTCACTGAAATGAACGTCGGTACATTATGGACAATTAATTTGCAAATTATAATAGGCCTACCTATTATAATTTTACCTATAGAGGTAGGTACCTATTGAGGTAGGTACCTATTGAGGTAGGTACCTATTGAGGTAGGTACCTATTGAGGTAGGTACCTATTGAGGTAGGTACCTATAGAGGTAGGTACCTATTGAGGTAGGTACCTATTGAGGTAGGTACCTATAGAGGTAGGTACCTATTAAAGAGTACATAGTGATCAAACTGTGTCAATACCTCAAGTTCAAAGCTTGTTTCTGCTACTACACTGGCCAATGTTTCAACGTGTTTTGAGTACTTTTGAGCACTTCTCAGTTAAAATCGTTAATGTCACTTCTAAATATAAATTGATAAAAACGGTCCACAATATTTATATACAACGGCCGTGAGTACTGTTCCTACTACGATACTAATTAGCATAAATTGCTACGAGAGGTAATCGTATTTTGTGACGCACTTGTTCGTACAAATTGTTTAAATATTTTGTTGATAAATACAAAACGAGGTCCAGAGATCAAGTGGTGGCCCTGAACTCGGCGACCGCCTTACTGCCGGCTATTACAATCAATTGCTACCGTTGCTTGTGTAACGCTCCTCAAAATAGAATCATCAAAGTGAGCTAGGTACCTGAATGTCTAGATTGCACTTCCCTGTCGAAAAACTGCGTACTTACTGTTTCGTAAAGACATAGAACATGTAGAATGTTATTAGGTACTG
The DNA here is from genome assembly GCA_963576755.1 of Noctua janthina. Lineage (NCBI taxonomy): Eukaryota > Metazoa > Arthropoda > Insecta > Lepidoptera > Noctuidae > Noctua > Noctua janthina. The sequence continues at coordinate 7,921,694 of OY755058.1, forward strand.
AACGGACAGGAACAATGTTCTATTTGACTACATTGTGATTTATTCTGGCTGCTGCGGCTTTTATGTAAGATTGCGCTTCCAAACGTCGTAGAGTAAGCTTTATAAATCTAAATTCTTAATTCTTGGGAAAATGTTATGCATCACGTTATATTTCAGTTTTTACAAAATTTAAACTGGGCAATAATTTACTATGAGCTTTTTCGTAGACCTTAACGATCATAAGAAATGAAGACCTAGCTAGGTACCTACACAACATATTCAGTTTGTTGTACTGAAAAAAACAAGTTTTATATCCATGTTATTTTTTTAAATGAGGTGTTCATCGTGACTTCGAAAACCGAAAAAGGTTAAAGGAACGACGTTGATAAATTACATATTTATTTAACAGACAACAATATATACATTTATAATTTAAAATAACCTAAACTAACTTAACGTTGATAAATGGAGTTAAATCGCCCACGCTATCAGATTTTACCAACTTTGTAGTGAATGAAAAATTTGTTTATTATTGCACATTTTATCGACATTTGTGAATAACAAAAAGTACGTTTATTATCAATGCAATCCGGTATAGTTTGCAGACATACCTACGGTTAAATATAGTATGTCTGTGAGTAAAAAGTTCGGGAATTCACGAATCACCCAATAAAGCAATGATTAATTAATGGTGTCTAGTCAATCATGCAGAAAAGTAGAGACCATTCGCTTACAAATACTTCGGTACTTTCACGACTTTTATTTTCAACTGAAACCCGCTGAACTCTGTCAGTAAGCCATGAATAATTTTTGAAGGGTAATTCTACAAAAGAGGAATCTCGAGTACCGTAAGTAAGAGTTAAATCTGTACAGAAATGATTCATGCTGTATCTACTGCTAATATTACCTAACAGTTTCCAAGGTCAACCTAGCATCAGCTATTAGAAAGACGTCTACCTTTCTTCAACCAACGGTCACATAAGGAGTTTGGGCGATTCAGGCATGTTACATGTACAGGCTATATTATCACCCCAGAGAACAGCGACAAGATGAAGTGAAAATCTTTATGAGTTTTTGACCATTCGTTTTTTATATATAGTAGATATTTTGGAGGTAAATAATTTAATTAATAAGTACAAATACCGTTACATGAACTTATTATTATAAGTACCTATTATGTGTTACTATAATCCAGAACAAATCAGTCAATTGAGACTCAATCGGAATTTACTAGTTTTACGTCAATGACGGCCTAATCATGTTAATCAAATAATTACTATCAATTAATAAGTTAACGATAAGACAAATATTAAATTAAGTAATCATCATCTCATCATCATCTGCTTAGCCTTTTCCCAACTATGTTGGGGTCGGCTTTCAGTCTAACCGGATGTAGCTGAATACCAGTATTTTACATGGAGCGACTGCCTATCTGACCTCCACAACCCAGTTAATACTGGGTAATACGATACCCCTTGAAAAGACTGGTTGTCAGACTTTTCGGGCCACTGACTACCTAACGACTGTCAAAGATCTACAAATGACACCCGGGACCAACGGCTTAACGTGCTTTCCGAGGCACGGAGGAAACTCTGTAAGTAATTGGTGGTCACCCATCCACAGACCAACCTAGGCAAGCACGGCTTAACCTAAAGATCGACCCGAGCGGCTGTTATTATTTAGCCACAAGCTCCTCAAATTAAATTAAGTAATATTAAAAACAAACCTACAACTAAAAGGGCTTTTGTTAAATCAAACAAAGAATCAATACTTTTTACCTTTTTGTCTTTCTATGATAAGATGAATAGATTCTGAAATGCCTAGGTGTTATTTTAAGACCTAGGCAATTCAGAATCTATTCAGATTACTTTAGATTTTAATGTTCTCTAAATTGTTACTACTAAGTACAATTTGATAATAAAACTCATTGCGCAGATCACGATGCCTAATACCTGTTGCCTACCTAATACAATAAACACTTACCTAGTGCACATTTCGTATCACGTTTATGGTATCAAAGTCTGAGAGGTTATTGCCCTGTTGCAGTTCGAAATAGGATTTAGAAGGAATGCAATAAACAAGAATATTAAATTACTTACATAATGTCAATAAACCGTGAATAATATTGTGAATGACGTAGTGAATCATAAGTTAGCTGCTACGAAATCCCTACGGCGGCGTAAAATAAACCCACTACAGTTGATTCATATCCTGTGACCATTCATTTATTTAGGTGGTAGGTACCTAATGTATTTGTTCGTAGCGTGATGTAATTCGGTACGATTCAATTTGTTTTATTTGCTTAATACAATGAAATGAAGAAGATGACGTAAGTAACATGAGTAATCTCGATGTAAAATGTTTTTTTTATTCATTGTTATTACTTCTTCTTATGTTTTTGTTATCCATATTATTTAACTCTTACTCTCACACGGTATCTCTGTAAAACTTAATTCTAGCCGTAGAAGGGGTGAACTGTAACACAGGTTTTTCCCAAAAACCTACATCAGGCACCTTCTCACAAAGGTGGAATATAGCTGAGACTTTATTTTGTACACAGTGAAGAGAGAACAAATGATAAATCATCATCATCATCATCTGTTGCCCTTATCCTAATTCATTTGGGGTCGGCGCAGCATGTCTTCTTCTTCCATACTTCTCTATTACTCGTCATCTCATCAGACACCCCCTTTCTTGCACAGTCCATCCATCGTTTCTTTGGTCTTCCTCTACTCATATACCCATCCACATTCATACTCAAAACTTTCCTCACAAATGATAAATAATAATAATTAAATGATGAGAGGAAAATAAAATTGAAAAAATAAAAGATCGACCGAGACATTTCCTACAATTCAGAAGAAGCGACCTTTTCATCAACAGGTCATGCTATAGATCGTTCCAAGTATAACTTGCAACCTTTTACATTTAATAATAAAACCTAATGTCAATGAGGTCAATTTAATTAATAATGAAGAGTGCATTGCCGAATTTTTGGGTCACCTTGTGTTGTATAATTTACCTATGACTTTCACAAGGTTGTCTTGAATGCCTACTAAGTTATCAAGAGAGCAAGCTACTTGATATCGATAACATTACTGGCGTAAATATTTATATTTTATTTAGGTATTTTGCTTTGAACTGACGTTAGTGAAATTAAGAACAACAATAACGGGAATTTGAAATAACATAAGATAACAAGTTAAGATAGTGCTATGTGATAGGGCCGATAGGTATTTATGTAACTTTAACTACGTAACAAAGTGATATTATAAAACTGCTTGCTTCGACATTACATATTTTCTGTTTATTTTTCATGATTCTGAATTTTATCTCGGAGAATCAGCATTTTAGTGATTGGTATAAAAAATAAATATAAATATTTATAAATTTAATAAAAAACCCAGGAACGGTCCAAATGAAAATAAAATATGCATCTAAAAGCTTATTATAGTTTCACACAATCATGACACGTTCTTAAATCCAAGTTACAGAAAAGTTCTTGTAGAGAAAGTTTTGTCAAAGCTCTGTACTCGTAAAATCGTACAAGGCTCCACAATATTCTCAGCGCTCTAATTTATTAAGTAAGTCTTCGAGAACAACTTTATTTTCCAACTTGACATTTGACATATAATATTGGAAACTGGTATTCCGTATTCCATTATAATATGTCAAATGTCAAAGAACTCTTGATTTTGACACAAACAAGGGACCAACAAAGTTATGCATGACGTAATTTTGTGCTAATATTAGATTTAAACAAAAAACAGATAAAGGAATTATTTTAGTTTCATTCCAGATAGCGTCAATTATTATACAGAATGATTTTTTCAGTGGCGTGGATGGCTATACCCGAAACTACGAGGAATAGCGAAAAATACTCAAAGTACTCTCGAACCCGATTTTGTTGAAAACTAAAACTGCATCATTATATTTTTTTAAATCATTATTCCTAACCAGGAATCCAACCCGTAGATTTTGGAAAAAAAACTGTATGATCACACCATTCGATAGTGTCACTAATAAGGATCAAACTCTAGAAGGTAATGACTTACGGCAAACTTAAGAAAAATGTTAAATTTTAGATTTTTTCATATTCTAAATTAATTCCTTGATTGATAACACCCGCAGCGCAGTCGATCTATACAACACTACGTTCTAATTTTAATTTTATTGACTCTTCGCAGTTAAAGGCCACAGTAAAAAAAAAAAAAATCGTAAACAATTGAAATTAGAACTTACTAGTGAGTTGGCGCTAATAGTGATTTTGTTCGACGTTTCGTTGATTACTGTCTACTAACTGTTGGCATACTGTTATATATTTTATCAAAAACGAACTGTTTCCTTTAGTTTGCCGTATGTTATTATTTCCCAGTATTTGATCCTTACTAGGGAGACTATCGAATGGTGTAATCACACAGTTTTGTTTTTTCAAAATCAACGGGTTCGATTCCTGGCTAGGAATATTGATTTTTTTGAAAATCTAATGATGCAGTTTAAGTTTTCATCAAAATTGAGCTCCTCCTTTGAGTATTTTTCTCTGTCCTCTTAGTTTAAGATTTGGCCAACCAAGCTCACTTCAAAAATTCAGCCTGTATATATTAACTACCTTCTTTTACACTCACTTTTTATTTTGTCACTCAGTATAAGTTAAAGTACAGGAATCTCGTTCACAAATTTTCACAGGAAATACGTGACTCCTGCACTATGCTCATTCATTCGTTTCCTTTTCACTATTTCATTCGTTTCATTGCACAGCTTCGAAAGATTACCAAGTTTTTTTTACTACTCACTACATAAGGTATGTAGGTATTCTTACCCGTTACTTTGTGCGTGAGGGTGCAAGTTATGAGAAAATCAATATTTATGGTATCAGAACAGTATGGTATCCAAGGTCATACAAGAATGTACACGAATGGTGTGTGGGATTGTGCTATCGGCATACAATTTTCCACTAATTAGTAGGTACCACCGCACAGCAGCGTGGGCTTCATTTGATTTATCTGTATCATTTCCAGGTGACCCGAAGTAAAACGCCCAAATTATCTTTAAATGGCCACTATTATTGAGTAATTAAGCGGTTATTGGCATAAACGTGATTCACGCTTTGAACGCAATACAGAATGCATTAGTCTTATCTACTAATTATGCACTTAGAGGGCGATAACCTACGATTCGAACGGATTTTCCATTAAATTACTGAAACTTTCCGCGATGTCTTATGTGACCAATACAAACTGAGGTGTTAAGAGTTTTCATGAAAATCGTAATAAAGAAAATATTAAAGAAGAACTTTTACAAAAAAGGTTGCGTTGTTGTATTAGTATGAATTAAGAGTACTGGCCATTTGGCCAGTCAACAATAGTAAAAACCATTTAGCTTATGGAGAATAAATAAATATAAAACGTTAACGGCATCTCAGAATTATTTTCAGTAAAATGTCCAGTAACTGTTAGGTAAATATTGAAATGATAAAAAGCACCCAGTAGTTTTAAGTACAAAAAATATTTATTATATTTCAATAATAAATTAGATGGCAATAAACGCAAAATAAATTAATTCTTCTAAAAAGGTTTATTTGAACTAGGCCCTAGTTATCTAACCTTTTTAGAAGACTTGTTAAAAAAACAATGTAATTTTGACAAATAAGAAAAAAATGGCGGGATCATGTTTTTGAAAGTGTTTTCTTAAGTTTTCCTACGAATATTTTACACAGACTACACAGCATAATTATGTGTTTCGTTCCGATATTTTTTTTAGTCGAAATATATATTAAAATGTTGTTATTCTTTGATTATAAGAAATATTTCTGAAGCTTTAAAAGTTATGTTCCTGAAAGCCTTTACTTTGAAACTATAAGAAGAAAACTAATAAGGTATGCAAGTTTTATTTCTTGATTGGTAATGCGAAAATGTGTAAAAGTAAAGTTTTTTGTGATGAGTACAAAAAATTAATACCTGCAGTCAGTATTTTTTTTCACTTACGTATCCTGAAAATTAATTTAAAAATTAAATTTAAGCTTTTTAAGTTACCCTTCATAATTATGTTTTAAACTGAAAACGACGCTGGTCCTGAAACTAGAAATAAAAAAGAAAACGCTTACAATTTCTATTTTTCCTTTCAAAGATTTATCTAGTTCTAGTAATGATTTAAATTAATAATATACAGTTAGTTTTTGAAACGCAGTTACTGTCCAGTAAGCATTAAGTAGGTTATCATTTGACCTGAGAAGTGCGTCGTTGATAGATTTGGCTAATGACGTCACAGGTCGCGTGTACTACTAATATTAGGGCTTATTCACAATAATCATGTTCAACTTATAAAACAAAACGATTGAAAAATACGAAACAAATGCACTCAAAATACGGTTTAAAAAAAAACAGCTTACTTAGGACTTAAAAATATTGATGACTCTCACTAGTTCCATGACACAATACAACTTTGTTTACGGAAAACGGTTTAAGTTACACCTTATCGAACTACAATATGCCTAATGCCGGATATCTAAGAAAGTAATTAAAGGCTGTATGCAATACTAGTTCCTAGAGTACTGACCAGCAGTTCTAGTCCGTATTCCGTGCCGTGATAAGGGCTGTCGTAACCGACCCTTCAGGGAAGTTAGACAATCAAGATTTACTCATAACATTAGCGTTCTGTTTCCATTCAAAAACGTCGTAAACACCTTTTGGCAATTGCTCTTTATATTAAATCCCTTAGGAGGGCGTGCGAGGCGCTTACGCAAGCCGTTAACGATTGGTCGCGCTTGCGTTGCGCTCACTCCGCTCTAAACAGGTCGTTCACCTCAGCCATTCACGCAAGTACGTAGATTTGGAAACCTGAGGGCCAGCTGAGTTGTTGTACTTTCATACTTGCTTCCAACTCCTTTCTTTATTGAAATAAACAGCCTACAAAGTAGCAAATCGGAATATTTTTCAGTTTACTTTTGCAGTCTATTTTTTTCAGATTCGTTAAGTTATAAAGGTACTGTAATTTTAAGATTTTTAATGTACATAATTGTGATTAATCTAGAGGAATATTAGCACTAATTGGAGTCTGTAACCGTAGGTCTCGAAATATAAATACAAGCGATCACAATCTTCCGGTCGTATTTATTTCGTCTTGTTACTCCTAATTGTTTATAATTATTTTATTTCATCGATAAAATTACCTTCTTTTAAAGCTAAATGAACCGTCATTCAATTACATGACATAAAAGAAACTAAATGTTTAAAAGATATAATATACATTGCATAATAACATTCAATCCTAGAAGAGCTGTAAGACTAACAGCTCCCTGTCATCACATATATCCTTCTTGAGAGGCAAACTCCTTACTAAGCTGAAATTTCACGTTTGAACAACTTTGTTCACAGATTCTCTGCAATGAGTAAAAGTCTTTAACTTTCCTTTCCTTTTACGTGATAAAGGAAAACGGCATGTCATCACAACACAATCTGTTTACTATTGCTTACATAATACACACTACAAATTGTGCGAATGACGCTTAATACGTAACGTGAGGAGCGTTTCGGGTTACGTCGCGTTGCAATCCCGGGAAGACATTACGGTTTCGACACGGTCTGAACTGGGCAGCACGAGACACTTCCACGTAAAGATATGCGAACCCCGTGAGATTGCCTACCCACCAGAAATGCCGCGGAAAAAACGCTTACACTGTACATAACCTTTGCTGCACTTCACTTTTCACTTAAAAATAAATAAACAGCAGTGACACACGAACTCTATTTTCAATACTGTGATGACGGGCGGGTAAAATATCTGATATTATATCCGGTGTAATTATATGCAACATATTACTCAGCGCCTAGAGGTGACATTGCTTGTAATTCTGCCCACCACCCGCAGTGAACGTGAGGATTATTCACTCAGTAAGCGTATATGTTATCCAAAAATTCAATTGTCTTGAGCAACTGATATGCAAATAATCTGACTTTACAACATATCCACTTATAATGATTCAAATTATTATTGTTTAAACTTTATAATAATACGAAACATCTTTGTATGCTATTCAAAACAAATATAAAAAAGAGAACATTAACGAAATGTCAGAGAGCTAACTACACATTTCCAATGCAAAAAACGCAGCTGCTCTTTCTCATATGGATATAAAAGTTGAAAGAGTTTCAACATCTGCGGCGGGTATCGACAGCTTTATGTCCGAAATACGAAACATCGATACAGCGCATCGTTTCGTTTTCTCTGAACAGTACAAGATCGTACGATAATATTATCAACAAGGTGTTCGTTACATATGTCTTACATTTCGCCAAATGTGCATCGCACTAGGTTTGGTTTAACGACCCTACATTACATTACATTACACTACATACATCATGTGACTAAGCGTTTTCAGGATTATAATATCCATTTCTAAGAGTTGCTACTGAATTATCTTACCTCTTCAGTAGTATTCCTAGTTTTTATCAACTACCTAATTATTTATTAGAGAAGCTCGACATTAGTAATTGAGACATTTTAAAATGAAAGTCATTAGTAATCGTGTGTAATGGTAATCCATAATTGTAAGGACTCGCCTAATATGAGTTGTTTGGTCTTTATTTATCTGAAAGCTACGCCAATTGCGGTAAGCTTGCGGGAAAATTGACTAAAAACATACGTTGAGGAAAAATTATATACTACTACGCAGTTACAATACCATAATAATTAAAACATGAAATTATTCCTCGAATTATTTATTTTAAGTTTAGTAGGTTCATGCACTAATAAAATTAGTGTTAACCCGTTCGTACAAAGTGTCAAGTAGTAACTGTTTAGATTTTACGGAATACTTATCACAGCGTATCGATAAGCCTGACACAACAAATGGAATATTATATCGTTGTGCTGGTGTGGGTGGTCATGTTATTATAATCTGTTTCGAAACAGTACACAGCGCGCCGCTATCAAAACAAAATAATTATGTTTTCCATTACGCACGCAAAACACTGATTATGTAATCAAAAGAAATGAACTTTTAAGTGTAAAAGCTTGACTTGAGCACAGTAAAAAGTGATGGCGGCCGGCACGGCGCCGGTCACGTGACGTGTGCGTGTCGTAGCCTGTAGGGCTCCCGGTTATCACACATGTTATCACCCTGACGTATAGGTAGTGTAAAAATGGTGTCACCTACTTTTTGCATATTGAAGGTCGGTGATAATAATTTTTATTATAAAAATCGTATAATCATCAAATCAGTCGATCTTCGTGTCACGGACAACCAGAATCATGCCTACTTGGATAAAATTCAGAGTACGTACACTTTTTCGATGCGTGTATGTTAATTTTATTTAAATTATGGAACAACGCCATAATAGTAAGCATGTTATTTTAGTAACGATCAATAAACTTACTCTGCCTGTATACGACTCTATGTTTAAGTACCTTAAAATCTAATTTCAATAAAAAGCTTGTAGAACAGAAAGCTCATCTACTTACCCCATACTCTCGATATCCTAATCAATTCCTGAATCTCTAAAAATAATTAAATGCACCTACTCATCAATTATACAGTAATCCGCATAGTCGATATTTTTCTCGGTTAAACAAAAATATATCCATAGTAAAGCATCATTGGCTTAACGACAAGTGTATGTACAATTACATACTTGCTCAAAATTGATTAATTGACAACATAGTTCAAAGCGGTTACTATGCAACGTTGTATTATTTAGACAACTCTGAGTAGCTCGGGGAAATGCGGAAATAGACACATGAACAAATAAATTGTGTTTTTTTAATCAGACGCGAAGGCCCTTTTTATTTTAATATATTATTGAGCGTCAAAGCACCAAAATTTTGTTGCAATTTCCTTATGAGACTTCTTTAAATTTTCAAATTCCGAATTTAAACTAACCCTAATATTAACACCGAATATCGTTAAATTAGGACCTATCTATTCGTATATACATCAATTTCGCCCTCTGAGTATACTAAAGGGAGTAAGAGGGGAGAGTCCCACCGGTCTGAAAACACATTCAGGATGCCATTGGAGGAGGAGCGCAAGCGCCTCATGGAAGAGCATCGCTTCCGCACGGTTGCGGCGAACCCGTCGACGCATGCTTGCGCGAACATCCCTGACGCGCTACAAAGCCACGGCAACCCCAAGAGTACCCTGAATCCGTTTTTGTACTGTACGCGCTGGTCGCTGTATGCCTGCTGCGTATACTTGGTCCATAGGCTGCACGTGTAAAACAAATGGCGGAAGGCCTTAAAAAGCGTTATCCTAACAGAGTCAGTACAGCGTGCAAACCTGTGGGCCAGCATGTTGCTTCGGACAGCCAGTGATTTGGGCTCCCTGTCTATTTCTACATTGTCTTTTAAGTCATCAGAGACCCAGTGACCCAAATATTTAAACTTCGAAACCTGACCTAACGGAGACCCAGAGAGAGAGAGTTCAAGCAACTGTTTGTAGGTTAAAGTACCCGATATAAAAACCAACCATTATAACTCTTATCGGTATTGTATTTGAGCCCATGAGCCACTGCATAACTTTCACAAATTTTAAGAAGCCTCCTCAATGCACCGATAGATGGGCTCAGCAGTACCATGTCATCGCGTAGCTGATGTTGTTCACGCAAACACCGTCCACGTGACAACCGATTTTGGTGCTACTGAGCCCACCTATAAGTTTGTTTAAGTATAGATTAAAAGACGGGGTGAGCCCCCTGCCCCACCCCACAATCCAACCCATACATATCAGAAAAAGAGCCTGCCCACTTAACAGTATTATTTTGACTACTGTACCAATATCTGAACAGTGATATTACATCAGCCGAGACAGTAGTGTCGTGAGTGAGTTATGCCAGAGCAGGTCATAATTGACCAGGTCGAAAGCCCTCGAGAAATCCAAGAAACACGCTATTACAGGAGTCTTTCTGTCTCACACACACACACAGTCATACACACACACACAATACAGGACAGTCTGCTTAAGGCATAAAATTCCACTATCCGTTGATAAGTTCGGTCTAAAACCAAACTGACCATCCTCGACAGCGATTTGTTTAGCTAGAATTTTATATCGAATAATAAGGAACAAGGTCTCCACGATCGACACCACATGTTTAGAACTTATAACCCTTCATAAAATTACCATATCACAAGAATACGTGCCTATATAAAAGAATAACGCATTGAAATCCTATCCTTTTTTGGTTGAGTTTTTCCTGTAAGTATCATGGCCAGAAACCAGTATGCGCCCCAAATTTATTCAGCCAGTGTCAGAGGTTGTACGATAAATTGTAGGGCTTCTCGTATGCTAAGTATGTATGTGTAGCTCACGTTTCTGTCCCACGTGATCTCATTAAGGGCAGGTGACAATTTACTAATAGATTAATCAGTATGTTTATCACACAAAATGGAAAAAGTTTTGTGTGAACACATCGCAAAAATATTTTTGCTAGACTATTTATTACAATAATAGGAGCAGAAGTTACTCGTCTTGATATCTTACGAAGGTATCAGGGAATATTATGGGAAAATTATTGAAATTTATTATGCTTTTATGCCCTTGCTACCCTATAGTACGTTTTGTTTTGACTTCTCGAGCACGCCGCAGCGGCGCCGTCAAGGAAATGATGACGGATGAATTTTCACAATCGAGATCGAGTAGACATTCTCAATAAGTAGAACACTCACGCGTTTTGTCTAATTTCAATTTTTTATTGTTAATATTGCATAATAAATCAGTTAGTAGTTAAGTGTCTAAATAGTTAATCTGATTGTCTTAAAAAGTGCGGGCATACACGCATCATAATTGCGTAATAGATGTGATACAAGAGGTTTATGAAAAGACAAGATTCAAAACAGGGTCCATTCTGCTACACGTGTAGATTCTGAAATAAATCAGACTAGCACTGAAAATTAAATACCTACTAACAAAAAGTCAGTGAAGGCTACTACGAAAATTCAAAGGTACATTTATGTCAAGGAGTAAATAATCGAGGATAAACAAACACTGCCTGCGCGCGTATGTTCACTGACGTCGATGTACCTTTTGTCAGTAGGTACGGCCTAATTAACTTCCATTCATGACAAGGCGTTGAATAGAGCCTCGTATTAATTACCTAAATCTGTCAATGGATTTGTGCTGACGCAACGTCGCTTAGTCTAAAAGTAGAATTTAAAAAAAACATTGGAACATGTCATTTTTTTCAAGTTTTATCGCGATTTTTATTGATCTGATGGCTCCTTGTAAAGAAAATGTTACAATTACGGGAACTCTAAATCAAATCATCCTACTTGCTAACCTTATCTTTGGCTACCCTTACTTAACTTGTTTGTTTGTTCGTAGTATTAAAATCCTCAAATGACCGTGATTTAAAAAAACCTTAAGCTATACCTGAACTCGAACGATTGTAACTTCGTTTGTTTGTCACGAAGTTTGTACCGAGTAGATACCAGCGCCCACTAGTGTATAACTGGTTTTAATTGTTTGTATAATCAATAAATTTAAAATAATATCGGATTAATGAATCGCTATGTCATTGTTATCTATTAAATACTGACAAGTTGATCACCGAACTTAAATTGCCTAATAATAACCGATCAACTAAATAAGTAAATTACTTAGTTAAAAAGCAAGATATTCATTGACAATTTTACTTTTTAGATTATTTGTCTAGAATGTTTGTATGAAGTTGGTTAAAAATAAAACAAAATCGTCTTATAATTTTCCTTACAAGAAAAATTGCAGAGATTTGGAGAATTATTTTTGCTTAGAAACAGAAACTTTCTGAAAATAATAAGTAATAAATTATCACGGAACATTGCACATGAAATAAATATCAGCAAAGACGCCATCGCCAGTCGGATTTGGCAACGAGAAGGGAAGCAAATGATACTGCTGTAATAATTTAACTATAATCGCGTATTAATTCGCCTCATGTCCTTATGCTCTCAATAAATTGACGATTTGAGCCATGGTATTGGTAAGAATCTTTTGTATAGTTTAGTGCATATCTTCTCTGCATCTCTCTCACTTGTAAGAAGAAAAAAGTACGCCCGCATAGTATATTACAACGAGGACTTAAGTCCTCGTTGTAATATACTATGCTATGCTCAAAGTACTTATATAAACGAATTTGGCTCTTTGTTTGGCAAATGAGACAACGCTTATAGTTCCTAGACTTTGACAGACTTGGTAAGAATTACAATTAAATAATTTTATTGTCATTTGAACACTCCCATACAACGATTTTCCATGTGCGTGTTTAGAACGTATTAATTTGAAGACTCTGTAATGTTGTATACCGGGACAACCATAATTATATTTTTAATCCATCATTACGTTGTGTTCAAACCTTCATACTACAATGGTTTAATAATACCAGGCACTTTTATTATAATTGAGTCAATTTTTCTACCGCGTGATTACAGTAGATTTCTAGTTTTTTTAGTAAAACTCTGAAAATTGGCAATAGAAGAAGGCAGCCGCATGTTAAGTTGTATCAGTGCCAAAACTGTGCTTTCACTAGTGAATCAAAACGTTTTATTTATGCATAGTGAGCACAACATATCTTCCACTTTGTATCTAAGGGCTAAGCTCAGTGCTACGATCGTTAACATTTTCCATCAGAAAAAAAGTTAGTTAATTTGTCTGAAGCTTGCTTGATAGCAATTAGCAGACTGCTGTCGTAATGACACAAATCTGCACAGATTTGGGCAAAAAGAATATTTGTGACGTGGTAATCACTATAGTTATCATAAAACAACGAGAGGGCGAAAAGGGCTATCCACATTGCTAACAACTGTTATCGGAAGCACAAACACGAATTTTGTAGAATCATTGAATACAGTAACAAAAACATTCATCCTTGTAACATAAATATTCAAACCTGTTAAGCCTACAAACAACATACAAAAAATTCCATGCTCTAAGCAATCACTACTCTAAGTAGATAATAAAGAGCCTTCAACGATATAAATATCTCTTACGATTGAAATAGGAAGTAAGATAATGTTTGTTGTATGTCATTATGGAATTGAGGTCAATGAAAAAGCGTTAACAATATATGCTTATTAATTTATCTTTAGTTCATCTTCAATCGTTATAATATATATAATTATGTTAACGGAAAAGTATGTAATCAGACATTGAATACAATTCCTAGGAAATGTGTACAATACCTAGGTTTCACACATTTCCGGTAACAATTACAATTCTTGGTATTTTGTTTGTAATAGTTCGATAAACGTGCCTTTAAATTACTAATTAATTAAAGTTAACTAAAAACTTCGTTATTGCCTCAAGAACCTTTGAATAAATTAGAAATGCAATGGTTTATGATGGTCATAATTAAAATGTGTTAATAATTTATAGTATATAGCGAAAATATTTTTTTTACAGAAGTAAACCCAAAAGTTTTTCTTTCGGCAACACGGTCCTAACTCAGTTTATGTAAATAATTGATTTTTAATTCCGGAAGGTATGGCTTTAATCTATAAGAGTACAAACAGAAATTATATTCTTGTATAAATGAATTTCGGAAGTAATTGCGGAAAGTTTTCCAAGCCAGTATTCAGAGCCTGAAGCTACGAGCACATACACATCGCTTTGCTTGTGGTTTTCAAGAACAAAACTAAATTCCTTGCCAAATACGTAAGTACATGAAATAAAAACATAGAAAATGGCTCTGAAGCTGGGCAGTCCTTATCCATGCAGTTCTTTCTGTAAGTATATTTTGGTTGGCGACTGTATTGTTGCGAGTTTGTGCACCGTCAAAGTTTTCAGAACGGTAGTTTGTCTAGTCCTGAGGCAGTCTGCACAGCTTTAATGAAACATTTCACACCCAAAGCGTGATCCTCGGTTACGATGCGTCACAGGATGGCGATCAATGCACACAGTGTCTCTGGGGACGATGCAGTCTCTCAAACGTAGCGTTTTATACCCGCTGGTGCGCAATGACCTTCCCTAAAACAAAATAATCACGCTTTTTTCTAACTACCTATCTTTAAACAAGTCTACCCTGGGTTTATCAGTTCCATTGACGATGGAAACCATTATATAACCGATCACGCGACTTAAATGCGTCGAAGGAGTAATCTAACAACATCTGCTGATAGGAAATTTCGAAACTCGATAACAGTCCAGATAATTCCGCTTCACCGATAAAAGGGACGGTCATTGATCTCTCGGCCTAGGAGCAAAACGTGACTAGTTAATTTATTTATACGAAGCTGAAAACTGATATTGCAACGAAAGATATCGTTACGTTTGTATCGTACGGTGGTCAGCAAACTTAATCGATATCAGTCGCGGTTTGGAATGCTTAGCACGGGACACTTAATATACCGATGTGTCGGTAGCTCACGCCCATTTGATAGTCCCTTATCTGTTAATACCTGCTATCAGGACATCACACTGTACAGCCCTCAAACCACGCTGCTCGCTTGTTCCTTTTGAAAATCCGGTTTCTAAATACAGGATTATTAACTTTCTGCCTACCTCCTTGAGAACAAGGCGTAAGTTTATGTATGTAACTCATAAAACCACTGACATAAATAAAATTACACTGGTGTAACTAAAAAACAACTGGCTGGCCCTGAAAAAATAACGGAACAGTGTCTTATGTGAGACTGTTAGAGCGTAGGCTCTAATAGTTCTTGAACAGACCATCATTGTTATCGTATGATGAACCTGTTGTTTTTACATTGTCAGGATGTTTCCATATTATATGATGGAAAAATCCACAACTCTCACTTAAATAAAAAGCAGGTCTTCGGTCCGACCCTGTTTAGTGAACAATTTTCTTAAATTATTTACTGTTGTTCTAGTGTGTATGAAAAAGTCGGTGAAAAGTGTTTATATGAAAAACAATATTTTCACATTGTTAAACCAACCAACAAAACAAAATTGGTCATTGGTTATCTTCATTAAGCTTTTCAGGAGGTTAACGTTACACTGCATTGATATAACATTTGATTCGTAAAGGGGGAAACAATAAACTACGTTTCAGTTTAAATGAAATAGCTATAGGATGCTTTTCAGGACTGGAATTAGTCATCGAATATCTTTTTCGCTTTAAATTCGATTACAGTTATGACACTTTTACAAAAAGATCTAGTAATCATAGTCGAGATCACAAAAAGGTTCTGTGTACAAAAGACGGCAACTACTTACTATCGATGTTATGCTATGTTATTTTTTATGCTATGCCCTTAATTTTCGTAGTATTTCCGTCAACAGTTGACACAATCGTTTTTGGTACAATAAAGCGTCCCTGACTGAACAATAGTACGGGTATTCGTTCAATGGTACAATTGATGTAGGTAGGTAGCAGCGCTCACAGTAATCACTTATAGGTTTTCAAAGGCAATTGTAAACAGAATTCGTTGTCCTAAATTGCATTTTTCTTTTAATTTTCCGGATATGACTATAATGAAGTCGAATTTTGAATGAAGCTTTTACACAAACCTTATTTAATTTAGGAGATATAACTACTACTACTTTATAATTAGATGGTCCTTTTCTCACACACTATTGTCTACATTTCTTTTTCATTTCTCCTTTTGCAGGTCTGCTGGTAGAAATTTCTTAAGAAATAATCAGTACATATGTACTCAAATATTATAATGTTATTTTCCTGTGTTGTCTACTGTGTGTATAAAAATAGTAAAATAAAATAAAATAAATAGTCTATGTTATAAAATAAACATTAATTTTACTAGAAGTTTTTTCAGTGAGTTTTTTTCAACAAAACAAACGCAACTCGAGACAATCAGCAGAACTTTATCGTGGGTTTTTTATTATACCTAAGGTTATTTTTAATTTAGAGTTAGATAATATAATTTACCAACTTTTCCTTACGTAACCGATAAAATATTAAATAACACACATCTTTGTTTACATTGTCAAGAACATTATTTTTCACTTTGACAAAGATTACTCATACACAAAACAACAACTATGTATTAACCTAACAATAATTATAATTACAGTATTACTCATATGAACTTTGTTCGTGAATAATTGTCTATTTTACTTAATATTCTTTGTTATTAAGGAATTCTCAGACAAAGAAAAACGTATTGTTCGTAGTAAGTCGTTAAGCCATGAAAGTTGCATTTGCATAACGAAGATAACACGGGTTGCACTAATCTGACTAATGTTAGCTAAATTCTAGCTAAGAGGTTTAAACTAGAAGAGGACTTGTCTTCTATGTGGCATAGTATTTGTTTCTATTTGTTTGTACTATATGTTTGTCTCTTGTACTCGAAATTATGTATTATTCCAGGCACCTCGCCTGTAAATTCATAATTTCATAAATAAAATTACATAATTTCAGTACATAATCGCGCACATCAAAAGTTCTGAACTACGTAGTTGCTGTTTAAACTGCATATGTGTCAATAAAGTTACATGCGAAAACTTGGGAGAACCAAGCAATTATTACAAGAGAAATGAATTAATATTTAATGTTAGTTTAGTTATATTTGGAAATGCGAAAATTAGCAGTGACATTGCAATACTATAGGACTTAGGGGTCCTAAATTTACGGAGTCATGATTCAGCATAGTCTAGCAAAATCAAATAAATTTATAAATGTGTTCGCGAAAATGCCGAGCCGACTCGAACATAATTAAGCGACCGTTGATGCCGGGCGAAGTTGCCCGATTGGCACGACCGAATGAAATCCGAATAGCTATGTGTAGTAATTGCTTAAGATTAGCTTCGAGTTCAATAAGCTAACGAATTGAATGTGCCCGACATGTGTGTTGGGCCCTTAAGAGTTTTGTTAGTCCATAACTTTATCTATAGGCAACTGCTACGTCGGAGCGCATTTCAACTAAAAGTTACACATAGATGTTAATTATGAAACACATACGAAAATATCGGAAAAAAAACGGACTGAATTGAAAATTTTCCGTCTACGAATGTTACTTGCTACTAAGTTATAACCACAACCATGTCGAATATTTAATTAGAAAAACCACAAAATGAATTATTAAAACAGAATACATAATTGTTACTTAACTTTTCGAAATCGATTACGAACAGTAAATCACAAGTCCTGTTTCTACAAACGTCACCTGCCTCTACCTAAGGACTAAAGTTTTCATCACTTCTGGATTTCTGAATTATCTTAGCAATGTGTGTGTACTATTAGGTATACAGGCCTAGCCTTTCGGGGATTACAGGCGTGAAGTTATGTTATCTTAGAAATTAATTAAGCCCACAATTTTATTCATAACTCTCATTTATCAATCCATTCTCCGTTCAAATATTATTACCAAATGACGATGGTCGGAATTTCCCAGCGTTCTCTGAGTACCTACGTAAGTAAGGTTGGTCCATATTTAGTAAGTATTTACTGTATATTAATGTTAAGTCACTGGAAAATCTATTCTCATTATAAGCATGATAAGTCCTTATGTGAATTTCAAGGATCTAAATCAATCAACACACACAAATTAAAAGTTCTCTAATTTTATGAGACCTACAGTAAATACTACAATAAATACTATTATAGCCTACCTTTTATATTTTGTAATATTCAAGTTTAAAGAATAAAAAAAAACTGTTTAACTATGATAGCGAACGCAATCGTTTTACATATGTTATTCGTAATCGATATCTTAACAAGTTTAAAGCACTATAATAGTGAGCGTGTTATTAATAGTTTTATATTTCATAGTAAAGTTCATAAAGTCAGTAAAACAATACGATTGCACCAGTTGTATGACTACTCTCTGTTATCATGATTCGAAGTGAATGAAATGCAATATTAAATCATTAGTATTCATGCTACATAGTATTATAACCAACTACATCTTTGAGCAAAGATGTTAGTCTGGATATCATTAAAAAAAAAGATTTAATATTATCTTACTAAAGTAAAAGTCTAATTATTATGTAATCGCATTATATAATACATAAGCATTGAGGAAAACCCTGTCTGGTTTTTGTTTATCAATTTACTGCAATCTTAAATTTTATCGATATTAAGATAGAATTGAAACTAGGTTACTGACACTTTTACGACTAGCTCTGAATGCATACGCACTACACGTTGTCCGCATTAGGTCAGATTAAGTTGCTAAAAAAATCGATGTGCTGTGAAATACCAGAAATTTTAACCACGAATATTTTGTGGCATGAGAAATAAGAGGTATTCTTCCTCACAACACTATCTGTGTATAAATTCTTAATTCCACATCATTATCATTACGCTTACCTTATATACACATGTATCCGTTTTCCTGTTATTACAAATGCAGTTTTCATCTTGTTAAGTTGCTAATCGGTGTTCTGAATCTTCGATAAGTAGGTACGTACTAAAAATAGGAATATAGTAATGTGCTTAGAACTAATAATTGACATGGATTTTATTCAAGCACATTACCTTTTATTGCTAGGTATTGTGAAGCCCCTCGTAAACTATAAAATAGGTGATACAATACGACGTCTAAACCTCAGTTAATAATTATGAAATAAAACACAAAATACTTCCCTATTTTTAAATCATCTCTCTATCACTGATTTTAGGTTGTTACTCAGAATGCCAACTACTTATAACATTCTGTAATAGTGGTTAACGTTTAAATGTAAATGTTTAAGCATAGGTATTGGATCACTATACTTAACACTTCATAATTTATACGAGTAGAAAGAAAACGTAGACACGATTATTATTAAAAGCGCCTTTTAATGAATGGGGTACCCGATCTCGTTGTATAATTTTAAGAGTGATATTTAAGTGTCGCTTAGAGGTCGAGCAGCGTAGAAGTCCGCCCAAGGCTCTCAATCGCGAGTCATCGACCCGCCGTCACCTTGCCTCGCGCCAACTTACGCAATTCGTTAATCTTATCATCTGCATGCGCACCCGCACGACCTCGATCTCCCCTCTCACCCCTCGCCGAATTTCGAAGTCTACATTAACATCAATAGGTAAAGCAAGTGAGGTCATCCCCAAAGTCAATTCTTATTTAACATTCAAAATGGGTAAGTACATTCACGACTACGACATCGAATTCGTATCACTTAATGCTTAGAACTTTTATATAATCATATACTTTAGTTTGTAGAACTTGCGTAGCACCAGTAATTTTACAAACAATGACAACTACGGTCAATTGATTTGTTTTATATTTGAATTAAATTTAGATCACGCAACTCAAAATGAACGCGGTCTACATTTAAAAAATAAAAGTGGTCTACGAGTTGAGTGCTACGGGTTTCGTAGCGCACCGGGCCGCTGCGCCGGAAAAGCGGCGGAGAGAGGAGTGCCTGCGCCGCGCCGGTGGGTAGAGGCCTGCGCGCGCGCCACCCAGTATTTATGCGCAAGGCCACGCCAGCGGCGCGCCAGTGCACAGACGTCGGTCGCACGCGATATACAATCACTGAGTTCTCGGCATCGCTCTATCGCGATTTACGATCCGCGCACTAATGCTACGTATCGTTTACTAACTTAAAAAATTCAACAGTTGTTTTTATTTATTCTAAAGAACAAAATAATCAGATAAAATGATAACAATGCTGTCAAATTCTAAACTTTTGTGGGGGCTATGGCAAGTGGTGAACTATTGTGCTTCGCGTATTACGCTGCCGCTGCTGCTGACGGCGCTCGGGTCGCTTCTGGCGCTGCTGGCGCTGCGGTTGCTGCGCGAGGAGCGCAAGCTCCCGCCGGGGCCCTGGGGCCCGCCCGTCGTCGGCTACCTGCCCTTCCTCGGAGTCCGCCACAAGACCTTCGTGGAGCTTGCTCGCAATTACGGCGCTCTGTTCTCTGCGCGACTCGGAAATCAGTTGACGATCGTTCTTAGCGACTACAAACTCATCAGGGAAGCTTTCCGAAGAGAAGAATTTACAGGACGTCCTCAGACTCCTCTTATGCACACTTTGGATGGTCTCGGTAAGTTTGCAAACCCTCAGAATAATTTTATTAATTTTATTGCAAATTCACATTTTTGGTTCAAAATATTTTTTCATGCTTTAATTGTATAGTGTTTATGATATCAAAATATTTCGAAGCAACACCATTGCATTTCAACTTTTTCTGCTCATTTATTTGATATTTACTGAAAATTTTCTGAAAAAACACAAGAAATGCTTAGTTAGACAATGTTAGTGTAGCCTATACAACATAACATACTGGCAAGAAAAGTGCACATGTGCATGTGGGCGTCACTAGCCCGTCCTTCTCGCGGCAGTGCGCGCGCGCCGCCCACCTCGTGAGCCCTCACTATAACGCCTCCCTCTATGCAGGCATCATCAACAGCGAGGGCCGTCTCTGGAAGACCCAGCGCCGATTTCTGCACGAAAAACTACGCGAGTTCGGCATGACCTACATGGGAAACGGCACGAAAATCATGGAAGGAAGAATTAAGGTTCGTAATAACATTATTTTTATCCTCAAATTCATAAAATTTCACTTGTTTTTATTCGTGAAATTAATTGGTTTTCAACAATATTAATGGGGTTATTTGTTGTTTAGACCGAAGTTTACGAGCTGATCGCTAACCTGCACCGGACGGAGGGAGCGCCCATCGACGCGAACCCTCTCCTCGCCCTGGGCGTGTCCAACGTCATCTGCGGCATTACGATGTCCTTGCGCTTCAGTAACGGCGACCCTCGCTTTGAAAGGCTCAACAATCTCATTGAAGAAGGCATGAAGCTATTCGGTGAAGTGCACTACGGCGAATACGTTCCTCTCTACAACGTAAGTAGTAACATTCATTCAGACTTATCTAAACTAGACTTAGATCTAGACTTATAACTAAAAAATCCTGTTTTTTTCACATACAGTACCTTCCCGGCAAAGCTCAAGCACAGGAGAAAGTAGCGAAGAATCGCCAAGAGATGTTTGATTTCTACCAAACACTGATCGACGAGCATCGTGAAACCCTCGATATCGATAACGTGAGAGATCTCATCGACGTATATCTGATCGACATCGAGAAGGCCAAGACTGAGGGCCGCGCCGGTGAACTCTACGAGGGCAGAGATCATGGTAAGTTTCATACAACAATCAAATAGTTTTTATTGAAATACAAGGAAAAAATAACTTTTAAATAGTAATTTAAACATTGAAGTTTTCTAATAAAGATTATTTTTTTCCCAGAACAACAACTGAAACAAATTCTTGGGGATTTATTTTCGGCCGGCATGGAGACTATCAAGTCATCACTTTTATGGATGATTGTATTCATGCTGAGAAACCCTGAAGTGAAGAGGCGCGTACAGGAAGAACTCGACGCCGTCATCGGTCGCGAACGGTTACCAACAATGGAAGATAGGCCAAATATTCCTTACACCGAAGCAACGATCATGGAGACGCTACGCTTGTCGAATATTGTGCCACTGGCAACAACACACTCTCCTACAAAGTAAGTATTAAAACTCTACATTCTGAAGGAAAACTTGATTAGAAGTTATTTTATGGCAAAATTACTTATCACTACCTTTTTTCTTAGGGAGGTCACCCTAAACGGCTACAAAATTCCCGCTGGCTCTCAAGTTGTACCACTGATCAACTGCGTACACATGGACCCCAACCTGTGGGACGAGCCCGACAAGTTCAACCCTATCCGGTTCATCGACGATACAGGCAAAGTCGTTCGTCCCGAGTTCTACATGCCGTTCGGCGTTGGCCGACGAATGTGCTTGGGCGACGTATTGGCGCGCATGGAGATGTTCATGTTTTTCTCGTGCATGATGCACCAGTTCGACGTGCAGTTGGAGACGGGAGCCGCGCTGCCGTCGCTGGAGGGTACGGTGGGCGCCACCATCTCGCCCCATGCGTTCCGCGTCAAGTTTAGCCCGCGCTCGGCGCCCGTCGCAGCCGCGCCTGTAACCGACCATCCTCACCTGCGCCACGTCGGCGCACACTAGCTGCTACCACTCCGTGCCACTCCGCGCCACACCGCGCCACACCGCGCCACAACGCGCGAACCCACCCACCAGTATTCAATGATCACTCGTTTTAGAGCGAATCGACAACCATTTATTTAAGTCTTTATTATATATCTAAGTGACGACATCGCCGTTACGATGCTCGAGGCTGTGCATAAAGTGTTCAATTAAATAGTAGACCGAACGTAACATATCTTGATATTAAATAGTAGACCGAACGTAACATATATTGATATTCCCATCGTTGAGATTATAAAATGACGTTTGTGTGAGTTTACAGTATAAGGGTGTTGGTAAACTAGAATGATAGGAACTTCAGCAAATCACACCATTAAACATTGTATTTAAGGTTTACGTTCTAAGTTCTAGTACCTATACCAAAATAAAATGTAGATTCTAGGTCATTATTTATTAGTGTGACTTGCGAGAATGTGGTCTGTTGTGTGTGTGATCTCATATACTCGTATGTTGCGTTACAGTAGGCTTTAGATGTAAGTTTGTAAGTGTTCATTTATATGTTAAGAGTAACATGTACCTATCAGGTATGCAGTAACATTCCATGGTAGTGTAACAACCAGCACCTAGTCTAGAGCGATATCGTCGCTATATAATAGAATAACGCCTAACTTTAATGTTCTTGTATTGTACTAAATTCATTGCGTTGCAACAAAGTTGCCCTGTACTGAACTGCAGTCGAATAAGTCTGTTAGCGCAGCACAGCGTTGTCTGTGTGACTATTATATGCTTTGTATGTAATGCTCTATTTTATTTTAAGAATGTATGTTTAAGTAATAAATTAACTGTGAAAATTTTAAATTGAACACCCTCTTTTATTAACACCTACCACAAGTTTGACGGAAATCCAAAAAGTAAAGTCTACCTCTACACGCAGAGTTAAACACGAGCGTGATATTATCATTAGTTGACTGTTGTAAAATATTTTTACACGAAATACTAAAGAAGCCTCCTGGCGTAATTATTCAATCGTTTTTCTCACAACATTCATAATCTATTCCGATCAATAAATACAATACAATAGAATACAACCTCACTAGATAGCGAAATATGGAAGAAGGAAAGGGAGGCGTTTATCCTGCAGTGGAACAACATAGGCTTATAATAATAATGATAAAATTCATTTGGCTTACAAAACAAAGTTTGTTGAACTTTTGGTCTTTCGTAACTGCAACATTTAAATAATTTAAACTGGTATATTGTAAAGGTGCAGTTGCGTGAACATAAACACTATTAAGTAATGTTGAAGGTGAATGACCCGTTGACAGTCTACGTCACAGATATAGGCACGTAGACCTGTGCAATTTGTACAAACGAGGGTATCGACAAGCTGACATTACTCACGGTCTTTTCCATTACTCATATGGCATCTATCGAATACTACAAACTTCCTCTGTTGTACTAATTATATACACTCACGTTTCTGCATGTAATTAGCAAAAGCTTTGCAAATAAAACGCATTGCAGAATAAATATCAATATAATTAAATATGTATTCACGTGGTATTTTAAAACTAAAGAAATAGTGGTTCTCACACAATGTTACTTTTTCGGAAAGCTTTATACAACATTCATTTTTTCATGTAACTTTCCTGACCCCATTGAGTACAAAGTCATCTTTATTTCTATATTAAATGCCAAATATCAACTCTAAACAATTTTCTTCCTGTTTCAAAAGCAGTTTCAGACTAATACACCTCATGATAAAAGCTGGTATTCAATTTATTTATAGAACTTAATGAAAAGAAAAATCTTTCAAGCACTTTTTTTATTCAGAGAGTGTTTGGACTAACCTACCTACTACATGCTTTAAATACCGCTACAGACAATCACAAAGGATCGCAATAGAATGATACGCGTGGAGGGCAAAGGGTTAACCCGATGGTTCCTCTCATCTCCTCCTCTGAGGGTCGGTCGGACGCCAGTCGCACGCGGCGGCTACGAAACAGTCGCGCGACTAAACCGCAAGCCAGCATCCGCGAGAGCTCGTCGCCTGGACACATGCGTTTACCTGTGGATTAAACGGAAGTTTTTGAAGAATCCCCTTCATCATCATCTCCCTGCCTTTGTTCCCTATTACCACGAGTCGGCTAAACAAGTATTCTTTTTCCATTCTCTCTTGTTTCTAGGAGTCGGCACAACGCATTTTCTCCTTCTATCTCCCCCAATTAATCGTCACGCTATCACTTCCTTTTATTTCTTATAAGTTTTTACACACAAAATCCATCTTTTATTAAGCTGGCCTGTCCTTTTACATCCATCAAAATTTCAGACATCATAATTTTACTAACATACGTTTCTTCCCTCGTCATCACATACCCATACCAAGCCAAACGATTTCCTTTCCACGTATAGTTACCCATAATGTGCCTGCAGACATTTAGGTTTACAATATAGTTTTTGTACTAATTTCTGTAAAATCCTGTCATGTTAATTAAGAGAAAAACCGACAGTGCATAAATTAAATTTTACTAAAAGCTTGTGGTAAAATAAAATCAAAAGTTGCTTTATCACTTCCAAGAAACAATTTATATAGGTAGTTCTTAACATTGGAAGTACTAGAGTCACGAACAAAGTAACGATACGGAAAACCAGATAACCCCTTTCAAAGGGTATGTCAAACTCATAAATCCTCAATTTCCCTCTAAGGAGAGCTTCCTTCGCATTTACGAGACGACATATCGTAAAACAGGATTTTTAGAAAATAAATAGAAGTTCTGTAGCATGTAAGTGTTTTTGTCGACTTTAGGCTTCGTAAGTTACAATCTTTCTTGTGAGACTGACAGATATAATTTAAATTGAGCTTATTTGTTTATAATGAATAATGAATGTCAACGTATTAATTGTATGAAAATATGAATGACAAATCACAGTATCATTCAATATTACGTCACTAAATTGTTGATCGTAACGAATTATTAAGTAATAAATATTATTAGTAGTTTTATAGTCTGGGGAAAAACCGAATAACTGCAATAAGTTTCGTACCATGATATAGAATAGGGAGAAACCCTTTGAAGTCCCTAATGATTTTATTCGAAGTTTAATTAGGGGTTAGGACTTTTTTATTTTCACCAAAAAATTCAGCTACCTTAAATGTAATTAGTGTGTTGTTTAATCCTTTTACCCTAGTGGTGTAACTGTCGGACTGCCAAGTTCATGGGTCTCGAGTTCAAACCCAAGGACCACTCTGATTTTTCGAATTCATGTGCGTATTATATTATTATATTGGTCTGTGGATGGGTGACCACCCATTACATACAGAGTTTCCTCCGTGCCGCGGAAAGCACGTTAAGCCGACAACAAAGCTTGTTAAACTTTCCTATGATTGTGATTTTCTTTTTAATGTTCCTGCATGTTACTAATATAGTTTTTTAAGTAAGATGTAATACTAACACCCAATTTTTTTTTTTTCGGATATCAAATGACCCCTCCCCCCCACTCTGGGCGGAGTGGAAGCGAGTGTCAGACTTGTACTGACTAAAACCCATCCATGTTCCTTCTTTGTCCTTTGTGTTCCAGGGCCACGGTATCCCTTTCGAAAAGTAGCGCAGCCCTGGCAGGCATCGGCCCATGCGGACCCCTACTTATTTGCTGACATCTCTTTTAGGTGCACGTAGAACACGAACGCGCCGTCGACCCGGCCTATCGTCATAAGACGGCTGGACGGCGAGCTAGCCCATAACTCGCCGCCCTCAGGCCCGCGCCTACAGTGGCCGGGAGCCACCACGTGACCCCCGACGGCCAGGGCGTCTCCCGCAGCGGCTGGGACGTGAGGTTCTTTCCCTCTCACGTCCCGCCACCTCCTTCACTAGCATGACTGCTTCGCAGAAGGAGGTGACGGCTTCCCATTCCCTCTCGCTCCGGACCATGGCTTGGACCAGGGCCGGACGCGAGAGATCGCCGCTGCCAATCGCCGCTACGAGGCCACGGCGGTGCTCCGCCCAAGCGGGGCAGACCTCCACGGTGTGCTCCATCGTATCCTCCGGACGATCCTCGCAGTGGAAACACCCGGGCGTTTCCTCCCGCCCGATTCGGTGCAGGAACCTCCCGAAACAACCGTGTCCGGTGAGGACCTGCGTCAGGCGGTAGGAGAGGGCGCCGTGGCGCCTCTCTAGCCACTCCTCAAAGAGGGGACTTATCGCCACCATGGTGGCGTGCCCTGCACGGGGTTGCGACAGTCGTTCTCTCCATGTCGCCATGAGATCACGCCGGAGGTCTGTCCGCTGATACTAACACCCTGTCTTGATGCCTGACAATAAAATGTTTTTATTTTATTTTATTTATTATTTAATGCCATGTTGACAGTAATAGACAATTACTGTTAAGAGAAGTTAGCACCGCTTGTGGCCAGTAACATAAACCTAAACTACCTACTTTTTAATATTATTGCTTGGCATGGATACGTGTTTATTCGCTTCAACACATAGCATACTCGAAGGTTTAGGTTGTCTTCGTAAACCGAGTATGCTATGATTTTAACGGTAAGCTAAATATGCATTTTTTGTTTCCTGTTACAATTATATTCAATTGAGTTGCAACTAGTATCCAATAACAACACACTCTTACCAGTTCCATTATAGTTATTGCGACTAATTTCGATGAAGCGACTCCTCCTTAGTAATAGGATCGTTAGATTGATTTGTAAGAACCCTAACCAGAATTAAAAAATAAAATCCCTATAAATAAAAACTCTACTGAACACTTGACAACGTTAATCTAAATCTATCTACTAAATATTGTGGTAGTTTTCAATCATTCAGCATCAGCGCAAGTATAGGCATAAATAGGCCTACTTATAAACAATTATTACCAAATGTTTATCAATATTGTATCGCGGTTATCTGAGTCCAAAGTTGTACGGTGGTACAGAAAGGCTAAAATAAGAAACCTGAAATCAAAGTAGGTCTCTGGATTCGAGTGAAAACTTATTTTAAACCTACATAATTATTATGTTTTCAGTCTGAGAATGCGAGTTATGTGCGATATCCGAGATTATGTGACATAAAAATAAAATCTCTTGTATAAATCGTTCATCGTTCTCTTATTATATACATAAATTTAATCATTATCAAATATTTCTGCTAACAGTATTATTTGGAGACTGAAATAATGTTGCCTATCCATTTTTCATCGGACTGTTATCTTCCTTCTTACTTATTATCTTGCTAATGAGGACCTTAGACACCTATCTGAGTGCATAAAGTCTATATGACTATGACAAGCTAGACACTAGATTATCTTGAGCATTTTGTTGATTATCTTGGCATATCTAAGCAGGTGTATGATAATTTAAAAAAAACAGTTCAAAATATTGCAAACATAAGTTTAAAGCGACAAAAGTCTAACGGTTAAGTTCAAAAGGTCGGAAGTCACAGGCCAAATCCCGTTGTACCATTGCATTGTAACGAACCTCCTGTTATTATAACAAAACCATATTCAGTTAAGTTGAAGAGGTCAGTGGAGAAACACGTTGTTTTTCACTGGTGTCGTCGGTACGAGCAGAACAAAATATAGGTTAAAAGTAGTTTGTTTGTCAGCGTCGAGACTGGCTGTCCTGATGCTCCTCATTATCTAATGATTTCTCACATCTTTACAAGCGACGATAATTATTGTCACTACCACTTGTAATATTTTAAAAGTCAGGATTCCTTTTTATCCACCCACAGTCAATCCCTAGTACACATACACAACCCAATATCATCATCATCATATCCTTCCTTTGGGACTGACACAAGACTCCGTCAAGCCTCACCACACCGATCCAAGGTTCTCAAACCCAGCGAATAAGGACGAAGAAACACTCATCACCATTATTTTACAATTCAATTCCCGCCCTTGTCCCATGTTACATGGGGTCGACGCAACCTTTTTTTTTCTTCATACTACTCTATCAACCGTTACGATATTCCTTTACTTCTCTTTTTTCGTTTATATCATTCCTCACACTTACTACACTACCATATTTTCTTTGGTCTTCCTCTCCCAACCATCAACATTATACTGTGTGTTTTTTTAAACGTGGGCAATACTTTAGGGGCGTGTAGTACTCATGAAAATAAGCAACTTTTAGTATTGGACCGACCATTAAATCGCGTACAAAATATCAGCTGTTCCACAGATTATTGGTCGCGTAGCTCGAAAAAATGTATTCAACAGCAGATTTTTTAAATCATATTTCATAGTTAGCCCCATAGTAAGAGTTGCTCATATATATGAGTACTTCACTCCCTTAAAGTATTACCCCACGTTTAACCAAACACCCTGTATAAGTTCTGAAATACCTTACCTGTCTGAAACGGTATGAACTCCTGAGGTTTTAGCAGACTTCCATCGGCATCTAAGAATCTGCTCGGTTTGAACTCTTCAGGGTTTTCCCATACGTCGGGGTCCATATGCATAGCCCATTGAAGCGGTATGACCATTGCCCCTTTCGGAATCCTATAGTTTCCTAGATAAGTGTCCTGTCAGATATGATACAAGAATATTAATACTTTAAATACAAAAAGCAACAATTGACACTGTTTTTTAAAACCTATATTTTTTTAAACGTAGTACTCAAATAGTACTTTAAGACATTTCCGTGTTAATCGTAATTTCAGGACTCGATAAAAAATATGAGGTGGCAACAAGACTTTAAATATATATAAAATAAGCATACTTCGACGCATCCGTGGGGAATCCCGACTGGCACGATGGACCGAATGCGCTGAACCTCGCAGATCACTGCCATCAAGTGAGGTAGTCTGGTACCGTCCACCTCTCCATCCTCAGGGTATACCGACAGAATCTCTTTTCGCACTAATTCCTGAAAGATATTGATGATTACGTGGAAATATTTCAGTTACGAGTCATTTATTTAAATTGAGGCAGAGAGGCAGCCTTTTTTGAACCTCAATATATCATAAGACAGTTCCCTAGACCCAAATTAACAACCTCATCTTTTTGTACATACGTAGTAAAAAATAAAACTTTACCTTCACACGTAGTTAAGACAATTTGTTTAACTATTGCTATCTGCCACTTAGCGTTATATATTTATACGATAAATGTAGGTTGAAGCTTAGGAACGTATGAAGTTTCGTTCAGGAGGGTCTCAACTTGAATAGATCGTTAAGAACTGACAGCAATGATTGGCACTCGATTATCGAGAATACATTCCTTTAAAAAATGCCAACTATTCGACAGAAGACAAATATTTTCTAAAGTCTGGTATTCCTCACTAACATAAGATACTAAAATAGAACTCTATGAATCTACCATTTATGTATAGTAAAAAATATGTAATTAAAAAAACCTGTTCTTCAGGATAAAGGGCCATGTACAACAAAAACCAGGCCAGAGTAACGGACGTAGTATCAAGACCAGCTCCGAACATATCAGCTAGAAGATACAACATCTGTTCATCAGTCACGTATTTAGCAAGCTCATCACCGCTCTCGAACCTTCTCTTCTGTTCTAGAAGGAAATTGTCGAGAATGCACTCTCCATCGGTTGGTATCAAGATATTCGGGTCGAAGAAATGTTCCTCAGTGTTCGAAGCGTGTTTGCTATACTTGATGCATTTCATAAAACCTTCTGGGTGTTCACTGGATAGATTGTCATGAGGAGCATATGCTGCCTCCTTTATTGGTGGTAACCCTATAATTTTTCGTCGTCTATCAATAATGCTCGCGTATAATCTGTGTGTTTGAGCTTGACCTCGTGTTAGAACTTCCATTGTTTTTTGTGTTGATGAAGAGATGAATCTGAAACAAATTAACGTGTCATAAAGCTTAGTCATCATTTCAGCCAAAAGACGTCCACTGCTGGACATAGTCCCCCGAGTGTCGCCACATTGTCCGGTCCCGTGCGTCTCGCATCCAGCGGATCCCCACAACCTTCACCAGGTCATCGGAAAAGCTTAGTGTTATCAAGCACTTCATAAATTATTTATTTTAAGAGAACATGTTTTATTTAATTTAAATTACATCATATTATACCAAATCAAATAATCAAATTAAATAATTTATTCGCATAATATGGGTCTACATAGATGGTAAATAAATGTTACATTACACAATATAACATTAAGGATCCTCATAATAACCATTTCTGGTATACGAAACATAAAATAAAAGCTTATATTATAAAATAGTAACAATAAAACGGAATATAATACTTATTGTTCTTACCTGACGAAAGGCAAAAAGTTAACAACACCAGCGACTCCCATTTCATGGCAGCCCTCCTCTTGAATTTGTCTAAACCAGTGCCATGTTTTATCTTCGGGAGGGAACTTGAACCCAAATATAATTTCGTTGATGACATTTCCTAGAGAATTTGACAACATTTGGGACAGATCCATTGGAGAGCCAGCTGCCTTTTCTACGTTCTAAAATATAAATAATTACGTTTCATATTATAACATTGTTTGTTTACAAACAACAATAATAGTTATTATTAATTTGACCATTGTTATACACTACACTAATTAACATTTCATGATTGTTTGTTCACGATGCAGAAGTTGAAGGTCAATTTTTAATTGTGGTGGTATTTGTCATTGTCATTCAATGGTATTTGTTTTTGTTATTGGTTTGTTTCGAAATTTAAATTACGTCAGCTCAACGTACAAACATTAATTAAATGTCTCATGAAACATTGCAGTCATCGTATCCGCCGAAGCAAAAAATTAAGGAACAAATGAGTTGTTTATTCGATTGAATATTTTTTACTTCGGTGTCACTCGTTTATATTTGCTATAAAATGTCTTATAAGTTTGTAGGAACTACGTGGTACAGAATACTAATCATACTTCCAAAAGTTCGTAGACGCCCGACGCTATCCGTTTTTCCAACTTCTCTCGCGACACGCTATGCTTACTCATGCCGAAACTTTTCAACCACGTCGTGATCAACTTCCTCTGATCCTTCCACAGTCCGCCCTCCGCACAAATAATACCTTCAACAATATTTTACTTTAACATCTCAGTCAACATTTTTGGACAAGTCCAACATTTGTTTACTCACCATTTCCTTTCATGATGCCGTGCGTTAAGAACAAAGGAGCTCTTCCCGAAAAGTTTTCTTTAGCGAAAGCTTCTCTTACTAATTTCGAATCTGACAACACTACGGCGTAAATGTTTCCCATACCTATGCCATATATCGAGCCATACTGCTTAGAGAGCTTAGTTAGTGTCAGATGAGGTTGATGGCGGTCGAGAAACGGCAAGTAGCCGACGACCGGCAGGCCCCAAGGCCCCGGAGGTAGACTCTGCCATTGTTTTATTTTTTTATAGATCCAAAATCCCGCGACGAATGTGACTAGCCACAAAAAGAAAAAATCCATTCCGAGCTAAAACAAAGAAGATATTTTGTGCATATTATTACCCCTTCTATACAGTAGACGAGGACTTTTGTAAAAAAAAGCATCTGAGAAACGTTAAATGAGGCACATTCAATAAAATGCTTGTAAAAAAATGTCTGGCTGTGAAGACAGCAGACTCTTTGTCTGGTCTTTGTTCTATTCGAGACATCTAAGATCAGTTTCGGTTCCAGAAATGCTGAGCATTTTTGCAGCATACATATTTATGACTTGCCAAGATAGTCTAGACTTAGTTGCCTGTTAATGACATGAAAATACTAAGAAAGTAATCCTGCATTTGTACATGCACCAATTTTAACAAAAATATGAGAAATTCTTAATGAAAAGGGGAATGCCAGGCCGCCATAATGATTTAGGCCCTGAGTGCACTTGTAGGACCTAATGCTAATATTAGTATACACCACAAATAATTTCTTGAAAAAATTCAGTTTCCAAATTATAAGGTTTTTTTTAATTTTTAAGATTTTTTTTTGTGATCGGCGCATTATGTAGATCATTGATCTTATTGTATTGTGTATTGTAAGTCGATTGTAAATGTATATTTAATACATAAAATGCATTGGAATTTCTTTACACAAAAGGACAAATAAGTAAAGTACAAATATATGTAAACGCTAAGTTAAGTTAGTTTATGATTTTATTTAAATGAAACTGAAATTTTCAATTTGCACAAAACAAAACGTAATTCGACTTTATTCAGTAGAGCCACAGACACAGAATTACGTTATTATTTAAATATTATTTTTTTTTCAAATATGTTTCTAAGTCCAACTTCTATCGCGTCGACAATAGCAGAGTTAATTACGTATTAACATAAGATTTTTTAATAAAACAAATTTCTTGGGCATTCTTGGGCCTATCGGCATTCCCCTTTGAATGAGTTTTATGACCGTAACTAAATCACAATTAATTTAGAAAAAAAATGAGACACAATTTATTGAAACAATATCTCAGCGTATGATTATTGTGTAGGTTAAATAATTATAAGTTACCAACACCGAAGCAGGACGTACTAAACGAATGTAACTTAAAATATAGGAAAGGTAACAAATTTGGGCTCGATTCCCGGGTCGGGAAAAGTGTTTTTGGGTTTTTCCATCATGAATTTCTCAGTGGCAGACACGGAGTCTGGATTTGTGCCCGGTTGATGGCAATAGGCTCGTCCCCTACTACATGGGACTTAAACATAACTGGCGAAATGTGGGTGCACTAATGGGCACAACTCTACCTAGCCCTTCGGGGATCATAGGCGTGATGTTATGTTAAATAACAGCAAAAGTTTCGGTTATGGAAGATTCATGATCATCATCAATCATATCAGCATCACGATCACTACAGTTACTGGACATAGGCGGGACCTACTTCTAGCCTTGGACGTCTTTCGGCTTGACGCTTGAGCAAGCCCTAGCCTAACCACTTCAACCGGTCCTGTGCTAACAAATAAAGAAAATAACGTAATATAATGCATTTATGCATAATGAACGTGACACTATAATCATAATTATCGGCCCACTAACATATATAGACGACGGCTGTCTCCCCGAAGACCACCGTTGTTAGATTCCTAACCGGAGTTTTACTTTATTTATTTAATTATTTTACAAATTATGTACACACTCAAAACAAGAAAGAAGAAAGGAACAGAAAATAGTATAAAGGTGATGTTTATTTCTAAAGAAATCTCTTCCAGCATACCTGCGAAAGGAGTTACTAAAAAAGAGATGTAGACATAGTGTGTAAAAGAAGAAGAGAAATGGAATACATAAAACGTAAAGCAGAACTATTTAAACATAATAAAATAAGAAAATACTAACAAACGTATAATACAAAGACAAAACATAACAATACTGTAAATACAATAAAATAACTAATAATAAATACTTATGCAACTATGATGAAATGGAAAGATAATGTTCTTTCACTCTTCTTTTGAAAACTGCAACAGTTAGGCAGTCCCTAATGTCCTTTACTGTAATGTTACCTTATAATATACATTTATACTTTAATTTTCTCTAAGTCTCATGTATAAGATTAAATAATTATAAGTATGGCGGAATGTGTCCTGCACTAAACATAGTTGTACCATCTTTCTAATTATAATTATTTTATTTTCATATTGAGCAAGTAAATATTAGTTAACTTAAATATACTTACTTATTTTATTCTGGGAAGCTAACACCACCCACCTTTAGAATAATACGTTTGTAATTGCTACAAAACACGATATTGATAATTATGAAATACTATTGACTACCTTTTCGTCTCCCTACATATATTTTAGTACACAATAAATTATTTCTTAACAACACACATAGTTACAATTGTTTTCAAATGAATTGTGTTTATCTACTTTATTTTGCAAATATCTTATCTAATAAATCGAATAATAAGCACATGTTAATTATCATAAAGATTAACAAGCAGTCGAAAAAGACATAAAACGCAAACGAAATCAATCACTCATTCGTGACGTGCCAAAAAAATATCATTCATTCAATCTCTAGCGACTCTGTGGGCCGCTCGGCCGTGGGCTTGACAACCAATGCTACCAACATAAACGCCGAAAAAAACAGCGTGACGCATTGCTTGGTTATAGTTATTATATTATGTTATCGAAGTATGAAAACACACCTTTACACCATAATTGTAATAAAATAGTAAGTACTGCATGAAATTGAAATGTAAATCTATTTCACTTACTTGTTACAAAGGTTGATGCCGGAAAAGTAACTGAGAATGTTTAGATTAGGATCACAGTAGAGGTGCGGGCGTCCGTCCGCTGTCGGGACAATCGGCAGAAGGCTCTCGTCACGTGGCCAGGCTCCTACCGACTGCTCCGATTCCCGCCATCGCCAAGCCCTATTAAAAATTACAATTCAAAATTTATATTCCAAGAAGATATTTGCTTTTTAAATTGCATTTGATATTTATGTTGGGTTCGATTCGCCGATCTGTCAAAGATTCGATCTGTATCGATAGTAGTACCTAATTTGTAATACATTGATCGGTATTCAGTATATTTTTGTTTATTGTTTGCGTTGTGTTTTCAATGGAAATGAATTTGAATTAACTTTGTTTTAAAAGGCTATCATTCTCAGTCCTACCCAGCGGGCCGTGTCCAGGTAACCCTGATTATTTATACACAGGAATATACGACTACAGATGAATTTTAAATTTAAATTCGGATAAGACTTATAATTTTTAAGGTTCCTTTATATGGAACCCAATTCTGATTTAAACGTACGTATTTTGATTTCATTGGATTTTAGACTTATATTCAAGCTATAAAATTAAGGACGATGACTAAACCTAATTATATTATTTACATAAATGTAAGCCGTTCGTATAATAACGGGGTATTTAGCAATATTTACACGGATAACGTTAGATAATCACAACTACGGACCGCGCGCGCATTATCGCATATCTATGTAATAATATATCATAATTCAAACAGGCGCATTAATGGCATGTACTTTATTCTAATTACGCAGTTTAGCATTTTTGTGCTAATAAATCGTAATTGAATATTTTGTAAGTTATACCTAATCGCTCAGTAAATTCTTAACAGATTACAAATGTTAGGTTCGTATTAATATTTTTGATGTGGAGACCCAAAGATAAGCATTTGTGTTTTTAATAACATAACACTTTTTAATTCATTTTACCGGTCGATGTTATGATTCAAGCATTAACCGTAACCTGGTCATATAGTGAAAAATGGTTGATCATTGTTACACCTATACATAAATGTACATTGAAGATATTGAACAGATATGGTGGTCTTTATTCGAACAACAGAAGCCAAATCACCAGTTTTTACAATTTTTGTTCTGTCTTTTTGTCTGTATGTTTATACGCGCATCACGCAAAAACTACTGCACGGATTTCAACGCAGTTTTCACTGCTATACTGATGATGCTAAACTTAAAGGTTAGGTTACATTAGATATAATTTTGGACCCGATAGGTGGCGCCGTGCGAAGCAAGGGCGGGTCGGTAGATCAGAATAAAAACTAATTCATGCCCTGCAAATACATAGGTACAATGAATATTTCTCGGTTAATGCAACATCGCTACGTGACCACAATAAAGAATCAAGTTATACATATGTATATAAAATAAAATATGAGTTGAGAATGACGTTTCTGATCGTTGCATTGGTGTAGCCAATTACGCCTCTAAATACAACTACTACTTCATAAGCTAAAATATGTACAAAGCTCATCCAAATAACAAAGAATGTCTTCACACTACGCGTTTGTCTAGGCGTAACCATAGAAGAGGCTAAGACGCTCCGTAGACGCCGTGTAGCAGCGCGTAGAGGCTCGTAGCAGCACGTAGATGCTTACAGCTGAAACTGAAGCAAGCACGTAAAAATAATTCACAAAGTTCCAATCTCACAAAACAAATAAGAGTGTATTTAAGTATGTACAAGCTAAGCCGTAGGCAAGGCTAATACGCTTCGTAGACGCCTCGTAGCACCGCGTAGAGGTGCGTAGCAGCCGCATAACA
Organism: Noctua janthina; assembly: GCA_963576755.1. Classification (NCBI taxonomy): domain Eukaryota; kingdom Metazoa; phylum Arthropoda; class Insecta; order Lepidoptera; family Noctuidae; genus Noctua; species Noctua janthina. Next base: position 7,958,441 of record OY755058.1, read on the forward strand.
GTCCCGTGGAAGCCGGATTCTGACGTCTGCGTAGCGTCAACGCAACATAAATGCATACTCAAACGTTGAAGGAACAAATACCTTATTACCGTTGTGATTGTGAATATTACAGTTTAAACTATTAGGTATTGTAGATTTTTTTGGAAAAAGTCCTTCTAGCTTTATTTAAGTTCGATCTTAACATCTACTTAAATTTGTAAAAATATTCTCTCTGCGTATACGTCAATGTAAATAAGCCTGTTAAATATTGAAAACTGGCCAAGCTTGTCTGTCTGTTCAAATAATACTTAAACGTTTACTATTAGAGGTAGACAATATCTAGATCCAAGGTTTTCGGTAAGAGCAGACAGAATAAGTTTTACCAAAACATACATCTACTATTGTTAAAAAAAAAAACCAGTTCTTGTGAATCGTTGAGGTCGGTTAAATAATTATTATGACCTGCAGAACATCTACGCAATGTGCAAGTAGGATTACCATATCTAATCATAATATTATTACGATCGAGAGCACATAAATATCTAAATAAATCTCTAATCATCCAGTTCTCAATGAAAACATTATTATGTAATTATATAAAAACACGTGATGTTTACTTGGCTTTATTCGAATCTTACTAAAACACGCGGAACATCAATTTTTTTGCTTGTCAATGATGCATGTTCTTCAACGCCTTATTTTTATCAAACAGGTATAAAAAAGCTTTAAGTTTAAAAAAAAATAAAAGTTTTTACCAAAATCAAGATCTCCGATGTAGTGTCGAGATAGGTTGGAGGCGCGCGAGACGGACGGGCGAGGTCGCGCGCAGTCGCGGGCGCAGTCGGCGCGGTGTGAAGGCCGGTCAGCGGCCGAGCTGCGTTATCGGACCAATCATAACGATCACCTCACTTATGTAGTATCCACTAATGTAAAGCATTAGCTGCACCACGTGCCACTGATTTTATTAATTATTACGAGACGCAATTGCGCCAGCTTTAATTGAATAAATAATGATATTCTCGCACACTCACACGTATAACATTGCACGCCGGTGTAGTGTGGCCTGTGGTCATGTACCGTGCACTTGGGAATGTGAACTGAACAATTAATTAAACGATTTCTGACATTCTACAAATTAAAAGCTACTTCACACGTAAAAGTTGTCTTACTTATAAGTTTTTTTTCCAAAGAAATTAATCAACTAGATTGTTTTATTACAATAAAACCGCCGACACTTGATTACCTAATTACATGTACCTATCTCCCAAGTGTTATAATTAAATGGCACGATGCTTCAGAAAAAACTATATTTACAATGTAAGGTACCTTCCTATGTGATTTTCCAATTAACAGAGGTACAATTTAGTTCAAGATATCACAGAAGTTGTTGTTTTAAATGCTTCGACGGTTTTAATAAAAACATGATTTTAAATCTGCACCAATTTGTTTAGGTAGGTACTAGTAACTCAACGCTTTAGACCAGCAATTTATTTAAGTTTTATCTCATGTTGTTGCTGAGTTTGAAACGTTAAAAAGAACCTAGAATATCACGTTCCAAAAAGTAAAAGACAAAAGAACAAAAGACGGTTCAGTTCTTGAGAGCATTATTTTTTTATACTTATATTATATCTTCCAAAAGTAAGGTTATAATTAAAAAATTGCAAGATAGTATCCATCACTAAAATAGCGATGAATCAGGTGATAGCGCGTGAGCGAGGGCCGCGCGAGACAATAGCCGCGACAGATCCAGAGCCACTCGGACTCAGAGCACTCGAGGCCCTTGTTGCCATTCTCATTCAGCCACCGTACAGTTATCCCGCGGCTAGTGCTACTGACACAATGCAAGGTTAACATGAGGTGGACGCCCGCAAACTGCCCGCATAGCACTTAAAAGGACATTTACGTTTTATCGAGCTGTTCTGATCAAACAGGACCAGTCAAAAGCCGAAATCCGTTTCCAAGTAGGTAACTAGCTGATACTCGAAACATTTTTTTTCTTTGTATACCTACTGCAGAGTGTTATTTCCTAGATAATTATTAAAATGAATTTGAGCAGTTTACCCACCTGCAACCTTGTATAAAAGTTGTATTTTTCCTTATACCTTGCAAATACACTTGCTGTGTATCAATTAATATCTATCTCGATTTTAGGTTCTGTTGTACAAGATAATCTATTCGAACGAGTAAATAAATTTCATGTCTGCATTTAAGTGGAGCGTTAATCGATAACAAGTGCAGATATGAGAACTAGTCGGACGTGTCGGCCCTCAGCGTCATGGAATGTCCGTCTCATTATGCTCATCGTTGATTAAAGTCAATAACTTCATCACAAGTGCGGCGCACATTCAGCATCAACTCAATGGCATCTCTAATGAGGCACTCTTGTCAATGAGCGCGGCGAGTCAGATCTCAATCGCGCCACGTCTCTATTCTCTTTTACTTTCAAACGCATACAGTGGGGCGCAGCCCGCGGGCTCCGGTCGTCCACTCCGGCGCGCGCCTCTCAACACACTATATTCTTTTTTTTCCTTTACTCCCGAGCAAAGCCTAGAATGCCTGCATCCCATGTATACGTCTTCCTTCTTTTATTTTTAGTTAGTGCGAAAAAGGTAGTCGACCAGTCCTAGCGGCGCGGGTCAACGTATTCGAGGCTTTTTACCCCTGCCTGATGCAGCTGTTGCACAATAATAGAGAAATTCCTGGAATCTTCTACATGGGTGATCGAGCTATTTATATCTGCCTGAGACAGGAAAATGCACTTCAAACGCTAAAAATAGCTACCAATCAATTAAAACTTCCCGTATTCATTGAATACTGATGTGCTTAGTCATGCCATGACTTATTTTAGATTAACCATGCTACAAGGAAGTCTTTTGTTTAGCCTAGAACATGCATTTAATAAACAAATGATCATTTCGAATCCGCACCTTTACATATAAATCACCAACTGATTTTATTATTTAATACAAAGCTCACATATCAATGCCAAAATAACTGTTTATGATTAACTTTCTCGGGTTAAATCAACATTTTATAACCTTAATTTCACTGTAGTTTCTATAGTGACTTGGTGCCGTAGGTACTCGGAGTAACGTCCAAACTAGTGTCAATGATCAGCATACTATCTGTCCTAGGACTTTGACTTCTCATAATTGACTCTCGATTGTTAATGAAATGGAGCCATAAATAACTATTATAATTTTAATCATACTTTCTCTTCCATTAACCAGTCCGTTAAACTCATGTGACCGGATTTTGTTTAACCTATGCAAGTAAGAAAATAACGTTGTATGCCATAAATATATTTGTTCATTTTACAGTTTACAGGTTTTTGGTAGCAAACAGAGATTGCAGACCCAAACAAAGAAAGGAATGCTGATCAAGGTCTCATTTTCTGCCTACCTACATTGAAGAGAAATACACAAATGGGCAGTGCAACAGCAGACAAGTGAAGCTCGCTCGTCCGAATCGAGTCACTTACATGCGCGCCCAACGGGCCATCGATGTCCTTGCATTCTTTGGAGGTAGAGCAAAATGGTACCGGTTCAATAACCCTTGACAATGTGAAGGGATCAGCTCTTAGGCAAAGAGGCGCGGCAGCTTACGCAATGAAGCAGGCGTGAGGGTCGAGACCATTTGGCGGTCATGAGGTACTAGCTGCCCTTTAAACATTTAGAAAAAATTCGTTCCTTTCACAACTGAGTAGGCCACTTAAGTACTCTGTTTAAAAATATACGTTGTAATTCAATCAACAAGTTTAAAGAGTATCAGCATCGCCATGAGAATAAATATTCACGAATTGGGGTCAGATCTCATGCACTGTTTATGTACTCACGACGTGTTGTGATGTTAAGAGGATGAGGTGTAATATTTGAGCAGCAAGTTGTGCTTAAGCAAATTTTACAGGCAATCATTTTTGTCAATATTTCATCTCAAAATACGATGCTTACGTGACAAGCAAACAGCCAGCAGTGTTGGGGATATGCAAGACTTGGTTTCTACTAAACTCATCTTACAAGTTTTCCACTGAAAACTACTTAGCAAGATGAAAGCCTCGTCTCGGCGTGCTGACGAGATTGGAACATTTCATACAGCTTATATTCACCAAGTTCTGTGAAGTTTCACCTACTTATCGTGGGAACTTTAACTAAGATAAGGTTAAAGTAATTAACATCAAACAACGTTTTCTATTAAAATTAATTTTAAAATATGTCATTTGTCTTAGTTTCGAACTCAAATAAATGACAAATGTAATTAACAATATTTCGAAACCGTATTCCGTATTCCACATTACCTATTAGATATTTTAAGTCATAATCATCTTAATTTCATCTGAAAGAGGCCCCCTGTCACAACCCCTAGGATTGTCATAATGATTGCTGAATCTTTAGAGTAAAAGTTCTTTCATATTTCGTAGTACTGGCAGACGTATAAATAGAAGAATTATTCTGTGATACAGATCAACTTAGAAGAGAGCATTGCAAAAGAAAACATGATTAGCCTCAACTATTCCACTGTTAAGTTTCCTATTTTTTTCTTGACATCTACATTGGCCCTGTGCCAGACACACTGTGACAAGATGTATCAAAGTGATTTTGTATATTGGACAATAATAAAATATGTCGTTCCCCTACACAATGCCTGCCCAGGTACATCGTACAAAAACATTACCCAATTGATTTGAGACTGGTAAAAAATCTCCAGGTACCTTTTTGACTAAATATTTTTTACCACAGCTCTTTTTTGCTGCTGCAGCGGTCACAGTAACGAGTGAACATTGAACTGAAACAAATAACTGGCAGATACAGAACCACAAATCGATTTCTTATTCTTAACTGAATGTACAGGGCGGCGTCGGCGACGGCGACGCCATGTTTACAAACAAAGAGATCAATGCACGCCAAGTAGGTTAGCGCAGCACCGCGCCGTATGCGACCACGCAGCGCGCAGGCCTGTCCGGCCCGTGTTGCGCGGGTCGTGGTCTCTGCCAGTCTCCGCGCAACGGCTGCCTCTCAAACGAAACCGGCGTAGATACTGCCATCACATAAACATCATTAATCGCTATTCATTTGAATAACATTCAGCCGAAACGAGCCCTCGAGGGCCCCTAAAAAGGCCCCAGCGGGCTCTGAGGATTTGTGTTCTGCAATTTGTTATCCGAGAAAAATAATTTGTTTTTAAGTAATAAGTTTTTGCAGTATTCGCGACTCGTTGTGTACCGAGTCGAGAATACTAATTTAGATTGTTTATTTATAGATATGACTAAAAATAAACGGCCACGTTTAAATAAACATCAAGATACACAATCAAATCAGGCCAAAGTTTCTGGAGGGCAACAATCGTGCGCTTCCGCAGGAGAAATCGTTACAATGGCCTCTCACAAGCGCGCCGGAAGAAAGTTCCTAGCGATTTGCATAGCACCCGGTGAGCCACAAGCGAAGGCGATCCCGCTCTCGCAAGGCTCCGCGATGGCCCACATAGACATGTCTTATAGTTTATTGTCGCGGACCCATTTCCGTGGGTGCACGACCACGACCACCGCCTGGCTCGCGGATCGACACACTTCGCTCACTCCGAAAGTTTCTCCGATAGAGAAACTCACAATATCTAATAGCACCGACATCCGTCTATGCAGATTTCCAGAGCAAGCCTTCACAGAGACTGTGACCTAAATACGAACGTTACAAAGCGTATAACACGTGGAGAGAGGTTATTTATTTTACACACTGGCAACATGTTTCTTCCTCCGCCTGCTCATATCGTCCGGCCGCTCGCAGGTCAGCTTGAGAGAGTGCAAACGGCATGAACGGCGGTTAAAAATAAAATTGATAGTACACACAGAATCAATGACAGCATCAACTCGTTTTCATTGCAAATGGCTGGTGGCAAGAAAAACTTGCACTAGTGTTACGTTAGAAAGCGTAGACATTTCACCATAAAGCCTAGAAAGTGTACATAAGAAGAAAGTGAAGAAGTAGGGGAAAAAATGTGCAATACAAGTGCACGGAGGCGCGGGAACGTGGAGCGGTTAGAGACAATACGCACTCGCTCCGAATCTCGCAGTTTCCAGTTCGATCGCCATCACTTTTTCCCCCTAGATGAAACCGCTGCACTCGCTTGCACACATTTCTCGACGCTCCACACGTTTGCCTAGTTCTTGTATCAATGCACTCATTTTTACTTTCTTTTCCGTTCGCTCTTGTTCGTTTGTTTCTCCGCGCGCTTCCATACTATCATAGCTATCTAGGTACATTGATCGACTTTCAATGAAAATAAAAACAGGCGCTTTCGTATTCCTTGGAACGCTAGAACAATAACACTTACTAATTGTCTCTCGAGAATTCGAGAACATTTACAGACTTTCTCGATTTATAAGAATGATTTTTCTATAGTTCCTATTTAGTAGTACAGTCGGTAACAATTAATTAATTGTAGGTCAAAAGCTTTATTAAAATTTTAGAGGTACATTCCGAATCTGATATCTTGTTTCTCACAACAAAAATCAGTAATGTGATAAAATTACGAGATAGAAACAAGAGTATTTTCCTGAACAGTGTTTACCTGAAAGTGAAAATCAAACATTGTACACACATATCCATAATTGGTTCGTACATTAGACGTAGATCACGCACCACTCGAGCCGCACATGCCGATGCGGATCTAACAGGCATCTGTCTGTTTTTTTATAACGTGATCCTGCCTCCGTTGAGAATATAGGTACCTATCTATTAGAAGAGAATGCAGATCGAATATTCTGTTATTACTTGATACTTTAATGACAGTTTCTTGTGTCAGTTCCGATGAATCGTTCGGATGGTCACATGCGAGCGACGAGTCCGAGAGAAAATACAAACATCGTCGATCCAACACGACATACGTGCACTTCATATTCAATTGTCGAGTTTGTATGCACAATAATTACTTATCTGAAATTCAGTACTTAAGACGCCGCACACTGTTCGTGATCCCAGTCACGTGTAGTATAATTTTTATGATTTGCATGCATTAATTCGATTAGTTCAAATGTGGTGTTTCATATCTGTGTGTGTACAATAATATGGCATGTGCCATTAGTTGTCACGTGTAACGTGCGGTGTTGCGGTGTGGACGTACGGCGTCGAGCCGGGAAAGCCGCCGGTCGTCAAGCGACGTCGAGAGAAAGAGTGTGAAGGAGAGAGATGGGCATTTCACCGTGCGGGGTCAACGCGCTCGCTATACTGTCGCTGATTGTGCCCCAATTGCAATGCAGTATGTGGGTCTAGGCCGGCGTTCGTCGACCCGCGTGACACACTTAGCGGCGCGGGCGCACGAGCGCGGTGCTTTCACGCCCCACGTGCAGGGTGGGGGGGCTCCGCACGGAAAGCTGAGAAAACTTACCACATGGGCGGGCAACGCTTTGTTTAATGTTTACCTATGTATGTTGAATGTTCTATAGTCACGTTGCGATGTGCATATTTGTTTAGTTAGTAAATGCCATCGTTTCAAAGTGAAATGAATTAATTTGTCAACAGCTGCTAAGTTATTTACTCTGTGAGATTTGAATTGGGAGCTGCGCATCAAGCAGAGAACCTTTGAGAGGTGTTGAAACAGAATTAAATTATTAACATAGGTACATAGAATGTTGCCACGAATAACCTTATTACTGTAATAATAATATCTATTCACACCAACAACTACCGAATATAATGAGAATGGATTTGTTTTAGTAAATGCAAGGTCAACACAAGCCTTATCAATTGCTGAATGGTAGAATCTGTTTCAAATTTGGATGTAACAAATGTCTGTCAATCGTGTCTGTGCAGCGAAAGAATTTAAGGAGCTTTAATTAACCAAAGAGAGACATTGTCTTTCATATAATAGAGAAACATTCGGCCACCAAGTACCTAATGTTAGCTAGAATTGTTCATTTACACAAATGCACCGTTGCCTTAGAAATTACAACTGTCGTCAATTATCATATTGTACCTACAGGCAGGACACGTCGCATTCGTTTGCAAATCATCTCAGCGTATGAACGTCTATACTCTTTCTTTACAAAGAAGAATATACAATTCATATGCAACATTGATAATATTAATAACTCACAACAATACGACTGACATTGATCCTTATGGGTATGCAGCTCAATTAAGTGCATTGGAGTAACTAATGCGAGTAATGAATAACTATAGTTTACACGATAGGCGTTTGTGGCTCGTTAGCTGTAGGAGAGAACAAGGTTGGCTGATGTGGAGCAAGGTCAATGTGGAGTCGTGGACGAAGTCTTCGAGTGATAGCACCGAGCGCGACCTCTGCAGATATTATCGATTCACAAGCGTACGGCAACTGAACACATACTTTTCTTCCGGACGAGAGCTGACATTGAAAAAGAATATTTAGGTATGTCATTATAATGTCTGGTACGCATACTAGGGCGTTGTGAATCGAGTTCGATAAGCGTAATTTGCTATATCAGAATATAATTAATTGTAAGCATGTTTTACTGGGACGCGACAATATAAGAGAAGCAAAACTATAAATTAAGATTGCGAATTTAATATCAATTGAAGCTGACGTTGCAATATTAAGAACGAAAATAATATTATTGAAATCAGCTTTAAGCTCGACGAAAAGTTTTTTAAGTTTTTCAAGTATCCCGTCATGAAATTTTGCAAGTTACATTTGTCTATGTATGGCATGATTATAACTAAAAACAACATAAAGGGCATTCTTATAATTGCTGTCTATTTCGAGCAGTTGAAAAAGCAGTCAGTACTGTCTAAAAGCTTTCCATTAATAGTCGTAGTCTCCATTAATCACACCAATAAGTAAAGTTGGAACAAAAAGTAGGCTGTCATGGTAATTGATGGCAGCATTCGCTACACTGTCACAATTAAATGGTGGTTCAAATGGAGCAGGTGTACAAAAAACAAAGTTCTTGGAAGCGAGAGAGCGTTCGGAGAACCTGTTGCGTCCGTACCTGCACGACTTGAGACGACTAAATGCATTTTGCGAATAGTCGAATGATGTCATCCAGGATATTCGAAACGTAAAGCTGTTCTGAAAATAAAATAAAAAGCTGCCCTCACAAGGTGATGCGAGAACTTTTCCCGGACAATGAACGTTAGTCATAGTCTCGTGTGTCTGGAGAGTCGGTATCGAATATTTTAGAAAAGCGCTAAAGTTTCTGTCGAAGAAATCGCGTTTTATGTTTTTGTTTTAAAGTCCAGTGAACTTTTAAGTTGTTTAACGCTGAAACACGTATGTATTTCTTGTTTAATTATCTTATTATTAACAACCATTTCTCTAACTTCAAAAAAAATTCAGACTTCAACTGACAGCATAATAAAGCAGTTAAAATAAAAAGACTTAGCAAGGATGCAGGCGAGGTGTGCAGGGCTCGTAACAGTTGCCATTCAGTGTCAATTGTACGGACATCGTGTGGTGTGAGACACGTATCTTTTAATTCAAAATTAACAAGCGAAATGATCGTCTTCGTCGGCTTTAGTTTCAATTTTATAACCATAATTAATGTTAAATTGCATTATCAGGATCAAATGCTTGACATAATTGTAATTGGTGCAATACGTATTAAATTATAATGGATTCACTGAAATAGAATGGAACTGAATCGTTCAAATAATTGTCAAAAGAAGCTGCTCAAGTTCTTAAATGCTAATAAGCTGGTACCTACCAGCTTATTAGCATTTAAGAACTTGAGCATCTTAGATACTTTTTATACGACTTGCTAAGTAATCGCAGGTAACGGGTATCCACCTCTTTACACAGATTCTGTTGAATTTCTTGCTATTTGAGTAACAGGCCGTATCCACCAAAATTAATCTAGCCGTTAAAACATTTAGACAGGCGTTGTCAGTACTCAGCGCCTTTAATATAATAATGGTAAAGCCCTTTAATATAAGCATGCTGACGTCATCTCGTCAGCTTGTGAAGCTGATTTGAATAGCAACAAAGTGGGGAGTCTGCGTCATCTTATTGAAATTGAAACAAAAAGTTCGCGTCGCCAGCTTTCCATTCAACCCTTGGAATGGCCGCTACGTCATCGGCTAGACGTCAGGAATTATGAGTCAAGTATTTATTTTTAAACTACAGGGATATGTCAGAAGTTTAATGTCGCGCCATGAGCACTGCACCTCACCCTTTTGAACATTTTGACCTGATTGTATGCGTTTAGTCTGTCATTTGTCATGCTTTGGCACAAGTTTTAGCTTTTTTTCTAGCCAATAAAATGATGACGCTAAATCTATATCAATAAGGTAGGTAGGATAAAACATTTAAACCACAAAAATTAGTAAAATAAATTTAATGCTCGTAAATAATAAAAATCACCGATCCACATCTGCCGTAATAGATGGCATTTCGTCTCTTTCCAAGATATCACAGGTCAAAAGTTCCTCAATATTCGTCACTTCAGTTTGAGTCTTGATTGTCGGAGCTCAGCAGACGCGTAGTTCTCGAGTTACTTCTTAGTTGAGTTCCTCGGGGAGGGCGACAATGGGTTCGGCGACTATAGGGGAGGGCATGACGACGGGTTCGGCGACTATAGGGGAGGGCATGACGACGGGTTCAGGGATGACGACCTCGGGGGCGATGGGCTCAGGCATAACCACGGGTTCGGGGATGACGACCTCGGGGAGAGAAGGCTCGGGCATCACGACGGGAGCGGGGATCTCAACCTCGGGCAGGGAAGGCTCGGGCATGACCACAGGCTCGGGGATCTCGATCTCGGGGAGGGTAGGCGCGGGCATAACCACGGGGTCGGGGATGATGTTGTTCTCGGCCTCATCGGCGATGAGGACGGGGGTGGGCACGATCTCGGGCTGGGCGGGGACGACCACGGGGGAGACGTCGACGTCGACGGGAGAGTTCACGTTCACGATGATCTGCACCAGGGGCAGGGGGTTGGCGGCGGCGACGGCCAGCAGGGCGAACAGAGCAACGAAGGTCTTCATTGTGTGTGGTTAAAGTTTTTTTACTGAAATAATAAACTCAAACATGTTAATATCAAATCACGACAAATGAATCGTATTCAGTCAAATAAACTGCATGGGATAATAATTCAGTGTAAAAAATTATCGTGTTTCGACCGACTAGTAAACTTATTTAAAACATAGCACGCTGAATAAATTAAAAAATAAGGAAAGGATTTTCGAATAGATAGGAATGAATAATTGACTTTAAACAGATACGTAACTTTACAAGCAAATAAAACAACAAACATAAAACAAAACACTTTCAAGATTCAGAACTACACAAAACTTTTCTTTTTTTGTATTTATAAATGCAGTTACACTGAAATTCTACCAAATAAGTAATAAATAATATTATTATTTTCTTTTAACTCACCTTGTTTTCACAAATATCAATGAGAACTATAATTGTTTAGGCTAAAACACTCAGCTTTTATACAAATTTAAACCCATAAAACCGTAAATCGACATGTTATCAGATTACAACAATTTGGGAATTAACTTTTATCAAGTGTCGCATTTGGTATCAATAAATATTTAGTAGCCTCTTCCTCTATTATGAACATGGTAGTAAAGTTAATTTAATTTTGCAACCAATTAGGTTAAGACGTACGAACCAAGTAGGTATATTTACAGGCATACCTCTTGGTAGCTTAATCGATAGAGCTTAAAAAAACCAATAAATCGAAATATGGAATGGTTAAGAATCACGAAATAGACTACGACAATCGATTAACCTTCTTACCTTGTTTATTTTGACCTTCGACAAATGTTAGTATAATAAACTTAAAACCAACGCATAATATCTGAAAGTCTACTGAAAATCTAGACCTCAATTGCAATTTCCTACCAACCTCTTTCAAAACATAAACGCAGAGAAAAGAAGCAACCAAGTATAACCTTTAGATATTTAACTTTACTCGGCATTTATTAATAAGGGACTAAATATTTATCATCTAACAATACGATCTTGAAAGACTTGGTCTTTGACGGAGACTCGAGAAGTCCAAACTCGAGGTTTGCCAAAGAGCGATGGAGCGTAGCATTTTGAACATCAAAATTACCGATCGAATACGCAACACCACAATACGCTCCAAGACAGGCATCGCTGATGTTGGCTATCAGTCTGCGAGGTTTTAATAGGATTCGGCGGGTCACATTTCCAGGATGGGTCAGGACAGATGGGCCAGAATCGTCACACAGTTGGTGCCTGAAGACGGTCGTCGTCACTGAGGCAGACCTAAGAAACGCTGGTGAGACGATTTGGACTCGTTCCTGACTGATTGGCCAGAGGAGGCAAAGCACCGGGAGAGTTGGAAAGAAATGGGGGAGGCCTTTGCCCAGAAGTGGGACAGAATAGGCTAAATAAAAAAAATAAAAAGACTACATTGAACAGATAAACTTCTCACGAAACAATAACACTTGCAGCTGTACATTACCTAGATATGGGTATACTTAGATACAACGTGTTGCAAAGATCCTAAATAATGTCCCAACAAAACTAATAAAGTTCTCCTTCATCTCGCTAAGAAATTAGATAGGCCATCAGCATCAGCCTCTTCTTAAGACATGTCCACAGAACGGCATAAGGAACATGTCGAAACAATGCGCAATACGAAAGTAGAGGAACGAAAGGTCGGAAGCAACTCCGACCTATCACGACCAAATACAACGTATGCACCTCTGGATGTGGAATCTGTAATGTTCTGACTTGGGTGGTAAATCTCTTCGATGTGAAATTGCAAGAAGACAGAGAACATATGAATTACTAAACAAACCCGTGCTTAACTATTCCATTGTTGGAGGATATATAGCTTATTTTTGTTTCGTAAATCTTGCGTAATTTTATTATCTGGGGAAGAGGGTCTATTTTGGCCTGTACAGTAAGGCTTAGATACGTGAATGTGTCCCTGCCCAGCACGTAAGGACTAGTCCCGAACTCTTGATCATCAATGGAATGTATTCATTCCCTTTTTCGTCTTTAGCGGGAAAAAAATCAGAGTAATTGTGTATTTTGTTTATCTACTCCAGTGCAGCACAAGGGCCGCATCACTATGGTAAGCAATAGCTATGCCCTATCTTCAATTTCCTTTGACCTTTAGTCAACAGCTTCTGGTGAAACTAAGGACAGACTTGCCTCTTCTCATGCCATACTTAGAGCCGGTTTTACTTTAGATAATCTGTACACTAACTAGACAATATAGTACCTACTGGGCTATGTCAAGCTATCGCTTTCGAGCATCACAATAATCGCGTTCGCTCAATCGACGTTGCCATTCGCCCGGAATGGGAAATAATTTCTTTCATTGCCATAATAATTCGCTAGCTCCCGTGAAAGTTCAAAAGTTCGTTCGTATGTTATGAACATAACATCACGTCTGTAGTCACCGAAGTGTTAGGCAAAGGTGTAGCTACCTGAAACACCCAAATTTCGCCAGTTATGTTTAAGTCCCAAGTAAGGGAGCGACCCTATTGCCATCAACTGGCCAAAAATCCAGACTCCGTGGCTGCTACTAAAGTCCTGATAAAAAATCCCAATAACACTTTGCCCGACCCGGGAATCGAACTCAGGACCTCATGCTCAGCTAGCGTGCTCACTAGACCAACCAGAAACTCCGTACTCGTAAAGAATAATCGCAATTAAACCAGATATTTCACAGCTTACATGGTTTCAATTCTCTGCTAGATGCTGAAAGGTTCATAAAGGACATAGACGAAATTTTCTAAACTCTAAAGACGAATAAATGTTATTTAGACGATTTTATGGTTTCAACTCTATTGATTTTCAGATTTTCCTATAATGATTTAATGAAGTATTTATTATTCTACTCTGTGCTTTTATAGCTTGCTATCATTATCACTTGTGTGGTTTTGTTCTCCGTAGCTAATCTTCAAAATAAGTAACCTAAATAGGCAGAGGTGAATAAACGACACAGTTCGTACAGGATGCAGGATGTGATTTACTAGCGCCAAATCTACCAACAATCAGGCGGTAACATGAGCTTGTTACGACAGCGCGAGCGTGAGAGTGTGATGATAACCTTTCTAACCATACTTTTTGTATCTGAATACACATTAATTCAATAAAGGTAACCTATATTCAAATTATAATAACCGAGAAATTTAATACTAATGAACTTGGCATTTTTCAGTGAAACTTTTTAGAATAGTAATTCTATTCTATTCGACATAAAGTCTAAACTTTACCCAAAGTATATATAAATATCTATGGGAAAATCGCTTTTTACATGATAACCCAAATCAGGTCCACGTAAGGCGCGAAATCGCCCAATTTTGAAAACATCCGTCATCATTCAGAGTACATTGACAGTTCAATATGTAATAGGTTTAAAAACGTACCTAATCATTTAGGTATGAGTTATTGTTAATAGTTATCATAATATGGTGTTAAAGTGGATAAGGATTTAGGATAAAAACAGCGATTACTTACTAAAAAAACATAAGTACATGAGCCAAAGGAAAAACGAAAAATATCAGCTAAAATCTTGTTAGGTATTATAAACAATAACAATTTATTATTTACTTTATTGTCTTTGATGTTTCATTACATGTGACTCAAACAAGACGGACACATCATATTCAACAAATAGGTAATCGTGAAATTAGCGGCAGGAAACCAAAAGCGCGCGTTATCAAAACGACTGAACGAGGACCAGACGGTGCCGGCACGTTCACCCACGCATTGGAAAACTCGGAAAAGTAGCGACCAGACTACTTGAAGCTCGAGAAACATCGTGTCCATCCGGTGGCTTCTACTCGTATATTACATTAAATCCCGTATATTTCCCCTCTCGGCTCGTTAAATTTGTGTGAGTTGGAAAGCCTGCGCAGGCGCCGACGTGCGCGCATGTACCTCCCGCCACGTTTCGCGTGGAAACTGTGCCACGTCGCGCCTTCTCTCAGTAAAAGTACTTTCTTCAAGCCGCTTTCGGAAACTCGTCTAGAACAAATTTCCTCGTTATAGTAACCTTGTACTATGTGACATAAGGCGTTCGCCTGCGCATGCCCTATAATTAGAACTGTCGGTCGTATATAGCGTACCGAGAACCGCAATCGATATCGAGCCGCGCCCGCCTGCCTGCGATCGTGAGAAATATCGCCGCCGTAACATTATGCTGTGCTGCCTGATCCGTGGAACAATGGGATGTTACGATGATTCAGTACGCGCATTTAATAAAATATTCCTACATTATGATAAGCATAAGCATAATTTTATTAGTCACTATGAACGGCAGCCAGAATCTATCCTTCATTCTGCATTAGAATTGAATTATTGGTATTGAAACTGACAGATGGCCTCGATCATTTATTCAAATCCAGCATAATCTTGTTGACCTTTCATATAATGAAAGCTTGAAATGCCCTTGTGGTTATCTACTCTGAACACATTTTAAATGGAAGTGTAAATCCAGCTGAAAAATATATTCAAATTTGTATGCGTACCGTGCTCGTAAGTTTAGAGAAATTTGTTTCTGAAAAGCCTGAAATTAAACCCCTTGTGACTGTCATGTCGTGAAACGCGTCGTGAAAGTTTTAATCATGAAATCAAATGGCCTGACAAAGTGGCAATTTTTCTTCTTGCCTACAGTGCAACGCACTTCAAAGTGCCTGTAGTTATAGTCTTATTGACGTAATAGTTGGACTTTGATTTTATAGCTACTGCTTGTTTATTACTTATCTAGATATCCTAAACTATTGACTATTTGTTTAGATACGTCATTTATTTCTGATAGGGTGTAAGTATTAAGATTAAAGTTAAAAGTCTAAGGCACAGCACAGAGAATACATGATATTTTTAAAGTTACTTAACATTTTACGCACCATTTGCTTCTAGAGTACGTTTTCTTCATGTATCACGATGATAATTTTGACAAAATACGTCTACGAGACGACAGCACAGCGTCCACGCATCGTCAACCAAATCCAGATACAAAGACACCATTATATTTCGTCTCTGCGTTTTCTAACAGACTATTTTAATCAAGAAGTAAATAGAAACTTACAAATGAACAAACGACCCTTTTTCATTTCTTTCTGTATATTTAAGTGAACATCGTTATACGGGCCGTACCTTTTAAAAATATGTTTTTTTTTACACAATTCACTAATCATACTACAGAATGATTGAGAAGGAGGAGCTCGTGGCTAAATAATAACAGCCGATCGGTTCGATCTTCAGGTTAAGCCGCGCTTGCCTTGGTTGGCCTGTGAATGGGTGACCACCCATTACATACCGAATTACCTCGGTTTCTCGGAAAGCATGTTAAGCCGTTGGTCCCGGCTGTCGTTACTGGTAGTCAGTGGCCCGAAAGACTGACAACCCGTCTTATCAGGGAACTAACTGGGTTGTGGGAGGTAAGACAGGCAGTCGCTCCATATAAAATAATGGTATTCAGCTGCAACCGGTTAGACTGGAAGCCGACTCCAACATAGTTGGGAAAAGGCTAGGCAAATGATGACTAATCATACTTGAGAATAAAGCAATGTCTTTTCCTTGTCACTTCAACTATACTATTCCGATGCTGCTCGCAAAAAAATTACTTTACTCTACTTACACTCTAATTCTTCCTTAATTCTATATCAAACTAAACTACTGCCTACAGGGTGATAGGGACAGCCCTCCACAAACTAATCGGATGAATTCAGTATATCATACTAAGATGACCGGTACAAGAAATTATTTCAGGAATGTTATGGGAATCCAATAAATTCTTATTTGTTTTATTTCCTCATACACAATGTATCATTACCGTGGCAAAACGCACGTAGCGAACAGCAAGCGCGACGATGAGTTCGATGAACTCTGTAGCTAAGCAAGAAGTGAACGGCTGATTTTACGCGTAGTTCGTTGAGAGTTTTTCAACATCCATTGTTGATTTTTTTATTTTAGCCGTATTATTTACATAAATGGAGTGCTGCGTACAGGGTGTGGGTGCGTAATGTAATTTTATATTGAAATAAAGGAATAGTACTGCAAAAAAACATTTAAAAAAAAAAAATCCGTTGAGAAATTCCGGTAAATATGATTCAAAATTAGGAGCTGAATGCACCCTGTTAGTTTGTGGAGGGCTGTCCCTTACACCCTGTATAATATATAAATAGGTTTCACTGCTCTGTTTAACCAAAGGAGACCGTATTTCGCCCACCGCTGTTGACTTCACATATTAACCGGAAATCAAAACATGTCACGAACGTCCCCGTGTCGAGAGGCACGTCCCACCGGACGTTCTTATGTACAGACGTGGTATTGTATCCATATACTAGAAGTTATATCCCTAAGGCAAACCTAGACGTACGGTTTACTGTTGATTTCATGGGCATAGATCTGAGGACTGAATATAATTTGTGCGGTTGCATTAAGGCTTTCCGATTACAAACAACATTTTTCTTTGGATTTCTGTATTTCAGATCTCATTTATGAAAAACTCGGGGAATACTTTCATAGACTTTTTTATGTCTATAAAGATTTCCTTCCATTTCACATTCTTATACACGAAAAAGATAAAGGTGTAGCTTATATTTATTTGCGGGCTCTCGACTCGTTTCTAATCTACATGTCTTGCGTAAACATTGCTCAGAAGATCCATCACTGCGAGATGAGGACCGTCTTACACCAGATCGACAGGCATTCCTCTTTATTGACAGTCTGATTGACTATTGGCTCGAGCCACCATAACAAATTAGAACTAACTAAGAATAGACAAAGAGTTCGTTGCATACGATCAAGCGAGCAAGGTTCACTGTTCTATTGAAGGAAATAGGTTATTCTGGTACATGCACTGTTGTGATCTTTATCACGGTATGTTGGCAGCGACGGGAACACGTGCCGGCTGCACGTGGCGTTGACGTTATGCCAACGGCCTGTGGCGGAGGTTTGCTAGATAACTTCAGACTGTATGAAGCCGGACGATAATAGCTACTGCACTAACTGATTGTATACAAATAAATGTAGCAATTACTTCGGTCATTTTGACGAGTAAACCCAAGGGATCAACTATTAAGCCTAAATGCTTGCCCACAAGCAACGCGCTCAAGCGACTCGCATGTTACCATAGCAACGGACGAGAAAACAAATTAAAGAAATTGCTTAGAACATGGTCTCTGTTACACGGTATCTAGTGTAGTTACACGGTTTTGAGTGACGGCTCCCACGTGTGAAAGGCGTTGCCGAAATAAAGTAACCGTTTCCAAGCGATTGGTACTTGTGTACTCTGTATTCACATTTCCAAGAAAATCGTTACAAAATCCATAAGAGGTTTTCGACAATGAAAGCTCAAAATTAAAAATTTAACCCCCAGTTAAAACTTTATAATTACCTTTTTATAATTGGAAAATACTGAAATAGATACTAGAAATGAATTATTCTAATCGAACACTGTCGGCAGACATCATAAAACAACGTGCCATAATAAGCACATAAAATAATTTCAGGTGCAAACGATAGCAACCTACGTGACTCGCTCATAGTAAAGATAGTGATTGATAAGCTGGCGTTTAGGTTAATAAACAAACAGAAGCTTTTTCAGTGAGTTTTATGTAAGGACTTCCGCGCAGTTTATACATCCATATATAGACTCCACGGAGGTTTTCAAGAGTTCACCTCAAATGCCAACAGCTATACAAACTCCCATAACCTTCGGTTCGGTTCGGTTTTTGTCCTGACCTCGCAGTTGACATTATTTTATGGTTTTCGGCGATTTTCTATGGCGATAATATTCTCACTAAGACTTTTACGGTAACATCGTTCTGAATCTAAACATTATTTTATACACAGGCCATCGAAATTAAAATTGCATTTGCATGCAAATTTTTTCTACCCAACAAAGTCCTTTGGGACCAAAACTAACCGAATTATCAGACTATCGAGCGTTCTTGCTTCATCAGCATGGACTGCTCACCCCACGGAATGCCATTTAATAAATTGCCTTTCCCTCCAGCACTGCGAGCCACTGAAGCCACCGGGAATTCGCCTTAATCCCGTAATAAATTGCTCTTTGCAAAAATGCAAATGAGTCTAAAATAAAATGCCGAAAAAATATCTTATATCGAACAGATAACAGTATTTTGTTAGACAATGCAATTCTTTACGGCTATTAAAATTCCTAAGTCAGTATTTATTCTTCTCGCTGAGTCGAGTGGTTGCTATGCGAATGTGCAGCCATGCTGGGCCAGCACAACCTGAACGTACGAGTGTAGTTTATGATAGCGGAATTTTTACTTATGTGAACTAGTTTTCTTAGTGTGATCAACGTTATAGCTTCGTCAACTCTTCTCGCAAATATTTCGCTGTGTTCAAGAAACTGATGAAAAACAAATATGGACGCAGGTACACTTCAGTAAGACTTGGTGTTGGTGACCAACATGAAAAAACTTTAATGGTCGAGTGAATTAAAAAGACACATAACATTCAGTTACTGATGATTATTATTTCAATTTAAGCTCATTAGAGCATCCAAATTATTTGTATAAATAATAACTGAAATATAATTTGGCAACAAAACCGTAAGATGTGCCGATTAACACGAGCCCGTAAATTGGTATAAAACCAATCAGGAGGCCTACTTTCTTTGCTTTTAGTCCAATAACCCAAATTCAGTTATTTTTGTAAGTGCACGTCGAAGTGGATTCGATATTTTCATTACTGTCACTTCCGTTACCGCCACCGCCGTTACTTATGAAAGGAACAATAAAATATTATTATCTTTTATTGCAGATTATAATTAGCGTTATAAATGGCTACGGATTATTTAACTGACGCGACGTGAGAATATACAACAA
This sequence comes from Noctua janthina, assembly GCA_963576755.1. Classification (NCBI taxonomy): domain Eukaryota; kingdom Metazoa; phylum Arthropoda; class Insecta; order Lepidoptera; family Noctuidae; genus Noctua; species Noctua janthina. Next base: position 7,978,189 of record OY755058.1, read on the forward strand.
TTGATACGATCTTATCTTCTGAGGAAGTACATCTTTATGGAGCGAATACATAGGCCTCTATACCTATAGATCTCTTTCCCAAAACATTTATTAAGAGAACCGTTATCCGAAATGCTATAAAGCGTTCCCTTGGATATTTGGGACTTTTTATGTGTCTGGACTTCGACAAAGAGCCGTTAACTGTTTCGAAGGCAGTAAAGCAGTTTTCTTTATTTCCGAGAGCAATATGGGATCCTTCGTCGTGCACGTGTTGATTCAGGTCAGCGAGATTCGTTCCTGAGGTACATACCGCGCCAGACAGCTAATAAACGTTTTCTTGTTGACCAACTCCTTGACTCAAACCTAACAGAAAAACATCGCACGACGTTGGATTTATATTGAACCTATTTCTTGGTCCGGAAGAAAGCTAGCTGTTTTCTATTTCTCATCCATCGGAAAATAACAAATTGAACGCGAAATTAACTGTCAATCAATCAGTAGCTTCGCTACGTCTCTGAAAACTTGTCCAATAACTCACGAACAAGTGTAATTGGAGATGATAATATTATTTCCGCCATTCTGCCACGTCCACGTCCAGTCATGAAACTTAAACGGTTTTTAATTACTTTATGAAAATCGTTAACCCTTAACTATTATGGAATTTGAATATGCGTCAGCCTTGGATTATACTTTGACTCTTAAAAATACGATCCAAGGAAGTTTAGGTACATCTTCAGTTTCACATACACCTATCAGCTGTTCTTTTATTATTTAGTAACAGTAAGAAGGCAAGTCTATTGGAAGCAACTTAACCACATTATTTAAATAAAGATACGGGGCAGTAGGCTGACCTTTATTTTAAATCCTACGAGTATTCGTCGAGTAATAATCTGGTAAAGCAACCTCCGCAAGAACGATATAAAGATAAGACCGAAACGTTCGTATGGTTTCAAATAATACCTTTATTTTTTGACGACCCGATAAGCGTGGGGGTTTCGTGGCTGGCTTTCACTACATGTTGGTACGATGCTGACCCCGAACAAATATTTGCCCATTGCTCTATAAATTTAGTCCTGGAAAAGAAATTCCTTAAAGAAAGATTAAATACTTTTCCTTAGGAAAAGAAAATACTTTTTCAAATTTCGGAATTTTAACCGTTTTATTTTTGTGTTTGTTGTTGTGTGATATAATTCTGTTACTAGATCCAGATAAGAATCGTATTGTATGCTTTCGGTTTAAAAATATAAAAGAAAAATAAAAACAGAAAACAGTCACTGTTACTACCACACACCAATCTTACAAGAATATTGATTTTATTCGAAGGAGAGACTGCTTACCTAACTTACCTTGACTGGCATAATGCATGCTACGTCAATGCGAACTCAAAATCGTGTAGCTAGGTAGTACGTACTAGTGCCTAGAGCGAAATTCTCGAATATAAAATAAATTAAACCGCTGTTTCAACAGTTTTCAATATTCGTTTTAGAAAAGCTCTTAAATCTTCAGACGAGTTTCGTTTTAGTGCCCCTTAGTAGCATTTGCTCAAAATTATTTAACTCTGGGGACCAGCTGCTTCCCCTTTTCAACTTATTACCTTGTTCTTCCTAATAAATCTTTAAGTTAAAATGATAGATGGTAGTAGTATTGTGCCAGCGTTATGAAGGTAGATAAATAATTTAAAGTCCTCCAGATTTCTTGAAGTTCCATTATTTTTTCAAGTTAACAGAAAAACATATTCTCGAGCTTTTCATTTACAATTCGATTGAAATTGAATGCTTTCTTTCCATTTAAATAAAGTTAATTATTTTTCCGCTTTACAAGGATGTCGTATTGTTACGGGTATTTTATGTAGTCTAGAATTGACTAGAAGATTTCTTTGAGCATTACAAAGTTTCAGCTAAAACTTGAAATAAACAGAGCTTTCGAATATTTTTTTCAGTTTTCAGAATACAAAATTCGGCATTGAACACTCGAACAGTTTTACTTCTCTCGACAATGTAGGTAGGTAGGTAGGTAATACAAACATAGCAACATGGTAGCTACTAAATAGAAGTCTCATTAAGAGTGGCTCGCGTGCCACTTTTTGAATTATTCGGCGATTAGGTCATATTCAGGTGGTAGCTACGCAGAAGGCCGCACTCTTCGGTGGAATGCGCGCTTGATGTATCACGAACACGTGATCAACGAAAGAAAGCTTACACTTAATTAACACTTACTTGCAAAATTGGGACTAAGTCGTAGATTTGACCTCATGTTGAGTTCTACTTGTATTCTTGTTGTTGTCATGATTTTTGTTAAGCCGTTGGTCCCGGCTGTCATTTGTAGATCTTTGACAGCCGTTACAGGTAGTCAGCGGCCCGAAAGTCTGACAGCCAGTCTTACCAAGGAATAAGAATAAGACTAAATTTATGAAACCATTATTACAAACATGTTCATACTTAGCACTATGAATAATCATAATAAGTATGATTTTAACATATTTGAAAAGCAGAGGTCCCCAAACTAGGCGGTGCCTATATCATGGGGGCTGAAAGGGATAGTAGTATCCAGTACTAACTGGGTTTAGGATTTCAGACAGGCAGTTGCTCCATGTAAAATACTGGTATTCAGCTGCACCCGGTTAGACTGGAAGCCAACCCCAACATAGTTGGAAAAAGATGATGATGATGTCATAATTTTTATCTATAAGATTTGACAGGCTTCGACAAGCTTCTGGATTTGTGCCCAATTGATGGCAATAGACTCGCCTCCTATTACATGAGACTTAAACATAACTGACGAAATCGGGTGTAGGTCCTATTAAGTCCACCTTTGCTTAACTCTTCGGGGATTACAGGCGTCACGTTACGAATGCGATAGATGCCGTGATATTCACAAATAAATCTATTTTACAAAATTAAAACTGATGAACGTTGCAATCAACAAATAGCTCAAAGTAACGAGTATTTTCGAACATCAACATTATCATCACATCGCTGCATGTCCCTTCGCGCAAATTAGTTCGGAACTCGTGAAATTCGACTTACTTTCGACTGGTTTATTTGACTTTAATGAACAGTATTCGCGTAAATAAGTGTCATGAAACATGAATTTTATTCATTAATTCGTTCTGTTGGACAGTAGGTACTCATTATTCGGCCCCTAAAAGTCGTTGTCATCTCTGAAATGTCAACTAGGACGTTATAAACACTAATTAATTTATGTCAGATCGCCATCGTTCTGGTCATGATACTGTCATCCTACTTTTTTAACGTAGGTAACTTTAAAAAAGTTGATCGAAGTACGTAGTGTTCAGGGCTTATTTCAATACTAAAACCACATCCTGCTTACTTAGCGGTCCCCACCTATTGACTATTCCACCCAATATTGGGCCTTAGGTCAAGTTGGTCTACCAATTTGTTTTGCGATGTGGACCTTTCCCGCAATACCTGCCCCACACAGTCCGGCTATAAAACTTGACCCTAAATAACGACTATTTTATGCCGACGCACTTTCGTCTATTTAGGATGATGTAGGCGAAATTTGTTACAGTAAATTGCCACTAAACAGTGTTTAATATAAAATTGGATAGAGTATGATATAGACAGCTCATCATCATCATCTGCCTAGCCTTTTCCCAACTATGTTGGGGTCGGCTTCCAGTCTAACCGGATGCAGCTGAATACCAGTATTTTACATGGAGCGACTGCCTATCTGACCTCCACAACCCAGTTAGTACTGGGTAATACGATACCCCTTGGTAAGACTGGTTGTCAGACTTTTTGGGCCACTGACTACCTATAACGACTGTCAAAGATCTACAAATGACACCCGGGACCAACGGCAATATGATATAGACAGCTGTAATGTATTAATCAACACTTACAATTTGACCATGTTAACATTCAAAAATGTAACTGAAATTGTACAAAATACGCATTTTTTTATTTGTGTCGTGGTAACGCAATTTAAATCTAGTACCTAAGTAACGCTTGGTTCATAACACGATGTTTCATTGAACGCACAGCTGTGTGTGTGTAGTACTCTCTTAGTGCGGCGATGGGCGCGGGCGCGGCTCCGCGGCGGCGCGCGCGCAGTCTCCGCGGTGAATTTCGCCGCTCTCGCCCACTGATCTACATTTCACCTCCAATATGGGTCAATAACTGCCCACGCTCAGCCCCTCCTCGCGCGGCCATTCACCTCGCCACTCCAAATCATTGTTCGCCACTCCAAATTGCGTTGCGTTATTGGAGGTCGTCGACCCCGCTTTGGTGCGGCTGCTGGCAGCCGTCAGCAGAGAGTCTTCTTCGAACGACACTCGACACGCCGACATCAGCGCAAACGCAAACATCCTCTCTCCATCCGCTACAAATTATACATAGCAAGCCTCATCGCGTATCTACTAGCATAAACAATGTGGTAACCATTCCACATGCTATCAATAACATTTATTATTTATTTTGACTTGGTCATTGCAACTTATAGATCGTATTAAGAACTCTGATGGCTTAAACATAAACAAAATAATTAGAAAGTTAGAAAAGTTTTCAAAACATTCATTTGAACTTTACAAAGCTTTGGCGCATATGGTACGGTGTTCAAATAAGTCACGGTCATTTTACAATTTTATTGCTGACAAATAAGTGATTTGTCCTGAAAGTATTTCTATGAAAAAAACTAAACATTTTGCAAATTAGATAGCCTTAAGACCTTTTGGAGATTTTACCTCCGAAAGAGAGCTTTTACCTCTGAGAGTGACATTTAGTATTAAGTATTGAATGGGCGCCGTTTGTTACTCTGGTTTATGTTTTACTGTTTTGTAAACAATTCAAAACTGCGAACATAATTTGTTTTATCAATTTATTAGCACTTGGCCGATACCGATATAAACTATGTGAAAATGTACTGTTGTTAAATGCCAGCAAATTATACACCGTATTGATGACTGATACCGTGGTAATCATGTACTGATAAGCACATAAATAAAAATACTGGTGTTCAAAAACATAATTACGTAAAAAACTTTATGGCACCTAATATAAAACTATAATTGATAAAATGTTTAAATCTCTTTATCGATTCTATGAAAACTAATATTTAAAAAATATTTTTTTTTAAATCGTCCAATTTTGCCCAAGTCATCATAGCAAAACTGCGTGTGTAAAGATGTAAGACGCGCGCTAGATGCGAACCACTTACAAGGCATAGTTGTGTAGCTATCCAAATATTGTTGTGAAAGAAAGTGGCGCGTTGAACGGACGCACAGCGCACACAGCACGCTGCCTCCGCAACAAGTGTCACGTTGAACTCTTACATAAGGACTGGCCGTGCTTTCCAAAATATTATTGTATTTTTTTGCCTTTTTTAGCGAACAATGCCTTTGTAACGCATCTACATGCGCGTTGCAAAAGAAAGTAGCTCGTTGCGCACATAATTGAGACCATTTAGGCCTATCTAAATCTTAATGCTTACATAAAATAACCAATTTAAGGAATGGACCTCTCTTTAGAAATACTCCTATTAAAAGATACGAAACATCTTAATTGTCGTTGCACGGTGACTTTATTCTTTGCATTCTGAGGAATACTTATTATAGAAAGTTTTTTGTTACCAAAGACAAGGTCCCAACAACTTGAAACAAGAAAAAAATATTCAAGGTCTGATTAGATATAACTTCAGAAGGCTTAAAAAATGAGTTGCGATGTTGTAATATAGGCTGTTTAGGAATAGTTGCACGTGAAATGTTAGTGGTAACGAGGTACACTGTGCCCGGGGCGCTGATGGAGCTTGGCGCGGGCGTCCGCGGACAGGTTGAGTAGCCCAACGAGAAACATCGCTTGCTCTACATTCGTTGAGTTTGGAGCCGATGACTCCTCGTGACCGTGTCCTCCTTAGCGAGTGCTGCTTTATCTCACCAAATTTCTCTCTTCTGTTCCGCATCATCACGAACAAAAAGTCAAGACCCGTTCGGTGGAAACGCGGCCTAGTTGTGACGACCACTTGCCCACATAGCGCCGCCCGCTCTACTACAAACCCAAAAACGACTACTTTCGCCCCGGCTCAAGTGATAATTGTACTTGATGGGACACTAAAAATAGAGTACCTAATATCAGACATAGCAACACAATAACAATTTATATAAACATTGACTGGGAACAGTTTTGAACGTTCAATGATGACACTTACCTATCAGAACTATCTTTACTAGCCTGTCGATACTATTGGGCTCACAACCTATGAAGGTACTTACTTAATATATCAGGTAGGCATAATACGGCTTCATCGTATAAAAGTAGTCTTACTAAATTGATTGTAAGTAACTATAATTGCGTCTGAAACTATTAAGTTTTCTCTTCGATTTTTCATAAAATAGAAAATCCGTTGTTAACAAAATCTTCAGGAGTTGTATCTATAAGCAAACCTTTGTTCCTTAAGAATGTTGAATTCCGACTGACTGAAATGACACACCTAAAGCAAAATTAAAGTTTATCAAATTTGAAAACACGGATGATTAATTTTTATTCAAAGTATTAAGTTATTAACGATATCTTAATATCTGCTACAGATAACGTAACTAATCTGAGATGAATAGTTATTTGTAAATACAGTATCTAAATAACTAAATCCAGTTAAAGCACCGTTCGATAAAGTCGAAGTCACGTGTCAACAATGACTGCGCAAACGCATGTACGCGTTGAAAAAAAAAACCTCTTTTCAGCGTCAGCGCTGTTCCTTTGTGTCCGAGACTGGCCTTTAGGAACAATATCTCTTAACTAGATCTCGACAGCCGTATGCTATAACTTTTGTTCTGTCATAACTATAAAGCTTTTATTTGAAAAATAAAAGGCAATCTTGAAACTCCGCTGACTTGTTTAAATGTTAACAATAATATTGTCATCAATGCGTTCAAATCTTTTTAACAGGATTATCTTATGAACCAGATCTTCTGGTAGAAGTACCCCAGGCAAAATATAGTTCTATTTACCAAGTTAACGTTCATATACGAGAAGATAATAATCTCGAGAATATTGACACCGATTACTAAAATGCTGTTGCTACGCACTCATTCCATTTTGTGCCAACAATACAACCATGCGGAAGTAGAATTCAAAAAAATCTACTATAGCGGTAAACTGTTGTATTTTTTTAAATTATGCACACTGAACATTTTGCTACGCTACGGCATCTGACTACGATATTGTAGCACTGCTGGTAAGGATATAAGTAAGGTTATAGGGTATATGTTAGTATATTGATATAAGTAAGGTATATGTTAGTATTGATTTGTATAGTTATTAAAAATGCTTTTTCTAGTTCGAAGAATGTCCTAAAAATATAATATTGAACATGACCAAGTACATTTGCGCATGACTACGAAAACTTCGTAGGCCGTAGTCTCGTAGCCGTAGCAATAAGTAACTGCTCATTCTAGAAACACTTCGCAATCGAGTTTGTGATAATTTTTACACACGAAATGTGTCCAAAACGTTGCTCCCCAATATGTGCGTGGTACAAACTCGAGAGTTATTTCCCGGTGACATAATATTCGTAGCTCTGTGGTAGCGTCGCAATTCTATCTTGAATATTCATTTAGTCAGCATACGAATAGTTGTTTTTAAATGTTATTCCCCTACATGTAAGGTACTGAATAAATACATATGTAATCATTTCGTAGTAAGTAAAAGACGTAAGTAGACAGTGTAGTAGTAATCTCGACGATGCTACGGTTCTTCATTTTCATTCATACATTCATACACACACTACACTTCCATCACAAAAAAAAACTTTTACTTGATAACACAACAAATGTAAATAGTTGTCGTTTTGGACGGCCTGTGTAAATTAAGTATATTTTTTGGTTTCAAAATTATGAAATGTGCAATTAATACATGTAAAGACATCTTAGCCATGCGTGCGATATACCGTGTCCTAAACAAACCTACAGTTATAAGAATCTATGTAAAAAAATATAAGAAACAAAACGGATGACCGATAAACATTAAGTCGCCGTATGAGCAATTGTCAAAATTCCTCTAAGCTCGCTCGAGATTTCATGACGTCCATAACTTTTACTTTTTAAAATACTTTCTTGATAATCAAGTGATGATGATGTTATTATAGTTAGCGAGGGTGTGCAATAGGTGCGCAGGCGCGTCCAGTGCTCGGCTAAATGTCGCGCGCGCGGCCTCAGCACTCACAAACGGCCTTTGCAGTTGGCGCGGTCGATGACCCGCCGGGGTCGTTGACTGGGCCCGCATTTAGTTTTCACTTTCGTTCACTAAGGATAACTGTACCATATACGTCACGTACATGCCCACAATTCTGTTTACGGACCAATCGGTTCCTTACACCTGCGGAGAATACGTAATTCTGCTGTCACACATTTTGTGCAGTATGCTCGTATCTCTCCAAAAGACCTAGAAAAAGACCCCCTCCTAAATGAACAATCGTGATACTCGGGTCTTTAAACTTTAAAGGATTCGATAACCTATAGCAATTAACTTTAAGTCGGACATCCTACACCAATGGACCTCGGAGGTTTCTTAGAATCTTTTCGGAATGCAATAATTGTGATCAAAACCTGTGTATTTTTAACTCGAGCCCAAATCGAGCAACTGTGTAAATAATAATTGCAGTAGAGTTTCACATTGACCTAGGTTTTTATAACTGTGAGACGTGACTGATCAGCATTTGCCCGTTGACAATCAAACGCAATAAAGCGTTAAAATAGTATCAAGTACGTAACAGATCAAGTTATTAAAATGTTAAACGATCGCATACCGTAGCAAACGTTCGTGCTATGTCCGTCACCTGCCTAGGCAGAAGGTCGTTGCTCTAATGATTGCCGGTGTCGTAACTCGGGCTTTGGACCAGTGTCCTTTGATGCATTTTGGGTACAATTAGGTAATTTTGGCCAATAGTGGGGAGCAGCGGTGCGAGGGGAAGGTGCGGTGCGTGGGGTTGCGGGTTCGGCGGTGGTTGCGCAAGCGGCGGCGGTCGTCGACTCGGTTATGTCAGCGGTTTACGTAATCGTCACCTCGCAACGCTCTCGGGGCAGGCGCCAATTGTAGCCCCGCGATCGTTTCGCACTTCTCGCGGACGGCAACGGTTCGTTAGCGCTCCGCACTCGCACCTCTTGACCGACTCTCCGCCTTGTTCCTGTGCACCCTCCGCGACGTGCTAACTTCATTAGTGCCGCCGAACCGCCGCCTGCAGCCGCGCTCATCACACTAAACATTATCATTAACAATTGAACATCGTTCAATTACAATGGGTATTCAAGTAGGTATATATTTATTTGAAAGGTGGCTAGCATGGTCGGTACATTGTGTAATGCTAAACAACCTCCAATTAAGTTCAACCTTTCATGAATCGATTAGCGCTAACATCAAATCGTCCATTGTAACCGTTGTTAAGAACAGGTGTGCCCTAAAGGAGTAATTATGCGATATGGTTGCGGTCGAAGTAGAGAAGGGGCTGGGGCGGTTGCGTCAGCGCAGCGTGCGGAGAGCGGTCGGGCTCAACGCACAAGGTTGCCGAGGTTCAATGCTCTAGAAATACGACACCCGACCCCGGGCAACCGCATGCTGCGGACCAAACCTGCGTGTGCGCCGCCCACTCCGCGCGTGTGTACTGCGTCGGCGCCGCAACAATATGCAACTCACTCAATAATCAATTAAAACTCAAAAAAAAAATTGAGAAATTCTGTTATGATAATTATTCAATAACTCTGACATGATAACATAGCTACATGTATAAATCTAGATATAAGTTTAATTAATATAATATGTTTAATGTGAAAGTTCCTAATGATCTACGTGATATTAGATAACAGATCACACTGACACTACAATATTCATATTGCTGCGTCCTAACATTGTCATGTACTCACTAGTTTTAAGCCTAGCGTGTAAAATTGGTTGTGTACATTGCGCATTAAATAAAAAAATAAGCTGGCTTATAATCATTGTCCTCGTGAAATGCGTCGTGACATGACTCACTAACTTGTATGCTATTCCTAATTTGTTACTAATCTTAGTGTATAAGTTGTAGTACAGTAGAGAAAATAAATGATATATTAGTATCTAAGGTATGTACTAACAAAAATGGTTCCTATGTTTTCCCAAATAAAACAATTTATTTATTTTTTATAATCCTTTTTTATTTGACACAGATTAAATTTAATCTTCAGCAGGTTCATTTATCCCAGTTTTCTGTTATTACCTCTCTTCGCTGTAACTTGTCCATCAAGCACGGTCATTTCGTCCAATAGTTAAACTAGTTCTTCTAAACGATGACAGTTTTGTTTTAACGCTACACGCACAGCTTCGCAGAGTAACCTTCAAAAGAGAGAACGTGGCGTCGTAAGCACGTCCAATGTGCCAACTCTTTTTTTATGTACTTGTTTCACAATTTTTTTTATAAATAATTTTGCCTTCGACCTTTGTAAGCCGCCCAATTTAGCCCGATTGGTATTCCTGCGACGGGCGGCGTCGTGTGCTTGTCGTAACTTGTGGTTCAGCAACGCGCCGGCGCCACGTGATTGCCATTACATTAGCACAACCACACACATCGAGTACAGACTGCTCCTAAAATACTCATTCATTATACAAATGTATTATAAATATTCGCATTACCGACTGCAACGTACTCGTAATTAGCGTAGCGCTGGAAGTTACATTTAAATGCAAGACCTTCCCGTACACTATGGAATTGTTTATAGATTGTGCATGCGTACTTGGTACCTCTAAGGCTGATATTATTTGTCGATCGAGAATTTAAAACCAGCGCTGAAATCTAGGTACATCATCTGCCTAGCCTTTTCCAAACTATGTTGAGGTCGGCTTCCAGTCTAACCGGATGCAGCTGAATACCAGTATTTTACATGGAGCGACTGCCTATCTTACCTCTACAACCCAGTTAGTACTGGGTAATACGATACCCCTTGGTAAGACTGGTTAGCAAACTTTTTGAGCCGCAGACTGCCTAACGAATGTCAAAGATCTAGAAATGACAGCCGGGGTCAACGGCTTAACATGCTTTTCGAGGCTCGGAGGAAACTCGGTATGTAATGGGTGGTCACCCATCCACAGGCCAACCTAGGCAAGCATGGCTTAACCTAAAGATCGACCCGAGAGGCTGTTATTATTTAGTAACGAGCTCCGCTGAGATCTAGATACGCTGGATTAATATTGGATCACATTGCAATCCAGTCCTGCATCCAGCATCTAGCTTTTGTTATTTCATTCCTGAGCTTGATATTGAAATACTGGCATACCTATCTATCCAGCGCTGGAGACTAGGTGCTGGACTAGATAGGAGTGTTTACATTGGCTTTATTCATTGTTCCAGTATAATGAAACTGGAAAATTGAAACTTTAGATAGGCTAATTTACATTAGTCCTATTTCAATCCAGCGTTTGAATCGAGGAACACCTGGCTGCATCGAAATTTGATCGTTCAATTTAAATCAGCCTTTATCTAAAGTTGCAACTAGCCGGTTCCATATCCAGGAGACTTTTAGGACTCTCACATCATCTGCCTAGCCTTTTCCCAACTATGTTGGGGTCGGCTTCCAGTCTAACCGGATGCAGCTGAATACCAGTATTCTACATGGAGCGAGTGCCTATCTGACCTCCACAACCCAGTTAGTACTGGGTAATACGATACCTCTTGGATGTCAGACTTTTTGGGCCACTGACTGCCTAACGTCTGTCAAAGATCTACAAATGACAGCAGGGACCAACGGCTTAACGTGTTTTCCGAGGCACATAGGAAATTCGATATGCAATGGGCGGTCACCCATCCACAGACCAACCTAGGCAAGCACGGCTTAACCTAAAGATCGATCCGAGCGGCTGTTATTACTTAGCCACGAGCTCCCCTTTTAGGACTCCCACAATACGACAAAATTGCTTTATTGCTTTAATATCTATGCAGGCAGCCTCTACAAATACATACCTACCATACGAATATTTATAATTAAATGTGCATAATTCAAATATCACTCGCGACATAGATAAAGCCTCGTAAGCAAAGAAAGCCTCTACGCTTACATCGAGCCCACACTTAATTGTTAATCAGTCATTACGCGACACTCAAAAATGAACAATGTAGGTGAGTGGGCCCAACATTTCTCGTCTCACTGTTTACTTTTTCAAGTGAACCGTTAAACGTTGACAATTTCTCCGCTCACTTCTTCATTCTGATTACAAGAAGGCGTAGAAAGCGTCGCAATGCTTATACAACTTTTTAACAGCGCACGTGAGCGACAACACCAGGGTACGATTTTCCAAACCTCTACTCGATTGCTACTTTGGCCAGAGTTCATCGACCTCACTGGCCCGTTCTGCGAAGATGCGCAGAATTTTCCAAACCAGCGCCAACGTTTCACGACAATAAACACAATGATGCGATCTTATGCATGAATACGGAGCCGAGTAACCGTAAACGGTCAACTGAAAGATTCCTCGCACCGACAATGTTGTGGCAGGAAGGGTGCGTAAGCGCCGGGGCCGGTACGACCGTACCGGAACGGCTGTCCGCAGCCTTTCACGCACTTAATTTGGGAGTACCTCCTTTCCCCCCGCGCCTACCGCACACCTCCTTGCCCCAACACTCAGAGAAAGTAGCTAGCCTACGCAATGCTAGGGTCAATGACCGTACTCGAAAATTCTTACATCTGACAAAAGTGACACATTAACAGTGAGCATTTCATATTCAGTGTGTGCGGTCAGTTTGTTGCACATGAATGGTCGATGTGATTAGGTCAGGCTGGCGAGGTGGCCTATATTGTGCCGCGAGCATCGTGGGCGGCCACGTAGGCAGCGCGCACCACAACGTACCCGGCACTTCACTCCTTGTTCAATTAATTCCAAGTAACACAGCTACCGTATTCAAAATCTTGATAGGTGCTATTAAGTAAGAAGCATCAACGTCTGGTGCCAACATATAAAAGTCTTCCGTAATAATGGGCTATATAAAGGAAAAGTTTAACATGAAGATACGTATCTTTACAACCAAATAAAAGTGGGTACATAATGGTACAAAGAAGTGTTGACTGGTAGAAACTCACGGGCTGCGCGTAGTATCCAATCAGATAGTGAAGGGCACGCCCTAAATCTTGGCATGATCAGGGTCATCAGAAAAAGTAACTGTATTAAAAATATAACAGAATAGTGTTCCACTGGTCCACTAAGCGAATGACAACGCGTACGCGCCCCGAGGCTAAGGCGATTCGGTAACAAAACTAAATTGAAACATAATATTTTACTATTATTGTTGTTATACATGCGGAGAATAACGCTAATTATAGTTATAATGGCTTTCTAAAACGATTCGTCTTGCGTTCAAAATGAAATAAAATGCTGTAGGTCAGGTATTGTAACGGAGTATTTGTGGTCTGGCTATAAATCTTCATAAAATATTAATGAAGAAGTTTACGCTCATCGGACACATTTCTTCCGGTGATTTCCGGTTTCCCACTTCAGTATTACTCAATTAGGTAAATTGTAAGACTGTTATTTATAGACTGGAATTTATGGATTGGTGTTTGACGTTTTAATAAGCCTTCAACAGAAAACATTTCGTCGTATTCCCATAGGCTACACCAAAATATTGGGTCCTGTATTTTTTTTTACTGTTTTTTTTGAGTCCAAACTCAACCACAATTTATTACGAAACTACTACGTCTTGATCAGAATAAAAATATTCATCTTGAAATAGATAATTGCTCAACAGACTATTAAATCGGACCTCAGTACATAAATCAATTAATAAGGAGTGCATCCAAATAAATTAGCATTATAATAACGTACAGATCACGTGTCCCGACCAGTTCGGACAGCCCGCACTGCATCACGTACGCGATCAGACCCGGTCCATACATCTACGCAGTTGTCCATCTGTCCGTGTGCAATCAACTGTTAATATATTGTATTAGCTTGCATGAGGAATGAGATATCCGTCTTAACGTGGTGAGCGGTATCACAAGAGCAAGCGCACACGTGCCATGGAAAAACACAGAAAACAAGGACACACTGCAATGGTTCATTCAACCGGACGTTATTATTCAATGAGCGCACTGCTGTGATGAAACTACGCAAATCTTCATTATTAACAAAGAGCAGCGTTTCGAAATATTGGACCACGTACAATGTCGTAGGGCACGTAGCGGGCCCTAAAGTAGGCCCCAAATATGACACGCCGACGAACGCAACGAACCGAGCGACGCAAGCGGTTTACTCAATACGTAACGTGATTTATTGTTATAAGCTGCTTTCATGCTGCTGTAACATATTTTTAGTAATTTACGGCCAAGTACAAGTTATTTGCGTGGCAAGTCATTAAATTACTAATATACGACAATTTATGGCGAATATATTGTTAACTGTAAAACACGAAATTTCAAGGCTGTAATGAATACGTGCACAGAAGTTAATACGTTAAGTAATTATGAAAAATATACTGCATTCAAGTTGAGCGGGTACCGTTCAGTACGGTTTTCCATGAAACTACCAAACTTAATTTAACTTTCGCATCTGCATAGCCAAAGTTTAGAAGCCAAACCTGGCTGAACTTATGCCAAAACTCTAATGCGGATTATTGGAAAAGAAACATATAACTAAGCTTTCAAGTACTTACGACCTTACCGTACCTTTAATATATTTGAAAATAAAAACGCATTTTCATTTTAAAATAAAGACGTAAATGCTACGTGACTAGAATATAAATTAAAACCTTGCGCTGAAAGAAAATCAAACGCAGCTAATTTAACGGGCGGGCTTTATATTACTTTTAATAGTTAATATACCCGTTTAACAGCCTCTCGTTGTGCCATCTGTAACAAGAGACGAATATTAAATGGCTCCTTTCAATAAAATGACTTCATCAACTTAGTATTATAGCTACTTTAAGCGTGTTCCTCGCGTGTGATTTCACAATTTCGCTAATAAATTAAGATACTGAATCCGCTAACTTATAACTTTTTTAATAGTCTGGAATATTTTTGGATAGTCGGTAACATTGGTGATTGTTGGTGTAATAAGTTGGATAAACAATCTTAGCATAGAATTCTCAAGTATTGATCAGCGTAGCTTTCAGTAGATTTTCAGCGTGAACAAATATATTATTACTACCTATTACAATTTTCAGCTCACTATCTGCAGTGTCGATCCAACATTAATTCATCTTTTGAACTCCAGATCATAAACCCACGCGCGTGCCCTCCACGACAAGGCACAATTTCATCTACCATTTTGTCACATATTTGTGTCGCTTGGCGAACAGGGCACGAGCTTGCTTGTCACCTATATATGACAGTGGCGTTCAAAAGGTTAAAACTTTTGCATTGAGCAAAAAATTTAACACGGTACGTTTGGAAATGCCATTTTTTACGGAAAGGGTTAAATTAATTCAATTAAGCAAAGAAGGATCTGTAAAAAAGATAAGCCTTTGTTCAATATTGGAATTTTCCGTTTTAGTGGGTACACTATAACTAGCAATAGAGTTGAGGTACTACCTCATCCACCTACGAGGCCACATTTAGAAATACTAACATGGAAACCTAATTTATCGAGACGGGAATCGAACCCGTTACCTTCCTCGGACAAGTCGCCTTATTTGACCATTCACCTTATTGGTCCAGTGCAGCTTCTAGTTTCATACCGATATCCGGACGGCATAACTCGATAGAACGTTTTATATAAGCTACTGTTTCAAAGATAGATTTCATATAAGATTAGTATTGACTGCCTCTTTGATCGAGTGGTTGCAAGTGCGACTGCTGAGCATGAGGTTCTGGGTTCGATTCCCGGGTTGGGCAAAGTGTGATTCCATCAGGAATTTCTCAGTAGCAGCCATGGAGTCTGGATTTGTGCCCGGTTGATGGCAATAGGCTCGCCCCTTATTACATGGAACTTAAAATACATAACTGGCGAAATGTGGGTGTAGGTAGTTACTACACCTCTACCTAACCCTTTGGGGATTACAGGCGTAATGTTATGTTATTAGAACTTACTGGAAATGAGTGAAAAATGTTTTCTGAAAATTCCTCACTTTTCACTTTTCTCGTTTTAATGCTTCCGCTTAAAATTTTTGTAGTAGTCATCGAGTTGTGTGACACATCTCCATATTTCAGATCTTCGGCCTTACCTAAGTTTTTGAATATCAAACGTTGAAACGTTTCGACATATTTTTCCGCTCGTTTACACATGCCCACATAAATTAAGCTTTTTGCTACTAAAACCTTGTTGTACGACGTTAATTTAGGCTTACTAACACAATAAAGATATGCACGCGATGTTTTTTTACGACAAAAAATAAAATCAACCGGCCAAAACTACTTATGAATCATTTTGGCATTTACAAATATATTTTTAACCCAGTAAATCGAGTGCTAAGAAACATGTGTCACTGTAAAGTTCCAACGATTATCAGGTTCCTTCGATATTTTCAAAATGGCTTTAAAATTATTTTTATTCACAGCATCTTGGATAACATTCGATGCAGTAACCAATATTACTCAGGTCTTCTACAACTTTTTGTCGCAGAAATTTTCGTTTATAACTTTTTAACTGAAACTGCCAAAATACTGCTAGAAAGCATTATCAGTTTTCAAAATATGACAAATTAATAACTACTTTACATAATTTTTACTTTGATTACCAATTATCAGTATCAGATAGACAGTAATTAATTATTACCTGAATGCTTGTTAGTTCTGATAACTACACAAAGCTTACACATTTTATAATTTTATGAAATCATGCTAAGTATAAGTGTAATCTTAAATTGAATAATATGCTGTACAATTTCATTAAATGAAATTTTGTGTTGAGAGTTTGATGTGTTCTAGATGTATAGTGTCAATAATAGTCGACCATTGGAAATTCAGAAAAAAACACATATTTATATTCGCCATTTAGTTCTGAAACAAATAATTATAATCGGTAGAAGACGAGCAGACCCGTAAAATCGGATTGGAAAAATTTGATTTAATAAAATTGATAATAGAACGGTCAATGACATGTGAGTATGAACAGGTTCAGCAGTATTTTTCAGAATACACAGTTCCCCCTTGCCTATACTCTAATAAAATGAACTCGCAGTAAGCCTGACCTATGACGAGTAGCTACTTCAAACGCAACCACCAAAACTTTGTGTTGCCACCCACGGATCCGCGTACACGCAACATGATTATTATGTTGCCTATGCACCGAGTTTATAAATAATACAGTTTAAAAACAATGAACGGTACGTCGGTCGTAGCGTGGAGAAATCTAAACAACACAACCTTAAATAAATTGCCATTAGTATGCATACCGGAGCAACAAACGCAGCCAAAATCGGACGGCCTGTGATGGTGTAACCGCGTGAGTGAGGTAGTAATGGACCGGGTTCGTTCGCCGATAAAAGCGAAAGTGCTGCGTTCACTGGGACAACGACCGGCTCCTGCGGACACTCGGACAGCCCTATCGGTTTCCTGCATCCAAGTCATCATCATCAAACATTGGCGTCTGCGTCACCGACCTCTTGTTAGTCAGCGCTGTGTCCACGCGCATAGGAACAGTGCTCAACCGTCATTTGTTTTGCTAGGGGCTACCTAGATAGAACTTACGTTTTATTTTGATGACTTCGATAATGTGATGTTGTAGGCTCATACTGTGTCGCTTCTATTTATCAGATTAACATTTTAGATAATGTTTGACTTGAGTAAGCAATTTTGTGATGTAGGTACTTACGAACGTATATGTATTTCCCTTAAAATCCGTACATCAATTTCAAATTTATTACAAGTAAAAACGATTCCTTTTTAAGAATTCATGACTTTCTGTGATTTATATGTAGCTGATGATGAGCAAACATAGCTGTTATTTTATTTATATCCGGTGAAATTGGAAACATGCTTTATGTGAGTTCATTGAACCGTGTAGGCACATTTTGTTAACAGAGTTTTAGTTTGCGGTAGAGCTTTACGCCAAGTAATAAAGATACCCATTTACCCTCGGATTTTCCCAAAATTTAATTTCTTCGGTTTCTTCTCATTCTTTTAATTCGATAATTTGTTCAGCAGTCATCCAACTTACCAACTCGAACCACACAAAGTACGATTCCGCTGTTGTTGTAGACACAACCAAGTATGACGCGAGGTACCTACATATTAGTCTACATTGTTCTCTTGTAAAGTGTCAAACTGTCAAAACCACCGTTGGTATTGGTTTTTACAAGCTTTTATTTAACTTGCCATGTTTGTATGTAACTATGTTTGTTCGGGTGGAGTCTTACAACTCAATTTTGAAGCAGATATCTTCAACCTATTGAGCTGAAATTTTGTATACACGTTTAGTTTGGATGACAATGCATGGTTAGCTGTGTGACGTCATTCTAAATCCAACATGGCGCAACACCCAAGATGGCGGACTAGTTATTTTTAATGCACTCCTACAATATGGGTATCAAATGAAAGGGCTTGCTGAGAATAACTTTAAAAATAAAGTGATGTCACTCTAACTTCAATATGCGTACTTCTAAAGATGGCGGACTCATTTTTTTATGCTTTCCTACAATATGGGAATCAAATGAAAGGACTTGCTGAGAATACGAATGCGAGTAACGAATATAAACCTGTCCAGCGATAACTAAAAAGTTAAAAATAAGATAAAGTAAGTAAGCAACCTGCTCTAAAATACAGTCTTGTGGAATCGGAAGTGCTGTACCATAGGTATGTGCCCGACCCTATACTCGAAAATAGCAGTAATCCATTGGACCGGGATCGATCCATCATTACTGAAAGGACTATTGTAGCCAATAAGCCTGATATAGTGGTGGTGGATCGATCAGAGCAGCGCGCAATGATTGTTAACATAACGGCCCCGCATGATGAGAACCTCGTGAAAACCGAGAAAGATAAACAAATCAAGTATTTTAACTTGGCTCGCGAGGCTGTCGACATGTGTGATGTGGACTCAGCGATCATTGTGCCGATAGTTGTATCAGCCCATGGCTTAATTGCAAATAGCCTCGACCAATACCTGAGGAGGCTCTCGTTAGGCAGCTGGATCAAGGACTTGATTCAGAAAGCGGTACTCCTGGACGCGGCTCGTATTGTTAGGAGGTTCCTCTCTCTGGAGCCCTGACCGCCGGTAGCTTGGACCCTGTTGCCGATACCGATGGGCTACAATTTTTTTATATTTTTAAATGTTTTTTTTTTAATATTGTTTGTTGTAAAGAATATTTAAAAAAAATAATTGATTTGTATAGAAATAAATAAAGGAAAAACAAAGATAAAGTAAGAATACTATTTTGAATACAAACTTTTATTTAAATGCGCTAAAAAGAATATATTAAACTTTTCCTTTAAAACTTTTAGTATGAACTTATAACGTCATTAGTCATTACACAATTTATATGATATAAAAACTTGTCGCATGATTTACCTGTGTAGATAAACAAGTAAATTAAATAACTTAATCTGATTGATTTTAATTTTTTTAAATTAAATCAGGCGCCAAGCTTTTATATCATAAAAATTGTGTAATGACGTTATAAGTTCATAGTAAAAGTTTTAAAGGAAAAGTTTATTTTATTCTTTTTAGCGCATTTAAATAAAAGCTTGTTTTTAAAAAAGTTTTACTACAAATATGCAAGGCAAATAAAGCAGTACACAACTATTCAGCAGCTGAACAAGGCTGCCAGTATCTGTCAGGTTAGCGCGTTGTCCGTACGAAAGTTTCAGCTATTCTAACGTCCGTCGCCGCGTGAATATTTCATTGCTCGTCGTCTCATAACACGACGCTTCATTCCCATAAATATTCAAGCTACGAGACATCCATTAGCCCCCGTTATTAACATGGTCTACGAGCTATGCCCTCTGAATTTTGCAAAAAGCAAAGTTTGACAATGCGTGCCGACAATGGCTCATCCATATGCAAGTACATTACAAATTGCTTCAATATACACGCATTATGTAGGTTCTGCCTCCATGGTCTAGTGGTCGCAAACGCAACTGCTGAGCGTAAGGTTCTGAGTTCGATTCCCAGGTCGGGTAGTGTTATTGGGTTTTTCCATCAGGAATTTCTCAGTAGCAACCACGGCGTCTGGTTTGGTGCCCGGTTAATGGCAATAGGCTCGCCCCCTATTACATGGGACTTAAACATAACTGGCATAATGTGGGTATAAGTACTATTAGGTACACCCCTGCCTAACCGTTAAGGGATTACAGACGTGATGTTAGATTAAGTATGTAGGTAAAGTACCAGCTGGTAAGTACTGAAAATCAACAGCGTGTTTAAAGTTGTATAAATACTACCTCTGGGCCAAAGCGCCGGCAGCGCACAGTGGTCTAAAAATCGAGCTCCATACCTAGTTTAGGTAACTATAGCTTTATATAACATAGAAACTCAAAGTCAGGAATTAAACAAAAAATGTAATGTCTGGTATACCTTCCTTTACGTAATATTAACGTATTTGTAACGCGTGAGAAAAAAGTTTTGTGTTTTTTTTTTTGTGTGGGAGAAAACAAAGTACATTTTTTTTAAACTGAATAGAACTAAAGGGCTGGTGTTCACACGACCTATAGTACCATACATGGCGATCAATATGACATATAATTAATGCAGCTTTGGTTGCCGCTTTCCACGTAGCATTTTTTTTTAAATTTAGAATTTTTGATATGTGAAAATCTTTGACGGGGTTAAATGAAGTTGACAATCGATTTACTTATACTATTGTTAGTTTATAGCCTGCTAATGACTTTTATAATAATGCAAAAGACTTTTCTCGAACTTATTCATTTCAGAAGGAGTAAGTAGCTTTACATATACGAGTATCACAAGTCAGCGATGAGGTATTCGATAGCTATGAAGTGATTTCGTCATCTATCATGGTCATAAGCACCGAGTGCTTAACAGCATGGCTTCCCATAATAGAAGGCTGCAGTGCTGCAATCTCACCTTCAATCAGAGCCTGTTCTCCCACGATGTTTAACTTATTGTCGTTTGAGAACTTAAAATAAATTGGTCTGCAGAACATTGTAGAAGAATCGCTTTAGATTCTGCCATACCTTTTGTTCGCCACAAACTAAGCGCTGAGGGACAAAAGAACACATGAAAATACTAGCATTGTCTTCTTCTTCTGCCATAGTTTGCTTATACCAACTTTGCCCTGAAGCACCATCAAAGCCCCACTTGCATATCATTTTATTTTTTATTTCCTCTTTTTGAGTTTCTGTGAGTATGGAGCTCGATTTTCAGACCACTGTGCGGCGGCGCCGCCCGGCGCCCGTCGTAATTGTGAAAACAACGAGTTTCAAGTAATATCGTTTGCGCCCGCACGACGAAAATGGTTTTCGACATTCATGCCTTTTCCACTTCGAAAACAAGGTAAATTCTCGTTTCAAAGTAAAGTGCCTACCGTGTTTAACTTATCAGAATAACAACGGGGTCCTATCTACGAATCAGAATCGGACTTTATTTCCTATGAAAGTAGGTACAGGTTAGGTGTTGTACATAAATTAATGAGATCGGCTACAGTCTACCTTACGGCGTGCAAATTATTACATAAGTTAAAATATTAATACAAACAAAATAGTGTCAACAAAACAAAATAGAATTTATAGTGAAGTTAATTAATAATATTATAGTCAGGTACATAAGTCTTACATGGTCAAATTTTCTT
This sequence comes from Noctua janthina, assembly GCA_963576755.1. Lineage (NCBI taxonomy): Eukaryota > Metazoa > Arthropoda > Insecta > Lepidoptera > Noctuidae > Noctua > Noctua janthina. Next base: position 7,999,822 of record OY755058.1, read on the forward strand.
AATCTGGATAAATTCATATAATTTAGAAAGTCCTTCACTGAGTAATAACATTTGCCTAAAAGTAGTGCAGTTACCTTAGATTTAAAAATGTTTATAGAATAATCCTTAAAACCATGAAGTAATTTATTATAAATGACAGTCATATATATTATAATTGTCATAATACTTTTCCATAACAGTGCTGTTTTGTAATTACCCGAATGTAGCAAGTTCGGTCAGTCGGTCGTCTTAGGGGCGGATTCTTGTATTGGGATCTCAAGGGGCCATTGCGTGTTCTTATATTGGGTAGTGACGGAAATAAATGTAGATTGGTTTTAACAAAAATTGCCACCTCCAATATGCACATACAAGGAAAAGTCAGTATACTCAGAGACCGAAACACAGGTTCACAGCTGTCTGTGCTTTTAAGGTTTGACATAGATCTAATACACCGTTTCTGGGCCCTAAAAATATCCTGCCTCTCACTACAGTTACCTCAAAATATGATTCCAAATCTTTACACTGACGCAATCAACCCATGATAAGCTAGTAGAGTAATTAATGTCTGATAGTGGACATTTTGGAAAACAGCTTTAATCTTCGAATTTTGGAAATAGATCCAATGAATTACAGATTGTACGTGGCGACGCACCCGTGTACACATTAAAGAACAAATAAGTGAAAAATGATAAAGTGTGCGGGTGTGAATAAAAAACTTAGAAACGAGTTATAGCATCACTCGAATGTGGAACTTGGTGGTATTACAAAACCATCAGGCGTAAGTGTCTGACTGACAGACTGCTTTCAACTTCTTCAGTCGTCATCTGGTGACGGGTACGCAAGGGGCAAATCCGAGTGAGAGGCCTCCTGAAGCAGCCTCTGGTAGTTTTCACGTCTGCGACTCGTGTGACGCCGTCGGTCCCAGGGAAGAGGCGGCTGACTCGTCCCATTCGCTAGCCGAGTAGTGGGACTTTTTCCTCCTGGAGAAGAACTAAATCTCCAATTTGAACGAGTACCTATGTGCCTAGGTAGTTTTTGGATATTGTGATTCGTATGACGATATCAATATGATTGGATCCTATGCTATATATTATAATATTATATTTAGTATAGGCTATCTATAATATAATAATAATAACAACTAATATCACGAATTCATGACATAGACGACATTACGCCGGTGCAGGCGTAATGTTGTCTTTGTCATGAATTCACTTTCTCAGCCTAACCTGTTGGGGGGTCCCAACAGGTTAGGCTATCTATTAGTCGGCGATCTATTGGAATATCTACTAGTTATAAAGAAAGCAAAATTTTTGACTTCAACATTCTAGTGTTTTAACACACATTTGCTGAACATAGCATACAGGCGTGCAAGTAGGTGATTGATCAAGGTGGGTTGCACAAGAGTTGCCAAATGGTCGGGTTTCGTCCGGATTGTCCCGACATTTCATACGGTGTCGCGAGTCCCGGCGAAATACAAAATGTCCCGACAAAGAACTTCTTGTAAAAAAAATAACAAAACAGAAAGGTCATTGAGCGAAATTCGACACGGTTACTAAAAGATTGCAAAAGAAAACCAAACTACATGTAAATTGTTAGGATTTCTTTTAAAAACATTAGATTTTCCTTCGGTGGTTTTTAATTTTTTTTTTTAATGTAACCGAAATAACAATACGAAATTTATTTGGACTTCTGGTTGCACATCACTATCTTCAATAATTACCTACCTACTCTATATCTAAATAAAGGCTTGCTAAAAAAACATTTCCTTTGTCACAATATCTAATAAATAGAGGAAACAAAGTGAGTAGGGTCAACTATTAATTTTGTAAACGGCACCGCCTGTCAGAATAACAAACTGTAGCCAGCGCGACATGTAGCTACTTAACTCTGCCAGGCGCTTTGTTGTCTGGCTTGAACCCTCCCAGATAGCTTCTGTTCAATTGCGTTTAATGTTTTAAAATATAGCCACTTATCGTCTGCAATATCAAGTTTTCTCATTCAAGCACTGATAGGAAAAAAGATCCACAAGATATTGAAAATTAAGTGATTAGTTTTAAAAATTTATCTATATTTATTCTGCTTTACATACCTTGCCTTACCCCTAATTTAAAAAAAGTCAGTCAGTCATAGATTACATGAATCATACTGACGAAGGCTATAAGCCTCTTTACATTGTATTTAACTTACCTACGTTTCATGTTTACCATCAAGACAGAGCGACTGTAGAGCAACTGTAGAGCAGACAGCGGCCCAGCACTCTTGTTAAAACATTGTTAAGAATTACAACAATAGAGGGCGTGAGCGTATCCATCAAATATAACCATTTTAATCAAAACCAAGAAAACAGATATTAATCTGACTAAGTAAAATAATATATTATTACATTTTCCAAGTTATTGGACGCCTTTGACGGAATTCTATGAATTAGATAAGTATTATGTGGTTTTCTCACTTATTCCATGGCTTCGATATAGTTTAGGCACATCACTGTTTGTTCCTTTTTCCATAGTCCTTTTAAATTCCTTTTTTTTTATTCGTAAAATACGTACAACAGATAAGTAGCTACTTGTGGTGACAAAACTTACTTACCTACCGAGTTCGAGCCCCACTAGCAATGTCACATAGGTACTTAAAAAATTTGCAAGTAGACAGTATGTATGCTACGTCTATCGGACTAGCGTCGTCGCGTTTGCTATAATGAAAACAAACATTCGCAAAACAAACAACAAGGATTTGATGGATGACAGTGGCGCATTCTCATCTATGTTTACTGCATTGTTCAAATTTCCCTCTTGCCAGTGGAGACAGCTAGTCGCGTACCTGTCTGGTGGGCGCAATCGTTACCGAGGCGCGTCGGTCTGCATCGGCGGGCATGCGCACACCAACCGCGCGAGCGTTCGACCAAGTTTAGTGAGAAGTGAGGAGGAACGGCACTGCACGCTGGCTGCGAGTGGTCGAGTCGCCTCCGCGCCGCGCCGCCCGCTCCCGCAGTCCTCCCGCCGCGCCGGCTCTGCGCGCTCCTCGCCAACCGCATCATGGTGAGTCATGCCACAGTGCGAATCTATTCATTTACGTCGACCTTTTAAAGTTTAGACACAGATAAAAATAAAACGCTACGCTCCAAGTAATATAACCAAATGGTAGTGCGTAAAACCTCTTGGAGTAGCGGATTCGAGTAATCCTCGTCACAAAATGGCATTAACCTAATTATGTAGTGTTTGATCACACTAAAAGAAATCGAGGAAACGGCGCACCGATCCTAATGAAGGTCAATCGTTAAAACCACTTATTCTCACGAACTAACGTAATGTAAACATTATTTCAGGTAATGGACAACCGTGTGAACGAAGATAACGAAACAGAACACAACTCTTCAATTTTTATCACTAATTTTCAAAATGGAGACGTCGTGAACTATTCGCTTGTTTTGATCAAGGGAATTATCACAAGAGGCAATTCTAATAACCATGAAAAAGTAATATGTACATTAAAAAGTGAAAACTTTCAAAATACATCGCTGTGGGATGTTTATAATGGAGAGTTCAAAGTGATAATCGAACTGAAAAGAGGTGAAAATGTAATTGAATTGGAATATACAGAACAGCAACGGAAAATATTGCTCTTAGACTATACTCCAAGAAAAACAAATCTTCGGGTCACTCCAGTTTACATCATATGTCAAGGTCACGATGGATGTTTTCAAAGTCCGCCAGATATTGACAACTCGATGGAAAGTGCTTGTTCCCGAATAGCTCTTGGTTCAAAGTTAATTCAAAGTTTAACAGCCGAAAAACTTTTTGAAAGTGGAGTAGGAAGAAAAACATTCCAACTTGAGCATGAAGTGAATCCTAAAAAACCAGAATGCATTATATTTAAAAGTAGCCTCAACGTTAACAAGGCAAGAAAAATGAAACAAACTGAATTATGGTCATATTTTGGAAGAGAATTGATGCTCTCCGATTTAGGAAGTAATGAACGGAAATTCCTGGGCTTCATATCCTGCACTCGTTATAAAGGTACTGATATCGATAAGCCAATGACACATGAAGAAATTATTTCCCTTACTGAAGCATATGCTGCATTAGGGGGAGGAGGTTTGGCGCTATTCGGGACAGCTTGCCTTTACACCTGGCCAACGTGTGTAGAAGAAATCGTTCCAAAGTTCTTAGATGCAATGCCAGTAAACGTGAGACGATTTATGGATGACAGTGGATACCGTGGCACACTGGGAGGATGTTTTGCAACTACATTGGGATCAGTATTCCACGAACTTGGTCACACGTTTGATCTCGGACACACGAAAGATGGTATTATGGGAAGAGGTTTCGACAACTTAGACAGAGTTTTTGTTATTGGAGAAAAAAGATCAGCTTTAGTTAAAGATATCATGAACAACTTCAGTGGAAAACCAGTACAACATTCTACTGTTTCACTACAACGCAATATAAGTGTTACAATGAACGTGGCGGAACCATTACGAATCTTAGGACCAAGAAGTAAAACCACATTGGGGAATTTTGCTGCAATGTCTAAATCTGACATAATACGAAGAAGTCCAAACGTAACGCCTATAACCAGGCCATCAAGTGTTTATTCAAATATAACAAATAGACTCACGGATTCAAAGAAAAACGTGAGTCGAACAAACGGGAACGACTCAATTTATTGGACCAGAAATTGCGCTGTGTTACTGTCTTATCATCGGTGGTTCAACAATGAATACGGTAGAGAAAGACAAGCGATAACAAGGTATCTGAAATTTGATAAAAACAAAATGATGATAATTTCAACTGCCGGTATTAGAATAGTTGAAGTAAGAGATGAATCTAATGGAATGGTGTTGGATTCGTACGAATTTACAAATCTTGTACCAGAAAAAAGATTTTTGGTTCCATTTACTTTTTCACCAAAAACCAAAGTGTTGACAATAGTTGTGGAAGATGATTTGGGAAACGTGCTGAAACAGACATTTTCTTATTAAACAGTTGGCGTAACAGTATTAGGAAAGTTGACAATAAAGTGAAGAAAATGTTTGCAACAAGAAGAATGAAGTATTATAATTAATTAAAAAGAAAAGTTTACGTCTCCTAGACTAGAAATACTTTTAAAAAGTGAAGAAAAAAGCAATTGATTATTCCTAGTGTGTGCAAATTGTATTAAATGGTAACCCCAAACGACAGTGGGCAACTGGAAAACAAATATTATGACATTTGTGTGCTTCTGTCAGTCAGTGATAATCGCATTGTTTGTTTCTTAGTTTATTTATATCTGTTTGAACAAGTCATTATTAAGCAGTTTAGTGAATGTGTGTAGTATATCTCTATTAGATATTTAACTTTATGCAAATATTTTTATACCGAAAATGGCCAGCACTACTGATGATAAAAGTTTTTTTTTCGCTGTTAAAGACTTTCCACCAGTTATAAATGGAAGAATTAATATGATTAAGTTTATAGATGCGTCTACAGACTTGGTAGCAATAGTTGGTATGTATAAATGCTTCATGTCATGTATTTACTTTCCTGAAGTGGTATTGATTTACAATTGATTATATTTGTATAACATAATTACAGAACGGCTTGGCACATTATTTGCTCCCGTAAAGTATGACATGCAAGGAAATGTTGATGTAAGTATTATGAATGAAGTCTTAGTCACCACAGTAGGTGTCATAATAATATTGCTAATAATTTTATATAATTATCCTTGTTTCAGAAAATAAAAAATCTTTTCACCTATGACAAAAACTCTTGCTTACTCGAGTTAATGCTTGCTGAGACTGCTACTGACAGACCTGGAGCAGAGAGTGTGCTGTGGCTTAATAGGTGCGTAAATATCATGCAACAAATGCAATAATCATAACCAAACTGTGTTCAATTTTGTTACTCTAGTATTAAAATTGTTACTTATTATATTTCCAGGGCTCTACTGTTTTTTGAGATTGTGTTTACTCAAATCCTATGCCATCTTCAAGCAAATAACACTGATGTGAATATGAAACAAATATTTACAGTGGCATATGAAGGCTCTGTCAGAAAATATCACAACTGGGTCACACAGCAAATATTTAATGTGAGTATTGTTTTGTACTGGTATTTATTATATAACAACTAACCCAATATCTACTAGGTGCTCATTTTATCTATCATGCTATCATGTTTTATGTTATCTAAGAATTTTCCGTTTAATCTTGATAGAGCAGTTTGTTTTATTTTTTACTAATATAATATTAACTCTTTTTGTTTTCAGTTTATTTGTAAAATGTCTCCAACTCTGCCTCAAGTTTATAAGGCTTTTGAAATTGAAGGCAGAATAAAAGACTTTGAAACAAAATTAATAAGTTTCCAAGCAACTTTACATTTAGTGCGCTGTAAAATTGATGACTTCTTCAAAGATAACAAAATCTTTGATGTGCCACTTGAAACAATAAAAGAGACTTAAAACCATAATTATGGAGAAAGCATTACTTAAATTAAAAATATAGTTTTTGTTATTTTAAGCATAATCTAATATGTTTCTAATATAAAATGACAGTTATTTGGCTGGCTGACCAGTAAAAGGTGTGATGACAATTATGTTTAGGAGTAAGTAAAGTGAATGTTTTGAATGCTAAATTGTAAATAGTATTAATGAATAATACCAAATAACATATTTTATGATAATGCCTAAGAGTGTACAATAGTGCTGTGTTAGTAAGTTTTAGATTATGCGCCAGAGGCTAGTTCATGGTTGAAGAAATGAAATATGTCATTTATTTTATATTCCAATATGAAATGGCACCAATGCAATGCATTTTGATGTATGGCACTTCAGTGATATTTTGTTTATACCTATTTAATTTTATCATTAGAAAAAAGATAATATTGAATGACCAGTGCCTTGTTGAAATATTTGAAGGCAAAGTAACAATTTTATAAAGACTATCCAAACATTTTACCAAAAGGTTATATTTGATACAATTAAGAAATTTAAGTCATAGTTCAGTTGTATTGTATAATACCTTTGGTGTAGGAGAAGTGCTCATTGTATGGTTTACAGATAGCATTGTGTGTTAAATGTGTCCCTTTATACTTATAACTTTATGTCGGTACAATGATAATATATAAAAACTTGGATAATTGCTTTTACATCTCTATTCTCAGTTTAGGTTTAACTTATGTTTACAAACATGTGTATCCATTAATGATAAATTATTATAAATGTTTTTTATGTAGGTACCTACTAATTTAAATAAAATACCAAAGCTTTGCTTTCATACACTTCCACTCTTATATTCAAGTCCTTTAATTAATAAAGTGAGCATTTAATGTTGTGTAACAACATAATAAAATCTTTTCATGTAATTTCTGTGAGTAATTATTTCCACCTCTACCATCATAACAATAATAAAATGTCATGATCATAACTTCTAGTAAAGTTATAAATGCATTTTTACAATAAATTCTATTATTTCATAATATAAAAAAACAACTTATTGTCACCTGTCTTTAGGTTGTGACAAGTAAATACTTTTGGCGAAGTTGGATGCTTGTTTCAATGCCATAAAACTGAAGACAACTTCAGCAAGTGTAAGCAGCCACAACATTGTGTGTAGAGTGAGCTCCATGGGTGTGCTCATCAAGTATGGGTTGAACAGGAAAAAGCTAACTAGAGGCATTTGCATAAGTATGGTCAACATGAGGAATCCTGCCAATTCTGGGACCTGTAAGAATTTTTCCATCATTCATAGTGTTGGTTTTACCATATAGTTTTAAATATTTAATAATTAAATTAAAAACTAACCCTGCGAGAAAGGTTTCCATAGTGACCAAGATATATTCTTGCTGACTCAATGACTATTAATAAAGTGAATATAGTCAGTGAAAGATACTTTGTTAGGTGTCCAAGAACATTCAGCTGAAATAAATAGAAAAGCACGAAATTAGCTACTGCAGTACTAGAATACTTGAAATTGTTTTTATATGTAGTATATTGTGATCGAAATGTGGTGCTGGCGCAAAATTTTAGGCATTCCCTGGACGACGCGCCGCACAAACGCCTCGGTTCTGAACGAATTTAATGTTAGATCTCGCCTATCGACCATCTGCATCAAACGACTCCTACAGTACTTTGGACACGTGGCAAGGAGGGAGCCTGATAGCTTGGAGAAGCTTATTGTGGCTGGTAACGTGGAAGATCACCAACCCGATGGACTGATGTGGTAAAGGAAGTCTGTAGAGGGAATTTCCAGGCATCTGTCTGCATGGCCGAAAATCGTCAAGCATAGAGAGTGTTGGTGGACAAAGCAACGACCTCATGTGGTCACGACCCTGTCATGAGGAAACTAGGAAGAAAAAATATTGTGATAAATCTTTCATTTACCTTTGAATATAGAAAAAAGCCAACGACAATAACCCAAGTTATGTATAAGTAGAAATTAAAATAGAGGCATTTTTGTAAGTGAAGCATTGTCCTGTATTCCATGTTGAGTCATCAAAGATACGAAGTAGGCATGCAGCACTTATCAATTATTACATGTGGTAGGGATGGGTTTATTATTCACTATCTTGTTTTTTATCAGGCCAACTCAAACTACGAGGATTATAATATAATGTTCATAGCCTTAGTTAGCTATAGCTTATCATTTATCTTTGTAAGCACTTTTAAAACTCGCTTAGTCAGTGTTATTGATTAATCTCAAATCTGATAAGTAATTATATTGAACTTTGAGTACACCAGTATTTTTAACTACATCTAGCTATTTAAATAAATAAAACTTATTAGAGTTATTATCAATTTTAGTTTTGCTTGCAAATCCAATGTTGTTGACAACATGACACGAAAATACAAACAAACAAACTTCAACCTTTTGACATTGACATTATTCAAAAATAGAGTATCAGTTGCTACGCTATCATCGCTTAGCATCGTATTATAATATCCACATTCGACACGGCCTTTGTGGGGGGTTCGTGTACGACATACTCGCATAACGCATTCGGACACACAGGTCATCAGATATCCCTGTTATCACACTCGTCGTGAGGCTAGCTCGGCGTCAAGGATCATTCAGAAACCGGCCGATAGCCAATCAAACGCGCATTATAGTATTGTGACGCAGCTCGCTCACAGGCTCTCAGCGTATGTTCAGTTGTCGTAAACTGATAACATTTATGGTGGAAGTGCCAGGGTAGCCTGCGAAATTCAAATTTTCTCATGTTTTTTTGCAATTTGCCGGTTAGCGTCAGGCTGTATGTTGAACAAAATATGATTTGAGGCCGTAATACGTATTTAGTTACAGAATCATAAACATGAAAATCATCAACCTGTTAGTTCATAATTATACTCCTATTGAATGACAATTTCATAAAAAAGTCATTTAAAAAACTTAAAAGGATTTAATGAACTTAGAGGGTTGCATTGATGATTTAGTTCAGATGTGATGTTGCGGTACAAACACAGAATTACTAACTTTTCGCGCCTCAATAATAAGGCAATGTGTGTGGTTTCGATAAGACGGCGCGCGGCGCCGCATGCCAACCAGGGCCCTATACAGGGTGTAAACAGATCGAAGGATCTGTTTTCACCCTGCTTGGTTGACGACTTCATGAAGATGAAGCCGTCAACCAAGCATTCTGTACATCAAACTAAGTAACTTTACGCAAAAATTATTGCTGGGAAACGACTTTTTTTATTTGAGGTGAAAAATCACGTTTTACGGTAGGACTTGATGGAACGCGCTTAAAGCATTGTGAATTGTGCTAATGGATGGATTGAATAGTACGGGAGTCGTGAAGGTGTTTTACAGTAAAAATCTTACATTAAAAACGTGTATTTAAAAAAAAAACCTCAATATCTCCGTAACTAGAAGGATCTAGAACAAAAAAATGATAGCAAAGACGAGGAGAACAAGACGTGCCTTTAGGCTTCGTTACGGGTCTATTTACACACTTTATGATTAATTTACTCAAAGACACCAGCCTCGGTGGCCATACGCCCGTACTCCTATTCAAACATAAATGGCATAAAATTATCAGTCAAACAAAGCCAATTTCATGGATATTATAACCATTCTTCTGTGTTTTATTTCAATGTAGTGTAATGTTCTTCGCCTCCAAAAAAACAACCAGCAAAATAAGCTTTGACCAAAGTTTGTACAAAAAAAAGAAAATAGAAAACATATAATTTTGTATAAAAAAAGGTGGATTGTGTTCCAGAAGTCAGTAAAAAAATAGAAATAGTACTGCTACATTTGCAACACAGGTATATGGGTGTATAGTACTCGTAACAGGTGTGGTGTGCCGCGAGCGCGCATAACCAGCCTGATGTATGAACGTAGGTGAGGCGAAAGGAGTAAGTAAGGATTGAGCAAGCGGCGTTCTCTAGTTTCTGCCAACACTCATGGGAAAAAGGCGTGAGTTGATGACGTATTGCAACACAAATACTGTCAGTTTGAAATTGAATCTATCACTGTCATTTTGACACTGACTGAACCCTTATACATAACCTAGCTTTTTAGTAAATGAGGATTTATTTAATGGGAATATATTGAAAATTATAAATGTACTTACGTTAATAATTACAGCTATTCATATTGTAATTAAAGCTTTAGTAACATGTTGACCCAATCGTTTCGTGTGACTCTTGGTAAGTATATTTTTTGTAAATTTAATAAAAGACTAAGGTTTAAATGGTTTTAAAAGAAATTTGATAAATAATGAAGCTTTCAATTTGTTTTAGGTCTATTGCGGCCAGAAAGCTCGCAACTGGTGCTTGTAGCTGGTATAAAGTACTTTCCACCACCAAAAAATTATGACCGTAAGTTCTTAGTTTATTCCAAGCTTAATTTAGTGTAGTTATACTACACTAATCGGCGAGTACTACTACAATGTAATATGGAACTTCTTGCTAGTATTTAAAGATCTTATGGCTTATTAATACGAAATATCACGAGAATATGTATACATTCGCATTCCACATAAATGTGTTTGCCATATTTTGGAGTTCTGTACCTGAAGAGTAACCAGCGGGACCCTATTACTAAGCCTCCGCTGTCCGTCCGTTTGTCCGTCCGTCCGTCTGTTTGTCAGCGGGCTGTAATCTCATGATCCGTAATAGGTAGCGAGTTGAAATTTTCACAGAATGTGTATTTCTGTTGCCGCTATAACAACAAATAATATAAATAAATTATAAATTAATGAGGGCTCCCCTACTACGATGGTACGAAACCCTACATGCGTGAGCCCGACTCGTACTTGGTGTACAGCTGAGATATACAAATATAATATTCTAGCTTCGAAAATCGCTGTCTGTGTGGTGATATATTAAAATATCCATAAATTACATATTAGGTCCTTACATAATAATTATGAAAGTGACATTTTAAACGCAAAAAGTAAAATGATAAAAAAAATGAAATTATAATATTTAATCAAAGTATGTACCATTCTTAACTAGCAGTTCATTAATTCCTATGCTGAAAAAATTTTAGAAGTGAGATTCAATAAAATCTGTAAAAGCGGTTTTCACTGCTTCATCAAAATCGTTTTTTTTTCCATACAAGAAAAAGTGGCAATCTGTAGAGCATAGTCCGGTAGGGGGAGTATGGTGTTTATTGGAGTTTGAATTGCAGCTCCTCTTATTTAGGGAGCGTTTGTTGTGCAGTGTGTGGTCTAGCATTGTCCTGAAGCAGCAATGGAATAAAGCAATTGACCAGTCACAGTTCAAAGGCTAGGTTTTCCATAATGGTTTGCAACTGTTCAGATCTTAAGACGCTGGTGTCGACCACTAGGTCCAACACTGGTCTACCAGACACTTACTTACCTTTTTCTGAGTCCACTATCACATGGGCCAGGATTTGATTGGGTTCAACCATTGTGATGAGTGTTTCGAATTATCCATACTTTTCATCACAAGTATACCATTCGAAATCGCCTAAGTTAATTGTTAAGTAATGTTATTAAATGTGCTCTAAATGATCTGTATAAATTACATTAGCTTGGTAACCCGAGTCAATTGCTTTAGTTAACAATTCAGTGAATAGTATAAGGTTAGGACTTGTGGATCTAGACTACATGAAGCCATGCTGCTCTTCACTGAAGTACAGCTTAAGGTGGTTGTGAATGTGGGGATAGATCAGAGACTCAAAAGTTTTAGCAAGTGTTGATAAAATTGAAATGGGCCTGTAGTTGGAGACAACGTCATCATTGTTTGACTTATGGATGGAACCACCTTAGCTATCTTCCACTTTGAAGGAAAAGCTTCACTAACCAGAGACTTATTAAAGATGTTTAAAAGTGGTGAAACCAGCTCGGCACACTCGCGAAGAAATATAGTTGGTATTCCATCAAGTCCAGCTCCTTTTTTGAAGTCTAAGTTTTTTTACTTCTTAAACAAGGCCTCACTATTAATAACCGGGTTTGATAAACATAAACTATTATTTTGAATCCCCAGCAGGGCTATAAATAGAAGAAGAGTAATATGGAACAAACTCACATATTTCGGTTCCATCAGATGACGTAGAAATACCATCAGTCCTAGACATAGGATACGTGCTTGACCCTCCACAATTGGTTTTTATATAAGTCCAAAATAATTTGGGATTATTGGTGATTTCGTCTTCAAAGATCTTTGTGTAAATGAATGTTCTTGTACAGATATTGAGATACCTGAGCGTCAGAGGCTTCGTATTTATGACAAGGTGCCCACATATCCCTCAAACTTGAAGCCACCTAAGATGCAGAAGCGATTACGCTACATGCGTGGTCCGGAACAACTACACACAAACCTACAGTTGCAGCAATATGGTGTTGTTGTAAGTTACACAACACAGTTTAACATTAAAAATAAATAATTTATAACTTTCTAAAAACTAAAGCTTTTACTGAGTACTTAAAATTAAACTTTCCAGGCTACTGGTGGTGGCAGAATGCGTTCTGAACATTTTGAAATGGCCCGTCTAGTGGTTGCAAGGAAGTTAGATCAGAAGAGAATGTTTGCCATCTGGCGAGTGGACCCTCCATGGCAGCCTGTCACAAAGAAAGGTCAAGGTCAACGTATGGGCGGTGGTAAAGGAGCAATCGATCATTATGTTACTCCTATCAAAGCTGGCAGAATTATATTAGAAGTTGGCGGCAAGTGCGATTATGCTGAGGTATGTGTATGATTTTTTGAACCATGGAGCATTTGATATCATTCTGAGAGCTATATTTTGAAATTGCTCATCTTGAGTTTCTCGCAGAGCTTCAGCTCCTGGCTTTTATACCTATTCGTATTTGAGGCCTTCTATATTGAAACATTTTCTGAATTTGAAACATATTTTCAACACAAACATTTTCAAAATTTCAGGTTTACCCTATGCTGAAAATAGTGGCCGAGCGGTTACCATTCAAAGCTGAGGCTGTTTCCCTGGATATCTTGAAAAAGAAGGCTGACCATGAGAAATGGATGGAAGAGAACAACCAGAATTATTACACGATGAAGTACATCATACAAAACAACATGGGAGGATGTCACAGGATGTTATCGCCGGTTGATCACCGCTGGTATGGAAAATACTTGTAAATATTTTTATTTTAAAATGAATTAGAATGTAATAATAATGTAAGTAGTCAAAATATATGAAAAGTGAGTTACTCCTCGGGGATTTTATTTTAGATCTATAATACCAATAAAACAACAAGTAATTAATAATGGTTTATTAAATTTGACATTTTCATGAAAGGATTTTCGTGACAAGCCTCAGTTTGCATACATGTATTAAACCTTGTAGCAATAATTACTTTATAAACTCCTTTCTTACAATTATGGCAAAAACTCAACAAAAACAAATGTATTACAGTAACAAATACTACAGCGTAGAGTATCTTATGACTCGTCCCTAACCTAACGACAAAAGCCAAACAACACACTATTAGTATTTTAGAGAGTATCATGGTTCACGAATAAGGATAGTGCAAGCTGATACCGTGTTCTACAGAACACTAGGCTTAGATCTGTTGCTAAACGTAACAGTACGAGTTTGTAGTCCACTGCTCCTATTATTACTTTTAGGGTCACATTAATACACAATACAAGATAAAACATTTACTATTTAGTGTACAATTGTAACAGACATGAAACATCTCATCATATTGTGTGCAACTCTACTCTGTCCATATTATGTTAAGCGACTTCTACCACATATATTTTCTATTCTGCATTGTCATCTCCACCATAAGTACCTATAAATTATATAACGTCATAACAATATTTACAAAGCCTAACATACTAACTTACAAGTAAATGCAATTTACATTTTCAATAAATTAATAATGTGTTTACAATATCATACAAGCGTTACATTTATATATGATATGGCTTTTTTATTTATAAAATAGACTGCATACAAAATCAATCCCTAGCAGTCATTTTATCACAACTTGAAACTATTGTTAGTACTGACTTGTGAAATGTTATTGGTACATTGTGAATATTTTATTTATATCTTATAGTAAACGTTTTTGCTTCTATAATAATAATTATAATTTTTAATATTTAATTTTAATAAGTCTATGTAAATGAATAAATCAGTGCTTTCTGACGCCGAAACTAATTTCCGTATTTTAATTTAATTAGGCTGTCTTTACTTTACTTAGCAATAAATAAATCAGACAAGTTCACATTAAATATTTCGAATAAGATCTTAGAAGACAGTTAAGCCATTTCTGAAAGAGTGGAACAGTAGAGAATTGAGCAAATAAATTAGCTCAGATTAATTATAAGAATAATATATTTGACTAGTTCTGTATCTCTTAAACTAAACTTAATTACTATATTCCCTAGAAACTGGCGATTTGCAGTCTTAATTATAATAACTATTATGTTTCATTTTCCAATACACGGTAGGCGGAAAAATGAAAGTGATCTTGCTTCGAGAGATTTATAAAATAAATGCATGTTTACGTTTAATTTGCGTACATTAGCTAAGCTCTAAGTTAAGACAAAAGTGAGGTAGCGTTTTTACCTTCTAGTGGAAAAATATATACAGATCTAGAACGAATGCAACATTTTTTTTGGTATGGGAATATTACAATAGCGACATATCCTAAGGTTCGCGAATCGTAGGCAAGGATATACGGCACTTAGTGTACACCAATAAATTAGCCCGTTACCATAAAGAGATAATAATATCAATATACAGACAAACCTCGCGTGAGTAATATTTATAATTTATTATATTCATTGACATATTATGAGTATTAACTACATGCACACAATTATCATTATTAGGTACTTTAAATATGTGCAGCTTTGTAGATGACTAGAGTAAATACGTTTAACGATAATATTATTATGTATAAAACAGTTACAATTTGTATAGTTTCGATTTCGATCACTGCAAGGATCCACTTTGAGACACATATTGTATCGAGGATAGTACATTGACTGTCAACAACTTTACTCGTAAGCTTCGCTCAGGTGCTCTAACAAGAATTTCAGTTGATGTTTCATGAAATTATTTTTGTGAGCGATGGAGTCGCAGAGCACTTGCGTGGGTGCGACCGCGTTGCCGTTGCTTACGTTCTCGTAAATGTGCGCGTCAGGGTGCGCGTTGTTGTTGTGCGAGTCAATGGTACTAGCCTCCAGCCCGGCTGCCCCGGACGTATCAGTGGGTGCATTGTATACGTCGATTGGCGGAGCTTTGATGATATGCTGATATTTAAACGTAGACAATATCTGCCGGATCTTTGCAATGATCTGCTCTACTCAGGCGTTTGATTCCTGCGAAAAGTTTTAAAAATACATAAGTCAGAATTCTGCAGCAAAATCTATAGGGTATAGAATTTCTAAATAGAATCGTGAAGTTAGAGACTACTTTCTAGGCTAGTGGTAAGAGTTAGCTGCTTTCTAGCATTCTACATTGATGACAAAACAAATAATGGTTCAAGAGAGGTGAGAAGTGGAATGTTGTGCCTAGGCGATCACCCGAAATATTGAATTTGCTGCAGGGTGTGAAGTAATGAATAGGTACTTAAAATGATTCTTAACAGGTATAATTAGGTGTTATAATACTGCACGGCATTCGTATGTATAGTCATATAAAATGTAAGTACTCATATAAAATATTATCCTAAATTTTATACTAAATGCATCAAAATTGAGGCTCTATCATTCATAAGAAGGTACATCGAACATCGAGACACGACAACACATGATAGAACCGCGTCGTGGCGAGCGGGTATCGATGCAAGCACACAGCAACATCTACACTAGAAGCATGGTGGGACGGTGTGTGGCGGTTTATACCTTGAGGTTGTGGAAATAATGCATGATCTGATCGTAGTCCATATGCAGGTCGTCCAGCCCCAGCGCGTCGGGCGCGGGCGACGCGCCGGCGCGCGAGTACATCGGGTTGCCCACGATCGTGGCGCGCTTCACCTCGGGCGAGTTGCTGTCTGTGACACCACCACAATTTACTTTACACTAAACTAAAACTTTACTTGTAACTATCTATTAGACTACGGTTTTCGTTTGGTTACGTTATTATTGCGTGTCAATATATAAACTCACCTTTGTTCTTGTTGGCGGCTTCCACGAAATCTCCTTTTGACTCTTTGATTCTCTTGTGCCTCATTTGTACTTCAGGTAGGCCTGTAAAAGCTTAGCTCATTAGTACCCAACGCTTTAATCGAATGAAAATACTTAATTGGAAGAGATAATTACCGATTCCAGAGTCGTGCATGTAGTCGGGGCTTTCGGGTTTGGCGAACGTTCGTCGCGAGTCATCGGTGCCTCTGTTGAGGCCGACGATCTCTCTGTAGTCCTTGTTCTCCATCACTAGTGGAGCGTCGTTATCGAATTCAAATAATCGTGCGCAGTCGTCCTTGTCAGTCAGCTTTTCCACGGGGTTATCTTCTAGGTCATTTGTAAGGGGGGCCGGGTTCGAATCGCGTTTGTAATCTTTCATGTCTCGGTTCAATAAGTAGGGGGCGTCCAGTTTGTTTAAATCAATAATTCTGAAAAGTAGGAAAATATTTGTTTAGTCAATCGAACTTAGATTGCGTACTGTACCATCATCATCTGCCTAGCCTTTTCCCAACTATATTGGGGTCGGCTTCCTGTCTAACCGGATGCAGCTGAATACCAGTATTTTACATGGAGCGACTGCCTATCTGACCTCCACAACCCAGTCTATACTAGGTAATACGATACCCCTTGGCAGATTGCGTACTGTACCAAACTATACAAAAAAACGGACGGTGTTCTTACCGGTCTGAGCGGCGGCCATTTTCTGGAGATCTTCGGGAGTCGTAATCGCGGTCGTGTTTCTTCTGATGATTTCGGGAATGATTTCGTCTTGTGGGTGGCATGACGGTGTCGGGCAAAATCTGGAAAAATATCATGACATTTTAGTATCGTTTATAGGAACTTATCAGTGCAGTTGTTTTGTACAGATTTTTTTTCCTTACTTTGCTTGGGGGGTTCCTTGGTGGCACTGGTAGCTGTGGCTGGGGTGTTGACGTGTTCCTGTGGGGTGGCACTGGAGGTCGGTAGTCGTCTGGGGAGTTTGCGTCCGTCCTGTAGACCAAATGGAGTAAATTATACCATAATTATTACAATAATGCACAGAAAAACTACTAAGCGTAAAGCTGATTACAGACACACGATAGAACAATTGACAAAGGCAAGACAGAGCGTGCTACCCATAGATATCAGAATCAGAAACAACATAATATTAGTGCCAGTAGAAAGTTAAAAACATCAAGAGTGATTTGATGCAAAAAGAATATAAGAAGTATTAGAACACAAACCCAGAACTAAATTATTATAAAAACATAGAACATTGACATTGCAACAAGAAAAAGTTAGTGCGAAAGATTAAAAACTTGCAAACATCACTTACTGCCAGTGCCCATCGCCGGAGTGATGGCGTGTGTGTCGCGCCGGCTTCTTGCAGTACGTGGTGCTGTCGATGACTTTCTTATCGTTCTGCGACGGCAGCTCGATGGAGTTGGGGTTATCAAAGCTGGTCACCATCACGTTCCCATTCTCCCGTATCGCGTCCTCGGGGTCCACATAGTTATAGTTCAGAGGGTTCGCGGTGATCCTCATCTCAGTGTTGCCGTTGTCCGTCTGTTGCGCCGAGTTCCTGTTCGCGGGGTGACGGCTGCCGTTCCGCTCGATAGTCGCCCGTCCTGCAAAGTTGAAAGCTTCATTTTTGACTCAATTATTGAGTGTATTAGGGGTTACGTGAGTTTTTAAATCTATTTGGTTGGATTAGTTTTTATTTTAGAATTTGATTTATAGGAGAGTAAATAAGACAATACGAGTCTTTCATTAAAAAAAATGGTATCACGGAGTGCAGTGAAGTGCACCTAACATTCTATAGGATTTACAACGCACACGCAACAGAATAATTGTAGCAAACATAGGAGAACAGTCTTGTGTTACTTAAAGTACAACAGTAAGTGGTATCCCAACTAGCATGTTTCACACAGTCATAAAGCCGAAATCAGACGCTCTGTTCATTTTTTGACGTTTGACGGTTGATGTTTTACTCAAAGTGAAGTTTGAAAACAAAATGTGAAGGAGGAATGAAACAAAAACTCAGTCACTCGAGTGAAGGGTCTGATATTCGATTTTGAATATAGCAAGGACAGTATCTTACCCAGCCACACCCAGTCGTGTGCGTTGGTGGTGGACTCTCGGTTGGGCTTGTCCCGCGCCAGCCCCAGCGCCGCGGCCGCCCGCGCGCGCCCGCTCTCGGCGCCCGCGCAGCCCTCGGCCGTGGACGGCTTCACGCGGGTCGCGTATACTACGCACGATACTACGAATACCTGGAGAGGGAGGAGAGATTTCGATACTTGAAGTTGTTTCTTTAAGTTTTGGCCTTATCAAAATGGGCCAGTTCCACCAATGAAACTGATTGCGATCAGGTTTTGCATGCAGTATTGGATCTGCGCCCAAGAGCTAAATAAAATGTCAATGGTAGTTTCAAAGAAATTAGTAAAGAATTGCTCACCACAATTGCGAAGCAGAATGCACCGAGCACCACGTATATTCCTGTAAAAAATATTACATGCCTTAGTTACAATTGTCACCTCAACATAAAAGGTACAGTGAATGCCGAATGAAGAAGAAGAGGAGAAGGTGGCGTACCATGACCTATTACAAAACTGAAGTACTATTAAAACAATACTGCTTGTATTGTTTTAATAGTACTTCAGTGTGGGAAAGAGATTTATTTATTTATTTAACACTTCAAGCACAGAAGTACAGAGGCGGACTTAATGCCATAGGCATTTTCTACCAGTCAACCTTTGGGAGATGGAGCTAGTCATCTTGTATAGGTCCATCTCTTTCTCACACTGAAGTGGGGACTGACTAAGCACGTAGCATAAATATAACGACACTAACCGATAACAACAGAAGTCTGCGCCGTCTGGTGCTGTGAGTGCGGCGCGGGGTTGTTTCGGTAGATCGAGTTGTACTGCTGCGCCTGCGCTATCGTTGGCTCGTGGTTGCTGTCGTCCTTGAAGGATGGGTAACCTGGAAGATAAAAGTTTATCCTTAGTCTTACTCATAAAACGTCAAGAACTGCTAATAACATAACATTCGGCGTTATTACTTTCAAGTTTGGAAAGGTAGGTTTTATCGCGTTGACAATATAAAAGCGATAAGGCAGCTGGTTTAGCCGGTTACCAGTGTCAAGAGCGTAAGCAACGAAGGCAGCCAATAGGGCGGTGTCCATGAGGACATTAAAGCAATTTTAAGTTTTCTTTGCACTCAATAATCCCATTAATTTATGAAAGTACCCCACGTACCTTTAAGAATATCTCCAAGCTCAGCCATCCCGCTCCTCATGCCGCCCCTAGCCATGATATCGTCATTCTGCGGTGTATCCGGCCTCTGTGGCGCGTCCCCTCCGCTGAAGTCGACGTCCACACTCGCAGCCGCGGTGGCGATGGCGCCGGGAATGTTCTTGATGTTGGCCGGTGTCTTCGTGTCGCCCTTGCCTGGGAGAGCCACGCGGCGGAGCGGACCCGTTCGGCATTGTTCGGGAGTTAGTAGTGTTACTCGGAGGAGTTCGCCGCTTCCTGGAATTTGAGGAGTTGGTAAGAATATTAATCATAGCTGCGCCCCGCCGATTCACCCGCCGCTTCTGACTTGTTTTTTTTTTGGTGGTGTTATACAGCCTATAGCCTTCCTCGATAAATGGACTATCCAACACTAAAATATTTTTGTAATTCAAACCAGTTGTTCCTGAGATTAGCGCGTTCAACCAAACAAACAAACTCTTCAGCTTTATAATATTAAGTATAGATTTTATGCTGTAGATACAAAGACTTCCCACAAGATGACCTGGTGTCCATTCTATTCTCCTGTAAACTTTGTCGTTCAAAAGTGGAGAGTAGAGAGAAAAAAATTTAATGGCCTAATTGAAAATAATGATTTGGCTTTGACTATCACCAGTAGTGGATGTCTTATTACAGACAGACCTTCTAATAGATTTCAACAATGAATAGTTTTTTTGCCATCATTTTGTAATTAAATTGACTATCTCAGCTGTAAGTGCAAAGTATAGAATGTAGTCCAAAACATGCTTATACTGATTGCTGTAATTTCGAAGCAAAGATCTATAGTTTGAATACACCATCAACATACCTTCTCCAACAGCGATAACCCTGGGATGTCTGGACGCGTACATGGGCGCGAAGGCCACCACCTCAGGGTCGAGGCTCTCCACCACGAGGAAGTAGTCCGACACCGCTACGTCGCGCAGCGCCGTGTGGCTGCCGTCTGAGAATTCCAGGTCTATATCCAATAGGCCTTCCTGGAATTACAAGTGCAGTTTTGGACTTAATTTCAGCTGTTCGATGGACAAGCAGTTGGTAAACGTTGCGTAATAAGCTTTGCCCTTTCAAAGATGCTAGGCGACCTGTATTGTGTTCCGGTGGTAATTTGCATAACTGTCTAATTAGTTTCAGCTGTGACGATTTGTAAATTTGGGAAATTACTCTCAGTTCTTCAACCATAATTATTTGCATGGTTATTTACCTAAAGACTATTCCAATTACTCAGACGCCTGTCTAATTGGGTATAGCTATTCACCCCAGCCTCCAAAACAAAAGAGTACATGTATAGCAAACAAGTAAGTACAAATGTCTTAGCAAAGAGAGTGTAGACGTACGACTGGAACATTACGGTTGTGCCTAGTTTTTTCATTATTCCTCTCCCATAACACTGTAATTCGAGAGGTAAAAACGTTTGTCGAGTAAAATAACTTAGGCCATCATAATTTAAAGTTAACCAACCTGATATTGCGCTGTAAGTCGCCTGGTAACCGTAGTTTCGGAGACGTATCCGTTCTCGATGGCGGTGTCGGGCGAGATGTTCAGCTGCAGACCGGAGATGACGCGCACCAGTAGACGCGAGATCGACACCTTGTCGTTACCCACGCGGACTTCGCGGAGGCCAATCACACGGCCTGGAGAAAAGAGCTATAATTAGTAGTTTAAAAAAAAACTGGTGTATCTACTCTTTACCTAATATCCACATTCTTAAAACCTTGTCTAGATTCACACGTCCATAATCCCCGAAGTGTCAGGCAGAGGTATAGTGTCCTATATGTATATAATTATAAAACACCCACATTTCGCCAGTTATGTTTAAGGTCTACGTAATAGGGGGCAACCCCATTGCCATCAATCGGGCAACACCAAAAATCTCGACTGCTACTGATAAATTTCTGGTGGAAAAACCCAATAACACTGCCCGACCTGGGAAGCGGACTTCATCCTAAGTACTAGCGCTTCTGCTAAAGTGCTTCGTAAGTCTAGTAACCTACAAAGCAGTTTTATTAGAGACTTAAAAAAACCCTAGACTACGTAATACCTACATACTCCAAATCTTGTACCTAGAATCTGAAATAAGTAGGTACGCAAGTGCCTATCTAAATCTATCTACATAGTTATTTAGATAACGATGGAATCTGAAATAACTAGCAAATCTGCGGTCACTGCCAGACGCTTTTGTGAAGGCTTTCTCAGCGATTAAGGCCAAATGATTGATATTTAGGTACTTAGGAACCTGCCCCAGTACACTAATATCTTTAATCCGAGCTCAGTCTATCTAAACCTATCTGTACCGAGACCTAAGCATATCTTAGAACTTAAGTTAAACCGCTTATGATGAAATATACTAAATTCAGAATCAACTCAAACCTTAACAGATTGTAGATATCTAGCTCAGACACATAAGTTTAAAATCTGATAGTTTCGGGCGAATTATCGTACTGCGGAGTTAACTCTGGGATTCGGTGGAGTCACGAAAGCATTTGTAAGCGCCGAATTGGTGATAGACACGATAAGATGAAGTTCTAGTCTTCGCGAAGTATCTAGTCTGGTGGTAAAACTTTAGCTGAGTCTACAACTTCTTCAAGACCACCACAGAAATGCGGCCAGAAGTATCTGACACATAATTATCGACCTACATAAACTAGTACAATATAATGGCTACTTCTCCACATGGGTAGATAGGTAGGCTTTTAAGAGCATATTTCTTTTACGTATCACCAAGCTTATACTCCCTCAGGATCACCTCTAGACGAACGGATTAGTTTGCGCATTAAGTTGTTATTACCGCACATAATAAGGGGAAATAAGTAATACAAGGGATGTTCCTGTCTGCTGCCTATCTTTCTTGTCATATTTTTTCTACTTCCAATCTACTGGTTACGTAATCCGTACCAGCATTCATAAATCAGTCTAGCGACGGAAATACATAGAACCATAAATTACCTGTAATAGGCGACAGTACTTGCACTTCAGTGCGTCCAGTGCTGCGTCCTTGCAGCACGCGACCCCGCAGTGACGCGATGCGAGGGTCCGACACCCGTGTCAACACGAGTTCCGTGACCTTCAGCCACGTCCGACGCGACACGAAGTACGACACGCGACCAGAGTCGTGGTCCTTAGCCAGGAAACGGGCGTACACCTACACAACAAGGAAAAACAAAGGTTTAAATTTAACTTAAAACTGGTGAAAAGTCACGCAAACTTTGTGACCTTTGGAAAACAAAGGTACACCCACAGCTACCTACGCCAATTACCGTGATTGTGGGGCGAGCCCGTTGCCATTTATCGCGTGTAATTTCGAGGTTTTTTTCTCAACAGAAAGAGCTAATTGTGCCCGTACACTTCGCTGAAGCGTTGGCGTTGTTAAGCACCTGGGTGGTTATTAGATACTCAAGCTGTCAAGCAACCACTCTGTTGAAATTACGTTAATTGTTGAAGAAAGAGGGTAGCGCGCAGTCGTATTGTAAGGATAGCAACTTGAAAAAAAAAAGGCTAATGAGTAAATGTTTTACAAGGTGTCCAATCCAGGATGCGTCACAACACACGAATTAGCTTATTATGTTCCTACTACTGGGACAAAGGCTTCCTCTCTGTGAAAGAGGGTGGGTCTAGACCGTAATACACCAAATCGACCCAGTACGGGTTGTTGGAATTTTCTCTGGCGACCTTCGCTTTGGTTTCCTCACGATTTTTTCCTTCACCGTTCAGAACAGTGGCGGGCTGACAGTCTTGAACACCTCTCCGATAACACACGAGTTTAATAATCAAATTTACCACACTATCTACCAGTCCAGGATACATAATAACTAAATATTTAGTGAACTTCCTGCAGGACTGCCGGTAAAAAACGACGTACAAATGAATTGCACCCTTACCTCAACATTGCTCTGCTGGTACCTCAGCCGACACGAGCGTTGCTCGGACAGCGAGTTTGTGTTATCGGGCCTGGCGCCGCCCCAACCCCGCGCAGACAACGAACGCTTCGCTCGCTCCTTCGTGTTCGCGTCATCCGGGACTTTCCAACCTAAGCCATGCATTATTTAGTTAGAAATCATGATTAAATGAATGTTCGTGGATAAAAAAAAATAAGTGCAACTGTCCCTCATTCATTTACATATGCATAATATCACGCCTGTTATTCCCCAAAGCCTTTGAGCCAACGAGTTAGACAGAGGTGAATCTATAGTGCGTATCTACACCTACATTTCTTCAGTTATGTTTAAGTCCCATGTAGGTAATAGGGGGCGAACCCTAATTAATTTTATAAACTTTTAAATGGACTTTCGTACTGAAAAGTAATTACGTATTTAAGTAGAGATAGTCAAAGAAGTTAATTAGTTGATTTTAGTTTCTTAAATTAAGTAGGTAAATGATGTTCGTCACTCACTATTACCAGATAAATTAGAAATGGACTCAGACTTTAAAATTCTTAAGTTGTTTGTAAAGAATTTAAACAGAGTTAAAACTTAGTAAACCTATTCGTATAACTGTAAAGTCAATTCATTTCAACTCGTAGACACTTAACTTTCAATCATTGAAGCGCTACAAGTGCGAAATAATGATCAACAACACAAACTGGCATTTTGATCGAGCACAAACGATGTTTACCTTTGATTTGCGACAGCCTGTTGTCATCGACATCAATCTCCAGAGGGTACTCGGGCATCCACACAGTGAACCGCGCCAGACCGGTGTAAGTGCCGTATTTGACGATCACTGAGGCATTGGAAGAGCCTCGGATCTCTGAGCCATCCACGTAGACTGAGCTGCATGATGATGATACCTGGTGGGTTTCCAAATACTCTAGCTTAGATGACAATGACGGAATGAGCTGGTTCTTAGTTGCTATAGATACATCGAGAGAAATGGAAAAAAGGACTTTGCCCTGCAGTAGGAAAATCCTTAATAAAAAAAGTTGACGACGGGGAAAATGTACTGTAAGACTGTTAACAGTCACCTTGAACTCCCCCACAAAAGATTAGGCAAGGTAGGATAGTTATTTGAAGGTTAAACGTAAAAGTCCGATCTAAAAAAGCTTTTACTTTATTATTTTCGCTTTATCATCTCGCTATCATTCTTTTGTAAGATAATAGCAAAGATATCGGATGTAAGAATAATTCAGATAACAACAAGAAAGGAAAATCTAAAACTAACTTGTAAGAAAGATATATATGTAAAGCCAAACTGCTATATGTATTTAGATACCAAACTACCTTGAAATAGAATTATTTTTGTTCGTTTGATGTGTGGGACGTAGTGCCTTCTACCTACTCGCTGCATTAAACATGTTGAAGTGGCTGCCCACTTTGTTAGATAGATCATAAACCTCAGATTCCTTTGACGCTTACCTTGAGAACGCTCTCGTCCTCAGAGTGGCAGGAGCTCTGCAGTGTGACGTCAGCGACCTGACCCGCCTGGGACACGATCAGCACCTTCATAGCCTGGGACACCTGACGACCCGTAAGCACCGCGGTGTTCAATACCTCCCAGTTCTGGTGGAAAACCATCACATTAACAAACTGTAGTATCTACTACTCTAGTAATAAAGGTCACAATATCCATTACAAAGCTTTTAGTGCCGTCACTTTTATGAGAAAGAATATACTTTGACCATCAGTTTCTAAGAATATATATAACCTTACAATTATGACACCGTAATCATCATCAATATCGTTTCTTTCATAGCAACTTCAGTAACTAAATTGAATGAGACGGCCATTCATAGTCGTAAAGACAGGTGAGAAAAAAATCACCTAACTAGTAGATAGTAATAAAAAAATCCATTAGTCAGAAGTAATCAGTTGATTAACACTTGTGAATGTAACCCAGGAGATCGTTAAAAGAACGATTGGAAACGAGTCGACGTTAAAAGGTATTAATTTGAGGACAGATTATGTACTGTACTTTCTCTTATATGGCTTTAGGTAATAAATTCACATGACCTAGACAGTTAGTCTGTTACCAAAGTACCTAGTAAAGTAACTCATCATCTGCCTAGCTCTTTCCCAACTATGTTGGGGTCGGTTTCCAGTCTAACCGGGATGCAGCTAAATACCAGTATTCTACATGGAGCGACTGCCTATCTGACCCCCACAACCCAGTTAGTACTGAATTATACGATACCCCTTGGTAAGACTGGTTGTCAGACTTTCGGGCCACTGACTACCTGTAACGACTGTCAAGATCTAGAAATGACAGCCGGGACCAACGGCTTAACGTGCTTTCCGAGGCACGGAGGAAACTTGGTGTGTAATGGGCGGTCACCCATCCACGGGCCACCCTAGGCAAGCGCGGTTTAACCTTAAGATCGAACTAAACGGACCCTTCACGAAGCCGTCAACCAAGCATTCTGTACATCAAACTAAGTAATATCACGCAAAAATTATTGCTGGGAAACAACTTTATTTTTGGGGTGAAAAATCACTTTTTACGGTAGGACTCAATGTAACGCATTCAAAACATTGTGCTGATGGATGGATTGAATAGTACGGAGGTCATGGAGGCGTAAAAAAATACCTTAAAAACATGTATTTAAAAAAAAAACTTGTGAAAAAGTTGGACCTTTGACCCCCAATATCTCCGTAACTAGAAGGTTCCCCGGTATGGTCTAAAACAAAAAAATAATCGCAATGACGGGGAGAACAAGTGCCTTTCGGCTTCGTTAAGGGTCTTTTTACACCCTTTGTACCTAGTAAAGTAACTGTTGATCTTTCTCGCCCCTGAGCAATTGCGGGCTACAGGTTTTATAGGTGACACTAGACACAAACAAGTCACATTCAGTCCACCAATAATGGTCACTGTCTATTAATCTACGACTACAATAGTGAAGTCCTACATACAAACACTCCATCACTCACGTCGTAATTTAATTGCTTTAATCATCTAGTTCGGTAATGGGTAGACAAGGAGCGAGCGTTCATCCGTCAGTGAGCAGATATGAAGAGCCCACTCCAGTCGGAGCGCCCGCGGCCCGACTTAATGACTCCACGCTAATATTGAGATAAACTAATTGCTTTATAAATATTATTCTGTAACTTCATTTAAAGCCGCACTGGTGGGACCGCACACGTTGCTGCTGACGTATGAAAATTATACGGGCGCCCGAAACAATGTGTTTGTCTACCTCGACTGCCACGCGAGTCCCCAAAGTCCCACAACCCGATTCCCCGATTTAATAGAACGTTCAAATTAAATGAACGACGAGTCCGTGTTACAAGAAATGGAAAAAAGCCAAATTGCTTGAAAAGATAATAAACGTGGATCGTGTTCTTGAAGTTTGATGTAATTTGAATGTTAGAAGTTTTGTTGATCCCTAATTCGTTATTGTGACAGACTAATGGCTGTAAAATTATTTCAAAAGAATAGGGCGATTACAGTAAAATATGTTATAAGTGTTATAATAAATTACCTCTTTTTTTAAATTTATTTTTGCGAGTTATCGAAGCATTAAATAAAAATGGTATTTTATGATACTGCAAAATGTTAAGTTATGAACATTGATTTTGATAACAGACATTTGCTATCGTTGAATAATTATGAACAGTTAAAGCAGTTATTCACAATGTGACGGAGGCGAACAAGACGAGCGGCCACAGTGCGGGCGCGGGCGTGGTGGGCGGCTACGACCCACCATAGCCTCCATTAGCTCGCGATAAAGCTCCCATTACACCACTTCATTCATACTAAGAGTGTACCATTAAAAGTTAATCTCAGCTATTTGGTACAATCACGCTCCCAACAGACATAATAATACTTCAAAAATTTAGAATAATTCAGAAGAAAAGAATATTATGGAACCACAATGTGCCATTTATAAACCCAACAATAATTACTGCTTCTATTTAACTCACACAGGGTCGCGTCGTAACGAGTCATTCACATAAAAACCTCTGGAACCCAATAAAGATATCGTTATAGTAATAAAATGGGCTCCCTTCGTACCATTAATTACTAAGAAAATACCTTTCGGGTAATTTATCGCTTACAATCGATGTCTTAATAAATTATTGATTTCGAGCACCTGTCTCGATAATAGTCGAATAATCGAGTTGGTGTCCGTGATTGTAATCACTATTCGCATTTATTACATAGATACGTTTTAAATGGAAAGAAAGATAAAAACGTATAGGTGTTAACACCCGTTAATCGCAGTAAATTGGTAGGTAGTAGACCGTTCACAAGAACATACATCTTTTAAAGTGTTATGCTTTCACTGAAAGTATCTCAAAGTTTTAATCAAGAGCAGGCCGTGAATATTCCTATAAAATGCTTTCAACATGCTATAAATCCTGTTTGAATTAATTTTATGTAAATTGCGGAAGATGATATGACTACGGTTAACAAGTCGTTAAATTACCTTAGAAATTGGCAGCACAGCTTGTATGTCATCCTTTTCAATGTCAAGTCTGGTGTTGACTCTGTGTTCGTGGGGTGGTTCTTCCGTGGTGGAGGTCATGGTGGGCGCTGAAGATACTTTAGCTGACCAGCTGATGCGGGCAGTACCCCGTCCTGACTCTCCTTCAGACCCCTCCCCGTCACCCTCGCCCTCCGCACCGACCTCCACCAGCCACGTGAGGATCTCTTCCCAGCCAGGTTCGCCGACGCCACTGCTCTCCTCAGAATCCCTATATCATAAAATGAAGTTACAATATTCAGTTCATAAACTCACTGAGCCTAAAAGCTTTTATTACCTAAAAGGTTGTTTATTGAGGTCGAACATCTTGAAGGTGAATATACCCGGGTCATAATAAATCAATAGTCGTATTATGTAGTCTTTACTCTTTACTCTCAAAGTTCACGTTCTATTTGGGTGTTGTCGCTTTGTGTTTCGCAGTGGGAACACGAAATTATCTAAACAATAAAAAGTTAGTCGTGACATCGAGTTTCATTAAGCGGAAAAGCGCTGACAAAATTTATGGCTGTGCAAATGCAAAGTAGTCGTGGGCGAAATTGTGAACAAATCCCGCCAAAGAAATGAGAAATGGAAACATTCTGTTATAAAACGTGAAGAATAAAAATAAATTTTCATTTTGGTGTGAAACTCGTTTAACTAGATGTATATTTATGTACGGGTAGGTACATGGAACAAATGAACGGCATGGGCGTTTATGAGCTATACGACTGATGCATAAATTACATAAAAAGTCCTTGTGTGCATCAAAATGTGAGTTACAACAATTTATTATGCCTAGCAATATTGAGTCTGCGTCTTGTTTAGTTAGCCTTAATATGATCTTAACAGAATACTGAAGTAAACAGCTCAAAGACGAACTTAAGAAATACAGAAATCAGAAATGGAATGAGTCTTGAAAGTCGCTCGCTGAGATGACTGGCTAAGCAGCTAGCTATAAGGCCCCCACTTTATCTACGACCACTCCGATTGCAGAGCATTTTATCGCTAAAGTGGGAAAACGTAGAATTGCAGATGGCATTTTCATTTTATCGGATTTATTTTTGAAAATGAATGTCTCTTTTCAATTTTATTGCAATTTCTGCCGTTATTTCAGTGTGGAGCTGAAATTGCTCTTGTTCAACGATCTTATTGTTTAATTTAACAATATCTTCGAAGAGACTATTACATCGCATCCGGATACTTTTATAACGGGAAGTAGTAGTTAGTGTTAATCTTATCGTTTAGGAAACGGCAATAAAGTGCTCTGAAAGTAGATGGGAAAAGGAGCTTCGTCCTCATGCTTCTAATTTAGTTAATGATCTTCACCTGACACCTAGTCTAATGTAGTTTCCACTAGCAGACTAAGAAAAGGGTTCTTTGTTCATTTAGTATACATATGTATAATGCAACACTTGGACTAATTTGGAAGTCATTTTACATCTGATCTGGTCTGATTTACTTTGGGTCAAACCCACCCCTAAACAACTGAAGAATCCTGCCGCTTTTAGGTAAATTGATTAACACGTTACACCTCTGTGTAACCAATTTTAGAGAAACGTTTGGATCACAGATTATGCTCATTACTTAGAAGATAACTGCTTAAGTGATTAGTTTATCGATTTGTTTCGCCTCAACAACCCTTTTGATCAGCAAATGAAGCGTTCAATCAAACCATTAACTAACAGAAACTACGTCACATTAGGCAGGGTACATACGTGTCGGGAGCTTCGTCGTCTCGCAGTGGTTGTTCAAGTCTTGTAGCCGTCACAGTAGCAGCTCGAGGCTTTACTTCGGCAGTCACCGCCCAGCGGGAGTTCGCAGCCGTCACGCTCACCAGCCTTAGACCTGACTTCACCTTCATTCTAAAGGACAGCATACAGATTCGTTATTTAGAATAGTCGCAATTAACGCGTGATTCACACTGTACTTTGATTGTTACTCTGCCGCAAACAAAATAAGTATTAAAAATCTGTCTGAATTTTTTGCACATTTTATGAAAAAAAAAAAAAAAAAAACCTATAAAAATTTAACCATAACAATTTCTACTTTTATTAACTCACTATAAAGTCCATCAGTAAGAAATATAAAAAAAAAAATTAACTGCGTAGTTATGATTAAAAATGAAGTCCTGAATATTGATAGCCCATTGTTGATTGTCACGTGTAAGGCCAGCATAAAAATGGCGATAACCTGCATTCATTAATAACTAACGGCCGCTTTCTATATTCAATCCCAATCCCTAATTGTATCATCTTTTGTCCTCATTCCCTCACTTGTGTTTTACCGTTTAATGTGCGCTATGCACTTCTTCCGGTTCTAAAGTACACTGACACAAATGCGCCTCTTAGAATACCAATCGTAAATGAGAAGAGATCAAAGTTGGTTTACTAAATGCAGAATTCCCTGCATTGAAGATAATTTATTTCATGCTTTGAACTTGTTTTCTAGTTTTCGTCCAATGCATTAAACCAAAATATAGTTTTATAAACAAACTTACGTAACTTGGACCTACGTACCTACATCCTACAAGGGGTAACGAAGGATCGGGATCACGTAAAGCCGCAGTTAGCTAAACTATATCACGTTATTGTTGGAATAGTAAAATTTATTTTAATAGCTAAGCCGAAGGCGACATAAATTTCCATTTAGTCGGTTGCAGTGAAGTATTCCCGTGCGGGAGCGACCCAAACCGTAACTCAAAACGAGAAACAGATACTTGTATCCGCGGTGAAGTTTTAGAGCAGGTGGTGCCTAATGTATGGCACGGTTATAAGTACACCATATAACTACATCATGGGTACTACCCTATTACACTTCAAAGTGTTAAAAATGAAATCTTTTGGCAGAAACATTTCGTTCAAACATATCCGTAAATTTCTTTTGAAATAGACTGGCTGCTTTTAGCGGTATCGACAGGATATTGATTCCATTAGATTCTCGTGTAGTGTACACTTGAAGCGTCGGGTATAAAGATTGCAATAG
This sequence comes from Noctua janthina, assembly GCA_963576755.1. Taxonomy (NCBI): domain Eukaryota; kingdom Metazoa; phylum Arthropoda; class Insecta; order Lepidoptera; family Noctuidae; genus Noctua; species Noctua janthina. Next base: position 8,030,995 of record OY755058.1, read on the forward strand.
TGCACGTCGGGATACAATCACTGTGAGCGCCACAATCGCGCAATCACTGCCTTTTTACGCGACAGCTAGAAATTGAACACGCTGTATTTTCATCTCGTTTTTATTGTTCGCATCAGTGTGTGCGCAGTTGAACACTAATGGCACTGAGCTTATAAGGACGTCGCATCATTAAAGTGCTAAGTGCTATGTGAACTGAACACACGTATTTTTATATTGATTAATAATTTATGGGCACTGTAAACTATATTGATTATGTGCTCTTAATTGTCTGGGTCGCAAAAATATTCTTTACATACTGTACTAGAATCTGTTCTGTTGTTCATTAGAATGATCAAATTTCTCTATTTTGAATTTAACAACAATACAATTTCCATATAATTCCCTACCCAAGACTGCAAGTCATAAATAATGTCATTGTGGATTTGGAACTAGGATTCTAGCTTCAAATTGTATTGGGGATGTTGAAAAGGATTGTAATATTCATGGCTGACTTTAGCTGCATTTGTTATAACAATCGGATCATATATCAATATTTGCGCAGTGTTCTTCGAATTTTCGTTCACCAATGGTTTAGTGCAGTAGTGGTATATAACAGTTAGTAGGAATAGAAAAGCAGCTAGTGGAACGCCGTAACTCAATATTAGAGTAGAGCTTGGAAATTGCACGAGATCTTTTCTGATAAAAGGAAGAATTATGATAGTTGAGTACTTTGGAAAAAGCTTAGTTCTTAGTGGGTAGTATTTTACTGGAAAAATATGAAAGCCTAAAAGAAAATTTCGTACCTACTCAGGGTACTGTGGTAGGTAGCAGTAGGACTTAGTTACCATTAATACTTTAACGTGTGGTCTTAGGATTTAATTTCATTCTAACAAAGACATCAATTTAATTTGTGGGTACAATGTGAATGTGTATTTCTTCTCATAACGACTACAGAATTTTAACAAAGAGCTTTTGGTAATCTAAGTAAACGACTTTAGACGCAATTTATATAAACTTAAAACAAAGTAGTCATAAAATGGGGTGCGTTGTCAGAATTCCTCCTCGTGTGCCTGATGGCTGCCGGTCCCTCTCGATACGTCTGGAGGGAATAGCAGCTGCTGGGCCGGTGCACCCTGGGCGTGGGCAGTATCCTTCCCCGAGGAATGGGAAGAGATTCTTATTCCTCGGGAAATGTTACTGCCCATGGCTAATATTCTGACATGGGGGGGTCCCTCATGGACCAAGGGGGCGTTGCTCCGCGTGACCCTCTGAAAAGCAGAGGGCACAGCGGAGGAGCAAGGGCGGGCTCGGTGTGCACTTACCCTGCCTCCGAGCAGACAGTGAAGGACGTGCGTCCTTCACTGTCTCCGTCGATATCGTAATCCCACCGTCGAAGTGTCGTGGAACACGTCTCGCGGCTTCGATTGGGACCGAGGGTCTTGGCTTAACCGCCCGGACCACGAGGTAGAAAACCTCTATAAAAAGTTACCCCGAATCTCAAGCGGCGGCGCACCGCGAGGAGATGTATGGCTGACGGGTTCCTTTGGAAAATCAGTCTCTAGTGCGAACCACTGCCGGGCCTGGCTATGGCTTATCTGGGTACAGGGGGCATTGCCCAGATGGACTATTTATTTCCCCCATACTCGTGGGAACAGTATGGAAGATTACAAAACCCAAAAAACGGCCGATAACGGCGAAGGAAGGGAGGAGAGGGATGCGGGGTCGGAGTCCGGCGCCGCATCCAGCGAGGTGAGCGCTGGTTCAGTGTGCTCCCAGCGCGGGAGGCCCGGGGCTGCTGCGGGGAACAGGGAGTTCCTACGCAAGCGGTCCAGGCCGGTAGGCGACCGAGAGTCGTCGTCAGATGGGGAGCTGGCTTCGGCTCGCAAGATCCCCACCAGCAAGCGCGGCGGGATCCGCGGCAAGGGGAGAGGCCTCTCTGCCACCGAGAGGTCGGCGCGGCTTGCCGAGGAGGGGCGCCACCCGGGGGTGGCCGCCGGTCACGAGGTGGCCCGTTCGGGCTATTCTGGCGACGAGGCGGGCGCAGATGGCGGCTCTGATGCGGAGCGTAAGGCCGGGCTCGCGAAGGAGGTGGAGGCAGCGCTGAGGGCTGTCTCCTTCAAACAAAAGCCCTCCACCAGGCAAAGGGCTATACCTGCTGCGGTCGCCTCCATTATGGCGGCAGCGGAGGCTAGATTTGCGGGGCCGCCGCCAGACGGCGTGGCCAAACTGAGGGCAGAGGTCGCTCGACTGACAGCCGCCACGGAGCTTCTCAAAGAGGAGAATAGGAAGCTCCGAGCAGACCTGGCCAGTCTGCGCGAGTCCGGCTCTCGCGAGGCGCCCCAAAATGGGGGCCAGAAGCGTCCAAGCCAGCACGTGCCGGTGGAGAACCAGGTCCTGAATCTGGTTCGGCAGGAGCTGGCTGCCTTCCAGGCGCGGTTCTCCGTCCTGGAGGGCATTGTCTTACGCCCCCCCCTGGCGGCAAACAAGGCGCCCCCGGGCCTGAGGGCGGCCTCATATGCGTCTGCTGCGGCCTCCGCACCGGGGCCGTCCAGCCAGCCCCCCGGCAGGGTTATGTCGGCCCCGACGAAACCGGCTCCGGTTAAGAAGGCGGCGGCCCTGAAACAGGGCAAGGCGGCGGCCCAAAAGAAGGGCAAGGTGGCGAATATGCCAGCGCCAGCCGCGAGACAGCCGCTATCGCCGCCCCCCCCGCCCCCTAAGCCTTCCGTGGCCGAGACCGGGTGGCAGGTGGCTGGAGAAAACGCAAGGGAGCGAAGGGCGGCCAAAAAGGCCAGGAGGCAGGAGCAGAAACGCCGGCAAAAGGAGCGGGGCGTCGCGGTTAGGCTCAGCGCCCCGAAGACCGCAGCTGTAGTGATTACACTACAGCCGGACGCGGAAAAGAGGGGCGTGACCTACCGCGACGTGCTCGCTAAGGCGAAAGCGACGGTGGATCTCGGAGAGCTCGGGATCACCGGGGGCCTCCGGCTTAGAGTCACCGCAACAGGGGCTCGAGTGCTGGAGATCCCTGGCGAAACCCGTGGCTCGTCCGCTGACGCTCTGGCTGAAAAGCTTAGAGCGTCCCTAAATGCGGACGAGGCCAGAGTGTCCAGGCCCGTCAAATGCGCAGACCTGCGCATACTGGGTCTGGACGACTCGGTGACCGAGAAGGAGGTGGTGGCCGCCGTCACCACGACCGGTGGGTGCCCTGCCGAGCAAGTCAAGGCAGGCACCTTACGTCCGGACCTGTCGGGAATGCGAACCATAACGGTAAGCTGCCCTGTGACGGCAGCGAAAGTCATTGTGGAGGGCCGAAGGCTCTTGGTGGGCTGGGTTTCGGCGCAGGTGAAGCTGCTGGAACCCAGACCTCTGAGGTGCTTCCGCTGCCATGTGGGGCACCACGTGTCGGTCCGGTGCACTTCGGAGGTGGACCGCAGCGGCCTGTGCTTCCGCTGCGGCCAGCCTGGTCACATGGCCGCGGCTTGCTCCGCCGCGCCGCGCTGCGCCGCATGTGCGGCAGCTGGCAAGCCGGCCGATCACCGGGCAGGGAGCAAGTCCTGCGGTACTCCCGCCAAGGCCAGGGGCAAGGGAAGGCCCTCCGCCACCACCGCCAAAACCCCCACCGTCGCCACCACCGCAGCTGCCGCCACTGTCGCCGCCGCTGCCGCTACTGCTGCAACTTCCGCAGCGGGGCCCTCGCAGGGGGCCCGGGAGGGGGCTGAAATGGAGTGCCAGTAACGGCCCCATTACGCCTTCTCCAGGCGAACATCAACCACTGCGCCTGCGCTCAGGATCTGTTGCTCCAGAGCGTGGCGCAGTGGTCGATTAACATCGCCGTGGTCGCTGAACCGTACTTTGTCCCGCCCAGGGATGACTGGGTGGAGGACCTTAGCGGCTCAGTGACCATAATTGCGTCGGTCGCCGCCGGTACCCCAACCCTTGAGAGTGTCAGGAAGGGTCAGGGGTGCGTAGCAGCACGGTTCGGGGAGATCGTTGTAGTGGGAGTCTACTTCTCCCCGAGCCGAACTCTCGCCGAGTTCCACAACTCCCTCACGGAGTTGAGTGTCGTCATCGGAAGCCATTCCCTCCCCGTGCTTGTGCTCGGGGACTTCAATGCCAAGAACTTGGCTTGGGGTTCTCGTTACACGGACGTGCGGGGTAGAATGGTGGAGGACTGGGCTCTGGAGACAGGCCTGGTCGTCCTAAATCGGGGTTCTGTCCCCACGTGCGTGCGGATGCGGGGCGAGTCGGTGGTGGACATCTCGTTCGCCAGCCCCGCTCTGTCGCCGCGTGTCGTTGACTGGCGCGTCATGGAGGGGGTGGAGACCTATTCCGACCACCGGTACATCCGGTTCGACGTCTCCACCCAGTCCTCAAGCGTGCCGGTCCTACAGGCCCCGAGTGGTCCGCGATGGGCGCTGAAGCAGCTGGACCGGGAGCTCCTCCTGGAAGCCTCGATCGTGCAGGCCTGGGTGTCATCACCAGTCAGGCCTGCCGACATCAACATCGAGGCGGGTTGGTTCCAGGAGGCCATGTCCGACATTTGCGACGTGGCAATGCCCCGAGTTCGGCCAGGAAGCGCCCGGCGTCAGGTGTACTGGTGGTCGCGAGAGCTGACGTCTCTGCGCAAGGCGTGCGTTGCCACGCGGCGCCTGTACGCCAGGCATCGCAGGCTCCGCATCCGCCCTCCGGATGCGGCAGCCATTGAGGCGGAGCTGTACGAGGGGTACAGAGTGGCGAAGACCGCCCTCCAAGAGGCTGTCCGGCGGGCCAAGAACTTGGCCCGCGAGGAGATGCTGGAGTCTCTGAACGGAGATCCGTGGGGGCGCCCTTACAAGATGGTGCGGGACAAACTCCGCACCCGGGCCCCCCCGTTGACGCAGAGTCTCCGGCCTGAGCTCGTGGAGGACGTGGTGAGCGCTTTGTTCCCTTCGCGAGGGGAGCATCCTCCCCCGCCTATGGCTCCGCCGCCGCGTGCGGTGCCGGAAGCGGACCACACCGATGACGATGACGACGTTCCGGAGGTGACTGGGGTAGACCTGAGAGTGGCGATACGCAGGCTGAAAACCAGAAACACCGCCCCGGGACCCGATGGCTTGCCTGGCAAAGCCTGGGTCCTGGCCTCTGAGGCTCTCGGGCCCCGACTGGAAGGGCTCCTAAGCGCATGCTTGGAGAGAGGCCAGTTTCCGCTTCGTTGGAAGACGGGGAAGCTGGTCCTCATCCGGAAACCAGGGCGCCCTGCGGACTCTCCGTCCGCATACCGGCCCATCGTGCTGCTCGACGAGGTGGGCAAGCTCTTTGAAAGAGTCATTGCCAACCGCCTCGCCGGGCACCTTGCGGGGATGGGGCCGGATCTTGCGGAACACCAGTTTGGTTTCCGCAAGGGGCGCTCGACGGTGGACGCCATCATGCGCGTGAGAGCCCTCACGACGGGGGACGCGGTGTCCCGGGGCGGGGTCGTCTTGGCGGTGTCTCTTGACATCGCCAACGCCTTCAACTCCATGCCCTGGAGCTGCATTAGGGAGGCACTCCGGTATCACCGGGTGCCGACCTACCTTCGTCGTGTGGTCGGGGACTACCTGACGGATAGAGCCGTCATCTACCCTGGTCGAAGCGGAGAATGGAACCGGCGAGAGATGTCGTGCGGTGTTCCACAGGGATCGGTTCTGGGACCGGCCCTGTGGAACATCGGTTACGACTGGGTGCTGCGCGCCGACCTCCCTACCGGCGTCAGCGTAGTTTGCTACGCTGACGACACGCTGGTACTGGCACAAGGGAGGTCGCACGAGGCGGCGGCCGAAAACATGACACGCGGGGTTGCGATAGTCGTGGAGAGGATCCGGCAATTGGGTCTCGAGGTGGCACTGCACAAGTCCGAGGCCATGTGTTTTCATGGGCTTCGGAATGCGCCACCGTCGGGATCCCTACTGACGGCAGGAGGGGTTTCCATCGGCGTCGGGTCGACGTTGAAGTACCTAGGACTCGTTCTCGACAGCCGGTGGAACTTCGTGGAGCACTTCAGACGTTTGGCTCCCAAACTGGAACGGACAGGGGCTGCCTTCAAGCGGCTCTTGCCCAACCTGAGGGGTCCAAACGCCTCCTGCCGGAGGCTATACGCGGGGGTCGTGCGGTCCATGGCCCTTTACGGGGCCCCGGTGTGGGCGCGTTCTTTGAGGCGGCAAGCCGCCCACTACCTGAACGCGCCCCAAAAAGTAATAGCCATAAGGCTAATCCGGGGGTACCGCACGATCTCCGGCGAAGCGGCTAGCCTCCTTGCCGGATTGCCGCCATGGGATCTGGAGGCGATAGTCCTCGCACGCCTGCACGAATGGCGCGCGGAGGCACTACGTCGGGAGGAAACTCCGCTGCCGCGGCAAATTGCTGCTCAGCGGACAGACCTCCGGCGTGATCTCATGGCGACATGGAGAGAGCGACTGTCACAACCCCGTGCAGGGCACGCCACCATAGTGGCGATAAGTCCCCTCTTTGAGGAGTGGCTAGAGAGGCGCCACGGCGCCCTCATCTACAGCCTGACGCAGGTCCTCACCGGACACGGTTGTTTCGGGAGGTTCCTGCACCGAATCGGGCGGGAGGAAACGCCCGGGTGTTTCCACTGCGAGGATCGTCCGGAGGACACGGTGGAGCACACCGTGGAGGTCTGCCCCGCTTGGGCGGAGCACCGCCGTGTCCTCGTAGCGGCGATTGGCGGCGGCGATCTCTCGCGTCCGGCCTTGGTTCAAGCCATGGTCCGGAGCGAGAGGGAATGGGAAGCCGTCACCTCCTTCTGCGAAGCAGTCATGCTAGTGAAGGAGGTGGCCGGACGTGAGAGGGAAAGAACCTCACGTCCCAGTCGCCGCGGGAGACGCCCTGGGCGTCGGGGGTCACGTGGTGGCTCCCGGCCACCGTAGGCGCGGGCCTGTGGACGGCGAGTTATGGGCCAGCTCGCCGTCCGGCCGTCTTATGACGACAGGCCGTGTCGACGGCGCGTTCGTGTTCCACGCGCGCCTCAAAGAGATGTCAGCAAATAAGTAGGGGTCCGCAAGGGCCGATGCCTGCCAGGGCTGCGGGACTGTTCGAAAGAGATACCGTGGCCCTGGAACACAAAGGGCAAAGAAGGAACATGGATGGGTTTTAGTCAGTACAAGTCTGACACTCCCTTCCGCTCCGCCCAGAGTGGGGGGGGTCATTTGATGATTTCCCATCCGGAAAAAAAAAAAAAAAAAAAAAAGTAGTCATAAAATTATAAAATAAATCAAATAAAGTTGAGAAAAGCCTCTTCAATTTAACACATAATGTAATTTTCACGATGAAAATGTCATCTCTTGTTCTCTCTGATTTTCTTGCGGTCGTCTAGAACGCGACCAAGAATTATTTGAAGAATAAAGTAGATCTCAAAGAGCAATAAATTGTGTGAAATATACGAGGTGATTTTGGAGGAGTCGTTATTCAGTTAAAAACTAGAATAACTGAAAAACTTTTAATTGGCGCATTGAGGTCGACAGTTTGCAGTTAAGCCGTGAGATGCGACCGCCTGTTCGGTACTTCAACGTACAACATGTGAACTTGTTTTGTTGGCTGTTGGCACCTCGTCCCTCCGCGAACCGCTGTGGAGTGTGGCGTGCCACTCACAACTTGCCAAAAGTTACGACAGAACAATAGGTTTACTTTGAGGCAACTTCGTATTTTTGTTTACATTCTTGATGAGGATATCAACATTACTGTCAAAATAGAATGAATTAATTCATGTTCCTCACTTCCCACTCAAAATAGAAGATCGCGCTTGACAAGCAATAAACCAGTCCCAGTTGGGCGGAATACCAATAAATATTAGTCAGCGTGACAAAACACAGAGATGCGCAAGTTGTTCGTCGTTAACTTGAAGTGGCTCATGCGTTGACAGATTTTCTCCTGGCGTGGGTTTACAAACCGCTACGTCAGGCTTACAGAAAGTCTGACACTACTTGGGTGGCATCGAGGCTACGGTTAAGTACTACCGTTTAATCACAATTTTAATGACCATTTCCACGTTTTTGTTCACTTTCGAAGCTAATAAATTACAGAACTTATGCGCATTTAATTTGGCTTGTATAGAGTAAACACAAACTCACCTGATGACAACATGTGAAATGGTATGGCTGGTGTCGCGCCGCACTACGAAGGGTAGATGCAGTCGAGAATGAGGATACAGAGGTGCTCGGGGTAGGAGGAGAGCAGCATCGCCAGCTCGGGCTTCTCTATACCCAGCACGAGCTCCAGCCAACGTGACTGAACCTAGGGGCCATGCTGGCTGCACGGACACTCGCCCACAAGCACCTTCGGCTGTTTCTCCACTGCCGGCTTCAGCTGCGCTGTAAGCTAACCGCACTGTCCTCGGTGGCCTCTTGCCCTTTCCATCCGCGGGCCACCAAGCAGCTGGTACCGTTAATTCAGCGAGGCAAGCACCCTCCTCGCCTTCAGGGCCACACGTCGCAGTTAATGTTCGCGATCCGTAACTCGCATGCAACGTTATACACACTCTGCGCGGTCTAGTCGCGGCACGTCTGGCACCGCCCTCACCACCCGTGTGGAACAGCACACGTAGCACTGGAGCATCACGAGGAAGCTCCCTGAACACTAGGTGTGCTGACACATCGAGTCTGTGCGCAGTGGCGTCTTGCAATTCCATCAAAGACGCATTTCTTCTTGGTGGTTCCAAGGGATCAGGAACTGCGTATCGCGCTGGCACCGTCTGTTTAGTAGAAAAGGGCCCATACGTAGCCCGAACTGATGCTGGCGCAGAGCCTTGTAATACTGTGAATCGGTCTAGTGATAATAGGGCGCCGGGTAGCGCCGTGCCCATAGGTTCCGGCGGTGGACCCGAACCACTCCATCTCGCCGTGTGTTTCAGAAAAAATCCACTGTCTTTATTTTCGAAATGCACTTCGACGCCAAACACCGTCCCTGAAAAGAAAGAAAACTATATTTAAAATGTAATAAAACATTTGTCATCGATTTAGGAATGCGTAACACGTGTAAAATGTTAAATAAGTGTTTTATTTTTGGTATTTTGACGAGAGATAAAAGGGCGTTGAAGCACAACATTGGCGCCGGGCCAACCGCATTCTGGCCAGTCCTGCAGCGAGACGTCATTTGTGTTAGGTTTATGTTTACAAACACATCGATATTCTTACGTCGATTCCAATGGTATTAACGTAACGATGCTTCAATCACACTGTTTAGTATTTTAAAGAGATCTTTGGTAGTGATTAGTCATGGTTTATGTCTGCTTCATTTTAAAGTAACACGCTCCATACCTCCGAGACGGTTATGCGAGGATACGTAAAATGTTATATGGCGGTAATAACAGAAACATTTTATATGTAAGCGAGGAATATAAAGGAGATTAGGTATGAGGACGCGAGACTGGTTGTTCTTGTTTCTATGAGGGATGGCGTCGCTGGGAGCGTCACGCGTCACGCAGGCTGCGGCGCGGCCTCGTCACTCCTCTCGGTTATTGAGACAGGATTTGTGTCACGTTTCTCTTACGAGTCTTACGGCGCTCTTCACGGAATTCATTACGCGGCCTATTTATGATTCTCAGTGGTTGGTCCCTTATATAAAATAATTTTGTTACGTTTATAATTGAGCTCTTATTTTTTTATTTAGATTGCGTTTAAAACTCTATGTTTTTTTTTGAGATTATTAAATGGTAGGTGCGATATTAAAATAACAGTGCGGTTTACTTTGACCTGACATTTACGTTTCTGAATTAACAAGTTCGTGTAGGTGGTCGATTAATTAAAATGAGGAATACCTGTCTATTTCCGAATTCATTGGAACAGATTAATTTAAAAATTAATAATTCAATCATTAAAAAGCATAATCACACTAAGCAAGCGTTAATTTAAAATCGTACAATATTCCCTGAAGCAAGCTGATCACAAAACAGTAACAGTAGCAGACATATTAATTGGTTGCCATGAAATTTCCTGTGAGCGGAAGCTATTGCTTCATTTGCAAGGAAACGCCAGGCAATTCCACGAATACGCCACATCCCTCCAGTCAGGGGGAGTAAGGATAATAAAAAGCTTTAGCACGTGACGTTCTTAAGACAAAGAAAAATTCATAAAGCTTTCAAGTTTCAACCTCGTTCAGAAATGTTACATTTGGTACCTAGGTACAGTCAGCAACGAAAGCCGGTTAGCACTTCAGTATTATATTATGATTATTGAGCACAGTATTTTAATAAGATTTCAACGCTTTTACTAGCAAAAACGTTAAACTTTATCAGTATTCAATATAAACATTTTATTTAGTTGTTATAAATGTAAAAGTATTCGTGCTACAGCGACCATAGTTGCTAGCTGACCGTACCTTTGGTTGCGTGCAACGTAATTTTTTAACTTTATTGCCTCTTTGTGAATTCAAAATAAGTGCTAATTACCCAAGGCTGGGTGTTAGGAACGTAATGGGTGGCAATTATGCAAAGCCATATTGATTTTTACATTCCTGAGCAGATGTTATTGATCCGGGCACATAATGAATATTCAAGTGCCTACGGCTATGGGCATTTAAAAATAAAAAGCTGAAATGCTACTCTTCTTCAAACAAACCAACGAAGAACAGTTAGGTACGTTTAACACATACATTTTGTATTATGGGGCGTTTTCACCTCCATTTGGCAACTAATTTTCCGCATTTTTTTCCGTTAATCAGTCCCAACCGTGCTACAATCATATTGCTGACAACCCATTTGCTTAACAATGGCAATCAATATTTTATTTAAACTTTATTGTACGTACGCGTTTCCATACATTTTAATTTTCCCTCGACGCGGTCGTAACAAAAAGAGAAGTTTCGCGAATTGGTATCGCGTTTTCCGATCGCACCCTCGATTGTGGGCAGTATTGGCGGGAGACTGTGGGGCAAGGGACACACGGGGGCGCGGGGGACAAGGGGACACGTAGCGGGTGTAATAACTGCCACAGAACTAAATCCTTAGATATGGCCCACGCGTGCCCACGGCCCCCTCCCAACCGTCTTTATCACACTGACCTTCCAATAACTCCTATTTTATATACATATTCATGCAATATACATAATTTCCACAAAATATCCAGCTCTTATTTTTATTGTTACTACTACCCGGGCCGTAGATGTAGATAGGGAAAAAATACCCGACTGGGAACGAATACCTTAATATTTCTTTTATCATTTTCTATACCACATTCAATCGACTAAATGTAGACTATGCTTTGATAAAGTTGCCAAAAAGAGGTTGGGCAGTCTTTCAGACCCATTTCGTCTAGCTTTTCGGGTTAGACTTACCTACCAATCGGTGCTCCTTATCATTCCCCGAACTCAATATTATTTGGCAGAGTCAAGTTAAAGTAACTGGTTTCTCTAGAGCTTTCGTTTCGATAAGATTATTCAGTCTCTATATGACATTTTCGAGTAGTTTCTTATTTATTTTGGAGCTTTTCCCAACTTTTCCCATCTACTGACGGTATATTTGCACTTTCTTTCCGGTGATATGACAGTTTGTAGTTTCAAAAGACTAAACAACTTTTTTGAACTAGGTTGATTGTAAATTTTGAGAAAATTAGCTTCTCAGTTTTCACTTTTCGTTGTTGCTTAAGTTATTTATAGTTGGTTTCTATTCACCACGCATCATTCACATGCCAGAAGTATCTTCCTACCCACCCACGCGCACCACCTCCTTAGGTAATTATTTACTTACCTATCTACCAAGTTTACATTGTTAATTAGGCATTATCCTCGTAACCATGTTTTACCATGGACGTCACGGAAAGCTTCCGCGAATTTTACGCTAAATATTTCTACGGCAACCCAACCTCATTATATTAATGATATTACATTTCGCTGGAAAATCCGGCCATCCTGTTAATGAAACACTATAGCCCTCGCAGCACCTTTGTGCCGCGAATTCATTACCCCGTACATTTTGAAAATGAACACAACACAACCGCGCCGACTGATACGTTACGACAACCGTGTAAACGTATGCTAGATAAAGCCTCATTGAAGGGTAATAAAGCGGACACGGACGCATAAGTGTCGGACTCCATTAACAGTAAATATTTGTTCATTTGTCACGCTGTGTTGCCAATGGACAGCTCTTTGACGTGAACGCAAACCGCTGCTTTTACAATTTTGCATATACGTCGCATATCTCCATTTTCAGTTAAATGATTTATTATACACACGCTTCTCTCGTTAAAAAGTCAACTGGTTTTTACCCTCGTAGCTCTTATCCTGCTAAGCCTTTAGGATAAAGGGCACTTGACGTCATAGGTTTTTCGTGGTTCCGGAATATTTTAAGCGAGCTGCTTGGCTTAGCCCGAGCGGGGATCGTTGCAAAAAACATCGATTGTGTTCGGGCTTCAAGCTGTTATGTATCTACTTATCTATAGCCCATTGAAGAGGGAGAAATACCACAATGAATGGTAAAACTACATTCTAAATCATAGTTATAAAACTGCGAATAATTATCACTTAAAAATGCTTTCTATTTCTAAGCAATTAAGACATTAACATTTTTTCAAGAGTAACGCTTGTTTGGATTTCTCAATTAAATTGAAAAGGGTGCAAGCAAGGTATAATAAATGTACGAATAGCTAATAACCCAAATATTTGATTGCTTTCGTAACTCAAATAGGAATCCTAAATAAACAATGTAAAAGGTCTCTCTTAAAAATACTCGATGAGTTTTTAAATTAACTTTTACACGTAGTTTTAATTAAGATTTTTGTGGCATTGCATATTTTGTTATGAAAAAATGTTTTAATTGTGTAATATATTTAAAATCAGTTATTACATATAACCTATGATAAAACGAAATATTTAGCCTCATGCCAGTCATTTAGGCACTTTAGGTAATTTTTCATGATGCAACTACTTAAACCACATAGATTTAGGATCATAATCAATTTTCTTTACATAGACGTCAATTTTCCCTAAAATATAGTGGTAGCAAACGACTAAAGCGACATTTACGTTTTAACAAAAGATTCTATTTGTGTCTCCAAAATGTTGTATAAAAGCGTCTAAGCTAGATTCATCCATGCAAAACGATTCTCATCATCGCACAAACTATTAAATCTGTCAATGGGTTTCAAGACTATCCGTCACTTAATTAAGTAATATTATGCTGGAATATGTAATTACTGAGCATAGCCAGTAGGTATAGCTATCACTGCAATCAGCACACAATAGAGCACATTAGCCACAAACCGAGGACCATCGATCCATTCGCATACAAGACCAGCAAAGCAGCATTAATTATTGAAAGAACAATTACAATTGGTGGATCATTCATTATGCAACAGTACCATTTCAGGAAGCCCTCGAGGATAATAAAAGTGCACCAGGCCATGTTAGATTTGCTATCCATGTAAAAGAAAAATATCATTAATTTCTACTTTATTTTATTTTTGTTTTCTCACATTGTTAATAAAATCTAGATTGCATAAAAAGCTTTAAATTTCGTGTGAAATTGTCTTAAATTTTTATAGGGAAATTGGACGGGGTATCTCTAACGCAGGTTACTCTGTAATCTAGCTAAAATGCCAGTTGCGATCTGTACTGTGACTATAAAACCACGATCACTGTTAATTATTGTAACTACCTAATCTTAAGGTTTTATACTGCGAGAACAAATAAAGCTTATTATTATTATTATCATGTAGTTTTTTTCAGATAAATAGCACTACGTGTCAATACGTAGGAGTAGCTGATGATAGCATCATATTTTTCTATCCGTTGCTTCGATGAACACAATAGGTAACGTGGCTCTCTCTGCATAACAAATTATTTTTGCTCAAGAAAATGTGTTGCCATTATCCTCCCTACGCGAGTATCTTATAGGATCCGTGTACCTGTCAGTATGGAGCATGTGAATGCTTTATTTGAATTTTATTCGAGTTTTTGTTTAGATTTACAGGGATCCAAAAAACATAGGATATAGCCGGTACGGAAACAGCATTATGTGTGTAGGGATGTCCAAACATGCGTTGTTTGTTGACGCATAGATTGGAAGTTGATTAGCGAGCACGCTTCGTGTTTACTAACGCGTGTTTTTATTGATCCTATTGAAATTTTGTACGGTTACGTGCCGATTTATCTAAAAAGTACAATTTAACTTTCGTTTAGCTATTCAAACGAGACCGATCACACAACCAAAAAAACCCCATTTCAGTATGGGATGTTCGATTCTCATTAGGTCTCCATGTTGACTGAGAATTAAAGGAGAAACGTAAGTACGTAAAACGTATCAACTGCTTATCTTCAGTTAAAGTCGTAAAAGTGAACCGAACGAAATGGGTTGGTTAATGGTGCTCCGCGATGGATTACCACCTTGTCACCACTGCAATCTTCCGATCCTATACATTATTGGATACGGCGGTCTTGGCTCCGAGGGATCGTTACTGTTGATTTACTTACTTGTTCTCCTTTCTCCTCAGTTGACGACAAAAATATGTGGAAGGAATGGAAAGGAAAAAAATATGGTTTAATTTAAGGAAAACTCATTTCAAAATATGGGAAGGCTTGCAATGACGCAAGATGTCGTTTAAAAACATGGCCCAAATGTTTGTTTTCAGCAAGTCATAAAATACAGCGATCCGCGGATATATTTTGGTTAGATCTCATCATAAAATAAATATTCGTTAAGCAAAACCGAATCGAATAGCTCCTAAAATTTGTATAAAACGACAATAAACTGGGAAAAATTGAGGTGAAAGGAGGCGGCGTAAAAAATAATGGCGTACCCTCAGCGGACGAGCAAGGGTGGCCTGCTAAATAAATTGTTTGCCTTTTTCAATTTCACAGCGAATCCGCAGTACGTATCACTGTTACAGCCTCACCGAGCATACATATGTAGATATGGCACTGAATTCAATCTGTTGTACGGGTATCAAATACAATCAACTCAATGGCATGTTGTGGTTGGAGAATGTAACGGTTTCTTGTTGTTATTGAGTATCCACCCATATTTTAAAATTCCTCGTCCTTGTAAAGTAAGTAAGTAATAAATAAAGTAGGTACATAGACCTGGATAAACTGTCTTAAGTTAAAACAGACCCACTGAAGCATTAAAAACATATGTAAACACGTACAAAAAGAAAAGAGACAACAAACATTAGCACAAAGCGAAGAAAAAACACAACCTGAAACCGATACCTCGGATCCTTTACCCCATAACAACACGGAAGTGAACTGGATAGATATTGAAAACAAAGACATTTTTCCTCCATCGATATGAGCAGGTATATTCCGGATTCGGTAACGGATGTATTCAAAACGAGCATCATTACGTGCCATCAATAACTCGACATCGGATTTGAAAGGCTTGAGACAACAGTGGGTATTCATGAGCGCGGGCCCTTATGTCTGTGTGTCTGTGGTTTTACGACAACAGACTTGTCACGTAGTATAACTACATTGTATTCCTTTTTATGTAACATACTCGTACGAGAGAGTATTGATTCGCAGACGTGAGTTTGATGGATTGACACTGTAGCTTCATGGAAGGAGACCAACTTTTTTCGCGCAAACTAGTTTGAAACGAAACTTTTGTTGGCATCCTTGAGCTAGGAAAGTTTTTATCAAATTAAGTCCGTGCTGAGATCAAAGATACTGCATGCACAGCTTGTACTATAAAAGTCTATTTAAGCATAAATAGCTTGGATAATTTTCCTTTTGCGGGCCAACTCGTGCTAGCACAAGCTTTTCAAACACAATTTTCCATTTTCATTCATATCACAGCGAAGAGGAATATTACTAAGGACTCGCTACATTTCATGACGTAAAGGAAAAATGTGCATCAGAGACGTGCAATGTTAACAAGAATGCGCGCCTTGCCGACGACACCGTTCATAACGTATAACTGGCGACAGTTTCTCAGAACATGTAACGCCTGACTCACGAAACGGGACGAATGGTGATTTAACAATGTCTAAAATAGACTTCCTTGTGGAATGCGACTACATCAACTATAGCCGTAATACTAATATCTGTGATCAACGAATAGCTGCACAGTTACGCATGACATTATTCTTGTTTCGACGGGAGCAGAGCTACTTTAAAATTCTAAAGCTGCAGTTTCTTTCAAGTAGCTGAACTCAAATGGTTTGTGTTTTATAACATTGGATTTAAAAGCTTTATAGTTTTTTTTTATTATTTTATATTCCAAATTAAAACAAAAAGTTTTATTGCGATTCAAGACTTGTAGACTAAAGACAGCCACATAGAAATCGTATATCATTTGTGGGGGTGCATCTATAACATCTGATACCGAAGAAAGCATCTGATTTTCTAAACACAGAGAAGTAATAATTTTCTCCCACACTTAACTCGAAAATACTGTTGTTTAGAATCTCTAAACAGTTTGTGCGAATATTATTGTATGAGCAATACCTATCTTGAATCCTCTAGAACCGTACCTATTGGCAACACATACATCTTATTTAGGTCGACAATTCTTCCGCCCTTAATGACGTCATCCACTCAAACCTTCGTCCTTGTCGAGCTGAACCACTCTCGATTGTTAGTGGTATTGTTATTTATTTTTAATAACCCTTCCGCATGTATAACTGTAACCGCGATACACGTCATGCCACTCGACGAGACGTTCTAGGGACGTCAACCTCTTGAGCACTCGACCTCAAGTGTGCTTCTATGAACAGCTCCTACGCGCAATATGTTCCTTCGAGATAATTTACGCTTCACTACATAATTCAAGAGCCGCTGTCGCTAGAAAAACTTATGTTTGTTGTGCAACATCCACTAGGGAAATTAAGTTTTATAAACATTTTCGTACCTACCTTACCTATTTGTTTTTGAAACGCATTATTTTCTCACCCCTACACTATGCTTGGAGTATTTTGTAAAAACTCGTTAACTGGAGATTATTGTAAATAAATGGTGTAAAAGAAAGAAAACATTCCGCTTTAGGAGCTTGGGGTGAAAATAACCAGACAGTAGTCTGTAGAACAGCGTTTTTAATCCAAATTACTTACTTTCCCGAATTAAATTGTCCGAATACGCGTTCGTTAAAATTTCTGTTATTATTTCTCTTGCCTGTTAGGTATTTTTTCTAGGTATTTATGTTATGAATTCAAACCGAGCCAATATACTCAAATTATATTTCAGATTTATTCATAGATATTGCCGTTCATAATTCAATCTAACCAAATGTATTCATCAAGCAACCTACAGCTAAGACAGGATTATCCTTTGCGGCAGTCGGCCACTTGCCGAAGAACGGATTAAGTACAATTAGTAACAGGAACCATTTCACAGGTTATTGCTTTAAGGAACAACTAATCGTCGTGAATCCCTGGCCGGAGTTCCTAGCCGGAGATGGATCGCCCCCGCACATTCTTGTCTTGTTTACAATCCGTCATGAGTGTCGTGTCGTGAGACCGGACGGCTGTACGGCTATGCGCTTTTCCTAATCATTGTGAACAACTTGCGTAGGCCTGTTTAGAATGGACGTACTTTTGTACACTCAAATTAAGAATGATGAGTAACTGTAGAGTCCAGGCAAACTTCGTCGTAAAAGATGTCTGATTCATTGAAGATAATTTTACACATAGAAACTTGTGCACAGTCAGTGTTAGTAAGAGTTAACATATAACATAACTTGTATCTATCTGAGCGAAGGAAGTTAAACACACTATGTAAGCACTAAGACATTTTCCATATTTTCCGAGCGCTCGTTTAGCCTACTAGTACGCCCGGGCTGAGCGGTGCTGCGGTGCCTGTGAAGACACTTGTCACTGCCGCCTAACGGTAGACCCTTATCCGATGTTTGATGACAGAGATTTACTACTGGCCACCTGTTTGGATATGATGTGCTACATCAGCTGTTTTGTTTGATAAACACTCGGGAAAGTTTTCTCTTCATTGCGTGCCGTTACGAAATTATTACCGCATTACTATTTATTCAACCAAATATATTGAACGGGCATTAGGCAAATGGGCTTAATGGCTTGTAAAGTTGGCTGCATAGTCGCATTCTACAAGATATTTACATGTTTATTTATTCAATTATCGATAAGATTAGTCTCATAAAACATTCAGAGGAATTAGACTGTGATTGCGCAAATGCTCTTACACAGGTGGATGTTATGTCGTTACCTATCTGCATTAGGCGGTTTACTCCTTTGGCTTTAATTGGCAATTACATAGGTTTACTGTTAGTGCCGGTAATTAGTCGTGGGGTAAGGCGGCGGTGACTCGGCACTCGGTGAGCCGAGGCCGCGCGCCCGGCCGCCACCCCGCACTCCACAATAACTTGTCGCACCCATCTAAATGCAAATAAAGGGAGGGAGACCTACCCTTGATCTTTGTATGCGCATCCCTCATTTGTCAACATTTTGTTGAAAAAGGTGTTATTAAAAATATTTGAATATTTATCGCTGGTTGGAATAAAAAATGGTCACTCAAAGCGATGATGGTCCAAAGGAGGTTTGTTGTTGTATGTAAAATATTTTGAATACAACTGGCACATTGTTTAGTTTACCTATTCATTAGATAAATTGGGAAACTAAGGAACATAATGTAACACCACGTCTCTGTGTGAACGTAGAGTAGGTAAGTGATTTAGCTAAAAAGCTGCCTTTAATTAAGGAGAAAATTAATCCTGAAGGAACATGCAATGGCCTAAAATTGCCAATTTGCCAACAACCTGGCGTGCAGTGTGCCAGGCTGGTACACCGCACCGGCACAGGTATCTAACTTAATTCTGTGTCCTGGCAAACCAATTTAACTTCGGCCACCGCTGACCAAGGTATTCCGAGAGTATGGCAATCGTTTTACTTCGGCTTTTGTTTCTAGGGACCAATTAATAGTTTGTTCCAAAATACTTGAGGAAGAAGGTAGTCGTTTTCATAGCATTGGTAAATATAGGGGTAAATGTGGTTGGGCAGTACTTTTTTCTAATTGATGGTAGCCCCTTCGCAAAAAAAAAACAGAATCTCTCCTTTCGAAATTACCTAATACTCCAACATAAACCATCTAATATGAAAAGGCGGAAAGTTGTTCTAACAACAACGACAGAAATTATGGAATGGGTAATCGACCTTATTCTTATAAGAGTAGACTCAAAGCTCTATAACTTATTTTACCAGGAATTTTTCAGTAAACATTTGAAAACATGATGGCGCCAACAACAGGTAACCTATAATATGGAGTAAAGCAACTACTTTATGTATCAAGAATGGGGTCATAGCTGTGTTCGGCATAAGTAGCGACAATTTTGTTGCCAGATACGATATCAGCTTACAGAATTACCATGAACTGTGATAAACTACTCCGACCCATGGAATAACTGTTCCGTTCACAACCGATAAATTTATGGGACGCATTCTTTTGATATTATTGTTGAGAAACGTCGTTGTTCGGTGAGTAGACGAAATGAACAGGCATTTTACTATCGTTTCATTTGACAGAAACGACTCGCGCGTTACATAAAAAAATCTTCTATATTATTTTAAATTAGGGTTTATACGGTCAGTGAAATTGTAATCGTGACCAATTGCAGTAAGTAACGCGCCCTCCCGCTGCGCGCGCGCCGCCGACACAGCAGGGAAGCGTCACTCACTATATGCATGCCCATAGGTACTACAATGAGACAAGTGGCTTATGAAGAACCCGATTATTCATGATTATTTTATTACATATCTATTGACTATCGACAGTGATTTGCATTTTTGAAAGCTTGGGAACAGTTGTGTAATGTAACTTATTGACTCTTAGTTCTCCAAATTTATTGTTCATAAAATACACATACACGTTCTATAAAATGAATGCATGACACGAATAAAGGAATAGAAATAGCATTATGGAAATAAAGCGCAATATTTTAACAAGCGCTAACAGCCGCGCCAACACCAAACGTGAGATTTGTGTAAACTTTACGGATTTAACAACAGAGAGGAAATCCTTAGAGAATCCCTTTCGCCTCGTTACGACGCTCCATTTATATTATATGAAATATTTGAGTAAAGAGAATGCCGCAGAAAACCTAAAACACCCAAAATAAAATGTCTGATAGATTCGATTGTGATTGGAAGCAACAAAGGCGCTTTTATTGTATCAAATAAAAGCAATTTGGTTTCGCAAAACTTTGATAACAGACAAGTAATAACCTTTTATTTTCTGACAAACTGTTCTGAACAATAAAGTTGTTTAAAAATTGAAGCAACGGGACACCGAGGAACTTTTCGCGAGGTGGAGGAAGGTGGGATAATTTTGAGATTGCGACTCGAGAGGGATGTGCTGAAAGTTGTCCATCAGCAAGATTGATACATTAGCAGCAGAGCTAAGTGCATGAGGTTGTGTGGCACTAAGGCAAGATGCTGATGCACTCTCTTTGCTTTCAAAGTTATTGTCACTGCATGAGTCTCTTCATACCTTGTGTGTTTTGTTTCCTGAGGTAACTTCTTTGTTGCACGGCCGTATTTTCACCGCGGAAAACTTGTTCCTACGTTCCCAATTTTTGCTGTAGGATGTCGCGCGCCGAAACGTGTACTACCTTTACCCATAAAAGGTTATATGCTTCACGTTTAATAATAAGACGGCAATATAGTCGCCGTAATTCGCGTATAAGTCTTGCGGCCGTAGCGACTTGCGACGAATTGTGAAACATGTAGAAAAACATCTTATTGATTGATTACAACACAGCTATTGGTTTAATTGGAAGTAATGGCCATTTTGTTCGACGATCCATTGACTCTTAATTTAAATGTGGATGGGTTACAATTGACCAATTGTTTAAAAATTGTGACGGGTGTCATTTGTTAAGATAAGATCTTGTTTTTATTAAAAGTTGAGTAATCACCGGTTGGTTAATTCAAGGGTGACAGATACATTTTGGTGAGGGTAATTGTTAGCATAATTAAATGCACCCGTGTTACAGTCAATGTAACAAGGGTGAGGTGTGTCTGGGTGCCACAGGAACACGAATGACTGCACCCCTGCACCCCTGTGACTGGGAATCCCATAATTCCAAAACCGTGTAATGTCACGTAACGCGATCACTATCGCTGTATAAACGAATGTCGCCAGACTGCCTCCAAGGCACCCCTGCTACTTAAATATCATATCTGATATTGCAGTCTTTGAAGGCTTTTAATTTAATTAAAAGCTTTTGTTACACATGCAATTCGAATAAATTAATTTTCATTAGATTTATAACCGGCTTACAAAAGGAGTCTTTTTATGCATTTTATTCTTTTTGAATTTTTGATTTAGTCTTTTTGTGCATTTACGCTTTATGCTGCCTAAAAGCAGAATCTTGAAATGTTATTCCTTCTGAATGATGAATATTCTACACGAAACCTATTATCCGTTCTATAACAGGAGAATTAATGAGTAAATCAAGCTACAAACGAGCAAGAACGCTCGATGAAAGCATTCAAACGCTTTAGAAGATCATTTACGTTTTAAAGCACGCAGTGCTCACGAGTAACACACACGATTACATTCAATTAATTTGTTCGCTCGTTGGTACGAAGAGTAAGCTCTGCGATTGTGAGCGATTTATTTAAACCCAGATATTCGGCGTTTTACACACGACTGCCGGGTATATGAGACGCGATAATGTCAGGGATTTGTTATCGCCCTTCCATATCAAACCCTCTAATTCATACTGCTTATTTCACTTGCTGAAGCAGAGCTGCCTTACTTGAGCAAAGCACAAATTGCTGGTTTTAAAACTACATCGGAGTAAAAGCCTTTCAACCGATCCGATAAAGCTTTGAGCTCCGTTTGAAAGTGAACCATGATTTTTTAAAGAACTCGTGTAAATCGATGTTCGTGATCGTGGGCTCCAGTGCCAGCGCAGCTCTTTGAGGGTTCCAGTGCACTTCTCGATTGCTCGATCAGTAATTTAATTAAAGTGAGTGCGCATTAGAGATGCCGAGAGGTAAACGGGAGCTTCGCTTTGCTGGGCTCGGCGCGGCGTCTACTGGGAGTACGCTTTTATTTGAACTACGGCAAATTTCAAGCATCTTCTCTTGTAGGTACACACTTGAGACGATGCTCTAATTGTTAAAAGAAGCGTGCTATCATCTCTCAAAGGAATAAAATCACTAGAACGTTAATAGGATGATAGGCTTTTTTAAACGTTTTAAACTTATATATGCCCAGTTATTATACATCGTGTTAAGCCAATTATATGCTGTTATGATTATACGCCCAATCAAAACACTGGGCATTATTTCACATTAATGTCAATAAGTGTTAAAATACCAAACATTTAAGGCCACTTAATTCGTTCATTGTAAAATACTAACCACGTATTTCAGTATATTATTATCAGAGCTAATCGGATGGTGACTGTTAAATAACCATTAGGCATAACACCAGCTCCAAAAACAAAGCTCTTTATAAATAAACCCATAATAATAAAAATCTAAACGTGAAAGCAATACTAAAGTAGCCAGAATTACAGGGTTTCGTTTCAAAAGAGCATTTTTCTTCCATTTCTTTTGTAATAGCAATTCGAGTTGATTAGACGGACGTGGAATCAGGATAAAGGTATTATCTGGTGAACGTACCTGCCAGTAAAGGGTATTATCGCATGGTTTTGTAACCACTGAAAGCCGAGCTTTGAGTTAATTAACGTTCAGGTACTAGTTCGTGTTCACTAATGAATAAAACCAAGTAAGTATAGTATGCCTACAATAGTTTAGTATTAGTACAATAGCTGTCTAATGCTCTGCAAAATGTGTGAGCTTTGGTAGATAGTAAGCCCTATTGTCTGCCTTAAATCTCTGCAAACATAACAGGTTTTCCCTGCTGCAATAAAACATTGGGGTGTTTTATCGCCCGGAAGATGTGCAGGCTTGCAGTAGCAGATACCAAGTATTAGAAAATGTTCCTTTAGAGCTTATGTACCATGTGGCCATAAAACTTTATGGAAAGCTGATAAATAAACATAACATTGTAAGTCATATTTTCTTATGTCAAGTTAACTAGGTAAGTCAATCGCTAAGTAATTAAAATTCAATGGATGAGTACTACTTAGCTTACTACGTAGTGTAGTAATGAGTAGTGCGTGTCCACGACGTATCATTATCTAAATAATAATAGACGCGATGAATGGACACGACGCGGGTGTCCCCCAGCTCAGTGGCGATGTGGCCATGCTCCCGACTAATTACATTATTAAAACTTCATTGATGACGCCATTATTAATACATGTTTATACTCGGTTTGTATGTTATTATACTCTCTTATATGTGGATGGACTCCCAGATTGATATACAGCTGTGGTCGGTTTTAATATGACGCTGTAATAGCTTTAATTGGAGGTTTTATGAACTGAAAGTCCAAACCGCAGACGGTTCAATAGCAACATTATTGAAATTGTAGTGATATAACTGTTCTCAGTTTCAATTCAGACCGTTCACCAAGCAATATTTCGATCCTCAATTAGAGGGACCATTATTGAACCTATATTAACTTGCTGCCAGACGGATATTTTAAAAGGCATAGACGAAAGTCAGATAAATGTATAAATTGGGGTCTACGATAAATTGACATTAGCTAAACGGTATTGTATTTGGAGCTTTTGTCCTATTTTGCAAGTATCCGTTCCTACTGAATAGAAATGCGGTCGGGTATTATTTCATTAATAAAGTTAGCTGACGAAAAGGAATATTTACAAGACATGACAGGGTAAATGAAGTGATAGGTGGATTGAACGTGTTCAGGCTTGGGTGCGGATAGCGCAGCGTGCGAACTGGCAAGCGGGCCGGCATCAGCGTCGGCACTCGGCACGGGACCCATTTACATAACCGGACGTGTCACGAATAATATGGAAATGGCCCGGCGCCCTGCGAGGAAGCGAGGCTGCACTGCGACCTGCCGTCACTTCGATATTGCCTCCATTTACAACGGGAATGCAATCTCATTGATGCTAATGTAATGTATGTGCGTACATTGAAGCGTGACCCGCGCCTCCCAGTGCTTATAGACCGCACCTTTTGTCACAAAAGATTTAGTGCATGCAACTAAAACATTCTGCATTTCAAACGATAGAACCTCGTTACTCCTAGCCGTAGCACAAACAGTTACGAACTCTGTGTGCGCGGGCTTTGAAAGTTTAAAAATGCACTGAATCTTGAAAATAATGTAGACTTAGGAGACGTGTGCAAATTACGTGAGCCTGACAGCATAATTTCAATTAATTATCTCTTTCCCTTGTACTGGCAGATAAATGAGTCCCGAGGGCGCCGTCAGGGATGAAAACATGAAACTTTGTACACATCCAGCCCGCCCACCGACTGCTCCAGAATCCTAACTTTTGAATTATGTCTCCTTCAAAGCTTTTTTACACAACCCGAGTGGCAAGAAAACCCGACACTTCCCGAACCTTTCCAAGATTTTAAATAAGTACTTATGTTGACATCGTTTACTTTCTGAATTCCGATATTAAATGTGTGAATTATAGAACAGCACCTAGACGCGCGTTTGAAATCTAAATGGGTTTCAAAAACATGTTACGTTTGGGAAAAAAGTTGTAGCTGGCGTGGGCCGCCGGTGTTCCTGTGCGATATGTCGGTTGTCGGAGTGGCAGCCCGTTTCCCAAGCGAACAATGACTTCAGCATCGGGTCGAACTCAATTTCACGCGTGATTTGTATACTTTTATTTCATTTCCACTCCAACAGAATTGCTGATAGAGCAGGCGGCTGTATTAAGCTATCTTTGTATTAAGGTTCTTTTAACATTGAATAGAAAAGGTATTTGCCGCAATTTTATCCTTGTTTACAATACGTATCGGATAAAATATGAAGTATAGTGGAACCATGAATAATGTTTGCTAGTATTATACGGTTTTCAGGCGAACAATGCTGTGTATAATGGTTAGGGAGTCGCGTAGCGCAACTTGATAAACAGCGGCTCGTGTAGCAACATCTTGCGGCTCACGGCAAAGTCGAGCCGACAACTTGATATATTGGGTTGCTTTGTGAGGGCGAGCGGGTAAACACACGCAACTCGAGCGCGCCGCCGCCGCCGCCGCGCGCCTCCACCGCGCCACGCGCACCCAGCGTAGATAACGTCCTCCAGGACGAGGCTACTAAATTATTTTTTATCTTCAACTCTTGCACAAGTCTTCGCACTTATCTGAAGTTACAGGAAGCGTTTTGGAAGTCGAAAGAATCGTTAAGTGGAATCAAGTCGAAAGATACCACTTACAAAAGCGTATCTAGTACTTGTTACAAATTGAATTAATCCTTCCCTCAAGAGTTGTAAGGTTTCAATTCAATTTAACAAAACCACGTCTCCATTTTGCACCTCGTGCCATATCATATTATGTAAAAATTGGTTTAAATTCAAGAGTCATATGCTGTGAGCAAACGACCGTAGGAACATCATGAGAGCAGCAAAATTCCACGGCTCGGTAGACAAGCCGCGTCGCTCGGAACTTTATGACCGGCAAACGATGCGTATGTGCACGACAGTAAAGGCGGTACGTCGATAAAAACTCCATTGTCGACACCGGGCCGCTTAAGGGTTCGCAAATGACGGGAGGAGCACGAGGAAACGCGATAAAAACTGAGGACGACCGTCTACGTGCCGCCGAACGACAAAGAAATGCTATGTTGGCCTGAGACCTCGACAAGCGTGAAATTTGATTGGCGTCCACAAAGAAAATATTGAGCAAAGAGCTCGTAGCGTAGGTGTGCTCAAACCTCGGCAACCTCGGTTACATGTTGGCGAAGATAGACGTCCTTGATAGCGAACGATTCATTACCTGAAACAAAAAAAAAAAGAAATATTAAATCAACTGAACTGTTACTTGAAGCTACTCAACAAACAACACTGCAACCAGCCACCAAACAACATTATATCTATGTTTATTGCACAAAGGCTAAATTAACTATGAATTAATGAATAACAAAGCGGCGACCTAATGTAATTAAGATAAGGTAAACTAGGCCCTGCTTAGTAACTACAAATACTAATTTCATTAAAACTTGTTCTGAGATAAATAATTGGATTCTATAAATCTTTCTCTGAGCAACATTACTTTGATCAGCAACGGAATTTATCGTTTCATTAAGAAATTCTTCGGTCAAAGAAATTTCCAATAAAAGGTAGGTATGTCTATGAAAATGGCTTCCGGCTAAAAGAAAACAGCGCGAAGTTACCGATATACCCATATAGGTAGGTAAGTTCTTATTTTATTTAAACTACCCACCAACATAGAATTCAGTAGGCCGGGGGCCTTGTTTGTTATTTCACTAATCCAGTTTATGTCAACACTTACCGCCCACTAAACTAAACAATGCGTTTCGAAATATTTCACGCACATGCGGAACTATTATGGTTTAGCCGATATTATAAATAAATAAATACCGTGTACACTAGCATGTTGTAGTGGTACATACAAAGGGCGTTATGAACTTTTGAAAGTGGGTTAATTCAAAATCGCTCAATCCGTTGCGTGACTCGACAAACGGTCGACCAGGTTTCGTGTCTTTCAGTCGCCCTCTGTTTTATACAGTAACATTTTCACGTTATGTTTGTAAAACGTGGAATAGTTTCACAAAGCCGACTCTGTTTCACACGAAACCATTCGATTTGTCGGTTGCTTTGCAAGTTTCGCTCGAAGGGCGTTGTCTGCGTCCATTATGCAAATGGAGGCTTCGCGGCCCGCGGTGGACGTATTTAGCCGATCTATTCACAGAGCCTGCCCGACAGACGACAGGATTCAACTATGTACTTTGATCGCGGCAACGGGTAGCTCGTAAATGAAATAAATGCTGGCTAGTTTCCACGCTAATGCTGAAACACAAACAATACAAACACACTTTTTTCTCGTTGAATTGCAGGCGCGGCTAAAGTTACGCTAAAATACAGCCTTTATTCAAATAACGTTTGGAATTCAGCGGCAGGTATTTCTGTTATGTTTATCGCTTTGTATTTTTCACTTAACTACTATTGTATTTTGGAATTAAAAAAACAATTTATGTTTCATTGTCGACTTTGCATTTTCACATTTTCTGCGGGTGCTGGTATTTTATATGGAGGTACAAAATATTGTTGTAGAAATCTCATTTGATGTTGTGTGCACAAAATGTTGATACAAGTAATGGTTGTATAATCATCATCAGGGTCGTATCATGTGTGTTGTTCCCCGGGGGCGCGGCTCTGGCTGTCGCTCCTCCATTCCGGAGAGTGGCGACACGAGCCGACAAGTGTTTTGATACTATTGCGCTAATGTGTTCTGCTATAATCGATACCGACTCACGAAAGCGGAATTTTTATCACTCCATATAATGTGGTATTGAACAGTTTCATGAGGCCGTTGACTTGGCATGCGGTTTATGTAAAAGTAGATATTTCCCCAGTCAACAAAGTTTTTTCTTACGTCGTTAAAAGCCGGCTAATGTTACTACAAATAGATTTCAAGTTTATAATGGACATTATTTACTCAATTTGCTCGCAGACGGTTGGAGTCTGGAAGACCTATAAACACGAGCGTGGGAGTCGAGCAGATAATATTTAATAACCAGCCCACATCCTTCCCTGTGTATCCTTTTCTTTAATTGAAACCGAATGGGTATTAGCTTAATTAGTAATCTCTTTACTAATCTCGTTATGTCCAGAAAGTGCTTCCCACGACATGATACATTACCCTTCCCCGGATGTTTACAAAGGGGCACATGTACTGGCTTACGTTATGAAGTGGCTTCGATAGATACACCGATGTCAAACTAAAGGCTATTCAAGAGCTTTTTCAGACCCATTTATGTACGAAAAATATGTGCTTACGTAAGTAGAAGCAGCTACTACGTATTTTCCCGACTTTCCTTCATAAGTTGTAGTTCAGCCAAAACTAAATAAAATAGTTCACAAGGGTTTCTCCCACAGGACACAACACCCTTGTTAACTTTACTTGACTGAAATTCAGTTCAGAAATACTTTTACTGTAACTGAAAACGTACTGATAAACAATATAATAAATTATAAGTTCATGTGGCGGGGGAGCCCTGTGTCTTCAGAATGACGATACACTAAATGATGTTTGCCTACCTCTGACTAGCACTAAGGGAGTGCCTTCACGTCAATTTTGCTTGTGTAACTGTTGCGTCACTCAAAATGTTTGAACAGCACATGACATACATATGTATGCAGGATATTGCTCACTAGAACACTGATGAAAGCCACCCGATAGACAACGTAATTAGTTAGTGCGAAAGCTGAAGTCATCAAATCCAACTCGTTTGAACGCTTGCAAAAATATACGCTACTCTATTAAAATTAATCCACTCATTACATTCTGGATCCGCTTACATGAAAACCCAAGTTTCATTTTAAATTTTGTTAAAATATGATATTGGGTTCCGGATACTCGGCGCTAGTAATTTGTTGTTGCGGTAGTATCCACGGAACCGCCGCCTCTAGAGGTTTCATTTAAAGATATTGCACCGACTCTGCACTAATATTGCCAACGTTGTGATGTAACAGCTCTATTGATCGAGGAAATGAGAAAGCGCCAATTTAAAAGCAGAAAAGGAAAAATCTCGTCCAGCAAGTTAATTAACAGACCTCGTGTAAGGCCCCAAAAATAACAGCGATAAGGGAAAAAGTGAAACATCAAGCTTTTGTGGATTTCATTTCAGCATCAAACGCTGAAAAAAATATTGAAAATGAAGATTTTTATATTATACCTTCGTTTATTTTCGGGATAAAAAAGCAAAAGACCAACCCTTCACATAAAAGGACGGATAAAACATTTTCATCCAAAAATTCATATCATTTGAACAACTTGTGTGGTTTAAAACAGTGTCACAAAATGCCTAGTCGGCACATTATCTATCGACATCTGCGACACCAATTCGTTCTGCGTCACGTACTCCGAACAAACTTCATGGGAAAACTTTAATTGGAAAATACTCCTAGTTTGCTCAGAATAGGTGTTTCCAGCGCTATCAGCTGTTAGCTGTGTACCTAAAAGTATTGATTATTCAACGATTCGATGTTATTTTAAGCTTAGATTGGAGCTTTCTTGTTGTATTCGACTTAGTTTTAATAATAAGTTTGATATAACTAGACACATAAATGTACATGCTGTAATGGTTTTGCTTAGCTGATTGGTAACCTAACCAACTTTGGATATCTGTAGCTAAAATTATCTCGCTACCGACCAATTACGAATTCGTGATCTGAGAATTAGGCTATTAGTATGCAAGTGAAATGATACTGCAGCTGCACATTTCTGATAAGATCTCATATCACCTCATCTCTTACGTATGATATCCGAGAACATCCAATTACTAACAGACAACACGTGGACGCTTATCACAGATCACACGAATACTCATGAAATTAGACATTCCCATCAATATTCAAATCATATTTTGCAATCAAACTCCACAATCAAGCGTCACACAATATAGGCATCCAGACATTGTGTTCCCCAATCGAAAAATAAAATCTAGATAGGAATTCGAGCGAGTATTTAACCGCCCACCACCCAAACATGACTGCTATCGATTGGGACTTAATAATAGAGCCATGTCAGACGCTACGAATGATACATGAGCCACCGATTATGCGAAAAGCAATATCGCCCACTATAAATATTAGCTCGGGACTGCAAAAGAGTAATTCGAAATAAATTCAATTAACTTCGCCTATCAGTCTTGCGTGGCCATGTAATAAAGTTGCGTTTACAATTGAATTGAATTTCTTGGAAACTCTGGTGTTACAATAAAAGTTACTCCTATTTATTAGATTTTGGGCACATTTAACCAAGTTTAGTAGAACCGTTTACATTCAAAATTCGATTCTTTGTTCTCGCATGACAACAATGGATATTCCAAAACGACCCTAAACCATTTCCACAATGAGGGACATATATCGAGTAGCATGTTGCAGCTCAGCCGATTGTATTCTAGGCTAGAATACAATCGGCAATTTCTAGCTGACGAGATAGATGCTGCATATTATAACAGCAGCGAGCATTCGCCGCTCGGGAACCAGCTGTGCGGCGCGCATCATGCGACCCCCTCATAATGAGGCTGCGCTGACTACCACACCGTGCGAGCTCCTTCGTTTGCTATGCTAATTGGTCGGATAAGCTAACAACACGTACATACCGACCTGCCTAATTAGAAATCCGTGGAAAAATAGTGGCTTTGCAACGTATACATAATGAAGCAGCTCCAAGTCAGGGTTAGGAACTTTGTATTGACGGTACCATTGCGTACCATCACAACCAAATTATAGTCATGTTTATAATTTTATTAGGAACCGGAAGCAGAAAGTTTAAATTTGACTGCCACTAGAATAGTTAGGAATTACGATTTTATTTTATTATACAAGCTATAAATAAGTTTGTGACCGTAGCTGAGAATTTAGGTTTACAACCTTTTTAAGTAGAAGTAATTTGATTCGAGAGCGCGTAGCTCGGAGCAGCGCTGCGAGCCGTAGTTTTATTTCCCGCAGTCACTAATTAGGTAACGCTGTCATCACAAAAACTTGTGAAAACTAAAAACGTGGGTATTCATGTACGGCCATTCATACGCATCTGCATGTTCTCGCATGTAAAGTATTCACACGCTTGCTCGCTGCGCTAATGAAGTTTTCCGCGCGCCGCCGCCGCACCGCACTCTTCTCATCTAATTTGCGTATTTTTATCACCTAATGAAAAGATTTTCTTTGCATAAGATTTCCAGACAGAATAATGGCAAGTTTATTACAATAAGTTCTGTAATACATTAAAACTTTTTACCATTATGTATTCTTTCCGTTGTACTTTATATTCATGTTATGAAAAATAGCTGCCGAAGAGATACCTAAGAATTATTTTAATGCTTATATTATTTTATTTCACATTAAACTCTATTTCTTTGTCCCATTAAGGCAAATTTTCAAGAAACTAAAACAGTAAACTAATCCAACCGATGTATGTTTCCAAGTTTTTGTTCGTTTGCACGCACACTGTTCACTTTCACAAAGTTTGGTACAAACTCAATAATGGGCTTGTCACTATTGCACTCCCGGTACCCAAATCACATTACCAGGCGAAACGCGGAAAATAAGGGGAAGATTTTTACTTTACTCTCCACATTTTCTCTGAAATTGTATTTATCAGGAGACGAACAATACGCTGTTACTCACAGACTTCAATTCGAATGGTAAAAGTCAAATGATGTAAAAATAAAAGTAATATGAGTAATACGTGAAGAGAATATGAGAGTATTGAGTTTTCAATCCTTATCCTTTTGATTGAACCAGTGAAGTGTTTATATTAAAGAGCTACACAACTTCGCAACTTCTACCTACCTCCGCCCCAAATCGTATAATCCTCTCTGACATCGACTCCTAGTTTCGGTAATCAATAAACTTGGGTACAACTTGTAGGTACTTATCATCATCTTCAATTAGCGGATTAGTAGTCAAAGACGTCTCGATCCTCCGCTATTGAGAGCGGGCGCACCACAAAGCCTATACATTGTTGAGTTAACGAACACTAACAAGAGCGTGCTCTATCTACAATGCCGAACATATCAATTAATAGCTATTTCTAGGCACTGTATGACTAATTCCACGTGAATTTAACAACCGATCTTTATGCCAAAGCTATGTAGATTATCCATTTGAACCGGAATGTAACGTTATTGTGAGTTGGTCTAAGTGTGCAAAATCGAATAATCGTACATTGTAGGCAGATAATTACTGTCCTGCGGTTCGTAATCGATAGTCGATTGGCAATTTCCCGTTGTGTCCCTCTATTAGTTGATTCAAAGCATCCGTTTAAAGATAAACAACGCTTAAATACATATTTCCTGTGGTTTCATATTTTTACAGCTTTTTCAAGTTTAAAATATGGCATAAATTACAATTTATTTTTGTTCTGATTCTTGTATGTAGGTCTAAATAAAAATATGACGTGTATAAAGAGCGGCATGAGCGTACAATTTATTCAAAGCCCGAGGCACGTGGACCCGAGGGATTCCGGGCTGGACAAAGGCTCAAATTCTCATTACATAACGGAATTTCACAGCAATATTCAATTTTGAAAAATAAACAGCGCTCATGATTATTTATTACAGAGTAGCTGTACTCAATAACCAATAAGTAGGTTGGTAGATACAAATTATCGATAAATTAATATTTAACAAGTAAAAGAGTCAAAGATGCGAAGTAAAGAGCAGAAGGAAGTTTAATTGGAAATGTCTTCTGAAATTGATAGGTAGCGCTTTAAGAAGTTTAGCCAATTTGCTTCGGGAATTTGAGAACGACTTCGGATTCCATTTCCTCGATCTCCGCGTTCAGTAATTCAAATTTGAGCGAATTATATGAACAAAACGAATTACACGAACAACGTTTTCATGACGTGTAGGCAGCTAACACCAAAGCGAAAATTGTGTATAAAAAAATAATGTTCGAAACGTATTGTATAGATGAAAACAGTGGGGCTTATAAAAACATTCAGTTGTTTTTCTACGCTTCAGCTATTTCAACTACAAACTTTTATGTTCTCAATTTTCAAAGCAGATAGGCTTACTAGTTCTGAATAATAAAAGGGTGCCTTTCATAGACGACGTTTTCATTTCAAAGGCTTTAATATACGCATGCTGGCTATATAAAGGTTACTTCTGAATAGAAACGACATTAAACAATATTTACATTTTATCATTTTGAGCATTGCAATATGTCATTAAATAATCTTGTATTTCTCAAGAAACTTTTCAAGCAAACGCTGCAACTATATTCTATGTTTAATAATATGATAGTAAGTTCCAAAGCACACATACATTATAGTAAGTTATTGAAACACGCTCCATCGGCGGAGCGACCAAGTGCAACGGCGTAGAGGAGTGGTGCTTCAAAACGCATTAGCATTACTCGCCTGATGAAACTTATGCATATTGTACGTCAACTTATTTAAACTGAATGCTAGAGAGAGATAGAGCTATAGAACCTAAGTGGCTTCGGCAGGTTCCGAGCTCGACGGCGAAGATCCGCCTTCAGTCAATGTTAGCTCTACACTTCACTGGTACACTAATCAAATAATTTAGATGATGTAAATTACATTCCATGTTGTTTGATTGCTACGTGTGGTATCTATCGTTCTTTTTTGTTACACTGGAATGCCTCTTGGAGGTGACCTTTCTGTTTGCTCAAGTACCTAAGCTTTACCGTGTGTCTCATAAAAATCAAAAACTATACATGAATGCAGAAGAATATCGCTACGAATTATACAATGTCTACTAATCAATTAACTAGAACAGTTAAAGTAAAACTAAGCCGTTTCAGGACTGTACATGATTTGCGGTTGTGACTCATACTTTATGGCCTGGTAGGTAGGTAATCCTGGTAAATGGTAATGCGCCTTATGCTGGTTCCACACGAGGGCAGAACAGTGGGCAGCACAGTACTGCTACGGTTTGAATGTACAGAACAGTACTGTCTTGACAGTAACCAAGGCAGAATAGTTAATAGCTCGCCGGTCTATTTATTCGGGACAGTTTGCTCCCCCCACCTTTCTCGCTCGTCTGTCTTGTGGCTGGACTCGTGTGAACGCGAGGGCACTGTAGTGCAAAGAGCAGGACAGTGTGAGTGCGCGCGTCCTGGCTTGTTTTAAGTTTTTCTTTCCTATTTATTTCATCCAAAGCAATTTGTGATGCAATTTTGAGTAAGTGGCGTAAATGTTGCCGTTGTCGTCGTCGGCGCTCCATCGCTATCACTCGCTGACTGTCCTGTATTTAAACGCCACTGTCCTTCCAAACTGTTCTATCTTACTGTTCTGCCCTCGTGTGAAACCAGCATTACCACAAAGCGCAAGTCGTTAACTACCATACCAAACTTATCCATCCAACTGGACGGCTCGCCCTATTACTTACTTATCAGATATACGTCATACCTGTCCATTTAAGTTTGTACAAATCAAAACGGTACAAGGCAGGTTTAATTATTCACTTTATATTCAATCTTTCCCTTCACAAATTCCGTTTAATGCCATAAACGTTAAATTGCAAACTAATAGCACGAGCGCTCACAAAAGTCAAAATATTGCGTTTGGCTTCAATAAATAATGTATTTAATTGATCATGAAATTAACATCAGTTCCACGTCCAGCAGTAGTGAATGATAAGTTCGTTTTCAAGCTTAGCTTTTCAAATAAATCTAGTATTTTTATTGCAGTCTTACTTCCAGCACGCGTAGCATGACCACCGTAGAAACGGGTTTTGTCGACGGAAGAATCGACAAAATGACAGATCAATAAAGGCAATCTGTCATTTTATCGATTCTCCCGTCGACAAAAACCGTTTCTACGGTGGTCATGCTACGCGTGCTGATATCGTCATAACATAACATTCTTAGTAAGGCTCTAAGAAGTTTATACAGTTAGCAAGTTGTGTAGGAGTTCTTTTATTCATACTTACTTGCTAGCTAAAAGAATATTCCTACGTTTTTGGAAAAGATATTACGCCTACTTTAAAAAGTTTAGAAGTCCGACCACCGGCCGAATCATAATATTTTCTCTAAGATAAAGATTATGAAGAAGATTATTCAAGTTTTACCGAAGCAAACTTTCCTTAACTTGTTCCAGTGTCCATCTTTCTGGGGAACAATTCAAACAACTTGAATATAAACGGTACAGTGTTGATACAGCTTCAATTTTTATAGTCTCAGTGCCAACCGGAGCGAGCACGGCGGTGCCAGAGGCGCTTACCACTCCTGACAATATTTGAACACTGCATTGAACAAACATATCCTTCAACAAAAGCTTATTCTAACAGCACCCGTGCGATACACCGATAGCGACACTTTACAAACAATGAGTATGAAAATCGTACATAATGTACATATACCCTTTTACGAGCTTCTTTACAAAAATCCGTGTACGCGCGAAGATAACACTTTTATCCCTCATGAGGCGAGGACAACTCATCGCCTTTCGAGTATTGTCGGTTTTGCTTACATAATGTTTTTTACTTAAGCTAGTGTGTTTCCTTCCACAAGGCTTACTTCGCCGTGTATCATTTTCTCTATGTTTTTACATCCTTATCTACATAATACATACAGCCACGGTTTTTTATGTCAATCATTTTCCCTAGCTTTTATTTCAGGAAATAAACTTTCGCCGAACATATTGTAGAACTGTAGCCACGAATCATTATAATATCTTCATCCATCAATCCGTCCATCTGTATCTCGTAAGCTCGCACTTTTAGATGTATTTTATCTAACCCGTTTATGTTTCGATATTTTGGAATCGCTTCAACTTATTTTATTGGACTGTGTACGATTGAACACCTCGTAAATTACCAAGATTAGATTTATATAAAAATCAAAGAACTATTTCATTATGTGTATAGGTAACACTTGTATGAGATACGCCTTGAGCAATTATTGACCAGAGTAAACACTTATTATGCAGACTAAAGTCTACATTATCCTACATCCAAAAATAGCTGTTGAACACTACTTAGGCATAGGAAAGACGCGAGTCACATCCGTTCCACAAGGATGCCTATGTTTTATTACATTCCTAACACACGGCAAGACATTACGGCGTACGTGCGCGGTCAAAATTACCTCCCTTGTTCATTCATGACAATGCCCTATTAAGGATACAATGTTACAATGTACACGATCCCTAATATTACCCAGTTAAAGACGCTCATCTCGAATGTGGAGCTCCATTTTGTAGTAGAGATGTAATTTCGGGTGGCTCATTCCAATATACGCTGGGGGCTTGAGAACTCTCATTATCGGCTATTGTCACGTTCGTGTTTTTTGCAATGCAAGCCTTGCTTTTTTTTCTAGCGAAAAAGTAGAAATACAAAAGGGGTTTCCATCTTCCCGTGTTCATCAATATTTCCGTGAGGACCTCGATTCCGACATAAGCCTTTGTTATTGATGTTAACGTTGCCTCTCTTTGCGCTTCCGACTAGATATTAAATGACAAAGTAGTGCATTATTGCTCGGAAGCGCCTTTTGTGAACATTTATTACTGTGGAGATACTTTAATATTGTATCGACAATAGTCGGAATTGTTACAATTCTATTAGATACCTGTCTACTTAGTTTTGCTAAGAAAGAGCATTGTTTTATGAGAGAGAGAGAGAGAGAGAGAGAACAATTATAGGAAAACCTTCGGAAAATGAAGAAGCAACATAATTATAACAACTCAGCACATTTTAATTCTCATTCTTGCAAGTCAATACAAAACTTCGAAGGTGTTTCACAAACGTGAAAAAAGTCACCACAGCTCACTGTTACGGAACAAAATAAACCCAGTTTTCTTCAAATTCCCTTCACGTCTGCACTTACCGGCAGCACTATTCAATGTTTTATCAAAATGGGAACCGAACGAAATACGTCCTTGATACGCGTGGACGAACATGATCAAAATATAAAGCATTCACGAACTTCCGAAGGAAGGATGACACATACTCAATTAAAAGGAACTTTACCAGTTCTATATTGTACGATATTAAACTTGAGTAAAACAATATCTTAAGTTAGACAATTGTCAGAGCATCTTGGCGCTAAATACTAAAACTTGGTGTTTGACTGAGTTCCGTTCCCGTTCGACGACGGCTCCATGCTCTTGGCTCTATTTCATTAGCCTGGCGTCGCGTCGCGTCGGCTACATCTGATTATATCATAGCGGAAATTGAATCGCTGCGAACAGATACCGGTACAGCACGCTTACATAAACCAAGCAGGAGCACTAAGTTTATACTCATATATAGACATCACTTCCCAAGTCACAACACAGCCATATTTTACTGTACAATAACGGTAATTTAACTTTTTTATTTATTATGAAAATGTTAAAAAGCAGCAGCTCACGATACCTATTTCTGTCAATATAAACAGTTAATCATGATAAATTGTTGCTTTGATTAATGTTAACTCTCGACTCGTTTCTGGAAACACGCGAGCTCGCTGCTCAACCCTACGGTGCACGCAATTTATTAAATTCCCTTTTATCCTCAAAACTTATAGGTACTTTTTTTATTCATAATACGCTTCAACGCCTTACAAGGCCCTGTGATGTTGACCCGACATGTCCCGTAAATCGAGTTGGTCTTCGAGGCATGTTTCATTAATATTTATGACTGGAACATTATCATTAAAAATATATTTTGACTGGCCGGGTATCACCGATACGCCCCATTCAATATCCTTTTACAACCGCTACGCTTATTAGAATTTTTAATTTCGAAATCAGTATATAAAATATGTTTTGTCATCTTATTTTCTTACTTTTCTGGGAATTAAAAAAGCTAATGTAACATCAATTGCCTGTCGTGTGCAAGTGTACGAATCAATTTAGACAAATAGGTTAATGCAGTGCTTGCAGATAACGGTCTAGCAAGCGTGTCACTGGTAATGCATTATGCATATAGGTAGGTATCTTCTATCTCCTGGCGTTTCCCTGACTTACTGCCTGATACTGATTAGCTCGAAGGAATAATTATGTCGTGCTACTCATGGCGTATATCTTTGCTACGCTTTAGTTCCATCCATCTGCACTTCTGCGGTATGAAATACGAAAACAAATTTAACCTAGATATCAACTTAAAATGACGGAAAAAGTGCGCCATTTTATTCGTAGTTGAAAAAAAATGAAAAACTGTTCGCTGAAAAATATGAGTCAAAGAACACTTGGTAGGTGCATTGAGAAGACGACGGTTATATTCAAAAAGTGACCAAGAGTACAGCAAACGAAAAAATAACCTCAAACGCAATGTTTTAACGATTAAACGAGTGATCTTGGAGACATTGCAGATAATCCAGCTGAAGACCGAATAGAGGTGCAAAAAGCGGACGCTTAGGCAGATAAAAGCAGTCCTCAGTAGGTAAATGTAGGCTTAACGGATACTCAGAAAGATAATGAAGCCTTGATGACTATCTATCGAATGTCTAGTCTTAAGCTACTTATCTTGCTAGGTAAAACAAGTGTGAAGATTAATAGATCCTACATTTATTATAAGTTTACTGCCCATTTCTACTTTCTTTTAATGTCTCGTAGTTAGTGGCTGCTATTAAATTGCTTTTAGTTGACCGCTAACCATTAATAACTCAGCGCAGATTTAATGCGGGAAAGTTAAATATTGCTAACATTTACAATGTTGTACAGACTGCGTTGTCCAAGATATTCTTTTTGATAGCACGACTAGCAGGACGTGCTTTTGTGATATCCCAGTTGTGCTTTTATTCACCAAAACAAGGCTTTAGTAATTCACAAGCAGTCCGAGAGGGTCAGATTCTATTTGGGTCACTGATTTTTTCGTCGCTAGTATCCTGTGTATCGCTGTTGCTTTAGTAGTTAATTCCATTATTACAACAGTATTGGCTCCCAATAAAATATAGGTGTATTATTCCCTTAGTTAACCGATAATCGGGTGCTGTTGCTACTTGCTTCTGCTCGACCCAGAATCTCCACCATAAACAACTACCGCCACTTGGTTCGGGGCATGCCATAATCAATTTGCTAAGCATATGTATCAAGTGTTGAAATTCAAATATTTATCGTCGGTTCCCAGGCGCATGCGCTGGCCGACCGTTGACCCTGCGCCCGCGCGCCCGTTCGCCGAGAATGCGTCTGCTTTCTGTACGCTGCGCCTGGGCACCCGGATCGGGACATGACAAACAACTACAAGTTCTCAATACTGCTACAGGAATATGATGTGACGACACAAACACTGAACGACGACATAGACTTAGACATATATTTGCGTATTTAAACTTCTTCGAAGAAGGGTCAACATACGATGGAGCTTTCAACATTAAAACTAATTGAATTGTAAAATTGACCTATTTAATCAATGAATAGGATAATTAATTCCCGGTAGAATGTATTTGTTTAATGATACAATGGCTCTACAATTTGGGACGCCGAACTGTCGGAGTCACTGGAGTACGCTCCAAATGTCTATACCACCTAATTCCCTAACAATAACAATATCGATCTGTCAGCTGTTACGCAACCGACCGTTTGGCTCTCACTTACCGCGCCAGAGGAAGCCATCTACCGTACTACAACAAACAGTTTAATAACACACAATACCCAGCCGAACATTTATTGCACAGAATGAGTAATGGTGTCTACAAAACATTTTGTTTTCTCTGAATGATCATGTTAACCCAAATAGAACGGAAACTGAAAGTATGTGCTACGAAAGAATATTACCCCATATTATCGAAGAAATATGTATTCGTTGATAACATATAAACAGCCGAAATAACAAGTCGATAAAAGCAATTACTGGAGCCAAACGAAAAATATTACAGAACCGAACAGATCTGGCGAATGCCGTTCATTAAGCTCCAATTATATTGATTTTAATACTTTTGCCAAGTGGGCAAAAGGAATATGAAAATGTTTTATATCACTATAAATTAAGCACGAACTGTTAAATCATAACACTTGCAAACTACAAGGGTACATAATTACCATAATGAAAAGGTTAATTGTATTTAATAACTGGTTTGTGTGTCGTTTTTATGAAATTAATGGAAAGCCAGTAGAATCACGTTATAATGTGAACGCGACACCGAGGGCTATGATGAAACACGAAAGTAATACGCCGCGAAATTAATGACCAAACACGCAGTGACTTACGCAGTCAGACATCTGACTTTTGGTATTATAGAACACCGGCATTGCATGTCACCTCGACTGTGATTACTTGTGTGCGTCCTGTTTGGATAACCCTAACGTTAACCTAAATTATGTGCTGAGACTCGGAAGTCATAAGTCATCTTCATAGCAAATTACTAGAAATTAATCTTCCGTATATTCATGTAGCTAGATAATATTAATAACGTGGGTAGGTTAGGTACTACTGTAGCGCCGTATGTTATGCAATTAGTTGATTAGTGTCATCCAAAAATATAAATTCATCATGATATGGCTTTTGCATCCCCTGAGTTAAAGTAATAACATGATGGAAGCTGAAATATTGACATTATATAGTTAGTTAGCGCAGGAGACGGATCACTGGCTCGCGCAGACACGAGTCAATTTAATTAAATGTCAACGCGGCCAATGCACCGAAAGCGTCGAATGCAGGGATTAATATCAGTATTCACTCAGATAGGCAACAGCGCATTCATAACTACTCAATGGAATCCATATTCCATTTTATTGAAGGCATATGTGCGCAGTCTATTACATGCAAAGTCAAAGTGTACTACACTCATGGACTACACTTCGGCATTTGACATTGGAATTCATATTTCTCTAAACGGCACACAAACCACCGATCGATTCAACATGCGACACTGTGCCAGTATTCCCGGAATTCGTTTTGTAACAAAGTGTATAAAATTGGTATCGGCACCTAGCTGATAGCATCTACAAATATGTATAAAAGCTTTTTATTTGTTTTACATACGCTCTATTGTACTTTTATGGACGTAAAAATAAAGCATACCATTTTGAAAACGAGGCATACGGCCGTTTTAAAACAAAACAGAGCTTTAAATGGCTTCATGTGGGTAATCACAATGAAGGGGTTCCATTATTAATATCGAGTTAAAGAGCGCTTTACCTGAAGAGCTCTCGAGGTCATTAGGTCGCGGCGCCCATTACGGACAGGTCTCATAATGGAAGCACCTTATGTTACGAGCCTCTCCCCGGACTAATGGCGCGTCAGGCTTTAATACAGTTAGGACTCTTAATTAATTTACACATAACTCGTTTATAGATTTGTTTCAAATTGAGATTCAAGAAGTTAAGTTTTAGTTGATGCAGTAAGAAATTACGTATTCTGTACAGAACTTCAGCATTTTTACGCGTCGTTCATTTTGTACGTATGTTTCTGCCGCAATCACAGAGCTGTATTCCCGCAGACCGCTAATAAACATTCCAACCGACCTAACCTCTTGTGAATCCTCGAGTCAGGATTCCACTTAGAAAGAAAATAAAAAGACAGGGCTTGTTGCTATTTTTAACTTTATATCCAAGACATTGATAAGTAGATTTTTAAGAACCCGTTTTGAAGCTTGTAGAATTGTAGAGGCACAAGAATATGCGAAGTCCGAGCTGAGTTAAAGCACAGAAATCTTGAAAATAATAATCCTAGCGAAACAAGTTCCAAACTTTTCAGAGCAGAGGCTCGGGTCAGAGCCAGGGGTGTACTCAGTAACTACCAGTGAATACATCTTCATAAACAGAACAGTTTGAAAGAAAGCTAAAACAAGAACTATAACAGTAATTAGATTGTAATTTTAGACTTTTAAGTTATGCATTGTAAGGAATCTGAGCTTTAAATAAGTTACCGACTAGGTATTCAAAAGCTCATTGTATACCCTATTTAAAATCTTTCATAAAGTTAAACATGGGGTCGTTTCATCATCATTAGTCATCGGCCTCCAGTACATCCTCATCATCATTTCAGCCGATAGACGTCCACTGCTGGACATAGGTCTCCCCCAAGTGTCGCCACATTGACCGGTCCCGTGCGACTCGCATCCAGTACGAGAAGATACAATGTTTAGCCAAATAAAATGTCGCGTGTTCAGCGGTTTGAGCCCAAAGGAGCGGTTTTGTGTTTTACACAAAATCGAATAAGTTTCGTTAAAAGTTAACAGGAAAACCGAATGGTGTAACCCATTCGGTTCTCTTTTAACAAAAAGAGTTTTAATTAACTTAATTAGGTACTTAGTTACGTAAGTACAAATGTAAGATGAATTTAATCTTTTAAATGAGTCTAACGTTACAACTTCCCCGGATCTTACGTTCCTGTTCGCGGGCAATGCATTTCCTGAGCAAGTTTAAATATTAGTACGAACAAGTTCCTAAGTTTCTACAAGATTTTCTTAACAAATTCCTTGTTAAAACACATTTCTACTTAAGTAACAGCGCATTTCTGCTTGCTTTTTGGTGATGACCTGTTTTTTTAAACTAAATGTGTAAACGGTAAATGTACTCAGATAGTTATTTAATTAAGAAGCTGTTTAATTAATTGAAAGTAAACCACGTGAGCATTAATGTCAATTAACAAGTATTAATGGAAGCTGTGATTCGTGTAGCCGGCTTCTGTTAACTCCTGCGAGTATCGGATCCGTTTGATTGAACACCCAGTGAACTGCGCCGCTTAATCACGGTTACACGGTGTGTTGCCTCATTACAGGGATGTGTTGCTGCAACACTGACTCCGACCTTTTAGACGGTGTACTTGAGAAGGCAACTTTTGGATTAGTCTGTTCAATGGAGCAGTCAATTCGGATTTGAAACGGACTTATTGAAATGAGGCCAGTCTTGTAATATAATATTTTTGAGGAAAGCACCTAGTATTATGAAAGATTTAACAGAAATCAGGAATATAAGATTTTTTTTATTGGTCTTTTGCATGAAGGTACCACATCTGGAATACCTACGACTCTTTAAGATTCATACAGGGTGTTTGATTAAACGTATTGCCCACGTTTAAAAAAACACACAGTATAATGTAATATTAGAAATACGAGTTGAATTTCAAAGCTTCAAATCAAAACTGAAGAAAATACTAGAATAAAAACTGGAAAAAATAAAACAAAATTGATTGTATGCAAAAAGAAAGCAATATAAGTTGAGTCCAGAGTCCCAACTTTGAGAAAGGTCTTTTTAAGGGTCGAATAGGCAATCAAAAGAAGCTAGTACTTGTAGTTTCTTATTGTAAGTGAATGTACTCGTTCTTTTTATTGCTGTCTTTTAAACAGAAATCTACGTCCAAAGCGTCTACAAAGTTTTAAGAAAA
This sequence comes from Noctua janthina, assembly GCA_963576755.1. NCBI lineage: Eukaryota > Metazoa > Arthropoda > Insecta > Lepidoptera > Noctuidae > Noctua > Noctua janthina. Next base: position 8,073,706 of record OY755058.1, read on the forward strand.
TAAAAAAGATAAATACAAAATAAACTATTTCTACTTCAAACGTACTTGCATTTTGTAAGTTGTTGTACCTATTTATCTTACTTTTGACTAGACTTGTAGAAACTTGTCTAAAGTTTTCCTACCTAATCAAACGAGAAGTTTGCAGAAAATAGCGTCAGAAGTTTGACTACAACACCAGAGCTGGTTCAAACTTGACGCCCGCCTCTGAAACGAAATGTTCCCCGGAGACGACCCGAGCTAAGTAATTCTTAACTGCACAAGACTAGTTTTAATAGTCAGGAAGAGAAATTCAAGCATCATGAGGAAATCCGGTGTTCTTAAGTCAAGAGTTCTAGTTTATAATAAAATTTGATGAATGCCGTAGTAAAATTATGGCACATAGCCACACGCCTAAATGATCCATAAAACATTTGGCAATTTTTTTTTATTAGCGTTTTATTAGTAAGAAACTATCTATACTTTCGGAGATATCTGTCATTTTCAGCTGAATGTGGGTGTGTGTGTGTGTGGGTGTTTAGAAATGCTGAATATGCATAGAGGGACAAGTAACTGACCCATTATTTTATCTGGATATTTTGTCAGATTAGATCTTGGAAACACACCACTCGCATATAACACTTAAAAGAGAAGACGTAATTAAACGGCGGTTAAGTTAATACGACGGTTTATTATAAAACATCAATAAAACACCCACATCGACTGGCACTCCACGAATTTTATCGCCAATGTGACGATATAAAACGAAACTTAAAATTTTACGTCCGTATCTAGGAATTGTATTTAACGGTTGCGATAAAAATGCGCTAGGTGTTTAAATAAAAGCCATATTATAAACCGCACACAAGGTTAAAAAATCCTAGGATTCTTTGTTTTCCAGATCCAAAGCATGCCCACAGCCCGTGATCAGTATCTAAGTCCTACTAAGGTCCTGAGATGTGATGCGCACAAAAACAAATAGAAAAGATAATCGGGGTTTTCCATTTTGTGTAAATACGCAGTTTGTGTTCTCGTGATTGATGACGTCTGAAAAGGTAGACGAAAATTCGGGGGAAAAATATCTGACAGTGTTCGTAAAGTGAAACAAGGATTGCGTAGATGTTACGACCACCCCCGTCCTCGTCCTCTAGCCACGCCGGCGTCGGCGAGCGGCTAGACGGCGCGTCTCCATATTGCCACAATGCAACCTCGTTAAACAAACGAGCTCACATACACTACCCTAGTCTACTTGCTGTTCTTTTGTTTTACAGTTGAGGAAGAGACACGCTAATCTACGTGGATGAAGAAACAGTCATAAAATACGATGTGTAGCGCCATAAACCAAGACTATCAAGTGTCAATCATAGTGATGAACGTTGGCGTTTGATGTGTCCACGTTGCGCCATCATACCAAACATGACAGATGACGTAACCATTGGAAGTTCAAATACATGTAGTACTTCCTACCTAAAAGATACCAATATCCTTGAAAATCATTCCATTACGAATGAAATTCACATCAAAAGAAACTCTTGTAAAGGAAAGAAAGGTCATCTTTGTGATAAAAATAGAGATCGTAACTTGTACTCAAATGTAATTTGGGTACTCTTCACGATTTAATGATATCGCCTGCGTCATAGCAACAAAAGATAAAATCAATACATCCCACATTCAAGTTACAAGCTTTTCCGATGAATCTAAAAATAAACTTATTGTGCAGGTTATTTTTAGTTGAACTGAACACTTTCATACCTATTCCACGATTCTGGAATTAAAAACATGTAGTGGGAATAAATTCGACTTCGTGATTTTCATTTCCGAGGAAATATACTTAAACAATAATTCATGCCTTGCGTGACTTCCTAGCAGTATTGATGCTGCCGGAGTTCAATTAATCGTAAAAGTGTAAGCAACATAAAATACGACCCAATTGCCCTGAAACAAGGCTGAACTTCGAGACAAAACTTCGGCAAAGTAATTCTTTCGCATAATTTTGTTGCAAAAGAATGATTTTTTTTTTAAATGAAAATGAAAATAATTGAGATACTTTTAATAACCCGAGCCTTGCGGATCCAGCACTTTTTTAATAGACAGTATCAGAACATGACCTCAAAACGAATAAAACTACCGAGAAGTGTGAGTGCATGTGCGGGTAACCTCTTTTATAGCTTACCTACCACGTTCAGTAAGCTTTTTTTTTTCGGTTGGGAAATCATCAAATGACTCCTTTCGCTCTGGACGGAGTGGAAATTCTGACACTCCCTGTGTCAGAATTTTACTGACTAAAATCCATCCATGTTCCTTCTTTGCCCTTTGAGTTCCAGGGCCGCGGTATCGCTTTCGAACAGTCCCGCAGCCCCGGCAGGCACGTTTTGTAAGCTTCCCATTCACCCAAAATCAGTTACAACCGCACAAGCTAACTCAGGATTAGAATCGTGTCACCGAATAGTGATCGGCTTAACCCCTGTCACTTTAAAACCTCCCCAGTGAACTGTAGGTGTTAGACAATCATTGGCCCTTTTGAAAATCATTGGCCCTAGGTAGGTTAAGGCTTCTCGATCTTCACCTTAATTAACATTCATAAGGACTAAACATAAAATCAGTTTATAACAAACTAGCGTATGCCCGCGGCTCCGCCCGCGTGGAGTTCGGTAATTTCCTACGGGATCGTACTACCGGGATAAAAAGTGCTATGTGTTAATCTAGGTTATAAACAGTGTGCCAAATTTCATCCAAATCCGGTCGTTTTTGCCTGAAACAGTAACAAACATCCATCCATCCGTCCATTCTCACAAATTTTCGCACTTATTTTCTATAAAACAGTTTTGGATTTTGTAAACGCCTAACTAAGGTCTAGCGCACTGTCTTGCGTTTTTTTAACACATCTTTTTAAGTTCGGAGTGTCATAGAAGTGCGCGCACTGCGGTGAAATAAACGCATGCGGTAAAGTCACCATAGGCCTCCTGCTGCAAATTTGTAGATCTTTATATCTTACGAAAAAGAAGCCCTTCATAGGCCTTAAGGCCGTCAAGGGATGTACCCGATACCGTTTGAGTACCCTTTTTTTACGCAATAGTAAATATTCGCAGATAGTGACTCTTGTATGGTAGTCCATAAACATGACGTGTGTTGTGGTGCTGGAGTTCGAATGACAAAACATGCGTTTTTTTCGCCGCAGTACGCGACCCCGTGAATGCGTTTATGCTACCGTACGGGTAGAATAAACGCACCGCGTTCCACCGCAATGCAATGCGCGGTAGGCCTAAGTCCTTTATATAAAAATATTGGCGTCGATTCTATTTAAAAGGTTTTAAAAGGATTCTAGGGAACCTCGGAGGTTAAGCTACTAAGATATAAATTGTAAACTTTGGATAGGAAATAGAAAAACCAAAATTCCAGAATTTTACAATATCAGACGTTAGTTGACGTTTTATTACGACAAGTTTTGGTTCATGTGTCGGTCCATATGAAATGATGGGAGTGCGGCCATCATCCATAGGTACTTATGCCACTAATTTAGGACTAGGACGCTGTCACTAAATACGGAGAAACAAAACTGCGCAACAGTTATTTTTAATTTAGAATTCGTAGAAAGATTTATTTAATTATTCTTTGAGCAGTGTGAGCCTGTGAGGACATTTTCATCTTTTAGAATGAGGTGAACTACAATTTGGCAGTATGTTCCTAACCTAGCTACTTAAGTATGTTGTGTTGGTATTAAGTGTACCTACAATTGGTGAAACACAAACGAGTACTATGTAGTCATTTCTACAGTTTGCAAACTTCAGTTCCTCTAATAATCCTCTTCATGTGCCCATTACAATTTCGCGTGCCTGCGTGATTACTGGCAATGCAAACAATTCTCCAACCACAATCAGTGTTTTTGCTGTCGGTAAGCGCTACAAAATGCAAATTGCAGGGTCAGCAACGAACGTTTTGTGCAACGGCTGACACGTTGCAACCATTATCTATGTTCCAGAGAGCACCGCAAACACAATGAAACCGCGTTAACTTGCGTCTAGGGAATACACATATTATTACTTGCGTGTAATTTGCTGCAAACGGTTGTAGCTCTTGCGTTGAATATTAGCAGAAACCAAAGTGCAAAATACCACCACCAACATTTGGAGAATAAAGCTCGCGTTCAGTTGTTGAGCTAATCTTGCAAATGAATGGTTGAATTTAGTGGTAACTTTAAATGTTTCCCTGAAACGTTTGGGTGAAATTCACGTTTATTTTTCCATTCAGAGTGTTGAGAATTTCAGGCTGTTTACAGTATTGATATTTCGCAGGGCAAACAGCAGGCAACGGTGAAGTTTATTACAGTTTTGCTTAAGTTAGTTGGCTGCACGCAGGTTGTTTTCGATGAAGATCAAAACAAGCCGGCTGCGCTCAATTGACTTTTACAACTTGCACAAGACATTCAGCAGCTGGTAGGTGCTTACAATCAGTTTCTAAGTTCTTGCGTTATGCGATTAGTTACATTGTTTGTGTGAAAATCAAGTCACTTTCAAATAAAATCGCCTGATGTCCTCGTGAATTGACATTGTTCACACATCTTATATTTTATAACACTTACAGCCAAATGCGATATGTGTCACGTTACCAATGGATCCTTTAATAAAGTTGTTTCAACTTTTTCCATATATTTTATTTAAAATCTAAAAGCTTTTCAAAGTTTATATTTACTAGGTTAGTAGCCAGCTTGTAAGTCAATGTTATTTCGAGGCTCCGTAGAGAAATACCTTAAAAGCAATTGTACTGCGTAAGCCACTCTCTAAGCAGTCGCTTTGAATTCTCAGGATAGGCAATATACCTACACAAGAATACACATTTAATCAGGGTGTGGCGAAAACAACCCTCATTAAAGGGAATTAGGCTTGAATTCCAAAGTTACAGCACTTTATTCGGGTAAAGAGTTCTTTCATTCTTTATTCATTGTAACTGGAATTATGTACATTATTTCGTGGAACACATGAATCCGTTATTAGCAAAGTAACAGCTACCTACTAAGTGCTCAGGTTTTGAAAGGTTTTTCTCACTCATAACAATGGAAATTAAAAAATATATTCCGTGTCTAAAACTACCATTACTCAATACAATGTAATTTCATATTTCTAATCACGCATCTAAAGTCTATGAAACAACCAACTTGGTGGTCTTAGGCGTGACAGATTAAAACACTACATGATTAAACGTCTGACCAAATGTGTTGTCTCTATCGCTTTCCTACGAAAGTTCCTCAAGGTAACAGAGTCTGTTTCTGTTACCTACCAAGGAAGCATACAAAGCAAATACGGAGAATATAAAAGGAACAAGTTCGAAATGAAGAAAAGACAGATTTTATATTAGGGTCCGTGCACACAGCGGGAGACTTCGGCCATTCCCGGGTTCGCAGGAACATATAAAAGTACATAAAGTTGCAACCACAATGCTTGTGGCGTTCAACTTGATTGCTAAACGCTTTACTAACAAAAGGAACTGTTTAATGTTACGGCACGCACCGCTAGCATTCGATACGGTTTAATAGTGGCTTTATTTCACGGCCATAGTTAAATCCTTGGTATTAGCGTCACACACAGGTACGTGTCATTGAAAAGCGTGTAATTCGATTATATAAATCTGTAGTCCAACAATCTGGAATGACGTTGAGATTGATGTTGTGGACACACAAAATAAATCTTACAAATAATTTCTTATAGTAAATCAATCAGTGGTTTACAACAGGTCGTGGTAAGTGTAGCCTTTGATGGCTCAACGGTCAATATTGATGGGCATGCAGTGTTAGCCTTAGAATAATTAAGTTGTTCTTTATTCAAGTTTGTTCAGAAATCTTAGCATTCAACTTTGTCTGTTAGTATTTTCATGTTCGTTTAAACTTACATATTGTACAGTCATGAGCACTAATATGTAAACACTTAACAACGTTGAAAACTGTTTTTCTCGTACTGTTCTGATTAAAATTTCATGTTGTTAAGAACATAGTATTCTGGAACTCATATTTGTATGAAAACAATCGTACCTCCAAGTTACAATCGTCATTTCTCGCGAAAATTGTTTTTAAATTTAGTATAGTGTATACATATTGGTGCTCGTGACTGTACATATCGTACCTTCCTAGATACATCAATAAGGCTGCAATATGTATTTGCTACATCATTTGTCTGATTCAAATTGTGTTATGTACAGGCTCTAGTATCAAAAACAAAACTTTTACATCCATCTACTACACAGTATTGCACATTCTCATCAAATGAAATATGAAATCTCCTATCAGTTTTCACAACATCCTGTCAGCGATTTACGGACCTCCCAGCAGACTATGACTAGATTAAATCTTATATTTCCAGTGTTTATGAACTAATGGCTGGTAACCTAACCTGTAGTGTGATAACACGCGAGCTTTTATTTCAAATTATTGAGCTGCGAGGAAATATATGAAGTAATCAACACACGTAGTACGAATCCACGAATGCCGCGGAAATTCTAGACAGGTTTCGCTTAATCGAACTATCCTACAAATAGCTGAGCCGGTTTTCTTAAACGATTGAGCGATTAATTTAATTTAACTTGCTTTAATTAAATAATAATAATTTACAGTGTTATACACCGTGACTTTTTAGTCGTCTTACAAAGGTGGTCCACTCAATGTACCCGACATAAAATAGCTCTCGGCGCGATTTTTTTTTTTACCTACCGTAATAGGTACAAAGAAAAATAAATAATACATTAGAATAAAATTATGAAACATCCTGTTAATGATATTACAAACGTCAAACGGGAGAACATACCTACCCAGCGCTCAAATCCAGTAGATCATCGCTCGCAACAGGGTGTTTTAACTACATCATGCGTTATCATACTGAATAATATTTTTATTTTTAAATTATTAAAAAGTCATAATTACCTTTTTTTTATAAATGTTTAGTAGTCATTGAATACATGAAGTGGGCTGCCGTTGTAAGACGACTAAAAAGTCACGTTGTATAGGTATTAAAAGTTAGTAACAAAAAGAAAATAAGTAAATTCTTCATCTTATTCTTACTTACTACTTTTTCAGTAGAGGCACGGTAATTTCCCTTGAATTCAGGCATAAATTGTCATCTGTTCATAAGGAAATGTCATTACTGCAGTTACTTAGCTAATAGAGAGCCGTAACTTCAAAGTTGGGAACACGACGCTTAAGTAGTAGTCAACAACTAAAACTTTCAGCATTCGCCGTATATGAAACATAAAAGATAATGAATCATTTGCACGGTAATGTTGCATATTAATGTTGATCTAGTGTTGGTAACATTATAGCTACGCCAAGTTTAAATGTAAGCTCATAGAGATACGAGCGGCAGTTTGACAACATAATAGCTCGCATGAACAAAATATGAATGAAAATATTTCTATATTATGTTATAATTTTCTTTCTCTACTACGAGCTCAAGACAGTCATTTTTTCAAAACAACGCTAGGGGCATCACGTTTTCAAAAGCACTTCAGTCAGCTGTTCTGGGAAGCTTTAAAACTTCATTTTTCGTCTAAAAACAAGTTAGCAAGAGTGCGTGTCTTGAATGGCGGGTGAGTCGTTAACTTTGGCGTGGTTATAAATCTCGTGAATGGCCAGCTTTATCGGCGTTCGTTAGACTCCCACAAACAGACGCTTCAAAGCAATATCAAAGGGATTTTAATTGCCCGTCGACCGACACTTACCCGACATTATTACTCCAATAACAATCTGCAGATAATCCCTATGATGATGATGATAATTACAAACTAAAGGCTAATAGGGAGTTCCTCAATGAATTAAAATGTTCTACTGAACCTAAAGTTTTACAGCTTACAAGTAAAAAAAATTTTATCACTAGCTGGCGCCGTGGTGCCGTGCCGTGGCTGAACAGAAACGGGTAATGTGTTACAGTAAAACAATCACTAAACCTTTTTCCAGTAGATAATCAGGGCATAAGTTTTGTAATTGATGCAATATTACTGGAAATAACAGCACTGTCGACATTTAAATAGAATGACGTTTAAATCTTAATACAGTTAATGCAACGGCTATTTCAGTAGTAGCAACACCAAATTGAAAATGAAGAGGTGAAACTTTACGTAAAGTCGCCGCCTGAAATTGCTAAAATAACGAAATTGCAGTGTGGCATGGCAGCTCTAGCGTAGGTGAAGCAGCACCTAAACAGCTTGGAAAAGATTAATGGGCTTAAAATTGCATCGCACTGTGCAATAAAAGCAAGCCGGTGGAATCAGCGGCAGGCTCCGAAATGCAGTGTTATATCACTTACGACGTGTAAGTGCATCCCGACTATTTCACTGGAATTAAAACGAAATGAATTTTAAAGATCGCCGCTTTGACCCCTTTTTGCAGACATATTTTAACCACCCGAGCAGAGACAAAGCAGCATTCATTTAACTGCCAGCTAAATAATATTATGAAGAATTACTGCGATTTAATTTTAATGGAGCTCTCTCCCGACTTTATTATTTTTAATGGTATTTCTACGTCTCTTATTATCGTGTTGAGCTTTATCAGCGTAACGTCCAGGCACACATATTTACTTATTCAGTACTAAACTGACTAAACAGTGTTCTCGCATTGCATGTGTTTAACAAATTCAGTTGTATTTTTGGATGTTGAGATCGTACGTCATACGAAATATCTATTCGCAAGATTGTAATCTAGCTAAGCCATCTTATTGGTTATGAGAGAATACAACTAAGAACGGAACACAACTACGAACTCAAACTTAATTTTATAATTTTCCTTGACTTCTGGTTAATAAAAGGTATTAAAAAGATTTATACGATATTGATATGGAATAAATCTTACTGACCAATAAATCAGGATTCTTCGAACGTTCCATACTTTCGTGTCGCTGGAGCAAAAAGCAAATTGCGTTTCACCGGTCTCGTCTGAAGAACGATCTAAATACGTAGGAGGACACGCCGCACAATACGAACAATCGAGAATGAGGACACTACACACCTCGACAGTTATAAACACTAGACCCGACTCAATAGAGAACCACTAATGAGAAACGTATTGAAAACGATTCATGAAAGAAATTAGTAATCTCCGACCAACAATAAAACTACAGCTTCCTTTGACATACGAAACATGGATTCTATTTCGGAGACAATATTATTTCAGTGAAGACCTATGCTTTTATTACGGAGGAACCTTATTATAATAGCCTTAAAGGTTAACATTTTTATTCTTCGTAACAAAACAGGGATAGTAATGTCGCGCGCCATTAATTTTCCCAGCTAAATAAAGTTTCAGAAACGGAAAAGTCCACCACGGAGTTTTCCTTTGTTGTTGAGGGCAAATAACTTGCGGACAGGAAAATATACAGGAGTACGGGATCACGAGAAATTCTTGAGATCAAACGATATAAGAAGAGCATATGTTCTATGGAAAGAAAGATGAATGTGGACTTGTTTCTTAATAATTGGTATTTCAAGAAACAAGTAAGTTCTGAGCTCAAAATATTCTACGCAAGAAAATTAGGTTGTCATGACGTGCGTAATAAAGCTTTGATAAACCTAGGCGCCTAGTAATAACAAGAAATAAGCACCATTCAGTCACCTACATACATCATTCAGTTGTTATCGAAACAATTGCAACACACAACTAATTATATTATCTCGGACACGAACAATTTCACTGGTACAATTTTACTAGCCGTTTATTTAGTTTTAACTCAGTACAAGCAATCAATTTATTTATTAAATATGAATGGATGTTGCTAAGTGACATCTATTAACGTATATCGGAGCATTGGGACTGCATGCACTTAGTTTACGTATGCGCCACATGACACTGCTGACGTCAGCGAGTAAGAATGTAAGCATTCAAACTATCAAAGTATCTACGTTCGTAGAACTTGTAGGTAAAGCTTTAACATTTATTTCTTGTTTTATTCAAGCTGCGGCCGATGTTCCCTACCCAGCTAATTTCCTACTAAGAACAAATTAAAGCTTTGTTTGTCCAGGGCTAAATTTCGTTGACTTTCAATGCAAAAGCTTAATGCTCGAGGAGAAAAACGGACTCACCAGACACAATTAGATGTTATTACATCTACGAACATATTTGAATAGACTATAAAAATAGAAATGGTAACTAAACTACTAAATAAACGAAAGTCACCATTCCAAAACATGTAGGAGTAATCCTCGGGGAAAGCTTCACAGGAAAAGGGAGCTCTGTGGGGAGTTCACGGTATTAACTAAACAAAACAGGATCAGAATTCAGAGGTCGCGCGGTCGCTCCAAATGTAGATAACGCGATAATCCATAACCTGAGACGGTTCTCAAGAACCGAACTGCATTCTCTTATCCTCTTGAGCATTTTACAATACGATAGTTAACAGTTTATTTGCGTGAAATGATGTATGGAGTAGTAAACGAAGAAATGAGACAAACATTCTCGGGCGAACCAATAACAAATCAGCAGTAAAGTTTCTCGATTCACAAATTAAACCAATTCGCGATGACGTCGGGTGGATCGATAACCAGATAAACAAGTTGGGGTGGGGCAGCGACCCCTGTACTCTTGAGGACGCAGATGCCCATACATGGGACGGCAACATTACGACAGTTAGACGGTTTAATCTGGTCCCGACGCGCCGAACTGGGGTGGACTCATATAGACACACTTGTGGGACACTCTTTGCAATGATTTTACTAGTTTGCTGATTCCGCACAAATTGTAATTCAACTGAGGGGAAATAAGCCATTATGTGCTACTTGGAAGCTGCGGGCTTTCGACCCTTATTCGTATCTACTACAACTACATATAATATTGAACTTAAATAAGGGTACGTTGCTTCCCTTATTAAGTGGCACTACAACTCTTCTCAGAAATGATAACGGAGCTTAGTTTTTAATGGATATAATCCGAAACGATAAAACATCAAAAGATTAATAATAACCTAGGCAATAATCAAAGGTGTTTCGTACTTACTAAGCTATCTGAACTATGCGGTAGATTCACAAACGCAAAATAGCTGATATTCGTAGACAAACGCATAACTCTGGTGATAAAGCGTTGGAACGCTGAAAACTAAACCTTTTGTCCACGTGTTTTATTCTAAAATAAAAATGCAAAGTATTTGAATATTTTTCGTTGGGTATGATCGTATGTCGAGCTTTATGACTTAAAGCTAATGGATCTCATGTGTGCGATAAGAACCCCAGACACATTAGGAATCTGATTCCCAAAAAAAATAATCCCAAAACACACACTGGGAGAGAGGGAGCCACACGTCTAATCCCCCGAATGGCGCCACCGCCTGTGACATTCTGTGACAATGTGGAGCAAACGACTCCCCAAGTCCCTGACACTTCGCGAGACTTGCACAGTTCGCGCCCCGGTTAATTTCGACAGTAAAATGGCATTAAAACATTCGACAATGTTTGCATGTTCGGAATACGGTGGAATTTGGAAAAGGTTTTATTTTTCAATAACAAAGTTGAACGACAAACATATCGACTTGGAATATAGGTTACTTTGAAACATTTGAACAAGCAGAGAAAAATAAAATTTTCCGCTATACTGATATATTTCCGCACACTATTGTCTACATTTCTCCTTTTTGCGGGTCTGCTGGCAGAAATTTCTTTTGAAATAAACAGTACCTTTGTACTCATATATTATAATGTTATTTTCCTGTGTTGTCTTCTGTGTGCATAAATAGTTAAATAAATGTATTCATTCAGTCAAGCAACATCGGATCTACCGCAAATACCGTATCCACCAACATAGGTATTACCTAGGTATTGGAAATCCATTTGTAAGGGGACTGGACGCTGGCGAGCTTCAAGTTTCATTTGATTTGAGGTGTATCGGATAGCCAGTCCGTTACGTAGGTGCCGCATTATGTGGCTTCGTGAGCCGCAAACCGCTCGAAGTACACCTCACTCGGGAAACATGCTACTCTTGGAATATTCAAGAATAAATGAATTTTAGCTGCTGGTATCAATTACTTATGGCTTAATACTTTGTAAACCCCAGTTGCATTTCCCACGTCTATTAATTTATGAATACAAAGAAAGAAATATACAAAGTTAAAGCGCCAAATATCACACCAAGCTACTCACCGGTAACAAAGAATCAATACCTTGTGCCTAAAATAAAATGTAACAATAGGCCGCGCCGCATTATAGGACAACCGCTTAAAATGCTTTCCATGTTCGGAGTCATCCGGCGGTGACCGCTCGCAGTGCCCGCACTCGCCTGTCGGCCCGGAAGTAAGACATGGGAATCTAATCACTTACTCGATCTTATCTGCCTCCAAATATTTTAACTTTCATGAAAATAAATAATCGCCACGTCAGAAAGTCATTAATTTCACTTGTAACCAGGATGTTAGTTGTGACTTGTGACGCGAAAGCGCCAGATTGTTTTACGATAAGGCTATCGTAGTTTGAGTTTATAAGCATTCATAAAGCTTTAATGGCTTCGGTAAGAACCGATAATGCTAAACTCAGTACTTATAGGTCACGCACGTCAACGTGTCGCTTCTTTGTTATAAGAGTTTCTTTAAATATTAATAACTGCATGAATTTAATCGTTTTGATGGCCCTGTTCGTATCTGTTTAAAGAATCTAGGCAAAATATCTATTATTGTGCAAAACAGATAAATCGAACGTAATAAAAACATCTCTTTAGCAAAAAAATACTGTTATGTCATTCAGCATTTGGCATAAGAGGTGCCCTCAAAAAGCGAGCGTGAGTCGGCAAATTGTAACTAATGGATCTCCCAGAAGATGACTCATGAGTCCCACATGTCACTGTAAGTAAGTCACAGACTGATTTTATAGAGACGCGGGTCGGGGTCCGTTATTTTTGGAACGATGGGGGAATGGGGCCAGTTTCTGTGTGCATATCTACAAAAACTTACCCTTACGAATTCACTGACAAAGTAGGTTACATAATATACGTAGCTTCTATATTTAAAAAACAGTAGCAGCTACTTAAACGTAGATAATATGACTTGAACAAATTCATTGCCTCGAATGACGCCAGCTCACATTATACTCAGAAATACTAATTGATCTGAATTAAACAATGAGATGAATGTCCGTCTGGTTATGAAGTGACTGCAAATAACGTGCCTGTTCTAATTGATTAATTTGTTCTGCTTATCAGAACAGAAGGCAGTCTCAATCACGATTTAATTATAAGAACATCATTAGCTCTACGAAGTGAGAGATTTCAATGAAATATAGAAATAATTATATGAAAACGGAACACCGTTAACTTCTGAAAATCATAAACAACAGTTGTCATGCAAAGATATCCATGTCACCACAATAGGATTACAAAATGAAAGCTGGATTTGAAAACGCAAAACATGGATTCCCATTGCGTAAAAGCAATTCAATCTCCTAAGCACACATGCGGACTTCATAAATCTCATGTCAGATCGGTAGAAGCGCGTTTTATGTCATAAATACAGCGGGTATGTATGTCAAAACATGGGGGATTTGGGCGCGCTCTCCCTGCGCGGATGGCCAACCGTCGCGCGACGCCAGCCGAGATAATGAAAAAAGAAGATTTATGATCAAACTCTAATCAAATTTTATTACCGTCTACGACCCTTCACGTTATTATTCCTTGCGTACTGCGTTTTCATTATCGATTTGTAGTTCACTATGTCATCCTTCAAAGCGCCCGCCGCTAGATGCAGTAAAACAACTAGATAATTTCTAGAGATTCTTTCGCTTTTAAGACAAAACATTTTGACCTACGACTACGAAACTTGAAATTACTCCAACAGTATCACTTAAATACAAAGCAGATGAAAAATCAAAACGTAGCCAAGTTTCCTTGGCCAAAGGGGTCGTGAGTCACATTACCATAAAGTTTCCAGCACAGAATGTGGTGTTGTAATATAGCGGGCAATAATATAGCCATTCGTACGCAACGTGGAATAACGCTCGCACCTCCCCATCCCACCATGATCCCGTCCTTCACCTCTCTGACCCAATTATGTGGATCATATTACATTTTTAGCCCTTACCTACACCAGGACCACCTCTCCACTCACAAGCGGCTAATAATGACATAATAAAATGACCATGAACTTGAATGTCGCGAAATTCAAGAAGGGTTAATCTCCACATCACGTTTTGTATAAACAAACGAAACCGGTTTGTGACCCACCAGTATGACACGAGTGCTTTGAAGTTCAGCACATAATTGTATCACAAAATAAGCGACGTTCAAATTCCATTGTAAATAACAATGATATTATTTTATCAATAAACATGAACCTAAACAGCGCCCATTCCTTCTTTATCAAATAAGCTGATATTGCGGCCCAGTTCTAGGATTGCTTGATTATAAGTTAATATTACTGGTTGAGAGGTCATCAAGAGCATCTACATTATTGTTATGTCCCCACTTTCATTCATTGTCCATTTAATTTACGTTTTCTACAGCGGAAGGCAATCTTCCGTCCGTTTTTAGCAACTATTCTCAGGGGCTGAAATTAATATTTCTTTGGTAGCGTCTCTCCGCTTCGCCATTTAATAGGTTTTTAATAGAACTTTAGTACTGTTAAGAATAGTAAATTGCTATGCCATATTTTAAAATAGACAATACTTTTCATAACCTTTCAAAATATTTTTACAAGAACTTGCTTGGCATGACCCTCATTTTGAGCAATGAGAGCAAAGGGTGCCACAAAAAGGTCTATTATGTACAGTAAAGCGCAATGACTTGAATTAGTTATTCAGTTGATTATACCTCCCCTCTGGCCACTCTATCATTATCGTTTTACTTCACGCACGTGCCAACTTGCGAAGCACCCTTGTGTTCTTCAAGGTCGATAATTATAGCCTGCACAGTCTTTTGTTCCACGCTCGCTACCCTCTCTTTGCGAGTAAATATTATTCTGTCTTCGTATGGAATTTAAGTAGGTACTTAAAAAGCTCTGTACAGAAGTCATAGAATAGTTATGTCATCTGTTTGTTTTCTGGTTTTCGTAAATGATATCAAACTCAATAAAAGGTGAAACAAAATGTTCATTCTAAGTTAGATTTTCAATCTATCAATGCTAGATCACAGAATTTACACACTAGTGATACCCAAATCCTCACAAAGCTTAGTGTCAAAGTTTCGCTTCCCTAGATACATTCGTAATTTTCCTGTCTTATTGGTGTGCGACCACACCAAAATTGCTGCATTTTCTCATTACAGCTTAGCATTCCTTTTCTTCAGGTTCAGGTTCGTTGCATAGCATATTCAGCTATTTGGAAAACGGTCTAATCCAACAAGGAGATTTTGCTGAACCACACTAGATGTGACTATACGCCAGGCTTTGCGGTCGAGACGACGAAAAAAACTTGTCAAGCTTGCCAAAAATCCAACTCGATCCAAATATTGTTTTTTTCGTTGGTTTACTCGATCCCCTGTTGTAGTCTTGTGTAAGGCACAAAGTATTATTGTAACAAGATTCTAATCCCTAAAGAGCGGTTGATTCGGTTGATAGTAGATTAATTGCAAACTCTGTTGTGAACAGTTAGATGTTATAACTCGAAGCAGTTTGGAGACCCATCGTCATGCCGCTGGGGAAATAACTCGCGGACTGCCTGATATTTCGTTACAGCAAAAGAATCTCCGAGTTAATACTGCACCAGTGTTTCCTAGTGAGAATAACTTAGTAATAAAGCACGAATATAAATTCCAAATGTTATAACCGCTTTATGAGCGGATTAAGAATTATGACTAACTACCGTAACGCTCGTTATCCCGCATATTTTGAGTTTTAGGGATAGCAAATTCGGTCTTAAGTTTATACAAACATTCCGTTGTACTCCGTCTTAACATAAGCGGCAAATGAGGAAACTTTTGTAATAAGTTTATTTATACTAGAGATTAGGCATTGCGGGTCGGTTCGGACTCTTCGGGGAAATTTAAAGCTGCCCAAATTGCACCTGGGAAATCTCATTCTCACCAACATGTTCTGAAGAAATAACAAAGGGTCCTGGACTAGAATAGTAACTGCGTTACGAAAACTAGTGGAAGAAAATAATAGTAGGACATATATCATTTTCTTTTTACACTTCGCGAACATATTTCTTCTTCTTTGGGTAAAAATAAAAAGCTGCTCCGGAGAGAAAATTACATTTTCAGGAATTTCACTCAAAATCAACGCTGAAAAAATTGACAACGGATGAACGTCACAATTGATTGCAGTTGAAAATTATAACATCTACGGCGACTAATTTCAATATAAGTACTTTACGCATTTTGGCACTTTGGCCAGAGTTGAAACTTATGTCTTTGCAAAGTCATCGACAGAAGACATTCTTTTGATCATCGAACAACTTATAAGGCTCTTGAATGAATGCTAATAATATAAAACTGAAAATGAACATATAACCGTGCACATATTTAAATGAATTCACACGAGTGCACAACTCTCGAGTAAAGTGCGCGGGCGCAGGCTACACCGCCACAGACGGCGCAACCCGACGAGTATAAACACACTCACCACTGAGATGAAACGATAGAAGCCGGCACTAGCCACTTATCGACTCCTGCACCCGTTTTGATTATGCCTGCTCTGTCAACACCCCGAAATAGAAACACACAGAGCGTCGTATTTCTTCACCAAATTGAGAAAAATTAAGTACCCACACCTATTCCAGTCCGAATGGCGTGCCTCATTAAGCTCAATAGTTTAAATTATCTATGAATTATTAGTCTAGTCACAAAACACACAACATTCTTAACGAATGCCTATGTTGTGCAAATAAATTATTACTTTGTTAGACAATTACTGTTCACCAGATTTGTGGAATAACTAATGCGAAAATGATAAATGAATTAATTCTAGCAAAAACACGTTACATAAAATGTCAACTGTACCAAGCAATTTAAGATTGACCGCTCGTTAGAAGCTATAATACGCGCCGAAGTGTGTAGAAACGACTACATGAATATGATCTTATATATCATATTGTTGTTAAATTGATCTTTAGTCTTTCTATCTGACCCAGCATAATCTGGATAATACATACCTACCAACATAATCCTAATAATGATCGATTCATGTCTATTAAATTGATAACTAAGTTCGGATAAATCCTAAACAAACTCTTAACTGCTCCATAAAATATATAATAAGGATTAAAACGTATCTCAAAAAATGTTACGTAGAGCTGGTGTACTAAAATAAATTCTTAACTTAAAATGCGGTGAAAAAATGAGCGGAGGCCAGGTGCAGTCCATATCCGCTCGAACAGAAACAAAAAAAATGGGTGCTCTTTGAGAGGTAGAGTACTACATTAATTTCGTTTCTTTTTTATGCTGGAGAGACATAAATTTATGGCTAAAGAGAGTAATGAGGAGAATTCCGAGTTCAGTTTAGTTCATTCTTTCAAAGCGCGGAGGATCTGATGTAGTTCCCATGAAATTCTATGGGTAGGGGAGTCTAGAGGGATTTCCATTAAGCATATTCTGCATATAAACTTGATACCTGAGTGGTAGGACGTGATGAGAGAACGTTAAAACAATACTATGAAAAGTTTCAGTCAGAAGCCTTTCAGGCAGGGGCCCACTTACAGTTTTCAAAAAGGGCCAAAATCGGGGATGTTCAGCAGAGGTGGTTTTCATCTCATCGCACGGGGCCTGAACCAAAACGGCTTAAACAAGCAAAACTGAAAAATCTAATTTTGTGTCAAAAACCTTTTTGGAAGAAATATTCAGCACAAGGTAAGTTTTATTCTATTTAAAAGTGATCCTTGTCCGGGTAGTAGCGATATTTGCTGTATAGAATATCCTTTAAAAATGTCCAAATTATTTTTTTCAGAATCGTCATGTTTAGTGAAAGGCTATCATATTATCTTCGAGAAGTTTTGCCTGTTTAAGTCGTTTTGGTTCAGGTCACGTACGTTGAGATTAAAACATCAACGTTGCTGAACAGGCCGTTGTTACTATTTTGCCCTTTTTGAAAACCGAAGGGCTCCTGTCAGAAACATTTTCATAGTATCTATAGTTTTAGCGTTCTATCATCAAGCCTTACCTACTCAGCCATCAAGTTTTCATGCTGAATAAATATAATTGCTGAAAAACCCTATGGGCTCTCCAACCCTACCAAACGGTATAATTTATCTTTCGATACTGTTTAAAGATATCCTATGCTGGCATTTGACAATGGCATTAAATAAATCAGTTATTTTATTGAAATCGCTCTATAAACACGAACGACTTGTAAGGTAACCTGGCGTTTTGGTTCTCGGGTGGCAAAAATGTCTTCGCAAAACCTCTAAAGACTTAACGCCCTCTTCTGCTTACCAAACCTTTGCCTAAGTAAGCAACTTTAATGTCTTCACAATAAAAAATGTGAAAGGTCGGATGAAAAAGTTTTCCAACGTACTTTGTAGGTTGCCAGTGACATTGCGGCGAAGTCAACTCATAGTGGATTCAATACACCTAACAGTAGATTGATGAGGGAAAGACCCCACTTTTTCCAACTTTTCTTATTTTTCCTCGCAAGAAACTTTTCGATTTATCATATTCTATTTGAAATGGGGTTCGGAACAAATTATTCGAGAGCAAAAGTTTTAAATGATAGCTTCCTTCAAGGAGGTGTAGACAACAATAGGTTTAAAAAACCTATCAATTTTCTATGGAGAAGAATGATCGAGGTGGCAATGTTATTTTTATTGCCTTCTTCGTTCTAGTGCTACGTTTCTTACTGAGGTTATTTTAGATTTATTTGTAATTGTAATTTTATAGATCTTCAATTTTACGGTTCCGTAACCGAAGCAACGTAGCCCGAAGAATAGCTAAACTTAAGTGGCAGTGGGCAGGGCATATTGCTCGCAGAACGGAGTTCTGGTGTGGCGACCGCGAACTGGAAGACGTTGCGTTGGAAGGCCTCCCACTAGGTGGACCGATGACCTGGTAAAGGTTGCAGGGATCCGCTGGATGCGAGACGCATGGGACCGGTCAATGTGACGACACTTGGGGGAAGCCTATGTCCAGCAGTGGACAGTCTTTCGGCTGAAATGATGATGATGATGACCCAAAGGGTAACCCCCGATGGTTACCTTATTACTAAGCCTACGCTGTCCGTCTGTTTGTCTGTCAGCGTGCTGTTTCTCATGATCCGTAATAGGTAGACAGTTAGTTGATATTTTCACAGAATGTGTATTTCTGTTGCCGCTATACAACAAACAAATAATAAAAACGATTTAAAAATTTAAGGGGGTTGCTACGATAGTACGGGACCCTACATGCGCGAGTCCGACTCGCACTTGGCCGGTTTTTTATAATTAGTCCCGGTTCGTCGAACCGCTAATCTTCTTCTTCTTTTCCTTTAAAATTCTGTTAATTTTAAAGTATCCATATCTGTCCATCGTATCGATCGCATGTTAAATGGATGAAATCCAAGTTAGCGAACGAATCAAAGAGTCCTGCCAATGTTCCGCGTTTTTCATTAATATTCGTGCTGATATTCCGGTCCATTGATTGAGCGATTCTATTATAACAAAAGCAAACCCGTCGGTCGACCAGCGACAACGACTACCTGAGCTGAACACCTGTCGCAGGACTCGCTGTCTGTTGCCTATAACTTGTATTATTTAGAAAAAAAACTTAAATCCCAGCTGTTTGGGATTACATTACGAGCTTAGGAACGCAAAATGTTGGTCCAAGCCAAGGTCTTTGCGCATCTAGAGTACCTAACTCTCGTATGGTAGGTATTATGCTTCTCAAAAAGCCTACCTTAGGTAGGTAGGTAGGTGGTACTGAATTATACAGACAACTAAACCTACTTACATTATAAAATGGCAATGGTATTTGATAATAAGAAAATACTTATTATGCTGCATCACGATTTGATATGACGCATAAAAAGGCAATTCTCACTGATGGTACCGGCAGATGTCCATTTAACAATAGGTGCGCTTTCAATAATAATACAACCTCATCGGGTCGTGATGTGATAGTATTCTTTTATTAAAATTACTTAAGAAATCGTATAAAGGGAAGGAGAGATTTCTAATGAGTTGTAACCTTTTTAAGTTAATTATAAAATTAAATTAAAATAACAATGAAGGTGGCTATTAACAAAAGCCTATTGCCATAAAAACAACCATAATTTTATTGTTCTCAGAAATGAGATTGGCGCCCCGCAAAAAGTGCTCTTTCTCAAACGGTCCCATTTGTTCCCTGAATTGCCCGAAATGAGGGTCCCTCGGCTGAATTACAACTTACTTTTCAAGCCATATGACATACACAGTGAGTACCTAAATATAGTCGTAATGTGAAGCTCAGTTTCTTGAAATAATGGTATAATGGTAATCTTTAAAATAACATTACCTAGGTAATGCGGTTATCTAAGGTTAGGGTTATCTAAGTGCTAGAGATTAAGTAGGTACTTAGATAACCTTATTAACATTGGTATAGTGTAATCTGGAAAGAAGGTCTATATAAGAAAACGAAGCACTAGCTATAAAACTACTAGGACAGCTGCTCCAATTGGTGAATCAGGAATTTAATAAATAACAACAAACACAACATCTACAACATAGGCAGTTGGCTACCTACGTTATGGGCAAATTATAAAAACATTTAGGTATACTACTAATCAAACCAGAAGCATGCAACCTTACCTGTTAGTAGGAACAGCAGAGTTAACCGCCGCATGACGGAATGCTTTCAGTACAGCGTGGATCGTTTACGCGCGTGTGTTTACCGCAGCCATCGTCAACAGTTCCGCCACTCAACTATGTAGCCAATGTTTACGCGACTCAGCTGACGTCTTCGTCTATTATGTTCGCCAATTAACCACACACTCGCGCACTGCGGGATCCGCACGCTGCAGTGTCAACGGCCACGAGCTTACGAGAAAAACTAGACACTTGGCGAAAGCTGCCCTTCTGTGAAGCAACCGGAACTGTCCTACGTTTTCCGCTACCTTCCAGTGACTTACTCATTCATCTTGCGAAATACCAAGTGCGGAAACTAGACGACAGATCCTTCTGTGATGAAAACATCACACATGGCTAGAGCGGCGACGAAAGCTCTCTCGCGCGCGATCACAGCGCACGGCGGCTGAGTCGCGAGTTGCGTGAGTGGGCCGGTGGCGGCCGGGGGGCGGAGGGGGGTTCGAGGGGGAGGGGGTCGTCCACGCCTGCGCACCGCGCCCGCACCGCACCACCTCCAGTATTGACCGACGACGCCTCCTTCCTACATTTCACATCCTTAACTAGGTACTACGAATTCTCCTTTGAAAAATCCCCTAATTCCATCCCTCCGATTGAGATAGACCACGTCTATGGTCCATGAAATAAGCTCACCTGATATTTACAAGCAATAAAATTTTGAATTACTTAGAACTAGATTACTTGCTATATTATCCCTGCTTACACTAATGCTGCCTCGAGCTAGGAGGGTTGAAATCCCAGGCGCTCAGAAAAGTTATGAAAGTTATAAACCATATTGCAAAGTTAGCGCGAGGGCAAACCATTCAACCTTTCTTGGTGCATTTAAAACTAATGGAATGTTTACCCTGGATAGCAAGTTGCTTGTACGTTTACAATTAATAAATTACTTATTCAATATTTAGGGGCATTACCTAATTATCTTTAAAGGAAATCTGTTCCTGCACATAATCAATTGTCAAGGTAGCGAGCATACCTTACTTTTTTTAATCCAGCTATTAATTCTGGACCCTGGTCATCCGAAATCACACAAATTAGATAAAACAATTTTCAAAATAAGATTTACATTTAAAAAAATAAGTGGGTAAAGATAATGTGCAAGCTCCATTCCTCACGAGTACATAATAAAAAGGTCGCGAAGTCGTCGTGATTGATCTAGTCTAGGCGACAGCCTAGTTGGCCTGCAGCCTATATACGCAGTTGATGACGTCAGAGTAAGTTGGCAACGAGTAGACGCCCGCAAAGCGAATTAACTTGGGATGTAGTGGCACTCAAGGATGACATAAGCTACGTCCTATAAAGTGGACCAAGTCTGTCGTGCTAACTGCTCCACTATTTACTATTCAGACGGCAATATTTGAACTGTCTTGTAAATTATGATTTCATATTATTTTATGGAGGAAGAAACTCGTTACTTAGGTAGGTACTAGGTACTGTAGGTTTCAAAAAGGATAATCAAAGATCTAACCTACTGTTATTTTATTACTCAAACATACTCCTTTAGGAGTAAATATTGGGAACTACGCACGACCTCTTTCAAAGGATTTCATTCCGATCAGGAAAAGTTCCGTGTACCGGAGGACGGAAAATTTACTCATTTTAAAACGATTCAAGGCTCTGGATGTAACAGAAAACATTTGCTGCAAGCTTGTAGCGGAATATCACCCTCACAGTAACATTTTAGTATGTAGGGTACATCGACAATATTGTGCCCAAACTAAGTTGTCGATGTACCCACTATGCATTGATTTTTTGATGACCAACTTTGTATAAAAGGGACCGCCTTTTTCTAAATACATTCATTCCAATAAGCTTCAGCACTTGCAACTCAAATATACTACGTCGTCATCATCTGGAGTATTATTCCACACCACCTAAGCGCTACAAGCTGATTTTCGTGAATAT
This sequence comes from Noctua janthina, assembly GCA_963576755.1. Taxonomy (NCBI): domain Eukaryota; kingdom Metazoa; phylum Arthropoda; class Insecta; order Lepidoptera; family Noctuidae; genus Noctua; species Noctua janthina. The sequence continues at coordinate 8,096,272 of OY755058.1, forward strand.
TATCATCGTCTCTAGAATTTATTGATTTCGAAATAAAAAAAAAATCTTTTGAAGCCGAAGTTATTAAAAAAGGCTTCATAAATAAAGAGATATAAAGTTCTAATTCGCACAAATTAAGAAGAAAACGTAGGTAAGAATTTTTACACGAACGTGTTTTTAGTATTAAACCGACTTCTAAAAAGGATTTTTATAATGGTAGACTAAATAAACCGGGATTCATAATAATCGTAGACTGTGCAAACCGCAAATTAGTATGTAGGTACTTACCTATCTATACGTGGGTATACCACTTCATCCCGTTTGGACAGAGCGATAACAGTAACCATATTTACTTATTAGGTTGACTCTTTGCAATTTGCGTGAAACGAAAAACGCGTGATACAGTCTATTTCATTTTAATTTTTGGAAGAAAAGTAGACTGCGACTTTTTGACATATACCTAAAAGGTATTAAAAAAAAATATCGTGTTGAGAGTATGTCTGACCACTAAGTCATTTTAGACTATGAATTTAGATGCGGTCTTCCGCCAGTATTTAGTAAATTTATTATGAAAGGTTTATGAGTATAAATTATTGTGCTAAATATAAATGTAATGGAGAAATCTCGATGTTTTGTCAAGTCGTAAAGCCAAGCGAACTAGAGCCGATAAAAAGGAACATTGGATTACGTTTAGATTTGGATATAAATAAATTATTAAGTAATATAAGCTGATAAATTATGTTAGTAGAACCTGTAGGAATTTGTTGATGTGTTATTTCTTAACTTCCTCAAATAGTTCCCCCTACCTTCGAATGGGTAAGAGTTTTCGTTCAGGTTTCTTGGCAAACAAGCTGTTTAATAGTTTCAGTTGGAGTCGGTAGGTGACGCTGGCGTAAGTTACTTTGCAAACATTTATGAACGTTCCGTTAATTTATTTTTCAGTTTGAAGTAATCAAAATATACTGGATATCGAATAATGTGACCCTAAATCTCTATTTTCTGAATCTTTTAAAATGGAATTCGGCGATTTTTTCAGAAAAGGCTCCTTGATTGGTCGTGGTTCGAACCCGAATCTCGATTGTTTTATCAAAAAAATACACCCTGTTTGAAGACCACCCCGTGAAGGCAACAGCCTTCACCGAATCCGCCAATGGATGTGATGAGTACTTGGATGCAATTCTCAACGAAATTGTATTGCATTTAGCCTGGTTATGGTAAGGGAACTTGTTCAAGCAGATATTGCCACACCACGTCCATTTGTCTCATGCCACTGCATATAACTGACAAAGGATGACAGTAAAGTTGCACTAAAGTTGCTTGCCAATAAAGATCTCTGACTGTACATAAAATATTACTACACACTACATACCAACCATCATTATCTACAACTATTTTAGAATCAAAAACATGTATTTTTGAAATTGTTATAATTATAAACAATTGATTCAAACTATGCTACATTATTACCAACTATAATCTACATTTTAAACACTAAATAACTAAGTAGTCTGTATCATTTGCCTCGCAAGTTTCTCCTGGGTCCACGCTTTGATGAGCTGTTTCCTTATTTCAAATGCAATTACAGCTGTAGCCATTCCCGTGTTTAAACTGTCTACACCTCTTTGAAGAGGAATATTTAACCTCACGCCATTTTTACTTTCTGCTAGTCTGAAAAGAATTATATAAAACCAGTTACATTTTAGAAAATGCTTTTTTTTTATAATTCTTACTAGCTGTGCCCCTTGAACTTGCTTGAACTTCATCCGCGTGAAATTAGCAGTATGAAACGACCTATTCTCATACTTACCAAATATACATAAAAAAATTCATAAACATTGGTCGTGCCGTTTCGGAGAAGTGCGACCACAAACACAGTGACACGAGATTTTTGTATATAAGATTGGCATTGACTTACTTGTAGCTATCACAACTTATCCCTTCAGTTTCTCCACCTATTATTAAAGTTGTGTGTTTTAATTGCGAGAATTCCACACCATAGTATGGCAACACTGGCATCTGATTTCTTTCATCAATGTCATATTTTGTTTCATCTTTATCATCTGCAGTTGTGGTGTTGCTATCAGCAATAAATATTGATGTGTTTGGTTCTAGGTGGCTTGGCATGTCAATCCAGTCTATTGAATGGTAAACAGGGAGCCTGAAATGAGCTCCGGCTGCACTTCTTATCACCTTTGGGTCCCAAACATCCACACATCCTGAAATAATAAAACTACATATTAGTAGGGGTAAAACACTACCATGACATTAATATGAAGGGGTTTTCAAAGGACATTTACCTTTTGAATACATATTTAATATTTAGCTGGGTCAACCTCAAATACTTTTTGAATATTTTAATATAAAAGTTGGTAATTGTATGGGTGCAGATTATGTTCAGGTTTGTCTGATCCAGGTCAGTCAAAATCGAATGTATATTATCCGACCTGGCTTGCCTGAATTGTGCAGCACCACCCACCAAAAAATAATTATTAATAATGTTTTTAAGTACCTTTTGACAACACTACTTTTTCGCAGCCAGCACCAACAGCCACACGCAGTATAGCCCCCAAGTTACCGGGCACTCTGATGTTATCACAAATAAACTGAAGTGGTAGTGGTTTTGACAAGCTTTTTACATTGTCTGCATTGGGAGTTTCAAATACACCTGAAATAAAATAAATGGTGGATTAAACATGTGATAATTTTGACATTTACTTCTTCTAGCATGAAATTCATTGACATTGTCAGAAGCTAAAAAGTGTGACAACCATGAGTACCGAGGAGTATAGTTTCACTCAGTTACCGTGTTGTGCAGGTCAGATAGGCAGTCACTCCATGTAAAACTCTGGCAAAGTAGACTGAGAGCCAACCCCAATATTATTTAGAAAAAGGTCAGGCTAAAGATACTGACTTAGTTAACACTCTCATGCTCTGTAATAGTTTTGTTTTAGCTTTTTATTTCCACTGTCTAGAAAATTAAAAATTATTAACATGAGATGTTGTTACCCCCGAAAGCAAATAGGAGAGGCACCCAGCGTTTGTAGTAATTTAGATATGAATTCTAGCGCAATATGTTCACAACTCAAGGCTTGTATTGGCTAACTGCCTTTAGGTAAGACTTCCACATAGTATGATAAATGACTGACATAATTAACTAAATCGTAAAACAAACTCACCAAAAATACCAGGACTAGTTTCAAGATCAGACCACAATTGCATCTCTTTGTAAGATATTTTGTAGAACTTTACACCAGATTTAGGTAGGAATGGTCTTAAATTGTTTAGTTCGTCAGATCTGCTAAAGATGACATACCTCAGCATACATTTAGCTTCTAACCCATCTACTATCAGCCTCCAACCCTCCACCAGTGTGTGGCCTGATCGCAATCTTTCCTTTTTTGATTTCAATCTGACTAATAGAGAACTGTAATGAAAAATCATTTGAGAATCAATAGGTACATTTTTTTTTAAATATAAGAAATATGAATAGCACAAATTAATAAGGTTAAATAAACATACCTTAAACGCCCATCGTTTTCTTTCAATTTTTCAAAAATAAAATCACCATCGTCATCAAACACTTTCTGTTGGCTCAGATAAAAATTACGCTTTTTCAACTTTTCATCCCTTTTTTGTTTGATTTGTTTTGTTTTTTCTGGCGGTAGAGATGATCGTGTTTGTTCTTCTTCAATTTCACGCTTTTCAGTTACATTGCCTTCTTTGGCTTGGGATTTGTTAAGAATGGAAGGATCTAGGTTTATCACCTTTTCTTTTTTGAGATTAGGTTTTTCTGAGAAAGGCAATAGAACCTTAGCGGGAGACCTGTGGGCCCACCTCGAGTATAACCTCACTGAACGATATACCGGCCCAGGTGGTTGACGAATTAAGAATATTGAAACCAATCTATTGATACTCCTTGCCATAACTGTAGTAAACTATATTACTGTATCGCTTGAATGTTTAGTATTTTTTTTCTTTTGAAAATCAATATTTTACACTACAAATATTGTATTGCACCAATGCACCTTAATTTTTTTTATTATTTTGAAAAATATTTATGCCAAATTCAGATTGTCAGTAAGTTGTCACAGTCACTGTCAATGACAGATACCTATACAGACCATGGAACTATTATGTACTACGAATGGACGTAATATTATTGGCATTCAGCTGTATCCGGTTATACCAGACTGGTAGCCGACCCCATTAAAGTTGGGAATAGGCTAGGCAGATGATAATGGACCTAATTTTATGTCCAACTTGATACTAGCGGGGAGTGGAGACCAACGGTTCATCGGAATTTCCGCGAGGCACAAAGAAGTCAAGACATGATTGTTATGAATGATCACATTGTTATGGTTTATATGTAGATAATTGCACGATCTACAATTTTAGTCTGACCTATTTTTATTTGTAAGACTTTCCGATTGGCTGTGAAAAACAAAAAACCCATATTATTTGCGAACTTTGACCTTGAATTTTTTTTTTTGCAAATGTCGGATCTATGGGGCCTTTTCACATTTAATTTATAATGGTGTTCTAAACACTCTTACAAATTTTCAGCTCTATGCGTATTTTTGTAACATTGCATGTCTATCTTGATTACTTGGCCGGGCTAGTTACTATGCACAACTCTATAACCGACAGGCGACAGGTGCCACTGTCGTACTGTCTGTCATAATATAGATTGATCTAGAATTGTAAATAGGGGCGTTCATAAGTAGCAAATTGTTTGAAAATATTTAGTGCAAAACAGATAATTAATCACTCCTATTGTTGAAACAATAACTAAAATGTTTTATAAAGGCTGCAATGATTTTGTGTTGCCACGTTCAAATAAATACCACATTTTTGGCAAATATTTACATTTCCCATACTGCCCCCGTAGCATGACCACCACGGACGGAAGAATCGACAAAATGACAGATTTCTTTGCACTATCTGTCATTTTGTCGATTCTTCCGTCAAAGAAATCCTTGTCTACGGTTGTCATGCTACGGGGGCTGGTCATAAGGATGCAATTAGAGTGAACTTCAATAATAATAACATAAGATAATCGGGCATGCTACCGTCTGGCGTCCGGGAGAATCGATCCGACACATTATTTCTGGATGATCTCGTCTGGCTAACGGAGAGTACTTGCATATATCCAGCCACTTGCTTTGGAGTACAGACGCCAGCACATCAAGCTACCCGAAATAGTTAAATTTTCCCAATCAACCTTGAACCTAATGCCATAACGTTAAAGTTGAAAATCTGTTAAACAGATTGTAGTAGCTTGATGTGCTGGCGTCTGTACAATTTTGTGGAATCAGGAGTGCCATACTATAAGCTATGAGTATGCGCCCGACCCAGTTCTCGATGATGGTAATATCACGTTGTATTGGGATCGACCTTATCGTTACTAACAGGACTATTGTTGCCAATAAACCTGACATTGTGGTGATAGATCTATTAGAGCGTCGCGCAATGATTGTTGATATTACGGTCCCGTATGACAAGAACCTCGTGAAAGCAGATAAAGATAAGCAATTCAAGTATCTGGCTCGCGAGGTTGTCAACATGTGAGATGTTAGTACAGCAGTATTGTGCCAATGGCTTAATAGCTAATAGCCTTGACCAACATCTGAGGAGGCTCTCGCTTCGCAGCTGGATCAAGGACGTGATTCAGAAAGCAGTACTTCTGAATACGGCACGTATTGTTAGGTTCCTCTCTCAAAAGCCCTGACCGCCGGTAGCTTGAACCTTGTTCCCGATGCCCAGTGGGCTACTATTTTTAAAATTTTAAATGTGTTATAAATTATTACAATCTAAACACACCTTTGCAATTAACACAAAAGATGTCGGTTGAAACAATTTGTTACATTATGAAAATAAAGCTTAACACGCAGCAGCAAATTTTTGTTGATAAAAATATTTAAAACGGTAATTAGTATGTAAGAAAAATGAATAAACGACTTGTAATCCCCGAAGGGTTAGGCAGGGGTGTATCTAACAAGTACACCCACATTTCGCCAGATTTGTTTAAGTCCCATGTAATAGGAGTCGAGCCTATTGCCATCAACTGGGCACAATGAATCTAGACTCCAATATAATAATGTTGTTTCATTTATTATTTTATTTTAATTCTTAAGAAAACTACAAACCTAGCTGTAGCTAGGTGCTGTATAGTTGACAAGTAAAAGACGTCAATCAAAATTCCAGCTGCTTTAAAGTGGAAAATGGGAAGAAAATCATAAAAAGATATTTTTCATTTTCGATTCTACTGGAATCGAACAAGACTTGTTAATTTTCAACGGATATCACATAAAAGTAGACACTATAATAGTATTTAATGGGTAATTTTAATTTATAATATTGTAACACAAGTATAAAAAACCGGCATACGTGTAAAATACTATTTTAATTGTCTGTGGTGCGTCTGTGGCCTGCTTCAAAGAGTTTTTTTACCCGAACAACATTGCATTTTCTTATCAGTCGTCAGCTGAAAATAATTTTGTGGATGCGTATTTTGTGTTTATTTATAAATCAGTCAAAGAACGCTAAACAAAATGGCAACGGGAGTAAAACCTCGTGATGATGAAAGTCGTCTTACTAGAGAAGACCTGGACACAATACAAGACGCAATGAAGAATAAGAAATTTCGAGATCTTTTAGTGGAGTACTGCGAGGAGATACGGGACCCGGCAAACCAACAACTTTATCAGAAAGAAATGACCCAACTCGAGAAAGAACGAGGCTACGACGTAACATTCCTTAATCCGAAGGGAGGTTATGTTATCAAAACAAGTGTCGCCGGCGATAGAAAAGCATTCATTAATATCTGTAGCAATGATAACGTCGGCAAACCGACATACAAGGTAGAAGTTGTTGATGGGAAAAGGGGCATGAACTGGCAAATACCGTACTCAATAGTACCACCACGAGAGGACTTTGACCAAAACCGAAAAAGTTGTGTTATTTACGACATAATTTTCCATTCGTACACTCTCCGCATGGCGGAGGTTAATAAAGAATTCCGTGAGTTGGTAAACAAAACCGCCTTTGATGCATTGAAAAATACTTATAAGATTCACCTAGACAGCAACAACTTTCGGTTCCCGAAATCTCAGTATAAAGGGATGTTAACACCTTCTGTTATCAGAAAAGAAGACCCCAACTATCAACCTCCAGGAGAGGAAGAAACTGAAAGTTTGACGCCTGAAATGATTGAGAAGCTGTATCCCCAGCACATTTATTCAGAAAATAAACCTGAACCTGAGACTCCTAAAGAAACATCTAAACCTGGTAGACAAGTAAGGAGAATTAATACCGAGTTTGCACATGTGTCTGAAGCTGGGTATACCATTCCAAAGTATGTCATCAAACAGCAAAAAAATGTAGATCTTCAAGATTTCACTTATCATAAAGATTGTAAACAATATAGTGCTATACCATGCAAAATAGTGGTGGAAGTACACCTTCCACTTCTGTCGTCTACAAAAGACTGCACTCTCGATGTCCAAGAGAAATATCTCAAGTTGGTATCTGAGAAACCAGCAAAATATAAACTAGATATTACACTGCCTTATTTAGTTAATGATGATTGTGGTACTGCGAAATTTGATAAAAGCAAACACATGTTAATAGTGACTTTACCAGTGATCAGAAAGAACTTGAACAATAATAATGAAAACTCTTTAAAGGTTGATAGTGGTGTGGAAAGTGAAGAAAATTCAGGTTCACAAAGTGACGAGGATAACTATACATCTAACTTGATTGAGGAGTTGTCATCTTCCTCTGCTGACACTCTAGCTCCTCCCGAGTCTTGTAACATTACTAACCATAACTCTGAAGATTTTTTGGACTCCTCATTTGGTTACATACTGCCTCCCTACACACACAATGTTTTGGATGACATTGTAGCTTTAACATTCCACGTTAAAAACACAGAGCCAGACTCTGTCAAGGTGAAGAACAATGGTAATGAAATTTACATCAAGTTCACATCAGTTGGAGCTGGCTTTGTGCCGGTGCACTATGCTGCTATCATTACATTTGATGCAGAAGTCAAGTTTGACAATGTAACAGGGGAGGCATGGGACAATAATGTCATTTTACAGTTAGAACTGGCTGGAACTCTGCCCCAGAAATTCCACATTGGTTTAGACAAGGATTCTATGACTTGTGAATGCTTTGATGTATCTCAGGTCAAGAAGACAAAACTTGAAGAAAAGCCTGCAGGATCTGAGACTGAAGATGTTTCACCTGTTGTCGAGGTAACCAATCTAGGAACTGAGACAAACATAGTAGTGTCATCTAATCATATGGAATATGATGAAGATGATGATTTTGAATCTCCAACATCAATGGATAGAGATATAGTGTTCACAGAATCTGGGGGTTGTGAGAATGGTGCCAAAAGCATACTCCGCAAGCCAAACATGATGCGCAGTTACTCAGAGTCTAGTGTCGGCGATGTTGCTTCTTCAATGGATTATATCAGTTCTGATTGTATTCCTGAAGAATCGAGTTTGAAAAAGACTGTTAGGTTTAGTGATGTCATAGCCAAACAGTTTTACAGGTAATTCAAAAAACAAAAACATCTACTATTTATGTATTATGTCAATAGGTATCTAATTAAAAATGAACAATTCATAATAGATTATTAATTTATCAATGTAGGTTATCAGGCTAATGTTCTGTCTGTTTGTATGCGGATAACAGAATGTTACTGATAGTATTTCTTAATATTAATTTGTTATTAATATAAAGTAAAAATCATAACAACCCACTAGGAACTTTAATAATGTTATTACTAAAATTCTTCCAATTGCTAACCCATCTATGTATAATGCACTCTGTAAAATTCATGGTATTGTGGCTTATCTGATACTGAACATTGAAGCCTTATCTGAGCACCAGTATCCTTATCTGAGCACCAGTATCGTGTTTTGTATGTCCTTAGCATTAAGATAAGATATTACGTATATTACTAAACAAACAACTCGTAATTTTCCATCATAGCCGAAGCTATGTATGTAAATGTTTATGTGTACATTTCAGGTACAACTCATCAATAGAAGGCCAGAAAAAGAAAAATCAGCGAAAAAAGAGTAAAAAGCGGACTCAGGATCGGCGGAAGAGCGAAAGTGAAGCTGAAGACGATTTTAGTAGCAGCTCTCAGGTACTGATCAGTCCATAAACATCTGTTCAGCAAACCATCCCTACTATTCAAATCAGAGCCAAAAAGGATCGTAACCGCGTCACGCGGCCTATGCTTGTTGCTAAGGGGGACTATTTCAATCACATACCTACCCATCATATTCATACATCATCATCATATTCATTCAAACACCACCTTTTCCTAACTTGCTAATATAACTATGAAATACCTACCTACCACATTGATATTTTGATAAGGCATTTAATGACTGTACATTATTGTACACGCTAACGTAAGCCTCCTACACTTACATGAAAAAAAATGTAACAGTTAAAGAATGATAAACAATGTTCCATTTCAGTGATCAATTTTATCATTAGGTACCTACCTATTTATTGGAATGCTAATGCATGGAAATTTTCTTTGGCCTTGATATGTTGTACAATGATTAACATGTTAATATTTCAAAGAATGTAAACAAGAGAGTGCTATTATTGTTACTCTTTAGGATGTGTGAAATTGATATGCGCGCATGACAATGCCATACAGACGGACGTGACCATAAAATTGATGTCTATTATAAGCTGTTTGTACACGTCATACAGTACTGATATCAGATATCGCTTTGGTTGGCATGTGACTACAGTATGTATTAGGATTGCTAGTAAGGGTTTGTGACCAAAATAAATCACTGGGAAAAACGCGATGCGCTACAATCTCAAAACGTAAAATGTCCTAAGTTGTAATCAGAAAATATTAAGATCCCTCTCTGTATAAAGTTTCTAAGTCTTTTTTTTATAATAATAACTGTAACATAATATATCTATTTTATTATTTCAGAACCTGAAGCCAAGGTTGAAATCGGTTCTTAAGCCTCGACGTGACAGTGGTCTGGCGGATACTTCCGATGCTGAATCCGAGTGTAAGAACACTGCAGACGAAGGATCCTGCAATTCTGCTAACGAAGACGGCTTTAGCGAAAACGATAACAATGAGAAAGCATCATTTGATAAGTCAGTCTTCGACATAGTTGGTAAAGAGGATAATGAAGACGATAAATCAGAGGCCGACATTTGGGAATCGGAGCCTTCAAAACCTCCTCAAGGAAAGCGAGAGCCTTTTACATGCGATAATATCCAGCATAACACTGACCTCTACGATCCCGATAAATTAAACAAAGGCAAATACTTAGAAGTTATGTTCAAAAATGATCTCATATTTGATTTAGACATGTGAGATTTAAACCATCTCTATTTTAGCTCCTTTAGAAAAGGGCTTGTTTGGAATGTTTTTACCTTACACTAATAGATGTAATTTGTTAGAAATCCAGTGATTTTGTTTGTGTAGAAACACTTAGTTTAGTATTACATATTCCTTATGATTATGGCTTAGATTTACTATAGATGTTCCTTCCATGGTGTATTTTCAAATTTGCTAAGTTTATGACAATAGTTTGTATTTTGTTTTAACTTATATTTATTCTCGTGTGTTCAAACGTTGTCAATTGAGATAAATTATGTTGTTTATTTCAAAATTATAACGGTAGGATTTGAAGTCATTATGCAGAACTTAGTAAATTTCGAAAATATAAAATTAATTGTGTAGCGTTGTCTTAAAAATACGAACATTTGGTAATTGTAACTCTGCTCATTTTAGACAATATATTTAGTCGTCAACCTGCATTTCATGGTACAAATTAGATTTACGTCATTGTATTGGTTAAGAGATAGGAATTGATTTTACAATGCGAATAAGGCCTACCTGTAACCTAAGTAATTAGATGATAACACTTTACTGCACTGCTAAGATAACAGTAGTTTGCTAGGTTTACACACTGCAACATGTTTTGAACACAAGATATGCGTGAGTTTATTAAATACGGACTGAGTAAGTGTCCACGGATTTATACACCTTGGTTTAGTCAATTCATAACATAGTTATATTTGACGCTTAACACAAATCAGTGCCTTTCGTCTGTATAGTAAACGAAGCCACCAGTGAAAATATTTCCGTCGACTGTTGTCATAAACCATGCATTTTGTTTGACTAATTAACTAAGAATCTTGTATGTATTGAACGAGCAATCATGCAAGTCATGTTTGATGTAAAGTTTACAAATTATTTAATGATGAATGAAAAGTGATTTGGTGATTTAGTTTGAATACACGAATTAATTCGAAATCGATGTTTGATTTACTTTACGGGATTATATCGAGATAATAGAATGACCTGCCTCCGTAGACCACCGTAGACAAGGATTTCTTTGACAGAAGAATCGACAAAATGACAGATAGTGCAAAGAAATCTGTCATTGTGTCGACACAATCTGTCATTTTGTCGATTCTTTCGTCCAAGAAATCCTTGTCTACGGTGGTCATGCTACAGGGGTTGGAGGGATAAGAGTCGTTGCAAATCACGTCACGTGACTTTGGCTCATTGAAATAAGAGGCCCTAGCACGAGTGCGAGGTATAAACGTAACGTAAATACGTCGATTTTTGAATCGTAAATACAATTATCCTATAGTATTTTAGTTGATATTGTTTGCAACAAGCACAATCAGTATCATCCATGGACAAATAAATTCTTAAAATTATATTATTTATTTATTTTAGTACATGGAGGACTTACTTATTTCTATTATATCTATATTTATCGTGTGGTTAGTTGCTAACCTGGTGTCAGTTTTTATGCCACCCATGGGCCTCTGACTTGGCTTTACATGCGGTCGAGAAATATCTCTCAGGCATGTTGGTAAAATAAAATTATGGAAATATAAAGGGTGTAAAAAGAAAAAGAAAAGACTTGTTTTCCCCGTCATTGCGATATTTTTTTTGTTATGTACCATACCTGCGAACCTTCTAGTTACGGAGATATTGAAGGTCAAAGTTCCAACTTTTTCACTAGTATTTTTTTTTTAATACTAGTTTTTAAGGCTTAACTTAAGATACCTCCATGACGCGTTTACTATTCATTGCATCCATCAGCACAATATTTTGAGTGCGTTGCATTGAGTTTTACCGTAAAATGTGATTTTTCACCCCAAGAATTCCCAGCAATTTTTGCGTGGGGTTACTTAGTTTGGTGTGCAGAATGCTTAGTGAAGGGTCCGTTTACACCATGTATGTGAAGCGAGTATTTTTAATGTGAAATTCGACGTATTTACGTTATACTCACACCGCGCGCTCGTGTTAGGGATTTTAATTGAAATGATCGACACGCCCTCTTGCAATACAAGATCTACCTATATTTACTCACCTTCAACCAATCGCCACGATACGCCATCTATCACCAATACCACAAACAATACGCAACAACTCTGAACAGGCGACCGCGGTCACTGAGTCATTATCAGTCCACTGTCCTAGGCACCTTGTAGGTAGTCAAAAATATGTTTTTTTTTTTACCAATACCCAAAGTAGCAGATAGCAGTAGCAGAGCAGTTCTCTTCAGCAGTGACAGTCTGTTAAAAAGGTGACTGAAGCAGGAAAGGCGACCCGGTGGTTTTGGCGCTATTTGGGAGGGCCCTATGGTCAATTTTCCCTAAGTATCTGCAATGGTAGGTTTTGCGATCGTTGGAGCGCAGTATAATGTATCCAAAGGAATTTCTTTGAATAGCATACCGATACAACCTACCTGCACTCTACACTACACTGATATTGTTAAAATATCTACATTATCATCATGATAAGGCCACGCCTGTAGTCCCCGCAGGTTTAGGTAGAGGTCTACCTATCTACACAGTACACCCTCATTTCGCCACTTATGTTTCAAGTCCCATGTAACCGGGTACAAATCCAGACTTCGTAGTTACTACTGGGAAGTTTCTGATCCTGATGGAAAAACGCAAAAACACTGCCCGACCCTGGGAATCGAACCCAGTACCTCAATGCTCAGCAGTCGTGCTTGCGACCATTACGACGAGGCAGACCCACTCGTCTTGTAAATTATATTACACTAGCTTCTGCCCGCAGCTTCGACCGCGTGGTTATCGAAACGAGAACGTACTACTACGAAATTTAAAAGTTCTAACACTGTGTCCTTACCCATCAGTCTGTCCGTGTGTCACTTCCAACACACGTAAAAAAGTAACGCACAGACTTATAATATTAGTGCGGATGTCACTGAAAGTTAAAGCAAGGATGTGGAGCGGAACGCTTGGAAAAAGTTTAGCGCTCAAACTTTTCCTTCAATTCTTACCTATTTCCTAGAGTGTGTGTGTGTGGGAGGGTAGATGCTTCGAGCGAGCCCGACCTCTAACTTGGGCGTAACTCTCAAATAGCTCTTAGGCAACCCGTATGTGTTTCAAGTAAGTTAGGGTTTATGGGTCTAATTAGGCACATCTGTTTAACTTCAAAACAGCTACCTACGTAACCTAAGTGTTACTGGCTATAACCAATTTTTATTTCACTTGCGTATAACAACATGTGTTGCCTTTTCTTTAGCATTTTTTTTTTAGGACGGGAAATCAAATGACCCGGAAGGGAGTGTCAGACTTGTACTGACTAAAACCCATCCATGTTCCTTATTTGCCCTTTGTGTTCCAGGGCCGCGGTATCTCTTTCGAACAGTCCCGCAGCTCCGGCAGGCATCGGCCCTTGCCTGGTTGCTGACATCTCTTTGAGGTGCGCGTGGAACACGAACGCGCCATCGACACGGTCTGTCGTAATAAGACGGCCGGACGGCGAGCTAGCCCATTACTCACCGTCCACAGTGGACGGAAGCCACCACGTGGCCCCCGACGCCCGGGGCATCTTCCGCGGCGGCTGGGACGTAAGTTCTTTCGGTCTCACGTCCCGCCATCTCCTTCGCTAGCATGACTGCTTCGCAGAAGGAGGTGACGACTTCCCATTCCCTCTCGCTTCGGACCATGGATTGAACCAGGGCCGGACGCGAGAGGTCGCAGCCGCCAATCGCCGCTACGAAGACACAGCATGGTTCAACTCTTATCTGAATAACAAGACATGTTAATAAGATTAAATAGCGTGAATAGAATGATCTTCATTTTCCCGAAGTAGGTAATGTAGTAACCAGTAATGGTTTATTTAAAAATTCTACTTTTAAAAACGATAGATAAGATCTTCAGTATGATTGTGCTAGACAATATAATTTAAGAGTTAGTCAACGAAACACAAACTTGACCATCTTTTGACGCGGTCGGGCGTACCTATCTTTGGTAACTTCACAAAGAAGTTTACATCTACTACGATTACGTACTACAAAGAGCTTTATCTATACTACTTGCTACTAGATCATTAATACGAAGATATCTAAATTCAATTCAGATATATATCTTACCTTCATCAATTTAAATGTAAATAGACTTGAAGTAAGTACTTCAAACATAAAGTCGAGCAACTAAACACAGATCTCATAACGACGAGGCTGCAAACTTTCAGATATTAACGACGACGGTTTCTAAGAACTTCATCTTAACTTAGCCTTCAGTATTATTTTATCGTAGCTCTCATATTTCATTAAAGTACCTACTTAGCTGGGAAATACTTAATTGGCTAATTTTGTACACTTTCTAGAAGTACTATTTGTGTAGTTCAAAAACATCACTGGCTTTCGTGGACTACACAAAGCACTAGACTACACAAAGTATTCAACACAGAGCAGTATACGCAGCCTTAGGCGCGATTTATACAGAAACAGCGTTAGGTGAAGCCGCAGCGCAGGCGCAGCGCATACATGATGCCGTTTCAAAACGTTTTCGTACAAAATGTAAAGTAAAGGCGCGAAAATTATATTTATTTTATTTATTTATTATTAACTTACACACACTATCTTTACAGGATGACCCCAATACAATAGTGGTTTGACCCCATTACATGTCTAATTGTAATTACACACCAAATAAAATCAAGTTACGGCTAATACTTAAAAATCTAACAATAAAAATCTTAACACAGAATATTATTATCTAAACATAACTAACACAATTATACACGTGTATGTATAAATTCGCCTAACGAAGTCAAGATAGAGGAAAGTTTTATAGACATCTCACAAAAAATTGTACACCCAAAGTTAAACTGTATTCTATTGGGTCATTATTTAAAATCGTCAACGAAGTAAAACAGAGTAATCCACTCTCTCTCTCTAACTATGTATCAGCACACTCCATAAAGTTTTTAAAAAACTTGCAGAAAATTGGACCATGTAAGGCGTTCCGATCGGTGATAAAATGCCATGAAACCTTCGCTTTGCAGACGAAATTATTCTTTTTGCGTCTGAGGCAGGCCAACTACAGCAAAAGCTTCAATACCTGAGCACTGCAAGCCTTGATGTTAGACTCACGATGAATCGGAAGCACCTGAAAATACCTGGGCCAGCTGGTTTCCTTCTCCAACAACGAAAAGGAGAAAGAGATCGACCGTCGACTCGAATATGCTTGGAGAAGCTACTGGTCCATAAAAGCGCTTATGAAGGACGACCTTCCTATCTCACTAAAACGTGACTGTGTCCTGCCTATCCTAGCCAATGGCACTCAAATCTGAACTTTGTCTGAACTCCGCAAATTTGCCACAGAGCGATAGAGCGTAGAATTTTAAATATCAAAATCACTTTAAGAAGGAAGTTATTACCTTAAAAATTAGTACTTAAAAATAAACTTGCGAAAATTTGGAACTTTGACCTCCAATATCTCCGTAACTAGAACGTTCCCACGTATGATCCAGTACAAAAAATTATCGCAATGACGGGGAGAACTACTCAGAACAAGTGTCTTTCGGCTTCATTAAAGGTATTTTTAAACCATTTATTTTAGCTGTGACATATATACAGTCTTATAGTCATAAATTGAACTTTTTTTTTTTAAACCAGTTTTTATTAAAATAAAACCAAGAAAATTAGGTTTATAAACCCGTATACAAAGTTTCGTGTCCGCGTTGTTAACCGCTGAGGAGTTCCCGCGTGAGGACTCTGTAACTGATTGACCGGGGAACGCAACATAAGAAAGCCTTTGCCCAGAAGTGGAACAAAATAGGCTATCATAAAAAAGGTTAGACAACTTGCACAAAATCCCAGCTCCTTTTAGGATTGCTACGGCGTAGCTGACGCGGCGTAGACAAGAACCTACGGGGTTGTAGCAAATGGGCTCTACGACCGCTACGCGTTACGCCTACGAACTTTGATTGGATATTTTTTTTGTTCGGGACTGATTAATTTCTTGATTTACTTTTTAATTAATGTTAAATGATCCCATGGTTCAACTTTTAATCAACATAAGATTTAATTTAATTAACAAAATAACGAAGTAGATCTATCTACCGAACATTCTTTCTTTTCTTCCAACTTCAACATTAGCGGATTAAATGGATCTACCCAATTACTTTGGATCAAATCTAATATAACAGAGAGTTCGCTGGGTAGGTAGGTAACAAGGTACTTACGTACATTTTGCTTCCAGAAAGATTTTATATGTCTTATTGTGTAGCCGGTGCAATTAGGAAAATAAATCATTCATTCTATGATTTAGTACTTCCTAACAGGCGCCATCAATATCATATTTTTGCAGGTACGTTCGTGACATTACCCAAAAATAAGCTATGGAATGTTCTTAAATGCTCGTGATGTGAACGCACATATATAAAAAAAACTTTTTTGCAAAAAAAATAACCATCCTCAAAAAAAAAACATTAAAAAGTGGAAAATAACTTTACTTTCGGAAGTCGTTGACTTTTGTTTGTTTCATTGTCTTTTTGGGCCACCAAGTTTTTATTTTACCCTTTTTAGTTGTCCTATCTCACACAAATCCTTGTCAAGTATCAATTTTACATTGAAGTTTTAGCGACATCACCCACATACGCGATGAAGCATGTGCAATGTATATTACAGAGAATAACTCATAAATAACCGAATCAAAGTTAATAAAGTTTATATTGGAGGTCCCATATAAACTTTATTAACCTCGCGAGCATCTTCTACCATATGAAAAAAGAATCACTAAAATCGGATCAGTAATCACAGAGAAATCTGTGAAAAAGATTACAAACATTTGTTTTATATTTTACTTTTTTATATAATTTTTGTATTATTGTAATTTCATCATTTTTTTTTGTTTTGTCCTGTGTGGGTCTAATAAATGGTCTTTCTTAAAAAAAAAGAAAAAATAGATGCTGGTGGAATAATTAACCACCTCCTTTTTTATAAGTCGGTTAATAAACATAAAGAACGGAAGAAACAAAAGTGATAACTTATTATTATTCACCATACGAACAGCAGCAGTAATTAACTTTACAGCATCATAAACACGTTTTAATAAAAAAATATTGCGAGCATCTAATAATAATAAAACAGTTAATTAATCTACCAGCAATTTGTATGCAGTCAAGTCATGGTGAAAAATTTAATTAACTAAGTATACCGTTTAATATTGAGTAATTTGTCTGTGAAACCAATTAAGAGAGACTAATTACGTGCGCGGGTGGCACTGTGTTACTCCGTGCTCAGAAGCGTGTTGTTGATTTTCGAGCTTTCCTTGTTGTTATTACTGATGATTGGTGATTATTGCACGAACTGATGACTTTTGGCAATTGAAGTTACCCGACTTCGGTAAGATAATATCATGCATGTATTGATCGATGGTCTAGCAGGGGTTTGTAATAAATACACCATTCTTATTTAACAATTTTTATTTATTTATTTAACAATTTATGTACACACTAAATACAGAAAAGAAGAAAGGAACAAAAAATAGTACAAATAAAAATATAAAAAATAGTATTTCTGAAGAAATCTCCTTCCAGCATACCTGCGAAAGGAGATACTAAAAAGAGATGTAGACATAGTGTGTAAAAGAAGAAGAGAAAATGGAATACATAAAACGTAAAGCAGAACTATTTAAACATAATAATATAAGAATATATTCTTCAGTCATGTTAGATTCTTAAAAGGGGCAGGAGGCAAACTTGTTGCCAATAACCGAGCAGGGGGTTTAGAGATGGCGCTAGACGACCTGTACAGCTCTGTCTCTTTCCCACACTGGAATTACTCCTGCTTTAAGACGTCATGGTAGGCCACCAGGAGGAACTGAGCGGAGGAGCTCGTGGCAAAATAATAAAAGCCGCTCGGGTTGATCTTTAGGTTAAGCCGTGCTTGCTTAGGTTGATCCGTGGATGGGTTGACCACCCATTACATACCGAGTTACCTCCGTGCCTCGGAAAGCACGTTAAGACGTTGGTCCCGGCTGTCATTTGTAGATCTTTGACAGTCGTTACAGATAGTCAGTGGCCCAACAAGTCTGACAACCAATCTTACCAAGGGTTATCGTATTACCCAGTACTAACTGGGTTGTGGAGGTCAGATAAGCAGTCGCTCCATGTAAAATACTGGTATTGAGGTGCATCCGGTTAGACTGGAAGCCGACCCCAACATAGTTGGGAAAAGGCTAGGCAGATGATGGTAGGCCACCAGGTCAAAATTCCGACTTTGGATTGCTACTATTAAATTCTTACGGAGAAAACCCAGTAGCACTGGTTGTGTGTGAGTGTCGTGATCACTAGACGGTCGAGACAGTTAATGAAGAAACAGACGTTTATTAAATTGCTTCTATTTGTTCATTACAGCTAGATTGAAACGTGCGAGAGTGTTACCTGCAACGGCGCTGTAGATAGTTCATATTAGTAGCAATTTATTTTTTACAGAAAATGCACGGGTTTATAATACGTTCATGGAAAATGAATTTGTTTTCCGGATAGATTATGATTCGGCAGCGAAAAGCACTAGCGCCGTTGACAAAGTTCATGAACCTTAGCTTGCTCATAAATTATGCCTCCAATCAAATCCAATTTAAGACTTCCCTGGGCATAATATGTCGTTTCGCGAGTATTTGCACCTTATAAAGAAGTACTATTCAAATGGAAACAAACAAATAGTGTTTACTCGGGAAGGCGAACTGTTTCACTAAAAGCTTTATTTCATACTAGGTTCGCGTGAAATTATTATAAAAAAATTATTTATTTATAACCAACTTATACTTACAGTTTACACCACACATACAAGTTATTGATTGAACATAAAAATCAGAATAAAAAATAAAAAATAGTAATAAAATTATTAAGTAAACAGTATACGAAGAATAAACAAAACATTTTTAGTAGGCAGAATAAACACAATGAAATAACAATAAAAATGAACAAAACTCGTAGCATCATAAAACTATATATTTTTTATTAGGGATACAATTTGTTTACCCCGAGGAGATAGTACTGGGAGTGGCAATGGACTACAGGTATTGAGAAGCAGTGTTGGGGAGTCTCAGTTCAGTACTTGCAAAAATATCTATGGATTCTTCAAACATTAAAATGTTATTAATATGTAAGAGCTAGAAATAGCGGGCTAAATAAATAAATTAAATTTTATAATAAAATAAGTTGCTTCCCTTTTTTAATTGGATTTTGTTAACAACTAGCTTATGCCCGCGGCTTCGCCCGCGTATAATTCGGGAATTGCCCACGGGATCTTACTTCTGAGATAATAAGTAATCTTTGTGCTATACCAGACTGTAATCTATCTCTGTGCCAAGTTTCATCCAGATCTGTTCAGCTGTTCTGGCGTGATTGAGTAACAAACATCTATCCATCCAAACTTTTGCATTTATAATAGTTTGTGTAAGATATATTTATGTGTAAAATTTGTTTTTCCTTTTAAAGTTGAATAGGTAATACAGAGTAGTTAGTTTATGTATTTAATTTGCTTTTTGCTTACTTATCAATTACATTACATATGTGAAATATTATAATAACATATTGGTATATTATTATCTTGGTTTGAGATTGGACCCCGGTGACGACAATTAAATGATTCATTAGGAATCTATTTATTGACATAATACACTTACATAATATTTAATATCAATGTCTCGTACCACGAGTCAACGCGAAAATCGGGATTTCAAATATATTTACAGACACGTTTTCCTCAGAAAAATCCTACCTTATTAATAATAGGTAAATCGCCCGTCTACGTGAGTTTCGAAGCCGTTTTGAGTCTGGTGGGGGATGATTTTGGAAAAACTGTGATACACGTGTCTCATAATTTAAAGTAAAGAGTGTGTACACCAATTTTCGAGTCAATCGACCCAGAGAATATTAAGTTTCATAGAAAATTCAACCAAAATTTTTCTTAGTGGAGACCTACTCTTTACAAAGAATACACCCTCCAAATTGCATGTCTCTAGGACCAGCGGTTTGGGCTGTGCGTTGATATATCAGTCAATCAGTCAGCACTTTGAATTTCATATTGGGGGATGATTTTGGAAAAACTTTGATCCAAGTTCCTCATCATTTTGACTGAAGAGTACTTACACAAATTTTCTAGTCAATCGACCCCGAGTATAGAAACACAGAAAATTCAACAACCCATTTCACCCTCTTAGGGGTGGAATTTCAAAAAACCCTTTCTTAATAGATATTTACTCTTCATAAAGAATACACCCTCCAAATTTCATGTATTTAAGACCAGCGGTTTAGGCTGTGCGTTGATATATCAATCAGCCAGAGAAGACATTGAATTTTTAATTGGGGGACGAGTTTGGAAAAACTGTGATACACGTATCTCATAATTTTAACTGAAGAGTAAGTACACAATTTTTTAAGTCAGTCGACTTCGAGAATAAAAAGTTTCACAGAAAGTTCATCATCACATTTCACCCTCTTAGGGGTGGAATTTCGAAAAACCCTTTCTTAATGGATACCTACTCTTCACAAAGAATACACCCTCTAAATTTCATGTCTCTAGGACCAGTGGTTTGGGTTGTGCGTTGATATATCAGTCAGTCAGTCAGGACTTTGAATTTTATATGTGTAGATTTCAAGGGTTTTAATTTTTTTGCACCGAACCCTATTATTTGTTTAAAATAAGAGTAATAAGAGCTTAAGTTAGACCTTATAACATTTAGCTATCTGCCAGTAAAAGTCCTGTTAAAATTGGTCCAGCCGTTTCGGAGATTAACCGGAACAAACAGACAGAAAGACAAAAATTTAAAAACGAATGTATTTTTGTTTTAAGCCTTATGTATTTTCATATGCATTCAGAAAAAAGCTGTTATTTTGATATTAAAAACAGACCCTTCAATTTTATTTATTTGTATGGATATACATTACATGTTATAGGTCTCACGAGACCAATCAAAATGAAAAGTACTAAACTTATATCATTAAATACCTACATACAAAAAGGTTTTTTGTCCTAAATAAGCAAGAACACAAGTATCGATGTGAAAATTGTTTACACATAGAAATTTAAGTTGATGAAAATCGAAAGTTTCCATTTAAGGTGCTTATTTCATAAGAACTCTAGTCAGACAGTTCGCCGATTTTCCATTTCTTTACGGATTATACCTGTCTCGTAAGTAAAAGTACCTATCAACTTAAAGATGTTCAACTAACTTTGAAGATCAAAGGGTCGCGGAGTCTTTACTCAAAAATATTGCTGTCTACATAACTCGCTCAAAAGGTTGTTGAGGCGCTCTCAAAAATGTAATTTTCGAACTTAGGGTTCCATTGAACTTTCGATGTTACCTCCACACTACCTATTTCTGTCTGAACTTTTCGGAGTTAAATCCCAATTTAATAGGAACTTTAAAGCTGAGTCTGGGGTTAATGCCTTTAAAATAGAAGAGGATGAGGAGAGGTTCCTAATAAAGTTTAGTCCATTGGCTCCTAGACGGTTGAATGTGGTCACCGGAGAAAATGTTAATTAACGGTCCGAACGTGTCAAAAGCAATAAGATCGTCTAGAGTCTAGACTCGTTCGAATCGTTAAATTATTGCTTTGTATTGATAACAAAGGACAGATAATAACCACATTTCAAGTTTAATAACGATTCATTTTGATTCTTAAATGGAGCAAATAGTATGAACAGTTGAGTTCATTTCGTGTGAAAAGACAGTGGACACAAAAGTGTATTGTATTCGGAGCTTTTGAACTAAAATGTAGTTTTAGCCAACCGCCCCACATGCGACAGTTAACGCCACGGCAGATAAAATGGCTGCCTTTTAATAATGCCTGGAGCTGCTTTCAATGGGCTTTCAATATTTCACCACTTGTTTCCACGAAAGTAAAATGGACTATGGTTAAGGGCCCAATCTACCAACTTTGACAGCCCGTCGAAATATTCGCGAAGGTTCACAATGTTTTTTTGACTAAAGGTATTAATGAATTGAAATTATTTTTAGTGCAATATAATATTGTTTACATGCTTCATAACAACGTATTTTTTTAAAGTTCATAAGTCTCGTTCCTGTTGCGTAAACCAAGCGTTGAAAAGAGGTCTCTGGCTCCTGTTTCCGCACTCCTTCCGAGGCAACTACAAAGTCTATCGAGCCAATAAATACTTTTATATCCTTGTCTTCAAAGTTGGCCCATTACTTTTACCCTCCTTTTTTAAGTCGGTTAATAGGCAGGTAGAGCAGCTTTAGCATCATCTCAAATAATCTTAGTACGACTAAAAAAAAAATCTTACATTAAAAACATGTATTTAAAAAAAAACCATGATCCAGAACAAATAAATGATCGCAATGGTGGGGAGAAGTAATACCTTTCGGCATCGTAATGGGTATTTTTGCAACCAATCGTTATTTAAGCCTAAAATATTCGTATTCTCTAGGTTGGTATACCGTAATCTATGCGGAAATGTTAGATAATCGCCATTAACAGAGCTTGGCACTTATAATTATCATCCTTATCGGAGGACTGTTAGGGACGCTGATGTAAAAAAGCTTCGGTTACAAAAATGTATGTGCGGCGCAGGGGTGGCGGCCTCGCCTTACGAGTAGTAAGTCGTGGGTTCGAACTTAGGCGTATTAGTTTGTGTAATTTATTTCATCACCACTGCTCTCAAGACGGTGAAGGAAAACATCGTGAGGAAACCGGCATGTCCTCCATGAACCAAAATTCGATGACATCTGATATCTACCAACCCACACTAGGCCCGAGTGGTGTATTATATTATAGAGAGGAAGCCTGTGTCCCAGCGGTGGGAACATTATATGAGAAAGTGACGGGTGTCTGGGTACAAATGCAACAACTAAATTACAGATTTTATTGATTCGGGTACAGCAACGGGCGGACTATTAATATTATGAATGTAATTCTACTGCAATGAATACGAAAAGAGAATCTATGAACATATATTATAAACAACAAAGTATCCTTTATACAGCACTGAAAATCGTTTTCTTTCGTCAAGTTTTACGATGTTATTCATGGAAATAAGCGGTTAAGGCTAAAGCCGAGTTGTGCACAACTCGGAAATTCCCTGCAAACAAAAAAAAAATCGTGTGTGCGGAGACCTCCCCATTTGACCCCTAGACGTATTTAGATTATTTTAGATGATGCTAAAGCTGCTCTACCTGCCTATTAACAGACTTAAAAAAAGGAGGTTATCAATTCGACGCTATATTTGTTCTTATTTCCAGGAACCACCATACAATGACGTATATTTGGGGGACAGACGTTTGCGCGACTGGACACTTGCGCATCAGAAAAGCCTGTGAGATTCGTTACTGACATAACATAACATCACGCTTGATATTACTTGAACGGTTGAGTCGTAATCGTGAATAAGTCCCAGACACGAAGGAAGGTAATAGTTATGCTGCTGTTTTTAATTCTTGATTTTAATTAGTGACAATTTCAGTGTTTTCTAAAAATGAAAATCCAAGATGGCGGCCATGATTTTTTTTTTTATATTTGGCCATAGGTGTAATTTTCATGGTTTTCGGGGTTACTGATAATGAAAATGATGTCAGAAAGAATATCCAAGAAGGCGCTGACGAAGATTTTCAGTTTTTTCCTTCATGAGTGTCGTTAACATGGCTTTCGGGGTCGCTGATACCGAAACTTATGAGCCAACTTTGAAGACAAGGTTATAAAGGTATTTATAACATCGATAGATTTTGTGATTTAGCCTCTGTTGCCTCGGAAAGAGTGCAGAAACAAAACTCGGATTCACGTTGGGCGCGAGAGACCTCTTTTCAACGCTTGATTTACGCAACAATAACGACTTTTATAAAATTTAAAAAATTACGTAGTTATTAAGCATAAGCATAACCAATATTATGTTGCACTAAAAATAATAGCAATACATTAATAACTTCAGTCAAAAAAATATTGTGATCATATTTCGACGGGCTGTCAAAGTTGGTAGATTGGGGCATTAACTTTATGATCACCTTTTCTCGTATCCACGTTAAAATTCTCATATTTTTCATTCATGGGACTCTGATAAGAGTCTATTTAATTTTGCTGCTTGTTATTTTTATACGAGCTGATAAAACTTTACTTACCTTTTGCTGATGAAAATTTGATGCTATTGCTTGTTCATGTTTAACCTTTTGAACGCCAGAGCATAAGCGCACGCACGTGCCCTCCACGCCAAGCCACAATTTCACCGCAAATACCTACAAAAAGAATAGGGATTCCAAAACTATTTAGTTGTTTATTTAGTGTTAGCGTGTGTTGGCGTTGGCGTCAGGAGCTTGTGGCTAAATAATAACAGCCGCCCAGGTCGATCTTTAGGTTAATCCGTGCTTGCCTTGGTTGATCTGTGGATGGGTGACCACCCATTACATATCGAGTTTCCTCCGTGCCTCGGAAAGCACGTTAAGCCGTTGGTCCCGGCTGTCATTTGTAGATCTTTGACAGTCGTTACAGGTAGTCCAAAGTGGCCCAAAAAATCTGTCAACCAGTCTTACCAAGGGTTATCGTATTACCCACGAGTAACTGGGTTGTGGAAGTCAGAGAGGCAGTCGATCGATGTACAATACTGGTATTCAGCTGCATCTGATGAGACTAGAAGCCGTTGGGGTCGGCTTCCAGGCTTCCGTAGTTGGGAAAAGGCTAGGCAGATGATGATTTATGTCGTTGCCCTACAGGGCTCGCGCTTGCTTGCCACGTATATGTGACAATGGCGTTCAAAAGTTAAAATAAATTCTTTGTTTTATTAGACTAAGCTACAGTCTGAGTTGTTGCCAACAAACGCTACCGCTTGCATCGCTACGCAGAGATCGCAAGCCTACGCGCATCATAGCACCAGCCTGTTCATCATCATCTGCCTAGCCTTTTCCCAACTATATTGGGGTCGGCTTCCAGTCTAACCGGATGCAGCTGAATAACAGTATTTTACATGGAGCGACTGCCTATCTGACCTCCACAACCCAGTCTGTACTGGGTAATACGATACCCCTTGGTAAGACTGGTTGTCAGACTTTTTGGGCCACTGACTGCCTAACGACTGTCAAAGATCTACAAATGACAGCCGGGACCAACGGCTTAACGTGCTTTCCGAGGCACGGAGGAAACTCGGTATGTAATGGGCGGTCACCCATCCACAGACCAACCTAGGCAAGCACGGCTTAACCTAAAGATCGACCCGAGCGGCTGTTATTATTTAGCCACGAGCTCCTCAAGCACCAGCCTGTTATACAATAAAATTATAATAATTTTATACACCTATGCTTACTTACGCTAGCTTTTCCCGCACATTGTGCATAACGCGTAGCATATCATTCTGCCAAACACAAGTGCTGCTCAAACATAATATTGAGGAAAACGCTGACTACGACAAGGTAATATGAATGTAAAAGTCATACTTTCTAGTTGTCTTTTGCTTTGCAAATAAATAGGTAAGTACTAATGTTTTTTTTTTATAGTACTTCTACTTAAAGTCCGAAATAATTTGGAATTCGTCTTCACAACAACCAAACCTATTTTTCATTGTGTAAATTAAGGCAATGAAATTACTGAAAGACGAAAGGGCCTAGCAAATGTTTTTATTTAATTTTCCTGAAAACAAATTCTCAGAATTAACGTGATATTTTTTGTTTACTGAAATGTTTTGAAGATTAAACGCCTCAGTTTGGAAAGAGATCTTAGAATATTTTTAAAATACAACAAATATTTGCTGTATAAGTGGAAACGCTCGATACAATGTACATAGTTCGAATTGGACACTGGTTTTAAAGTCTGTTGATTAAAAATGTTTTCCCATTTTCATTACTTACGCCATTATGAAAAAAGCAAAAAAAAAGTGGTAGTAAAACATTTCCTCGAACTGAGGAAAACGAAGGTAACTTTAATAATTACAAAGCTCGGAGAGCAGCAAGTCTCATTCGCAATTATGCAACTGCTCACGTTGAGTTGTGAAACTAATGAAACAAGCGAATGCACCGTGTGCCCATGATGAAACCATACACATATTATGTTTATTAATTAAAGAAATGCGAGCGGAGCGGAGGCATTTAATAAGCTTTATTTTATTAAGGTACTCAAAATATACTGTTCACGTTAAGTTTTTACTTAGATGTCTCATTTACTTATGAAGTGTAGTCTAAGATCTACATAATGTAATTAACTAGCTACGAAGTAATTAGAAGAGATGGACCGAAATTCGGTTCACATTCGATAATACCGAAATTCGGCTTCGTTTACCGAATTTCACTATTCAGCCAAAGTTCGGTTCGGTCGAATACTCGATTCACATACCGAATATTCTGTCTATCTACAGATGGACAGAATGTTCGGTACTTAGTTATTTTAAGCATACCTGAAAATAGCAAAAGAATATGAAGGACTTTGTTCATAATCCCGTCCCCACACTCGAACAGTCATAGTCAATCACGGAAGATATCCCGTAAGTGACAGTATAAGTTTAGTTGTAAACCGTGAAAGCTTAAAACAGTATTAGTCATAGTCATACTTGTTAATATGCTGCAAAGAAACCAGAAAAAGACTGGCTTTCTCAATTGATAAATCGACGGGATGTTTTACAAAATAGGTTCTGTTAGCTTTATAAGTTAGGTTAGCTCAGCGAGTTAAGAATGATTACCACCAAGCGCATCGGATCGGATCGGTACGGATTTTATAATCTTTAAACGATATTAAATCGTGTACACAGTATTTAAAGCTTATATTACCAAGCCGCGCACAGCAGCTTGACCGCGGAAGTCTCCCGCGACACGCGATCGTAGCCGAAAGTACGCTGCGACGCGCGATCTACTTCGTTCGCCTGTCGTGGTATCCGACACGGTAGGAATGAAACTATTTGACTAGACGCAGAAACGGATACGCTCGCAAGCCACGGTATGGAGCCGATCGTATGCGTCGACATCGTGCCTGACGCGATCGGCTGTCGCCGCATCCGTTTGTATCTTTTCCGATCCGATGCGATGCCAGCCGTTTGGTGGAAATCATCGTTTAGGTTACCTACCTCAGTAAGTTAGGTCAGGTCAGTAAGTTAGGTTTGGTTCCAGTAATAACGACCATAGTTAATAGTTCAGTTTTACAATACCACCAATATTATCAATGTACCCACATCTCTGAATATCATCATAATTAGTAAGATAGTTTATGTTACATCAGTAAGTTAGGTTCCGTTCTATACGACCACCCAATAGTATCAATAAACCCACTTTGACAGTGGCGGATTTACCGGCAGGCTGAGTAGGCTTGAGCCTAGGGCGGCAGATTTTTGGGGCGGCAAATTTGGGGACCGATTTTTTTTTCTTGCTACCTCGTAGAAATCAAAAAGATTTTGGCATGACGGTTTTCTGATGTTTTACAGATAGAAGTCTGCAACAAATTTTGCCGATGACGTTCCCCTCTCACTTGTCATTTCGCACATTCCGAGTAGCAATCTTCCATATTCTAGAGTAAAACAGCTAGTTCGCCGCCCCCCAACCAGTAATCGGTAATATACCCAAAAAATATTTTACGTGCAATTTCAACGAAATTGTTGAATTGTAAAAATAATGTAGGACATGACAATTGTAGAGGCAAGGGCGGCAAAAACTGTACAGCCTATACCTTGAAAACTTGTAAATCCGCCACTGCACTTTGACTTATGAATATCATCCCAGTTAGTAATTTCGAATCTGTTGGACTACCACCACACATAGGTACAGCCGGCTAGAACTAGGTGTAACCTTACTTCGGCTTTTAGCCGTAACATATACATACCTACGTTATAATAATAAGCACGTTACTCTTTCTCGCAGCTGCTGTTCAGCTCTTGCTCTAAAAGCAGTAATTAACATTGTATAAACTAAAGAAAAACGATGTACATTTCAGAAATTTCAATACATTACAGGTACGTGAATACTTTTGACCCAATTCGTTCAGCTGTTTTCGATGACCGAGAACAAAGGGCCGTTCTTGACGTCAGATAAAGTGTGATGGCTGTTATTTTTAACGGCAGAACGACGCTATAAAATACAGAAAGAATGGTAGAAGAATGGTGGAAGTAATCCCGGAGTTGAACGCTATTGTGGACGTTGTAACAATGCTGTGATTAATGATATGAAGACCCACTGAAGGCTTCATACACGGAAATTGTGTGTCCCTTAACAAAACACACGCTATTGTCAGTTGTGGCGAGTAGGCAAGTTGTGGCGAGTAGTTTCCTTCAGATCAAAGTTTATGATGGTTTCAACAATAAAAACCGTAAATATGATGTGTGTCGCTTTAGTTAAGTATTTTATAATAAACGTTATCTTGGACAGGGCGCTATTCGGATTAACATGTTTAGAGTTTATTCGTTTAAAATAGAGATCAAAAGTTACATCATGACATCATATTTTTTTTATAAAATGTGTACCTACAACTACGAATGAGTAATTTACCTTACCTTACCTGCTTTCAGCATTCGCTTGAAGCATGACTGTATGACTACAAGTAGAACCTACCCATACGCTGACCAACGTCCTGTTCAATTCATTTTATCGAGTGGCTCCACTCGAACGGCCCGTTCATCCAGTTTGACATGTTCTATTTTCCGGGATTTCGTGCCTCTGAAACGTGAAAAATCCCGTAATAATACTCTTATCGTCCGCGCATTGGGTCCATTACTGTGTTTTCATAATGGAAATCGATACGACTACAAACTTGAGGAAAGCTTTTATCGATGTGAGAGCCCAATGCAAGCACTTGTGACGTTGTGACCTCGGGTTTACTAGGACTTGATACCGCGGGCGGCGAAATTATATTAGAGTTACCATAATTTTCGTTTTGCTTGGTTAGATACTCAGCTACACGCCAGCGAAGTAATTCGTGTAACAGTATTAAAACGATCAACCTTTAGATACTGCGTACCTACCTACTCTAAACATTATTTGCAATATTTAAATTCAATGTTTTTTTTCTCATAAAAGCTTTTCGAGAACCAAACGCAAACACGTTTTATAAACTTACGTATACACAGACACGTCTCACGCTCATATTTACAAACATTTATTACGTTGCATAAAGGGAAGCTCAGCTTCAGTGAGCGTAGAAACTGAAACAGCACTTGTTATGCTATCAATCATGCCGCGCATGCTATTATGAGCTCTATTTTTATCTACATAACGCCAAGAAAAGATACACAAGTTGACAGGACGCATATGCCTGTGAACGTTATAGTTTACACAAGAGGTACGTTCTAGGACACATTTATCGATACAGCGTTTAGAGCGTAAGAGTGAAAAGGCAATAAATTACGTAAAGTTTAGCCCGTAACGGCAATTCTCCCTTGTCCACTGCAAATCCCCTAAGAATAATTTCGGTCCTTTACCCTTCGTGCTTTAAAAATTCCACTTATAAAAATCCACATAAATCTCATGCGCTTTCCTGGCTAGTAAGCGATTGCGAAGTGGGGATACCTGTGCAAACAAGGGAACGTTTTGTCATAATATGGATGGTTACACATTAGTCGCCGCAGGGCTAAGGACAAAAGGGTATCTGAAGTAGCCAAAGTACCTTATTCCAAACCCAAACACAGCAAAGTGCTAAACTAGCGAAAGTACACAACAGCCAGCTCACCAGATGTATGGAACACACAGCTCAGCTAACCCTCGTTTAAAGTTAACGAACATTTTTTAGTTACGTAGACGAATGAAACGACCAAATAAAATTCTAGTTATTTTTAATTGGGGCCGGATTTTATGTTAGAAAAGTAAAGAATTTGACGAGGACTAGTAAAATGGAATGAAATTAATGTATAAGTATACACTGCACAGCTATTTTAACAGTTTTTCTTTCACAGATGCTGGCTTTCCTAGGATCATCATCATCTGCCTAGCCTTTTCCCAACTATGCTAGGGTCGGCTTCCAGTCTAAACGGATGTAGCTGAATACCCATATTTTACATGGAGCGGCTGCCTATCTGACCTCCACAACCCATTTAGTACTAGGTAATACGATACCCCTTGGTAAGACTGGTTGTCAGACTTTTTGAGGCACTGACTACCTGTAACGACTGTCAAAGATCTACAAATGACAGCCGGGAACCACCCCAAGATAATCCAATACTTTTTTTATTTTCACGAGCAATTTGAGCATCTGAGCGGTTGGACTGTTACAGTTTACCAACAAAAATATAAGTAGGTGCTGAAAATGATCAACAAGCGTTGAGGAAACAGCCAAATGTCGAAATGAGGTAATTTTCCTTCAGTCAAATTTCCTTTTTACAAAGTCATTACCACTTTTGGTCTCCAGAGTAGGTCGATAGCTCATGATCATAAAATTATTTTGTTGAGAACAGATTTAATGAGCCAACAAGATTATAGCCTTCGCCGTAAACATTACATCTTTAGTTTTATTAAGTAAAAAGTTAATGAAAAATGGGAACAAAGCGCATATCGACCAAATCTTTTTAACCAGTTAATAATGAATGATGATCAATACGATTAGCAATGGGTTATGATCCTCCATGGTATACCAAAGAATATACTTTGGATTCGACCCGAATAAAATGAATATAATCCTCGAGATTTAGGTATATAAATATTCAACTATACCTTACCTACATTTTGTTCTGAAGGTTTTCAGAATAGAGCGATAAACTCTGAAATACAGTCAAAATATCGATAATTAACCGACTGCCAGGAGCAATAGATTATCAATATGGTTGGTTTTTCTTTTATGGTAGCTGATACCTACATTTTGTTCTGAAGCTTTTTAGAATAGAGCAGTAAACACTGAAATACAGTCAAAATATCAATAATTAACCGACTGCCATTAGGAATAGATTATCAATTTGACTGTTTTTTCTTTTATGGTAGCAGTTACCTACATTTTGTTCTGAAGCTTTTCAGAATAGAGCGGTAAACACTGAAATACAGTCAAAATATCTATAATTAACCGACTGCCATTAGAAACAGATTATCAATTTGTCTGTTTTTTTTAATGATAGCAGTTCGCTCATTAGCCGTAAAAGTTTCTGACACTTTTGTCTCACTTTTATTATTTGTAAGTTTAGTGAATTCAGTAAACGCGTCACCATTTTGAAGATAATTCAACTTTCATTACCCTGTCTCCCTTGTCAATCTTCTCTAATCCTGTTAAAGTTCGCCAGCATTTAAAGTTTCACTTGTTCGTCAAAGAAAAGGAAGACAACACAATGCCGGCAATCACAATTATTCACACGCAGTTCCTTTTTCTTAGTTAAAAAGTTCAAATTAATTTGCTAACAAGTCGACCTACCAAATTAATTAGAAGTTTTTAAGTAGACACAGCGTCAACACAACAAAGCTCCCCTGAATACGATAAAACGCTCGTTCCATGTAAAATTGTGCAATCGTTAGTACGAGTACTTGCAGCCAGCACTTACCATTTCTTTTTTTCAGATTTTATCACGAAAATTCTTTCACAAAGTGTTAAACACACTTAATGGAAGAGTTGTGACACTGAATGTGTTTTACGACACATAAAACTTTCAGAATGAATTATCTTAATGTATTAAGGGCGTAATAAAATTATCCATGGTCAATTTATTAGTATTGTTGTGCCACATGAATAGAGAATTATCGGATTTGGAAATTGAATAGGAACTCCTCAAAGGATTTATTACTAATTGATGAGAATGTCGTAACCTTCTGGGACTTACAATAAATAGATAGGTTTCCGTAGCTGACGACCATAAAGAAGCCCATCTAGGTACCCCCCCACTGATTTATCCTCAAAGGGATTTCCTAAACAAACAAAATTAGATCAGAATAATTCAAAGTAACGAAACAAAATAAATCCGATAAAACTCCCTGAAAGTAGCTGGCACAAAGAAAAATTTTAAGCTTCCAAATAAACGCTTTATTAGATTTTGCTGAATAAGGTACGAGGAGAGTTTTTACTGGGAGAAGCCGGCGACTGATGTGGTGACGGACGCCAGCGTGAGGTGCTGACTCCGGAGACGATAATGAGGATGTAAATTGGCGTGTGCGGCGCTGGCAGGGTGGTGTGGGCGCGGGTGGCCCGGGCCGCCCAACCTGTGGCGTATCTGTTGCGCGCCGCCGACCGCGCGCCCCGGCCCGACCTGGCCCGTCCCCGGCCGCACGCAGTCTGTGTCACCGCGCCGCCGACGCCGCCGCCGCCGCCGCCCGCGCGACGTTCATCCGAACACATACACTTTTCCGGTTCAAAACACGTGCATTATATCAATCTATCAGATAAATCTTCACGCTATTTGATTCCACATAAATCTACTGTTACTTTAACAAAAAATATCTTAATACAATATTTTATTTCTAAAGTTCTAAGTTCTTTTCCGATCTCATAAATTTGTTAAAAGTGTTTTTAAGTTGTTGTTTTCATCGGATCTTTAATCGCTGGATTTTTTTAAATGGTTTAAACTGGTCTCCGTTAGTGTAAGTATTTATTAAAAAGTTACTTAGTGAAGGAAATGGTTTTTATTTACAAAGACTGTAACAAATAGAAATTCTGTTTACCTGTTTATTCGTTGAAAAAGAACTTAATATTTTTATTAGACGTTTTTTCCATTCTTCTAAAAACTTTTCTATTCTCTGATTTAATGAGTGTAAATCGAAATACTTGTAAGTATGTTTTATCACCAAACCTACGAAACTATTTCCTTTTGTGTGATCTCTTGTTTATTATTTAACATAATGATTTCTCAGTTAAACCTCCATCATATTTATGTTTGTATCTATAAAAAATCTACATACTCTATTGTCTTATGAGCATTGAAAAAGCGGTTTTTTATGTTCAATTTTATATTGTTATTTCTTGAAAGTGTTTATGTATTAAGAAGTATTCCTATAAGGTCGCTACCAACACTTGATTAAAGTTAAATGATACCTATCCTTTTGAATGGGAACAAAATAGAGACTTCATTTAAACACAAGCATTTCCTCTCTTCTTGACAATTAATTAAAATCCTCATTATTTTAATTGAAGACTCCTAATACGTATTTACCTTTTACTGAAACACTGGGTTCCTGAGTAAACGTTCGTAAGAAAGATTTTCTTAAAAAAACTTTGTGAAAAATAAACCTAGTTTTTCAGATGAATTTCAGGTTTGTCTATAGGTTTTCTTCTGCTTGTTGTTTAATACAAAAGAACCTTAGTATCTACACACTTGAAGTTGAATATTGCTTTAACTTTTATTCGAATTGTTCTCCGTATCTCAATTCGACTTCTCCATATAAAGTTCCATTTTTCTCAAAGTTGAAATAAGCATAAGAACTCTTAAGTAAAGTCGCTTGTAGCTATTGCCTTGTCTGTCTTCAAAAGTTTTGCACAAAAGTGGAACATTAGGGATGTTGCTATTTGAATATTTTGCTCTCGGTTCAATTCGCAAGGAAATCATTATGTCCCTCAGGGTTCCGGACACCGATTTCGGGGCTCTTGCCACTCACTATTTACATTTACACAATAGAACCCTACCGACGGTACCCAAGGACATTATCTTTTGATTTCAGCGTTATGTCTCGTTTTATGTCATTTTGAACAAGGAACAAGGTGCATTTTATTGTTTTATGATGCGAGAACTATTGGTGATAATATTTTATCACGAATCTTTTATCAGTAAGAAAAAAATGCCTAGTGTCGTGTAAAAATATAGTTAATTGAATATTTTCTTTATTTTGACTCTATTTGCTGAAGAGAAGAGCTACATTTCCACGTGTGTTAGTTTGCAAGATACGACTATCCTGATGCAAGTTGATGCTTTATATATATAAGGTGCTCTATTAAAAACGAACCTGCAATCCATCACAACGAAGTAGTTCACTACTATCTGTTGCATAATATAACAGCGCAAACGTTATTGTTTCACGCGCTATCTTGTACGGCTACTTGAAAAATCATTTTTCATCGATAACTTTGTGCCATGTGCATACTACCGATTTACACTCATTGGAAATCAGTAGTATTTTATTTGTGTTGTAATCTGTTCTATCTTTTTTTCATAACAGTTAGCTTAAATATTTAGTCAAAAGACTTAAGGACTTAGGTACCCTAGGACCTCCTGGGATTACTACTTAGTCCGAATCTGTAGCAACAGCAATCTGCTCGATCCTCAGTCATTAAGCCCTGAACTTATCGTAGATAAGAACCATTATCTAGGTCCGATATCTAGATCGATACATGTAGTGTAGGTAGGTCCTCTACACATTTGTAATTCGGGTTTCAATACCACACTCGGTTACAATCGTTCAACAATCCCAGTTTCACGAATCAAGAGTTTATTTGATACACATATTTGGTAACGCGATTTATTTTCCTGTAATGTAAAGTTAATTTTTCTTTTTCTTACCTACCTAACAGGACCAGTCAAGAAACAAGGACGTTAGTTGTAAATGTGTGAATGTTCAGTGATTGACATTTGGAAGATTGCAACGAAGAATAAAGTGCAGTGTAGTGCGTTCGAGAAGTATCGTGTGCGGGTCCCGATGGCCGGCTCGACCCGGCCGCGCTAGATCGATCCCGCCACAGCGGCGCGGCTCACGTCGGTCAGTGCATCCCACCTACTACACCCTATGTAATCACTGTGCTGCACATCTGACACAACACAACACACGCCTACTTCAACACAATCGCGATAAAAAATACGATCATATCGTGAGTAACGCTAACACAAAGCACGTGCGCAAACTTTGCAGTTATGAAATTTCTAATTTAGATCGTGTTGTGCGTCGACTGTAAGGGCGCAGTTCAGGAAACATCGTTTATTGAAAGGATATTGAACTATAGAACAATACAAGTGATCGAGAAATCCAATTTGAACAGCTTACGAACGATTGAATTGCTGCTCATGTTTTGTCGATGATACGATGCCGTTTCTAATGTTGTTCTGTTCAACGATCTATCGCAATACTAAGGTGGACGCACAGGTATATCATGGAACGATGCCAAAACTTTTGTCTTCTGTTTATCTTTAATCAAAAGCGTAAATCTATAAATTAATCCTGTGTTTGTTGGTTAGAACAAAGCAGCGGTTACCGACACAAAAATACTTTCACTGAAATATCCCAATCATAAACCGGCATGGCCTGGGCAGCGGCTATTTATTTATTTTAGGCAATACTTACACGTTCTGCGGAAATATATTTATTTACGGTTAGAATAAGAGATGCTGGTGAAATGAGAATCACTCCCGTAACTTTAGATTCAGGTTGGAAAAGATATAATTGCTGTGTGTATTTATAAAACACCCGAAAATTACACCCTTTTTACAAAACATGCGTCCCACAGTTACGTCAGCAACTCGGCAGATGCGTATTTTAAGCTAGAATTAAATATGAATGTTTGGTTTCCAAACATTTGTAGATATTGATTTTATTATTTTTAAAAACTTAACCTTCACAGTATTTATTAACTTTTTTAAAAATATAAAAGGGAACCGAACCGACTGATACTGTTCTAACCATTAATTCGTTTCAACTTATCGAAAACATATAAACATGCATTATACTATCTCATACTTACTCAAGAAAAAATATAAAGCAGAAATCTTTTAGAATCGTACAAAACTCAACCCCCAAGGGTACGAAATGGATTCAAACCTATTTACACAATAATTTGTTGGCTATCCACACATTTTCAGAAAATGAAAGCCTAAACAGATTTATCCGACTCAGATGGGTTTGGCTAAAAGATTATAGCATGATAATGAGAAATAAATGAAAAGGTCCATTTTCTGGATCACTTTTATTTTCAACTCCAATATTATAGGGAAAGCTACCGTATCCCGTTAATATTGAAAAGCTTTATGAACCCGAAAGCTGAGGATAATCAAATATTTTTTATACCTGCTCTGTTGATTTTAGCGCAGTAATTTCATATTGATGTTAGCAAGGAAAGTGCGGAAGCAATCATTTCAAATATTAATCACGATATGCGTAACAATGTTGATAAATTTTGAATCGTACCGTGTAATCTGTAGATAACCGATTTAACGTACATTAACGGATATGTATTAGGGTGGTGGCGACAGTAGGTAGGTGTACCACCTGAATACGTTTTAGACTAATTTTAGGTACCTACCTACTTCGGGTAATAGTTAATTAGCCCCTTTGTTGCCAGTTAGGTTGCCACTCGTAACCTAATTCTATTTAGAAAATGAATTAATTTACTAATATAATTTACGTTGAATTTAGCCATATGCCTACTTACTTTCAAACATATCTTTCGCTTTCCTAAATGCTTATAAAACCTAGATGACTGTTTACTGAAATAATTAAGTCAATCAATAAATTGAGGAAGGTAACGACCTGACCTCGTATCTTTCTGGCTGCCTGACAAGCAGGAAAAAGTAAATCTTCAAAGAAAGACAGCGTTAGACATAGTAAAAATAACAAAACCGTTTCGTACAGTAAGTGGATATTGTGTTGATTTTGCACCTGGAAGATCTGAGAGATTTTAGTGTGAAAAATATGCAAAGACAGAGGTTGACTACCTACGAAAAGTAATTAAAAACGCGAGTACACAGCCCTCGGAAGTAATTAAGCAAAGATACGTCACATGACACAAGTGTTCCGAGTAGAAATTGTGTCACCGTTCTGTCAACCGCGCGAAAAATTCACGGTTCGCATCATTCGCTGCGGGCTGGAAATTATCACATAAATTAAGACAAGATCATTAAAATGTTATGTTGGTACACTGTTGTAGTGTCTGACATAGAGGTAAACACGGCTGAAAGCGCTGACGTTTTTACACGCAAATATTTAATTTAATTTAAATATTAATGTGCATACTTACATATTAATGTGATGTTAAACCGCCGCGGATGAAATGTATTGTACATTGTTTATTGGCTTAACACTTTTACAATAATATGAGTGAATTTACTTTGCGTCTATATCGTTTCTGGCAGATGCAGCTGGTACAAAGCCAGGTTTGTTGAAAAACACAGCTTCAAAAGCAAAACTAGCACTAGACAAGTGCACTTTAATAACTTTCTGAAACGAAAACTTTCAAACGGTAAGTACTAAGATAAGTACACGAAATTCATCTTCTATTTCCGTCGAGCGTTTTCTTACAATTTGTTGCGTTTCCGAACAACTTCGATAATATTTGTGAGGTTGTATTAGGTGTTGACATCAAGCCGCTGTCGGAAGATAGGTATTATTTATTAAGAATATTTTTTCGTGGACTGCCTGGAAGGAATTGAATGGGTACCGATATAGCAATGGAAATTATAATTCGATCTTATTGCCGGTCGATACTTAGTGTCCATTTTAGAGACGAAAAATGTTCCATATTTGCGTGACCTGTTAACCTGTGTATCTCCAATTTGTTCTGTTTATTCGTGCATTCTTTTCGATGAAGTACATATTTCAAGTTTTTTTTAAAGAATATTATATAATTTTCAATTTATTTTAAATACCGAATTTTAACACTAAGATTTATTTTTTAATTGCTAGCTGAGGTTTTTTCACAGATAACTGGGCATAAAAATGTTTAAGAAAACCACATTTAGTCAGCCATACTCAAACATTTTTGAAATATTCGATATTACTTTAACAAAACCGTGTCTTATCAGTATTTGTTTAACTGAATCAAATATCATAACCGCAGTAAATCACACAAACCGGACGGAATTCAATCTGACTGTTTGTCATTCAATCTCGCTTCGGTGAAGCATATAACTAAATATTGCAGTAAATGCAATATGTTACTTTAATTTTCATCAATTTTCCTAATTTACCTACACATGTAATTTGACGTTAATTTATTAAAATAAGTTTTAATAAATTGAGAGAAATTAATTGTTTAGCAAATTGATACACTAAGCAAACAATGAGTTGGTATTTGAATTTACAATGGAACTAAAACTACTTTTACAGACGATTTAAATTGGTAGGTAGTCAATTTTCTTACAATTTTTTTCACTGACTCAACATACTCACGTTACCTAAGTAGGTAGGCAGTATTTCTCATTAAATTGTAATTAGTAAAGAGATGTGAGAGGAGTAACATAAATATCAGAAGGATTAAGGGATCTAGGAATTTTCATAACGTAAGTACGATCGTGTCATTTTACGGCACGATCGGCGGAAAATTTATACACGCAGAGATAGGGAAATTGCAAATACGTATATAGAAATGACGTCTACATAAATACAGATATTATACAGAAGTTTAATTATAAATAACTAGCTGTTGCCAGCGACTGTGTCTGCAATTGGAAAAAGTAACGCCTGTGTAGGAATACCTATATCTGTCAAATTTCATAACGATCGGTTAAACGTCAAAAGGTAACAGACAGAGCATTACTTTCGTATTTATAATATTAGTATGGATATGGATAACAAGTAAGTTATTATAATGTGGAAAAGTAGAATGTAGAATTCTGAAATAATTCCAATAGTTTGAAGTAGAAAA
Source organism: Noctua janthina (assembly GCA_963576755.1). Classification (NCBI taxonomy): domain Eukaryota; kingdom Metazoa; phylum Arthropoda; class Insecta; order Lepidoptera; family Noctuidae; genus Noctua; species Noctua janthina. The sequence goes on from OY755058.1 coordinate 8,134,997, forward strand.
TGTATAATTATTATTAAGCATTTATTTCAGACATTGTCCATATAAAAAATAAAATCACATTAAAACACACGAACGTTAAAAAAATCAACTACAATTACATAATCAAATTAAATTAAATTAAGAATAAAATAAAATAATACACATTAAAAGAATCAAACAATAGCAAAATTAAACATACACAATATTATTATTTTTTTATAATACATTTTTTAAAGCTTTTATTTAAATTACCTTGTTATTCTAAAAATACCGTCTTTATTTGTACGTATTTTTGCAAATTTAAGCATCAGTTGCTACAATAAAAGAAATGAGATGCTGTTCAAACCAATTTTAAGATAAAACGGGCACCATGTTGGTATACTATTACTTACTTTTTAAAACTCACTCTATTCTTTTGATAGCAGCCTACCTGGCCTAGCATAGCCTATAGGTATGTCTGCCTATGTAAACAGGTAAAAACACCTCTTTTTGTAGATTTATGTTGGAATTTGCAAGGGATAAAATTCCAACATATTTCTTTTTACCCGACTACGGCGAAGCGAATAGGAAAGGTTATGATTTTAGCAGTCTATGTATGTATGTTCGTATTTACGTATGTTCCTCCGTAACGCCTAAACTATTCATCCGATTTGATGAATAAATTGACAATCGATTCGTTATTATGGCCCGGGTAACATAGGCTACATTTTAACCGACTTCAACAATAGGGATTCGAGGTCAGTCGGTCAGTCGATCTTACCAACCCTGAATTTAATTAGAGCGTGATTTTTCAGTTGTAGTATACCAAACAAATTCTTGTTCATGTTCACTTTCAAACGATGACGTTATTATACAACATTTAACAATTACTAATTGATTACATAATAGGTGATCATAAACAGGACGTCCTTTTCGTCAAAATTCGACGGTGGAAACCTTTATTTTGTTGTTAACACACAGTAAAAGGACTATTATCAACATCATTTTTTAAATTAAAGCGATGAATTTCAGTGTGAGACCTGTATCAGAGTAGGTAGAAAAGCTGCACGGGGTACTGGCCATTTTTATCGAAAAAAAAAATATAATGACTTTTGTATGACCGGTACTTTTTTTGCTTTTATTTTTCATATACAATATGGTTTTCATTAATGCAGAGTCATTATGTGTCATGTCGACAGCTGTTCGCTGACCGTTGGATTTTCTTGTTATTTCGTGATTAGATTTTACATCTTCCAGCATTTGTATTGTTATTTTTCTCAAATATAAGTCGGTTAAAGAGTCGTAGCAAAATATAATAAAACTTTTTTGTTTTCCTCTATGATATGTTAGCTGACTCCAATTAATGGACTTTCCAATGTTTGAAGTGCTTTGAATCTTCCGGCTTGTTCAAATATTTATGTTGCGCAAATCCAAAATGAATTTTCAACGTTAAATCCTGGTTACTATCCCAAAACAACGCGAAAATTTGCAAATTAAATAACCTTTCAAACTCAGATGCAACGCCCGGGGTTTTAACGAACCTGGCAACCCTGAATTGGTAATGTAAAGCCGGGTCCACACTAGTTAATCTTGCTTTGTACTATATTCTCCCTTTGTATCATCAGAGCACTTGACACCACGCTTTTGTCCGGGTTGTGTATGTGAAGTCATTTGTTATTGATATTTAGGCCGTTGAGAGCGAAACGTCGTTCAGGCACAACGGTGTACATAACATAGCTTTTTGGATCGCATGTCTGCTATGTACACTTTATGTTAAGGCTGTTGTGATTAAAATTTCACATTTTCTCTCTGAAAAGCGAAATAAACAAAAGTTGACCTTGGTTTTAGGACATCATTGTGCAAGTTGTCTGTACTGTCATTATTGTTTAATTGAGGCGGAATATTATGGTATGAAAACATATATTTTCATGGCCATTGGCTAGACTGTGAGTCAGAAAGAGCTAAAGACTGTTAGCTCTTTGTAGCATAAATTAAGTTGAAAATATTAAAATGACACATCACGTCGTTAAGTATGCGGTCCAGTGATCTAAATAGATATGATGTCACCATTGTGTATTAAAGAAGCTGGTGCTTACTGATGACAATCTATTCTGACATAATATTCCGACGAAAGAGGTCATCAATGAATTCTATAAAATCAAATGACACAGACAACAAGTTATGCTTTCAACTTAAGTATAGCAGTACCTACAACAAATAATTACATCTTAAAAGAAATAAATAGCTTTAAATCACTCAAATGAACGTTCTGTTTGACAGCAATTTATACGCGAAATCAATTTATTTAAACAATATAGCCTTGTTTCTTTTATTCTACGCAATCAATTGTAAATAATACAACTTATTGTCACGAATTATATCTGTTTTGTATTATAAGTATTTTAGTAATAGGGGCTCACATTTCTCCATTAATAACAAATTCAATTAGCGCTACCTACAGAGTCTATTATTTATTGGCGATTGCGACGACACATTCGGTCGTACGTTGTGTTTTATATGACCTGGTTGGTACACATATCTAGATGGAGAAATAATGTGAATTCACGAAATTTAATTGACCATAAACTTTAATTGTCCGTGTTTCCGAATCATGTCATTCTATGAATTCAATTAAATGCAGTTTAGTAACGATTTACATTACGTTCGAATATATTCAGCATAAAATATAATATAAAAAACACAAATGATGTATGGAGTGGCCATAACGCAGCAAATTGCCGTAGTTAGTCAATATAATGAACTATAATCTATATTCCTGGCTGTACCTGCGAGGATTCTGCGTTCAATCTTTGTAAGATAATTGGTATCTTGTTTTCTACGTCATAGTAAAAGGATAACATTGAAGTTATTATGGTCTTGTCTAGAAGCGGCCTCTTCTAGTACATGCTTCAGTGGCCAGGTGTTACGATATGCCGCCATTACACTCACCTTTCTCGTCTCATGTTTACGTTGCTAGACTTGGTAATGTGTAGGAACCGTAAAGTGCTAGGCCAAGGCAATTTACACTCTATTTCTACCCACAAACACAGTTAGGTCTATTCTGCAGCGGACGCACGAGAACAGATTACTTTACATGAAACGATTTAAATATTTTCCGAACACGATTACCTCAGCAGCTGTTCCAGAATAGCTTATAAACACTATTGTACAAATTTAAACCAATTTTTATTGCCTCCCAAAAAGTAAGCCAATTAACAACGAATGAGTCAAGGCTTGCATTGTTTTCCAGATCCTGGCACCTTGCCAGCTGCCGATACCATCGATACTAGTTAATAGAAAACTCTCCTTTAGGTGGAAGCGCTAGGGTAGCCCGCGAAATTCAAATGTTCTTACGTTTTTTTTGCATTTTGCCAGTCAGTGTCAGGTTGTATGTGGATGAAAAATGAGTCGCGCAAGTAACACGTATGCAGTTACAGAATAACCCTTTAAGTTCATTTAACCCCATTGAATGTCTTTTTCATGAAATAGTTATTGAATAGTGATAAATGAACTTAGAGGGTTGTATGAATAATTTTAATGATTATAATTCTGTAACTACAAACGTGTTACTTGCGCGACTTATTTTTCATTAACATATAACCCGACACTGACCTGCATATTGTAAACAACGTAAGAAAATTTGAATTGCCCGGGCTACCCTGGCGCTCCTACCTTAATATATAGGTCAATTTGTTAAACACTGCCTCCAAGAAGTTAAATGCACTGCATGTCCTTGAAAACCTTTAACAGCAGTCCAAGGAGAAGTAATTATCTTGAGTTTAACTTGTAAGAAGTTCTTGCTATTTGAACCTTTCGTAGAATTATATGCTAATGGAAAATTGTTTGCAGGCTTTCTAATGTTCGTAGAACTCATCAGCATATTGACATTAGAAACCTTGCAGTTGGATTCAATTAAAAATAATAGTTAAATTTATATCAATTTGATAATACCATTTATGGAATTTGGTTGGCCTAAATTGAAAGCAATTCACAGTTCAGGATTAAAATTCCAGACAAAAGTAAAAAGATAAAACCACGTGCTTATCAGAATTTCATGATATCTGAAATAGATTTTACTGACCTGGTAACATTGAGCTGTTGATTAACGATTGAATCATGTAAAAGCGAGGTATCTGTGTTTCACTAAAGATTATGCTTCGCGTGCGAATCAGCCAATCGGAAATGATCCCATCGATAATGAATGTGCTATTTTTTAATCAGAGTATCGTAACGCCTCTCCGCTCGACGTGATAATTCGAAAATAATCGACGATAGAATCTAACCTTGAACATTGAACGGCAATTAACTAGAACCTTAATAACTCTCGCGGTCTAATCAATATCAAACAAATAGATAAAGGTATCTATTCTTCTAAAAGCATTGTCCATATTTATGACCACAATAAAACTAGTGTATGCTACAGTAAACACGTCTATAAAATGATAAAATATGCGTGGCCCTGTTTCAGGCAAATATTTTCTACGATTTTCTAGGAGCAAAGTTTTGCAATTTTTCCTTACCTAATCCACTCGTCCTAGTTGGCCTGACCTCGGCTTTGACATTAAGAGTGTAAGAGATCTCTAACGGATACAGCTTCGTAAATAAGTCTGGATCTATTTCAGTTATAACAAGCTGATCAGATGTATATCTTTCTTGTTTTGATCTCAGCCTCCCAAGTAGGAGGAATTTATATATAGGTCGATCTTTTTACCAATGACTGTGTTTATTTTTTCTTCTATACAACATTATTTTTAGTATATGCGAAACCTCAATATAGTTTGTTCAGAATAAGTAACTGAATCGATTCCAATCAATTTTAAACCATGTTATATTTTGTCCCAAAAATATTAAAAAAAAAATACAAGTTGAACATCGAGCGAAATTAAGTACCTATCGCAATAATTTAGGTACCTACTGCTAAATTATTATTATCAATGAGCTCAAGACGACGCTGGAGGCGCGTGCGCGGGCGCGCTACGTGGTGACCACGTTTATGTGCGGACAACCAGGTAACAGAACAAGCTTATAACTTTGTGATTTTTTATGATACAGTTTTGAAATATTGTATATAGATTCTTTACATAAAAATACTAGACACGTGTTTCAGATTTCGCATATACTAAAACTAATGTTGTATAAGAGAAACCGAACGTGTTTATCTATTTTATTATTTAGGTAAGGTTGGTTTGATGGTAAAAACTGTTCCCTGTGTTTCGTTATATTAGGTCAGCTTACTCCAGATCTGAACAAGTGTACCTTTCGCTCTGTTCTGGAGCCGGACTATTGCTTTGTACAGAACATTTGGCACCGCGCCAATAATGAGACCACACTTTGTTGTTAATAGTCTATCGTATATCTATCATCGTTCTTAATTTTATTAGTTTATTCACCTGTGTTGCAACGTACCTTTAAAGATACATACTGCGATATACACCTATAGAAATATTCCTAAACGTAGTAGGAACCTACGTAAGGTATAACTTAAGTGAAGTACAGGCGCTCGCGCATCGCTGTCTGCTTAGAAACGAGTCTGAATGATTTCCGAACGTAATAAATGTGTTCTTGCGTGTATGTAGGTAAACCATTACATGTCTGCTGCGTTTGCTTTAAAACAGATGAAACTCGTTCCAGATTCTTTAAAAATAGGTAATATTCAGCAAAGTTGATAATTACAACATGTAAATATTCACAGTGGCTAGTTGGCGAGCTAACCAATGTAAAATCAACATCGACTGGCATAAATTGAAACCAAAATAGTGTGAGAAATAAAAACAAACAGGACAAAACTTATTTGTGTAAAGCTTGCACTCCTACTATAGCTGTTAGAAATTCCCGCGAGAAACACCCTCCTTCGGATCCATTGGAGTGATATGTACGAGGACCGTGTGAGAAACAAAACAATTTATCTATTAAAATATCAAAGTGCGTGCAGAGAATACACAAAGTGTCAGTTTAGTGAGTCACGTTATCTTTCTGATGTCAACGTTGACGTGCTGAAGCGTTAAATTTTTCACTTTGTCGCCGGTCGTCGCCGCCGGACGGCTGATGTAGGCCACTCGGTAAATTTAGCTTAATTACCGTCTAAATACAGAGATATATATGGAAGGCTCCGGGAAGGGACACCTATAGAATGTCTGGCTGTGTATAACAACGTAACCACTTTAATCCGTTATGTAGACAGACCGCACAGTACTCCATACTTATCTCGTATTTTAGCGAGAGTTTTATGAAAGTACTTTATCAGTGGATGAATGTAGCCGATCTGAGCCGATAACTTTACAAGATTTATGTGCTAGTACTTAATTTAATAGTTCTGGCATTAATAGAGCTGGTATCAGTTGTACGATGTTCTATTTTAAGTGCATGTGGGTAGTAGCAACTTCACTGTTAGTGCATAGGTGTTTTTATAATGAGTAGTGTGCGACTGTGCACCTAACCATTATCAAGCGGCGCAGTCGCTCGGGCGTCCTACACGCTTCTGAACAGGATGAAGGATTAAGCACCTGCATTTCAGTTTGAGCGGATATTTAAGTATACATTTGAAAACATTACCACAGTTATCAAACCACAATTTTCTAAACTCCTGTCCGGGACGATCATCAAAATTCTATTTCTATGTAGATACCTATTAAATAAGTCTTACTTCGGCGAATGATGTTAATCTCCTTCTGTTCGAAGTTAAGACTTGGTTAATTCTCTGGAGATAATAGGTCTGTAGTATGTAAGGGTCATCCTTTCCATGAAACTCAAACAATCTGACCGGTTTACAGGAATTTGTTGAATTCTTGAAGCGTGAAACGTCCCGGATAACAGTTATTGTTTTACAAGCTGTGCTCTCGATGGGATTTCCTCTCGTAAAAACTTGACGAACTTCCATACAAAAACTCATCCCCTACTTAACCTCTTAAGGGGATGAGCTGTCAAAAATCTTTCCTTAATTTATTAATGGACCTCTTGTGACACTCCAAGTTCTTTTTTTCCTGAATGTTACTGCTATTATCGCATGCTGCCTTGATTTTAAAAATAAGTAATCAAAACTTACTTTTAATTATAGCGGCTGTAAATTTTTTGGCAGTTTCACAAACAACAAGATAAAGAATTAATAAAGCTTGTCTTTGATGTTTCAATCAGACGTTACAGGGACTATTGAGTCTGTTTGATCATCTTCAGTAAAGTTGATCAGCGTGGAGCTGGAGACTAAACAATTATTAACACTTTCACTTTAAGGATTTAAATCAACAGTAAATTAATCCAAATCTTAATAGTTTCTTGTTCAGAATCAACCTCTAACTAATTCTATAAATAGTTAGTTCGTTTACTTGAAATGTTTCGTCGGACAAACTTTACAGCAGTGGTATTGTCTGAGCAGCTTTGGAAAACTTTCTAACTTTGTATCAGGAATTTAATCTGACCATCGCTCAATTAAGATTTAACTTTAAACCACTGAGGCTCTGAACCGGACGGTTCGTTGAATATTAATGTTGTTAATACGGCAACCTGTCTCCTATTGACTTTACTTTTAAAACTGAAGAAACGGGACAAAATATTTTGACGTAACAATAGTTTAAAACTTCTTTGCGGATGAGGGTAGTCTTGGTTATTTACGGCTGTCACAACGTACCATCTGACATAATTACTTATGTAGCATACTACATAAATAGTTATGTCTAAAAACACGGTTTTGCGATGCATCTCCATTCAACTACAAAGGTTGTGTTGCAAGTTGCTAGAACTTCGATCATGCTTGTGTACTGGGCTTGTCGAGAGATCAATTGCCTTCCATCCTATCTGGACTCCGTAAGGCCTGTTCCGTATTTCAGATAACAGATTAGATGGCCTTTGTTCTGATTTGGTCGCAGTCTGAGAATGCCTATGTACGAGTATACAGAATGGAAGGGACATCGACACACAAAAGGTTACCACGTTTTCTGTACCTACATCATTCGAACATTACCGGTATTTTTTTTAATCGGCTGTTTCTTACAATAATACAATACCTACATGGTCAAATTGTATGGAAGAGCAGATCTTTTTTTTGTATTTGAATACAGGATAGTGGGTGACCTATCTAAAAATATAAGAATGAGATAAGTTTGTTATTCGTAGACAAATACTACGAATAATCATGACCTATAAAATATGATAACAAAAAATGTCTACCATTTTGATTTCAAAAGAAATTTGAAAAGCATTTGTGTTCGGTAAAGAAAAATAAATTCAACTTACTTTCGTCAACAACATAAATAAAATGATAAAGGTACATTATCAACAGATTAATTAAGCTGTTTTTGACATGGAAAGAAAAATTCGAGTGCGAGCAGGGTTTGAACCTGCGACCTTCCGATTCAGTACACCGGATGTCTTAACCAACTAGACCATCGCACCCCGCTCACAGATCTCGAAATTTTCGTTCCATTAATAACGTCTTACGGTGACGTTAGCGCCATCTATTTAAGAAAGTATCGAACTAACTTAAACCAACACGTTGACATTGCAGTCAAATCAATGTTGTATAGAAGTCGCCATACCAAACTAATTTCAAACAGGTCGCAGGTTCAAACCCTGCTCGCACTCGAATTTTTCTTTCCATGTCAAAAACAGCTATGTTCCCTACGCAGGGTTTGCGTATAAAATATTAAAGATTAATTAAGTATTAAAATGTCATCGTTTTCTATAACACCGTTGCTATTAATATATTACGATAAGCTTAGTAACAAAGATCCTAATATTCCTTAAACGTGTTGATCCCTTACACGGATTAAACGTGTGTTAGAGCAAGTGATTTACGGCAAAGTTATTAGAGAGCAAACCTTTCCGTTTAATAATATTAGGTACCTAAAATATTCTACATATAATAATGTGAATTCAAACAACACCAAACCCTGAACCAATTTTGGTTGAAGGGATCAAGGGACTAAGGGAGGGCCGTTTATTGTCTGATTTATTTGAAGGTAGATTTTGGAATACGGTTTATAAAATTAGTTTTTAGAATACTCAGAATTAGTATAAATAATAAAAGAATAAAGACAGAGAACACAGAACTTCTTGACGTGACGTCACAGCGCCAGTGACGATAAACATTGTAAGTGGTCTAAATGCCCTCGTTAGTGCTGGCAAGCATAAGAATCGGTAATGCGCACTACACGTAGGAACGTATGTAGGAACGTCCACTTACCTTGTCACTTCAATCTCAGCTATTGTCGAATGCAGTGGATTTATTCATCTAAATATTGTAAATTACCAAGATTGCATTACTTGTATGACATGCTACAGTCGTACATACTGAAACTAACTTTATTCTCCAGTGACCTAGGTGTGTTCTTGAAACTTTATGATTAAAATTCCCTTTGTTCTGTCATTCAAAGATATTTGTTTCCATTTGTTGGACTGCAACAAGTGATCACTTGTGTGTTACATGAAAACAAAATTTATTACACGATAGTTTTGTCCCCTCGCCGTTTTCCGTCACGAACGCTTTCTGAAACGGTCCAGCGTAGTTATAAAAACGTTGGGTAATGTTTAATGTGGATTGATGTGGATGTTTACAGGTTCTTGTGATATTATTTGGAAACTATGCAAGCAAACCGCGTGAGCGTGATAGCTGCATTATTTTAATCAAATTGAATCATCATCATTCTCTTACCCTTATTCCACTTCATTTGGGGCAGCATGTCTTCTTCTTCCATACTTCTCTATTACTCGTCATCTCATCAGTCACCTCCTTTTTTATTTATTTGTTTATTTAAACTTCATGTACAAGAGTGGTACATAGGCGGACTTAAAGCCACAAGGCATTCTCTATCAGTCAACCTTGGGGCCAAATAGGACAGCATTGTGATAGAGTACAAAAAAATAAATAAGAAAAATACCATTTTGTTAACATAGATGCTTGCATGCTTGCTTTCTTGCCATATCATTCTTTACACAGTCCATACATCGTTTCTTTGGTCTTCCTCTACTCAAATACCCATCCACATTCATACTCAAAACTTTCCTTACGACATTTTCCTCATTCCTCTGCATCACATGCCCATACCAAGACAACCGATTACCATACAACATTTGTAATTAAAAGAATCAATAACGTCATGTCTAACAGATCATGACCCAGTCCATCTTACATCTCTTACTCATCAATGAGGAGGCCATGTGACCCAACCGTGGCCATGTGACCCAACCGTGGCCATGTGACCCAACCGTGGCCATGTGAACATTAAATGCTGATTTTAATTATGCTGTGTTTGAAAGATATTTCTAGATTTAATTTGTTGTTAGTTTAGTTTTGTTATTTTAGTTTATTTAAATTGTAATAATGTAGGTATATAGTTGATTTAATTTACTGTTAACCTGACAGCTGCTATAGTCATTAATATTCATAGCATCGTCATAATTCATAATGCTGGACTTCTCGAATAACTATCAAAGAGGAAATTGTGATAACCATCACATTTAGCATTGGCAAGCGATAATCCTAATTTATAGACATGAACACACATATTGACTGTCTATTTGGTCTAGTGGTCGCAATGGCGACTGCTGAGCATGAGGTCCCGGGTTTGATTCCCGGATTTCCCGGAAATTCTTATTGGATTTTTCCATCAGCAATTTCTCAGTAGCAGCCACGGAGTCTGTATCTATTGATGTATCTGTTGATGGCAATAGGTTCGCCCCCTATTCTGGTCTTAGACATAACTGGCGAAATGTAGGTGTACTGTTAAGTACACCTCTGCCTAACAGGGATTACAGGCGTGATGTTATGTTATGTTAAGACACATATTACCTTGGATTAACTTTAATTCATTAGGTACACAAATTCATGCTTTTTTACCCTGAGGGGAGGGTAGGTAGAAGCGACATACCTAACAGTGGCGAAGGTTCCATACAATTCGATTCCTACCGGATTCCCATTGAAAATTGGCAGAGTCAGTTTTCTATAGACAAATAATATAATCACATTAAAGATATGTACTCCGGCTTACCTCTTACAAAAATTGACCCTTCGCTACTGATACCTAACACCCCTGGTAGGATCCCTTTTAATTCGTTCACGATTATTCCAAGCCAGGATTAAAACAGAAGTTAGTGCTCTTAGAGAATACTCACCTACTTTATTATGTAGGACTCCTAAAGCAGTCTGAAGAGGATTTAATCAACTCATCTCTTAACGAGAAGGAAATTATAATTAATCAGAACCGCGGGTATCCGACAGCGTTTGTAATTAAACTCTTTAAAGTGAGTAACATTATATTTCGTAGAACAGATACAATTACATTTTGAACACTTCGTTACATGATAGTTATATGTATTTTCCCAATTATACATCTATATATATAAAATTCAAAGTCCTGACTGACTGACTGATATATCAACGCACAGCCCAAACCGCTGGTCCTAGAGACATGAAATTTGGAGGTTATATTCTTTGCGCAGAGTAAGTATCCACTAAGAAAGGGTTTTTCGAAATTCCACCCCTAAGAGGGTGAAATGAGGTGTTGAATTTTCTGTGAAACTTAATATTCTCTGGGTCGATTGATTACTTTACACAGAGATAGATTATAGTCTTGTGTAGTACATGCATAAATTACTTATTATTCCAGAAGTAAGATCCCGTGGGCAATTCCCGAATTCCACACGGGCGAAGCCGCGAGCATAAGCTAGTTCCCTTATAAGGACGTTAATTATCAAAAGTTCCTCAGTGCAACGTTCTTTTGAAATTGTTTATATAATAATGTAGGTGCACAAAGCGTGAAAAAACGAGGTACGGCTGAAAAAATAATGATCCATTTTACTAAGACTACCTATAAATAAGATATACTTCGACGAATATTTTTCTATAACTTATTAGATTCTCGAATGACAGTGACTACCCCTTAACGAGCTTGGGGCTCAAGTTATTATGACCTTTCTCCGGTCGAGATATATTGGCAGTAATAAATTACTTACCTCAGATTCATACCGGCTGAATGTAGGGGGAGGGAGTTTCAATTACACAAATATAGAATCTACTTGTTATCGACGGCCATGGCTCCAAGTTTCTATCAATAGGAAATACGTTATATTACATCGTAGACATATCTTGTCGATCTCCTCCATACATGGACCCAAATCAAACTTTAGACATTTTGAACTGTTATTTCAAGTAAAATCATAGTTCAGAAATGATAATAACGTAGCGTCTATTCGTATTTACAATGTAGAAGACTGAGGTATTATTTAAATAACCACTCTGTTTTGCTAAATTACTTACGCAAGATATTACTTCAAGCTTAGAATGTAGATTATAATAATGAACTATTATCTTAAACGGCAATATCAAGGCCGACTATTTTGACAAATACGCACGACTTTATAGCGAGCAATGAATTCTCTAGCTTTGATCATTACACACTCGATAGCAATATATGTCATGTCTATGAAATAAATTAGCCAATGTCTACGAACATTTTTATATTATATTCAGCGTTCTGATTGGTTAAATCATGGTTAAAACAAATGAAAGGTAGTTATAAATGTCCACGTTATTTCAATCTGTAATCTATTGTGAGACACAGATGTGGGGCTGAGCAGTAAACTGTACTTTATTTTTGGATGCATGTGTTTCAGCCTATAAGCAGACAATAGAACGACTGTGTTGACACATGTAGCATTCTAGAACAGCTGAGTAACCGACTGAATACGTCCTATACGCTATCTGAAATTGTGCGGGAATATGGCAGACTATTTAGAGCAAAGTTCTCGAATATCGAACAAGCATCACATGCCAGCACTAGACTAGCAAATACTAGACGTGGATATGAAAGATATTCTGTTGTATGTTGTAGTAAATAACTGCAAGTATTGACAGACGTATTCAATCTCTTCTTTGCTCTTGGCATGATAGTCGAATGTGTTTGTATAAGAAACAGTTACATTCTCTCCTCACTTCGAACAATTAACTTTATGTTACTTTCAGCATTTACATAATCTGTATATCTTGGGCTATTTTACCGAGGAATATAATCTCAGGCATGTTCCATAAATCTCTTTATCCCCTTGTTCAAGCTTCAGTACGTGTAAGGCTTCAGATTATTAATGTTCCTTTCCTTCTCTTTGATTGAACAAGGAATTTTCTGAGGGTAGGTACAATACCTGAAAGGGTTTGAGAAGATTAAAATCCGTTCAAAGCAAAAGCCAATTAAGGGTTGTAGACACCGATATTGTGAGAGCAAAGCCTTGTTACATTTAATAAACATAGCCCAAGCTGTGAACCATGTGTGTGAGACGTAAGTAGGTTACAACAGCTGTTAGCAAACCTTGTTTCAACAACAAAGAATTGTTGATAAATTATTATAAAAAGGAAAACTCCCGGCTAAGGAAAGTCGATTTACCATTATGTATATTACGATTGGATTTAAATTTTATTGAAATGGGCTTATGAGAATGCCGTAAGAGTAGGTATTTGGATTCTCAAACGTATACAAAATTGTAATTCTAAACCAGGATGTTCCTTTTGAAATTGTTTATCTTCTGCTGACTTCGAGGTGTAATCCAATATTATTGTGATCAATATATGCTATAGACTAGGTTTCATCGAAACAATAAATTGGTTTCAATTAATTCGACACAAACTTTACAAAGAACGATTCAAACCTACCCGTAAATTGTTCACGCAATCTGAAAACAAACACACAAGACGAACAGAAACAAACTTTATCAATTATAATTTCAATAGGTGAGACTTTTGTATCATCAAGTTACATACAAAATCGATATTCAAAAACTTGGACATGAATTTTGATTCATCAGATAAAAACTGAGGTAGTCCTTCTCGTGGTTCTGTTTTATTAGTCTAGGTTTTCTTCTATCATTTATTATTATCTAAAAGGGTCCGTAGCTTATCTTTTAGTAAGGTAAAGGCCATCAAGTGCCTTCGGTCAAAGGTTACTGGAGATAACCCTGTACGTATGGTCCTATAACCTACAATATTAGGAACTGTGGCCAAGTATTTGATTCACTAAGAAAGGGATGGTCGTTATCCGTTTGTTAGACTTCAAAGGGTAATTACTGTGTGGTTAATTGAGTCATCAAATTGGCCATCTTCGGTATTATCCGCTTAGAAATATTCATCCATTTGGAAGTTACCGATGAACGGTCGTTTATGATTGGTTGGATTGCAATTTACAACCCTATTGTCTATGGTTGGCAAAGGTTTCAATTGGCTAGCATCGAGACTAATTACTATTCAGTGCTTAAGTGATACGCATGCACTTGGTTTTCATAATTAATCGAATAGTTTTTGATTTATCACTGTCAAAAGAAGAAAATAAAGTCATCGAGATTTTGAAATGCATGCCACGCTCGATAATCAAGCAAGCGGCCTGTCTAATCCTCCGAAGCGAATAATTAATTAAATTAGAGAAAGACACAGACAGACTGATTATATTTTTATCCGGCCGTTAAATTAGTTTTCAATGAAATCCAATTAAAACCCGTCCATCAGTTGTCCTGTGAATCTGGAACAAACAGATAATTTATGGAAACTGTTGTTTGTGATGTCTCTGAAGATAAACTTTCTTCAGTAAAATATTTTTTCTATAGATATTTGTTCTTTTATCGCCTGTAAAATATACATTTTTATCGGGGTGGACTGATATATTAAGAGAAAAAAAAACAAAAATATGTCTGTTAAAATATCTAGGTAAAGATAACATAACTTAACATCACGCTTGTAATCCCCGAAGGGTTCGAGGCAGAGGTGTACCTAATAGTACACTCACATTTCGCCAGCACATGTAATAGAGGTGCCTATTGCCATCAACCGGGCACAAATTCAGACTCCGTGGCTGCTACTAAAATTTTTCTGATAGTAAAACCCAATAACATTTTGCCCGACCCTGGAATCGAACCCAGAACCTCATGCTCAGCAGACGCGCTTGCGACCATTAGACCAACGATTTATATTATTGTATCATTGTGCTTGACATTATTTTATTTAACTTGTTGGTAAGGCGGTCATTAGCCTGAATAAGTCATAATGCCTACAACTACATAGTAACAATATCCCTTTTTGTTCATCCTTAAATTAAACAGCGTGGCATGAATCTACGTAAACAAGACAAGTGATAACAGTTAAGTGGAAGCTTAAATAAGGTAAAGGTGCCAATTTCAAATACCTTATTCTCTTATTTCCTGATATTCGAGTACTTTTTCCGTCCATTTCGAGATCAAATTTCACTTCATTCCAACAAAGTTTGACTTTCATCAAAGCGATGTTTAACTAGCAACCTGTCCTGCAAAGCTTTATTAGCAAGTCTAAAGTCAGTAGCAGTGTATTCGATGAACTGGAATATCTACTGTTGTAATATCAGTTTATATTGCATCGTTCTCAAACTTCTCGTCCCTGCCGGTCTACTTTGTACCTTTTTTTATTGGATGGGGAAGTAAACTCATTTATTCACACTCTAAATTCGTCATTTCGCTAAATGATTTATGAGAAACTGCTTAACGAAAGGTCTGAAAGTGGCGTGCGTCTAAATGGACATAAATATTTCACAAGTAAATTGAAACGGGAGCCGGGGGAGGTCAACTCAGGTCTACGGCACGCGGGAGGGGGTGGCGCGATGGCGGCTCCTGATGAGTTGTCAGCAAAAAATGGAGTCAGTTGCCTTATTATTTATTGCTTATTTTTCACTTTGAAGTAAAAACGAGCAAAGGAAGAGAAAGTGCGCAACACAAGACTAATGTATTTATTCAACTTGGATTATTTATTAGAGTTGAGTTTGTATCGCCATTTACGCAATTGCCGGTTTTGTAGATTTCGTGGTAGCCTTTAGCATTTCAATTTCAATACGATTGACTGCCAAAGTGGAGTCACAAAACGAAATTTTCCCAATTCCTTATTTCAATATTGAGGACAAGTTGTCAAGCCCACTTGGGCCAACTCAAACAAATGTAGTCGAACAAGCTGACGGTTATAGAAAAAGTTTGTTGATTATGAATTTTCAACAAAGGTTGTCAAACACTTCCTTTCGATACAATTTCGAATAAAGCTAGTATAATGGAAATGACGCAATGAGTAATAAATCTATGTCATCAATGTAATAAACAATTCCAGTCGCTGACTGATAGCACGTTGGAAACATATGAACAGATATGGCCCAAACTAGACCGCTGCAGTGGCAAAGTTTCCATACAACTTGATTCCAACCTTTGAAAAATGGCACAGTCTATAGACAAATAATATAACAAAAATATTGTCCCGTCGCTACTGGACCGCTGTATCTAAAGAATTTTGGACTTTTTCTGGTAGTATTCGAAAATAAGTAACACATAAGAGATTGAGATTGAATTGTTATGTTTGTTTGGCCTAACTGTCTTATAAGGTAGAAAAAGCACGTTGTTTTTAGGATTCAGTGGATGTTGAATTTTGTATGGGAGCTCTCGCATTTTCCCAATTGGTTTTCTAAATCCACGCGGACGAAGTTTCGGGAAAAAGTAGTTCTGGACAAAATATTTGTGTAGGTAGCTTGTGATAAAAGATAGACCTACTTCCGAGTCATAAGAGGAATATAAATCAGTAAGACCCACATGATAAGCAATTTCACAAATATTGGTGAAATATCACATGATATGATAATCCTTGTTAGCTCAGACAGTATGTACGACGCTTGAATAAATTGGGACAGGCTCGTATGTCGACATGAACGGTTCTAGGAAATTGATATTTTAGATATTTGAAGAGCATTGTTGTTTGACATTAGGTATGGAGCTACTTGTTCAGACATATAATAACATTCGGCTGAAATAATATATTTATTTTACTTCTTATTTTTGGAACTTCTTGTCAGTAAAGCTGTCGACTACTAACTTCACACGTTTCTCTAAGGCCCTCTTTTGATTTATCTCTGTACTATATCACCTGAGAGTAAATATACAACATATTATATTTGTACGAGTTTTATTTAGTTTAAAATTTTGTATGTACAGTCAGTACATATAAAATGTTAAACTAAATATTTTGGGAAGAAGGATATGCTTTTTTTTTTTTTTCCGGATGGGAATCATCAAATGACCCCCCCACTCTGGGCGGAGCGGAAGGGAGTGTCAGACTTGTACTGACTAAAACCCATCCATGTTCCTTCTTTGCCCTTTGTGTTCCAGGGCCACGGTATCTCTTTCGAACAGTCCCGCAGCCCTGGCAGGCATCGGCCCTTGCGGACCCCTACTTATTTGCTGACATCTCTTTGAGGCGCACGTGGAACACTAACGCGCCATCGACACGGCCTGTCGTCATAAGACGGCCGGACGGCGAGCTGGCCCATAACTCGCCGTCCACAGGCCCGCGCCTACGGTGGCCGGGAGCCACCACGTTACCCCCAACGCCCAGGGCGTCTCCCGCGGCGACTGGGACGTGAGTTTCTTTCCCTCTCACGTCCCGCCACCTCCTTCACTAGCATGACTGCTTCGCAGAAGGAGGTGACGGCTTCCCATTCCCTCTCGCTCCGGACCATGGCTTGAACCAAGGCTGGACGCGAGAGATCGCCGCCGCTTATCGCCGCTATGAGGACACGGCGGTGCTCCGCCCAAGCGGGGCAGACCTCCACGGTGTGCTCCACCATGTCCTCCGGACGATCCTCGCAGTGGAAACACCCAGGCGTTTCCTCCCGCCCGATTCGGTGCAGGAACCTCTCGAAACAACCGTGTCCGGTGAGGACCTGCGTCAGGCGGTAGGTGAGGGCGCCGTGGCGCCTCTCTAGCCACTCCTCAAAGAGGGGACTTATCGCCACTATGGTGGCGTGCCCTGCACGGGGTTGCGACAGTCGCTCTCTCCATGTCGCCATGTCTATCCGCTGAGCGGCAATTTGCCGCGGCAGCGGAGTTTCCTCCCGACGTAGTGCTTCCGCGCGCCATTCGTGCAGGCGTGCGAGGACTATCGCCTCCAGATCCCATGGCGGCAATCCGGCAAGGAGGCTAGCCGCTTCGCCGGAGATCGTGCGGTACCCGGATTAGCCTTATGGCAATTACCTTTTGGGGCGCGTTCAGGTAGTGGGCCGCTTGCCGCCTCAAAGAACGCGCCCACACCGGGGCCCCGTAAAGGGCCATGGACCGCACGACCCCCGCCTATAGCCTCCGGCAGGAGGCGTTTGGACCCCTCAGGTTGGGCAAGAGCCGCTTGAAGGCAGCCCCTGTCCGTTCCAGTTTGGGAGCCAAACGTCGGAAGTGCTCCACGAAGTTCCACCGGCTGTCGAGGACGAGTCCTAGGTACTTCAACGTCGACCTCACGCCGATGGAAACCCCTCCTGCCGTCAGTAGGGATCCCAACGGTGGCGCATTCCGAGGCCCATGAAAACACATGGCCTCGGACTTGTGCAGTGCCACCTCGAGACCCAATTGCCGGATCTTCTCCACGACTATCGCAACCCCGCGTGTCATATTTTCGGCCGCCGCCTCGTGCGACCTCCCTTGTGCCAGTACCAGCGTGTCGTCAGCGTAGCAAACTACGCTGACGCCGGTAGGGAGGTCGGCGCGCAGCACCCAGTCGTAACCGATGTTCCACAAGGCCGGCCCCAGAACCGATCCCTGTGGAACACCGCACGACATCTCTCGCCGGTTCCATTCTCCGCTTCGACGAGGATGCTCCCCTCGCGAAGGGAACAGAGCGCTCACCACGTCCTCCACGAGCTCAGGCCGGAGACTCTGCGTTAGCGGGGGGGCCCGGGTGCGGAGTTTGTCCCGCACCATCTTGTAAGGGCGCCCCCACGGATCTCCGTTCAGAGACTCCAGCATCTCCTCGCGGGCCAAGTTCTTGGCCCGCCGGACAGCCTCTTGGAGGGCGGTCTTCGCCGCTCTGTACCCCTCGTACAGCTCCGCCTCAATGGCTGCCGCATCCGGAGGGCGGATGCGGAACCTGCGATGCCTGGCGTACAGGCGCCGCGTGGCAAGGCACGCCTTGCGCAGAGACGTCAGCTCTCGCGACCACCAGTACACCTGACGCCGGGCGCTTCCAGGCCGAACTCGGGGCATTGCCACGTCGCAAATCTCGGGCATGGCCTCCTGGAACCAACCCGCCTCGTTGTTGATGTCGGCAGGCCTGACTGGTGATGACACCCAGGCCTGCACGAGCTGCTTCAGCGCCCATCGCGGACCACTCGGGGCCTGAGGACTGGGTGGAGACGTCGAACCAGATGTACTGGTGGTCGGAATAGGTCTCCACCCCCTCCATGACGCGCCAGTCAACGACACGCGGCGACAGAGCGGGACTGGCGAACGAGATGTCCACCACCGACTCGCCCCGCATCCGCACGCACGTGGGGACAGAACCCCGATTTAGGACGACCAGGCCTGTCTCCAGAGCCCAGTCCTCCACCATTCTACCCCGCACGTCCGTGTAACGAGAACCCCAAGCCAAGTTCTTGGCATTGAAGTCCCCGAGCACAAGCACGGGGAGGGAATGGCTTCCGATGACGACACTCAACTCCGTGAGGGAGTTGTGGAACTCGGCGAGAGTTCGGCTCGGGGAGAAGTAGACTCCCACTACAACGATCTCCCCGAACCGTGCTGCTACGCACCCCTGACCCTTCCTGAAACTCTCAAGGGTCGGGGTACCGGCGGCGACCGACGCAATTATGGTCACTGAGCCGCTAAGGTCCTCCACCCAGTCATCCCTGGGCGGGACATAGTACGGCTCAGCGACCACGGCGATGTTAATCGACCACTGCGCCATGCTCTGGAGCAACAGATCCTGAGCGCAGGCGCAGTGGTTGATGTTCGCCTGGAGAAGGCGTAATGGGGCCGTTACTGGCACTCCATTTCATGTGTTAGTGGAGGGCTTTTGTTTCAACGAGACAGCCCTCAGCGCCGCCTCCACCTCCTTTGCGAGTCTGGCCTTACGCTCCGCATCGGAGTCGCTATCTGCGTCCGCTTCGTCGCCAGAGGAGCCCGAACGGGCCACCCCGTGACCGGCGGCCACCCCCGGATGGCGCCCCTCCTCGGCAAGCCGCGCCGACCACTCGGTGGCAGAAAGACCTCTCCCCTTGCCACGGATCCCGCCGCGCTTGCTGGTGGGGATCTTACGAGCCGAAGCCAGCTCCCCATCTGAAGACGACTCTCGGTCGCCTACCGGCCTGGACCGCTTGCGTAGGAACTCCCTGTTCCCCGCAGCAGCCCCGGGCCTCCCGCGCTGGGAGCTCACTGAGCCTCCTGCGCTCACCTCGCTGGATGCGGCGCCGGACTCCGACCCCGCATCCCTCTCCTCCCTTCCTTCGCCGTTATCGGCCGTTTTTTGGGTTAAATTTTTTTTCATTTTGTTCCCACGAGTATGGGGGAAATAAAAAGTCCATCTGGGCAGTGCCCCCTGTACCCAGATAAGCCATAGCCAGGCCCGGCAGTGATTCGCACTAGAGACTGATTTTCCAAAGGAACCCGTCATCTCCTCGCGGTGCGCCGCCGCTTGAGATTCGGGGTAACTTTTTATAGAGGTTTTCTACCTCGTGGTCCGGGCGGTTAAGCCAAGACCCTCGGTCCCAATCGAAGCCGCGAGACGTGTTCCACGACACTTCGACGGTGGAATTACGATATCGACGGAGACAGTGAAGGACGCACGTCCTTCACTGTCTGCTCGGAGGCAGGGTAAGTGCACACCGAGCCCGCCCTTGCTCCTCCGCTGTGCCCTCTGCTTTTCAGAGGGTCACGCGGAGCAACGCCCCCTTGGTCCATGAGGGACCCCCCCATGTCAGAATATTAGCCATGGGCAGTAACATTTCCCGAAGAATAAGAATCTCTTCCCATTCCTCGGGGAAGGATACTGCCCACGCCCAGGGTGCACCGGCCCAGCAGCTGCTATTCCCTCCAGACGTATCGAGAGGGACCGGCAGCCATCAGGCACACGAGGAGGAATTCTGACAACGCACCCCAAGAAGGATATGCCTTGTCGTTAATTTATTGTTCCATCAAAATCAAGATACAATGGACAATGAGTGTCTCTGGAATGTACAGTCAGCCTTCTATTTCTTTGCAACAAAGAAATCGTCGCGCGACGCCACTCACTAATATCCTCTTTGTAAAGAGAGTGGACTCTAGCAAGCTAATACTTATTTGGAGGCAACTAATTATTCCCTCAATAGGACTTACCGACAAGGCCAGCAGCTATTATGTCATCTCCTTTGTAAATAACTTACGAATCAAGCAAAAAGGTTAGATTTTATTTCGATGGTAAGAGCTTGCATTATCTCTTCGTGAACATAGACGTAATGTTCACTGAGTGTATTATGTCAGCTGTTGAGAGTGCGAGAACAAGGTTACTTTCGAAATGTTATTAAAACAATAGCACAAATATATGCATTAGGTACATACACGCCTACTCCACTTATAAATAAGAAAATATTTACAAACTTTGCATTTACCTTGAAACTGAACAGGCTTGAGTTTATGTACGCTTTCCTATGTTTTGAATTGAAAATACAATTGGAGGCAATTAAAAGTTTGAATAAATTGGATTATTGTGAAATGCCAAATCTTAAGATTGATTTCTCAATAGGCAAATAAACCTTTTCAATTTTCTGAAGTATAATTTTGAAGTATTGAAAGCTTTTCCAGAGAAAAACAATTCGTAGCTCAAGTTTAATACCTCCATCCCGTTAAGACCCAACTAGTAAGTAATTTTTTATTCATTTCGTACGTATACCTTCATAAGTTTTGTCTACAAACATTGTCAGGTATTACATATTTAATTCCTCCCCAGTGCCTCTATACACGAAGACAACTTGTGAACGTTAGCTCCTAATAAAAACACAGTAAAAGTTTTGTACGATTCATCTTACTACAAGATTGAACGGAATAAGACTTATCTGTGCCAATGATATTGAATTTATGATAAACACAAAATTTATAGCCACTTTTTCTCAGTATTTAAAACAAATGGCAAAATCTGCCAGGAATTATGTGAAAAGCTGAAACTCAGACAAGTGGTCTGTACCGACTGTACCTGTACACTTTACTCCAGGCTCCGAAAATAAATGTGGGCAATCACGTTAATACAAACATTATAGCTATACAAGAAAATAAATGTTTCTGTTGGTCTGACACTGTTTAAATTAATTTTTCCGCGATCAACGTACTTACTGTACTGATATTCCATAGCTCGTGATTGGCACTTTTATTTATTTCTGGGTTTATTTCTGTTTCACGGTGTATTGTTTTTGTGAGTGCGGTCTAGCAGGAAAGGCAGTGTTATTATTACTTAGGTGGACTTTGTGAACAACAGTGCAGCTACCGATGTTTCCTTAATTAATTGCCTTTGTTCTATTAAATAATCGCGAACCGGAAGACGTTGCGTTGGAAGGCCTCCCACTAGGTGCACATTGACCGGTCCCGTGCGACTCGCACCCAGCGGATCTTTGCAACCTTCACCAGGTTGCAGGGATCCGCTGGGTGCGAGTCGCACGGGACCGGTCAATGTGGCGACACTTGGGGGAGGCATATGTCCAGCAGTGGACGTCGTGCGGCTGAAATGATGATGTAACGTTCTATGAAAATGTACCCCGTGTGTGAAAATGTCCATTTATGAACTTTTTCGCATTCAGAAACATTTTATCTCAGTCGACATACGAATTATGACGGGTCTACGATTATAGATGCCATCATAACAGTACCTAAACTGTATTAATTGTTGACTTATCTTACCTATCAAAATTAAACCAATATTATACCGTAGCCAATCTTGAAACCTAAGGGAGCGCTTTGCCGTAGTCGCTTAATTATGATACTCGGTAACTAAGACACGATCCAAGCACACGGCGGAAGTCTAACAATCTATTTCATCCGACCAGATGTACAACAAACAACTACTTGTTGATAAAAGCTTTTCTTAAGGAAAATGCTCCCCTATTCCATTTCTCAAACATGAAGGAGTTATTCTTCGGAAAGTTTATACAAAGGAATTAAAGTTATGAGTGTAATACCACATGCCAAGGCAACGACACCATTTCCTAAAACCATGTACTTAGAATCCGAAAACAAAAAACTCGTAAATCACAAAAAGTCGTATGAGTCCCCGACGCTACCCTGAATAGAAAACTTTCACGAAGTTGAAGGAAATACAGCTGTACCTATATCAAAAGGACCCATATTTTAACAGCATAATATATCACTTGCAAAGTGGGAAATGATATATTATCCAGTAGAGTAGTCGAGATCAGAAAGAAAAGGTCTCATAATTATTCACTATCGTACCTACGTAGAAAGAATTCCAAATGAATAAGTACTTAAGTTCTTTTGCATTCTGTGCAGGTTATTAAAAATAACGCGCCGCGCCGTCACTTGTTATTTCTGTTTAGTATCAACCGTGCTACTTACAGCAAGTACTTGCTACTGAAATACGGGAATCTACTGTAATTATGAAATGTACGTGGTATTTCTCAGGATAAGTTAAAATTAACAAGTAGGTTTCTCGTTTTATTTTCCTGAGGTTTATGGTATTTTACATTAACTTTAGTAAATAAAAAATATGAGAAAATAACTAGGTTTCATTCTAAGTTTGCTTTACTAGCTTGTATAGTTCCCAGTGCTGGGACTGCGCTGGGACATTAGACTCCACCTTGGAAGAACCAGAAGGATTCTAAGTGTAGTAAATGTGCTGTAGAACAGCAAACAATGATAAGTACAAGAGCAAAACTGAAATATATACCTAATAAATTGATACAACTAGTAAAGCTGGCAAAAGGATTATGTTCAATGTCCGCCTAATTCAGTACAAAAGGCACTGAAAATACAAAAAAATACCAACTAAATAAAAAAAAAATGAATCCGCACAACGAACAAAGAAATAACTCAAGAGCTTATTGTTTGCAATAAAAGTTATTTGTAATAAAGAGCGCGGATTTCCAGCTTATCGTTCAGTTCTATTCAATCGAGAATGAAGGTTTAAATTATTTCTATGTGCGGCTAGCGACGGATTGAGATCAAAGAAAATAATGGCGGGCGTCGGGACGCTCCTGTACAAAGCTAACGCGGTAAATTATGTACGTACAAACAATACGGAGACTGATCTGCATTTTATTGTTCCCAGTACACACAGACCTATATTCTACTAATAGACGCACCTATTCTATTTAACCATACTCAAATAAGGACGTTAAACGTACGTCCTTATTTGAGTATGCTGTGGGTCCCGGCTGTAGTTTGTAGATCTTTGACACTTTTACGGGACATAGACTTTCTGAAGCCCGAAAGACTCAAAAAATCAAAATCAAAGCATTTATTTCAAGTAGGCCAGTAACAGGTACTTTTGAATTGTCGAAACAAAGACAACGAGAAAAGTAGCAACAGTCCCAGTCATAAGGCATAAAAACTGTGAAAGTACTGTAGTTGCCCACTTCCTAACATAGATCTCTAAGGAGAAGAACGGGCAAGAAACTCCATGGACACTCTTTTAAATCAGAATACTTTTACAATACCTTGGTTACATCATTCATGTTGAGATGGTACATTATGTGAGAACGATGTAGCAACATGTGTACGTCAAAAGTGTCCATAGTAAAAACAATTCAAATAATTCAAATAAGCCGTGGCAACCAAGAGATGACCAGTCACAACTGACAGCGCCCGTTCACGAACATGACGAATGTATCAGCACCATTCAACTCGACCATTTTCAAGGGAACTAAATGATCCGTCTCAAGCGCCACCATCAACGAGACATTTGAGTGAGCATGACATACTCTTAACCGCTAGGGCACATTTAAGTCAAGAAAAGACGTAGATTTCCATCGAATGACAGCGTTCTAGAACATAGTACTCACACAATATGGGCTATGCGGTTATATAATACTAAAGAGATTGAATTTATACAATGCAAAGATAGTAGTACAATCTTCAGCAGCTCCAACACACTATTTAATTCTATCCATTAATGCGCCCCTGTCCTTGTGGAGCATTGAGCCAAGCATTTTTATCAGCGATATAATCGTCCAACTTGTAATATGCTTGCTTACATAGTGTGCGTTTATTGCATGTTTTAAATTTCGTTTCATTCAGTTCAAGAATACTTTGTGGAATTTTATTATAGCATCTCAAACAGTACCTACCCCATGAAAGTTGAGTCTACTTTAGCGAGTCCGAAGCCTGGTTGAACTAATTGGTCTCTATTTCTAGTACCATAATTGTGTCTGTCACCTTTTTTATTAAAAAGCTGTAGATTTTTTCTTACGTACATTATGTTTCCTCAGATGACAATGTACCGTCACGATGTTAATTTCCTTAAACAGTTCCATTAGAGAATCACGCCTACAAAGATTATGTATAGCTCTGATGGCTCTTTTTTGCAGAATAACTGGCAACTAGTCCTCCTAGGGACATCGTTTTACCCAGTTACTGAGTGGTGGAGGTCAAGCACTTGCTCTATCCGGCAGCATCCATCAGCTGCAGACTGGAATCCGACGCTAGCATATTTAAAAAAAAGCTAGGCAGCAGATGATGAATACTCAATTAAGTAGATAAATTGGAACACATAATTCTCTTTCACTATATTTTATCTGAGCTCCACAAAGAGAAGGAAACTATGAATGATTAACTTTTGTAATCCTGCTTGAGTTGTAAGTTTTAACTTGGAGAAATAGGTCATCATGAAGCCGTCAGGCGCTCGACTGTGTGAGGATTAGGTGTACCTACGTGCGCGTCCTTATAATAGTTATGTTCATTGAACACTGAGTATTAATAAGTCGCTATTCGTTCTAGATTTTTTCAGGACATTGTTAGAGCACATTTCTTGATGATTCCATAATATCTGGTTTCGTTTAGAAACTGGTGATTAATTATCTGAGACTGCCTCGTTGGTCTCAGTAGGGTGCGCAAGGGTTACTGCTGAACATGAACGGTTCGATTCTCAGATCGGGTAGTGTTATTGAATTTTTCCATTACGTATTTCTCTACCCGCCCTGATTCTGAATTTATTCCCGATTGATGGCAATAGGCTCGCCCCCTATTACCTACACTGGACTTAAATATTAACTGGCGAAATGTCGGTGTACTAAATTTAGGAACTCCTTCACATAACCTGGTGTTAGGTATGTTAATGCTTAACGAAGATGCAATGTACATCTTTGTACTAAAGTAATGTAGGATCAATTTCCTACACATCAAATAAATATTTTCTAGTCATGAAAATGAATATCATTGACATTTTCGTTCCGTATCTATTCTGACCATAAATAACGAATGTTATGTGGGTATAAAATACGGCTCGTAAATTTACTATCCATTTCTACATCTATGTATGATCTGCCTAAAGATATATGTGCTTGGAGACGAAGAGGGACTGGAGACATGTTCTAATATTTGTAACAAAAACATGTTAACGACGGCTAGCTTTAAGGGTTTGTTCATCAATGCTTGGAATATAATCGGATAGTGATGAATTAGAAATATACAAAGCACAGCTGTAGACAGCTGTAGTTCCCTACGCAGGGCTTGCGTATAAAAAATATTTAAAAATGAGAAATATGTTTACAAAACATCTTTTAAGAACATGACAGAAAATTATAACATCGGTTATGTATAATACCTGCAATATATAGTATGAAAGACTCGAATGACGACCCTCCAAATCTTTCAAAATGTTTTTGTTTTACGGGCCCCCGATTTTTTGCCACTCACACAGGATTTCTGTCTTTAGCCTCAATCTTATTGTTTTTCCTTGTGTTAATATTCTTTTTAGTTAGACGACCCGTAATTCAATATAAGGCTGTCAGTTATTATCTTGAAGTCTTTATTGACAAGGGAGAATCTTGTCTTCAAAATGTATAGACCTCAATCAATATTGATCAAAATATTCTGCGTAAACTTAAGAAGGAGATCGATCAATATTAAGAAGTTTGGAACAATTTTCTTACATGATAGGGCCTTATTGAGTTTGTGAGTGTAGGTAACCATTCGCGAAGCTGTAACGATGTTATCTTATGTTTACTCGCTTCGGCATTCTGAAACAAGTCGATCGTTTACCTGAATCACCCGTTATGCTCTGTTTTTATGGCATGAAATACCCGTTCAGAAAACGAGGCAGGTAGATAATAAAAGTAACTGCGTGTTATCTACAAACATTATGAGATGGAAAACTCACAAAGCTTGCATTGAGGGATTAGGAGAGATTCGGCACGTAGCGCGATGGTACCTACCGCCGACGTACGAGTTTGAAAGGAATTACAGAGACATTACATTAGTCGTATTACTCAGCTGGGAATTGTTCAAGGATGCCTCGATTCCATTTCCAGACTCAGTTTGATTTGTTTCTTTTCATCTTAGTTACACTCGCTCAGATTCCGATCGATGATTGATTAATGACTAAAGTGATTTACGGATGGTTCCCACAAAAATAAATCTAGCTACTTTCGCTACATTTCATTGAGTTTGCAAAAAATATCGGTAGTTTTAATTTTTATAATACTAAACTAATACAGTTTGGAGTGTTTAAAGCTCATAAAACAAACATTGATAAAGTCAAAATTGTGAAATCACACGATAATTTTAAATGATATACTGAAATAACGAAAACACTCGTTACCCAGATGAATTAAATACAATTGGAACTTACAAATTGTTTCCGACATATGCAAAGCGAAGCAAAATTATGACCGGGTCTGAAAACTTACGAATGTCAGTGTTAAATTGTCCGTGTAACATTTCAGTAGCAGCTCAAAGTTAGCACGAGTGAAATTCCCAGCATTATTTAGGAATGCCTGCAAATGAGTGTGTATGTGTACGGCTGCACCGACCACTTTAATTGGTTACGGTATGCCGAAGTTCACGGCTCGCTGAATTGAAAACATCGCCTTTAATCTATGCCTAATTAATCAAATTTAACGAAGTTTACTCTTGATGCTGTAATGGATATTACTCGTAAATAATTGACGTATTGATTACTACTAATCTCGCCGCGGGCGGATGAGAGCAACGGTGGCCCAGTGGTGGACACGACGACGAGCAGTAAGTCGTGGGTTCGAACCCAGCCAGGCGCATTACTTTGTGTAAGTTATTTCATCAGCACTGCTCTCAAAACGGTGAAGGAAAACATCGTGAAGAAACCGGCTTGTCCTAGAACCAAAAATTCGAAGACATGGCTTCGAATTTTTGGTTCTACCAACCCGCACTGGGCCCGCGTGGTGGATTATAGCCCATTCCCTCTCATAGAGAGGAGGCCTGCGTCCCAGCAGTGGGAACATTAATAGGCTGATTATGCTTATGCTTCTTGTAGTGATTGACATTGTAATGGACCTACATTGATGGACATGAGGGAAAATACGATAAATAAACACTTAAATTGAATCATAGAGTTTAACCAGTTACGAAAGTGCTACAAGGTAACTGAGAACATATTGTTTATGCTAGCGTTGAAATACATGATTTTCAACACCATATTTCGGTGGCATGTGCTTTAGAACTAGTAAATAGAGAGTGATGGCAAGACGATGGCTCGCAACGCAACCAACATTCCATTTCTTTATTAGTAAACATGACGTATTGATATACTTTCCTGGCTCGTGCCTAACCAACCAATACCGCGTTCAATATAGTCAAGAAAGGATTTCCACCAAATAAAGATATGTCCCAAGTTATTCAATTGTTTTCTTTCTCGTGCACGAGCTCCATTCAAATGTATGAGTGGAATTTTTCAATATCGGTCTGCCTTTGAACCCGCTTTACTGTTATTCAGCAGAACACATTTTATGGAAAATATATGAATTTTATGTGAAATAATTCAGAATTTTATGTGTATTTTTCAGACAAGTGTAGAATATCAGCTTGTTTACAACTGTTAATTGAGCATTTTTATAGTCGTCTCCGGAGTTTTGACAGCTGATTTAATCTACACCTTCTGTCCTATATTTCTTTTTCACCGCTTTGAAGTTTTATTAATAAAATGTATGTTCAAGGTCATCGGCTCATTCATCACAAAAGATTAAAAAAAGTCTTTGTCCGTCTATTACAGACGTCATCACTGACCTTATAATATTACCGATAAAGTTTCTATTGAAATAAAACCCTCTGACGCGTCCAGCACATCCCTTCAGAGGTCTTTTATCTGGGAAGGATTTCCAACAAAAGTACGTAATCAAGTATATACGAGGTTAAGGCGAAGTTGAGTGTGCTTGTGAAATAGAACTCCCAAGCCAATAACAGCGTTATTAATGTCCCTGAACTTACTGCTTATGAACGTTGCCTTATCTGTAATAAAAATATATTCTATTATATTAACTCGTGTTTCGTATGCATGTTTATATTTTGGGGAATAATATCAAATTATTTGTTATGAGCTTACCTATAGTCAACAATATTTTCTTTTCTCTCACATACACTTGGTAAACGCGAACAAATGTTGAAAAGAACTAACGACCTTGCCAGCCCTAAAATTCGATTCATAATCATAATCATAATCATTTATTCATTTGCGTATATGGGTACATGGAAATGGTCTTAAACAAACAAGTGTCCATTAGCCATATCCTACAATAAGGCATACAAATTTACACACACCATTCCATCCATCCATCCATTCCATCCATCCATCTATCCATCCAACACCCACCATCCATTCTATTCATTCATTTTTCATTCATTCAATTTTTTTTTTTGGCATTTGTTTTTGTTTTTTTTTTCTTTTTTATCCATTCGATTTTCCTTTTTCGAATTGATTGATACTTTTTTTCGAAAACGAGTTAGATTTATGGGGACGTACAAATAAAGTACTAAAGCGTTAAATTTTGAGTGAGTTTGTAGAACTCTACCTAACGTAGCACTCATGGTTTTATAGGAGTATTTTGAGTAAAAGGGTTTTATGAGATATTAACATAAAACGTGTTGGTACTGTTAAAATATTTTGATATTACTCAAGGGAAGTTTTTTGCCTCTTTCTAGTTACTTTACTACGAAATACGCTACCAAAGCGAAAGTATGACAGTACCTACATATTCAGCTTTTAAATTACTGGTATGTGTAGTTTTTTTTGTGACTACGAAGGGCAGCCAAAGGTATTCACTTCTATCCATCAAAGGACGTAGACATTTGACAATCTATATATATGAAATGGTAAACTGACTGACTGAATGACTGGGTGATATATCAACACACAGCTCAAACCGCTGGTCCTAGAGACATGAAACTTGGAGGGTGTTTTCTTGGGGTGCGTTGTCAGAATTCCTCCTCGTGTGCTTGATGGCTGCCGGTCCCTCTCGATACGTCTGGAGGGAATAGCAGCTGCTGGGCCGGTGCACCCTGGGCGTGGGCAGTATCCTTCCCCGAGGAATGGGAAAAGATTCTTATTCCTCGGGGAATGTTACTGTCCATGGCTAATATTCTGACATGGGAGGGGTCCATTTTGGACTTAGGGGGCGTTGCTCCGTGTGACCCTCTGAAAAGCAGAGGGCACAGCGGAGGAGCTAGGGCGGGCTCGGTGTGCACTTACCCTGCCTCCGAGCAGACAGTGAAGGATGCAGTCCTTCACTGTCCCCGTCGATATCGTAATCCCACCGTCGAAGTGTCGTGGAACACGTCTCGCGGCTTCGATTGGGACCGAGGGTCTTGGCTTAACCGCCCGGACCACGAGGTAGAAAACCTCTATAAAAAGTTACCCCGAATCTCAAGTGGCGGCGCACCGCGAGGAGATGTATGGCTGACGGGTTCCTTTGGAAAATCAGTCGCTAGTGCGAACCACTGCCGGGCCTGGCTATGGCTTATCTGGGTACAGGGGGCACTGCCCAGATGGACTTTTTATTTCCCCCATACTCGTGGGAACAAAATGGAAAATATTTTAACCCAGAAAACGGCCGGTAACGGCGAAGGAAGGGAGGAGAGGGATGCGGGGTCGGAGTCCGGCGCCGCATCCAGCGATGTGAGCGCGGGAGGCTCAGAGAGCTCCCGGCGCGGAAGGCCCGGGGCTGCTGCGGGGAACAGGGAGTTCCTTCGCAAGCGGGCCAGGCCGGTAGGCGACCGAGAGTCGTCATCAGAGGGGGAACTGGCTTCGGCTCGCAAGATCCCCACCAGCAAGCGTGGCGGGATCCGCGGCAGGGGGAGAGGCCTCTCTGCCACCGAGAGGTCGGCACGGCTTGCCGCGGAGGCGCGCCACCCGGGGGTGGCTGCTGGTCACGGAGTGGCCCGTTCGGGCTCCTCTGGTAACGAGGCGGGCGCAGACGGCGGCTCCGAAGCGGAGCGTAAGGCCGGGCTTGCGAAGGAGGTGGAGGCGGCGCTGAGGGCTGTCTCCTACAAGCAAAAGCCCTCCACCAGGCAAAGGGCTATACCCTCAGCGGTCGCCTCTATCATGGCGGCAGCGGAGGCCAGATATGCGGCGCCCCCGCCAGAAGGCATGGTCAAACTGCGGGCGGAGGTCGCTCGACTGACGGCCGCCACGGAGCTTCTCCAAGAGGAGAACAGGAGGCTCCGAGCAGACTTGGCCAGTCTGCGTGAGTCCGGCTCTCGCGAGGCGCCCCAAAATGGCCAGCAGCGACCACGCCAGGCCGTGCCGGTGGAGAACCAGGTCCTGAACCTGGTTCGGCAGGAGCTGGCTGCCTTTCAGGCTCGGTTCTCCGTCCTGGAGGGCATTGTTCTGCGCCCCCCCTTGGCGGTAAACAAGGCGCCCTCGGGCCTGAGGGCGGCCACATATGCGGCTGCTGCAGCTTCCGCACCGGGGCCGTCCAGCCAGCCCTCCGGCAGGGTTACGTCGGCTCCTGGAAAGCTGGCTCCGGCTAAATCGGCCCCGGTTGGGGGGGCAGCGGCCTTGAGGCAGGGTAAGGCAGCGGCCGCCTTGAGGCAGGGCAAGGCGGCCGCCTTGAGGCAGGGCAAGGCGGCCGCCTTGAGGCAGGGCAAGGCGGCGGCCCACAAGAAGGGCAAGGCGGCGAATGTGCCAGCGCTAGCCGCGAGACAGCCGCCACCGCCGCCCCCCCCGCCCTCTAAGCCATCCGTGGCCGAGACCGGGTGGCAGGTGGCCGGAGAGAGAGCGAGGGAGCAAAGGGCGGCCAAAAAGGCCAGGAAGCGCCAAGAAAAGAAGCGGAATGGTGCTGCTAGGCTCAGCGCCCCAAAGACCGCAGCTGTAGTGATAACACTACAGCCGGAGGCGGAAAAGAGGGGCGTGACCTATCGCGACGTGCTCGCTAAGGCGAAGACGATGGTGGATCTCGGGGAGCTCGGGATCGCCGGGGGCCTCCGGCTTAGAGTCACCGCAACAGGGGCTCGAGTGCTGGAAATCCCCGGCGAAACCCGTGGCTCGTCCGCTGACGCTCTGGCTGAAAAGCTTAGAGCGTCCTTAAATGCGGACGAGGCCCGAGTGTCCAGGCCCGTCAAATGCGCAGACCTGCGCATTCTGGGTCTGGACGACTCGGTGACCGAGGAGGAGGTGGTGGCCGCCGTCACCAGGACCGGTGGGTGCCCTGCCGAACAGGTCAAGGCAGGCACCTTACGTCCGGACCTGTCGGGCATGCGAACCGTAACGGTAAGCTGCCCTGTGACGGCGGCGAAAGTCATTGTGGAGGGCCGAAGGCTCTTGGTGGGCTGGGTTTCGGCGCAGGTAAAGCTGCTAGAACCCAGACCTCTGAGGTGCTTCCGCTGCCATGTGGGGCACCACGTGTCGGTCCGGTGCACCTCGGAGGTGGACCGCAGCGGCCTGTGCTTCCGCTGCGGCCAGCCTGGTCACATGGCCGCGGCTTGCTCCGCCGCGCCGCGCTGCGCCGCATGTGCGGCAGCTGGCAAGCCGGCTGATCACCGGGCAGGGAGCAAGACCTGCGGTACTCCCGCCAAGGCCAGGGGCAAGGGAAGGCCCTCCGCCACCACCGCCAAAACCCCCACCGTCGCCACCACCGCAGCCGCCGCCACTGTCGCCGCCGCTGCCGCTACTGCTGCAACTTCCGCAGCGGAGCCCTCGCAGGGGGCCCGGGAGGGGGCTGAAATGGAGTGCCAGTAACGGCCCCATTACGCCTTCTCCAGGCGAACATCAACCACTGCGCCTGCGCTCAGGATCTGTTGCTCCAGAGCATGGCGCAGTGGTCGATTAACATCGCCGTGGTCGCTGAGCCGTACTTTGTCCCGCCCAGGGATGACTGGGTGGAGGACCTTAGCGGCTCAGTGACCTTAATTGCGTCGGTCGCCGCCGGTACCCCGACCCTTGAGAGTGTCAGGAAGGGTCAGGGGTGCGTAGCAGCACGGTTCGGGGAGATCGTTGTAGTGGGAGTCTACTTCTCCCCGAGCCGAACTCTCGCCGAGTTCCACAACTCCCTCACGGAGTTGAGTGTCGTCATCGGAAGCCATTCCCTCCCCGTGCTTGTGCTCGGGGACTTCAATGCCAAGAACTTGGCTTGGGGTTCTCGTTACACGGACGTGCGGGGTAGAATGGTGGAGGACTGGGCTCTGGAGACAGGCCTGGTCGTCCTAAATCGGGGTTCTGTCCCCACGTGCGTGCGGATGCGGGGCGAGTCGGTGGTGGACATCTCGTTCGCCAGCCCCGCTCTGTCGCCGCGTGTCGTTGACTGGCGCGTCATGGAGGGGGTGGAGACCTATTCCGACCACCGGTATATCCGGTTCGACGTCTCCACCCAGTCCTCAAGCGTGCCGGTCCTACAGGCCCCGAGTGGTCCGCGATGGGCGCTGAAGCAGCTGGACCGGGAGCTCCTCCTGGAAGCCTCGATCGTGCAGGCCTGGGTGTCATCACCAGTCAGGCCTGCTGACATCAACAACGAGGCGGGTTGGTTCCAGGAGGCCATGTCCGAGATTTGCGACGTGGCAATGCCCCGAGTTCGGCCAGGAAGCGCCCGGCGTCAGGTGTACTGGTGGTCGCGAGAGCTGACGTCTCTGCGCAAGGCGTGCGTTGCCACGCGGCGCCTGTACGCCAGGCATCGCAGGCTCCGCATCCGCCCTTCGGATGCGGCAGCCATTGAGGCGGAGCTGTACGAGGGGTACAGAGCGGCGAAGACCGCCCTCCAAGAGGCTGTCCGGCGGGCCAAGAATTTGGCCCGCGAGGAGATGCTGGAGTCTCTGAACGGAGATCCGTGGGGGCGCCCTTACAAGATGGTGCGGGACAAACTCCGCACCCGGGCCCCCCCGCTAACGCAGAGTCTCCGGCCTGAGCTCGTGGAGGACGTGGTGAGCGCTCTGTTCCCTTCGCGAGGGGAGCATCCTCCCCCGCCTATGGCTCCGCCGCCACATGCGGTGCCGGAAGCGGACCACACCGATGACGATGACGACGTTCCGGAGGTGACTGGGGTAGACCTGAGAGTGGCGGTACGCAGGCTGAAAGCCAGAAACACCGCCCCGGGACCCGATGGCTTGCCTGGCAAAGCCTGGGTCCTGGCCTCTGAGGCTCTCGGGCCCCGACTGGAAGGGCTCCTAAGCGCATGCTTGGAGAGAGGCCAGTTTCCGCTTCGTTGGAAGACGGGAAAGCTGGTCCTCATCCGGAAACCAGGGCGCCCTGCGGACTCTCCGTCCGCATACCGGCCCATCGTGTTGCTCGACGAGGTGGGCAAGCTCTTCGAAAGAGTCATTGCCAACCGCCTTGCCGGGCACCTTGCGGGGATGGGGCCGGATCTTGCGGAACACCAGTTTGGTTTCCGCAAGGGGCGCTCCACGGTGGACGCCATCATGCGCGTGAGAGCCCTCACGACGGGGGACGCGGTGTCCCGGGGCGGGGTCGTCTTGGCGGTGTCTCTTGACATCGCCAACGCCTTCAACTCCATGCCCTGGAGCTGCATTGGGGAGGCACTCCGGTATCACCAGGTGCCAACCTACCTTCGTCGTGTGGTCGGGGACTACTTGACGGATAGGGCCGTCATCTACCCCGGTCAGAGCGGAGAATGGAACCGGCGAGAGATGTCGTGCGGTGTTCCACAGGGATCGGTTCTAGGACCGGCCCTGTGGAACATCGGTTACGACTGGGTGCTGCGCGCCGACCTCCCTACCGGCGTCAGCGTAGTTTGCTACGCTGACGACACGCTGGTACTGGCACAAGGGAGGTCGCACGAGGCGGCGGCCGAAAACATGACACGCGGGGTTGCGATAGTCGTGGATAGGATCCGGCAATTGGGTCTCGAGGTGGCATTGCACAAGTCCGAGGCCATGTGTTTTCATAGGCCTCGGAATGCGCCACCGTCGGGATCCCTACTGACGGCAGGAGGGGTTTCCATCGGCGTCGGGTCGACGTTGAAGTACCTAGGACTCGTCCTCGACAGCCGGTGGAACTTCGTGGAGCACTTCCGACGTTTGGCTCCCAAACTGGAACGGACAGGGGCTGCCTTCAAGCGGCTCTTGCCCAACCTGAGGGGTCCAAACGCCTCCTGCCGGAGGCTATACGCGGGGGTCGTGCGGTCCATGGCCCTTTACGGGGCCCCGGTGTGGGCGCGTTCTTTAAGGCGGCAAGCCGCCCACTACCTGAACACGCTCCAAAAGGTAATAGCCATAAGGCTAATCCGGGGGTACCGCACGATCTCCGGCGAGGCGGCTAGCCTCCTTGCCGGATTGCCGCCATGGGATCTGGAGGCGATAGTCCTCGCGCGCCTGCATGAATGGCGCGCGGAGGCACTACGTCGGGGGGAAACTCCGCTGCCGCGGCAAATTGCCGCTCAGCGGACAGACCTCCGGCGTGATATCATGGCGACATGGAGAGAGCGACTGTTGCAACCCCGTGCAGGGCACGCTACCATAGTGGCGACAAGTCCCCTCTTTGAGGAGTGGCTAGAGAGGCGCCACGGCGCCCTCACCTACCGCCTGACGCAGATCCTCACCGGACACGGTTGTTTCAAATTCTTTTGGAATACGATAGAAAATGTGTGTTACGTAATTGGGGTACTTTCTGGTGTACGCAGCTCTACGTCCAAGGTTTTCGCACGGCATCCCCCTCCTAGGCTCAGTTCTCATTAATTGGTAGAATTCCTTGGTTTGTATCGACTTGAATCTAGTTCAATAACGAAAGAACAAACATTCTTAACATGATCCACAGGAGTCCTTTAGGTTACTTATTTGTGTGGATCGTAATTACTGAAAGTTCTCGAAATTCACAGTTTTCCCAGAAGTGACAAATCCAGCAACAGTAACATAATATGTCCATGACCTGTTTACATTTTCCGCACTCTGTAATCATTGTCAATTTACATATATATAATGTGTTTATTGTTTATGTATCCTTGGATACTATGGTGAACAGTGAAACTCTAACCAAAATTGAGTTGCTCTGAAAAGAGAACATTTTATTTTGTGACAAAAACTAGTTTTAACACTAATACATTCTTTAACCTTAATTAATAACAAACTCACCTGAAAAGAGAAACAACATTTAAAGCCATTGTTTCACCAGTTCTTAATCAGTATTATTTAAATATTCATATTTCAATCTAATTTTCATAACCTAATTCGCATGCGGTATTTAATACGTCAATCTGACAGACAGCTCAGAAACGACCAAGTTCACTCACAGATAACTTATACATCAAAGTTATTACGCGGCAAATTCAAACATACTTAAATGAAGTGTCAAGCACTTTGTTTACATATATACATGTAAACACGTTTTAGAAGCTTCTGTGTGTAACGGATTATATAGGGCAGCAATTAGCACAAGGTTATTTACTTCTAACCACGTTTGACCAGAATTAGTCATTAAGATATCAGCCTTCCTAGTTTCCCATAAATTTGTCCCATATGAATACAAGCAAACATATGTACTCGTATGTACTTTCATAAACCGTTTTTCCCGAGATGGTAGCCAAATATATTACTTATGTATATATTAACGGAAAAATATGAAATCCATAATTGTACACAATTCCTAGGAAATGTATATGTTACTGTAAAAGCCTGAACTGCGGTAAATCTTAGGTTTTACCACAGATACCGGTAAATGTTAGTTTTCAGAGTAAAACAAAGCAGTTAATAATCAGAAACTATTTATTCAACATTAATATAATTTCGTTGTCGTGCGGTCCATGGCCCTTTACGGGGCCCCGGTGTGGGCGCGTTCTTTAAGGCGGCAAGCCGCCCACTACCTGAACACGCTCCAAAAGGTAATAGCCATAAGGCTAATCCGGGGGTACCGCACGATCTCCGGCGAGGCGGCTAGCCTCCTTGCCGGATTGCCGCCATGGGATCTGGAGGCGATAGTCCTCGCGCGCCTGCATGAATGGCGCGCGGAGGCACTACGTCGGGGGGAAACTCCGCTGCCGCGGCAAATTGCCGCTCAGCGGACAGACCTCCGGCGTGATATCATGGCGACATGGAGAGAGCGACTGTTGCAACCCCGTGCAGGGCACGCTACCATAGTGGCGATAAGTCCCCTCTTTGAGGAGTGGCTAGAGAGGCGCCACGGCGCCCTCACCTACCGCCTGACGCAGATCCTCACCGGACACGGTTGTTTCGGGAGGTTCTTGCACCGAATCGGGCGGGAGGAAACGCCCGGGTGTTTCCACTGCGAGGATCGTCCGGAGGACACGGTGGAGCACACCGTAGAGGTCTGCCCCGCTTGGGCGGAGCACCGCCGTGTCCTTGTAGCGGCGATTGGCGGCGGCGATCTCTCGCGTCCGGCCCTGGTTCAAGCCATGGTCCGGAGCGAGAGGGAATGGGAAGCCGTCACCACCTTCTGTGAAGCAGTCATGCTAGTGAAAGAGGTGGCGGGACGTGAGAGGGAAAGAACCTCACGTCCCAGCCGCCGCGGGAGACGCCCTGGGCGTCGGGGGTCACGTGGTGGCTCCCGGCCACCGTAGGCGCGGGCCTGTGGACGGCGAGTTATGGGCTAGCTCGCCGTCCGGCCGTCTTATGACGACAGGCCGTGTCGACGGCGCGTTTGTGTTCCACGCGCGCCTCAAAGAGATGTCAGCAACCGAGTAGGGGTCCGCATGGGCCGATGCCTGCCAGAGCTGCGGGACTGTTCGAAAGAGACACCGTGGCCCTGGAACACAAAGGGCAAAGAAGGAACATGGATGGGTTTTAGTCAGTACAAGTCTGACACTCCCTTCCGCTCCGCCCAGAGTGGGGGGGGTCATTTGATGATTTCCCATCCAAAAAAAAAAAAAAAAAAAAGGGTGTTTTCTTTGTGAAGAGTAAGTATCCACTAAGAAAGGATTTTTGGGAATTCCACCCCTAAAGGGGTAAAATACGGGATGGAAGTTTATATGAAACTCCCTCAGTTTTGAAGTTCGGATCTTCAAATTGTGTGTTTAGGCTGAAGAATGAAAATTAATTTATACGTGTCTCAGCGTTTTTCATAATTCTACCTCCGAAGTGTTAAAAAGGGGGATGAAGGTAAGTAATCGGATATTTTCCGACATCCACGCGGGCGAAGCCGCGGGCAAAAGCTAGATGGGAATAAATTCTGCATTGAAACCATTTCGAGATTTTGATTAACGTGCATACCTTCAACCCTGACATTGTGACCGGACCTAAATATCATCATTTCAGCCGAAGGACGTCCACTGCTGGACATGGCCCTCGCTCAAGTGTCGCCACATTGACCTTAATAAAGTAGGAATCATTTCCTATCGAATATTAAGTTTCATAAGCATCGTTGTATTGCATGTTTAAACGTATAGGCTATGGGGTTATTGCGTAGTACACTCGAATTTTAAATGCTATTTATTCATTTTGAAAACAACGTTCATTGCATATTTTTCGTTGCCGAGCTAAACATTTTTTGAACGTCGACCATAGTACGAATTTCCTTCAAATTCCTTTGGAATACGATAGAAAATGTGTGTTACGTAATTGGGGTACTTTCTGGTGTACGCAGCTCTACGTCCAAGGTTTTCGCACGGCATCCCCCTCCTAGGCTCAGTTCTCATTAATTGGTAGAATTCCTTGGTTTGTATCGACTTGAATCTAGTTCAATAACGAAAGAACAAACATTCTTAACATGATCCACAGGAGTCCTTTAGGTTACTTATTTGTGTGGATCGTAATTACTGAAAGTTCTCGAAATTCACAGTTTTCCCAGAAGTGACAAATCCAGCAACAGTAACATAATATGTCCATGACCTGTTTACATTTTCCGCACTCTGTAATCATTGTCAATTTACATATATATAATGTGTTTATTGTTTATGTATCCTTGGATACTATGGTGAACAGTGAAACTCTAACCAAAATTGAGTTGCTCTGAAAAGAGAACATTTTATTTTGTGACAAAAACTAGTTTTAACACTAATACATTCTTTAACCTTAATTAATAACAAACTCACCTGAAAAGAGAAACAACATTTAAAGCCATTGTTTCACCAGTTCTTAATCAGTATTATTTAAATATTCATATTTCAATCTAATTTTCATAACCTAATTCGCATGCGGTATTTAATACGTCAATCTGACAGACAGCTCAGAAACGACCAAGTTCACTCACAGATAACTTATACATCAAAGTTATTACGCGGCAAATTCAAACATACTTAAATGAAGTGTCAAGCACTTTGTTTACATATATACATGTAAACACGTTTTAGAAGCTTCTGTGTGTAACGGATTATATAGGGCAGCAATTAGCACAAGGTTATTTACTTCTAACCACGTTTGACCAGAATTAGTCATTAAGATATCAGCCTTCCTAGTTTCCCATAAATTTGTCCCATATGAATACAAGCAAACATATGTACTCGTATGTACTTTCATAAACCGTTTTTCCCGAGATGGTAGCCAAATATATTACTTATGTATATATTAACGGAAAAATATGAAATCCATAATTGTACACAATTCCTAGGAAATGTATATGTTACTGTAAAAGCCTGAACTGCGGTAAATCTTAGGTTTTACCACAGATACCGGTAAATGTTAGTTTTCAGAGTAAAACAAAGCAGTTAATAATCAGAAACTATTTATTCAACATTAATATAATTTCCTTTATTTATTTTCTTTACATATAATTTACATTTTTAAATATTCCTATACAAAGTAGTATAAATCAAACATTTTAAAATATAAAAAAAAAGTAGCCCACCGGCATCGGGAACAAGGTCCGAGCTACTGGTGGTCAGAGCTTTTGAGAGAGAAACGTCCTAACGATACGCGCCGTGTCCAGAAATACTGCTTTCTGAATCAAGCCCTTGATCCCGCTGCCAAGCGAGGGCCTCCTCCTCCTATATGTTGGTCGAGGCTATTGGCTATTAAGCCATTGGCTGACACGACGAGATATTTGAATTGTTTATCTTTCTCTGCTTTAACGAGATTCTCGTCATGCGGAACCGTTATATCAACAATCATTGCGCGACGCTCCAATGGATCTATCACCACAATGTCAGGCTTATTGGCAACAATAGTCCTGTCAGTGGCGATGACGAAAGCGAGACACGAGTTGACACGACTATTATTATATTTCAGTCTTTGGTTTCGGACATTTACCGGTGGCTGCGGTAGAACCTAGGATTTACCGACTGAATGCCGGTAAAACTCCGAAATTAAAGATTACTGTAGAACAATTCGGACTTTTACCGGTGGGACTTGGTAAATCTTAGGATTTACCGGTAAATTCTAAGATTTACCGGTAAATTCTAAGATTTACCGCAGTTTGGGCTTTTACAGTAACATAAACACTTCACAGGAAATGTGTATTGTATATAAATATTAAAAAATGTTTCAAACACTATTATACGAATTTCCTAAGTAGGCTCAGAATTGTAAACATTTCCTAGGAATTGTGTAAAATTCCTAGGTTTCATACATTTTCCGAAACATATAGAGCGAAAAAGTACTGACTGTTAGACTTGAAAAGTTGAAACGATCTACCTTGAATCGCCTGGTTAACCATTCTTCAGGGACGATACTGTAAAGAACACCACAAGAGAGAAATATAAAGCCAGCAGAGTCGGCGCCGCCGCGTCGTGGGCGAAACCAAGTGTTTAATGAAGTGCTTTCTCCTAAATCACAAAATTCCCGAGACGCTTAGCTCAAGTTTAATTTCGCTCATTATAATATATTGTATATGTTTAAATAGAAATACGAATATTTAAAATGTTAGAAGTAATATTTGCGATGTTTTCGTACACACTTGTGTATTTTCGTTCCAACATAAATTGTGGAAGTATGTATTATGCAGTACTCGCTTAGTGCCGAGTATTTAGCACACTGAAAAGATTATTGTTAATTAGTTTCGAAAATACCGTTTTAATATTTCGTGGGTAGGGTTTGTAATTTCATTACGAACCAGTTCCATATGTTAATCCTAAAATAATGGTGCCTTCTCACCATCCTACAAATTGTCAGGTCTATACAAATATACATTTTCGATTAAAATGGGTATGATTATAACATTTCATTAGGAAACACATACATAATTGGATACATATGATAAAATCTTAAATTAATTAGAACCGGAGATTATAATTCCTGGTTATAGGGATCTTCAACAGTCTGAAGTTATCAGGTGAGGATAATGAGAAATGTTATCAATTGAAGGAACAAAGAAAAAGGGTTATGTATGATAGATATAATAATAATTTTAATTGTTCACCGTAGTATTTACAAATACAATTAGGGAATAATACAAAGACTTGTGTGCGTACCGTGGTGTACTTTTATATTCAAATACTTACTTAGTTTACATTTTTGCAAAATTACAAAGAATTCCTCAGCAAACAAGAAAGATTTGCTACGAAAAAATGAACTTTTCCGAATCTAAATCCTATAAAACACGTCCAGAAATAACCGTAGTACTATTTGTATTTGAGCTGTCATCATAGATTTTCCATCGACCTTTCCACATAGCAGTGCACTTCTCTAACGACAGTGTTTTCGTTCGTCTTGATTCAATAAAAAAAAAATACGTCTGGGGGTTACAATGACGTCTTAAAGTAGGAGCAATTCCAGTGTGGGAAAGAGACAGAGCTATGTAGGTCGTCTAGCGCCATCTCTTTCCCACACTGGAATGACTCCTGCTTTAAGACGTCATGGTAGGCCACCTAGGGGGGTACTATGACGTCTTAAATCAGGAGCAATTCCAGTGTGGAAAAGAGACAGAGCTATACAGGTCGTCTAGTGCCATCTCATCCCACACTGGAATTACTCCTGCTTTAAGACGTCATGGTAGGCCACCAGAAAAGAATTTTTTTTTTTTTTTTTTACAATTAACTCTATTAAATAAGAACAAAACAATAACGACAAAGGTAAATAACGCAATAAATGCTATTTGCAAGGTAAACGAGAAAAACAACATTATTTCACGTTAAGGTAAGTAAGCTTGTAATAAGGAAAATCTTCGCTTAAACAATTTATTTATCTTCCACCAAAATATAGTGTACTACATTAGTTCACCTCACGTACTATTAAAATAATTTATCCTCGAGGGCTTCCAGCTAATATCTGCGTAAAATTGCCGCTAATTAAAACTTTAATTAATTGTACCTTGGAAGATAAACACATGAACGCAACTCCAAGAAATTATGTAGAATACTTACACCTACGTTCTGTAAAGTAAGCTCACTCGTCTTTTCAGTTTGAAAACCAAAGTAAATCATTTTCCTTTAAAATATGGGTAAAAAGATGGCAGACAACACAACAGAACCCAGTTTTTGTCTTTGTCGGTCGCTCGTTAATTAATGATCCTTATTTCCTTCACAAAAGACTAATTAAAATTCTTCAGTTAATTTTCTTAAATATATAACCAAATTAGTACACAAAGGAGAAATTAAATAACGTTTGCATTTTGCACCATCAATTTTAGCTTAAGAATTATTTGCAAGTTTCTGAATTAACTAGAGCCTTTTTGTAAAGAACTGTAATTAAGATAAATGGAACGAAAAGATAAAAAATGTTTCGTCTAGTCTAGCATTTATAAAGCGCTTTATATAAAGTGCTGGCGAGGTGATACACCTACATTTAAACGTCGCATTCCACAATATCTAGTATTCATAACATACAAATTGGCACTCGGAGCACGCGACTGTCACAATTTATTACCTTTATACGATTATTTAGATTAGAAACGGTTGTGACTTCATTTGTTTTCTGTATAACATCGGGAACGTTTAAATACAATAAATGTTCGGCGGAAAGTATGTTCAGCTTTGGCAATATCCCGTGGATTTAGGGCATCCCCAGTGTAACAAAAAGCTGCGCTGATTTATTCCGGTTAATGGAACGATAACACTTTTTTAATATAGGTACATATTTTTAAAATGCTTTGTGCATTGCCCGCAAAGTTTTGTAAAGTACGATTATAAATTACCAGTATCAGCGGGGCTTATATTTTCAGGAACCAACC
Source organism: Noctua janthina (assembly GCA_963576755.1). Classification (NCBI taxonomy): domain Eukaryota; kingdom Metazoa; phylum Arthropoda; class Insecta; order Lepidoptera; family Noctuidae; genus Noctua; species Noctua janthina. The sequence continues at coordinate 8,178,132 of OY755058.1, forward strand.
AAAATTGCTATTAAATTTTGCTTTGAATAATCAATCATTTCTAAACTATAACGAACTTCTAAAGCTCTAAGCTTTATTCAAAATCCTCTTAGTCTATTATTTTAATATTTTCATCAAGAAAATAATAAATGTAGATACAATTTTACAATCCGTTACCGTTTTCTAATACTTGGAGCTATCATGTTCGCGTCATAAAAAGGCACAACAGACATGTCATCTTGACGCGCGATATTACTTATCGTACATTGTGGATATACACATAAAATGACATACAAAAACACACTCACATTCACAAGATTTCCCTCATAACATAAATGTGCCATAATATTATGATAACTTGATGTTATTTTTAGCAGAAAGCACTCCGTTTTATTGCGTCAAACTGTGAAAACATTTAAGGCGAGGTTATCCAGATAAACGTCGTTTTGTATTGGGCTTTATTCCTATATGGCACGGATTTAAATTCTGAAAAAAATATATTACATATTTCACACTTCGATCTAGATATTTCGGCACAGCGATACACGATTACTTGCACTTTGTTGCATCCAATTAAATCGCAAAGACAAGTCTAAATGATGGTTTTTAATATTACTTCATTTGAGTTATATTAGGTTTTTAACAATAAAACTTATACCATTATAAAGGTCGTAAAAAATGTGACAGTACACGGCGATCATAATTTGAAATATTAAAAAAACCTACACCACCATTTCCAAAATGTGCTATTTTCATCATTTCATACTCGCATCGCGTGATTCAGTCCCGAGCGGAACGCGTTGGAGGTCGGACGTGTGCCAATTTTTCGAACCCGCCACCCCACCCCCGCTAAGTTCTGTTACGAACTGAGCCAAAAATAGTTTGTAAAAAATAATACTTAGTAAACACCGAGCCTAGGTTTATTTGAAATGTCATTTGTTCACAAAAGTACAGTAGGTACCTAATAGGGAACGTAGTCAGAAGGTATAAGATAAGAGTTACGCATTAGAAAGAGAGGCAGCTTCTAGGAGAATATAACTGTAGATAATTAGCGCTGCGCGGCCTGAATTGAACTTTATTGTGTCGTAGCAAAAGTCGCTATTTATGATTTCGCAATATTATTTATAAATTTCGGTAACTTTGGAATGGGCAACTACAGTACTTTCACAGTTATTATGCCTTTTGAATGGGACTGTAGCTTCATTTTATTATCTTTTTTTCGACAATTCAAAACTGCCTGTACCTGGCCTACTAAAATCAAAACATTTATTCCAATATTTTTTTTTGTAAGGAGTTCTAAAAAAGTTCGACATGGGCAGAAAAAGAAAGTATGCAGGGGACAACGAGATAGAATGAGTAATGGTCGATATTAAATTTTGTACGCACGACGACCGATCAAGCTGTCGAAAACCAGTTTAGGCCGATCTCTCATTGTATAGGAAATCTATACAAAGCGAGGCCAATTTATACTGGAAAAGACAGCTTCAAGTGCCGCCGTGTGTACCTACTAGTTTTTTTATTTTGTTGACTTATTTACATTTTAAAGATAAAATTACTTAATTTTTTTTTTATTTTACTTCCTCTGCATTTTATGCTTTACTTTTTTTCGGTTTTTTCGTCATGGGTGTCATTTTCAAGGTTTTCGGGGTCGCTGATAACGAAAATTAGGTCAAAATGAAAATCCAAGATGGCGCCGACAAAAATTTTTGGTTTTGTCGTCATGGGTGTCATTTTCATGGTGTTCGGGGTCGCTGATAACGAAAATGAGGTCAAAATTAAAATTCAAGATGGCGCCAATGAAAATTTTCGGTTTTGTCGTCATGGGTGTCATTTTCATGGTTTTCGGGCTCGCTGATAACGAAAATGAGGACAAAATGAAAATCCAAGATGGCGCCGACAAAAATTTTTGGTTTTGTCGTCATGGGTGTCATTTTCATGGTTTTCGGGGCCGCTGATAACGAAAATGAGGACAAAATGAAAATCAAAGATGGCGCCGACAAAAATTTTTGGTTTTGTCTTCATGGGTGTCATTTTCATTGTTTTCGGGGTCGCTGATAACGAAAATGAGGTCAAAATGAAAATCCAAGATGGCGCCGACGAAAATTTTCGGTTTTTTCGTCATGGGTGTAATTTTCATGGTTTTCGGGGTCGCTGATAACGAAAATGAGGTCAAAGTTAAAATTCAAGATGGCGCCAATGAAAATTTTCGGTTTTGTCGTCATGGGTGTCATTTTCATGGTTTTCGGGGTCGCTGATAACGAAAATGAGGTCAAAGTTAAAATTCAAGACGGCGCCAATGAAATTTTTTGGTTTTGTCGTCATGGGTGTCATTTTCATGGTTTTCGGGGCCGCTGATAACGAAAATGAGGACAAAATGAAAATCCAAGATGGCGCCGACGAAAATTTTTGGGTTTTTCGTCATGGGTGTCATTTTCATGGTTTTCGGGGTCGCTTGTAAAGAAAATTAGGTCAAAATTAAAATTCAAGATGGCGCCAATGAAAATTTTCGGTTTTGTCGTCATGGGTGTCATTTTCATGGTTTTCGGGGCCGCTGATAACGAAAATGAGGACAAAATGAAAATCCAAGATGGCGCCGACGAAAATTTTTGGATTTTTCGTCATGGGTGTCATTTTCATGGTTTTCGGGGTCGCTTATAAAGAAAATTAGGTCAAAATTAAAATTCAAGATAGCGCCAATTAAAATTTTCAGCTTTGTCGTCATGGGTGTCATTTTCATGCTTTACGGGGTCGCTGATAACGAAAATGAGGACAAAATGAAAATCCAAGATGGCGCCGACAAAAATTTTTGGTTTTGTCGTCATGGGTGTCATTTTTATGGTGTTCGGGGTCGCTGATAACGAAAATGAGGTCAAAATTAAAATTCAAGATGGCGCTAATGAAAATTTTCGGTTTTGTCGTCATGGGTCTCATTTTCATGTTTTTCGGGGCCGCTGATAACGAAAATGAGGACAAAATGAAAATCCAAGATGGCGCCGACAAAAATGTTTGGTTTTTTCGTCATGGGTGTCATTTTCATGGTTTTCGGCGTCGCTGATAACGAAAATGAGGTCAAAATTAAAATTCAAGAAGGCGCCAATAAAAATTTTCGGTTTTGTCGTCATGGGTGTCATTTTCATGGTTTTCGGGCTCGCTGATAACGAAAATGAGGACAAAATGAAAATCCAAGATGGCGCCGACAAAAATTTTTGGTTTTGTCGTCATGGGTGTCATTTTCATGGTTTTCGGGCTCGCTGATAACGAAAATGAGGTCAAAATTAAAATTCAAGACGGCGCCAATGAAAATTTTCGGTTTTGTCGTCATGGGTGTTATTTTCGTGCTTTTCGGGGTCGCTGATAACAAAAAAGAGGCGAACATGAAAATCCAACATGGCGCTGACGAAAATTTTCTGTTTTTTTTCGTCATGGGTGTCGGTTTCGTTGTTTTTGGGGTCGCTGATAACGAAAATGAGGACAAATGAAAATTCAAGATGGCGCCGACGAAAATTTTCGGGTTTTTTCGTCATGGGTGTCATTTTCATGGTTTTCGGAGTCGATGAAAAAAAAAATTTTTTTTTGTTTCTGTTTATTTTGAACTTATTTTGCGTTATCAGTGACCCCGAAAACCATGAAAATGATACCCATGACGTAAAAACAAAAAAATAATTTTTGGTGTTATCGAATTTTCATTTTGACCTCATTTTCGTTATCAGCGACCCCGTAAAGCATGAAAATGACACCCATGACGACAAAGCTGAAAATTTTAATTGGCGCTATCTTGAATTTTAATTTTGACCTAATTTTCTTTATAAGCGACCCCGAAAACCATGAAAATGACACCCATGACGAAAAATCCAAAAATTTTCGTCGGCGCCAACTTGGATTTTCATTTTGTCCTCATTTTCGTTATCAGCGGCCCCGAAAACCATGAAAATGACACCCATGACGACAAAACCGAAAATTTTCATTGGCGCCATCTTGAATTTTAATTTTGACCTAATTTTCTTTACAAGCGACCCCGAAAACCATGAAAATGACACCCATGACGAAAAACCCAAAAATTTTCGTCGGCGCCATCTTGGATTTTCATTTTGTCCTCATTTTCGTTATCAGCGGCCCCGAAAACCATGAAAATGACACCCATGACGACAAAACCGAAAATTTTCATTGGCGCTATCTTGAATTTTAATTTTGACCTCATTTTCGTTATCAGCGACCCCGAAAACAATGAAAATGACACCCATGACGACAAAACCAAAAATTTTTGTCGGCGCCATCTTTGATTTTCATTTTGTCCTCATTTTCGTTATCAGCGGCCCCGAAAACCATGAAAATGACACCCATGACGACAAAACCGAAAATTTTCATTGGCGCCATCTTGAATTTTAATTTTGACCTCAGTTTCGTTATCAGCGACCCCGAAAACAATGAAAATGACACCCATGACGACAAAACCAAAAATTTTTGTCGGCGCCATCTTTGATTTTCATTTTGTCCTCATTTTCGTTATCAGCGGCCCCGAAAACCATGAAAATGACACCCATGACGACAAAACCGAAAAGTTTCATTGGCGCCATCTTGCATTTTAATTTTGACCTCATTTTCGTTATCAGCGACCCCGAACACCATGAAAATGACACCCATGAAGAAAAAACCAAAAATTTTCATTGGCGCCATCTTGAATTTTCATTTTGTACTTATTTTCGTTATCAGCGACCACGAAAACCACGAAATTGACACCCATGACGACAAAGCTAAAATTTTCATTGGCGCCATCTTGAATTTTAATTTTGACCAAATTTTTGTTATCAGCGATCACGAAAACCATGAAAATGACACCCATGACGACAAAACCAAAAATTTTTGTCGGCGCCATCTTGGATTTTCATTTTGTCCTCATTTTCGTTATCAGCGGCCCCGAAAACCATGAAAATGACACCCATGACGAAAAAACCAAAAATTTTTGTTGGCGCCATCTTGAATTTTCATTTTGTACTTATTTTCGTTATCAGCGACCACGAAAACCACGAAAATGACACCCATGACGACAAAGCTAAAATTTTCATTGGCGCCATCTTGAATTTTAATTTTGACCAAATTTTTGTTATCAGCGACCACGAAAACCATGAAAATGACACCCATGACGAAAATACCGAAAATTTTCGTCGGCGCCAGCTTGAATTTTCATTTTGACCTCAGTTTCGTTATCAGCGACCCCAAAAACCACGAAAATGACACTCATGAAGAAAAAATTGAAAATTTTCGTCGCCGCCATCTTGGATTTTCATTCTGGCCTAATTTTAGTTAATAGTGACCCCAAAAACCACGAAAACGAAACCCATGACAACAAAACCGAAAAAAAAGTAAAGCGCAAAAAAAGTAATGGCGCCTGGCGTGTAGTTTTGAATCATACCCGTATTCATGACTTTAGTGTCAGTCAGATTTTAAATTCTCCTTATTCACAAAAATAAATAAGTATACCTTCTTATTTTTAATTATATCTACTTATTTTAATTGTTAGGTTCACGTTCATAGAATACGCCGGTTCCTAATCTATCTATAACCAATACTTTCTATAAAAATGAAACAAAGTGAACAATACATGTCAATTCAAGTTGTTTTACTGCATCGCTCTACCCTGTAACGCAACTTAGTACCTATCCGAGTTCGTGAACTCTTGACCAGTGCGCTAAGCGCCCGCGTTTTCGCGCCGCGTAATTTGTTACGTATCGCCTCTCTGTGCGGGGGCTGGGGTAAGCGATTGATGCATACGGCGCTCGGGGTAACCTCGCCTTAATCTGATGAATCAAAATATATTAACGTGAAACATTTTTAACGGAGTGTACTGGATCATCCTTGGCTTACGATAAAGTGGGAAGTGACATTTAGATCGCCGAAGACGTTCGCGAACTATCCGGAGCCACCGTAGAAGTTTCACGGGTATGGACGGTCCCGATAAAAGTCCGAACTAAATTGTACGACAAAGAAATGTAAAAGTAACATATTATTATGTACCGGCCTGGTATTATACCGAGCGAACTATATGTGTCAAAAGACCAAGAACTATTTCAGCAGATGACTTTGTAAGTAAAAATGAAGATCAGATTCTGGCAAATGTAGAACAAGGCGCTGTCAGTCCATTTAACTTTAGGACCAGCTGTGGATTACGCTGTAATACTACGATGGACTGAGCAAACTCCATTTATTTTTTCAGTCACAATTCTTTCAACTCAATGTCGGATATAAATTACTTTATTTGTATGAAATATTTTTGATGTAAAGCACATGCCAAACGCGTGTGGTTTCCCAAGATTCTTCGAATTCGAATGCTTAAATTGTTAGATCATAAAGACAAAAATACTGGCATACAAGACATTACGCTCTGGAATTACGTTAAATTTCCTGGTTTCGATATAAAAATAGCGGAGGTACTGAACCCGTTGTGTCGGCATACTGTGCGCCGCAAATAGTCACAAGATTGACGACGACGTGGAAAATTGGGTAAATATATTTTGTTTGTGAACACATGCTCAGACTTGCCACGTTGAATGGTAATGGCGATAAGCTAGAGTTTTTCTTATAGTCAAAAGATTCACCATACCGTGTGGTAGGTCACATAGAGTTTACAACTATCTTGAAACTGTAGAGGAGGAGCGCTCTCCAGCGTTTCGACCCCATCGATTCAATTCAGAACTATTGGAGCTGAAACTATTGTCCCATACTAAGTAAAACCAAAGTTTGAGATTCAGTTTTAGATTTTGTAATGAAATCAACCTTGTCGGCCATAAGTGTGTGTACAAAGGGTCTGTGTAGGGATCCGCTTTAGAGTCACTATCGTCCGCTCTAATAACAACGTAACGAGTATTCCACTGCCGAGTGACCTAATTAAAGCAAACTCATCTTGTATGATAAAACCCTCCACCAACAGCCAACAGTTAAGTACACCTCTTAGGGTTGAAACAATAATTACGTTCTACCACAACGCACCTCCCTCGTTATTATAAATAGTACGGGGTTCTAGGCTGCTTAAATTGAATACTGCATAACATCACGCCTCTATTCCCTGTTCGGATAGGCAGGTGTGGCGTACAATCACGTTTCACTTATTATGTTTGAGTGATATGTCACATGAGCGATCAAGACAGGTTTTTAGGGTTCCCTACGGCAAAAACGGAACCCTTATAGGATCACTTTGTAGTCCGTCTGTCAAGACCCTTTTTCGAAGGAACGCGTGAAGCTATCAAGCTGATATTTATACCAAATACTCAAGTCTACTACCCTTTGAAGCAGTGAGAAGTGAAATCAAACTTGTAAGTCAACGCGATCAAAAGATATGAGCGTTCATGTCGCATATTTTGCGATTTCAAAAGGGAATCAATACCTATATGGTAAACACGTCTCATTAATCTAGAATCATGAAATTTGGTGCATGTCAAGGAACAAATCTGAAAATCGTAAATATGTAGTTTTAATAACAATAGTTTACACAGAACCCTCGGTGCACGAGTTCAACTCGCACATGGCCGGTTTTTTTATGAAATAACCAGTAATACCGTTGCCTAGAAAAGTAGATGCCAAGCAGATCCGTATTTTTCATAAAGAATGATTGAAAACTTGAACGTGGCAACATTGTTAGACGTGACTGATCGGCAGATAGATCGATCGGTCTGGTCTGGACCGATTAACCCACGCACCCTCAAAGTACCCTATCTGTGATGATCATAGATAAAAGCTGGAGGGCATTGCGGTACTTATGAACCGAATATCTAGGGTTCTGGCTCCCAAACTAAAACTAAATAACAGAAACTATTTGAACTAATATGATTCCCCAAAGAACAACCAATTTTCAAAACATTCACAAGTTTTGTAAGTATTCAATATACCTAATAATAATCTTACCAGACTTTGCTAAGTCTGTGAAGTTTAAAATCAATACCCAATACATTTTAAAAGTAAATTCCGAAATTCAGAGGCAAATTTTTTCAATATCAGTAAGTCAACTAGGATGTATAAACTTGTAAAAGTGTTACACGAACTTTTTTAATAGAATTACAAGGTTAGTAGATTCGCGAGAAAGTATTCTCTACTATGTATGTTGTTTTACTACTATCCCTATTGTTGGAATCAATTTTCCGCCAAACCTCATTTTAGCGCATTGACTTGATGTGTTGACAATTGATCTGACAGAATTACATCCCCTTTTCCGCTCGCTATATTTTGTGCCATAGGCTCCCACTGTGTTTACACAATGGTTCATATACTTGGCCACTGTTGTTTGCGTAGTTAGAAACGCCCATTTGGGTTCCGTCGCAGGGTTTCGTACACTACGTGACTATACTCCCTTTTGATTAAAAGTTTTGAACTAACTTACGTACGTGACCAATCAGTAATTATTTCCCTTAGAAGAAATTATTGATTGAACTGAAAGATTTTTGTCCGTAGGCGTTGAACTCCATCCCCTAGCAATTATGTAAAAAAGCGGTTCTTTACAAACATTGAAAAATACAAAATCATTCCGGTTTGAATGGGACTTTGATTTGTTATTCATATATTTTAATGGCCTCTCGTTCCTCATTCTCATTGATTCTCAATTATCGAGGGAGGAAAAAAACTGTCCCGTTCTGATAATTATCGGAAAAACCAGCATTTTGCACAAGTAGTAAAGCACATAATATACTCGTACTGGTGCTTGTTTTCAGTAAGCATAACTATTATAGCTCTTCATTTTTGTTAATTTTCACTGAAAAATTAAAATTTAATAGCCGTATTACTAATGGAAATAATATCTGTGTAAGTAACGTCTTTAGGAACCTACTTACTTATTTTAATTACGATGTGATAATTATGAATTATCCCTGACGAATGTTAGGAAACACAATATCTACAACAGTCAAGTACTATTGTCCATCTATCTGTCCTATGCGTCAGCTACGCATAAATTAATTCTTGTAAAATTAAGCGTTATTTTAGTAACTTTTATTAATTTCAGAAAACGTTATTTTAGATTTATGGGCAGACTAATATCTTTCGACCTGAAGACTCAACATATCTTGTTTACGTGGTTCGAAAGAATATGGATAGCAAAAGGGCATAACACAACCTCAGAAAACCATTAATTCGTATTTACTGCCTCTGTATTTATGAAACATAAAAAGTTTATGGTGAAGTAGGAAGGCTGCAGCAGTATTCTAACGCGCTCACTACGTTTTATGGGTCACCTTAAATGGTGCTTTAATTAGACATATAAGATTTACGGATGGTTAATGAGAATCGGGACGTAAAACTTACCTCTAACGGTCAGTTTGTTCGAATAAAATGATGAAATTCGTCGATCAGAATCTATGTTCAAAACTAACCGATCGGCAAGTCCATTACAAAGTTCTGTTTTCTGTGCAATGTGTGAGGAACTTTTTAATATCTCATCGTTCACGATAAAAGTCATACAACAAACCCTTTAGTGTGAACGAGGCAGCTAATATAAACTTATGACATAAATGGGATTTAAGTGCGGCATTAAGGGAAATTTAGCTTTCTTCGCGCGTTACATGTTTGGCAGATTCGTAAACAGATGTTACTAATGTAAGCATATGTGGTGTTTCCTTCTTGTGAGTTTCTAAGTAAGTTTAATTTTATTAAAAGCCTCAAAAAGATTTATGTTTCAACAATGTTAAACGAAGTTTGGAGCATGGGAGTATCTAATAAACTTCGTAAACTGTGGTTATTTATACTTAACTGAAATTAGATCAACAATAGCCAAATCTCAATCAGTGAGTCTATTAATAACAGTATCCTTATTTGATTTCAATTAGACTTACATTTTTCATTCATTTCGGCAACAGAATTAGAGAAAATATCCAGCTATGAGTCTGCACGAGCAATTAGGGGGATATTCATAAAATATCCGTGCCAAGGAAAATCAATTTGACTGTATAAATCCTTGAATCAGAGCAATTACTTCGTTTTATATAAGATGAATGTTTAGCCGGCTATATTGCTTTATCGTTTATTAACGTTCCGGGTCCGAAGTCCGCGTATCCGGAAGCTCTTAAGAAACAAGAAAATAAATAAATTACGAACAAGAATTATATTCAAACGGAAGAAACGGCTGAGACAAAGTAGTACTATTAGCAAAACACCAGCGATTAAAATTGACAATTCATGACAAAGAAATGAGTTATGGGAATAATAAGAACTCGTAAATAATGCCATTAGTTTCGAAAATAATCTTTATGCCTATTTGTTAACAAAAGGCCTTCGTTACCGGCAGGCGCCTACGCTCAACGAATAGCCATTTTATTTTAAAAGCTCATTTTTCTCTACAACAAAAGTACTAACAAATAGAACATTCAGAACTCATTTCTTTATGTTCGACACATTTCCCTTCGGTAGGAATTGCGGACAAGACTATTTTCATATTGAAACCCATTCAGATTTATGCTCACTCAGCTTTGAGAAGGAACCAATCCTTTACTTAGGACTCCTTAGCGTAACATAAAAAATGGGGCTATCTATCTATCTCACATATCTACACTCAAAGTATATTAAAGAAATATACCTACATATCAGTGGCGAAGCTTCCATACAACCCGATTCCTCCCGGATTTCCTTTGAAAAATGGCACAGTCAGTATTCTATAGACAAATAATATAACCACATTAAAGATAATTATAAAATATAATATAATTATATAATATGTTAGTTTAAATTAGGTAAGACACATAAACACCTTATTCTCTTCCGTTTCTACACACTATTGTCTACATTTCTTTTTTTCACTTCTCCTTTTGCAGGTCTGCTGCCAGAAATTTCTTAGGAAATAAGCAGTACCTATGTACTCAAGTATTATAATGTAATTTTCCTGTGTTGCATTGTGTGTACATAAACAGTAAAATAAATAAATAAATAATTATGTACTCCGACTTACCTCTTACAAAAATTAACCCTTCGCTACTGCTACATATCAAGCTTAGGAATATCATACCCTTGAATGTTGAAAATACTCACATCCCTCCAAAAATAAATAGCAATATTTACGCTCCATAAACGAAGCCCGTTTTAAACTCATTTACGGGCTTCTCGGATGTTAACCGATTACCACTTCAGGGGTCACCGCGCAAGCCTTTGGCGATGGAATATCACAATTATTAAGTCACTAGATTTACTACATAAACATGACTATGGAGATTTGTATAATGACATAATTTATTTGGTTTACATGTGTAGATACTAGTTATTACGAAGAGTTTATTTACACTTACACTAACAAAGATTAATGAACGTGTGTGTGGGATCCATCAACACTTTGTGCCGAATTAGGGGAAGTGTCATTGAAACATCGGGAAGTGTCAACGCGTCATAGTCAGGCGGGTTTATTTGTTTCGAGGGCCTAGATTAGACAAAGTGACATTCTACCAGGGTAAATGATGATGGGAAATCTAAAAATTCTCAAAGCAAAATATGAATTGACACAAGCTACCGAAAAGCCAAGGTTATGCGAATGCTGTTGAAAATCGATGTAAAAATACGAAACGCTTGAAAGCGATTTGAATATTGAAGTAGATGTGAATGGGACCAACTGCGAATGGGACCAATTGCGAATTGGACCAACTGCGAATGGGACCAACTGCGAATGGGACTAACTACGAGTGGGACCGACTGCGAATAGGTCCAACTGCGAATGGGATGATTTGTGAACGCGGGACGAAGTATTCGCACTTCGTCCCGCGTTCACACGACGAAGTGCGCAAAACCCGTGTCATATTCGTGATACGTCAATAGGTACATGGAATTGCACTTGATAAGAATGTATCTATGTTGCTACTGCTTTATCCATGTTACATATTATTTTTCTCGTCTGGATTCTGGATATATAACAATTTTCTTGCAATATAAGTGCTTCTCGTTAGTAACAACATGGTGTGTTATTGATTTTACACCAACCTGTTGTGTTGTTCCAAGTCTGCTTGTCTTCATAGAAACTTAGACATTCCATATCGAAAGTATTTCACATAACAACCTTGATTAAAACTGTATTTTTTAATATTTGCATGTAAGACGATGTATCATATTTAGGTCGCGTCAAGATTCACATAGACGTTATTTGTAACACTCCTATTAGCCATTAATTAATGCCTCCCAGTGAGTAAATGGCAACATTAATTTGACCCTAATTTACATAATACACGTCTACGATCGCTGGGATATGACAAAATCTCTTTATACACGTTGAAATTTCGCCGGATCTCAATCCGAGAGCGGGTGATTGTTCTCATTAAGCTTTTGTTCTGCCGCTTTTTGAAATTTGCCATTAATGAATACTTTGAGTCGACCTAAGTACGACTGAAAAAGGCACAATTGTGCATTTTTAACAAAAGCTAACTCCCGTAATTACAGCCATTCAGTCGATCGAGGTAACTTGTACCTCGTAATTACGCGAGGGTTTGTTTCAACCTACCTTCAATCACCAAATAAATAAACTTTATTCAGATTTTTTTGTATTACTCTACCTTTATCAAAACTAAGCCTAAATACCTTTTATAGCTAGATACTTTTAATGTAAGCCCACAACATTAACGGCCTACTCTTTGTGAATAGTAAATGGCCGAAAACCTCCGAATCATCAATCAACTGAGCAGCAACTGTGGAAAATGGCGCGAGTAAAATACGAGACGTGAAAAATCTCTTCGCTATTGGTCGACTGGATACAAATAGCTTTTATATAGTGGCGCGCTTTATAAAAACCTGCTGAGTATCTACGTGTTGGTCCACAGATTTAGTAGGGTTCCGTCGAAATCAATAACTCCTAAGCTTGAATAGAAAATAAAATTCATTTCGCAAGACTTACGTAAAATTGGTCGGATTAGTCGCTATGTAACTTTGCGTAACTCTGGACGTATTAATTGGTCGGTGTTTAATTGAAACAATTTCAATCAAAAGTTTAATAAACTCCTACCGAACATTTTTTCATACTTGAATTTCGAAACAGCCGAAAAGTTACAGACCTGACATTTCGGGGATTCAGACTTTAAACTCGTGTGACGGTTACAATCGATAAAATGTAAGAAAGTTAGGCCTTGTATAATTAATTTAATTAATGTGTGACATATTTTGTTTCAGGTGGAGGGGGGTGAGCGCGGGGTGCGCGGCGCGGGGGGATGCCCGTGCGCAAGGGGCTGCTCGCGCCCCAGAACACCTTCCTCGATACCATCGCAACTCGTTTCGATGGCACGCGTAAGTACCTAATACTAATAATATTATTATGGATAAACGAGCTTTACATAATTTAGGCAATTTTTTAGTCCTTTCGTATCGTATGATTTATACAACTATACAAATCGAAACGATAAAAAACTAGTTAGTAGGAATTGATCCTAGTCATGTTATCATATCGTTACAACAATACGGTCTTAGCACTGATACGCCACTAGTACGCGAGTGCTACGCCAGAGCTACGCGGGTGCTACGCCGGTGCTACGCGAGTGCTACGACACTGCTACGCCATAAGTTCAACGCTACGGATATGACAAATATTTACTACAACTGTACCTACTTCAGAATTGGTTAACCTTTTTGTTACGTCCTTATTCGATTGTGGCAATAAAAGTTAGTTTGCTACAGAATAATTTCATTTAATACTTGTAATTTATTATTGAAGATATTGTACGTAAGAAGTTTCGAACATAAAATACCGCTGGATATTACCCAGATACGATATCTTTGTGTCTCCAACCGACATAGCCTAACACCTTTATAATTCAACAAAACTTTCCTCTTCTCCTTCAAAACTTGGTAATTTTGTTACACCACTTACACTTCTATCTAATTTTCACTGAAACTTTTTATGACGAGGGATTTCCCGTATAAACTTTAGTATTTAAGTGGTCTAGAAAAATGGTAATTTATTAATTAATAGAATAAGGCTATTACTGGTTTAACGGCGTAGTGGTAGCCTGCACTGGCAACATGTTGTGTTATTTACTGTAGCTAAAGTTCTACTTAAAAACGTTTACTACTTACGGCATTTCATAAATAAAATTCAAGTCGTTTTAGAGAGAGAAGATTAGAGAATATTTTCGAAAAATAGTGTTACAACTAAATTAGACAAATTTTAAATTTTCCATAGAAACAGAAATTTCCTATTATCTTTTTTATTGAAAAGACATTTTGACATTTCTTTTTTTGCTCTTTCACCCAAAAGCTACTGAACGGATTTGGATAAAATTTTGCACACAGATAGTTTAAATCTAGACTCACACATAGAATATATTTTATCTCGGTTGTATGATCCCGTGGGACAATTAACAAACTCCATGCGGGCGAAGCCGCGGTATTCGCTAAGTTAATTAAGTTGCATGCAGAAGTTGTTTCAGCTAAACACAAACTTACTAAAATACAATAGAACCCCTTAGAGAACGGAGGCGTGACGTGTCTAAACGTATTACGTCCTTAATTCAAGTCGGACAGCCGACAGTACCGGTATAACAAATATACATAATAATAATAGAACGTTGCATCTAAAGCCGGCCGTAGAAGATAGATTATGCAAGAGTTTTAAATATGTATACAAAACCGACTTCCATAGAGGACACATACGTAACTGCAAGCCTGTCAGTTGGCTTATTTGCAAGCATGGCATCACCGCCAACACTTGTCGATATAGTTGCTTTCGTGGGTAATAAAAAATAGAAAGCAACTGAGAGCTGTGCACTCGACCTGCCACACATCTTGTAGGAGAAATGTAAGAGGAAAATATCTATTTAGATATATATTCTCCAAGTTGCATGTACAGGCAAGGATAACTGTACAGTTTTACACACGTTCATGCATGTCTCTACAGGCAGAACTGCACACATACATCGTCTATGGCTGGCTTAAGGCCCCGTTTATCACCTCAAGCAATGCGTCTCGCGTGAAGCGAAACGCGCGATTGTCATTTGTTTGCTTCGCGTGAGTACCGTCGCTCCATACTATACGTCGTGTTGCGATGACTTGCTTGCTCGAAACATCTTTCATTTGTTCTCGCCTTATTCGCTGTTGAAATACGCTTGTCGGTTGAGCGTGTAGGTCGTGGCCACGCTGTAACAATTTACATAATTATAATAGTACATGCAGACGCTGCATTGCATCTAAATCTATGTTATCTTATGCAGCGGACGTGAGCGCGAACTACGTAATAATCTTATTAACGTTTTCATACTCGACGCTGCTGATATATAAAGTATTTAAACGCAGCCTCGTTTAGCACAGCTCCGGATATTAATCGATAGGTACTTTAACACTGCATCAGACCTTTTTTATATATAAAAGTTCAGGGCTAACGGCCATACTGAAATATTGCTCTTTTTTCTGAAATGGGGAGACCTTCAATTAAAAGAGCAGATGTAGCTTGCTGTATTTATTATTTAGAGGTAATTAGCACTCATTCCTTCTTTGTATGAGTAGCGGTCATTGCCCTGCAGTGAAACGATTTTAGGCTGGTATATGGCTTATTGCCAATCAAGACTTCTAAACGTATCAGATGTTTAACATAAATTTTCATTGTTGGATTTGTCCTAGCGTTTTACATTCAACAGAATAGATCAGTGGTTGTCACACTTTTCTGGTGAAGGGCCACATTGGACAATGTTAGGTATCACTGTGGTGGGCTGCACATTCTTGTATCATTTAGTTGGCAATCAAAAAAATCAAAACGCGATTGCCCTACGGATTTTGTATGACAATTGTTACTTGTGACCAATGTGAAATCTTTATTTGCCAACTGAATGAACTAACTAGCAAACATTTAACGGACAATTTTAAATTATTTCTTCTATGTTGGTATCTTTAGGGCTACATGCAATTCTCATTGTGTCTTCTAAATGAGTGGAAAGACTAAAATTATTTGTTTTGTCGCGGGCCGTATAAATAATGTCAGCTGAAGTTTGACGACCACTGGAATAGATGTTCAACATTCGACAACAAACAACAAACCTTAGTAAAGTTTTCAATTCCACGGTCCACGATCGAGAGTGTTTACAATAGTCTCGATATCTTACTATTAGTTACGATATGCCAGCTATTCATAGTAGGCATGTCAAACAGTATACCTGTAGTATTAGTAGTATGCCTAACCTGTTGAAACAATAGTTCACTATACTTGTCGTAACTTTCTGTTGAATGGCACAAACACAATCAATGTTATCGTCCTAACTTGGAACTACAGTTTGTTTTAGTTTGTTAGTTGTTCCAAGACTTACTAATAAAACAAGTTACTGCACAGCTCCAGGTTTACAAACGCACTTTAAGTTCATAATGTTCTAAGTTCTTAGTAGAACTTTAGTGTGAATACAAAATAGAATTTATTTAGAAATATATGAACATTTGTAAGTCTCACTTATTTATTCTGTTTACTGTGATATCTATTTCGCAATAAATTTTTAAACGTAAGAAGATAAGAGGTCCATCGTCTTCAGGCTATCGTAAGAATTTTTCTTAGACAAGGTTTTATTGTAAGCCATTAAGTAATGTATATGTTTTTTTAGATCAGTCTTCGATCTGCTTTCGTATGTTTGAAGACCAATCTTAAAACTGAAGATAGGAAACCAGCAAGGGTATGAAAGGAATCTTATGATTACAAGATTGCTCTTTTACAAACCGTTTCAGTTATCCTTATGTAATTTTTCCCCTTTTCGAATTGTTCTGGGGTTGTTTTAATAAAATCCTTTTCCAATTTTAACTCGGAAATCCAATGGAAAAGGATTATCTTTACGAAGCCAATTTTTTGCTTTTATTTTTCATCAGGGGTTTGAAACTTGATGAGAAAACTTAATAAACGAATATTGTGAAACCGCAAAGTTATCATCAAATCAAAGTACTTAGTGCACTAAAAAAGATGAGTACAGAGAACCGTTTGTTGAAACATGTTTCAGTCAGTATTATTTTTTATTTATTTATTTATGTACACGCAAAATACTTAACACTGAACTCAACACTCAATACTCAACTCAATACTCTTTTACTTAATACTCAATACTGGCTTATTTATATGGATCTGATACGAAAATTGGCTATCTTCAGAGTTGAGGCGTCAGCTTTCAATGAATCGATATCTCCACATATGTAAATGTAACCGGTTTGAGGAGCAACTCTTGCTGGTTCAACAGTCTCGTTTTACGTAGCCACTCTATCTCAACATTTGCTTTACAATGCACTCCTAGTCGATTGGTTTATTTACAGGTGCCTACACACATACAGTACTGTGTAATGGTATTGATCTTACCTGCGTATGTACTGAACACATTATCGGAATGTCTGGCACGATGCGGGATCGTCTGATGAAAGCGTTGGGAGAATTGCTCCGTCTGAGATTTCAACGCGCTTCGCAAATTAGCCACCTACTATTTATGAAGCAAATAAGTTAATTCTCGTAGACTAGATGGTTATCCATTTACTAAAGTATCTCGTTGAGTACTGTTAGTGAGGAATAATAGAGGTGGTTTGTGTTCGGAAATCAGTGTTAGGTTTTGTTTTATATTCAGTTGTGAATATTAGGTATCATCATGGAGTATAGCAGCGATTGTTACGGTCAGATTCAAGTACGTACTACTAGGTACATACATTATATGAATTAATATTAATTAAAGTCATCATCATCTGCCTAGGCTTTTCCCGACTATGTTGGGGTCGGCTTCCAGTCTAATCGAATGTAGCTGAATACCAGTACTTTATATGGAGCGACTGCCATTCTGACCACCACAACCCAGTTAGTACTGGGTAATACGATACCCCTTGGTAAGACTGGTTATCAGACTTTTTGGACAACTGTCTACCTAATGACTGTCAAAGATCTACAAATGACACCCGGGATTAACGGGTTAACGTGCTTTCCGAGGCACGGAGTAAACTCGGTATGTAAGTGGTGGTCACCCATCCACAGACCAACCTAGGCAAGCACGGCTTAACCTAAAGATCGACTCGAGCGGCTTTTATTATTTAGCCACGAGCTCCTCTCTCCTCTCTCTCTCCTCATTAATTGAAGTTTCATCTGTCAAATATTGCATTATAAGCGACATTCAAACTAAATCCTGGTTTGTCAACTATTTTACAACCAATGTTTCCAATTACGTTAAATTGAAAGTCCAAAAAGTGATAAATCGTTTCTAGCAAAAGTTTTCAAAATTTGTGTGAGTTGAGTGAAATAAATGATGTTTATTATGTTCCAATAGAAAACTTACAGATGAATGATGATAAAGTATGACGACGTAGGTAATTCCCTCAGACTCTTTCACTTCTTAAGGTCGTTGCTCTATGAAAGACGAAAGCATTCCACGTTGTTTGCACGACAAAGACTTCTACTCCAGAGACTTGAAAATAAACTGAAAATATTTATTCTTTAACGTTACCTTCAAAACTAAAAATATAATATAATCAGCCTCGTTAATCAAACTTCCAAATCTGTCTGGGTTTTTTTTTTACATAATATTAAAATCAAAGAATTTTTTCACTATGTATGAGCAAGCGAACATTTTCTTTTCGTGTTACTTGAAGTGGAAACAGAAGTCCATCGTAAAGGGATGAATGGGTCGCCTTTATTGTAATGGTTACCGAAACATTGAATGGGTACTCTTATACAATGTGTTTTTTAGGAGATATAATTTTCTTTTCTTTAATAAAGGCAGTTTTAAAGAGAGAGGCTTTGATTGACTAACTGGTATCGTTATCCATCGCCTAGTAATTCCTTTTTTTTAAACTATGGTTTGTGGCTTTGCTTACAAACATTTAAACTCAAAACACAGACAGCCAGACCAAGAACAACTTTCTGTAGGTCCTACAAATATTTGTTCCGTGCGGAGATCGAACACGCGACACGCAACGCAACAGTCAATCGCTCAGCCACTGCGCCAACCGTGCCGTCGCTAGTAATTGAATAGACTGTATAATATTTATTTTCCGATGATGATAATTTTAACGTTTTGCCATACATAAGTTAAATATTTATAAACCTGACCCAAATGTAGCCTCATTTAAGCAGCTCTCATTAATTAGGCAAAACGTTGCAACATTCGCAATTTAAGCCTTTTGTTTGTAAAAGCCATTCAGAAATGAATTAGTATGGCTTTTTATATTTTGTTTCCCACTCATTAGACCTGCAAATAATGTTGTGCCGTATCTACATGAACACAAAATAGAAAAACAAACTCCGATATAATAACAGTATTTTGCTTTGGGATAAGCTTCGTTTGTTCCCATTAAGTATAACAACTTTTACTAAGTTTGTACGAAAACAACAACAGTAGAGATAAACGAGCAAATTGAGAGATTAAAAAGACAAGCAGAATTTATTTAGAAAATCCTTCTAGTGCTACGTTAAAATTTAATTAAGTACATACTTATGTCTAATGTTACTGGGGGAGTTACTTCGAAATATGATGACTACGCATTTTCTACTGCTGATTACACTCAAGATTGACTCATCTTGTTAACTTTAGAAACCACTGAAATAACTTTATTATAAACCTTTTGTCTAAGTTAATTTAATGAGTCTCACTTTAATACAACGCCAGTCTGCTTTTCTCATTTCAGTAAAAAGTGATGAGGTAAACTGCACGAATATAATGTAATGTAATATCTAACTCCACAATCCTCTTAGGTAAGGATAACGAGGTTTAGGGCCCTTGTTTTTTCTCAGAAAACTCACTGATACATAAGCAGTGAACCTTTTCTACAAGCGCACTTCCATATGTACTTAATAATATTTTAAATGCGAAAGTAAGTTTGTTGATCATCCCGAATTTTGCATATACGTTGTCAGGTGTACAGAAGCGGACATGGGGTACCTTTCATCCCGAAAAAATGTACTGTTCCCGAAGAAAACAACAATAACGATGACAATAGATGGTGCTACGTTTCTTTCGAATCATGATTGAATTATGTTATTACAAGCAGAGTACAAATCCGAATTGATTGTCAAATTCTAAATTAACACTAAGCGAAGCCACGGGCGAAAGCTAGTAGTTTATAAATATTTAAAGAAAGAAACCAAGTTTTAATAAACGATCGAATCCTTTAAGTCTTAAAGCTGAAAGGGAAAAGCTATGAAAAAAAGTAAAAAGGAGCATGAAACAGGACCGCGGATCAGCTGCTATTCAACGGCCAACCATAATCTCACTCCCTGTGCGCCTTTATAGGAATTCTGATGAATGCAGGGGATTAACTTCGCCAAAAGACACGTTCAAAGCGTACCTACAAGAAAAATGTAATAATATTTGTATTGGAGTTGAACAAACTCAATTTATTTTATACAAGGTCAACTTGACTTGCAATTTCGGCGAAGAGTAGAGCTTAAATCGAACACAGTATATTTCAGGTACCTACTGATTCATTATTACAGCGATTTGTTGACTGGGAATAAACATTCGTGATGTATTGTGTTCATTCAACATCAACAGATTGTCGAACAGTTAACACATGTACGAATTACGAATGAATAATTGTACGAATTGAACCTGCTCGTAGGTAATATATTATTGTGTAATATGCTGGTCATAAGCATGTGATGCGCATCATCTTATTGAAGTAGTTTGATTGCACATTATATCGGGTCGAATCGGCGCCAGTTTCAATTAACTGCCTGTTATTTCTGTTCCGATCCTGAATCGTCGGCGCATTGACCGAACCGATTCAGTAAAATTAGCCACAGATTCGCAAACGTGCACTTAGTGCAGTCATGACCGCAATCAAGTTATTTCTAGTTGTAAATGGTGTACGACCACTTACATATTACGATGTGTCTGAAACATTTGTTAGTGATATTGCTATTTATTTGTAAGGCTGTATGAATAAATGTTTATCAAAGGGTGATATCTTGGAGGGACAAATAGCTCAATCGATACATCAAACAACGCTCGCCGGAGGGAAGTAACTGGATACCATTTGTTCAATTCAGATCCCCTACGTTTGTTGAGAGAAGTGCGAGATTGCGTCACGTCCGTCACGTTGAGGTCACCCCATCCCTTTAACTTGATTGTGTCATTGGTCCATTCATACATCGAACACCTGCGGGGTAAGGTTTCTCTATACTTAGCATTTTTCAATAATAGAAAAGCTTTATTTAAAAAAAAATCCATTCGGTTTCGGCTCAAATGTCTATTACCATATCGTTCCGTAATCAATGGAAGACGTGTCAAATATAATCTCACGTCAAACCTTCATCAATAGCGCACATCCAGTGTATCATATAACGTGAAGTAATTTTGTCGCACTGATCCCATTAATTCATTATAAAGGGAAAACCGATTATTAATTCCATTTAAGTCTATGGAACACTCTCTGTAATTAGCAAATAAATTTCATTATTGTCAATCAATAGATTAGAGCCTTTTGAAGATTGTTTACGTGATATTCGTCGAGAATTTAATCAGGCTTTTTTGTTCGTGAAGTCCTTTTGAAATTATGTAATGTAAGAAAATGTTTTATTATAACATATTTGTGTACTGACATAGTTATTACGCGATATCACAGTTGGCAAACAAAATGGTGTTCTGAAAATCTGAAAAGAGAAGGTCTAAGTGTGTCCTATTTTTAGCCGTAGCGTGTTGTGAAATGAATAGAATCGCGTGTGTGGGAGTCTAGTCTGCGCGGACCGCTAAGAAATTGCCATCAGCAACGAAAACTGTTTACAACACGTATAAACCTGCTCTAAGGCTGCGTTCACAACAAACCGTGTAGTCTAGAGTGAGTATCCTGTAGAAAATGTATGAAAAAACAACTTTTGTTTTCCACACATTTTACATAAAGACATATTTGATGTGAACGCGGCCTAAAGAAAAACTTTTAAATATAGAACATCGCCCCTAGCATTTCCTTTTCACCTAACAGACCTTAGCTGCCAGTGTTTTTTTTTATAAAACAAAACAATACACCAACCTATAATTTGTCGCGAAGGACGACACGCGTGTAATACGTTCTCATTGCCTCAGGGAGGATGTCCAACAAGCCATACATATAATAAGATTTATATCTAGTCGTTATCAAGCCATGTTTATGTCCTGCGGACGTGAAATATTACTAAAACAATGGCTCGCCTATTAGTGGGGTAGGAAATAATATCTGGTATCTCCACGTAAACAGAAAGGAAATATGGGTTATTTGTAAATGGGAAGCTGACATAAAATAATTACAGTTAAGAAAAGTAGACTAATTACGTTTTAATACATAACTTTTAGTTTAGAAACAAGCTTATAGTAAAAAAAAACCATTTTAAAAACAAGCTATTAAATAAATATAGGTTCTTCTCAGCAAACCCTTTTACTAAATTAATCATGGGGTGCATAAAAAATAACTAGTCCGCCATTTTTGGGAGTCCGCCATATTGGATATAGAATGACGTCAGTTAACTGACCATGCATTGTCATTCAAATTAAACGTCTATGCAAAATTTCAGCTCAATCGGTTGGGGATAACCGTTTTAAAAATACTCAGTTGCAAGATTTGACCTAAATAAACAAACAAACAAACATTGCAAGTTAAATAAGAGCTTGTAAAAATACACGTTTCAGTTACCAATTTACCTCCGTCCGTAACTGTTTTTTTTTTTTGGCAAATCTGGTTTGCTGTTCTATTTCGAAAATTCGGTCCAGTTTGTCCCGCTTTTCAGAAAATCTAGTTTTAATCTAAATTGGATAAAACGTAAAATATAATAAGTACCTATTATTATTAAGGACTAAAGCATTGTAAACTAGGTGGTTATCATTATCACTTCTTGGTAATGGGTATAAAGTTTTATAATGGCAGGCTTTACGTGAAATAATATTAGGACTATGATTTATCTCAACATACTCGTACAAAAGTACTCTATCCACCCTTATGTATTCAAGTAAATATATAGGTTTGGATCTATTTACTCAGTCTACCACAAATATTAGAAGCACTATTAACAACTTATAGAAAACTCTTTGTTCTACAGCCAATGGCCTACTTTATCACTTTTCATATTTTATTAGACAAATGCTCACTATTCTTCGAAGCTTTAATATTACCCACACTAACATAATATTAACGAACTTGAATATTTTTTACTATTCATTAAAAACTTTCCCCAATAGAGAGACTTCTGAGCTTTACATAACAGGCACGATGGGTCAATTACCATTTTTAAAACATTAGCTACCTTTATTATGTAAGTAATTAATGTTTTTGTTATTTAATTAAAATTAACTGTTGTAAGGGAGTTAATTTTGACTTTGACATGGGTTTTTAGACCGTAGAAATAATTTATCAGTGGTAAAAACTTGTTTGTGGAGAGTTAGAATGTTTAGCCACAACAACGTCTCCACAAGCTGGCTTTCACCTAAATATTTAATCGAAAAACGTCGGACGGTAATACGTTGATTATCTTTTAAATTACGGGCAAAAATTAGCGTTAACAACAGATTGTTTATGAATTCCTAAAGTATTAGACAGCAGTAACAGATTTATTTCAGATTATAATCTGTATTAAACATAATTTATTCATGAATTTTGTTACATCTTTGTCTTGATCAATTTATTTAATCTATAAGTACCTACTCTATAGTAAATGGATCAGTCAGAGTTCAAATCTCGTTAACATGACGGATAGCCAAATGAATAATATATTTATTTTGTTACGGAAAACAGAAAAACGACAAACCTATTTTAAAGTAAACAAAATTCAGTTTGCTATTTTGTTCAGGCAATAACACTGTTGCTTGAATTTTAAATTGAAGCAATATTTACCTCGTCTACTACTTGTACTATTATGTATTGTTCTTCTTCCAAAGAAATTCTAACTGCACAACGAGAGTGTTTTATCTTAATTTTGAATTCTACCAAATTCAAAACGCACGCAGTTATCGCATATTCACATCTATCCTGAGTCCTGACATAACAACTAAACTACTATCGCAGCACACCATTATGAAAATAAACCGTAAAGTAAATAATATTCTTTATCGAGCCAAATATGACGTATTTGGCTGACGGGAATCGGCAAATAAATTCCGTAGAGCGGGGCTCTAGCCACGAGGTATACACGATACTTTACCCACGTTAACGCTAGAGTGAGCTTTGTGACTTGAAAAGATGAAATATAGATACCTGTGTAGCTACAGGTCGAGAGGGGCGATAAGGAAGCGCCAGTAGGGCTGTCACCCAGACTTTACCAATTTTGTAGGAATGCACTTCTACCTACATTTTCGGAATTGCTTTACGCTTTGCGTTGCCGCGTTGGCGCAAAATGGAATCCAATATGATTTCCTCTCAATTATCGCTCGATTCTCAAATTGTTTTAATGATTTGAGAGCTTTATAACAAAGAACGTTAACGTTGAATTGCCTTGTCGTTCTCATGTTTGCAAATAAAAAAAATACACTAGATAAATTGCCAAGGGTACTTAATGGGGCACAAAGTCGGTCCATGTAAAATTCTGATATTTAGCCGCATCCGGTTAGACTGGAAGCCGACCCCAACGGAGTTGGGAAAAGGCAAGGCAGATGATAATGTCTTAATGGGGCACATTCCATTTTCTGACTATTTAATATTAGGGAATGCATTATTTATATTAATTTGATTACTCTTGCTCTAAAGGTTTCAAACGTAACTCTCTAGTAGTTAGCCGTCCATTCTAAAGCAAGTTTGTGGGGATGCAATTGCGTCTATGTTGGGGATATTGCTTGAATATTAAGGCAACTGGAAACCCAATACAATTCCCTTCCGGTCGGTTCGTAACATCACCCGTTGAGCGAGCTAAATACTAATACTGTCATATAAAACGTTTGATATCGGGCTCTGCTGCTCTAGGGATGTACACGGAACCCGAAAAGTGGAATTTCGACCGCAAATATTCCACCCATGAATATCAACTATTTTCCCTATTCATAGATTAGTTTTGGGAGCTTTTCCGCAACTTTGTAAAGTTGAATTGAGTTATTTTTTTATTAGATTTGCCACAGGCATTCTGAATATTATTAGGCCTCGCAAATAAAAGTATGCAGCTATTTTTCGATCCCGTTTTCTTTATTATTCAGGAGAGTAGAACGGTGGAGTTGTCATTATGCCGTCAATTATTACGATAAGGGGGAAAATGCCTCTATTTAATGCTCCATTTTTTTTTCCTGTACACTTTTCCTGCGATTATATTTCAACCTCTCGCGACCACTGGGGCTTCATAAAAATGTAGAAGTGTGTCTCGTGGGTAAACACTTACCTACGTCAACTGGTATGAACAAAGTTCCGGGATTAAACGCTCATCGTCCACTCGCCGCTTAAATGCGGGGAGAGGGCGTTCACCGGGGAGCAATCAAAACTTTAACCTAACCTGTACTGTACCTAGGCACGTTTTTATGAAATTCAATAGGTCCAAATTGTTCTTTTATTTTACCCGTAAACGAATGAAAGCCCCTCTTTTTATTTCAGAAAATATCTGTGAATACAGTCGAATAAATCCTAAGCTTTTATGAAAGCTACGAACGAAAATCTGAAAAATGTTTAATGTCAAGTTGAATATTCTTTAAGCTTCTGCACACGATAGAGTCCGTACATTGCTTTCCTAAATTTTCAACCAACATACGAGTTCTCAATAACTTAACATCAACCGACTTCTTTGAATATTATGCAATTTAAAGGTATACTTAAATTGAGAAGCTTACGACAAAATGACTATCACGCAAATCGTTTGATCCACGAAGTCAAGTGCTAGAAGGGAGACAGGTATTTACATATCGACAACGCTCCTGGCTAAGAGCACTTTAAACCGTTACTCTTTTAATACAAATTCCTGTGACACAGATCAGAACTCATTCTCATCATTCTCTTGCCCATATCCCAATTCATTTGGAGTCGGCGCTGCATAACTCCTTCTTCTATACTTCTATATTACTCGTCATCTCACACAGATCAGAACTCAATAGTATGAGTCACAAAATTCGATTACCGTTGTGCAAGATTTTTTTGATGTCACTCACGTGATATATACTTTAATAAATCAGAGATACATGCGGGCACCGGGCAGTGTCTAGTTATCTCCTGATGTCATAAAGTCACGTATGTCTACGAGGCGTGGCTGTGGTTCCCACCGGGTTACGCTTTGCACACCAATGCCCGGCCCACGTGGACACCCTCTGCAGGAGATGCAGCTGATGGCATTTACGTTCATATTACAGATCAAATTGGCTTCACAATTGAGTGGGTTTAATGTATTTTAGCTGCGTGGTGAATACTGATTTCTGTCGAATAAAGTGAAATTGTCTCGTATCTCGTAATAGGCGTAAGGCCATGGAACCTATCGTCTCAGAATATATATAACTCTTTGTGAACAGATCCATATAGCTACACAACATTAGTTTTAGTATTTACGAAACCTGAAACACGTGTAGTATTTTTATGTAAAGAATCTATGTACAAAATTTCAAAACTGTATTATGAAAAATCACAAAGTTATTCGCTTGTTCTGTTACCTGGTTGTCCGCACAAAAATGTGGCCACCACGCAGCGCGACCGCGCGTGCACCTCCAGCGTAGTCTTGAGTAGGTACCTAAATAATTGCGATAGGTACCTACTTAATGTCGCTCGGTGTCCAACTTGTAACTTTTTAAAATATTTTTGGGGCATAATTTAACATGGTTTAAATAATATTAGAATCGATTCAGTTATTTATTCTGAACAACTATATTCAGGTTTCGCATATACTAAAAATAATGTTGTATACAAAACAATTTGTGTGTTTGCAAATAGTCAGAAATCCATTACAATCAGGTAAGCAAATGGAAAGCTACTAT
This sequence comes from Noctua janthina, assembly GCA_963576755.1. Lineage (NCBI taxonomy): Eukaryota > Metazoa > Arthropoda > Insecta > Lepidoptera > Noctuidae > Noctua > Noctua janthina. The sequence goes on from OY755058.1 coordinate 8,204,879, forward strand.
CCCAACAGTTCGGATATCAAAGCACTTTCAGAAGTGTAATTAATTTAACGGGCACGTTGTTTTAGTGTTAGCTCAAAGCGAATATTAGAATGGCAATTCTGTTAATCCTAAGTGTGTAATACTACGGAACGTGCAAACGAGTATCAATAAAGCCCTGCCACACGCGACGAGCGGCTAACTTGGTTTTATGTCGGTGCACAATTATGTCACGTGTGATAATGTTTTCTCGTTCCGAAATTCCGTTAGCATTTAGTTTTAATTTAATTATTTTAATTACAGCGATAATGATTGGTTTGTATGTTCATTGAATTTTCGCTAATGGCTAGCTACGTTGTACAATTTTGTTTTATCCTATTTATTATGGCGTAATTAATGAATTTATTCAAGGTGTAAACGGACCCTTAGCGAAACCGTCAACCAAGCTTTCTGTACGTCAAAGTAAGTAACTCTACGCTAAAATTATTGCTGGGAAACGACTTTTTTTTTGGGGTGAAAAATCACGATTTACGGTAGAGTTCAATATAACGCACTCAAAACATTGTGCTGATGGATGCATTGAATAGAGATCGTTGATCGTTGGTCATGGAGATATTTAAAGCAAACTTTTTTTATTTATTTTTTTCGTATGGGAAATCATCAAATGACCCCCCTCACTCTGGGTGGAGCGGAAGGGAGTGTCAGACTTGTACTGACTAAAACCCATCCATGTTCCTTCTTTGCCCTTTGTGTTCCAGGACCACGGTATCTCTTTCGAACAGTCCCGCAGCCCTGGATTTAAAGTAAACTAACATTAAAACCTTGTATTTATAAAAAAAAAAAACTTCAAATGTAAAAAAGGGTGAACAAGTGCTTTCGGTTTCGTCAAGGGTAGTTTTACACCCATTATGCTGCCGAATTACTTAGAATCTCTTTATCATACTCCATTTATGTATCTGCTTGCCTGATGACAGGTGTACCTCTGTGTGGTACCTCTGTTTTCAGAGGAAATTTAGATGTATTTAGGAAAATTACTTTTATGGCATAGCACTACCAAATCCCGGCTACAGCACTGTAGGACACCACTCACGATACAAAACCAACTTTCGTTGCGTCAGCGATTTCCTCTCCCATTAACTAATAGTCAATAGTGGCAAAAACTAAGTACCGTAAAGTCTACTGTTGCTGTGGCCGCACTATATCTACTAGTCGTTGATTGTAGAAGTGTCGACCTTACTACGATGGAGTCGTTACGAAAATATTGAGTCACAGGAAGAATGAAAGACGTCTAACAAAATATATTTGAAAGGCAGATGTGAATGAAACCTCAAGGCGGTGTGTTAGTTGTTTCACTTACATCTTCTAGGGCGTCAGGACGACCTAGAAGGATATACACTGACCTAAGAAAACGTTCTTCAGAATGTACAGTTGTGTAGTAGTACTCGCTACCGATATACGTGTGTACGTTAACGATGTAAGGACGTGAAATAAACACACTAAGTATAAGGTTCGCTTCAGGTAACGTTCTGAGATTCTACCTACTTCTGTCGAAAAAACGTGTGAATTATTTAACACTCTCAGACGACACTTTACAAAGCGGATTTTTTCCTCAAAAATTATGTGATATGCTAACAGCAGAATACTGTTCCTACTGCTTCAATTGACGTAGAACCCGTCTCTTATCCCTGTTTTTTTTCTTGTCAACAGACAGCAACTTCGTGCTGGGCAACGCGCAGGTGCCGTGCTACCCCATCGTGTACTGTTCAGACGGGTTCTGCGAGCTGACAGGCTGGGCGCGCGCGCACATCATGCAGAAGGGGTGTGCGTGCAAATTCCTGCACGGCCCCGACACGAGGGACGAGCACCGGCACGAGATCGACACCGCGCTGGAATCCAAGCACGAACTTAAACTAGAACTTATATTTTATAAGAAAAATGGTGAGTTGTTTTTAAAATCCTCGTCGTCATTCATCATTCTTCTGCGCTTGTCGCAACATGTCTTCATTGGCATTTAAAATCCTATTCTAGGTAGGTACCCAAATGAATGTTGAATGATCAAATATACAGGCTGATTGTACTAAGTCTTCGCATCGTCTTAATTGACACTTAGAAAGCTGGCGAGAACTTCAAAGTGTCAATAACAAACGTTTCCTAATCCTGAATTGGTTGTTGCACGAACTTGAAGAACTATCCCGTATAGCTGACTTTGATATGCTTATTAGAGCAAACGTTGTCCTTTAAAATGATTAGAAATTCGGTTAAACTTGCACGAAATATTTTACTTTGTAATATTTAGGTAAAAGCTTACTGCTGAACCAATACTTTCTGGAAGCCACCGAAAGAAAATATAATTTACAGTACATTATAATAAGAATAACCATTAAGTGAATTGCCTTTTAAAAGCGCAAAACTCAATATCGGAGAAAAGCTTTCCCGTTAAATTGCATTCGTGGAAAAGCAACGAAAACGTTTATGAGCTTTGCACTTTCGAGTTTCGCCCGTATCGAAGTTTCCTACGTGCCAGTTTTTTTGTAATCAGATTCAGAACACACCTGTGTCCGCAACCAAGGGTACTTTTTTCCAACGGTTGTCTTTATTTGATTTGGCCGATCGATGGATCAACTCATAAATAAAATTGTGTTATTTTTCTTCTGATATTCTATTTTCTAAGCCACATGTGCATAAATGATTCGCTTATCTATTAGCATTAATTGCGCAGTGGCATGCACAGTAAACGTCACACGCTCCAGTGACAAAAAAATCAAAGACATAGTGAGGTTATAACATTATATTATAATAAATTAAACAACAGAGTCATAAAACTGGCCGTTTCTAAAAGACAGACTGTTCATTCGACCCTCGATCCCTTGCATTAATGGCTTTGCAAAACGCCGTCCATGCCACAATCGTAAACAAAACCAATAAGAGGTTTACGATTCCATTCGACAAAATTAAACTTTTACAAGCAGCCAGCTGTTCTTCGTCAGCAGCATTAACTGCTTTTAGAATGACGCTCTTCCGAGCACCATGTTGAGGACCCACTTCAAAATGACGTCGGACGAGCGCTTAACCGAACATTTAAGACTCGAACACCGGTTCACAAAAATTCAAAGCTTCATTCATACATAATCAATGTTTCTTAAGGCACTCGTTCCTTCCTTTGAATTTCGACCGAAATTAACATTCATTAAACTTTTCAGGATCTCCGTTTTGGTGCCTGCTCGACATCGTCCCAATTAAGAATGAGAAACGAGAAGTGGTTTTATTTCTCGCCTCCTTCAAGGATATCACCAACACCAAGATGGCCGCCATGAACACTAATGAGAATTTCGACAGCGGTGAGTGCCTTTGTAATGATGACACTCGAAACTTCTTAACAAATAGCAACCCCCAAAAAAATTATAATAAGTACCTACTTTAAAAATAGTGACCTTGTTCCAAAGCCTTCTGAATACTTAATGAGATGTTTTTCGAGGATGCTGACAGTTGTGCATTTGTATTAACTCATCACTCAGCACGTTGTTCTAGTGCTCTAGGTACATCTATAAGATAGCATTAGATTGAGCTCCCGTAGCTCCCCGTTGCCATAGCGAGTCGAGCATCACCGCACGGTAAAGTTCCTTTACGAGTATTGTATCGTACCCACTGTGTAGACTATATAAACTAGTCTGTAGCTAGTCTGAGTAGATAAAAATAGATTTAGTGAGTAAACACTTCGTAGCGAATATAACTCTGTTGTTTTTCTCTATATCTACAAATGCATCACTTGACTCAACACGTTTAAGTTAATGAGGATGAACTTAGCGCCGATCTGTTAGCAAAGGACCTCGTTCGATAACTACGTATGTAGGTGTAAGCTTAACAGCAACACTTTCTCTACTTAGTTTTAATGATATCTTTAATACTTTTGCTTGTTTTTTAATAAATCGTTTTTTTTTTCAAAGGATAGCTGATGCTTCAAGTAGATACAAATGTCGTTGCAATTTTTACGAAGCACATTGTTGTCAAAATGTTTATTTAAACCGAACAGATATTTTGAGAGTTCCTTTATCTAGCGAGGTTTCAGATTAGTTTGTTACTCCCGCTACAGGTCGGTACCAGAAATGTTTAATAAAACTTGAAGCATGGGCTGTTTGTTCAAGAATTCAAATACCCTTTGAACACCACAAAGTTGTATATCAAATTAATTGAAACCACCCTGTATTTCGATTTAACTTTGAGGAACAATAATAACTTACAGCATTACTAACCCCTTGTTCAATACATCTTGATCGAATATGTCGCCAGTTTGCGTTTTATGAATTGTTTTATGGTCCATACGCTGCGCAATACATGTTTCATTTTCTAATTTTATTTTTACAAAAACATTTTTCAATGCACATTTACTTATACAAACATTCGTGACTGTGAATGCAGGCGGTTGTTATCACACCGCAACGAAAGACATATTCATAAAAATATGTAATTTTATTTAAAAAAGAGCGTTGCGTCACACTTGCAATTTGTTTTGTATCATGAGTAGTACGTTTCAAAACACAACTCTCATGCAAAGCCAGATTCGGAACAACTATTTGTAGGTCAATCAAATATTTATCCTGTGCGGTAGTCGAATTGGTGATACGTGGCACAGCACACAGTTGCTATGCCGTATATAGTATCTACCTATAGATTCGTTTAGCTTTTTTATATTGCTCCATAAAGGGTCAAAATTCTTAGATATAAAGTTCTGAGTTGAACTAACCGCCTGTATTTTCAGCTAAACCCATGCTAAACCTCAATCCTTAGACTAGACAGATAAATACTCTCTTACTTTGCAGACTGCATGCACTATTGCATGTTTGCATTCAACTTTACACACTTTTACGTTATTTTTAGAAGAATTTAATAATGGAAACCTAACTTTTACTTTTACCCGTTACTTTACCGAGTTTAAACCTGTAGGTACGCTTTTCTGTTCAACCTTTATACTTTAGGCATGAAGCTTCAAGAGTCAGTTTTGATTAGGCTTTACCTAAATTATGCTTAATCCGTCGGCTTCTGCTTTGTAGTACGAACAAACAAAATATTAATATTCATAGTGTCGATGTAAACGGCTAAGAAATGATTCGCTAAGTCAAGCATGATGCTTAATAAGTTAAATAAACTTTGTGTATTAAGATTAATGTTTTTTATTCGTTTGATATGAGTCGTTCGTTTTGTAGTGTAGATAGAATTAAAATAAATATCTTGGGTATATCTCTTCCAAAAACCATCATTCTTATCTGTTCATTACAGAAAACGAACTGAATTAGCGAGATGTTTACCCATTCAGTGTCTAAAATCAATTGATAGAGGCCTGATTATAAATAAACTTCAATTTTCGAAAGATAAATTGTTTCAAATCTTATCAAAAAGGTTTGTACGCGGTTAATTATACAGAATAAACCTGGCTGAGTTGCAGAAAAAAGTATGAAAACCATTAATTATAAAAAAAGTTATAAATTAAGAATAATAAATGGCATCCTGTCATCATTTTGTATTCATACTATGTAGGTACTCAACTACAAAGGTCTTATTTTATAACAAAACAAACTCACCAGAAGCTATGACGCTTTGAACGAATCTTCGATATCATTCATAATAATAACTTATAATAGAAAGCGTAATTTTGAGCTGATTATTTTATACTTATTAGAAAATTTAAAATAACGCTGGCTGGACATTGTATTAATAATAAGAAAGCCATTAATTTAATTTAAAAAAAAAGAAAGCATTAATGGCATTACGTGATTATTTTTAAAGAAAGTGGCCAGTTAAACGTCTTTTTGATGGTACCGAACCACTAAGGTTTTATTTTTCTTAAAATTAAACTCTTAACTTAAACATCGCAAATACAGTAACTATTTTCAATTTTCCTTTGTTTATACCTATTGAGCAAAGTTTTGCTACCTACATTACGTGGCTATAGTCTGGAACTAATGCCGTCATCTTGTTTTTTCAATACGATTTTCACAGAAAAAGTCACAAATGATTACCAACAGCGCCTTCCTGATAATGTAATTCAAGCACCAAAAGTACCATGCTGCACTTATATAATAAATTTAGTTTTGTTCAAACTTTATGGCGGCTCCGAAGTTAGCTTCAATTGACGGTCTGCGCATTACACAGTTAAGACGATGCGTCCTCTGACCCGCTCTGATACAAAAAATTGTGTTCTGTGCAGTTTTATGTTAGATGTTCCGAGCCACCACAAAGTTTTAACCATTATACCTGCGTAGACCGTCACTCGCAGTTAACTTCCGAGCCGCCATAAAGTTTGATTCAATACTTAAAATAGATACCCAAGTAAGTTTCACATGAACACCCAAAATAACAAACAATTCGACAAGAAAATAATATCAAAACGAAACTGTTGAGTACCCCTATCGGTTTCTACGTTTATTAAATGAATCTCAACACAAGGCAGCACTCTGTCTGGTTTCAATCAGCTAAATGTGTTAGTCTGCGTCCATCTAGGGAATTAATTCCAACGAATATTTTTTTTGGTCTCTCCAATGATCTCGAAACGAAAAATGAAACACGCAATATCGATTAACGCAAACTTTCATTTGGTAAGTAATAGTAGTTTTTAAAAACCGTACTAGATTTTAATTCCATGAAAACTGTAAACTGAATCCTAAAGTTTTCTATTTATCCGCTTGAGTTTAACTGTGGGCCAAACGGAAAACTTTTCTTTTAATGAACACAATTTAGAAACTAAACTAAACAGCTTTGTAATGACTACAGAATGTGGCCATTTTGTGTAATTACAAAAAGATTTCAAGTCAGAAGAGTGCTTGTCTACAAATTGCGGATTAAGTGATCCGCGCTGACTATGCTCTCAAATACCTTTTGTGAAGGAAATTTTAGGTAAAACTTTTACTAATTAATGAAATTTTTCAATCATAAAAGTCTACATCTATTTTTAATTACAGGTAGGTAGTAGTTGTAGCGGTCATTGACCTGCAGAAAGTTTAGGTAATGTCTAGTTATCTTATGGCTGTTGTCGTTGTACCTGTAGTTACTTAACATAGTGTGGAAAGGTTAGTTACTAACACACATATTTTTCAAATCGAATTATAGTGCATCTACCTATATTTCAATTATTTCGTTCGGAACTAGAACGCATTGTTCAGCAAAATCTCCTGTCCCATACATTTGGGTCGAGTAGGTATTAAAATTTTGTATGGGACAGCTTAATTGAGAACGTAGATGTATTAGGTATTTAAAATTATACAGATTGATTTAATAATAAAATAACTCTGACAAAAAATATTTTCACCGACGCTATCAAGGAGAATGTCCGTCTTAATTTGAAGCCTTTGATGACAATAAGATAAACAAAACAACAGTAAAGTCGTCTCATCGTTAAATATTAAGTATAGCTAGACAATGGATTTAGATCCAAATTATTTAAATATTTACCCTCGCTTTCTCGTGCTTTTGAAATTTTAACTTTTTATTTCTCCTCTTCCTTTTATATAATAATATTCGTCATGTTTAATTTAAATTATGTAATGATTAAATTTTTAATGATTATTATCTAAAAATCTTTCAATTGTCGCACCGTAGGCTGCTTGGTACTTGCTTACTTTCATTTCTGGCGACATCCTGTTTTTGATACAAACTCACGAAAGTTCAAAATCACAATAACCAAATCATTAAGTTGAATACCTATCTACTTATCAATATATTAATAAAGTTTATCACGGCCGCTTTGCTTATCGGTACATTAATGAAAATTTTCTAATAAATACCTAATCCAATCAAAGTTTTCGCGTTATGGAAATGCCGATAAATTTATACTTCGGTATTTTGAATTTTCGCGGTATCAAAGCAGCATTACTGCCTACTTACAAGATTTTCTTATAAAAAATGTGGAAAGATAATTCTTGTATCTAATTTAATTTTCCTCGAAACTCTCTTTTACAGAGATATTTTACTTCAGTGATTCACAGCTAATTATGGTTACTTTAATTAAGAGTAATCGAGAAATATCTTTTACACGGCTTTATAAGAAAATCCTTCAAGGGGCAAAGTTTCCTTACACTAAGTAGTCATTACTCGTAGCTGGTACTGAGCCAGTGGTCCAGTGTGTAACAGGGTGGTTTATGCATGCAGGAGCCGCGGTGCGGCCTTCGGCTGGCGTGGTCACTCTAGCGTTATCCCCATTTGTACCCGCAGCGGCACTCTTGGGCGCCCGGTTCCGCGCTGAATCTAGTTGCCTACTTCCAGACCCGAATGGCAATCTTGACCCCGAAGCGCCGTCGCCCGCGAACATGGGCAGGCGACGCTCTAGGGCGGTACTATACCAGCTTTCAGGACATTACAAACCGGACAAAGCGAAGACAAAACTAAAACTCAACAATGTTAGTAAGGTAAACTTTTTTTCAACCGAGAGGCTTTTTAGTTCTCCGCTACAGTATATAGGTACTCGGGCGCCCACTTCCGATCTTCCGGTTTGGGACGGTTCCTGAGGCCTCGTGAAAACTTTTCATGAATTAAATATGGCGCGGACGCCAAAATAATTTTAATAATACGGTTGACTGTTGAGAGCTGCAATAAAATTATTTAAATTATTTCAGAATCTATTACACTCATCGGACCCTCCGTTGCCTGAATATAAAACGTCAGCATTAAAAAAGTCTAGATTTATAATATCGCACTATGGGGTCTTTAAAACATTCTGGGATTGGCTGATCCTCATAGCTACGTTTTATGTGGCAGTGGTGGTTCCGTACAATGCCAGTTTCGTAGACGAAGGACACCCCAGGATAAGTGTGACGAGTGATGTCGTGGTAGAAGCGCTCTTCATTATCGGTAAATCACTTCAGTAACTTTTTAATATCCTTTATGGAGAAGTTTTACACCTCATATGTGCGTTTTGCAGATATAGTGCTTAATTTCCGGACGACATTCGTAAGTAAGAAAGGAGAAGTAGTCTCCGATTCTAAGCCGATAGCCCTTAATTACATCCGGAGCTGGTTTGTGGTGGATCTCCTGGCGGCGCTGCCGTTTGACCTACTTTACGCGTCCGACGTGTACAGCGGCGCGGTAAGTTAACACTACCCACTAATTAATGTAACAGCCTTGTTATTCATATGTTTTTAAATTAAAACGTCCCCAAGTCTTGCCGCCGCATTCTGCTATACGTACCTACAACCTTTCCGTATTTTCTTGCGCCTGATATAAATTCTATAACTTTTCGCTTTGAAGATATGACTAATTAATCCTTTACTTTGTTGACACAGGAGTCGGCACACGGGAACGTGCATTTAGTAAAATTAACAAGACTGCTGCGACTGGCCCGGCTGCTACAGAAGATGGATCGATACTCGCAGTACTCGGCTTTGATACTGACGTTGCTAATGCTCTCTTTCACTTTGCTGGCTCACTGGCTCGCCTGCATTTGGTTCATTATAGCCGACAAAGAGATTGAAATTCACAAAAACGAAAGTTGGGACCTAGGTAATTTTCTACAAGACTGATTTGAAGTTTAATATTGAAAAGGATTAGAATATGACCTTAACAGAACACTATTTTAAGATCGTTCGAGTAAACACGTTCACGTTAAAATACGCCTAAATAAATCTACTCGATATAAAGTCAGCAATCCGATTTTCAACTTGTGCAAACTTCAGCTGTGAGATACATCAATAAGATTCTCAGAGATAAAACTTTTTTATTGCTTCGTTTCGGTAAAGTGGAGTTGTTTAATTCTAGGATGGATAAACAATCTGGCGGAGAGGCTGAAAGTGCCGATCCCGAACATCTCACACAGCGAAAGCTACGTGACGGCGCTGTACTTCACGTGCTCCTCGCTCACCAGCGTCGGCTTCGGCAATGTGTCCGCCAATACCCTCGCCGAGAAGATCTTCAGCATCATCACCATGCTCATCGGAGGTACGTCATCTACCATCAAATGATCATCATTATTGTTATCATCGAATCACTCACTGTTAGAGTTAGCTCCCAACAACATAACAATCTTTCATATTTCGTCTTTTCGCACCTGTTACAATCGAGTTTTTTTGACCCACATTTGCATTTCACTCGTATCTTGTTTATCTTGGATATTACGTTTTTATAATATTCCTGTATTGACATGTAAGCAAAGGTAAACACTAATCGGTTTACATAACTCAAGACGCTTACAATCAAATCATGCTTTACTAGAGTCTAAAAATAAACACCATAACAGAGTATCCTGTTTCTATGATCGATCGTCGACTATATCCAGATTAATATAAAACTGTCAAATTCTAATATGGGAACGGCTCAGTGCATTGAAGTAGAACGTAATGAAGATCAATGTCACGTACTTACTCAGGCATACTCGAATACAATGGCGCACCATAATTAAATGTTTTAATTATGTGTTTTGCACGTAGTTAACACGGGTAACTTTTAGCGGTAGGTAAATAACGAGCTTGAAACCGCAAGGTCAACCTCATCGCCACTTCAAACGATAAAACGAGTATTAAATGGCACATTTCCACTGTTTTAGCACTGATGCACGCCGTAGTGTTCGGTAACGTGACGGCTATCATACAGCGCATGTACTCGCGCCGGTCCATGTATCAAAGCAAGTGGCGCGATCTTAAAGACTTTCTCAGCATAAACCAAGTTCCCAAAGAGCTGAAGCAGCGGATGCAAGACTACTTCCAGACTATGTGGTCGTTGAACCACGGCATCGATATACATGAGGTAACTATGTACTTGAAAATGATCTTACTCTCGTCTCTACAATTCCCAAATTGCCGTGTCAAACACAATGTGTTTATTGTACTAATTATCTATGTAATGTATAGCTGTTGCGATCAGTTTGATGAATTAGCAATAATTACGGGTAATTATTGATAACTCATCAAGCAAATTAATTCATCTTTGGAAATCAGTGGACTGAGTTTGTAAATGTAAAAGTTTGACATAATCTAGCAACAAATGCCCTCTTTATTTTATTTGAACTAAATATCAAAAAATCAACGATTTGGTGCTAATTAAGATAAAATATTGAACTCTTTTATATACATCATTTTAATACACACCGGTGAGGAAGAATCAAATGGAGATATGAGGATAAGATAACACAGCTTTGAAGTTCGTCCGACCCCCAACCGTGCTAAATGGGTTGGAAACGAAATATAATGCGATAAACTTAATCTCCTTAACTTCTCTTTAAAAAAATATAAATATATATTTTACTGAGCCCTTACATTTTTATAAAATCTCATTCACAAGTACAGGTCTGGCTTCACGTCGATGCAAATCTCGGCCGCTTTGAAGTCATATGAGAAATTATTTCCTGTAGTTGTGTTTGAAGGGTCCGACTATTTTTAGACTCTCAAAGAATTTCCCGAGGAGCTGAGGGGGGACGTGTCGCTACACTTACACCGTGAGATATTATCACTTCCGATATTCGAGTCAGCGTCGCAGGGCTGTCTCAAGCTGCTGTCTCTGCACATTCGGAACAACTTCTGCGCCCCCGGCGAGTACCTCGTGCACAAAGGGGACGCGCTGACATATATCTACTACATCTGCAACGGTTCTATGGAAGTGATGCAGAACGACATGGTCGTCGCTATACTGGGTGAGTCACACAAATGAACCCATTGTTCGTACCACGTAGCATTCACACACCTACACCTGTCTACCTCTCTCGTACTCCTACACGGCATATGTAAAAATATTCATAAACCGTTTATTAAATAGGCAAAGGAGATTTGGTGGGATGCGACATGAATACACATTTGCAAGCTTACAACGGTTCAGGCTCGTCGCACCAACAGGGGAATAATCCTGATGTTGTGGTGAAATCGAGCAGTGATGTTAAGGTATACTGAATTATTCATTTCCCGCTTTTAAAGCACCGTTGCCATATATACGGCAGCACTTAGTATGTTTCTAAAAATAACGGCATTGTCCTTTCATACCAACAGGCTCTAACCTACTGTGATTTAAAATGCATTCACATGGGTGGCTTAGGCGAAGCTTTGCGACTATATCCTGAGTACCAGCAAGAGTTCATGCACGACATCCAACACGACCTGACTTACAACTTGCGAGAGGGCTATGAGGCCGAAGCAGAGTCCGACGGCAACGGTCACCCATCACTAACACTGCCTTCAATATCAGAAGACGATGAAAACGCCGCTGAGGACTCAGCACTTACACCCAAAAAACTACCCGGATCAAACGCAAATAGCCCTCGGCATCAGAAATTCAGGTTCAATTTCATTTAATGCTAACTACACTTATGAAAATCATTTCAGCCGGGGATTACAAAAAATATTACCTCGTGTTTGGTTTAAAATATCAAAGCATTCCAATATTTCCCGATTGAATTGGTTTTCATTGTGAATACAAATGGAATTATTTTTATAAAATAATATTGGATACTCATAATACACGTATTTTGGGAATGTAAAATAAACTGTTTATTTTGTAAATCATAAAACACTGTTGTTTTCAGGACGGATGGACAACCACGGCTGTCTCATAGAGAATTACGTGAAAGAATAGAAAGGCAGCGCTCTATAGCTGCGCCCAAAGTTTCAAGAGCTGATTCTTTGGAAGGGCTAAATTTAGAAGTGCACAATACTAGATCGTCTGTGGACAGACTTGACACGCAGGTGTCGAGCTTGCACCACGACGTGGCGGCGCTCAGCATGGAGGCAAGTGTACAATGACGTCAAGTCTCTAATCCCACGCTGACCTACTTGTCAAAACCCACGTGACATAGATCCTTAATAATACAATGATATCATTCAGTCTTCAGATAAGGATTTATGACCTCATGATATTCACCTACTTTTTGTGATGACCTAATTAATACGTTTTGTATGCGAACTATTTCAAACCAGTTCTTCAAATTACTGCGATGTTCGAAACTTGAACGTTCTTGTGAAATCCCAACTCTATAGTGTGTTTAACTTTAGAGCACAGCAGAACTTTAGCACTCCAAACAAAACTGCAATTAAGATAGTGTTACGTTTGCCGTTTAGGTCCGTCACGCCATCCAAGCGCTGCAGGAGATGACGGCAGCGCCCACCGGGTGGCACGCAGCACATTCCAATCCTAACCTCCAGTGGAGCACTCCACCCAACCAGCTCGCGCGGAGCTGTAGCCATCCGCCTGACGTGTTCTGCTGGGATCAGGTTGGTAGACCCATTCTGAGAATCAATATTAGTGTACTGTCACTGTCATAATTGTATAATAAAACTTTATCTATAATGAAAAAATTATCTCTAACAGCAAGACCGGCCGCTTACCCCGGAGCGACCGAAAGCACACAAGTGTACACAAACTGAGCCATTCCTGCACCTCGTCACGCAGTACATCATGGAGCACCCAGCGACTGTTATGCTGCTGCTGGGCATCGACCCAATGGCGAACCTGACGCCGGTCATGCCATTATCCAGCGCCGTGGACTACTACACCGACACCCGCGGCCGCCGCCCCAGCACGCTCGAGCAGATCATCGAGTCCGAGACGGGGAGTCAAACGCCCTCTAGCACTACTAGCGAGAAAATTGAACAGATCAGAAGTCCCAGCGGTAGTGTCGGCAGTGTCAGAGATCTCGAAATCCAAATAGAAAATGAAGTGAAGAAAACTCCAGACAAAGAGAATATCCCGGCGACCCTGAGGCGCAGTCGCTACTCCGCCAGCGACCTGTGCGAGGCGTCGGAGCGCCTGCTGGCCACGCGCTCCACGCACCCCAGCACGCGCTCCCTCAAGTTTAACATCAACAGCTAAGTTTATGATTCCATTTCGTCTTAAATATGCTCATTAGACTTTAGACTTCAAATAATAAATGCCATTAGTTTAATTGTACATTTGGTTCCTTAAACTCTACTTTGTAAGTGTATTTCGTTTGTTACTTTTAGATAAATCTACCTACTATTGTAATTTTTATCATTACTTCTCAATCAACGAAATCTATCTATATCATTACGAATATTTTCTAGTTAGTATGTATAAGTAAAAGTACATACTGAACGATTGTACATATCAAGTTTATGAGAAGTTTTAATTGTTAGCTTAGTCTATAAAACTACATTATCTAGTCACTGTGTAGGCTAAATGAAAGAGAGAGACGTTGGGGATTATTGCTGTCTTGAATTCGATTCATACCTAACTGATATTGAAATACCAATAGACTGTTGGGTTCTGTGTGAGTCCCGATAGAAACTTAACTTGTGTCACTTGTAAAGTGGAAACTGTCGTCGTGTCAAATTTCACTAATAATGAATCGTTTCAAACATTGATTCCGCCAGTTTTCTTAAAATAGAAACAGTTATCACCAGGCCAAAGTTTCAATTCGGTAGACATTGGGTCATCGCTTAACGGAATGGAATAAAACACGTATTTCAGAAGATGGCCTTGAAGCAACTCCTTTGTAAAAATGTAAAGAGGTTTATGTCAGACACTTATCCATATTTTCGTAAAACTATTTTCTATTTTTTAAATCAATTTTTAAAGATGCCGATGACTCGGTATGTTTATGTAAGACAATACTAAACATAATTCATCTACGTACCACATCTCCCTCTGATCTCAAAATACATTTTATATCTATTTATAGAAACACGATGTAGTCTTCCTTTGAAGTTATAAGTAACCAGTAAACTAACTCTGATGTGTATGACGAGTTAGGTAACTGCCTTGTCTATGCCTGGTCAACTACATATAACTTTGTGCCAAAACCGCAATGTGACAATGTCACAAAATTAATTAACAATGTCTATTCTCATAAAGTACAGCAAACTATTGCTATTTAGTTTTTTACGAGAACAATTATCTGTATTTATATATCTACTTAGGACATTTTGAGCCCTCTCCATTGTGACCAAATTAGTATAATGAAGAGAATTTAATTTGAATTATATTTTTAATCAAGTGTTACTAAAGCAATCAAGTCAAACTAAAACTATGAGATATTTTCCATAGGCACTGTCTTTTAACGCGTATTTTATAGAGTAGTGTAGTGTAGTGTAAAGGAGCACTGCGTTCTGAAAACCATTTGAGAGAGCCCCGTAGGGGATGATTCTTCTCGAGGATTTTATTTGTCGAACAATATTCCAAGAACTTATTATTATAGTTTATTTATCTGTCATTAAGAAAAAAACAACAATAAAAATAAGAAAGAAATATGATATTACGCCGACTACAGCTAATTAACTGAAATTCAATGACAGTCAATGTTGTAAGTATAAATATTATTTCAAACTGTTTGTAAGCAATACCTAGTAGTCCTAGATACATTATTATTGTTAATTTTATGTTTCAAACATATTTCTATACATATAAGTAGATAGAGATTGTTAGATAAATGTTTTTGCCTCATAATGATTCACGATTGATATAAACTTGAAATTTGAAATTTGGAACTATTAGGCTTTTGTTTTGACTTCGAGTGTGGGAGTAACAAAGTTATTTATGGTCCCGCAAGAGCAAGGCCAAAACACTATAAATCTTATTATTAATTAAATGTACATTCTAGTAGAATTGAAATTCAAAAATTATCTTTGATAATAAATTGTTATAAGAACGGAAACGCTTACTAGAATAATAAATGTGGTGTACGTTGTATAGAACCCATGAATGTGATATGATGTTAAACACGTGCAGTGCCTAAAATCTCATTTATTTATTTAATTACTTAATTACTCTGTATCTTTGATTAAATCTAAACTATTTTACTAAACGTTATGATTACGCATACGTTTTGAACATATTTTGTACATATTGAAACTTAATCTTGTAGTACAAAGTATTAGTTACCATAAAGTTTAATAAAGACAAATTGATGTTGAAACCAGTCTTTCATTAAATTTAGAATAAGATGTAAAATTTTACAACGTTGGCTATCAGAAGCCGGTTCCTGATAATAAAATATACTAATGTGATCTTGTGGCTAAATTAATTCAAGGGGAAGTTGTAAATAGTAAAGTAAATATACACAGCGTGTACATTTACTTTCACGCCAGCCTGATCTCGACATTCAATATACTATAATGAAAATAAATAAAATTGTCTGGCATTGAATATTCTCGGAAAGATGGGAAACGTCAATAACAAAATAATCTTTGCCGATCTGAGGCACGTACGAAACACTGAAAAATTGACCTCATTATAATGTTTTCATGCTTTTATTCCGAAAGGTACTTATTTCGGTTTACACTCGACTTTCTTTCAATCTTTCATCTTATCGGAGGTATACTTTATATAGGGTCTAACTATTCATACACGAAATATTTTTATCAGGGAATCATCTAACGGCTATAACAAAGCCATTTCAAGGGATTATTTTTTATCTGAGTATATTTTTTTCTAAACAATATATAATTAAAATTACTTGACCCACAAAATAAATACTGGCTCCTTATTTTTAAGCATTCATTACGATAGTTTACTACGTCGTATTTACCATTCGTCGTATTTTTCATTTCCGTCGTTTTTTTTCATTGTTAGAATATGGGAGTAAAGCTTTTATGCAAAAAGTCTCAAAAAATTTTAGATTTATAATAATTTTGTAAAAAAAAAAAAACACTCAGAGAATTTTTATTTTTCGTTGCTCTGACGACTTTACGACTTATAGAAGTTACTCTTAAAATATTTCGTGTTTGAAAAGATAGACCTTATATATCTATTTATAATAAAGGTACGGGTTCAGGAACTTGTAAACATAATACTTTAAAATAATTATTTTCTGAATCTGAATTTCTTCACAAGAGTCTATTATATTACCGGCCCGCCATAATTACTGCACCAAACACCCTTCATCCCTCCAAATTCCATTAAGCAGCTTTTATTCAGGAAGGAACATGTTCACAAACAATTCATGCCGAGGAACTTTAGCTGAGCGTCACAGTCTCATGTAAACAATGTAAGAGGAGAGTCAACGACAATAGAGGACTTTCGTCTAAAGTCTGGTGTTTTGCGTGTAAACTATTTACATAGGAGCAGATGCTAAAAAATTGCATTAGTTCTGAGAACCTAATTATAAACTAGAACTCGTAAAAAATTCTTACCAGCAATCAGTTGGTGTCTGTTGATAATAAACCAAACACTAGATGTGTTCTGAGACCAATCAAATTGAAATCGCACCTCGATCTACTTCGTAGCATTGGATTAAGTGTTCCTTTGCGATAAAATGTTTATCAACATCTGACAGGAAATAATTTTTCAAAGAACGAAGAGAGAAAGGAAAAATGGTTAATCTTTCAATCACACGGAATTGTCGGATATTTTCATCACAACATGATCTCTCTACATTTGCGACGGACTAGTAATTAATGAGTGCTTTCAAAGTTTTACACGTTACGATGGAGACATTTCTCGACAATGCTAGACGATTATTTTCACGAGCACACTAGATGTTAGATGGACAATCCTATTATGAGAAGACAATTTATTTTTCCAGCGATACTTTTACCTTGGCAGCTGCTTACCACGTTATGTCCGCCTCCGCACATACGGTGTTGTAGAATATAACGTGTTCTACAATGATGTTAAATTGTTTGTACTTAAAATCGTTCGGTCCTCGTTTTCCTCGAACAGTGCAAAAGTTAAGCCCCTTGGCGCATATTCTTTACCGTCGTATACCTATTAAGATATCCGTGTGATACATCACGTAGCAGTGTCGCACGCTAGTACATTCACGCTTGAATAAATATTTCATCTTCATCCTTAGAATAGACGGAAACTATGTGTTCAGGAATAGCTCATGGAATGGTAAAAATATTGACCAGTCAGAAAGACGGTTGCGAAGCTGGCCGCACAGCGTGAGCCTATATATTTAAGTATCAACACTGGTAAAGGCTATTTTGTAGGTACGTAAAAGGTCAAGAAGTAAAGTAATAAACTCATATACTCCATTAAAACGTACATAGAAAGTAACTTGTCCATAAAATGCAAAGCTGTGCAAGTTGTAGCCTTCGAAGCGACGCGTAGTAAAGTAAGTAATGATGTAAATGTAGGTCGCGGCTCGGTGGCTCGTGACGAGCAGGCTTGCTTTAATTTCCCGTGGCCCAGCTCCGAGCATTCCTGGAGTTTACGGCTATCAAACTATCAGAGAATTTGTTCTCCAAATGAATAAATAGCGCATGGAATGGAATTCCTATTACTACCTAGGTATCTACAAGTACTCTCTAGCTAGCCTCGGTGACGATTTGTGAACCAACTTTATTGTACAAAAAATAATTATTCTTTGGCGTATATTATTAGCAAGAACCGAAAAAAAAATCTAGAAAATATTTATAACTAAAATATAAAAATAAATACATATATTTATATTATCTAATCATCAACTGATTTGATTGCTTTACGAGTCGTGAGACTAAGCGGACGTGTTTTTTTGTACTTACTAAAATGAAATATCTATAAACAATTATAATTTTACTGTCCTTATTAAATTGTGCTAGGTAAAGTGATGGCCTGAAACACAGGTTTAAATAAACCTATACCGGGCAGGTCGCTGACATCTGAATTGAACTATTGAATATTTGCGATAAGTACTAATTACACCAGTGTAAGAGAAATAATACTACTGCGCCTAAATGTACACTTTTTGTTATACTTTTTAAATATTTTTTTCTTATTCTAAATATAAGTCATAAATTCTGCATGAAATAATCACATGATAATGTGAAATGCATGGGTGGTTTGTTTGTAAACTCGAATCTGGCAACGGTTTAAAAGCATGTTCAGTGAAAATGGAAAATCCTGAAACGCAAATGAGTAGGTGCCATTCGACATAAAATCCTGAAACGTAATTAATTTGCAATGAGTAGGTACTATTCGACATTCACATTAAACCGCATTACACTCGATTCATTTGTTCAAGCGAAAAGATCACATCATCTGCCTAGCCTTTTCCCAACTTTGTTGGGGTCGGCTTTCAGTCTAACCGGATGCAGCTGAATACCAGTATTTTACATGGAGCGACTGCCTATCTGACCTCCACAACCCAGTTAGTACTGGGCAATACGATAACCCTTGGTAAGACTGGTTGTCAGACTTTTTGGGCCACTGACTACCTAACGACTGTCAAAGATCTACAAATGACACCCGGGACCAACGGCTTAACGTGCTTTCCGAGGCACGGAGAAAACTCGGTATGTAATGGGTGGTCACTCATCCACGGAACAACCTAGGCAAGCACGGCTTAACCGATCGACCCGAGCGGCTGTTATTATTTAGCTACGAACTCCTCAAGTGCAATACTAAGAGAGAATACTAATAAAAAACAATTCTTATTCAAATGTATTTCCATTTAAAAAAAACAATTGTTAATTTTACTGAAATTGACAAAGCCGGACCGACAGCGCTGTTGCCATTTCATTGGAACTGATACTTTCAATTTTTCTATAACTATGAATGTCAGTAGGTATTGTAGTTAACTAGGTAGGTACCTACATGGCATTTCAATTAATTTGAATACAATATAACGGCTGCATGTTGTTGTTTACGCAACCTCAAAACAAAAACTTTAGCCAACCGTGATATTCCCGGAAAACACGGAGGTAACCAGAAACGTGTTAAAAATTAGGCCACCGCTGACCTCCATCGGCGGAAATCCCAAATAAAGCCTGAGGGATAATGTCAATAGGATGGTCCAAATAACAAGTAATTGGGAAGATCGTAAACAGCAGTCAAGGTAGTAACGTATTATCTCCTATGACCGTCCATAATAGTGAACATTACAAGACACGGTTTTTGTCGGTCTTTAACACATTGATATTTATATTATCATAAGAGTAGTTTTACTAAGGAATAATGTACCCATTTTCTCGCACATTTGGAGTGCTTACTCGAGGGTTGATGCGTTGTTATTATTTTTGATGTCTTTTATCTAGTTCGTGTCTTTATGTGTATTTTTTAGAGACATTCGACGTTCAGCGGGATGTCGTACGTTTTGGTGAAGTCGCAATAAACACCATGTTCCGAACACAAATTGAGCAGCTGTGAGGAATTTGCGAAGATTCCTATTGAATTTCCCGTTTCATAACCTTTTTCGGACGATGTTATTGTTTTTTTGTTTGATCCGGAAGCGATACAGATATTTACCAATAAAATGAGAACATACCGAGAAAACCGTAACTACATAATAACCCTTATGTCCTGCGTATTAAGGTTCAAAAGTGGTTGACCGTCAGTGAGCGCGGTAGTACATTATGAATTCTTGGAATGGAACAGGTGTATAGGGCCCTATAACACAATTCATCATGTGATAATACTTACCTACTGGCATTACAAAGGTATTCGGGTAGTAGGTACCTTCGCAGCGTAGTCGCGTAGGTCGCTTATTGTCAACTTACACGTAGGTAAGTATCAAAATAAATCTATATTTAACGTGTCTGACTACCGACGACAACTAAATGTTTTGTTATTCATCATCACCGTATTGTCCTGAATATTGAATTAATGAAAATCTATTGTGAATTGTTTCTGTTCAGTTAGCTTTTCGCTCCAAATATCTCCTTGTCTACTACATACAGGTGTTATTCATTTTGTTGGATTGTTTGTTTGTATTTTAAAATTGTGTATAGCAGTGATAGCCTAGTGGTGTGACCGTCGGACTGCCAAATCATAGATCTCGAGTTCGAACCCAAGACACGCACCTCTGATTTTTCAGATTCATGTGCGTATTGTATAATTTTCACTTACTTCTGTTAGAGAAAACATCGTGAGGAAAGAAAACTGTCTGAGAGTTTATTCTCGACGGCATATAAAGCCAAGACAGAGGCCCATGGGCGGCATAAAACTCTGTCACCACATTATAACCACACGAAAAAGAAAGAAAATTAAAGATTTCAAAATTAAAGATGTGTTGTGACATTAAATAAATACAAGTATCTATTGCTGATTCAAACATTCAATAACTAGCTATATTTTATTGTTTTTGTGCTTTGTTACACTACCAAACAGACCTCAAGATATTATTTTCACTGAATTCCTACCATACATAAAAGATACATTGTATAATTTTAATAGATAACGAGGTGACAACATTGTGTAAATACTCATATAATTAAAATTCCCCAGTTTCGGTGTGAGCCATGTCGCCGTCAGTCGGAGCGTGCGCTCGGGGCTCGCGAGCCGTGAAATGCAATTTGCCGACGCTGCACGCTGCAACGAGCCAACTACGTCACTTATAAACTGGCGCTACACCCATATTTATCCATTCTTTATTTTGATACAAACTTTAGGAGGAGCTCGTAGCTAAATAATAACATCCGCATGGGTCGATCTTTAGGTTAAGCCGTGCTTGCCTAGGTTGGTCTGTGGATGGTTGACCACCACTCACCGAGTTTCCTCCGTGCCTCGGAAAGCACGTTAAGCTGTTGGTCCCGGGTGTCATTTGTAGATCTTTGGTAGTCAGTGGCCCGAAAAGTCTGACAACCAGTCTTTCTAAGAGGTATCGTATTACCCAGTACTAACTGGGTTGTGGAGGTCAGATAGGCAGTCGCTCTATGTAAAATACTGGTATTCAGCTGCATCCGGTTAGACTGGAAGCCGACCCCAACACAGTTGGGAAAAGGCTAGGCAGATGATGATGATTTTGAAACAAACTTTATATTGATACAAACTTTAAGCTCAAAATTTTCGGAATATAACATTCATTTCCATTGCGAAAACATCAGCTCTGTTCGACTGGAAATGTAAATACGAACTGAAAACCCAAAACTTTTAGTTAATAGAAAAACAAGAGCAATGACTCGCTCTCGCTACAGTTCCGTCGCCTTTCTCTTATAGATTTTATATTATTTGTCTTTTTTGTTAAGAATCTCATTTGCCTCCGTTGCAACTGTCTATTTCCTCTTCAATGATATAGTAGAGATTAGAAAGTATCGGAAAAGCGCAAAGTAAATAGGAAAACAAGATCGCCTTCGTTTTTACTTTTGTTTTGAGTTCGGTAACACGAGACGTAAATGGTAGAATTTATCTCAATTCCTGCTCCATTTTATTCCAGACACGTGTAGGTTGGCCACTTAATTATCCCCTAAGCATTAACAACCCTCTATTTTATTTTATTACAATCGTTAATGAATATTTTAACCCTAAGGATGAATGGAAACTATTTGTATTACGAATGGACCATTATTTCCTGCAGATACAGGAATTGCTGACTTTGGGGTTATATCATTCCGTATACAACTGAACTGCTGACGGAACTGTGCAAGATAGCGTGGTATGCTTGGTTATTATCTGCGAGGAAAGCCGCTTCCCCGTTGACCCGTGTGCGCAGAGAGGATCGTACAATTATTAAGTAATCCCCTACCGTTCATAACTACATAGATATGTCTATGAACGTACACAGTATCAGATTGGACCGCTAACACTGAACAAATACGGGACTGTAAAGTACACAAATAGTTTTATTTGCTGTATGATTACTATCGGGCGGGACACACGCGGTACGGGATCGTGATTGATTGCCTGACACGCTTGTGGAACTGTAATCTCGTGTATGGACGTGTCATACACACACATGAAACTGATGCTGTGTGTGTATTGTGTAACGGACTACAAGGGAACATGAAAAGTTTTGATTTTTTAGATTTGTGCACAAAGGCGACTTATGGCGGTGGGTTTATGGCTTATTGCGGTGGTATGAATAATTCTTCTAACAGTCTTTGTTCATGGTAGTGAAATGTTGATACTTATTACAAAGAGCTTCTTTTATGTGATACTGCATACAATTCGGCGTTTCACAAAAAACTATACGAATATTCTACACTTGTAAAACCCCTTTCAGTTATGAATGAGCGTTGAACAACCCTTTACGAACATAGTAACGTGGGAGTATGGAAGTATCTCTCGTTACAAAGCAAACACGAGGATATTCAGAGTCGCAACACGTTTCCTATTCTATTGCCAATAAAAACAACATTGCCGTAAGCAATTTGCAAGTTAGTATGCAGATCTGTATTAACTGCTATTGTTTCATTTGTATCCTCTTACCTCTTACGTGATGTATCGGAAAGCTGTAACGATAGAAGCTCTGATAATTTGCGTGTTTAACATTCTGTGAATGGGTTTAAGACTGCGAGATTAGATGTTTTCCTATGTAGGTAATTACCTCATACCTCCTCCTCGTTGATCTAGTAGTCGCAAGCGCCCTTAATGAGCATGAGCTCCTGTGTTCGTTTTCCAGGTCCGACAAGTGTTATCGGGTTTTTCTATATATTTGTGGCAACGGGCTCGCCCCTTATTACATGGAACTTAAACATAGGCGAAATGTAGGTATACTGTAAGGGACATCTCTGCCTGACTCTTCAGTGATTACAGGCCTGAAATTATGTTATGATTACCTTAGATTTCACGACAGCGTACACAAACTTTCGCATTTATAATATTAGTAGGAAGTACCTACTACATGTCAACTAAAAAAAACATGCCAATAGAATCTATTTTATTTCCTTTGTTTTAAAGTTCGACATCCAAAAATGGCCTTTAATGGCCCAATTGAAAAAATACTTTGACTTTGAACAAACTACCGCCACAGATGTTATTTTAGGTATAGCGTAGGTAGTTGGAGATAATAGGGGTAACCAATTAAGAAAAAGACCCTCCAACATTTTAACATAATTTATTTTTATTGTAATGCAATGTGAAAACATAAAAGACAGTAAAAAAAAATTAAATAACAATACAGTGAAATATAACTAAGGCGGTACACATTCCTTTCAAATAAATTGAAAACGTCTAAAACATTTCATAAACCAAAACAAGCGCCAAAATAGAAAAAAAAATATTTGTTACGGCTTGAAGTTGAACTGTCACTGCCAGCCCGCGTCATCACACTCCTGGGCAAAGGCCCATCCTCAAGACTTATTGAACTATCAAGTTTTTTTGCAAAAACGAGACGACGTGTCAGCAGACTCGAAAAGTATGGAACTACCTTTTCATCGCTTAAAAAGGGCTTTTCCTCATTATACGTTTCATAATTTAAGGCAACCTTTTGACTCACAGATGTAAGTAATGTTAAAATATCCGTTTCGGTCGCCGAGTACTCCAACTCTTCACATAGTTCTTGGATGAACCAAGAACCAAAATCCTTATGTCTCCACGAGATATACTCAGGTGGAGAAGAAAGTGCGAGTAAGAAGTCACGATGAAACGGAACTTTGGGTGGTTTAAACGATCCGTCTGCTTCGGTACAATTTGTTGTTAATGTAATACCATCATCTACTTTTTCACCTTGACAAGCTTGAATTATAAATAACTTGGGCTTGCCTGCAAGTGTAGGGCAGTTTTTATCGGTAAAGCGACACCACAATTTTTCCGCTCTGTAATATGTATCTCTTGCATACAAATATGCATGAGACTCTCCATGAGTTAAAACCACAATTAGAAGACGATCATTCTTGGAGTGATCCATCTCCGCTGTCTGTGCAATTTGCTTCATAATTTCTGCATATTTTAGATTAGAGAAAACATCAACACTAAATGATAACTCTTTTAGGCATTTCTCCAGCCTCTGCCAATCTTTATCATTGCCGCTTCATTTTTCCAAATAACTTATGTCATATTTGTCGTGACTAAAAATGAGGGCCTTACCCCGGTACTTGTGGTCCATGTTGTAAAATTCATTTCTTAATGTGTTATTGGAATCATTATGGTCATTTCGTCTTCCACCATCGCCATATTTTGAAGGTTGCTCTTCTTCCTCATATCCTTCCGCCATTTTATGTTCTATACCACTAATAGGTTCTTATATATTGTATATAGGTATTCCACACTAATATTTAGGTTAGGCAGAGATTTTTTTACAACAAGTTATTGTATTATTAGACAACTATATATTAAATTCTATCAACGACTGCTCAACTCGCAGCAATTCAAGCTTCTACTCCAGTTTCGCAGTAAAGATTGCACGTTATCAGCCAATACACTTCAAAACATGCAGATGTGTTGCGGTATTTATAAGGCATAAGTGATGAGGCAACAATCAACATATTTATAGCAAAGCAGCATGGGGCACGTTTGTGTTTATACCATAACTAGCTGTTGCCCGCGACTTCGTTCGCGTGGACATTTTGGTGTGACGTATGTGTGAGACTGCCTCGTTGGTCGAGTGGTCGCAAGCGCGACTACTAAGCATGAGGTCCTGGGATCGATGCCCGACAAGGGGGTCCATTAATCACGTGAGGCAATTTTGGCGATTTTTCGACCCCTCCTCCCCCTTGATGAGATGACGTGAGATTTGGCTCGACTTCCTCACCTCCCTCCTAATCTCACGTCAGATTTATCAAATGCCTTCGCAAAATTCGTTCATAACGAACATCTACTAACTATTAACTACCTCCCCTCCCTCCCAAATTTCAAGTTTATAGCACACAAAATGAAGGACTTTTATACAAACTTGCGAGAGCCCTTAGACCTCCTTAATCTGGCCGAGTCGCAAAATCCGTTTTTAGTGGACGTCTACTAACTATAAACTACCTGCTTACCAAATTTCATCTTTATACGTCAAGCGGTTTTCGATATTTCGTGATGAGTGAGTGAGTTAGTGAGTGACCTTTCGCTTTTATATATTTAGATAGATATGACGATTATTTGGAAACTCATATTATACGAGCCGGGGCTCATATTATTGAGCGGGGTCCTACCGTCTGTCCTCAGTTTTTAGGCCGAGAAGAATGAAAGTAACTAACATTAACCGGGGCTCTTGATCTACGTGCAGGATCATCATCATCAGTCTCTTGCCGTCATCCCAATTCATTTGGGATCGGCGCAGCATGTCTTCTTCTTCCATACTTTTTAATTACTCGTCATCGTCGTCATCAGACACCTCTTTTCGTGCCATATCATCCTTCACATAGTCCATACATCGTTTCAGTGGTCTTCCTCTACTCTTATCCATAGTCATACTCAAAATTTGCCTTACGACATTTTCCTCATTTACACCTCCACAACCGATAACCACATAACTTTTCAGTCACCGGCGCCACTTTCAGACTTTCTCTTATGTACTCATTTCTTATTTTATCCATTCGCGTAACACCACACATCCCCTTAGCATTCTCATCTTAGCCACATGCATGAGATGAGAATGCTATGCCTAATGTCCATTTTCACCTACACTATGTGTCACCTAACTGAATGATTAATTCCTGATTTCACAAACACTAAGTGGCACCTAACTAAATACCTAATTCCTGTTTTCACCAACACTAAGTGACGAGACGATCGAGATTCGTAAAATATCTACTGTATCACTATAATAGCTACTGCCCCGTTACTATAGAAATAATTTCTATGTCTTTGTCTTCCTAGAAACTTGAGTCTACGGGGCGCCCCATGCTGGGGCAGAAGACGTGTCGAGTTGGGTAGAAAGAGCTTTGTCTATTCTTGGTAGAATAGAGATGAGAGTGGTCATGCTACGCGTGCAGGACCTTTTGTTGTCAATGGCGGTCCTCTCGAGGTTGTTCGAGAATATGTTTACCTCGGGAAAACTCTTCAGTTTGGTAAAAACAACTTTGAGAGGGAGACTAACAGAAGAATTCAACTGGGCTGGGCAGCATTTGGGATACTTCGTCGGGTCTTCTCGTCGCTTGTTCCACTGAGCCTAAAGACTAAGGTCTTCCACCAATGCCTGCTGCCTGTTATGACTTACGGGGCTGAAACGTGGATAATCACGGTACGACTGGTGCAAGGTCGCTCAGCGAAGCTATGGAACGGGCTATGCTTGGAGTCTCTATGAGGTATTGCATCCATAACATATAAATATTTAAAAAAACCTTTTTTTTTATTTTGTCTGTTCATTTGTTCCAGCTAATCTCCGAGCGGGACTTTGACTGGCAGATAGCAGATGTTATGAAGAGTAATTTAAGCTAGTTCTATTTCACAAAATGAATTAGATTACAAAATCAGATTCAAATAGGAAAGAATTTTTTTTTAAATTTCACTTTGACGAAGGGGTCGCGGGCAACAGCTAATTACCGAATAAATTAAATCATAAATAAGACGAAAAAATCAGTGTTCAAATGAAAATCTCAGCCAAATACTATGTGTGAGTGGTGTATATGTTACCGGCCAAACCCGATTTCAGGCCAAATTAGTTTGTCCAAGGCCAAACCAGTTCACGTGTTTATCGTGTCAGGATACACTAACACAAACAAAGCAATTACAATGCGCCCAACTTTGCTGTGGGGCTCATCGGCCCTGCTACGCACACTCGGCTCGCGCGTGGTTGGTCACAGTTCTAACCTAACCTAACCCATTTAGTCAGAGTGCCTAGTTTGGCCTAAAATCGGGTTTGGCCGGTAACATATACATAAATGCTGCAGCCGTGCCTACTATTTATCGATCTACACCTGCAAGCAAGCGCCCATTTGTTCCATACGTACGAACATAATGCCGGATGAGTGAATCAAAATCCGTCGCTCAGCTTCATTGAGTCGCATTGAGAACACGCGAACATGGAGGTACTTATTTAATGAAACGAAAAAAAATGTTACGTAATTTTTAAGGACAGAAGCAATTAGGAATCAGTCCATATTTGATAAAACATTGATTTCAAATTGGAAGCACTTGAAGTGGACTGTGCTAATAAAATTCGCTTCGAAGTTGGAAAACACATAATTTCATAGAGAAGATTTTTGTTTAAACTACGATTTCACGACATCATAAATGGCTTAGCTTATCTTTATGATTAATCTATAAATGCATTAATTTTAAACGATGTTTCTTTTAATTTAAACAAGCAGTAAATGACATTGTGGTGATTAATACAATCTCACCAACCGACAGTTGCGGAAAACGTTTTCAACGCCAACGTCCACAAGATTACTGTTCACATTAACACCTTCAATCATATTTATGTATTTAAATTTAATTTCGACTGGGAAAACATATCAATCATGTAACTATGTATTATTGGCATATTTATATTTCTAATTTATGTAAAAAACTAAATGCGTCGTCGATCGTCGGACTGCCAAGTTTTTTAATTGGTGTGCGTATTGTTTCATTATCAGTTGTTTCGGTGAAGGAAAACATCGTGAGGAAACTAGCCCCCTCGTAAACTTAATTCATGCCTGAGAGATATTTCTTGACGGCATGTAAAGCCAAGTCAGAGGCTCACGGGCGGCATAAAAACTCTAACTAAATAAAAAGTGCATATTATGTTATAGCTACTTAACATGCACTTTTTTTGTGGTTAATTAGAATGCCCACAACAAGTTCTAACTATCTCATCGTTACATCGTTAATATTTACTTAGTGAGTACAACTTCACCAACAGGATGAGTTGTAAACATAACATCACGCCTGTAATCCCCGAAGGGTTAGGCAGAGGTGTACCTAATAGTACACCCACATTCCACCAATACTTTGCAATAGGCTCGTCCCTATTACATGGGACTTAAACATAACTGGCGAAATGTGGGTGTAAAGTTCACGCAAAATAGGGCAGCGCTTAACCTAATACCTGGAATACCTGTTACTCCATACAAAGTATAGTAAGTACCAGGTACTAAGATTTTTGTGATTCTCCCATCGCTTGGTGCTTTACAGCGTAATTCTGCGTTATGAGCTCAAGTTACGAGCATGTTCAGTATTCTTTCTGTGAGATTAGAATATTTTTGAGCACAACGAGCAAATTTCTAATTAATTTGAACGTACAACGGTAAAACGTAAACGGTGTTTGTTTCGTGAAACCATTGAATATAAAGTTCAGGCCATAGATCAATGTGTTAAAGCTGCTTTTCTCAAAGCTGATAGTAAACAGCCTGTGCAATTTTTTTCTTTTTTTAATCTTTGCCCCACACTAGGAATTTTTCCTGTATCGTGGGTGCGTTTACAAACATTTGAATTCATATACACAAACAGCCAGACCCGGAACAACTACCTGTAGGCCATACAAATATTTGTTCCGTGCAGGAATCGAACCCGCGGCACGAAGCGCAGCAGTCAATCGCTCAGCCACTGCACCAACCGTGCCGTCATCGAAGGAATATGAGGAGAAGATGGAGTAAAGCTTTCGAGGAGACTTCATAAACAACTTATAGACGGAAATAGAACACTTCATCATCCCTATAGTAGGTACATTATTATAATTATTACACGATGTCGTATTATCGTCATAATAATATGTCTTTAACTATGTAATTGCCGTTTTTTTTCTCACATTTTGTTCATAAAATCATATTTATTCTGTTTGTAACTTTGACGTATAGTTATATTTTTTCCTCATTCCATTTTTATTGGACCTTTTAGACACTGTTTTAAGCTTTTACGGTTTACAATTAAACTTATACTGTCACTTACGGGATATCATCCGTGATTGTTTGTTATTTTGAGCTCCCGATATACCTACCTTTTAGAATTTAAAAACCGTACTAGTAGTTGCATATTACCTCATAAGGTAGTGTGTCAAACCGACAGCATATTGAAACAGGTGGTTTCAATGTGCTGTCGGTTTCACTACTTCAGGTACGTATATTTTTGCCATAGACTGTGTTTTGAGAATTTAAGATAAGCAGTGCAGCGCAGCTTTTTTGACTCTAACTATAGTTTGCATTTGCATCATAATCGGTTCAGACGTTTCCAAAAATTTTTAGTACTTTTCACGAATTCGTCCATACAAATCGGCAATTTCATACTTTAACCCCTATTACCATGTGAATAAAAGCTAGGTAGTTTATCAAAGTTGAGTTTCCTCGACCAAAACTCCAATTTAGAAGGTTGGCAAAAGTCGAAATGATATCGTAACCAAGACGAAACTTTAATAAATACTTAACCTTAACAATATAGACGACATACTCAGAAAACATGATGAAAAAACCCTCAAAACTTTTGCCAAAGTAAAACTAACAACTAGTCGCGTCGTCGAATCGAACAGGCGTAAAGAATACAGAAGAGCGTCGTGTTATGTTATGATACTTATTTGAAGCACTTTTGAAACTCAGGAGTGTTAGCAGGTATAAAGTCCCGATCATTATATCTGAAGGGGCTGCGGAAATATTGGATGCTCAACCTGTAAGTGGCAACATTAGCGATGTTACCGCTCCACGCTTCGTCATCATTTATCACGATTGAAACGGAAGTGAACTGTGAGGGAAAAATCAATCAATATTTATATAAACGTGTCTATACTTGGAGAGTCATCTGATGAATATGTGATTACGGTTCCGTGTTCCATATTGAGCTTTATTTGTATTTTTTTTTCTTAGAATTGGGAACTTACTTAGTTATCAATATTCGTATACAACATTAGTTTTAGTATATGCGAAACCTGAAACACGTGTCTAGTATTTTTATGTAAAGAATCTATGTACAAAATTTCAAATCTGTATCATAAAAACTTACAAAACTATAAGCTTGTTCTGTTACCTGGTTGTCCGCACAAAAACGTGGTCAACACGCGGTGGGCCCGCGCGCGAGCCTCCAGCGTCGTCTTGAGCTCATTGATAATAATAATTTGGCAGTAGGTACCTAAACACTACGTACTTAGTGTCGTTCGGTGTCCAACTTGTAGCCTTGTTTTAAATATTATGTAACGAATTATAACATGGTTTAAAATGATTGGAATCGATTCAGTTACTTATTCTGAAAAAACTATATTCAGGTTTCGCATATACTAAAAATAATGTTGTATAGTATAGTACTGAAGTATTTCCTTTATAAAGACAGGTCATGCATTGTCATTCTTTCAAAGGACAATCAACTGCATATATAGCAATGTTTATCACGCGCAAGCTGCAAAAATCAAGTAAGCGAACAGTGGAATAGGTTTCTATTGTTCTCGGACACGACAAGCCCGATTGAAACACCGCGCGCCGACAGCAATTTGTAGCTTATGCACAATTCGGATTTGCAACCAATGCATTATTCATGTTCGTGAACTTATAGCAACCGAAACGATACTGGCTGAAATAAGTTGAATTTGATTCAGAATTTCAAATTTTGTTTCTAGATTCTAATAATCTTAAAAATATTTTTCATAATCATACCAATTACTTTGAGTATGCATACACTTCAGAAAGCTCGCTCTTCAAAATCAGTTTGTAATATTTTCATGCTACGGGTTACCGAATACATAGCTACGAGTCTTGTAGTGCCTAAACTACTCGTAGCGTATGCAAGGGCGTAGCAGGGTTCTACGAAATGTGCTACGAAGCTACGCACTTGACCTTTTTACTGGATATCGCAATTTATTATGGCCAGTCCATGAGTTTCAGAGGCATCTCGTCGGAGCAGTCAGCACTTCTAATTATATGGGCGCTATAAACCCCTTAAGTTAATCGCCTTTCACACATCCTTTCCACATGGTTGAGCAGTTGAGCTGCCGATACCGGAGCGAATATTTACTTCCTCTTCGCTTTAAATCTGTTTACGTTTTCATCGAATGGTATAATAATAATAATGAGTTTGAGGTATAAGTACTGAAAATATTGTATTACCCATAAATCTAGAAGTGCGATACTGCGGTGAAGCCATGCACGTAGGTACGTACTATAACGTGTTCATTTGATGTTTTCATGGAAAAATAACTTGTTTTATAAAATCCTGTTCACTTTTATTGACACAGCACGTGTATGAGAACAATGCAAGCTCGAAATAATAAAAATTGTACACAATATTTTTCGAAATAATATTGCAAAACATTGCGATTCCTTTTACCTTATAGGTACGACAAAGCATTGAGCAGATATGTTGAGTACACCAGCACTATAAGTCAAAGTTCAATTAATCAATTTGGTAAAGTACTTAAAGCTTAGTAGGGTACTAAAGCTAACAACATTAGCGTCTAAATTATCAGCCAACTACCTACAACTTAAGAGATTAGCTCACATAAACGCTATCAAAATCAGCCAGCCCACCAGCATTTCGTGCCAAAATCGACAGACTGCAATCATGGACTCAATTAAGCTCATGCTAGTAAACCACCCCTGCTCCGCACGAGTGCGACAATGTAATCTATCTATTGATGTGGCGATAGGCAGGTATGTTATAACATCATAATTTTTTCAAACACATGAACCTTCTGGAATCTCTCTCTAACGGTTGGTGAATACCGGCATCCATTTTGTAGTTCATAAGAACGGACAAACCGACAGACACGAAAAGTGACTTTGTTTTGTACCATTGAGAGATGCCCATGTTGCAGCATCCGGGATTTTTTATCTAACATTATAATAATGTGATTACCAATACATTTGTCGAGATTGAAAGTTAATATCACTGATATTGCCATGATCTTACGAAGCCTGATTCTGCAATAAAATGTAACTGTCTGTCGTGAAAGATTGTTTACATAATTTCTCGCGATACTTACATAATTACTTTAATCATAAGAGAGGATTAGGTATTATACTTACTCATCTATCATGATAATTCGTTTATGTAGGTACCACTTCCTATGATACTGCTTACAGCTGCTTCTGAAAAATTATTTAAAGTACCAAAATGCTTTTATTTTAGAATTTAATTAGGTACCTGCTCATGACGCATTTTTCTATACACTGGGTTTTTTCTTTACTTTAGATTAAACAGATCCTGCTAAAAATTCTTGCATCTCCGCCAAATTACACAGAATCTTTTGCCTCTAGGCACGGATAACATTAAAAAACGTCCAAAAAATGCTTGCTCTATTTTCCACACGAATAACGTGCCCGTAAAACCAATTGACCCACATAGTCACAATATCAATATGTTATTACTCCTGAATGCCCCTGATATTTGCATGCAAATGTGGAGATTTCGTATGCATCTGTGTACTCAAAGTTATAAATTTATCACTACAGTAATAATTAATCACACGCACGACATCGTCACTTCTTCAGTCAAATTTGTAAGTAGATACTTGTAATTAAAATTTTTAGCAACGTGACTTATACTTTGTTTGTTTGGAGTTTCGTAGTAAATAATCCCGACATAAATTTTCATTAGACTACATCTGAAGGATATGACAAAGATTTATGAGCTTTGTTTAGATAACTAATTGAGTAACAGTGTTGACTAAGTTCTTATAACAAATAAAAACAGGTGGGATCAAGTTAGAATTTCATTTATTTATACGTAAAAAGAAAATAAGGATCATTTATTTATTTTTTTTGTCTGATAAAATGTTCAAGTAAAGATTGCGAGCTATATTAGCTCCTAAAAATAAGAAATTGAATTTATATTTACAACGTTTTTTCTTAAATGGTTATCCAACATTGTCGGAATTTACCTCTCCTCCGCCAGTCTCCTTTATCGTTACATCAACAAGTGCGTTGTGGTCCTTTGGGAGCTACACATACAGTGCTGCCGCAACAGAACGAGAAACTATGAATGACTAAAAGGATGCTCTGACAGGCACTTCAGGAAATTGCTCGTACCTAGGTACCTACTACTCTAGTCATGAAAATGGAAAAGTAACTATTAATGGAAATGATTAACTTTAACTATTTTATTCAAGAAAAACCAGTTTTATTAAGACTTTATTTCGACAAATTAGGTTTTCCAAGAATTGAAATAACAACAGTCCCGAAGGTCACAAAACAAAATTGGTAGCTTATGGACTATTTACTGAGTAGTGAAAATATTTACTGGTTTTTTTCCTAGGTAATACAATTAAAAAAAAACTACCTCCGTGGCGAACCTACCAAACTACATAGGTATTATTGTTATTGGGTGTAATAGGAAAGTAGGTAGGTAGTAATTTTCATATTTAGACATTAAGTTTCTATATTAAACGACTATTAAATTTATTATTCTTAAAAATGAGTTATTGTTGATTTTTTTTATTATTACTATCTAATCCTTATTAATCTAATTTTAAGTCAAATTCTACACAATGTATTTTGATAAAAAATAAATGACTTATGTACCTAAAAGAGAAAACCGCCTGGATACTCGGTAACGGTAGGTAATATCTCAAAGGAACATTAGTACCTACGTACGTACCTACAATATAGAAAAAAAATTAATGCACCAAATACACTTTCCAAACAGGAAATTAAACTAATGGGTTATGAAATAATGATAAAATGGATACAAAACTATGTTCTTTCACAAAATAGACAGATCACACGCACACACTCAGTAAGCACCACCTCACCTTTTATCTGCCTGCGTGTAATATATCTCCGGTCTGTAGTCCGACGTCTTGGGGTCTCAGTCCCCAATTTTTTTTCTAAGATTTCAAAGTAACCTAAGAACGATTATTTACCCCCTAAAAGGGAAAAACATCCAAATTGAAGCACTGTTTTAAGCTTTCACGGTTTACAACTAAACTTATACGCTGTTGCAAGCGCCATGTTTGCGGGTTGACTGGAGAATGCGGGTGGATGGAAAATAAATTGTTAAGAGCAGACAAATCTATCTACCCTCTTTATTTGTCTTTTGCTACGCGCACTTCTGGAACTCGACACTAAGTCACGGCAAAACACACTCACAGACAACCCGCGACCCTCAAAATAATGAACAATCACGGAAGATATCCCGTAAGTGACAGTATAAGTTTAACATCCCAATTGTACTACCAACGCGGATGCTACGGTCACTAAGCCCTCTATGCCCGGGTATGATGAGCTGTTGATACTTTCTAGTGGGCATAGTAGTCCGTGTCGTGTTTCTATCCGTGGATACGTTCATAGCCTGGTTATGGTGTAGTGTAGTAAGGTGTGGAGGGCAAATGAAGATGTTGGTTATGCTGAAGTCTTAACGATAAACGCAGTGAAATTAAGACGAGAAATATACTTTTTTTAGTGAAGAAAATTGTTAACAAATAGATACTAATATAATATTCGTTATCGCCGACATCTGCAAATTGAACAAGTCCCTGTAAAAAATTATTGATGATTCTGTTCTCCAATTTATACAACCACATGGGTATAATTTACAAACATTTATGAGCTCCTGAATGCTTGGGGTCTAAATAGCTGTTATTGCCGTCATAAACTTATATTGCTCTGTGGATCGGGTATACATTTGAATTCACTAGATTCTCCACTTTGCTACCGTTGATTATGTATGATATTATGTTTATTTGTATGTAACTTCCTAGTTTACAGGTACCTAACTTACCTACTTAGTTGTAGGTTTAATGTAGAAACATAACATAAATGTACATAATGAAAGTACGTACCTACCACATATCACTTAACCAATAATAGATAGGTAAATCGAACGCACAGAAGCACTTCAGTGCGAATGAACATAGCTAATTAGATATTATCAGATGCTAACATAGCTACAACAACATAGCTTGCAGAGTTAGCAAGTTGAAGTGGCAGTGGGCTGGCAATTTTTGCAGTAAGGACCGTTGGCCGGTGGAGCAAATGAGTCCTGGGTCCTGAAATGAAGACCACGTAGCTACTTATTGGTAGACAGGTAAGCTTAGCATGGGAAACCCCTGTTAAATGGATAGTTAAGCTTTAAAAGGTGGCTGGGACAAAGTGGATACGGAAGTCGGAGAGAGCCCTCCCTCCGACTTCGACGTAGGGCGTTGTGAAGTAACTCGGGATAGGCATGTGTCCAGCAACTGTTGGGGTGATTGTGGAGATTGCAAATGCTTCTCCGTTACCCAGCCAGAAAAAACGAGGAGTAACACCGTGTGGTTTAAGTCAGTAGGAGTCTGACAAATCACTCCATCCACCCCACGGTGGAAGAAAATCATGAGGATTTACACACGTCAAAAAAAGCCCATGTCCAGCAATGGCCTGCGAAAGGCAGTTTATTAATTGAGTTGCTAACACGACTTATTCAAGAGTTAAGATAAACCATAAGCTTTTCCGCCGTACTGGTGCATGGTTATTTATTTATAATTGGCTATCAAAATCAGTATCGTTTCAGAATCGATTAAATTTAAAATTGATATACCTACCTAATGGAAATAAAGGTCCCGTCGTTCAATCTAAAGTACTTTTGAACCGCAACCAATCGTCTTAAACGTACCTTATATTGAAATTGAAATGGATTCGATTTTATATTTCCATCCCAGGAGCTTTAGCTGTTTGGAATTTTACTTATTTAGGTACGTAAAATATTCATGCCATATTGTAGAACATATTGTAACTACAAAGTACATAAGTATATACCTACTTTAAAGTACAGGAATTTGATGAACCAGACGAAGTGCGGTATATCATTTCTACACATTCTTGTTACTGTTAGCTTACGTTATCCCACTGCTAGATAACCTTTTCCTACATATGAACTGCCGGAGATGAAACATAACTTCGGTTTACGAGTGAATGAGATCCAGGCAGACTATGGTAAGTAGGTTGTTACACCTACCTGCCTACCTTTATTATTCAGAAACTAAATTTGTTAAGAACACAGCTTATTCTCAACACCTACATAAACCGTAGACATGATAAGGAGCTATTAAAATTCGGAGCGCACTTTCGCCTTCCATAAGTTATTCTTCGGTAATGGAAATTCAATGTCGCATCTCAATTTTCTAGGAGTGTTTCATTGAAGTAAACACACTTGTGCAATATTAACGAGTTTAACCTTTGCATAAGTTATTTTATAGGTAAGTAGGTATCTGTTGGTACTCACTTGTAATAAATAGGTACGTGTTGTTACATAAAGCAATATTAAAGTACATTCCTAACTAGATTGGTAAGTGAGCCTATCTATCCCAGTATATTTACAATAGTAGGTACCTACTTCATTATCTATTTTATGGCTTACCATACCAGAGGGTGATTCAAACATGATTAGATCTTGCCTCGAAGTTGCGTAGGTTCGTCATTGCTGCATCAAATAGAATAGGCGTTTATCCAAAGAAGCGACATCTATAAAAAGTTTGGTACCAAATTGTAAAACAACAATTCAAATAAATGTAATACAAATAATATTATTCAGTGGGTAGGTACTGCTATGCAAACTACAAGACCTTCACAAGAAAATCACCGAAAAACTGTCGAAGGTAACTCCGTCGGGGTGATATAGGGTAAATCCTCAGATAATATTTACCCGACACGCCCGCGCCGCCCTCTGAGACAATTTCAATTTCACGCGCGAAAATCACAGGAATTTATAAGTCCGTGAAAATAAGTAATAGCTATTGATAGGTAATGCGAGTTCTCATGGAATTTAAGGTAGATAAGGTATTCGACAGGTACTTTCTTATATTTATTTGTTTGAGACTTTAACATAACATTCCTACCCAGATACTTCTAGGTACTCTACATTCTACACCCACGAACCCTAAGGGGTAGTGAGGCCTGGGCCCTGTTTAATGAACGTTATAATCCGGCAATTTTGTAAATAAGTGATATATTTGTGAAGTTGTATGACAAATATACAGTACCTAATACGTCTGTCCAGTGCCTGCCAGCTGTCAGCTGTATTTATATTGTCAGTAAAGCTATGAATGAGTACTACGTAAGTAATAATGTAATAAGAGAGCCTTCACACCAACCACGTTTTTATGAGAAACCGGCAAAGAAAGTAGGAGTCCGACGAGGACAGGGCTGGCAAGGGACTGTGCCTGACTACTGCGTACGACGCTCTCCAGCAGACCCGGATCCATGGTTTCCTGTCTTCAGATATTTATAAGGTTTCGCCCAATCGCAGTCTCTCGAGTTCCTTTTGTTTGGCACTGATTTAAAGCGGCAGGTGTATATTGTAGTTTTGGTTATAAAAATTCCAAAATACATAGGTAATGCATTTTGTAATTTTCTAGCCTGACCAGTCGGGGTCCCCAAGTCCCGAGCTCGTTTCGCTCGCTCTATTATCGCCGAACTATTTATCTAACTGCCCATTCCAACATTTTTACTGGCTATTTATTTATTAGACTTCTTACGTATTTTTTATACTATTGAAATTTTATGTAGGATGAAATAACCGGCCAGTTGTTACTTGTAATCTACCAACCGCCGAAAAATAAAAAAACTGCCCAGTATTTTTTTCAACTGATTATAATAACCTCCCGAATGTTTAAATAACAGTTTTAAAAACCCCGTTTTGTTTTAATGCAAACGCACTGTCGTCAGTTTTCCAATGCGTCGGCAAATTCAAAGCAGTACCTACTCTCGTAGAGAAAAGACCCGTTGGGTAGAATGCTGCAATTACCAGCTGACATTTTGGCGCCTATCCAAAGGTTGCGCAATACATTGGCAGCCGCGTGTTGAAAGATTAATATTTGTGCCGTGCGGGCATCGAACCTACGACCTTTTGCGCAAAAAACTGCACTTAGCCATTGTGCAAATCGATTTTTCTAGTGAAATAAGAGGTGAATATGGCGTGTCCAGACCAAGCCAATAATTAAGCGTAAAGTCTGAAGTATACAAGCGCTTGTTGATCATTGTAGCAGACAAGGACTGATAACTGAACTAAACGAACGTGAGCACTGGATTGAACAATGCCATCACACTACCGACTCTGCGCAAAGCAGATGCTGATATTAATATATTTATTATGTAGGTACCTGTAGGTAATTTAAGCCTGTTTAGATTAGCGCTTTATATCAGTAAACGTCAATAACAAAAGATCACGCAAACAATCCTGGTCAGTGACTCTTTTTTAAGGTTTATAAATATTTAAATTCAAACAAACATAAACTGTGTAATTTATATTTCATTCTGTAACTCTGAACCTAAAACAATAAGACATAAGTAGTAGATAAAATATCTTATTCGAGAATTTGCTGTTTGTTGTGTAAAGAAATCAAAGCAAATAGCTGTCTGGGGATTTGAGTTCAAAGCTCTTTCATAAGACTGTATAATAAACTATTGAGTTTATGTTACATCAATATTTTTTTCTATCGTCGATTTTATAAGTAGCTACCATGTACTAATACAGTTATCTATGATTGTTAAGTAATACAATTAAAATTAATATTGATCAGACACTAGATATTTCTTAAAGAACTGATCCTACATTTAATACTATTATATTCTTCAAAAGAAAACAAAAAACATATGATTGGGGTATTATTTTACTTTAACTTTTATACCTTCATTTTATTTGTACATCTGTCAAGAATGCCAAAGATACAGATCTTGTGTTTGATATAGATTTATAGAGGATAGTTTAAATGTTTTATCAACTAGCATAATGTGGTTTTCATTTTTCAATTATTTACATAGATACTGTCTATGACATGCATTTTTCAACAACATACAGTAACAACAATAATTATTATAGAGCCAAAAATATTCTACCACATAAATCTAAGTAATTATACAAGTGTTACAACATATACAGATAGTAAAGTACATCATTTATTAATATTATTTATTGCATAAACTTATATTGTGATCTGGCATCAAATAGTAATGTTACAATAACATATTTTATCCTACAATGATAATGATATTTTACTTTAACTTACTACAGAATGAATACGAGAGCTATTGATATAGTATTCCTACGTAATTAAGTAATTTTAAGTATTGTGCAACACACGTAAGTGCCATCTTACAACAGACACCAAATCACAATAATATAGTAGTGGTGTGAGCTCAGAACTGCACCCAGTTCTGTTGGGTGGCAGGTGTAACTGGCTGTTGTTGACTGGGAGCACTGGAAACAACACAACAATCATATATTTACCATGCATGTTTAAATGATTAATTTACATTTACATGAGTGACTCTATTTGCTAGGTGGGCTAAAACAAACAGGTACATTTCAATGAACAAAAAAGAGACAGGGAATAAGCAACAAGCAGTATTCTGCAAATTCATTTTAAGGAAGTTTTAGGAAAACATCATTACAATGCCAATTGAATTTACCTGGCAGAATTGAAGTCACCCCATTCTGAACTAGCAGGAGCAGGCACAGCAGCAGCTGGAGAAGGCGCATGTTGTGGTGAGGGAGGGGGCGGCAGTCGAGAGCCTCCTGGTGGAGGTGGTAGCAGGCCCCCGCTTCCTCCTCCACCAACACCGCGACGTGGCCTGCTGCCTTCACTACCATCCTTTTTCTGCAAAATAGCAAACCACATAACATTGAAAATCAATTGTAGAATAATACCATTCAAGCAACAAACAGTTTTTTATCTAATTAGATGACTCACTATACAATTACATTAGTAGGGTTGACTCAGTTGCCCTTTATTGCTGTAACATGATTTTCTACACATACAAAACTATACATAGTACTTACAGTGATCTTCATGTTAATTTTTATTGTTTCTCCTTCTTTGAAGCCCAGATCAAGATTCTGCGGAGGAGCTTGCTCTCCTTCTTGTTCTTTTCTCAACCATTTGAAATGGTCTTGTAAAGCGACATTTAGGTCAAATGAGTCTGATCGATCTCCAAATCCTAGACCTATGTAAGCAGTTCGACCTGAAATAATATAGCAATAATATAAAAATCTATCAGATTAGGCTACAATAAGTTGAGTGAAATGTATAAAATTGAAATTTCTCTTGCCATTATCATCTTGAATCCTGACAACGAAGTAACGTGAACTATCAGTGACGGACTCCAGAGCCAACCCCGGATATTTGTCAATAGGGCATTTGGCAAACAGCTCTCCAGAACTTTTGTCTTCCAGCTTCATTATCAGTTCTTCTGCTTTTGCCACAAGTCTCATACGCCCCGTCCATTGCGGCTCTTGTAAGTTCCAATCGGCTGCCCTAAAAACACCCACCGTTTTATCGTTTTCCTACAAAACAATTACCCGCTAATACAAAAAACTATTTCACCTACCTATACCCTCTATTTGAAGTTTTAGGAGGTATTTTGAATACAAACACTTCATTCTTAACAAGAATAACACTTTCATATGATTCCATTTTCCACTGCAATTCAATTTATCATGAAAAACAATGAAATTTTTGGGATAAGTATTTTGATATAAGCTATTGACGACTGACGTTAGTGACGTGACGTGACGTGCACATAAAATTGTAAATGCAAAGGAAGTGCTTTATACAGCATCATTATAAGCAATGCCTACCCTTTTTTTTAAGAAGATAGCTTACTGAGAATCGATTACAAGAATACCAAGAAAAGATTTTAATTGTACAAATCAATGGGGGCAATGGTATTGGAACTTCACTCTAAGGCCTAAAATACTTCATTGTACTTATTAGTTCCATGACGACCCTAAATTAATGCTATAGCGTATGAATTCGCCGCTAAAGGCGCTCGTGTAGAGTAAGGTCTTCAGAAATGTCAGATTTCATAGAGTGTTCGCTCGTTTAACGCTTTTTTATCTCGTATTTTTACCAATATTCAAGATTATGGTCAAGATTAAGCCATTCCTTATTTAATTATAACTTGAAGATTTTAAGGAGTAAGTTAGAATCTAATTTGTTAGTACTTGGAGGAAGAATGATTTTTAAATATTTCATGCTTGCTAATTTTAGGGACCTATTGAAAATATGTGTCTGAACTTTACACTATGTTGTTATTAATACTAAAATAAACTCTTTATGAAGTCATTGATACTTTAAGTATAAAATAGTATTATTGACAGGACCTTACTCGCCAATAGCGCCATCTGTCATTGGGATAAGGGCAAAAGAATGATGTTGACTTATTAGTTCCATGACTCTAGTCTATGGATTTCAAAGTCAAAACTGTCAAGTTTGTTGTCCCAGTCATTTCTGTTCTGTCTGTCGACTGTCACTGTCAGTGTCAGTCCAGTGAGTCTGGTTTGCTATTAATTGTTGGTGGGGCCCAAAATCTTTCCTTCAATAAAGTTTATTGGCAAATTCTGTGAATTACAGTTATCTTAACCAAAATAACACATACAAGAAAACAATCACTTAACTACTTGCACCAGAAGTAAGTATTGGTTCCATTAAAAACTAGCAAACAAAATATAATATTATTTTCTAATGTGTAATTTGTTTTATGAATGTTTGGGAAATTATGTTTATACAATATTGACATTTATAGTACATCTCTATTTATTTCAGGTTTGAAGAAAAGTAATGGCTTATAATGTAAGTATCATTAGTAATCAAACATTCATAATTTCAAAAAGCTCTAGGAACACTTTGTCAATAATTAACATATTTATTACAAACAAACAAACAACACAATAGAAAATGAAAAAATAGCTCTGAAACGCTTTGGTAATAGATGGCTATTTAGTTACAAAAACAAAGAACAGAGAAATAAATAGCCAAATAGGACAATAATTAGAACCATAATGTAGAACCATGCAGTAGTACCTATGGTATTTATCTAGAGAGAATAAAATAAGAAATAGCAATTTAACCAGAACTTTAAATCAGAATCAAAGAAAAAGCAGATGTTATTAAAAATTACATTATTTTAAATGTATTATGTTCTTATTCCTCTAAAGTTTGTATCTGTGGTTAAAAGTTAGCTTCAGGAATTATTTTAAATAATAATAGGACAGTACCCAGTGAAGTTAACTTGTCCTGTCCTGTGTATGTACCCACTTTGTCTTCAATGGGCACTTTTCTTTGCTAAACAAATAATTTTTTTCTAGTGAAATATAATTGGAGACAAGATTTTATGCCAATGCATGTCATGTTATAGCTAAATTGTATTAATTTGAAGCGTTTCTAACTAGAATAATGCATAAATGTGCCAGAGGTGATACTTTCAAATAAGCAATGAAATTCAAATAGGCCCCAGTGACCTCAGTGGAGTAGAACAATAATTTTCAAATAATAATCAAAAAGTGCTCACGACGCCAGGGGATGCATGGCACGTCGAAAATAACACTATTTTAAAGCGCTTGGCGTAGAGAACACAGATTTTCGTTATTCACATGGTGGTCAAAAGGTTAATCAGTCCTCGTGAAGGTATCAATTTAAATGGTTATATTGGTTCAATTTTTATTGTAAATATGTTATTTTAAAGCAAATAAACTGTGGTAAATTGTAAGGACTTTGTGGAGGCTTAATGTGCCTTTGATGGGGCAAGGCGGAGGACTTATTAATGTGGTTGGTCTATACATATTATAATTATGTGGCTTTTAATCCAGTCTCTAATAGTAATAGACAACAGGTTTTTTTGCAAGATACAGACTGGTTTGAACTTCTGTTGATTATTGTTCTTATAAATATTATGTATGCCAAAAATATTTTACAGTTCTGTTATTTTACAGACAATGATAGCGGCTAACAGTAACCTAAAAAAGAAAATATCACTCTCATTTAGACACATTTGACAGTGACAGCTACCTTTTTGCAACGAGGGCAAAAATAACTGAAAGGATTGAAATGCCGCTTGATTCTTTTGGCAGATAATTCCAAAAATGTTTACTGACAGCGCCCTCCTGACAACGTCATTCAACAACAAAATAACATGATGCACTATAATATTATGTCCTATCATACTTGACAGTTAGGGGAAGTCAAAACACCTCCTAAAAAAAAACATTTTGGAAATAAGGGCAATGTGCGTAAATTAACGGTAGTGCCATGCCATGTTCTCATCAAACATTATAGGTAGGTACAAAATTCATACTTAGATATTCTAAATAAAACGTAAAAATAGATTTTGATGAAACAGTCTGACAGTTTTCAGAAACTAATTGAAAACTGTACCTTCATGCGATAGCAGCACTGTTGAATGTCCCTGCTGTTTCTGTTGCTGTATGATTTTAATCACAAAATTAAATAGTACGATATCTATTAATCTATGTATGTATTTAACTGGAGAATGACCCATCAAAAGATGAGTTTAGGGAAAATGAGTATCTACTATGTATAAAAAAGCAGATCTAGAGGAATACTAATGTTTCTTTTAGAACTGAAACTGATATTAATTTGGCTGGATACAGGATATTCGGAAAGCTTCGAGGCCGGATGTCCTGATCCGGATCCGGATTTGGCCCTTTTTCGGGTTACATGTTTTGATGAGTCTTATTTGAGTTAACGCTACCGCATAAGTGCACTGTTTACATAGCCAAGCGGAGTCGGTTTTTACCGTCAAGTGCTGAAAATTTTGTATTAATATTCACCATAATTCTCCACTTATTAATTTTGAGTGCCAAATTAATATCAATAATAATATTTTTGGAAAGTAATTATAGTCAGTAATAAAAATTTCAATTTTTAATTATAAATACATGGTGTTAATGCATGATGGATAAATCATGCCACAGTATGGCATGATTTATCTCGTGTTAATGAGAAATTATTGATTTCTTTCATATTCGGTATCCGGCCGGATAGTGGGTTACTCTCTGGTATCCGGCTGGATAGTAAATAAAGCACGGACAGTGGATAGTTACCGGATATCCGCTTCATCTCTAGTTTCTTTTTCTTTCTTTGCACAGGTTTCTAACATATTTTCTCCTACATTCTTACTAGACCGCAGCCACACCAAGGCCGACCCTTTGTATATTAGTAATAAATTAATTATGCAAATAATAAGTCTCCTATTTACACACAGCTAGCAGTCAAATTCATATATAAGCGCCAGTAGCGACACCACCTAATGTAAGCAAATCTGTATCCTAGTTAATGTCAAGGCTCAAAATGTCTGCCATCGCCACCTCCTGTGTCTGAATAAAGCATTAGTTATGAAATACAAACTGTTAGACTACTGAATACCGGAAGCTATTACTGTGCGTGATCCGACACAGATATGGTCAATTTTTTTCAACATCGCCGCATAGACATTTGACGCACTACAAACGCACACGCCCTTGTCATTGCAAGCGCTTGCTGCAACCATTGCTTTATGCACAAAGCGAACTCTCGAAGGTATGGCATATGGTTTTGCAAGCATGTGAACCCGGCATTTCGTTCCATAAAATTGTCTAGTGATGATACGAAAACTACAATTTACACCTCTGTAAAAATTAGTAAAATAATTTACATCATCACGTCTTTATTATATCGTACAATTAATCTTAAGAGTACTAAACTAATATCTATTTTATTTGCAGTCGTTTATTTTTATCTTCAAAATTAAAGTAAACATTTTTTTCATTTTAAAACAGTGTTGTTATGTAAAAACCGGTAACCGATAAATCAACCAAAGTGTGTATTGGACATCACTACAAACAATGATGAAAATAAAATGGCCGTCGAGTGGGTCGCCGTAAATATGTTGAGTTATTTTTCAAATCGTTCGTTTTTATCGCAATTACAATGCGAATATTG
Organism: Noctua janthina; assembly: GCA_963576755.1. Taxonomy (NCBI): domain Eukaryota; kingdom Metazoa; phylum Arthropoda; class Insecta; order Lepidoptera; family Noctuidae; genus Noctua; species Noctua janthina. Next base: position 8,249,871 of record OY755058.1, read on the forward strand.
TCAGAAATGAGTTTTGAAAAAGTGTGTTTTACTGAGGACTTTGTGTGTGTCTCATTAGTGTCCTGAATTATGTAAGAACAAAGAGTTATCGTCGTTTGTTGTATCAATCAGGCAGCTATACAAATGCATGAAAATGGGACTCTCTCATTTGTTGTTGTTTATAGCGATAATCCGTTTGATATGTTTTTCTATAAATGCAGAAAACATTGAGTGCCCACACAAATGTGATTGCCTGGAACAGTATGTCGATTGTTCAAAGAAGAATTTCGTATCTGTGCCAAAAATTCCTAAGTGGGTGGAACGATTGGATCTCAGTTACAATAGATTGAATGAAAATGTAACGGAGGCTTTTGACAAACTACTGAATTTACAAGAACTGAAACTGGACAAAAACTTCTTTCATTTCATACCAAGCCTGCTGCATCATGATCAAATACAGGAACTGAGTTTGAATAGGAATAACATTGGATCAATAGACGCAGGAACCTTTCCTGCTAATAGTTCCATCAGATTACTGAATGTAAACAGCAACCATATAAAATTCATACAGGAAGGAGCTTTAACAAACTTGACAAATTTGGAAGTTTTGAAACTGAATAGGAATGAAATAAAATCACTTCCTAATCACTTGTTTATGTATCAAACTAATCTGAGAACACTAGAACTAAACCATAACAAGTTACATGTGATCAGCCCGCTGCTATTTCAAGGGTTGTCTAATTTGACAACATTAAAGCTGAGGTTTAATAATATTGACAATATAATGGATGGTGCCTTTTTTGGATTCAAGTCTATGAATTTGTTACAATTGGACCATAATAGAATAAGGAATATTTCGAAAGGATGGATGTATGGATTGGAGTCATTGATAACTTTATCCTTGTCAAATAATTTGATATCAGAAATTGATTCTGGAAGCTGGGAACTATGCACAAACCTGGAAGTCTTGGATTTATCTCATAATCATTTATTAGAGGTAGAGGGTCGATCATTTCAACACTTGGCAAACCTTCGAACTCTGAGTCTCGGTTATAATAAAATTTCATCAATTGCTCAGGATGCTTTTAGCTATATGACCCAGTTGCAAACGCTACAGTTAAATAACAACAAAATATCGTGGACTGTTGAAGATATGTCTGGACCATTTTCAAAATTGCAGAATTTGAATTCTTTTAGCCTGGCTGTTAACCATATTAAATCTATTAATTCAAGGGCTTTTGATGGATTGTCAAATCTTGTTGAACTAGATTTAAAAGGAAATAATATTACCTCTATACAACAGCATGCTTTTGATTCAATGTCAAAATTAAGAAAGTTACATTTGAACTCTTCATCACTGCTGTGTGATTGCAATTTATTGTGGATAGTGAAATGGATAAAAGAGAAGGCTGAACAAAAATATGTAACAGCTAACTGTGCCTATCCATCTGAAGTCAGAGGAGTTTCAGTAACAAAACTGAAGGAAGAAAACTGTGGAGACTCACCCAAGCCTAAAGTGGTGGAACATCCTAAAACTCATCTTGCCATAAAGGGAAGGTCAGCTAATTTAGTTTGCTCTGCAACATCCATTCCATTTAATAACATGACGTTTTTGTGGAGAAAGAACAATGGCAATGTTAGCAACCCTATGGTATATGAAAATATCACAATTGGACCTAATGGTCAACCACGGGCAACATCTGTTTTAGTGATTCCTAATGTTACTCATGCTGATTCTGGAAAATATCAGTGTGTTGTTGGTAATAATTTTGGAACAACATACTCTACTAAGGCAAAAGTAAATATAGTCACTTTTCCACGGTTTACAAAAACTCCAACAAATGTTACTGTGAAGACAGGAGAGACAGTAACACTTAATTGTGCTGCTACAGGAGATCCACCACCTGAGATATCTTGGAAAAAAGATGGAGGTAATGATTTTCCTGCTGCAAGGGAAAGAAGAATGAATGTAATGCCAACTGACCATTTGTTTTTTATAGTAAATGCAAAAACCACAGATATGGGAATATACAGCTGTGCAGCTAAAAATCCAGCTGGAACAATTATAGCTAATGCTACACTTACAGTATTGCAAGAACCTTCATTTGTCAGAGTTATGGAAAATAAAGAAGTGACAACTGGTGACTCTGTAGTATTACAATGTATGATATCTGGATCTCCCAAGCCTGTCATAAAATGGCTTAAAGATGGAACGCCCATTACAGGTACAGAACGCCATTTCCTTACAAATGATGATCAGCTGCTGATTATTATTGGATCCGAAGCGAGTGATGCTGGACGTTATGAATGTGAGATTACTAATGAATTGGGTACTAAAAAAGATATGACTGAGCTACGTGTGTTGCCTCCAGTGGCCATTATGGTGAATGAAGAAAATATGGCTGGTATTATAATTATAACAGTTGTGTGTTGTGCTGTAGGAACTTCCATTATTTGGGTGGTAATTATTTATCACACTCGTAGACGCATGGCTAGCGCTGTGCATACTTTTCCCGCCGAAAGTATAAAAATGACACATGTGGTGCACAGTGACAGTGATTCACCTCAAATGTTTTCAGACAATATATCGGAGCACTCATCATGCAAAGATAGTGGAACTGGTGATTCTGCTAAACAAACAAGCTTTGATGGAGTGCCTACCGATAGAAGTGAACAAGTGCATTTTGAGACTGTATGTCAGAGTTATTCTCCAGTGCCTGAGGCACATAAACTTCTTCCATCATCTTTTAAACCCTCAATTCAAGTGTGTGTAAATACATCTGTTACACCAGCTACATATAGTTTTTCTAGTCACAGTGGTAATGTTTAAGTTTGTAATGTATATTTTCTATAGTATATAATACGTAATAGGTATAACAATACCTGTGTTTCCTGCAGTTTCACTAATTACATTTATCTTCTTATTATATTTATATTCTCACATAGGTAATTTCAGTACAGATTAGATCTAAACAATTTTGTTTTAGAGAGCAATTATAAAATTCATATGACTCAAAAGCATTTTTTATGTTTAGAAACTTTTATTGAAACAGCCAAGTATTGAATAATTTATTATATAGACATTTAATGTAATTTAACAGAAAGTTACTACTACTAGTTAGTACTATTGAGTTGAAAAGTGTTGTCCCTTTAAAGATAACTTAGTAGTTAGTACATTATTGTTTCTCAATAAAATATACCTATGTAATAAAGTTTATAAATGTAAAATAATAAGGAATCATTAACCAACTCCTGGTTTTGAAATTAAACACACCGTAAGAATGTTTATACAGAAAGTGGACAACATCGCAAATAGCTGTCAAATATTTTGCTGTTTTGGTTAATTTGGCAATATTACTGTATGGAAATAAGAAATATGAAAAATATGATTATGAAATGCAATAATTAATATCGTAACACCGAATATTTAGTTTTAGATGTAAAAAAAGTATTTGGAAACTTTCCAAATGCCTTTTTTACACCTAAAACTGTTACAACATTAAATTCAGTTTTATAATTGCAATCCATTATTAATATTCTAGTTCACTAGTTAGCCATATTTCTTATTTCCATACAGTAATATTGACAAATTAATTAAAACAGTAAATATTTGACAGCTATTTGTGAAGTGGCCAACTTTTTGGATGAACACTTAATAATTATAAGACCTATAGCAATAGGTATTTCAACTAAATTTATATTGTATATTATATTTGGCAGCTATGTATGTGCATACATTATCATATTATTATACTTATCTAAGTATTATACTAAGTTAGTCACCATTCTCCCAGTTATTATACAAATAATATTTATAAAAAGTTATAAGTAATAATAGTGTAGTTAGTGAAATGGCAATAAAGTTAGGCATCTATGTAACTTGATTGCTTAGTACAAAATGTAACAAACTTGCCAGTATTGGTTTTGATGTAAAAGACTGAATGTCGTGTAAGTAATAAGTGTATGATTACTGTTATTTTGTAATATTAAATAGGCAATAAATATTTTTAAATTTGTTATTTCATAACAGTTTTCTAAATGCTATGTCATGTGATTTACCTAGCAGCTTTTTTTTATTAAATATTAGGTGAAACTTGATATGGACTTAATTATAAAATGTATATGTGACATTATAATTTTAAAAATTCATCTGCATTTTGGAGAAATACTTAAAGTGCACTTAAAAATAATAAAACCAAAGTCAGGTTCAGAACATATGTTTTTCTAATTGATTTGTGCTGTACTGACTGTAAAATGCAGTGATAAGTGTGTGCTTTTAGGCATAACACCTAAAATTATATTACCATAGCTATCCACCTCTACTGATATACATGTAATTAGGAATTTAATATAACATAAAATGTCGTTAATTTGAAGATAAATAACAATACAAACCTTAGTAATGTTATAATGTGTATATTGCAGGTAATATAAGTAGCTACTAAAATGTGTAAGTTTATAGGTGTAGCAATATGAGTGTGGGAGTGAGATTATTGGATATTTATTATTTGGGGCACACAAACTATTGTCATTAAGAAATGCAGGTCAAGTGATAATAATTATTGAATTTCTCGCTGTAAAATATTTGCAGGAAAATCATAAATTAATTCATCCTTTACTTTCTTATCTTAGAAAGTCAAAGATCGGAGACAATGCTCATTTATAAAGACACATGTTTCTTAGTACATAGGAAGTGCAGCAATTGTATTATACGAAATGCATCAAAATTCAGCTTGATTATACAAATGTAATTATTGCACACATAAAACCTACGCTGTTCCTAGCATCTGAGGCATGCAACACCAGTTTATGGCGGCAATTTCGATTCGCCAGCTTTTTGAACAAAACAGCCCACCTGAACCTGGCGTTCATTCATATATACATGCGGCCATTGCTGAATCAAGTTCGAATCTACTCGGCACACAAGTCGAGCGGCTTTTCTCTGAAAACATATCTAAATTCGGTTTTGTCGCCCGGCTCTGTCGTATTATGCCTCTTCTGATGTTAATTAAACATCACCATATAAAGAGAAATTATATTTTCAGTGGGTATTTTCACTTGCAAGTCAGGAATAATTATTATGTGCGAAGTTCTGCCGTCTCAAAGAGGGAGCATGAGTAAATTACACATCTATCTGTTAGGGTTGGGAAACCGAGAAGCTTAGACTAGTGATCAAAAATTGATTTTTTAATTTCCTCTGACTACTGTGCTCATTGTTTCTTTTTTTTTTACAAGAGACAAAATTCATGATTTATTTTTCTACCTCATTTCTGATGAAAAGCGTTATTATTATTTGCTAATAACTAACAGTGAAATTTACATTGCTGCATTTCTTAATTAAACCTATGGATAAGTGTAAAAACGTATATAGTAATAATGCAGTTTTTTATTGTTCATACTGTGTAAATACGGTAATAACTATTTATATACTTTACAGAATAAAATAATCTAAGAAAAATAAACTTTTTATTTATTTATCTTCCTGTGCAGTGTGGCCCTGGCCCCCTTTATGTTTCCACTGCTTGGACCTCTCCACAAACACAAAAATAAGGGAAAATTATCGGACTGGTTAGTGCTCAGGACCAAGAATATGCCAATTCCCGACAGTGAAATAATAATAATAAAAAAAAAAAAATTTTGGTCCGAGCCGAGTAGGTACCTCTTAGCCCTGTTTCATGCAATTACCAGATATGTATAATCAGACAAGCTGCATTTCAATTCCGGATGCCTCTGCCCTAGGTACGGAACCGTAGTTCTCAATAAAAAGTAAATTGAACAAATAAGGACAGCTTCGAGGCCTGTTGACATCTAGTAACATCCGTTACAAAATTGGTTACGAACGAATATCGCTTAGGAATGGATACCATAATATATTAAGAATGTACCTGTCTGGACAATGAGTCCTCCATAAAGATTTATTTTTTTCATGACATGGAACTAGAAAAAAGTGTGTGTCTGCTCGTCCCACCTGCAACGTTACGCATTGTCGAGCTTAGAAAAAAAAACTTGAAATTAATGAAAATGTTTTTATGCGCTTATCCATTCGACACACAAAAGGCTATCCTTTCAATCGGGACATACTCATGGCTTTTAAGTAGAAACCGGATTATATGTAACTTAAAACGATCGAAATATGCATCATAAATGCTCGAAATATTCAACAAAAACGTCCCAAAAAATGCTATACAAAATTTGAATTAGTAGGTACATAATACAAAATAGCTTATGTATTTTTGACTAACAAAAATAAGCATTTATATTAAAACTAATTAATTCCAAACAAATTACTTTATTTTTGACGAGATAAATTTTTGTTCTTAAAAACTTGTTCCAAATTGTCATAGTTAGATTGCGTCTGTCTAAAGATCGTTCTAATTTTGAATCTAGGGTCTTTATTTGCAGTTCCGCTGGTACATTTTTGTTTTTTTTTTCAGTTAGAAACAAAAAAAAAATTAAAGGAAATAGGCGCGATCAGCCGATTCTTGTAAAAATACGCAATATCTTGAAAAAAATGCACCAAGTTGCAAATGCATATTTATACAAATATGCATGCATTTGCATATCGTCGGTAATAGTGCAAATCTGCGAATCTACCATACGTAAAGTGCGCGTATCTGCAGTACGTGTAGGTTTACAGGGGAAGGTTTATAAGTTCATATTTTTTTTAATTTTTGACCTCATTTTTACATAGATAGTAACAATCATGTCATGTGTTCTATGTATTGTTAACAGTAGAAATCTATTAGTCATTAATTTAGTCGCTACGACAATGTGCAACTGAAATTGGCTACATTTCTCAGATACGCGGAATTATCCAATGCTAGTTTCGCGGATTTGCACTATCCCCGACGATATACATAATCCGGTCTCTACCTATAAGTATAGTATAGAATATTAGCAGTTAACTACCTTATAGGTAACTCCTAATAGTATTTAAGGAAGTTACTTTTATGGAGCAACGTTTGTAAGTGGGCAGCAACGTATAGCAAAAACTTGAACCAATCTAGCCGCAAACACAATTCGCGGATGGAAATCAAGGTCACCTCTGTTGGGACGCTGGATTACATGGTCTGGAACATGCTTTAGTAATCTCGGTTTACTTATGTCAATAAATGTCATGTTTAACAAACATATACTACTATACTAATTCTAAAAATCTCTCTTACAGCCTGGCTACGGCGGTGAAGGTGCGCCTCAAGGGTATGGACAGCCTCCCGCTGGCTACGGAGGCCCCCCACCGGGTCAACTGGAAATGGGACATGGCCCATACCCGTCAATAGGAGCCGGAGGGGGAGTTAATCCTCAAGTCCAAAATTGGTTTCTTGCAGTCGATAAAGATCGCTCCGGATTCATTACAGCTCCAGAGCTGAAGGCAGCATTGGTAAATGCTCAAGGTCAAACTTTCTCTGAAACTGCCTGCAACTTAATGATCGGTAAGTTTGTATTTTTAGTAGCACAAGCACAACACAGCTTTACTTTTAATAGCTTAAAATGGTGGGATCATTTATCATCTATCTTGTATACTTCTAATAAATCTCATGTGTTGTTTTACAGGAATGTTCGACAAAGACCGCTCAGGACACATAAATGTTGAAGAGTTTGAGAAACTGTACACCTACATTAACCAGTGGCTGGCGGTTTTCAAGACGTACGATACGGATCAATCGGGGAGCATAGAGGAGAAAGAACTTTCGAATGGTAATCTTGTATGGAAACCTAATATGTAAAGTGGCACCTGTCACCCTTCCTCTGGTACTATCTGGTACTACTGGGTTGTGTAGGTGAAGTAGGCAGTCGCTCCATATACGATGAGATTGGAAACTAATTCCAATAAGGTTGGGGATCATCATCATCATTTCAGCCGAAAGACGTACACTGCTGGTCATAGGCCTCCCCCAAGTGTCGCCACATTGACCGATCCCGTGCGTCTCGCATCCAGCGGATCCCCGCAACCTTTACCAGGTCATCGGTCCACCTAGTGGGAGGCCTTCCAACGCAACGTCTTCCAGTTCGCGGTCGCCACTCCAGAACTTTCCGTTCTGCGAGCAATATGCCCTGCCCACTGCCACTTAAGTTTGGCTATTCTTCGGGCTACATCGGTAACCTTGGTTCTCTTACGGATTTCCTCATTTCTGATTTGATCACGCAAGGAAACTCCGAGCATAGCCCTCTCCATTGCCCTTTGGGTGACTTTAAGCCTTCTGATGAGGCCCATTGTGAGCGACCACATTTCGGTCCCGTATGTAATCACTGGCAACACACACTGGTCATAGACTTTCGTCTTGAGACACTGCGGTAAGTTGGACGAGAAGATACCACGCAACCTCCCGAACGCTGCCCAGCCGAGTCGGATTCGACGATTAACCTCTTTCTCGAAGTTAGACCTACCTAACTGGATCGTTTGTCCCAGATAGACATAATCGTCTACAACTTCGAGTGTAGTCTCCGATCTTGATAGGAGTGGGTGTTACATGGGCATTCAACATGACTTTGGTTTTGTCCATGTTCATTTTAAGACCCACTCTTCCGGAAGCTCTACTGAGGTCATCGAGCATAGTACTAAGGTCCTCCATGGTCTCAGCCATGACCACTATATCGTCGGCAAACCGAAGGTGAGAGATGTACTCGCCATTGACGTTGATGCCTAGCCCTCTCCAGTCCAGAACCTTGAAGACATCCTCCAGTGCAGCGGTGAACAGTTTCGGAGATATGACGTCTCCCTGTCTCACACCTCGCTGCAGAAGGATAGGTTCCGAGGTCTGGTCCTGAAGTCGGACTGACATGGTGGCGTTTTTGTACAAACACTTCAACACCTCGATGTACCGATAGTCAATTTGGCACCGTTGGAGAGACTGCAGTACAGCCCAAGTCTCAATCGAATCGAAGGCTTTCTCGTAGTCCACAAACGCCAAACAGAGAGGCAGGCTCTTCGGTCTTCTGTATAACCTGCCGCAGCGTATGTATATGGTTTACGGTGCTAAAGCCTTTTCGGAATCCGGCTTGTTCGGGAGGCTGAATATCGCCAAACCTGCGCGCGAGACGATTCGTGATGACTCTTGAAAACAACTTGTAGACATGGCTTAGAAGTGAGATGGGCCTATAGTTCTTCAGCCGGGCATTGTCGCCCTTCTTGAAGAAGAGTACCACCACACCCCTGCATCATGCCTGCGGCGTTTTCCCCTCGAGTATGACGGAATCAAACAGCTTCTGAAGGGCCTTAAGTACCGGTTTTCCACCTGCCTTCAGGAGTTCGGCCGTAATTCCGTCATCACCCGGTGCCTTGTTGTTTTTTAGCTGTTTTAGAGCCATCCTAATCTCGTACAGGCTGAAATCCGGAATGTCGGATACGATCCTGCCATCGTCTGTCTTCAGTTTCGTGAGCTGGCTCTGCCCAATAGCCAGATCTCTTGAAAATACCTTGGAGCCTTTATTTCGCTCAATAGCGTCTTTAATACGCTCGGTATTAAAGCGGCGGAGGTCGCTCTTCAAGGATTTAGAGATCCGTCTATTGAGCTGCCGGTATTTCCACGCCTCGTCTGAAGACTGCAGGTTGGGGATCATAACTTACCAATTTTATCAACAATGTTTAACCGATAATGTTAATGAAACTAAATGCTTAAAATCGAAATTCGAATTTACTTTTTTTTTTGCATTTTTAAGGTTATTTAATAGTTTTGTTATTAATTATATTTACATTATATACAGACTACAAATAGAACTAAACTAATGATAATAATAATTGACAGCACGTATATTATCAAACTGAATTTTTATTTAATTTTTTTTATCGATTTTACCCATATTTGAAATATAATTAAATAATTTTATCCATAATTATGATAAAAAAAAGAAAAGAAAACAGATACATCAAAAAACTGGAGCCTAAAATCATAAAAATATTTGAAAACGTGTATGTATGACGTACGTCTTCAAAAATGCTGACCAGACGCCGGGCCAAATTACACGAGACACACCCACCATCTCCGGGCTCATCACTCAGCTCCGCCTCGCATTCGCCGGGACGCGCCACATCCGTGAGCGCTGCGTCGCCGGTCGCTGCAGTTGCGTCGAGCTCGAGTGACGAGTTTTTCTCCCCGCCGTCGACACCACCGCCACCACGACGACGAGGAAGAGGACGGCCACCAGCGGGCTTGGGACCTCGAGGCCAACAGGCCACGAACAGGGTCCCCGCTGCCGGTGGAAATGTGTCGCGCATTCGATGGACGCAGTCCATGAACGAAAATGTGATGCGCGCATATTATGGGGCTACAGAGGGAGGAATTAACCTTACTGCGTACCGATGTCGGATGCTCTCTCTGTTTCAGGCTCTTGAACCTGCCGTCAATGTCTCTGCTCAACGATTGTCGGATCAGGTGCGCGTCATTCTAAATAATCATAGGTTGGATGATGCTACACTTGATCGGCTGCGCTCGGAAATGCAGATTAGCCCAGCCAGCAACCCTCTCCCATCCCAGAACGTTACACATGTGCCTGCTGTACTACCACTGCGGGCAAATCATCATGCTGAGGAAGAGGATGACAGGACTATATCTGCAGATAACCTGTGCAATGTGGAATTAAGGAGCGCTCTGGAGGGTGCGATTCGTGAGTATCGGTTCATGTCACCTGATCTTAGACCACGATTACCACGTTTGCCCATGAATAAAAAGAATAGAGCACTGGTGTGTGCCCTGGATGCGCTGTTACCAAATTTTATTGAAAGCAGCACAAACCTTTGTGATACACACTCAATCTTGTATTGCACGGCTGTTGCGGCATGTCGTGTAGCCAATGTCAAATTTCCAAACACTGACAGTCCTACACGACCAAAATCTGCCGTACCAGCCTGGCAATGCAGGATTGAGCGTCGTATTAATGAGGCCAGGGCACTCATCGGGAAGCTCATCTGCTTCAGGGAGGGGAATACACGCCCAAGGGTGATGCGCTTTGTGAGGCGGGCATTCTCGGGAACTGATATCAGTCCCCGAGAATACATGTCACGAGTCACAGAGCGCATCGACTTCCTGAAGCAGAAAGTTTATGCATGGGCTAACCGTATCCGTCGGTATAGGCGAAGAGTGGATCGATACACTCAGAACCGCATGTTCCAGAGTGACGAAAGGTGAGTGTACAGAACATGGGAGCGGCCCGTTACCATTCAAGGAGTGTCTGACGCGCATCTGCCGGATAACGACGCCATGAATGCTTTTTGGCGAAGTATTTGGTCGGTGCCCGTCGGCCACACTGAGGGTGATTGGATGCGTGTTGTTGAGCGAGCGTGTGACTCAATTCCGGAAATGGAGGCCATTTCTATTAGTCCACTGGACGTGGCCTGTGCAGTCCGTCCGTTACCTAACTGAAATCTCCAGGGCCGGACGGACTGCACAATTTTTGGTTTAAATGGCTACAAAGGTCACACGCTTGCTTAGCCTCACAATTCCAGTCATCCTTAGAGACTGGGTCGCTACCACCATTCTTTACAACAGGAGTTACCCACCTGCTCTACAAATCGGGTAGTACTGTGGAACCTAAAAACTATAGACCAATTACGTGTTTACCGACGGTCTATAAAGTTCTAACATCCATTCTGAGAGCAAAAATTGTTCGTCATATAGATAGCAATTCAATTATGTCTGTCTCTCAGAATGGATGTAAAAATGGGTCCCGCGGTACTAAGGAGCTGCTCCTTATCGACATGGCCATAAGCCAACAGGTTCGTCGATCCCGGAGGGATCTGTCGACGTGTTGGATAGATTATAAGAAGGCCTATGACTCGGTGCCACATACATGGCTCATGAGGGTGCTGGAATTGTACAAAATAGATGCAACTCTTCGCACCTTCTTGATGTCGTGTATGGGGCAGTGGAGGACGGTCCTTCTTTATCCAGGATGTCGGCAGGTTCTTGGGAACGATGAACCGATCAGGATTGAGCGAGGAATATTTCAGGGTGACAGTTTGAGTCCGCTTTGGTTTTGCTTGGCCTTGAATCCTCTGAGCACACTGCTGGAGGATTCTGGTCTAGGCTACCGGTTGAGGAGAGGTGGTCAGGTTATATCTCACCTCCTTTACATGGATGATTTGAAAATATTTGCTCCCAGCAATTTGCAACTGATGGAGCTACTAAAAGTGACTGAAACTTTTAGTAGCGCCATCAGGATGAAATTTGGCTTGGACAAATGTGCAGTCATGCATGTAAAGCGAGGGGAGATTATGGAATCCGTGGGAACTCAACTCTCGGATTCCATATTCCTTAGATCCCTCTCATCAACCGAGACCTACAAGTATTTGGGTATGTCGGAAGCATTAGGCATCAATGCTGCCGACATGAAACAATCATTAAAGGAGCGCTTCTTTGGCCGCCTGAATAAAGTGTTAAACAGTCTTTTATCAGGCGGAAACAAGGTGCGCGCCTTTAATGGTTGGGTCATGCCGGTATTGATGTATTCTTACGGCATACTCAAATGGACTCAGACGGAACTTGACGCCCTGGGGCTGCAGTCTCGACATAGATAGCGACAAAAATCGGTCGTTAAGTCATAACGATGTTAAATTTCTTTAATAGATTTTCAACCTTAAGGTTTTGAAATAAAGTTGAAAATCTATTAAAGAAATTTGACATCGTTATGACTTAACGACCGATTTTTGTCGCTATCTATGTCGAGACTGCAGCCCCTGGATAGGAAGGTCCGCACACTACTGACCGCAAATCGGATGCATCACCCAAGGTCATCGGTGATGAGACTGTATATCCCGCGGAAGTACGGAGGTCGTGGATTCTTAAATGCTAAGACCTTGCACAACCGCGAGGTATGCAGTCTCAGGGAATACTTTCTCGAAACCGACGTGGGGATGCACCGAGATGTGGTCTCAGTGGACAAGAGCTTCACCCCGCTCTCCTTGGCTAACCAGAACTAGCGCAAACCTGTGGTATTGGATACTAATAACCGTAGGGAGGTATGGCAGAGCAAGGAGTTACACGGACGCTTTTTCCGGGCCTTACATGGGCCTGATGTAGACTTTTTGGCGTCCGTATCCTGGCTACGATTCGGTGACCTCTTTGGGGAAACTGAAGGTTTCGTCTGTGCGATTATGGATGAAGTTATCATGACGAACAACTATCGGAAATATATTATCAAGGACGGTACGGTTGACATCTGTCGGGCATGCCACCGTCCCGGTGAATCCATCCGACATATTGTTTCTGGTTGTTCTCGTCTTGCTAACGGTGAGTACTTGCACAGACACAACCTAGTAGCTAAGATTATTCACCAGCAACTTGCCTTGCAATACAACCTTGTGAGTTCTGAAGTATCATACTACAAGTATGTGCCCGACCCAGTTCTCGAGAATGGTCATGCCACATTGTATTGGGATCGATCTATCATCACAGACAGGACTATTTTAGCAAATAAACCTGATATTGTGGTGATAGATCGCCGAGAGCGCCGTGCAATGATTGTTGATATCACTGTCCCTCATGACGAGAATCTCGTGAAAGCTGAGAATGATAAAAAAATCAAGTATCTTGATTTAGCACACGAGGTTGTCGACATGTGGGACGTGGACTCTGCAATCATTGTACCGATAGTCGTTACGGTTAATGGACTAATAGCAGAGAGCCTCGACCAACACCTTAGGAGGCTCTCATTGCGCGGCTGGGTCAAGAGCTTGATTCAGAAAGCAGTACTCCTGGACACGGCACGCATAGTGAGGCGGTTCCTCTCTCTGGAGCCCTGACCACCGGCAACCTGGACCTTGTTCCTGATGCCGATGGGCCATCTATTTTTTATATTTTTAAATGTTTTGTTTACTTTTCTTTGTAAAAATATTTAAAAATGTATGAGATAAGAGAAAGAATGAATAAAGGAAATAATAATACTAAAAGTAAGAAAATATAAACAACTAAACAACGACGACAATAGGACACTTAGGCGTCAAAGTACTCCTGCACATCGCTGTCATCTGGAAACGTGCCCAGAAAACTGGCAGCATTGCCACGCTGAATGGCAATGCTAATTATTTGGCCAAAGAAAGAGCCAGCCCTCTGGTCACGCGAAGTGTCGACCAGTCGGCGAGAGAATATTTTTCTTAAGTTTTTACAATTCGCAGGTCAGCGTCAGGTTGTATGTTGATGAAAAATGAGTCGCGCAGTCAACAATACAATCATCAATTTAACCCAATTGAATGACTTTTTCATGAAATAGTTATTGAATGAACTTAAGAGGATTGTATTAATGATTTTAATGGTTATAATTCTGTAACTGCACACGTGTTACTTGCGCGAAATTCCTTACGTTTTTTGCAATTTGCAAAAAACGTAAAGAATTTCGCGGGCTACCCTGGCGCTTCCACCTTAAGACACAAGCTCCTGTACCATTGAAGTATTGAACTCAAACATGGTTGGCGAATCGTGGGTTTCTCTACCTACACGACACCTTTATAGAATACATTATGTTTTTTGTAATGTAAGTATTATTTTTATCTACGTTTCAGCGTTGACGCAGATGGGTTTCCGCTTCACACCGGAGTTCATTAACTTCCTAGCGAAGAGATGCGACGCCAAGGAAGGGAAAGTCTCAGTGGATTACTTCATTGTTCTGTGTGTACAGATCCAACGTTTTACTGAAGCATTTAGAGCACGTGACTCACAGCAGAACGGAACCGTTACCATTGGATTTGAAGATTTCCTCAATGTGGCTCTGAGCTGCTCTATATGAGAGCAAGAGCCTAATGGAGTTGAACCAATTCTCTTTACGCTCTGCTTTCACACTTTGTAAAGCAGTGAATGAAATCATTTTAATTATTAAGTTTCAATATTCCACCTCTATTTTAATTTAACATATCACTGCTTAACATTTTCTAAGCATAACATAATTATGATAAAACAAAATAGTTGAATAACATGGGTATGATACCATATGCCTTGCAACTAGCTTTAAAGTTTAAAAGAATGTTTGGACGTCATAAATCGCAATTATAATGGTTTTCGTGGTTCTTCTCGAATATATTTACTTGCCAAGATTCCGACGTTGAAACAAAATCAGTTTGTGATTACATTACCTAGAACCTCACCTTAGTAAATAAGCACTACATTAATAAATCAAAGAGTTGCTTGCCTATAACATAGTTTACAAGAATCAACTCCAGATTTGCCAATTAGCCTCCAAGGAATAGCTTTCTAGATGCTACATAGAAAAATGGCCTAGGCATAGATAATCCACCTCAATTTAATTTTATGATTGACCTATAATGATAATGCAATATTTTATGCGTGTTGTTGATACAATATTTCGTTTCCACTCTTGATGAAATTATCTTTATTTTTGTTATTAGAGCAATATAAATTTTATACATCGAGTATTATGAGTGTTATTGATGAAGCTAGCTATTGCTTGGTAAAGGGAAATAAATAAATAGATGTTTTGTACTTCTGTTTGTTTTATTTGAGTTTTCTTAAGTTTAATAAAGGGTTTTACCTGGCCTTCACATGATTCTTTTTAACTGGATGTTACAGTAGTACTTGAAATACTCATGTCATGCTCCTCTCCTCAACAATTGACTGCACACCAGAAAGTTGGCAGAATTGAGTTTCAAAATTCCAGTGATATATCTGAAACAATAAAACAGTAAAAGAATAAGATGCATATCAGGCTCAAAATATAGTAAGTATGTTCTCTTCTGAGTCATGAACACTTGAATGGAAGCTTACACCACCGCTCTGGGGCCTCAACCAAACACAAAACCTAAGTAAGATGAAGCCAAGGAAATTGTGCATAGACCAGGAATAAAACTTTATCCAGCAGTTGAATATATGACAAAGGTTTAAAAAAATATATTTCGAAAATTATATACTTACTAGCATCATTCTTTCTTCTAATTGCCTCAGCTTTTTCCAAAGAAAATACTACTTCTTGAAAGTTTTTCACAGCTGTCCTCATATTGATTTCATGCTGGGCGTTATCTGGGGCACTATCATCTAGCAAACTGTAGATTGAAGGTATTTCATCCAGTTTCATATTCTTTGCATTACTTGGTTTGAATACCACAGAAACTTTGCCTGTCTTTGGGTGAATGCTGAATGGAGACTTGAGTAAATGGTTGAACCCCTTTGTAACATTAACATCTAATCTGGGGTAACAGTACTGTATTTTAATTTCTTCTACTAAATACCTTATTTTCCTGTTGTTATTACCTGACTGAAAAATAAGATTTTAAATCAGTTGTAATAGTGACAACAATTAATTCAGTTCCGTCAATAACAGAATCAACTTACTTCTCTACTGTAATTTTCATATACACTTATAAAAGTTTTCCATCTCTCTAGGGAGGAATCTGACATACTTTCCAAGCTCTTTTGAACTTGTGATCTCAATGTTTCATCTGGAATCATTTTCAGCAATTTATCTAAGCGGTCTGAGGTGCTAAAGAACTCTTGATCCTGCAGTAGCAGCTCAAAGTATTTATCAATGACAGTCAATGCTCTCCTGAAAAAAAGAAGAGTGAAACTTGAATACAAAACATTAAAATGTGTTGAAATCAATACAGGTCATACAGCAAATGAGAGATTGGCAAGGAGAAACCCTTAGCCCCGTAAAGAAAACAATGTAGTCAAAAATATTAACGCACTGACAGATGGCTTGCTTTAGCACCTAGTGACTTAACATCTGGTTACTTGCTAGCGAAGGCACCAAGCGCGCAGAGCAAGCATTTTAGAATGTTTGTTTCACTTTGTTACTCGCTAGGCACTAATCAAGCCACCAGTCAGTGCATAAATAAGGTACTCAATACTAAATGACCCACTTGAAACTTATATAACTAATTCAATGAAATTCGAGTAGATGTAATTATATGTATTTGCAATAGATAAGTATCCTAAATAGTCTACTGCAACACTTGACCTAATAGATAACAACCAAAATTCTGTTTACCTAATACTTGAATGAAGGTTATCACTGCCCAAATGCACCTTCTTGTTTTGATTGTCACCTCCCATTATCAGGCACAGGTAGTCGGCCACTGCTCCTCGACCGGGACTGTCCAGTGTCCTTGCTTCATAGTCAGACACCCAGCAATGAATACCTCTTCTACCAGAGAACACCCATAGAATGCTTTGGAAACCAAAGTCCTCTGAAAATTCGAGAATTATTGCTATTACATAATAATTTTATTATAGGTAACCTGCACTAGAGAGAGACTACAAGAGTAACTACAATAAAATCTATTATTAGAAATAGTATCTTTTTAATGCCTCACTGATCTAGTGGTCATAAGTGTGACTGCTGAGCATGATGTCCTGGGTTCAATTCCTAGTTTGGGTAAAATGTTATTGAGTTGTAAATGTTATGTTATGATGTTATTTTTTTTTCCATAAACACCATCTATTTGGTATTAAAAAAAATATTGTAAATCAGAATCAACAATTATTCACCTTTCAAAGTCTTGTCAATGATTTCACAGGCAATCACCATGAACCTCCAACATTTCTCACAAACCTTCGCTTCTTGGCAGCATGTTCTGACTTCATCATAGTCTGTGAGATCTATATCAAACACCAGTTCTCTAGATAGCACCACTGCATCATGACGGCCTATTGAAGGTCTGCAAATGTATAAAAGCTTATGTAAAAACATTATATAGAAAATAGTAGAACCCAGTGCAACAACCTAGCATAGCAAAGTAGTGAAAAACTGAAAAATAAGCACAAAAATACATGGAACAACTTTCTTACTTAGTATTGTAAACAGCTCCGATATCCAACTTGTGTGGACACTTCTTCTGAAGCAGAGTTTGTAGTTCTTTTTGGTTACAAATTGACAAATATCGCAAATAGACATCATCTGCTAGTGTGAATGATAACTCTCTGTTCGACAGTGGTTGTGGCGAACTTCCACAGGTAAGCCACCTACAAAATATGTTTTGAGGAAAAAGCCTAGTGTAATAGATAGGCAACATCTCAGGCAGCATGTTCTCATCATAATGCCCGACCTGGAAAAGCGAGAAATTGGTTAGTATAGAAGGGACTTTAGGGGAACTTCTCAAAAACAAAAACCCTTTCAGAAGCGTCGTGCATTCATTACCATGTTTTTAAAAAGTGATAGATGCCTTTCAGTTGAGTATTTATTCAGTGATCTCAGTAATTTCTGGATAACCGTTGGTTTTTTAATAAAATAATTTAAAGTTTCAATTTCAACAACACAATGAATCACTTTCCAGATTTAATTTCAAAATGTCATTGTCAATTGTCAAACTTTGGCGCGAAAGTAATGGTTTTAAAACTGGTAATTTATAGGCAGGCAGAAGTCATAAATTATTCAGCCTTGAAATGTGTTGCCAACTTTAAACCCACCTCTCCCACATCCAAGAAACGTTAAAGGAAACCCGACGCCACTCGTACGGTCATTTCATTTCGAATAAAAAGTCTTTTTCATTTTAAAGTTCAGCTAGTGATTAGAATAGTATCTGAAAGGTTAAAATGTCGTTATAAAATTCGAAATTCAAACCAATCTTTCATTTGTTTTCAACACAATCGCATGTATGTACCCAAAAATACGATATCGATAAGCCTCATTTCATCAAGTGATCTATAGTTGATAAGACGTATACCCGTATGCTTTTATTTTTATTTACGTTTTATATTAAAGAATTAAAATATCAGTTTTAATTTTCCGAGGAAAAGATGGAAATTAATATAAAAAATGCATTTAGAGAAGCAGTCAAATTTTCATGCAGTAAGTACACTGATTTTATTTGTCCATCTTGTTTTTGGATTTTGTACTAAAAAATGGAACTAGTCTGTGATATGATTTTTTTTTTCTCTTTCAGGACCTTTCGTCGACAAATATCATATTATAATGGAAATTAATCAAAAGCTGTGTCTCCAAATGTTAAGTTTTTTCTTGAAGAGACCTTTTCTAACTACGGCCTTATTTTCCGTGCTTATAATTGTATTCATTATTATTTTGTCAGCTGCATTTATTACAATAGTAGGAGTACTCATCATTGCTATTGTTATTTTGCTATTTGAAGGTAAGATACCTACACATTTGCGAATTTGTGCGCCTATTTCTAAAAGCTTCTTTATATCTAAAAGATTTTTTTATTCTTAATTGGCTTTACATTAATTATTTTCTTTGTTTCAGGTTTCATTTTCATCGTACTTGTAATAGTAATTAGTATGATTATTGCTACAGTCACCCTAATTGTAATGATAGTAGTTGGGGTAAAGTACAAAGTCTCAATAATACATAATTTAGATTAGGACGGTTGTTATCATTAGGTCGTTAATTTTTCAACATAGTTTATAAGTAATATTACTGACAATGATAATTAGTATTTTGTTAATTTGTATTAAATAGTAGGTTCACTAAGTAAAGTTATTATTTTCCACAATTTTGTTAAACATAGTACAAATGATATATTTATTTTATTTTAATATATATATTTAATTTTACAGACTTCTTTCTTTTCGAGACAAAATATCTTTGCGGGAATATGGCGGTAGTTCTTTTGAGCTAGTGATTTAAAATAAAATACATATTTTATTAATGAATTGTTCGTAAAGGCTTATGACCAAAATGTATGGAGCTGTGCTGCCTTTTTATTTTTCAATGACCAAAAAAAGGACCAATTTTGGTCAATGGCTTTCATAGTATTTAGGTTGCCGGTAATGTGAAAGTGGCTATTATTTTGTTTATACTCTTTCTTATTTGTTAAGATAACGAACACATTATTAAATTAAAACAGAAAAATTAAACCTTTAGGTTTGTTTTAAAGCGATTCTTGGAATTTTGTTGCAGCAATAAGAAATCTAGTAAGTAAGATTTGATTTATACAGTTGTATTGCGATTAGCAAAAAAACTTACGAACAAAAAAATTCACGTGTAAATAGGAACAGATTTTAGTCAAAATATATAAAGAGTAGTCACAACAGCTTTTATTTTTTTACAAGCTTTTAACTTGTTCTTAAAATCTTCTAATTTTACCTGGAATCTTAAATACAATACAGTTGAATAAATTCAGAGGTGTTAACTATTAGTTTAGGACCTAGCTTCCTTTGGTACAAAATATTTAAATATCAGAATTCTTTTGTCGCGCTCTCTGTTTTATATGAAATTCAGTTGCATTATACTTGGAACCATTAACCTGGGTCAACTTTCCGAGAGTCCTTAAGCCTATTGATCTGAGACGTTTGGCGGTAGGCCAAAAATAAAATAAGTTCACTACTCTTGGAGCAGCGTACAACTTGTGTCTTCATAACTCTGTGCTTGTAAGAATGTAGTTATGCGTAGGGAATCACACGCATGCAAAATTTCAAACAGAATGAAATCAGTGGGATATTGTTAATAATTTAAAATAATGTTTTCGCCTAAGATGTCAAGAAATGTCATGTATGGGGAGATTTGTATGAAAAACCTTGCAACACTGTATTCGACTGTCTTTGTGAATGTGATGAATGAATAAAAAAAAGCGGAATGTACCGAATGATAGTGCCGATCGGGGAACGCGGGGACAGAAAATAAGATTAGTAGTAAATTAAACTAATACAAAACATTGCAATAGTGATATTTGGTGGAATAAAGTAATAGTTGTATGTGTCTATATTATGCGCGAGAAATCTTTAAACCCAATACGTGAACGTGTGTACAAAAGAACTGTTACAAGAGTGATGGATGGAGTCTTTGGGGTTTTTGGCAGCAAGGTCACAGTTGCAGCTATGATGTAAATTATGACAGTAAGTTAAAACTGGTTTTGTTAACAGTATCTCTAGAGGAGCATGTGCCGAAAAAAAATTACGTCACTTCATCCACAGGTTTGAAAATGCAACTAGAAATTGCACTTTGCAGATTGCTTTGCAGCGATTCATTTGGTGTGTTTTTTGAAGTCTCCAAAGTAATAAATAGTAAAACAGATGCAATTCAAGAGGTGATAGTACAATGGATTTATAAAACACAATGTTACTACGCTTTCCTTTCTACTCCTTGTGTAAGTACTTGACTGGAATTGTTACTCATTTTTCTAGCTAATACATAAGTGTTGAACTGTGACGAATTCACAGGTCACACGTTAACAGTAATTTCGCCTTTTATCTATGTTTAATGTCAAGGGAATTATTAAATAATAGTCTTATCAGTCATGTAAGGTCACTCACACTTACGTTTCAAAATAAAATTGTTGTCTTGCACCTCAAAGAAATCACACGACTCCAGTTGTCCTCATTATAATTACATACCTACTGTTTTAGTCACGTTTTTGTTGAGAATCCAAGCAATTTTGTCATAATTTGTTTGTTAAATTCAGCAGGATGTTGGTTGTTTTCAACTTTAAAACAAAGTGGTACAGTTCAAATTGCATTGTTTCTATCTCCCTAATAGTTCCATAACTCCTGTTGGTGCTCATGAAATAAACAAAGCAATTGAATTTCCTATTCTAGCATGCTATCATAACCATTAAGTTAAAGGCTCTTTTTATTTTCAGTATCTATTGTTATATGCTGGCAAACATAAATTGAATGAGCATTCACATTTCAACCCTGTGTTTTACTTAGGTATAAGGCTGCGACTCCACCAAAGCGAAGATTAGGGGAGAGGAGATGTGTTCAATGCTCCGCTTGTCTCTGCTTTGGTGGAGTCCAGGCCTATACCTGGACTAATCCATACTAATATTGTAAATGCAAAGTATCGGCTGACCAAATTCAATGAATTTGGTTTAGAAAATTTTGAAAATGTTCCTCTGGGATTATTTCCCATGTAGGTAAAGTCGCAACTAAAACCTAGTTGGTTCATAATTATTATGGTAGTGATACAGTTTTACCATTAAAATATCAAAAAGAAATGAAGGCTCAGAGAAAATGTGAGATGTGATGTCAGAGCCTAATGTTGGAACGTTGTTTATGTTAAACACTATAAGAATCAATGCTGTTTAATTTCTGTTGTGCTATAGGGGCACTGTGTCCTTATAAATGATCATTATTCATGCATTATAATCCTTACAGACTCCTATTCATGAAAACCTTTTATTTTTTCAGAAATTAAAAGTAATACATGCCTGCTACGGTCATCTAAATTGATTCTGTGAGTAATTATAATACTTTTAAACCTTGTCTTATTGATTAGTTTTATCTTTTTACTTATAAGATAATGTAAAAGAAAGAGTGTCTAAGATTTGTATGAATGATTCTAAATAGATAGGCGTTCACTTTTATATTGTGAAAATAGCAAACCAAAACTTTCAAGATTCCAAAGTCAATGAAATGATACTCCGTTTCTGATCATGTTTCTAGTATGAAACATGTATTATCTTTTAACCCACACTAATTATAATAAATAAGTATAATATGCATATAATCCTGCATACTACATAGTTATTAGTAGCTGGTATCAATACAAACTAGTATTGTATGAGGCAAAATCTTCTATAGACTGACCGCTTTAATGAGTCCTCACGAAGGTATCAATATAAATGGAATATTCTGAAGGTTGATGACTTATTGGTTAAATTAGTATCGTAATACCTATGTAGATTATGGTTATTTTAAAGCAAATAACCTGTGGGATATTGTTAGGACTTTGTGGATGCTTAATGTGCCTTTGATGGAGCAAGGCAGAGGACTCATTAAAGCGGTTGGTCAATAAAATGTCAAATTTCAGAGATATAAATTAGGCAGGTCCACATATTCAAACCTTTGGCACATAGTTAGACTATGAGTTGGGTCAGGACAACGGATACTTTTTAACCCAGTTTCACATTCTGCTGGGATAATTTTTGAATTCTAAATATACAGGTGGACCCACATCTAAAAGCTAGTCTTTTAATTGAAACTATCAGCAGCACTAGACTATCGCCTGTAATAATGTTGAGGCTGTATTTACTCAAACAATTATCACAATGCATTAACAGCCTGTACCTGCTACAAAGCATGTAGGACTACTATGTACATATGTATTTGATTTGTGGCTTATCAATACCAGCAAGTCTATTGAAGTAAAGGACTTCTGAAAGATAGTCTGGAAATCTACATAAAACTTATCTAAGCGAAAGTAGCTGCATTGTGCTATGGTGCTACAGTGAACATGTGTTAACATTGACACTGTTTAAGTTTTCCAAGTGAGGATTAGGTAAACAGTCGAAAGTGTAGTTTCCCCATTATTTTTTCAAATATTATTTAGTAGTATGTACTCCTTTAGTAGTAGTTGTTCTTTGTTCTAATTGTCATGTGTATTTGTAGGGCAGTTCGTCAAGCTGGCGGCCCTTCAGGATGCGGCTCGTGCGCCCTCGCTAGCACCGCGCGTTCGTCACGTCGCAACAATCACAGGTATTATGCCCAGCATTTACTTGAGTAGCTGTACTGTGTGCGGAGAGTAAACTTGAATTAAGAATCTTAAATCATAATCAAGTTTTGGAACAAAAAACTTAGTGGCGTCCAATACAAAGTTCAAATTCCATTGCAACCAATATTTATTTAAGACCGTTTATTTACAAATGGTCATTCGGTAAATAACTTTGACTGCATAACGCTAAAGTAGATAGTTGAGCGCTAAAGTAGATAGTTGAGCGGTTTTGGAATGTAAATATTTAAGATTCTGAATTTAAGTATACGGGGTGGAAGGAACACCGACGTACAAACGCTAATCATGTATTCAGTTCATCATTGTGAACCCTGCACGTAGACATTTTTAATCGGGAATAAAAAAAAAATGCCGTTCCATACATTGTTCGCACTGAACACGTGCTAAGCCTTTTTTCGTCGGTGTCCCTTTCACCCTGTATGTAGATACAGCTATGAACGATCAGTCTAGCAGTTAGCAATAAACCAATTATCCAGTCAGCCTTGTCTTAACTATGTCGGATATTCGTAAGACAACCGGGCGGAACTAACGGCTTCAAGGTACCTACGGAGGTCTTGGATTGTAAACAATGGTTACTCATCCGTAGACAGTCTGTACCAAGAGCTCATCTATGGTTCCGCGCTGCTGTAGTTCTCCATCAGCCCCTAGCAAAAAAAAAAAACATAAACACTGAAATATTTAATTCAATCTAAAAATGAGATTAATTATGAGCGTGATTAGGAAGTGACTATTAAAACTATCGCATCATGAAAAAATCTGCACTTTATTATTCTGTACGTTTGTAACAAAGGAATAAAGGATACAAGTTACAAAATGTATTGCTTTAGCTAAACTACATGTCTAAAAATACGCGAGTATTCAACTGTTGTAAATTGGTATGACTAATTGGGTATACATTGGTGAAGCATTTAATGTATGCGTATGAGACGTTTTGTGGTGGTCTTCGTTTTTTTTTCCTTAAAGGGTTTTAAGTTGATTATGAATGGGGTAAAATTGTAATGAAGGCGTGGGATTGGCTGAGTGCCAGATAGTGGCTATTCTGGGCGGGCGGGCAGCGCGCGCGCATCCAGTCGTTCGCCGCGTTTCTACCTCCCAACTGTTTGGGAGGAACTCGCTAGGAGGACTGTTACCGTTCGTTGATTATTTGTTTTTAATTAAGTTAACACATAAATAATTAAAAAAACGGTTCCTTATAATAAAGAACATGTTGAAAAGTCTTTTAGATGATTTCCTAAAGTAGACGTTCTTTTCGGTTTGTTGAATCAATCTTATGTTTTGTTCTTAGGAATAACGGTTTTTTTTTATAAATGTAGGTTGTTCGCCGTAAATTACAAACAGTGTCCTGACTGATTGCTATTAATCGTAGACTAAAAGATTCATTACGAACTCTTGAACTAGTATTGTTCAAAGTTTTTATAACAATCGGTTCTCTTGATGATGTAATTATAGTGTTTTTTATTTATTTACCATCAAGGTCTACTGATGACAACCTGAAAACTCGACCTAATACAAGAATGAAAGGTATTACAAACCAAGTTACAGTTTGTCTTGATTGGCATGCTTGTAATTGTGAACTTTTGATTTAAAACGATTAACAAGTCTAATAAAAAGAAAAAAAATGGTATCACAGCAACTTTTTAAAGGCACTTAACATTATGGAATCTAGAGACATTGAAAACTAACCATTCTTATTTGTTCACAATTCATCTTAATTTTTCCCTAAAAGTCATACTTGAACATCTTACTTTGTAGACTGTGGACGGTCAATTTATTTGTTGATGAACAAGGTCTGTGTAATGGTATCAAACCAATTAATCGTGTTATTTGGCTTTCATTTTATCTGATAAGAGAAGTCAAAAAACCGAAAGTGAATCGAAAGTGAGTTTACAACGTCAAAGAAGTCGAGCCAATTAATCTATTGTATTGAATCTATACATCGTGGCGGCGCTATGAACTGTCAGTCTTATGTAATCAATTCTATGCACAGTTCATCTCAAGTCCGAGTATAATCACATGGAATTTTAGCACTGATTTGTTTCGTATTAGTCATTAATTTCGATTGTACCTACTATTAGGTTTTTCAGAATAACTATGGCAGCTAAATTGAAACAGCTAACCTTTGTCCGTTATGTAATCATTCTCTCTATTATGGCTTGTTTAATGAATGGGATATTTATGTTATAATGTAAGGCCCTTATTAAGTTGTAAGTGACAAGGTCACAAAATTACGTCACCTAGTTAGCGGGGCAACCCGTGCGGAGGTGACCCCGCTATGGTAGCGATGCCAACATATTGACGACATCCTTATTTTTATTGGTTATTCGAATGAGTACGTCGACCGTACCGCCTCCGCCGCTGAACTGTGCGTGTGGCCTCGCAATGTATCTATTTGCAGGCCTTTCCATGTCAATAGTAACTAAATGTATTATCCCACTATCGGTCAAAAATAGAAAGCCCGTAGAATTTCTCCGTACACGAAATTAGGACGAGTTCACACGTAGAACTGCATGCAGGTTAAAATTATGCGGTAAAGATAAATGTGTAACGGTTGGTATTTGCTATCTATATCCAAGCAGCATTTTATTTTTGATAAATTTTTCATATGAAGTGGCAGACAGTACGTAGATGACAGTGTTCGTTTCGTTATTAATAACCTCGTTAGCCATTATTTGGTGTAAATGAAATTTATCAATATTGCCATTTCCGATCAGTGCCATCTGCATTGTGTGCATGTTGACACAGTTGTTAAAGATCGGCAGTCGTGACGCTCATATTCGTCAGAGAGATGTGTATTGTAAAACAGCCTGTTGAAACGTTGATGCAATGATAAATTTGCATGTGATCGGTGCGACATCGTTGTAGCGCGGAGATCCGGTGCCTGAGCAAACAATTTCCAGTCAAACGACTGCCTTGTATTGTAGAACACTAAGAATTTACCTTATGGCGTGGGCTAACAAAGGGATTGTTATAATTTTTTTGAAATATCGTTATTATAGTTGTGATCGGCGATAAGTCACGTTCACTCTTTTATTTTTCTTCAATCATTGTTGCTAGTTGTAGGCGATCGGTTCAGCGCTGTTCGTTATCGGATTTATGACGTTGCGGACATTATCTCCTATCTCTAGCTAATTACATCGATGACTGTTTGGTGGGCCGCTACGCGGTGCACGTCCGCAGATGTATGGTGAAAGTGATGTTCCTCTTAGATCAGAAGATGTGCAATGTGATGTGATAATAGTATAAGTTAGTGTAATATATGTGTTCGGATTATGACTGAAAAAAGACTCCGGCCTCGGCCGCGGCGTCGGGATGAGTTACACGAGAGGCAACAGGATTTGCTGCTAGCTTGGAGTCATGGTGAGCTATTGCCTAAGCATAGATTTAAGACGGCGCATTGTGTAACTGCTTATAACAGAACTGTGGTTATAGACTATTCTCACGAAAAGAAAACGTATTTCCTCCGGTCTCGCTAATGTAGTGTCTCTATGCACCATGCAAATGTAACTCACAAAGTAAGAGATAGCCATTGAAAAGTCCATGTTCAATAGAAACAAAAGAAACAAAAATCTCTGTAAGAACTTCCCTAAACATTCTATTAAGTCATGAATATACCGACTGATATTCATCCTATGAGAATAGTAAAGAGGTCTGTTCTAATTTCTTCGATTGCTGGTACAAGTAGCGCAGGCGCATTACAACGTGCTCACACGGAAGCATCGGTTGTGCACCTGTTTCGCTTTATTTCAATGATGTAAGTTTTAAACGGATACATAATCAACTGCATTTATTACATAACGAAAGCGAAAGGGTACGTTTTTGCGTGGGAAATTTTGCCACATTCCTTTTCACATTTAATCAGGACTAGTACATACTCAAAATAATTGACTCAAATTAAGTAACATATTGTTTTTGTTTGTTTACATATTTTTATCGGATGAGCTCGTGGCTAAATAATAACAGCCGCTCGGATCGATCTTTAGGTTAAGCCGTGCTTGCCTAGGTTGGTCTGTGGATGGGTGACCACCCATTACATACCGAGTTTCCTCCGTGCCTCGGAAAGCACGTTAAGCCGTTGGTCCCGGGTGTCATTTGTAGATCTTTGACAGTCGTTATGTAGTCAGTGGCCCAAAAAGTCTGACAACCAGTCTTACCAAGGGGCATCGTATTACCCAGTACTAACTGGGTTGTGGAGGTCAGATAGGCAGTCGCTTCATGTAAAATACTGGTACATACGTACTGGTACAACATAGTTGGGAAAAGGCTAGGCAGATGATGATGACATATTTTTATCGAGCAACTCGAAGAAGTGCGTATAATATTTTTTGGGCAACTTCCAACGGATACACCAAAATAATAATTGTTCAGGGAATGGGCACATGACTGTAGGGATAATGCAATAGCGCCTTTGCTCATTGTTTGTGTGATAATGTTGTATAATATTTTGTTGAAATACGAAACAAGCAAATTTGCCATACGTACTTGGAATCAATGATATCAATCGATTGCTGATGAATGATATTGCTATACACGTGGGAAAAGGCGTCAATGAAACGTATAACGTACCTTGTCACCTACACCGGTAATACTCTTATCAGTTATCAATAAAGTAGTTGGGACTATATCATTTTATTTGAATGTCCGCAAACTTGCTCTAATTCAACCGATAGCATTGAATGTTTATCTTGACTTAAACAAATGTGAATTTCCGTTTTGGGGTGCTAAAAAAAATATAGTACCAAGTTCCTCAACTCGGCTTCAATGTGGATATTATGTCACTTTTCATACTTGTACCCAAGTAGATCATATACTGTTTGTAGAACATCCATAAGATCCATTTAAAAATGGCATAAAATATACACTCACAGATATATGCGTTGTATCAATTGATATTCGATTAAGATCATCTCAGGCTGTAGGTATTTGATAAGAAAATTGTCTGAAAAGATCCCTTTTTTACGGAGAATATGTCGTATCGTCGGTGTTGCGTCGTCTGTAATGTTGAAGAAAACTAACTGGTGGTTATCAGTTGACAAGAGAACCATTTGATCTACCATCGTACTAGTTTCCACGCTCCTTGCCCACGAGTAGGGGTTATTATTATTCAGTAGAAACTACACGACACAACACTGATATCATCATTCTAAATATATTCAAAAGAGGAAAGTTTCGTTAGTTTCAGCACCAATACAATATTATTTAAATAAACGACTACTTGGCTTTTGTTACTAAACACTTGATAATTTTGCCGGAGCTTAATGGGAAGCTACAGGGAAAAATAATCATACCTTAATTTTTTTTTTTTTAATAATCATACCTTACCTATGTGTCAAGTGAATTACTGTGTAAGGCAGGTAGCAAGAAATAATTATTGAGACAAGTAGGTCCTATTTGTTTTTTTTTTTAAAGTACTAGCTTGTCTGAAGCGACGTTAATGGATACAATGAGTTACATATAGAAACATCTAGAATATGCTATTGTGTATCTTGTACAGCAAGATTATTAGGTCAAGAAAGTTTCATCGAGGGCAAGCTATAGTAGCTTTACTTGACCTTCGGCTCAAGTACGTACTAGGTCAGCTCCGAGACCTAAATACATACCTAATACATTTCTAATCAGAGCTTGGTTAATATCAAGACGTTTTTCAATGTCAGTACATAAATGCATTTGGTGCTCGGTCGACTACTAAATAAAAACATCATTTCATTACCTATGCTGCACCCTGTGGTATTATAATTAACAGGTAAAAATAAACAGTATTGATAAGAAGACTCGTCGTCCTAATGAGGGTGCACCGGTTATGTGCCAAACACATAAATAAATGTTGAATCTAACGCTGAAAATGTAATAATTTTAAATATCACTTAGGTGTAAATGCTATTAGTGTAACATACATTTGACTGAGAGTAGTTAATCTACACTACTGAGAAAAAATAAAACTCATTATGTTGGTGGTAATAACTAAACAGAACTTTTTCGTTTTGCCGTGTTGGTTTAATTTGTACATAATTAACTCAAGTTCATTGTGTGGCTAATTAAACGCCATAAACATACATTCGAAAATGTGAGCATTCTCACTTCAAATCATTTCATACTAATAACATTAAATACGTTCGGAGGGTGGCGCAAGGAATTTACAGAAGTGCATGCCCCCGCAGATCGGTCAGTCGCCGACGCGCCGGGAGGCAGATATCGATTCCGTCTGCAAGCGCCCTACCCATACTAAATACGGAAAGTAGACACTCTGCAACATACAAAGCTGCTATACAGTTAAATACTGCAATGCGCTCAACTTTTCTAGTCACGACATTGCGTTGAAACTTGCAGCTTTCCAACTATTCATTATCTTGATTCATACCTGTTCTACTGCCTACTACTGCTTAGAAAATTGTAAATAAATCTGCTACTATGATTGTTGAAGCTAGCACATTTCCATTTAATGTTTCTTTTGTCAACAGAGGTGTGCAATAGCGAGGAGGTGCCCGAGGTAGAGATAGTCAGTCTTCTACACGAACAAATACCAAAATATCACTTGAGAGCCGACAGTCTCACACAATTTGGAGGTACAGATACTTTTATGCGCTTTGCTTATAGATTTTCTCTTTTTCATTAATTAATTTAAAACTAGCAAAGCTTTCTTTGACTGAGCTTTTAGTGAATCATTCAGCAAGTGTTGTTTAATGTTTACCTAATCATTATCACCCGAAATCATTGCATAATCGCAATTTTCATTTTACTTGATATTCTCGCTTAATTTGGCAAAATTATTGATATCTCCATCAAAATTTAGAGAGATCGTAATAAAAACATCGAGACTACGATTACAGCTATAACAAGTTGTAAGTCAAAATGGAGGGTGGGGGGAAGTTTCGCCATTTACGGCCGGATTCACCCAAAAATCAATACTTGTTTTCACGGCCACGTTCATCATTTACAACGTCTAAATTTAGCTTTATGGGGATCATTATTGCTGGAAGGGTGTTGTTAAAGTATGAGTAACGCGTCTGGAACAATTTTTGTATGTGTTCTGAAGTCGTTTTAAAATAATAATTGGTCGTATCCTGTGACCAAGCGATGTTTGGAAGTTTTTCGTCGAGTCACGATTTTTTTAAAGCTTTATAGCATTATTTTAAGCTTTGGAATCGTTCCAAAGCTTAAAGGACTTTTTTTCTTGATCACAAAATTCTGATTAGTTCCCGAATTTCATCGCTTCATTTGTATGTTCGGTGAAGTTGAGTCACTGTTTTTATTTTATTATAAGCTGAATTTGGAGACAGCAAATCAGTATATTCTCACAGGGTTACCTACGAGTGTTTAAGTGAAATTACGGAGAGAGAGAGCCTTTAACTTAGGTACTAAAGTTTTGAGCAATCTTTATTAAATTAAAAATACTGTTTAGATCTAAATTACAATAGGTGCAACTGTTGCAATTAACGCTAGTTTCCATTGTGTTTGAATAGATTATTGGCCATATCCTTAAGGCGAAGGAAAAAAAAACACTTTTCTGACACCTGTGAATTTTCTTAAACTTACATACAGTATACGCAGGTAACGATAGGGCAAGCCATTGATTGCTACCTTGTTCAAATAAGCGGCAGGCACGACCTGGTACTAATTTGTCAGCTTGATGTGGATCTACGCAAAAATGTCTTTAAATCACGAAGTCAAACGTTGCCTAATATTTCGAAGGTTCATGGACAGAAAATCCGAGAAAATCAGAATTTGTGAACAAGCGATAAAACAGGATTTCTCATATTTTTATGTTGCATATTCTGCCTACGCTTCGAGGACCTTTCGCTCTCTATAAAATAATTATTTCACAATGTGAAAATGTTATGGAAGTATCACATGTTTACAAAATGATATGGTCTCTTTGGATTGTCATAACGAATATTTCATAAGTTGACATTTGGAATGATCTGAAAAAAGCATGTGCAAAGCCTTATGTAAATATTCATCTTTGAGCCGTCCTAGTTTTGTTTCAGTAGTTCTGCGTAAATTTCATCAGGTCAGTGTTCAGTAAGTAGGACGTAGCCTACTTGTTAGCATTTTTTTGCTCGACATCGTAGATAGGCTCAAGATGTTTGAGTTGGGAGAAGTAATTACGTTTATAAACGTTGTGGTTGTAAAACATTTTAGAACTTTTTAATTCGCCGTACACTATTGTACCGTCTTAGCATGATAAGGCCTATGATTGAATGTTTTGTATTATAAGTGTATTCATCCGATAATAATACATCAGTCTCAAAACATTCCAATGAACGAGAACGTTTAGTTTCCAGGCCTAATGAAAGACGGTGTGCAACAACTCTATCGGAATGGCAAGGTCTCTTGCGAGACAGGGGCACAATAGGTTCTCGAAATGTCAGACTACACAACAAGATGGAATACGGTTTACAAGTACTTTGTGAAAGTAAACGGTAATTTAGGAATATTTTCACATTCAAAATTATTTGCCTGTGGTCCAAACGTATAAACTTTTATTCACTTTTTAAATGCTAAATTGTATTATGTTCCTTTAAAGCTGAATGAAAATGATTTCCCTGGAAAACTCAGCCATATTCATAAGGAAGTGTAATAAATAAAATGGCGAACTTTCTACTTTTTGCAGCCTCATTTCATATTTAATCAATAGTAATGATACTCATAATATCTGACCATCGTTAAATATTATGACTCATTTGTCTAAGCAGTTAGTGAAGCGATATTTATGTGGCATTCCATTTCTAAAATCTTTCTGTTTACATAATATATACAAAAGAAATGTGTTAAGAAATGGTAAGAATTTGACAAAGTTGGTGTGGGCTGGCTATATGTGGTGTTCCGTCTTAGTAAGTGTTTGAGTCGCGGTTTCCGGCGCCGGCGCCGTTCTTAACGCTATTAATAATGGTGTCTCATCGGTCGAGTCATCGCCCGCTGGCCAGTATGCGTCCCCGACCGGTCTGATGCGTGCCATCTGTCAACTTGCTGCGTTCGCTGCACATAACACCATAACTATTCGACGCTAAGATGCTTTAATGGAAATACCGTTCAAGCCAATGCTCTACTAATCAACTGCATATTGAAAGTTTATTCATACTGTCTACTTACGTTATGCTCCTCTGTAGCTGTTCAACAAGGAAGACTTTTAGTGGCTTCTAAGTCGAACAGCTAGTTTATGTGCACTCATATGCTGTTGTGTAACTTTAAAACCGTAATGATATAATTACGCCGGGCCTGTAGTAAGCGTACTCACAGGTGTAAAATTAAAGCAATGTATTCTTAGTTCATGAGAAGTTCTCGACATTTAGTCAATGGTCATTGTGATAGGACGCGATCTGAATAGATTTGAATTGGTGGTGGGATAAAACGGTTGACGGCGGGTGATGTATCGTGTGATTCAGCGGCCCTGTGACGTGTGACGTTGTCGTGTGTTTGGGCTCATACGGTACTGGGTATCTGTAATTATTTCAATGAGCGTATTATACAGCAATTGGTACAAATTGAACTATGTACTAGCACGTACCATACCAATTACAAAGTTTTTGCCTGTCATAGATACAATTTTGAGGGGATTTCGTTTTTAAAAGCTACGTTCTCAAATATATTGATGTTTTCCAGGATACGAGAATCAAGATTGGTTCATACCTTCCCCGGCGCTGCCGGTGAGCGACAACGACCTCGCGCTCACTCCTGACCAGATCAGGGAGACTCTCAATTACTTCCGTGAGTACGCGTGATGTTACATCATTTATAAGTTATGGTTATCGTAAACTATGCATTGTCTTTGAATGTTTTTATATCAAAGGAAATGCAGATTCTTTGTGTGCAATATTCATGAAAGTTTGTTTCAACAAGAGGAATTTATTTCAATGGTAATGTAATGTATTGTGTTATGGAAACAATGAAATAACGTGCGAGTAATGAAAGTATTACCAAGTAAAAATGTTTTAAATACTGTTAGATGATCAATGCATCTAAAATAGTTTATTATATACATTTAGAGTTCCGCCTGTACCGAAGACAGGGGTGAAATAAATCATCATTTGAAGACTATTGCTATATTGTCTGCCCCTTCTAAAGTAGGAGACATTTTTTATAAGGAAATTCAAAGACAAGTCGATGTTTATATGTGCAATGAACAACATGGTGTTCGCAACAAAAAGTCAGTTAACACCAATTTGCTAACATAAGTTGATTTTATTTCTTCTGTAATGAACCGCGGACAGCAAGTGGATGTAATGTATTTCGATTTCCGTAAGGCCTTTGATAGAATTAATAACGACATCTTGTTACGCAAGTTAAGTGCCATAGGATTTACACCCAGTCTGATTTCAGACTATCTCCGGGATCGTTGTCTTTTTTTTTTGGCTTATACAACTCACATGCATATAATACACGATCAGGCGTGAGTCAGGGTTCCATTTTAGGTCCCTTGCTCTTCTTTATTATGGTAAACGATCTGCCACAAATAGCATAAATTGTTTAATATGCCATTTTGTCGCACAGTGCCTCGATCCATCTTCCTCTTCCTTATACCACGTATGCTTACGAAGCTCGACGCGCTCGTGGAGACCACCCCTGGATTGAACTGGTTTGCTGATGAATGGAAGACGATAATGTTAGAATGTTTGTGGTTCTGTGAGAAGACCGATTAAAGGATTAGTGTTAATGGCTTATGCTGTAGGTACTAATAATGTAATAAATAAATAATGTTATCCTTACAAACTGATTATGCCACGCTCATTAGTGCAACATTATGGTCTAAATCAAACTTATACTAGTGTCTTGCATTCTTTATCTTGTATTTTAGGATAAGTAGATGCCGCAGTCCAGCCTGCTCAAAATAAGAAAGATATCTTGAAGATTTTACATTACAATAATAAATTGATCGATCTAGTTCAAAATAATATACTTGGTTAATTACACTTTTTACGGAGCGTGTATTATGATTAAAATAAATGAAGCAAAGTTTAAAACAATGGTTTTATTTTAAAAAAGTGGTTATGATTATGAATATGACCACGTTTTGAAATAAGAAACCGGTTAAGTGCGAGTCGGACTCGCGCACAGAGGGTTCCGTAGCACCTAGCAATATAATAACAATATTTTTACGCTCATTCATTTGTCAATTTACCAGCGCTAAAATGATTTTAATCAGTGATTTAAATCGATACCTTTTTAAAGCAACAAAATCAACCAAAAACTGTGAAGGAAGTCCCCGACATCAACTACGGTGCCCACGTAGTACGAGCAATGCTATTTTGATCTACACAGTTCGGGTATTCCCAGAAATAGAGAGGGGGCACAATTTTTACGGCTTTTGAAGGGCATATCTCATCAACCATTGACTGACTTAAGAAAAATGTTATTTTAGGAACCTCGATCAGCATTTTTCAAGAGCTGTCGATAGACCCTCAGTTATATGTAAGGAAGGCCACCTCTATTGTTATTTTTTTCATAATTTTATATCACTTGTGTAGCGGTTCATAGAAGATACCTACTCTCCAAATTTCATCTGTGTGTTGCCAACAATTTTGGAGTAAAATGGCTGTGACATACGGACGGACAGGACGAATCTGTAAAGGTTCGTTTTTTGTCATTTAGCTATGGAATCGTAAAAAGAATTTCCGTAATATTTTCCCAACATAATTTTTTCACACACTGGGAAATTAAATCAATTTCTGTACAAAGTAGAAAGAAAAATCCTGGCTTACTCGCTCAGTGTGACTCATCAACGCCCATCCCAAATACTTGGACTTAGAATGCTGACATTTTGCACAGAAGTTCATTTTATGAAGTCGATAGACAAGGAATAAGGCCGATTTATTCGAAATACAGAATGAAAATAGTATTAATGCCGTGGAAATGCGTTCATTTTCAATGATGTGTAACTTTGTATGATAGACTAGCTTCTGTGCACGGTTTCGCCCGTGTTACCCGGATATGATAGCCTATTTTTTCAAGAATTTTTCAAATAGGTGCCGTGGTTCCGGAGATAACCCTCCGCATACATGCAAACTCACAAAATTTTCTCTTGTTTATTATATTAGTATAGATTGAGGAATGATGTGATTAGACAACGTTAAATTAAGATGTATTGTCGATAATTGAAAAGAGTATGCTCATTGTAGGTGGTTTGGTCATGTTGATACGAAGCATGAAAGGCGACTGACAAAAGGTTGAAGGAAACGCCGGGGATGCCCTAGAAAGATATACAATGACCTTATTAGTGGTTCTTCAGAAAGGCCAAGTGCGTAGTACTCGTAATCGGCGTGCATAAAAATATAACAGCTTACAATTGAGGACCCATTATATTAATGTTATTTTAATCCGTGTGGTGCTTGACGACTGGGCTTATCCCAGATGTAACCGTCTCTTTGTGCCTGTAGCTCTGTCGACCGGTCTCCTGCTTCACTGCTTGATATGAGAGGGATGTCAAATTATTTAGTTTCTTACCTACTGGTCTTTTATGATTGGTTGCAGTTTTCCCGGGACTCGCCGAGTTTCAGTGCTAAGGCGGTTTTTTGGTGGTCCGTTGTCTGGTTATTGTTGATTTCAGGAGTTTCACTGGTTCTGGTGGTAGTGGTCACAGACGCAGTTAATATTATGAATTGCCAGATCGTGACCATTTTACGAGTTGTAACGTAATTCATCACTAATTCATATTATTATTCTGTTAGGATTCTGCTAAAGTATTTTAGGTCCCCTGGAGACCTAAAATGGCGCTTTAGCAAAATCGTAATGGAATAATAATATGAATCACTTTAAATGGTCACAGACCCTGTTAATATTATGAATTGTCAGTACGAACGTGGACGATGCAAAAGGAGAAGGTTCGTAGTGTCTGCCTGCCTGTCCCATGGAAAGAGGCATAAATTTATGTTTTAGAAATTCCCACAGAATGACGAAATGATGAAAGGTAAAAAAAATATTAATGGTAAAAGCTAGTCTAAGTAGAACTGAAATGTGATTTCGAAGATTTTGCTGAAGTGCTATTGATGCTCGTCATCGCTGGGCAATTTTACATTCCCTTCAATCTCTTATCGAAGGCTAGGGTAAAGATGGCAAGGTTCTCTTAGTTCTGTTCTGAAGGGTTTTTTTTTATTTGTTTTTTAATTGCTACCAGTTACTTATTTACCTCTTGCTAGGAGTCCTAGCTGTACCTAGGTCTTAAATATGAACACTAATAGTAAAAAGTTTTCAAGATCTACTAAAACAAACTTAAGTATTAAGTACTCACTATCATAATATTATGACTTGTCAAGCTGCAATTAAATTCTTATTATGCGGCAGAATAATAGACGTAATACTTGAATTAAATTGCATCATACCCATGATGACAGGGGGGTATATTGTTACTTCTATTTTCTATACTGCTTTCTACCTGCGAATTCCTAAACATTTACTGAAATATTTCTCGTATATATATATTATACAGTCTACCGCATTGTTTATGGAGTGACGTATCTGTCCGGCGGGTGGTCGGTACGCTAGTCATATCTGTGGCAGCACTGCGCTTGCGCGAGCATAGAGACGCGCGACCACCAGTGCCGGTCGCGCCGGTAGCCACGCGGCACGCGTGCTCCCTCATCGTCCGCCGCGCGCCGCAACGGCCCGATCGATACCGCGACGCCGAAAACCGACGTGCGCCGCACGCATCGCGCAACATACGCCCCGAGCCGTGCTAAACTTAGAGAGTAGAGGTGCACCGTTGCACCGATCCGGTATCTTATCACACGTGCCTCATCCTGACGAAAAAAGTACCGGTATAACACTAGGAAAACCAAGTTCTTTACGTTCGTGTTATTATATAGACTGTATTTTGTGATACTAATATCTTATGTAAGAGGGTGAAACATTCCGCTTGTAGCCTTATTAGTGTTTAACATTTTTCTCATTTTGATCAATATTCTGGTAATACCAATATAATATTCGGCATGCTGTAGAAGGTAAATTAGCAAGTCTGTGCGTCATCGATTAGGGGTGGTTTGGGAGTCGGGGGTCACAGACACGACGGCGACGCGGCGCCGCACCGCGCAACAGCTGTGAGCCAGATCTGAAATCTTGACCGTGAGAGCATAATTATTATTATGTTCATAGTTTTGTTGTGTAGTACTTTACAAAATTTAAATATAATAGCAACTATCTGTTTCCCGCATTTAAGTGTATTTAGGCTTTCAAGAAAATTGCAATTTCAGCGCAATGTTTTCAAATAACTTTAGCGTAAATAAGTCCATTAAATAATAACACTGACGTAGAGTTATTCTATTGTTTCTTTCAGTTTTATAAATGTACAATTTTTATATTACCGACAGCGTATGCTTTCTTATACAATTTTCTATTTATATGAGTCCAGTTACCCATGTATATGTATATTGTATACACATCCGTATATTATATCTATTTGGATTATTCATATGTATTTACATATGTTTTAGAATTTCCCAATATTAAATAATAGTTGGCCACCCTTCAGCCATTTCGCAAGACCCAAGCATAAAGTTGTGGGCATGCGTATGACAGTCTTCGATGCCATTGTTTTCAACGGAATCTCTCACAGTTATAAATGGGTAGTTGTCCAATTAATCTTCATAATACGATATATCTTTCATTCAAAGAATAAGCTGGTTGATTGTACATAATTCATGGGGGAAAGCAGACGAAAGCTTACATGGATTCGTTGATTAATAGGACCTGTCAGATATTGATTCATGTTATTATTTCTCTTCTGATGTATAGACATCATCTGTGTTCAGTATAGAAAATATTTTCCGGATAGATATCCGGCGTTCAACTTCAAAGTTCAACAAAACATATTTTTTTGTAAAATCCTCTTTTTCTACCGTTGCTCGAACTTGCACATTTAATTCACTACCTTTTTATATAAAAAAGAACGTTCGTTTTGCCACAATACAGTTAAAAAGAATATTATTAAGCTGTGCGCACTTAACCACTGACTAGGAAATATAGTAACCTGAATCATTATGCGTAACGGTTTGCGATTGAATGGGTGCAAGTGATTTTCAACTAAAGCACGCAAGATTGCTATTTGCAAGCAATTCAAATTTAAAAAAATAATTAGCTAACCATTAATTTCTTTAATCTCGAGTCAGAAAATGCCTAAAGAGAGGATTAATAAAAGCAGATTCCCCCAATTAGTCAGGTTTTCTGAATCTCCCAAAACCAAAGACGTTACCAAAAATTCCAGTAAAATAAACCGATCGATTATAGTTTCTGCCAACATCATCATCATCATCTGCCTAGCCTTTTCCCAACTATATTGGGGTCGGCTTCCAGTCTAACCGGATGCAGCTGAATACCAGTATTTTACATGGAGCGACTGCCTATCTGACCAGTTTCTGCCAACATCCTTTATAAAAAATCTGACAATCAAAAGTATTTGTTCTAGTGGCTTCCTGTAATTTAGATTGAGCCTTAGTAACATGAAGCGATTGTAGGTACACAGTACACATCTATTTAATTTATTCTGCTCATTATATCTATATGTAAGAAATAATAATTATGTGTAATGTGTATGACCGTATGACGTATTATGTATTCGTAAGGAAACTTGCTTATTTAACCTAAGACCTTTGTCATTATAAGCATGGGTTTAATAACGTTACCTTTATATTTAGGTTCAGATATTTCTATTTATTCAACACAACATTTAACACTTTTTTAATACGTTAATTGGGCCTACTCTTGACCTCAATCTAGTCCAGAAAACAGAGATGAGGCCGACGATGGAGCGAGCTAACCTAAAAGAAGCCTATTGACTCATAAACATTTATGAGTCGTTATTTCAGTTTTATATTAAAAATATATCAAGAATGAAAAAAAAGTAATAATTATGACGCTTATGATCCTAGCTTTGCTTTTAGTCAATTTGTTTTATGTAGGTAGCTGAAATGTCTTCATTACATACTTATGTAGATAATTTAATAACAATCGCACTTTGATATTTTAATATTTTTGTCGTATCACTTGCGTGCTCGTTATCTCAGACAGCTTATCTTATTAAATTGGTCGGTCGTAGTGTGTATGAGTAGCGCCGTTTAATCATATACATAGTGCACGTCGGCGTCGTTAGTATGACTTGAACGTAAGTGTAGAATACTAATTTAAATTTAGTTATTGGTATGGTATCGACGGAAGTGGACGTGGCTGGTCGTTCGCCGCGCGAATCTGTCTCGATACCGTTCATATGTGTCGTGTTCGCGCAAATAGCGTGCTGCCTCCGTACTGCAGACGCCTGCACTTGATCGTGAAAGTTTATTACCACTGGCCTCAAACACTAGAACCGTTACTAAAAGAAATCGCCTTGTTTTGAGATAAAGGTTGTTTTGTGTGTAATTTCAGTGGTTAGATTGGAATTTATATTGTCATTGTGTGGTTTAATTCAAAAGCTTATCGATAATTCATTTTATGTTCTGGATCTTTGTAACAGTCGGTATTTTATGTGAATCATGGTGTTGTGTATGCATGCAGTATGTATAGTGACGTACCTACTACTTATATTAAAATCTATATTTACCAATAATACCGGTGATAATACCTTTCACTTGGATATGCTTGTTAAGCTTGGAGTTGAAGTATTGGTCGTCACGTGACGTGTCCCTTGATTACACACCATCACCAAACTTGAACAGACCCCGACACTGTTAATGGCTAGTTACTAGCGCGTCTGACATTGTCTGCTCATTGGTATGAGTGTATTCGCGGTTGTGCGTACAGGGCCATAATTACGTCAGATTCTGTTAACCTACTTTCATTTTACTATAAAGTTTGTAAGGTAATTGTTATAGCAAAATGTAAGATCAATGTCATTGATAAATAACCACGTAATAAATGTATTCGTCTGAAGATTTAACGGTCTTGATCTATAGTAATTTTGTAGACTGAAATTAAAACAACGCTGGTATCATTTTCAAATTTTATTGATTTCGTTGAACAGTTGTAACTATTATAATTTTTAAAGTACACTAGTGATTGAGACAGGCAAAATTTAATAAATTACACAGACCGATAAATCATTCGGTCTGGTAACTTGAACCAGTAAGACTCGGTCGATTAGGTGTGTGCGATTATTTCGGTTAGTCGTGCAGGTTGATCATGCGTAACATTATGTATATGTAATTGCTTCTAGTTATTAAAAATGCATTGCCGTCAAATAAATCACCTGAATCGTAAAGTACGGAAAATGTCTTGAGTCAACCGCGATGACGTTTGGAAGGCCAGGGCGAAGGTAAACTACCATAAAAATGACCGTGATCATGAGACGAGATATAAAAATTTGGTATGTCGTTTAAATGAATGTAAAACCGATTGGGCTATGACAAACGACGTGAGGTCATTGAATGCATTAATTTTGGAATCGATAAACTATTTCCCTAAATTAAACTCGATATATGCCTCGTTTAAAATATTTTCAATAGTAGTGCACTGTGCAGTCTAGTTGTCGTTTGAACGCCTCTGTGCCTTACCGGTTGTGGTGCAAAGCCTTTCGGAGAGGTTATTCGACGTCAATATTGAATCACGCGCAGCCTGGCCTTCACTTCATAACCAACTCGATAAACTGCAATACTAAATGACAAATATATCAACTAAGATATATCAAATACCTACAATTATTTACAATGTACAGTTGACAAAAAAGTTCAGGTCATATGCCACTCATAGGAAAATTCAAGTACCTACTTAACGCCGCCGTTTAAAAACTAAGGTAATTTTGGGTATACTTGCTGTTTTTATTCATTA
The DNA here is from genome assembly GCA_963576755.1 of Noctua janthina. Lineage (NCBI taxonomy): Eukaryota > Metazoa > Arthropoda > Insecta > Lepidoptera > Noctuidae > Noctua > Noctua janthina. The sequence goes on from OY755058.1 coordinate 8,290,935, forward strand.
AACAATGTCAGTAGCGCACTTCAGGCTCATCTTCTTAAGGTTTTTTATCAAATTAGAGGTAATTAAGCAATAACAGCGTTAATGCGTTTGTTTTTTGATTTGACCGTGAAAATGCGACCAAGTAAAATACTGATGATTAACAGAGTATTAGGTTTGCAAAGATCATTGAATGTTTTACAGTCGTCGATTCTATCATTCAACCTCGGTGTTTACTACTGACAGTCGGGTGAGTGTCAATTGTTAAATAGCAAAGTACGAGAACTTTGCATCAGTTAGATAAACACGAACTATGAAGAATAGCAGTTGTTTGTCTGGATAGGGTATTGTTCCAACTTTTTACTATCGCTGATACCTTGGTTTTTTTTTTTTTTTGGTTAGAAGATTATAAACATGTCCTGAAATTACCATCAAATTATAAATGAAAATGGTTACCTTTTTCATTCAGATTGAAGTATAATTGTTTGTGTTTAATAACTTAGGTACAAATATTATTTTTTTTTCTTCTAAGGCCTTCCTTTGTTTTACTAACTAAACACTATAAAACATACTTTATTCATACTTCTAACATTAGCCTAACGAAGGCATGGGAGCGGCCGTCTCTGCCCTCATTTCGGTGTATAAATCGATAACTCCAACATCAGAGTAAAACCTCATTACTTAACTAATACTTGGTTTTAGACATTTATAAGGCGTGAGCGCTATAATCGGGCTTCGCGTATTATGAATTTCATAAGAGAGTTAATTTAAGCAGCTCGCTTGGCCACCCGAGCGTGCTGCTGATATCCAGCTACTTACACTATCCCGTCAGACGTGTTCCATTACATCCTCATGTGAGTGGTCGACACGATTGTCGTGATTTTACAGGTATTACGTCACTATAAATATTGGTTTTAGCAGAGTGTAAAATGGTTTGTCAGTTCAGTTCGTTTGTGACTTTACGTCGGAGACATTGTGCATAAGTGTCATAGTGATACAGTACAAGTGGACAAATAGAAGGAAGTCGATCAGCGCTTGGGAGTCGTCGCCGGCGTAAAGCGGGCGGAGCAGATGGTCGCGGGTCGCGCGCGTCACGGCGGAGGGCTGCGCGGGAGCGGGCGCGGGGTGCGCGGACGGCTCGCGCGCCTCGCCGCCGCCAGGCTTCGATCCCGAGCTCTTCCAGGAGCTGAGCTATCTGCCCGACGCGGAGCTCAAAGAGTGTCTCGGAGAGTACCCCGACTTCCTGTACCACCTCGCGAGGGACAAATTCGGACGACTATACTTTCGCGTCATCAGGACCTTACTTCTTGATCGAGGTATAGCATCATGTAGATGGGTTCGGTTGTCATTGTCGTTCACCTCATCGCTCGCTACCACTTCCAATGTCGTTTAACCATCTTCTCGCTTTTCTTCTTCTCTTCTCTGCAAAGCGGTGATTTGCATACCATTTCCTTTTTTTGTGCTTATTGCCATGTAATCACTTTAATAATGTAACATAAAGGGCCAGTCAATAACCTACCAGCAAGTAACCTGAACAATATAAAACCTCTTTTTACTGTAAATTCAGCATTACCGATTTATGTAACTAGTTAACCCGTTTTGTGGATTCCTAAAATGTTTCATTACTTCCCAAATTGATGTCCCTAAATGAGCTCTTCTTCCTACATAGATAGATACTTTTAATTAATGCTCTGAACAAAGTACAGAAAAAAAAATGTGATTGTATTTATGTAGTGACAACTCCTTCATTAAAAACATTTTTGTCGCGTTCTTCGTGCATGACCTAACAATTATGACTTCCATGAGTAAAACTTGCATGGGGTTGCCAGACAGATTCAACGATTTGCCTTTTAACAATCTTAACTTGGTTTTATATGATTCTTAACGGAAGTGAAGTATTTTATGAGTAAGCAAAATCCCTAAATTTTCATATTTCGACCTTTCTTCTAATTATTAATAAATTTCAATGTGTTGAATTAATTATTTTAAGATAACTCTCTATTGTAGGTTCATTATTTAAATTACAAAATGACCCTGGTAATTAAATTATTGGTAAAACTTTGACTCACAGTGTGTCTGTAAACAAAGAGTTTACATGACGGACCGATACGATTTTCTTAGAGATGGGGGAATCATATTCTAGTTTTCTTCCACATCTGTGTCACGGTAATTGTTTTTTTTTTTATTTCGCGAAATGACAGGTCCAAGTCATAAAACTTTTTAGTTTTGAGTAGAAGATGCCTGTAATAGAACGTAATTTTTTTCTAGAAATGATGCTTGTGATCACAAGTTAAAATTTTCAAATACAACTATTTTTTTTTTTTTAATAAAATTAATGTTTTCTGTGCTAGCTAAATTAAATGACACCCACAATCACTTAAAAATGTGTTGATCGTTCTACCAAACACCTTGTATATGTTCAAACATAAAAATAATAAAGTTCGATCATATTTAAACAGAACTATATTTTGTTATTTTTGTTGTCTTGAATATGGCAACACTATTATGTTTTGTACCACTGGAAGTGAGTGCAACAAAAACTGTGAAAGTCTTTCAGTATCGTGTGAGAGATGTAAGCACGAACACAATCAATATCCGTTGTAATCTTAATGTTAGGTAAGAGTGGGAAACACTCGCGTACCTGCGCCCGCGTCGCATTCAATGGAGCTATTATATCAGTCAGTTCCCATAAGTTTTTATTCTTGAGAGCAGCTTCGCCGTTAAAACATTTTGTATTTAACCTCATTAATGTTTATGCTGTATGCCGTTAAAAACACTCATCATCGTAAATTCTTGCACACCGTTGACACTTACGAGTGTAAAGTGTAATAAACTAGACTAAAAAAAAATCTTTGGACGTACACGTTTATGTTTTATCCCCTTTTAGACCAACTAACACGAAGTACTTAATTCTTAAAACAATAATACTAAAACTCATGTGAGAATCGAAAGCGAATTAATTGAAACAATGTGTTTAGTGAAACATTAAAAATTAACAAGTTAACTGTAAAAAATTGTCGATGTGTATTTGTTTTGTAATTCACTGTTCCCACAGATTGGATACAATAGAAAAGTATGTTTTGCGTGCCCTCCACAAGAGCGCCATGGAGTCCACACGCCATTGCGTAGTACTCGCGCTCCACAGTCACTTACTTGATCGGGAACTTCACGCTCGTATTTGTCGCTTTGTCGCCAACGTTACTAGCCAGTGCGGTTCATCGATGTAACATCCAGCCAGTGCCATTCCTCGAATCGCTAGTTCATGTGTAATGTTGCATTTAGTGATCGAACAATAGGGGTTCGATGAACGCCCAGAGGCCAAACAAACGTGATGTACTCCCGGGTTCGTAGATAATTTACAAGTAGAACAAGTAATTGTAATCACAATGGGTGAATTGTAAATATTAGAGCGAAAATTTAAAATTCAGTGATATCTTATCAATGTGATTGAAGCGGGCAAGCGGCGAAACTAAACGTTATTCGGTGTTTACAGTGCGTGCTTACACGATGTTTTGCGACACTTAGTGATTTGAGTTCGCTAAGTACCGTGCATGGTATCGAATTATCCGCCCATTGTGCCTGTGTATTACTGTGATTGTTTGCACGAATAAAGGGGCAATATTATGCACGGGAAGTCGAGGTTGTAGTTACAATGTTTTTAGTGTGTAAAAGTTTTTATAAAGGCTCTACGGGTGGACATACCAGTACTGTTAAGACACCGAATCATTATTCAACTAATACCGGTTTGATATTGTTTGTTTTTATTTGATTATTAAGATTTGAATTTTAATAAAGATAGCTTTTCAATTTCGATTTGGACTCGTTCCTGAATGATTGGCCAGAGGGGGCAAACACCAGGAGAGTTGGAAAGGAATAGGGGAGGCCTTTGCCCAGCAGTGGGACAGAACAGGATGATTAAAAAAAAATCTTTTAAAGCTTCACAATTTTTTTATTGGAGTTTCCCGTATAAGTATATAAAAAAAAAAAAAAACATTTGTTAGCAGGTATTAAGAATTAAGACCATATACATATTAACTAAAACGAAAAAAAAACTGGCTGGATAACCCCATGCTTAACCCAAACAACAATACTTCCATATTTGTTTTGTCTTCACCTCTAGATGTCTAAACAATAGTCTTTATAAGTTAGCATTTGAAGTTACCGTTTCAACATTTTGTTTACATTCTTTGTGCAAAAGGTTCAGAGTTGATACAATTAAATACAACACGGTTTAATAAGAAGTTCTCGTTGAGTATTCCCTACATTTTTGTAGAAGAATTCCTCACGAAGGAAACTCGTGAAAAAGTCCATAGTTCCTTATAAAATTCTTAGGATTTCTATGAATCACACCGATTAATGCACATTATCTCACCTGTTTATTATTCGCTGCATTTTTAAGATACCAATAAAATATCTCTCATTGTTATAATCAAAGTGTGGTATACCTACAACCTAACCATTTATGTCTACGAAGTACGAACCACATCTAGGTTACCAATCCAATCGATTGCTGTATTAATAGGACAGCTTTCAGATGAATTTAATCTTCACGCTATTTTAGTACTTCCAAATATAAAATATTGTTCCACTGTGGGCTGAGGCCCCTTTGGAAATACTCTGTAGGTTACGAACGAGTTGGGAGTGTCCAAAATAGATTGTTAGCTCACTATCTTAAGAATACTATTGATTTTTGGGCAAGGTTACCATAAACTATTTGTAAACTCGTTGATATACTAGAATCATAGCTTAGATACAAATTATACCGAAATAAATAGATTTAATTAATTTCTATACCTTAAAAACGACTTCAAAAATGTTGCTATTAAAACGACAATGAATCTGAAAGATCTTACTCCTGCTATTTTATTAAATCCGCGTCCAGTGATCTTATAGTAAACATTATATTATGAAGAGATCGATAATGTAACCGCAGTCTGTGGTCATATTCAAGGTTGACATAATGTATGTAAAGTGCTTGAGACATGTTTTACCGTATCACAAGTTTTATTTAACGAGTATCTAAGTAAAGACAACATTATCAGAATGATGCTGCGCAGACGCAGACTCGGTCTAATAGCGTCTGGAAATAGTGCCAGGAACAGTACTACAGGGAAACATATAGAAAATTCCGAAATAGCTACACTATTTTGTTTCTAAATTATAAATAGACAATCTGAGTTCTGAATTCCAATACAAAACACACATTAGAAAATTGGTTTCTAAATACGATTTTCTCTCGAGCTGCCGTCTTCGTGTCGAAGAGTTAACTATTCATTCGTCCATTGCAAGCGTACAAACATAAAATAAATCTCATTAAAACTTAGCGTTTAAGTTTTACACAACATTTTAGTAGGAATAAAACAAGTCCCGGTATCTTGACTTTAATTGAACCAATGAAAGTAGTTTCTCTGTATACCTCTATCTGATCGTGTTTGGTATCAATATAGTAAGTACCTGGCCCCAGAATGTACTTATCTAACCCAGTCCTGGATCCGGTTTTTCAACTCACGAAATTTTAATCCGAGGTGCTTTTACTCACCCATAGTTAAGCGGCAGAAAGCAACGTAATCGATTCACCGAGTATGTTTTGTAAGATATTGTACGACCATATTAGTCATCGTTCAAAACCAATTAACTTTTTATTTTTATTACACACTCGTAACGTGTTAATATTTATGAGCAGATGCACTATTTGTAGCGTTATCTCTAAGCTAGGCTTGTAAATCTATGGGCCAAAGTAAAGCACTTTAGCATGCTTATGAAGTGTGATAAATAATTGTGAAGTTGATAATTAGTATTCTTATTACGATTATTGACTAAGCAATATTAATATCTATTATCATTATAAACAAAGGTAAAGAAAAAAATGGTAGACACTCTCTAATTAAATATCTATTTATCAGCGCCAATACTATCAATGAAAACACTTAGGATTAATCTCTTCATCGCCAGAGATAATTTAAAGTATGATTACTTGTATCACATAATAAGGCTGTATATAATTTGCGCTTGCTTTTTAGAAATGCTATATTTACTATAGCATAGACGTGGTTGCCGTTTGCTACATAGTGGTGTTCTTTTTACAGTTCTATGCAGCAACAGGGTGAGCCAAATGACAAAAACCTACAATGACATCGAAGCGGTAACACGGCTCTTAGAAGAAGTAAGTTATGCTATTTATTTTGCTAATGTAATTCGTCGAGAGAGGGATTGCGTAAATAGGAGTCCGAGGACTTCAAGGCAAACTCCACGGCTTTTGTCGACTGGTTTATGTCGCAATCTTGTCTTCAGAGTTTATTATTTTGTATGTAGGTACAGGTTTTAAACTTTTGCCTGTCTTGGACCTTTTTAGTTATCGCTGTAATATTTGGCGCTTTTTAATATAATTTGGGCTATGTAGAGATAGTTTTGTAGGGACATCTTATCAGATTATGGGGAACAGATGAGAGGATCGCCGGCATTTTTGTTGATATTTTGCAACTATTCACAGAAAGAAAAAGATTTGGAGCTAACGGCGCGCATCGGTAAGGAATTGCTAACTGCCAATGGTCGTTTGGAGGCGCGAGTCACCGCACTCGAGGGCGAGTTGCGCAGCGCTCGGGATCTCATCACGCAGCTGAGGCACGACCTCAACGCCAAAGCGGATCTACTACAGGTAAACCCAAAAAGAAATCTTATTCTGTATTTCCCAAAAAAACAATCTAGAAATTGAGGAAAAGAATCCGCGAATCTGTAGCGTTTTTAATCTATCAAGGAGTTACGTGAGTGTGTGAGAGTTGAAGAATGAACGATTTGTTAAGGTTCTGTATAGCAATAACAATAACCATTTATTCACTCTTCTGACCTTTGTATCCAATGCGTTATTCTCACCGGTGTCGCGCATGTTAAGAATAAATAATCTTTTATTATCCTGAATGATATCATCACCATCACTATTCATCTTACAAGGAAAATCAATCTTTTTATGCAAACATTAATATTATCTTGTGGGGAAACAGATTCCGCTTAATTTGAGGAAAGTTCTTGTCAGGGCCACTCAATACTAAATTAAAATGTATAAATTTTGCGAGCAAGTAAACCCACTTTTTTTTTTTTTCCGGATGGGAAATCATCAAATGACCCCCCCCACTCTGGGCGGAGCGGAAGGGAGTGTCAGACTTGTACTGACTAAAACCCATCAATGTTCCTTCTTTGCCCTTTGTGTTCCAGGGCCACGGTATCTCTTGCGAACAGTCCCGCAGCCCTGGTAGGCATCGGCCCTTGCGGACCCCTACTTATTTGCTGACATCTCTTTGAGGCGCACGTGGAACACGAACGCGCCGTCGACACGGCCTGTCGTCATAAGACGGCCGGACGGCGAGCTAGCCCATAACTCGCCGTCCACAGGCCCGCGCCTACGGTGGCCGGGAGCCACCACGTGACCCCCAACGCCCAGGGCGTCTCCCGCGGCGACTGGGACGTGAAGTTCTTTCCCTCTCACGTCCCGCCACCTCCTTCACTAGCATGACTGCTTCGCAGAAGGAGGTGACGGCTTCCCATTCCCTCTCGCTCCGGACCATGGCTTGAACCAAGGCCGCACGCGAGAGATCGCCGCCGCCAATCGCCGCTACGAGGACACGGCGGTGCTCCGCCCAAGCGGGGCAGACCTCCACGGTGTGCTCCACCGTGTCCTCCGGACGATCCTCGCAGTGGAAACACCCGGGCGTTTCCTCCCGCCCGATTCGGTGCAGGAACCTCCCGAAACAACCGTGTCCGGTGAGGACCTGCGTCAGGCGGTAGGTGAGGGCGCCGTGGCGCCTCTCTAGCCACTCCTCAAAGAGGGGACTTATCGCCACTATGGTGGCGTGCCCTGCACGGGGTTGCGACAGTCGCTCTCTCCATGTCGCCATGAGATCACTCCGGAGGTCTGTCCGCTGAGCGGCAATTTGCCGCGGCAGCGGAGTTTCCTCCCGACGTAGTGCCTCCGCGCGCCATTCGTGCAGGCGTGCGAGGACTATCGCCTCCAGATCCCATGGCGGCAATCCGGCAAGGAGGCTAGCCGCTTCGCCGGAGATCGTGCGGTACCCCCGGATTAGCCTTATGGCTATTACCTTTTGGGGCGCGTTCAGGTAGTGGGCGGCTTGCCGCCTCAAAGAACGCGCCCACACCGGGGCCCCGTAAAGGGCCATGGACCGCACGACCCCCGCGTATAGCCTCCGGCAGGAGGCGTTTGGACCCCTCAGGTTGGGCAAGAGCCGCTTGAAGGCAGCCCCTGTCCGTTCCAGTTTGGGAGCCAAACGTCGAAAGTGCTCCACGAAGTTCCACCGGCTGTCGAGAACGAGTCCTAGGTACTTCAACGTCGACCCGACGCCGATGGAAACCCCTCCTGCCGTCAGTAGGGATCCCGACGGTGGCGCATTCCGAGGCCCATGAAAACACATGGCCTCGGACTTGTGCAGTGCCACCTCGAGACCCAATTGCCGGATCCTCTCCACGACTATCGCAACCCCGCGTGTCATGTTTTCGGCCGCCGCCTCGTGCGACCTCCCTTGTGCCAGTACCAGCGTGTCGTCAGCGTAGCAAACTACGCTGACGCCGGTAGGGAGGTCGGCGCGCAGCACCCAGTCGTAACCGATGTTCCACAAGGCCGGCCCCAGAACCGATCCCTGTGGAACACCGCACGACATCTCTCGCCGGTTCCATTCTCCGCTTCGACCAGGGTAGATGACGGCCCTATCCGTCAGGTAGTCCCCGACCACACGACGAAGGTAGGTCGGCACCCGGTGATACCGGAGTGCCTCCCTAATACAGCTCCAGGGCATGGAGTTGAAGGCGTTGGCGATGTCAAGAGACACCGCCAAGACGACCCCGCCCCGGGACACCGCGTCCCCCGTCGTGAGGGCTCTCACGCACATGATGGCGTCCACCGTCGAGCGCCCCTTGCGGAAACCAAACTGGTGTTCCGCAAGATCCGGCCCCATCCCCGCAAGGTGCCCGGCGAGGCGGTTGGCAATGACTCTTTCAAAGAGCTTGCCCACCTCGTCGAGCAGCACGATGGGCCGGTATGCGGACGGAGAGTCCGCAGGGCGCCCTGGTTTCCGGATGAGGACCAGCTTCCCCGTCTTCCAACGAAGCGGAAACTGGCCTCTCTCCAAGCATGCGCTTAGGAGCCCTTCCAGTCGGGGCCCGAGAGCCTCAGAGGCCAGGACCCAGGCTTTGCCAGGCAAGCCATCGGGTCCCGGGGCGGTGTTTCTGGTTTTCAGCCTGCGTACCGCCACTCTCAGGTCTACCCCAGTCACCTCCGGAACGTCGTCATCGTCATCGGTGTGGTCCGCTTCCGGCACAAGTAAACCCACTTGGGTCACAATGTTTACAAAACCGGTATAAATTAAAGTTAGGATCGTCTGAGGATACCTTCTAGTTCAAACCCGGCCTATAGCACAGTAGTTCACGGTTCATAAACAAATTGCATTCGCATTTTCCACATGGGTCAGACATAATCTACAGAACGCCACCTGCTACGATCCTTACATATTCTTTTTGTTGCGTTCACATTAATATATCAGGTCGTACGCGCACGCCAGTTGCGAGTACTACGCACCTGACCTTTCTAAAGAACGTCAGTAATAAGGTCCTTCTTCTGGGGTGCACATATGCTATGTAAATACAAAACGTTTTCTTAATCTCCTTTCACACATCCTCTCAACATGACCAAACCATCTTAGTATACCCTTTCCATTTTTTGTCACTACAGCTTTTAATCCGCAACGTCTTATCACATCATTCCTCAATCTACAAAACATTGTGCAGGTATTAACAAATGACACAGAGGAGGTCTCATCCCCGGAGGAGCAGGAGGCCGCGAACGCGGCGCTGCTACGCAGGCGCACGGGAGCGCTTGAACGCGAGAACCGAGCGCTGCGCGAAGAGGCCACGCGCCTCGCCGCCGGCGCCGACTGCGCAGAGCTGGCCGAGCGACAGCTGCTCAGGGATATCGCACACCAGCTCGGTATGTCTGCTTTTAACTACCAATTAATAGTGTTGCATTGTTCTTTTGTAGTCGAAACTAGCGACGCCATCTTGTTTTCTCAAAACAATTTTACAAATATTTACCAACAGCGCCCTCTTGTAAATGTCATTCAAGCGCCAGAAGTGCCACTCTGCACTGTACACCACTTTCTCTTCAGCATATTTTGTTCAGGACGGTGAGGACAATAGTGTCACTAAAATTGGAGATGTTGACCTGAAGCCCCGCGTTTATGTGGAAGCAAAACAAAAGCTGCACAACATTGTACATACAACATAATTTATGTTGCTGGTAACATTTCATACAGTATGTGTGTCAAACGTGTTTCAACCAAGTCATGTTACTTGAAGTTCCTGCAACAATGTTTTGCAATTTTTGTTTACCATGAGCACAGGCATCAACACGTTAGACAAAAGCAGATTTACTGCATGCAATGTCGTAATAATGAATGACTTTTCCGCTATCAGTCAATCGTTAACTATCAGCAAGCTGTGATTTGTCGGATGTACAAAGTTTTATCTACAGAAAAACTCTGAACTTTTCGTATTGTATTGGAATGTTATGTTATCAAGACTTAAACATTGATACTTAGCCGTGTCGAGTTTTAATTGGTTTATGCATTTTTTTATCATTAGGGATAATATGCTATGCTTCTAGAAGTTTCTGTTTTGTATGTGGTTTGTATTTTATAAAGACATGTCAATAATGACAAATTATATTTAAATACATATTTTCTAAAATGTCAAATGTTTAGCTAGCGTATAACTGACTTTTTAATAAATAAATGGGATGTCTGGCTTTCCATCACTCTATTCTCTAGCTAGCTAGAATACGATTCCTTGTACGTAAGATTTTTCTCACGATGTTCTTTTACCTTTCGGTAATACATAATAGCTATGTTTAATGTCAACAGTCAGTAAAAATGACCTTTACGGCCTTTTCACTGAGAACTCTCACTAGTGTCTCTGTGTCTGCTTAATGCTTTAATTGGCTATTTGTGTCCTCAAGACACAGCAATAAATAAATTGATTGACACACAAGTTAGATAACATCCAAACATAGAAAAACAAAATACAATAAGAAAATTAAAAGAACACAAAAGTAGAAGTAGCCGTGGGCCACAAACTAGGCACAGCCTGTATCTTGGTGACAAAGAGCAGAGGGTGGGCAATTAATGCCAAAATCCGTACATTTACAAGCTTCCTACAGTGAAATAATATCGTAAGGACACTCGTACTACTTGTCTGAATAATGTGTAACATCCTGCCGAGGATTATTAGGTTGCGTCATGTGGGACATGAAATCCCGGCGCAACCTGGATTCATTGAACGCCAACAAGTTTTCATAACTCTCATTGCACTATAAATTGCCACTCAAGTTGATTGATTGGTTTTAAATGCGATTATATCGCAAGCAATATGAGCGCAATGATATTACTTTATGTAATGTTTTATTATCACACCGCATCTTAGTAGCCGGCAGTGCTGGAACAAAACAATTGTAGCCGATTGTTTGTTGCGTCTAGTTTGTAGAAGGTCGCTGGTTATCGTTATCAGTCAAACGGACGACCCACAAGCGGCTTTGCAGCCTACTTAGCAATAAATTAGACTATCTTGATGATCGATTGAGCATTCAACTTAAGCCTTCTTCGCAGAACTGTGTAGGGTACTTAAAATAATAAAACAATGTTTTGTATTAAATACCTTAAGAGGCACGAGTATTGTTTATGATAAAGGACGATAGTGTGACAATTATAGCTTATCTAAGATAAAAATATTCATATCTCAGACAGTAATGAGGTCAGCAATGTTGTTAGTGAGATGCAGTAGAATACAAATGACAAGTAATTATAATGTAGTCGTGTAACCATTGTATAAGGCGGTTCACGCACGCGCGTTGTGAAGGAGGCGGTATGGTCAGTGTGTTGACCCAGTCTGTTCACATGATCATTTCATTAACCGTCGAATTGTTAATTCACATGTGATGTTGATATACTTCGCATGTAAATACGATTATTCACGCAATACTACTGATGCTGCGTGAACACAAGATCGGGTCGAGTTTTTAAACACAATAAGATGTCTGTTTTGTTTTAAAACTCCTTTGACGTTTATTCTCATTTGATTGTTCTCAACCTTTTTTTTTTACGCCTGGTGACATTGACAGGCAAACTAGAATAACAACTCTTAAAGTTTTTCTAGGTAGCGGAAGTAATTTTCGAATAAAATAAAGTTTGTATGTCGTTAACGTGTCTATTTAAATTATTTAAAGTGATGGGCATACAGTTTATCTAAGTTAGAGCGTCTCATGCTTGAGAAACTAATTTTACATAAAGCGATTTTTTCAATCAACGCTTATGAGGGACCGCGATCATCCTAGCTAGGTTAATCACGATAGGTTATAGGCTAATCTAAGTTTTTTAGCACCCTAATGATCTGTCTTGGTTGAAGAACTTAATGATGCTTTACTTAGTAATATACCCCCTTCATACTGTTGACTACGAAGATTAAAGGGAATTAAGGGGATTTTGTATTTGATTATATTTATAGTATTTTATATATCCTTGTAGTTAATCTTATTATTATTATTTAAAATTATTTTAAGATTTACACCTACCACTGCTTGTCTTTGCATCACCCAAAGGTTGACTGGTAGAAAATGCCTATGGCATTAAGTCCGCCTCTGTACTTCTGTGCTTAAGTGTTAAATAAATAAATAAAGGGCATGGCATACTATACCGACACCGCAACGGCACCGCTCCTACCCAGTAAGCGCGCTTGCAAATAGCCGAAGCCTAAATTCGAGGCGACGGCGTGCTGCTGCCAGGCGCGGTCCCAGGTGGGTGGGTCACAGGGGTCATGACCACCCCCCCCAATCATACACGGTATATTGCTAAACCTTCTTAAAATAGTTCTTTTGGGATATAAATTATTATCTAATCTCCTGCTTAATCGTTCAACAAGAGAAACTAACCTTTTTCGAGGCAGATTTCTAAACTTTTCGAGCTCGCTTCGCTCGCTAATGCATCTGAGTTACTTTTGTTCTCATCTCTGTATGAATGAAAAAATAGAACCAAATACACGGAGCGGAGGCGGGCTGTTTCAATTTTTAGTATCAAAAGCGAATCCGGGAGGGGGGGGGGGTCATGGCCGGGCGTCATGATCACCCCGTCTGGGTTGGGCCTAGGTTGACCGTGATCATGTTTCTGAACACATTGATTTAAATAAAACAAAAAGAGGTCCGGCTCGCTTCGCTCGATCTTGCGTTCTCTTCATCTTAAAACTTGAGAAAACTTTCTATTTCAGGGGCACGGCCGTAGGCAGGGGGGGCGTTACCTTTTAAACCCCCAAAATCTCCGACAACTATTAAGAAATCAATCTATCCGATGCGAATGCAAAAATTTTCTCGCTCGCTTTGCTCGCCATTGCATCCTTAACCATTTCATTTCGGAATGCATCCTAAACGATTTCATTTCGGAATGCATCCTGCACTTTTGAATTCTTCACAAGTTGACAGAGTTCCTCCTATACTCATTCCTGTATAAGTTAGTGCAAAATTTTTCTAGCTAGCTCTGACATTCTACGTTCCTTTCTGTATATCTTTATAAAATGACACAATTTCTGAAAGCTAAAGATGCACCCCCCAGAAATAAACCTTGATTGTTTTATTTAAATCCAGAGATGGTTGATATAATTTAGTTTTCCAAAAGTTTTTGATAACAGTTTAACACCCCCCCTCCAATCGCTCCCCAACCAAATTCCTGCCTATGGCCCCTTGTGACCCCCCCAAAGACTTAGGCTGGGACCACGCTTGGCTGCAGCTGTGCAGTTGCGGTGCCAGTATTATGTGCCATGACCTTTATTCAGCGACATCACTTCAAATTTGGAAGAAATAGTGAGAAGTTCGAAGAAATTATACAGTGTTCAAGACTATGAGTTTGGTGACTCAAGGTGGCCTAGCAGCGTGTTTTCTCTTAAGGCTTGCACCCTGTCAGACCATACTTGTTTCAACATGCCTCTAATCATCGGTAGAAGAAAGAAAACAGAAGATATTTCATAGTTTTTGCATTATAATACTGATTATACGCGGGGATTAGTTATTTAGTGGCAAAGCACAGGTAAAATAAACGATAATGCTATTTATATTCCACGTTGTTTACATTATATGAATGATGTGATAATAAACTTATACTGTAACTTACGGGTTATCAACCGTGATTGTTAATTATTTTGAGTTTCCGATATTTCGAGGCTGTTGCAAGCGGCATGAGCACGGGTTGACTGAAGAATAAGGGTGGATGAGAAATAAATTGTTAAGAGCAGACAATCTGTCTAGCCTCTTTCTTTGTCTTTTGCTACGCGTACTACTGGAACTCGACACTAAGTCACGGCAAAACACACTCACAGTATCACCAGGTTTTGAGTCCTAATATCGGGAGCTTAAAATAATGAACAATTGCGGATGATATCCCGTAAGTGACAGTATATGTTTAGTTGTAAACCGTGAAAGCTTAAAATAGTGTTTGATGTGATAATTCCTCAATAAACAATAAAACTGATGGCGTAGAAATACGTAGAACTATTCAGTTCTCTTGAACATTTTGCATTGAATGACTAGCACCATGTACAACTTATTTAACTGTTTATGTGTATTTTGATAATCTTTACCGTAGCCAAATTGGCTACAAAATGTAACAAATCATGGGAAATTGTCAAATCTGTCATGTTTTATTTGACTTGTTTATCGTTAGTAGCAAAATGCATTTCAATCAGTTGTATAATCTTAAAGCCTATTTTCGGCCTTGTAGGATAAATCAAAAGTTATATTATTGCCTGCTTTCTTCATCTAGTAGTCATAAGCGCTAGTGCAGAGCATGAGGTTCTAGGTTCAATTCCCTGGTCGGGCAATGTATTTTTGAATTTTTGTAATTGCTATAGGCTCGCCCCCTATTACATGGACCATAAACGTAACTGTCGAAATGAGATTGGTAAGGTACACTTCTCCCTAATCTTTGTTACATGTGTGATGTTATGATGTTTATTTCCAGCTAGTGCGAATTCGGAAGCGAGTGCATTGGGCTCCGAGCTGGTGGAAGAGCGGCAACGTTCGGCGGACATTCAGCAACAGCTTGAGAACATCAACTCTAGGCTCGCCGTTAGTGAAAGAAATTATCAACAGGTAAATTTTTATTTATCTTTTTCCTCTTGTGATTCACGACTACTGATGAAGTTGAACATTACCTTAGTTAGATGTCTTAATATAGTCTTTTTCTTTTTCTAAGTTGGTTGCCTCATTAGTCTAGCACTGATGAGCAAGATGTCCTGGGTTCGATTTCCAGGTCGGGCAAATTCTTATTGGGTTTTTCCATCAGGAATTTCTCTGTAGCAGATTTGTGCCCGGTAGATGGCAATGGGCTCGCCCCCTATTAAAATTTAACTGGCGAAAGGTGAGTGTACTTTTAAGTACATCTCTGCCTAACCCTTCGGGAATTAAAAGGTTTGATGTTATGTTTATGTCTTAATTTTTGAAATCATAGTGGATCTGTTTTTTGTAATTCAAAATACATTCTTGTAAAGAGATCTAGGCGTGTGTCCGACGCATCGTGACATAAATATTTCTCTTTTGGCAAGCGTACCATGTGGCAAATCCGCACTCGCGTAACCGAACACAAAGTTGATTCTGTTTAAAAACATGCATAGCGTGTGCTGGCCACACGCGCTAGACATTCAATCTGAAATATGACGCTAAGCGCGATTTCGCTACATACTTTCAAATAAATATTTATATCATTTGTTTGTGATTAAATGTTGTAATCACGTTAAACGAATAAAAACAAAACAAACAGATGTGGAAAAATCCTCTGAGAACTCACGTTTCTACAATATTATCATAATCTTAAGCACGTAATGGCCAATTGAATGTTTCAGAATTATCATATTAGTAATCGTACTCAAAGGCTATTTGATATAATTTAAATCCTAGATAAAACAATTGACTGAATTGGCTAAAAATGGTAGGTAAATAGGATTACGTCAAAAGAAGCTACAAGCTGTAGGGAGACAATCGGATTAGCTAGTCTAGAACCAAGTTGGGCTTCTTAATACAGGTTTTATTGAAGAATGCCTTTTATTTTTATCCAATGTCATCATCATCTGCCTAGGCTTTTCCTAACTATGTTGGGGTCGGCTTACAGTCTAACCGGATGCAGCTGAATACTAGTATTTTAAATGGAGCGACTGCCTATCTGACCTCTACAACCCAGTTATTACCGGGTAATATGATACCCCTTGGTAAGACAGGTTGTCAGACTTTCAGGCCACTGACTACCTGTCGACTGTCAAAGATCTACAAATGACAGCCGGGACCAAGGGCTTAACGTGTTTTCCGAGGCACGGAGGAAACTCGGTATGTATTGGGTGGTCCTTCATCCTCAGAATAACCTAGACAAGAGCGGCTTAACCTGAAGATTGGTCCGAGCGGCTGTTATTATTTAGCTACGAACTTTTTTATATATCCAATAGTACTTTTATCCAATAGATGTTCGATAATACTTGAATATGCAATGTTGACCGTCATGTTTAATTGTTCACAGTTAACTGCAGAGCATGAACACACGTTACGGATATTAGAAATAACAAAAGAAAATCAAAATGCACTCGCAGCTGAGCTCGCTGACACGAAGGTAATTACGGCCACTACTGATTGTTTCGATTCCAGCTGTACATGAATCATTGTTTTATGTTTAGCTTTGACTTTGCAGATTGATAACAATCTAACAAAAAAGATCTCGCAGTGACAGAATTACGATACTGTCACTGCGACCTCGTTTTTATAAGTCGTAAGTCGATGTCTTATCATACTGTTCAGTACGGGCAGTGTTGGTTGGTCAGGTTGAAAGCCATACGGGCGTGTTGCTATGCCGTTTCTATAATATGAATATGCTTGTGTCCCAGGAGCGCTACTCGGAGGTGGCGGCACACCTGGGCGAGGCGCAGGAGCAGCTCCGAGCGCTGCGCAAGCGCGGCGAGCCGGCGCGCGGCCTCATGCCCAGCGTGGCGGCCGCGGCCGGCCTGCTGCCGCCCAGCCTGCACCGCGAGATGCACTCCTCCATCTTCTCCGAGCTCAGCCTCGACTCCGGCATCGGCGATCCGCTCGCACAGTCAGTACATGATACCTAGATAGAATACTTCTTATGTACAAGTGCAGCACGTGAAACAAAACACTTTTCTGGTAATGGTATCTCGGAGCATAGACTCACCGCGCTGGCAGCGGCTGCTGAAGCGTTTCCGACTGCTGTGATAGGCACGACCTATACTAGAATGCATGCCGTTTTCACAATATCATTAACACTAGAAAAGGCATATTTTCCATGTTTACTGTTTGTATTGAGTATCAGATATTACGGCGCGGTATCAACCACCATGATCACGGATAAACTGAAGTTATTGCTGGTGGGTTTTTATGAGCAGACAAATCGGTCTTCCCTCTTTCTAGTTTGTTTTTTGCACTCAGTACCGCTAACATAAGGAACGCTAATATCGGGACCTCAAATCAACCAGTAAACATGGTAAATATCCCGTTCACAATATTAACCAGTCAGTGAGGCTCTAGCGGGGCTAGACTATGCTAGACATTTCAATATCGCTCCATTCGAAGACCATTTTAATAAAAATGCAAGTGCATCATAAAATATCATTCACAAGTCATATTCTTTGATCCATTTTCACTGTTCATAGTTGGTTCTTCATCCATCTATTAATGACTACAACCTTCAGTCCACAAACAGTTCTGAATACTACCTCAATTAAGACCAAGTTGAACGTAATGTTTACAAACAGCGACAGCATACCTGGTTTGATAACTGATCGCCGTGAGATAACCCACTTCCTTCAAAGATATCTTTTATCTCACACGCTTCGGATACTAGTATCAGTTGGCAGTCTGTTCTCCTTGATAGACTTAGTTTTTTAACCGACCGAAAAATAAGGGTGTTGTAAGTTGGCGTGTGTATCTGTTTGTGACCTCGTAACTCCCAAGGGGTGAACCGATTTTGACTTACATCGTCTTACACCGAACCGTTTTTGTTTAAAAGGTGACTTGTACAATTTCAGATCAAGCATGCACAAAGTGTTTGAGACCGTGCAGTGTGCATCGCGTTGGTCTGGCCAGTCGGGTCCTTCGCTGCCCGGCTCGGACGTGGCGGACGGACCGTCCGTCAGCGCCGCCTACCTGCGCCCGCCGGTCAACAAACCTTCCAGCGACTCCTTCCTCGATGACTCATCGGATACCGATTCCGATGATCTCTACCCGTAAGCATTGTGTACTAGTATACTAAGACCTGTTCCTCCTTTCTACTTTGCTGTGCCCGATAGGTCACATAAGTAAGATTGATGTTTCGAAACTGGTGAAGTTAAGAAATATTGGAATCTGAAGCAAATCATCTACCTAGCCTATTCCTTTATTGGAATCTGAAGCAGAATAGCCAAAAAATAAATTATGCTTGGTTTTTCTTTTAATTAATGCCTTCAGCCGTTGAATTTATCATAGATCATTAAAACTTTTTAAATAATCGGGGACTGCTGCATGACACACATGAAAATAACATTTGGTTCTTTCCATAAGCTTCATTATTACCTTTGTGATTGAACATATTCCATAACAATTATGACACTGGCAGCCATGAATGCAGTTTAGATGCCCTGATCGAGACCAGTTTCATTGGTTAAATTTGTCCCAACATCCTAACTCTTTTTGGGAATGGGTCAACAGGTCAACCCAATAGGTTGTCATCTTCTTAACCGGACTACCCTGTGGGTGCCTTGATGTAAGACCTTCAGTCTGGAGCCTTTTTTCCAAGGTAACTAATGTGTTGGTATGCATTCAGTGGTGGTACGGGCGTGGGAGTCCCGGGCGCACCTGGTGCGGCGGAGCTGGCGGCAGCGCTGCGTCGCCTGACGCCGCAGGAGATCAACTCGCGCCGCGCCTCTCTCACCGCCTCGCACGTGCTGCGCCACCGACGATACACAGGTATGACATACTAATTTAAAGTCTACATAGATACAGTCCTTTCACAGTTATTATAACTTTGACAGCAACCCTATTCTAACAAGAGTAAACATCACACACACACACTATAAATACTAAATTCGAGTCACTCTTGTTTATATTTTTTTCTGTGTACTTCGTCATTGGCGTAATGTTTAGAATAATAATTTTATGTTTACTTAACTGTCAGCTGTAAAGCTACATATTATAAAATAAATATTTAAATCACTGTAATTTTGACAGACTTGTCAGAGGCCAACAGCAACCTTATTTTATCGAGAATAAAGATTTTGGCAGTGATGCAGATGTCACAGGTAAAATATGTGTGAAAGGACTGTAGCTCTATACTTATGAGATGGCGTACCGCGGCGGGGCATTTAGAATCATAAGGAAGAGTGTCACTCCAGGTGTGGTGGTGGTGATGGTTGGTGAGACGTGCCGCGTAATGGCGCATTTGTGAGAATGCGACCCTGGTTGACCTTTAAGGATATGTTTCACCCGTCGGTGAATAATATAACAAACCTGAGAAAACCTCGTATACGGCCAATGTAGGATGCCAGTGTTGATAATAATAATATATAAGGTATAAACGGACCCTTCACAAAGTCGTCAACCAAGCATTATGTACATCAAAGCAAAAATTATTGCAGGGAAACTTTTTTTGTGGTGAAAAATCATGTTTTATGGTAGGACTCAATGTTACGCAATCAAAACATTGTGCTGATGGATGGATTGAATAGAAGGTACGGGTTCGTGGAGGTAACATTAAAAACTTGTATTTAAAAAAAAATATAGAAGGTACCCAGGTATGGTCTAGATTTTAGACCATACCTGAACTAGATCAAGTGCCTTTCGGCTTCGTTAAGGGTCTTGTTACACCTTTTATACCCAAGTTTTATATAAACCACTCGAGACAACATTACTTAATTGTTTGACAAGCTATTACGAAAGTGTTTGTCTGTAAAGATATGATTTCTCTATTTATGATCATTGTTATGGTCTTCGATAAAGTTTTCCTTTTATCGATATGTTTGCTTGCTTAGCGCGATATTTCATTGTGTTTGAAGTATTTACTTAGTTTTGTCTGTTTATTGTTGTAGAGCGGGATTCGAGCGAGGAGAGTGCGGTGTGGGGAGCGGGCGCGGGCAGCATGGCTCGGTTTCGACCGCCACACAAGCTTCAGATCGTCAAACCTATGGAGGGCTCGCTCACCTTGCACACTTGGGCTCAGCTCGCCAAGCCTTCTATGTCAGGTACACCCCTATTTTATTACTTTTCTGTTAGTATTATTGTCTCGTTCATATTTTTTTATAAGTAGATAAATTACACAAACAGTATTTTAAATTAATTGCTGCAACTACACAGATTAGATGGGTGTCCGTAATTCCGTATTCTATTATTTTTTTTCTTTCTTAAATTCTTATTATTTTGTACTAGCTTTTGCCCGCGACTTCGTTCGCGTGGAATAGTGACTTCCGGCAGATTTTTGGTTTTACCCACATAGTTCCCGCGCTCGGCCGATACCCAACCAAATGCGATTTCGATCCCAACGCCATCTATCGAGCATAGTGACAACTCGGATTATTTATCTATACTCCGTTCGGGCATTTTCTATGTACTAAAAGTTTTATTATATTGATATTATTTTTTTCATACCTTTTTACTATTTATTTACTTTTTTCCCATGAATTAAAACAATAACATGAACCGAACTCATGTAACGATCGACACCATTGCGCGATCACCGCCATCTATCGAGCATAAGGACAACTCGACATATAGTACTAATAGAATTATCTATACTCCGTTAGAGCATTTAATAATTTTTTTTTTTTTTTTTTGTAATAAAAACTATCCTATGTCCTTTCTCAAGTTCCAAACTATGTCTGTACCAAATTTCACACAAATTGGTTCAGTAGTTTAGGCGTGAAGAAAAGACAGACAGACAGACAGAAAGACAGACAGAGTTACTTTCGCATTTATAATATTAGTTTGGATTTTCTTTAGGTCTCCTAGATGATCACGAGGGCGTCGGCGTCCGCGGATCGCGCTCATCCGGGCACGGCCTGCGTCTATACAGACTGTCCGACGTCGAGGAAGATGACGACATGCCGCGCCTGCCTCACTCTAGTCACGTTTATACATTCGTCAATAGCACGGTGCTCCACCCTAATGACGGCACCATGCTGAGCAGCAGCGCCAGCAGCGTGTGCAGCAGCGGCATGTCCTCGCTGGCGTCGTCCGTGCTGGGCAGCGCCTGGTCGTCGCGCCGCACGTCGCGCCGCTCGTCCGCCGGAGGGTCGCCAGTGCACTCGCGCCGCGAATCCGTGTGCCTGCCGCCCCTGCACCCCGCGCACTTCACGCCCACCGCCACGCCCGCCAACAGCCCGCTGCTGGGCTCGCCCGACTCCACGCCGCCCGCCAGCCCGCGGCCCGGCGACGCGCCGCCCTCGCTGCACGCGCTCATCGCGTCCGGCACGTCCATCCTGCGGCGCCGCCACCTGGCGTCGCCCGGCGGCGAGGGCTCGCCCGCGCCCATCGCGCTGCAGACGCCGGGCTCGCTGTACACCGGCCTCATGCACCGCAGCCCCATGGAGCAGCTCACGTGCCTCAAGCGCACGCTGCGCTCGCCGGCCGCGCCCGAGCGGCGCCTGGGCGAGCCGGTGGAGCCGCCGCTGGGCGTGCCGGCGCCGCCCGGCTCGGGCGCGCTGGACACGGCGGGCACGCTGAGCGCGCCGGGCTGCCTGCGCCGGCCGCCTCGTGCGCGCGCGCCGCGGCCTCGCTCGGACCTGGGCACGGTGGGGTCGAGTGTGCCGGTGCCAGCGCCGACGGTGCCGGCACACTCATCCCATTCGTCGGCGCTGGGCACTCTAAGCCTACTCTTTGGTCGGAAAGGTGGTCTCCTGTAGACGAGTCTCCGTAAACCCATGAGCGAAACACTTCGTCATCAATAGTCGATTACGTTTGTTAGCTCATCGCCGTCCCTAGCTTTGGTTTTATCCCCTGGGACCTTAAATTATTTAGGATTTTTTTACGTTTTGACGTGTGTATTTTGGAATTATTTTGTTGAGTCGAGGTTAGCTCGAGTGCATTTATAAACATGTAGGTGTGACCCGCTCCCGGTCTACGTCGCCATTCAGTGCACGGACGCCTGCATTAATTGGTAACGGTTTAATATCTAATGATATCAAATAAACTAATGAATGCAAGCGTTCGCGTTTTATGATCGATATTTAGCACTGTTTCCCCGTATACCCAGGAGCGGGCGTAGTTGGCCCGCATTTGATACTGAACGATTGGGCGAAATTAAATTTGATCAACATCTTGAGTGATACGACTCATCACACGAATTATTAAAATTTTATTACTTAATTGATGATTAATTTGGTAGATTTTGTAGTAATACGAACCAAACAATCCTGAAACAGAAGTCTGTAGTATTATATAATTATGTAAGGGTTGTAATATTTCTTAGGATAGGTGAATAGTGAGACTTAACACTAGGTTTTGTAGGTGCTTTATGAGTAATAATTTACATATTCCCAAATCTCATCTCATTGCGTAGTATTTTCATGCTTATGATTATTACTATTTCTCTAGTTATAAATTTTGTATGTGGTATTGTAAATAATTGAATTTCCATTAACTTAGAAGAGTACAAAGTATTTATGTTAATGAATCCGATTTAGTGTAATTCATAATGAATAGCAGAATATCATCATTAATTTGTTTTTTTTTTGTAATTGCAAAGCGTTTGTCGGAATTCTTTACCATTGTATCGTATTGGCACTAGTACCGTTTACATTGATTAGTTCAATCAGCAATTCTTTTGTGCTAAAGTTGTTATTAACATAGGGTCTGAGTAAAATAATGGTGCATGCCATAGGATAAGTATAACTGAATTCATCTTAAATTGATTATTTCGATGAATACAAGTTAGTATTCAGTAGTTGATGTTAATATTTTTTTGATAGCAGCCAGTTGGTACTTTAATTTCACAGTTAGGTTATTGAAATTGGTGCTAGATAATTATTTTTTCCAGCCAGTGATGTTACGTTAGTTACGATTAAATTAAACTGGTCGTACTTATTGATACCTACATTCTCTTTGTTTATTGTAAAATTTTATCATTCATGTTCTTGGCCAGGGTTTCACTTTTAACGTTACAAGAATCATTTAAATGTAAAGACGCAGTATAATTTGAAAGGGCTGTGAGGTGACTGAATGCGCGATGGTTACGAGTCGAGTGTGTGTCAATATCTGAGATTACAATATTACTACAGTGAGGTAGGCACAAACTGTGTAGTCTAAGGAGAATTTGTTGATATTTTGACGATTATGAAAAAAGGAAAATGATTGATTGTAAAGAGATATAATATAATTTATTGAATGAAAATGTGTTTAATTTCATGCTGATAAAAAAGTACTATCCTGTTTCCTAAATATACAATATCGACGTGGTTATTATTTCCCTCTACACAGACTTCTTGTGCACTGAAAAACGCCAGCAACCAAATCACTGAAACAATTTTAATTGATTCTCAAGACGTTGTTGGTGTATATTGCAAAACTCGATGTCTGCTAACAACAGGAAAGTATAAAAGTACCTATTATAATTTCGAACAATGAAAGTAGTAAATAGTGTAATTGTAAAGTAGGGTGGTACTGTACTGTGAGGACCGACGATATACTATCCAATCAAAATAGGAAGGTTTCCCGGAACCATTAGTATTACAAATGTGTGGTCACCGGCCTCCACGCTGGTGAAGGTTGCTAGCACAGAGCGTCATAATATAATACTGTTGCTGGTCTTCAGTAGTGCTTACAAATTGCAATTGAACGACGATGGTGAAACAATGAAGTATAACATATGGTTCTTTTGATGCTTGATTAACATTGTCTGTTGGTAAACATTTCTGAAATTGTATTGAAAAAACACGAAGGCGGCGTTAGTTACAATTAGACCACGTCCCAAAAAGAAAAATGCAGCTCGCTGTAAGGATATCTTCAAGATAACTTATATTTACTGCCACCTATCATTCCGATCATACATTTTACCAACGCTTTTTTATGGTACGAAGGGTACTATGAACCATCGCATCGACACGATCTAGTTTTCATCCAACGCAACAGATGGCGCACTTGTCGACTTCGTGGTTTGTTGTCAGATCGGAACTTATATCAAACTTTTCAAAGACACGTCGTAGTGAAAAGTATTTAAGCACCGGTATGATTTCTATTCACGAAGGTACCCATGCTTTATTCCCACGGGCCACGGGGGTGTGGGGCGAGACTATAGTGTGCTCTAGTCTTATCTCATTACGGACCCCGAACTCTGCTGAGCTGCATCTTCTGAGTCCAACATCATGGCTATTCGTGACCCAGTATACACACACATTAATAGGATTTCTCTTTGACGACATGGCTAATTAATATTACCAGCCTAATAAAAGATGCCTCATTAACCTCCTACTTGACACTTACGAAAACTGAATGTAAAAAAAATCAAGTCTTAACAACTTGATATTATCATGTTCCCTTATTACAAAACCAACTCTCATGAAAATGGCGAGACTAGCATATGGAGCCGTGAATTTATGAGTATCTAGCTAATAATTAGCCTCTTTCTCATTAACATAGGAATAATTATAGAAATAGGAGCATTTAGTCCTCTTTGAAAATGGGTATTTTGTCAGCTATTCTCATTTGTTTATTAATTTGATACCGGTCGTTTGTTGGTATAAGCGGCTATTTCGGTTCTCGTGCCTATTTGATGAGATTGAAATGCGAGTGTTCGGTATTCGGAGTGTTTGGAGTTGCTTACTTAACTAAATAATCACGTTTTAACTATTATTATTACATTCTAAAACTTTCCTTAATATCATCTAGCTACAAACAACGACTGGAAAATCTAACCAATTTGGGTCTTCATCTCCAGCCGTTCACAAAAGAATGAATGGAAATACGAAATAGTTTTGTTAACCCACTGACCTCGTTGGAAATAGCAAAAATGTTTAGTATCAAAGTCACTTGAAAGTTGCTATGGCAACGTTTGATGTCAACGAAACCTGTGCTCTTTGTACTAATTTGGTCGAATGCTGGGTTCTTTCATTTATTTCTGTGGTAATTAGTGAGTAGGTAACTAAGTGAAGAACTGTTCGCAAATATCTCGCAAAAATGTCGGAGCAAATGAAGTATATTGTAAAAGAAGTAAATGCGACTTTAGGGAGAAACTATGATCTGATAAAATTCGACGCATTGAACGAGAAACAACTTTTGCAGTTGCTTGTGGATCTTCTAGTGAATTTCAATGCTGGAGAGAAGGCAAGTCATATTATGATTAAATATTAAGATTAAAGATTAGATATCACGCCTTCATAGGTACCTACCTATCCTAGAAGGTTGGCTAGTCACCTAGTTACCCGCTGCACTTTTTACGACACAGTGCAAGACTGAAATGATGTCGAACAGCGATCAAGTTCACAAACTGGCTGCTTATGGGAATTCCTTCAAGTAAGTAGGTAGGTACCTACCTAGGTTTTCTGATCAACCTAAAAATCGATAGGTACGACCTAAAATAATTACTCAATCAATTGTGCAATCATTGGACGAGGTTATAACCAATGACGAATAAGCTTTCAATTA
This sequence comes from Noctua janthina, assembly GCA_963576755.1. NCBI lineage: Eukaryota > Metazoa > Arthropoda > Insecta > Lepidoptera > Noctuidae > Noctua > Noctua janthina. The sequence goes on from OY755058.1 coordinate 8,316,607, forward strand.
ACAAATTGGTATTTGAGTTCACCTAGTTCACCTACCTATTTAACTAAATAAATAATTGTCTCCTATTATTAACTTCTCCCATTAGTCGCTGAAACATAAGAACCTAACCTGAATAATGTTAGCAATTTGTTTTAACTTAATTGAGATAGGTAGGTACTTGTCCGTCTATTCCTTACATTACTTGTTTTGGAACAATCTACTTAAGAAAACAATTTCGGCCCAAATATATTCTGCTGTAAATGAATACCTATGGGATACCTGGAGGATGAGGCCTCTAAGTTACTACATAGAATGCGAAGTGGGGTTTATACCTACTATATCTATGCGTTGCTATGAACTGTGGAACTAGGAGTGACGCCAGTGCTACATTTTTTTCACTCAACCTCCATTAAATCCCATGTATATTTATGTGGGACCGCGCAGAGCTCCACATCAGCTCTAACCAGCTTTCAACATCAAAAACTCAAAAACTCTATGGCATTATTATCACTAGAAACGGGATATTTACCATGTTTACTTTGAGTTCCCGATATAAATAATAATGATGATGATGATGATGCTGTGATAATAATGTTAGTGGCCATGATAGTTTAAAATCTTATAACTCTATGGCATTTATCCCAGAATTAAAAACAGCAAGTTTTACTTTTACAGTTGGACATAAACGAAGACGACTCTGAGACGGTGTCGCTACGGCTACTCGAGATGTTGGGCAGTGTGAAGTATCGTCCGCCAGTAGGTGTGGAGCCGACGCGGTTTAGAGCCCAGCTGTTAGCGGGCGATGCTAGGACTATACATCATGTTCTTCACTGGCTTCTGACCAACAAGGACCAGGTTAAGAATACGGCGTATCTGGCTAAGTAGGTATTTTAATACAGAACTTAGAGGATTTAAATTAAATGTCTCAATTAATCTTTTGAACGCCATTGTCACATATGCGTGACAAGCAAGCGCGTGCCCTGTACGCCAACGACACAAATATGTGACAAAAAATGTGCGGTGCACTACAACATGAAATAAACGGTATCAGGACACTAGCGCGAAAGACATTTGCGCGAAGGACACTTGCGCGAATCCACATGCGCGAAAAGACATATGCGCGCATGGACTTTTGGGCAATTAGACTTTTGCGCGAATGGACCTTTGGGCGCATAGACAGTTGCGCGCATAGACACTTGAGCGAATGGACTTATGCGCGACCGGACATTTACGCACAAAGACACATGCGCGAAAGGACTTATGCGCGAATGGTTAGGTTAGGTTAGCTGTAGAGTAAACATAACACTGAGGTTCTTCTAAATCGGAATCGATTGATTAACCTTTTTTTGTACAAGGTAACAAGAATGTTCTATACATTAATATACATTTGTCATAATAGACATTAAAACAACTGAATGACCTTAAAAATCGACATTAATGAAACCCAAAAGCTTGAACAGAGAGTAAAATTATTTTGAAACACGTTCAAAATCGATATTGTAAATCGATTAAACAATAATTATATCGTGCAACACTATTCATGGTAGATACGAAAAAAATAATTTGACATGTCACTCGGACAGTGTTGCCACTTCTCTCGCTCTATCTCATTGAAAATAAGAAATAATATGATGTTATGTTTACTCTACAGATTAACCGTAGCCAGTCGCGAGTAAATCTAGTCGCGGAAGTGTCCTTTTGCGCATAAGTTCATTTGCGCAAGTGTCCATTCGCGCAAGTATCTCTACGCGCAAAAGCCCATTCGCGCAAAAGTCTAATCGCCCAAAAGTCCATGCGCGCATATGTCTTTTCGCGCAAGTGGGTTCGTGGAAGTGTCCTTCGCGCATATGTCTTTCGCGCAAATGTCCCAGATCCGAAATAAACAATTACATAGTTGTTTGGAGTCCCTATTCTTTTTGTAGGTATTTAGAAGGGCAAGTGGAGGGCACGCGTGTGCATTTATGCTCTGGCGGTCAAAAGGATCAAGCTGGAGTCGTTGTTTTTATGAAGTTTCGTTCAAGGAGTTTTTTTTTTGTTAAAGTAGATAATTATAAATCTTGCTAGAGCTTAATGTACAAAAATCCCAGTCTAATGCTAGGCTAGGCAGAGATTGCAACAAAAGCTAATGAACATTTTGATTTTTATGATTATTAGGTAGTATTTACCTAAACCTTTCCTTACCTGGAAATATCCTAGTTGGTACATTTTTTTTTTTTTTAATATTGGTCGCTAAAGTACAAACAGAACAAATTCACATGTTTTCATTCATTCGTATCAACTGAACCTCGACCTTTCTATAGTGTTTATACAATATTTATTACTGACTATTCCAGCTCTGTGTCATAGCTATTTGCTATTATTTACCGAAAGCTGTTCGGGGCCATTCGGGAAAACGAATTAGGTACAGTTATGGATTAACTGATTTCGGTACGACCGAGTTAGGCATTACGTGACCAGACATAGAATGAACTGACCCTCCCTACCCGATATGTTCTTGGATCTAACGATTTTCCTCTTTTCGAATTAATTGATGTATAGCCAGTATAAGTACCTTATTGCATGTTAGTATACAAGGTGTAAACGGGCCCTTCACGAAGCCGTCAATCAAGCATTCTGTACATCAAACTAAGTAGGTAATTCTACGCAAAAAATATTGCTGGAAAACGATTTTTTTTTTGGTGAACAGTCACGTTTTAGTAGGACTTAATGTAACGTACTTAACACATTGTGCTGATAGATGCATTGAAATAGTACGGTTTCGTGGAGGTATGTAAAGTAAAGTTATAACATTAAAAACTTGTATTTAAAAAATAAACTTGTAAAAAAGTTGGAACTTTGAACGCCAATATCTCCGTAACTAGAAGGTCGTAATGACGGAGAGAACAAGTGTCTTTTGGCTTCGTTAAGGGTACTTTTACACTCATTATACTACAGCGACATTTCGACAGTTTTATTTAAGTCTCATATGATAGGGGCGAGTCTATTACGACCTGCCGGCTACGAGTTCAGGCTGCTACTGCAATAACTATAGAAAGTGCAGTGATATAAGTAGGTCAAACGAAAACCCATCCATTATGAAATAAACTTTCAAATAAAAGCCACTGGTCGAATGGTTTCCGATAAGGGGTAAACGAGCAGTTTCCTTTAGGTGTCGTAAAAGAGGATAAAGGATTACTTCTAGATCGCTGGCAGCAGTAATAAAGAGTAGTTACCTAAACTAACATCTCATTTCTAGGGACGTCGCAACACAAGAATAAACTATTATGCGAACCAATTTTACTGTAGTCTTCTATCGTATCGACACAAGCTATTAGTTTTTCTTATAGCTTAATATCGAAAAAAATCTCGTCCTCAGTAATACGACTGCGGGACAATGACAACAGTATTCTGAGGACAGTGGCGGAGAACATCTACCCTCGTATTCTGAGACGTTTTGTGGGGGTGATGAACGAGTGAAGTACGTTCCTTTCGCTTGTGCGTCGTCCACATGAAGCGAACTCAAATAATAAGTTTGAAATAACATATTTACTAACATTAATTATAAGAAATTTACTAACATCGTGGACCTGTGTTGTCAGAAATAAAGAATTTACTTATTTATTTATTATTAAAATCGTGTTTAAATTATTGTATTGTATTGTATAACGGGCTGGTGTCCGCAACTTCACGTCAAAGCGCGTATTTTGCGTGCGGGAACGTGTTAAAATTATAAATCTGTCTTTCGTTAACGTAGTCAGGTAAAAATATAGTCAGTATCTAAGGTTAACTTGCGGGGCTGACTGTCCAAGGTGCAGTGGACCTACCTAAGTGTCGTTAGTCCAAGAATCTATACACACTTATTGCTGCTCACCTCGTTTTGTTTGATATTCGCAAGAGCTACTTCTTGATATTCTGGGTTCGTTTCTCAGTTCGGGCAATGGGTTACTGAGTTTTTCCATCAGGATTTTCTTAGGACCAGTCCAGTTTGGATTTGTGTCCGGTTGATGGTAATAGGCTCGCACTGTATAGATAATTGACAAAACGTGGGTATAGTAGGTATAAGTACCTACACCTCTGCCTAACCCTTCGGGGAAATAGGTATGATGTTATGCAGGTTTGTGTGTTAACAAAAAAACAAAATTATAATGTCTTTTATTGAGTAAACAACACACTTTCAGATATTTAAAGTTGCCTGACATACCACCAGACGTAGCACGGAACAACACCGTCCAGGACCTCCTGGATCTTTACCAAAATCTTATAGACGAATTTAAGGAAGTCCACAAACGAACCAGATTGCTCCAAAAGGAGAATGCCTCGGAAATAATTAACGACATCAAGGAAATGGCGCTTGAGAGAGATATCGGTAAGTTCTCAGGGTATGATCAAAGAAACAACACTCATAAACTCAACATTAAATAAAATTTAAATTTTAAATTTTATTTTTCCAACAGTATTTCCAGATGACAGTATTTCATTTTTTTTTTAATTGCTATTATGACTTTGTTAATTATTTTATTATTTTTTTTATTTAATTTTTGTACTACATAATGTGTTGTGTTTTAATTTGATTTGAATGTTTAAATGCTACTATAACTGTGTTAGCTTAGTTATACATCTTATTACGCATGCTGTGGTCTCCTGTAAGTGAAGGAGTACACCTACGTAATACTTTTGTCGTCGATTATTTATTTCATGTGTTTGTGTATATCCTTTGTTGGAGATCCTAAATAAATAAATAAATAAACATCTAACATTTACTAAGTACAATCTTTCCTATCTTCACTAATATTTTTAAAGTTTTGACACTTGAAATTACTTTCTTAAATGTTAAAGTGCGCTATAAATGTGACCGATGAACTTTAAAGTCTCTTCTGTAACTGACATTGCAGTGATAAAGAGATTGGAAAACGTGCAAGTTAATTTAGTGGACGTAAATGACAAAGAGGAGCTTTTAAATATTAGTAGAGCTTTGCGAGTTCAGCAAGAAAAGGCTAAAGAACTGGAAAATCAGGTAAAAGAAAAACTTTTATATTTGGAGCAACTTTTGTTTGCTACTGTTTACTGCGTTCATTTTTCACAGGAATTTTTTTTCAGTTTGACGCCCAGCAATCACACTTAAAAATGGCGTCAGATCAATTGAAAAGATATCTGAATGTCATTCACGGGCAAAGTGCTACTCCGAAAACGGTAAATGACGTAATGAAACGTTTACAAGAAGAAGTTCAGGTAGTTTTCATTGAATTCTATTTTCATTTTATTCATTTTTAATATTAAGATGCTTAGTCTAATTGACGCAACAAATATGATTATAATTTTAGTTGAATAGTTATCTGGTGAAAGAAAAATTGCCTCAAGAGACTAGCAATCTACAAAAAGAGTTGAACATCATGCAGACGATAGCCGCTGAACAACATCCTACTCGCTCCGACTTAGTAGCGGTCCAGGACAAGGTGAAATCATTAATATTAATATTTAAAGTGATAAGGCAGTTAAATAATAATTAGAAAAGCTGAACAACATTAATTTTGGAGGTCGATTCGAACTTCAAAGGCGATAGGAGACCAAAGAAATGCTTTATACAAAGGCAAAATGTGGCAGTTGCCATGAACGAATTGTATTTATTTTGATATTCTGCCTTGATTGCCTCATCATCACCATTCCCTAGCCCTTATCCCAATTCATTTGGAGTCGGCGGAGCATATCTTCTTCTTCCATACTTCTCTATTACTCGTCATCTCATCAGACACCTCCTTTCTTGCCATATCATTCTTTACACAGTCCATCCATAGTTTCTTTGAAAGTATTGCACATTATAGTAAGTTTTGTTAAAAAAAAAAATATAGATAGCAGTAGTAAACGGTGAAATGGAGCATCTAGTGCAGCGCAAGTTAGCGTCAGCAGGGCCTCAAGAGGACAAGCTGGCACCTTTCAGACAGCAGGCTGCGGTCATAAGACGTAACAAAGAGGCTAGTGCGACTCGCGTTCATGAGCTTGCTGCCACTCTCAAAGACTATGAGGCTACACTGGCTGATCTACAGTCACAGGTACAACTAGTTAACTGCTATTACTACCTACATCATTCATTGGCAAAAGCTACATAAAGTACACACAAAGTACAGTAAAATTAAAAACCGACTATTGATACCTATTTTTATTTTTTGTCATGTAGGTACTTGCAATGAGCTCCCTTGTCTGTAATTTCGGTTGTTATAAATAATTAACGCCTTCCAATATTAAGGTGAGCTCGAAAAAGTAAGAGCCTAACATTACCTTTTATGCAATAAATTCGTGCCGAAATATCATTTCGCTGTCTGTATTACCTATGTGTATTTTTTCAATATACATATTTTCCCTCTAACGCTACCTGCGAACGTTGAGTAAAAATTGGATAGTATTTCTCAGTTTTTGGTAGAGTAGTGGTGAACATTGATCAGGATTTAATCGAAACCGAAGCCCGTTGTCGGAATGTTTCGAATACGACACGGCAATCAGATAAAACATTTTCCCCCATTTCAAATAATCGGTCATTATGTCGAGAAGCGGGAGTTTCCATTGAGATAATACGATATTTCCTTTGAGATCGATATAGAAGAAACGCTGTTGTCTGATTTATCATTTATCGTAATGGATGTTTTTATGTGACGTGGCGGACCTCCTGTATTTTCTTACACGCTTTCCCTTTTCGTTTCGCAACGTCATGTTTTCAATAAAAGTATTCCTTGAACATTTAATACTGATTTATTAAACATTTAGGTCAGACAACTCTTGGGAGATACAGTCCTCAGAGGCGAAGAATTAAAGAAATATGTTAATTCTCTACGTACAAAGAGCACTGTGTACAAAAGGCAAAGAGCCAATCTCTCTACGTTCAAGGTAAATACATTTTTCATTTAATACAATAGCTTGTTTATTCTTTACTGTTGCCGTCTATAATGTTGTTATTTATTTTGGTTTGGGTCACAGGTCGAGGCGGGTATCTTGGCTAGGACGATACATATCATAAGTGCTGCTGACCCAACTGTCGAAATGGCACTACTAAATCACAAGAAACTAAAAATAGAGGACGAAGAAACGATGGAAAAGATTCTCGATAAATCTACGGATCTAACCAAAAAGTCCTTGCATGATTTGTCTCAGGTTGGACATTTGTTTAAATATTTAGATACTGAAAGGATTATGAGTGGGTAAAAATAAGAAATCGGTATAGAGATCAACTCTTGGTCTTTAAAAGTGAACATAGCGTTTTATATATTAAAATCACTTGACTTTAATAGGTATTATAGGTATATATTATAGGTAAGGTAAACATTCACAACAACGCAGAACGGATGGCCGATGGGACCGGCAAGTTCTGGAGTGGCGACCGCGAACTGGAAGACGTTGCGTTGGAAGGCCTCCCACTAGGTGGACCGATAACCGATGATAAAAGGTTGCAGGGATCCGCTGGATGCGAGACGCACGGGACCGGTCAATGTGGCGACACTTGGGGGAGGCCTATCTCCAGCAGTGGACGTCTTTCGGCTGAAATGATGATGAATGATGATGAAGGTAAACATTTAATATCTCTTGCTAATAACCGTAATACAATTATAGCTCGTCGCTCAAACTGCCCAAAAGCTATCGCAAGTCCGACAAGAAATCCAGCCACTCGCTGACAATATAAAGCCTGTGAAGGAGGAGTTCCAAACAGTCCAACAACAATACGAACAGAAGAAAAGGGTTTACGAAGCCACATCCATCAACATAACCTCGCAAATGGAGCCTCTCAAGAATCAAGTAAAAGAGTTGACTGACCGGCTGAATAGCAAGGAGGATGAATGGAAAAACTTACGACAAAGAATCACAAAGGCGGAAAGTTTGCAAGAAGTCGTAATGTTTGAAATGAAAAATTCAATGCAGTCCCCGAGGAAGCCCTCCAAAATGGAGGCTTTGAAGAAAAAAGTTGCTGACACGGAACAAATTGTAAAGCGTTTAGAAGAGGTAGGCATAAGAGTACAATGTTTTATTTCTCGGAATGTAGATAGTGGAAAGTTTACTTACTGAAACAGGTTTACGTCATAGCATCATACGACAAGTTTATATCATTGATTGATTAATAATAACAGATAAAATATCTGATATACAAAACAGTTTATTCTTTCACAAAAATCTTACTTATCGCTTGTATCTGATAGATTTGCTCACATTATTCAATTTAAGCAATTCTATTTGTATCTGTGTTAATGAATGTTGATCTAGACAAATAATTTCAGGAGCAACAAGCCATCAGTTCTCGTCAGGGGGCTGTGGAGGAGCAGACGAAGTTGTGGGAGAACACTCTCCAGCTGTTGCGCTGTAAGATGCGCGCGCGCAGCGAGCCGGCCACGCGGCAGGGACGAATGCACATCACGCAGCACTCGCAGATGCTTACTCTTACTTAAGTGATCAAAATGCTATACAAGCATTGTATGGGATTTTTGCGTGTTCACACGTTCGTTTATTGCGAGATACAAACTTTTATATAATTGCACTGCTACATGTATTTACTAGCTGTAATGCGATCTTGTACCTACCTACCTCAATTTATAATAACAGAGTAAAAGCGCAAATCAAAACACGGCCACCCAGCCTTAAACTACATTTAATAAAAAGCGCTCTTTCAGCTTTAAGGTCGAAACGGGTCAAACATCGCTGTTTAAATACGTGTGAAAAATAATATCGTAAAGAATCGCAAAAACACTTGAATAAACTAATTTAACTTCACTTAATGTAGCATAAAGAGCATATCGATATTGTTATCTAAACTTTTACTGCACGTTCTTAAGATTGTAATAATTTTGTTTTTATCTTTAAGGTACAATTCCGAAAGACACCGCAGACCGCAAACCGCAGCAACTAATAGCAACGGCAGACCGCAGCGACACGACTGGTTTCTATGTAACTCAATGAAAACGCTTCTGTAAATAGTTTATTTATTTTAGGATCTCCAACAAAACATAACACATAGATAATAGACAACATATAGTGTCTTCGAGGTCATAAGGTCATTTGTAAGACAGCACGGCATGCATAATAAAATAAACAAACAAAAAAATAAAAATAAAGGACATAAATAAATAAAAACGCAACAAATTCAGATGCAATAATGATACAGAGTTACATAGAAAACGAGTCGTGCCGCTCTAGTTTGCGGTCTGCTGTCGTCGTCAGAATTGTACCTTAAGTAGTGTTTGGAGTAGGTACTTTTTTATGTCCATCAAAACTTCGTCTCAAGTGATTGAGTTTAGATATTGATGTAGTTAAAAACATGTCTATTAGGTTTTTCTTTGAGCATATAAAATTGCTAATAAAATTCTTTATAGAAGTAATCAGTGTTTGATTGATAGATATAAAAGTGTATTAATAACTTTCTTATGGACTATAAGAAAATTAATCTAGTGTCATTGCAATGTAATAAAGTTTTAATGACTTTGATTTTAATTAAAGATATGTTTCTTTACTGCGTTCCCCACAACAACACACGTATGTAGTACTAGCTGTGGGCCGCGACCTTCGTCCGCGTGACATTTTAGCCTATAACCTTCCTCGATAAATGGGCTATCCAGCACTAAAATAATTTTTCAAATCGAACCAGTAATTCCTGAGATTAGCGCGTTCAACCAGACAAACAAACTCTTCAGCTTTATAATACTAGTATAGATTTATAGGTAGTATTTCCCCATCTGTATTATTTCCTCATATGTATTATTTCCCCATAGGTAGTATTTCCCCATATGTATTATTTCCCCATAGGTAGTATTTCCCCATATGTATTATTTCCCCATAGGTATTATTTCCCCATAGGTAGTATTTCCCCATAGGTAGTATTTCCCCATATGTATTATTTCCCCATAGGTAGTATTTCCCCTATGTTGGATACAAGACAACTTGCATAACAGTTATATTTTGGTCCGGAAAACAACAAAATCCGCCAGAACAATTCAATGTTAACAAAGTTCAACATGCTCTATAGCCGTTATCAAGACACGCGGTATTTCATCAAAAACAGAAATGAATAATTTATAACTCGAGTTCAAAAAAGTCCATGTAAAGTTACTTATGACATTTCAGCGGCGTGTGGTGGAATGCAATGCATCGATGTCGGTATCATTTGCAATGCAGATGAATCCTGCATGTTGGTCGCGTGAAAGCCGCTCCAACCCAGGAATAGATAGGTAACGTATTTAAATGAAAGATGGGATGCGACACATGACATTAAAATGCTTTTAGTAATACTATTTTTTTCTTGGTGTAAATAATACAATTACCAGATAGGATAAAGGACTTGGTCTCTTTCTGTTTTACTTGCTCGATATAAATGACAAGATGTTACTATTTAAAGGGAAGTTCTGAGTACTTATACATTCATTTTATGTTTATATTATAGATAGTGATATAATGAAGAACATTATTCATAAAATAAATGGAAGTAAAGATAAAGTTTCCCGATAATTGTAATTGGTAATTAAGTTACCCAATTTGTTAACCACCGAAACATAACATGATTAATAATATAATTATGTGAAAACTCTATGCAAACACAAGTTTTAGAACAATAGCGTTGTGCCGAACGTCCCGTTAATTAAAAATCAAGACGAGCACATTATTCCATAGCACGTACCGCTCAAATTACTTTGTCATTAGGTAACACAGCCACTTAATTATATTACTCAAATATTTTATCGTAGACTTTTCTAATGATATACCTATAGGGCTTCGGTAGAACCAATATTGGACTAGGCCCCACAGAATAATTTTCGGCGATGTAATAAAGCAACTTCGATTATTTTATGATTCGCAAAACAATGGAACGTAAAGTTTGCCCTAAGTGTTCGGCAGTCTTGTCGAGCTTAATTACACACTTCGACGTGTGCAGAATTTTTGTTGTAGATACAAACGTTTTCTTGGTGGTGGTGATATAAGTTTTTGTTTTAGATCGCAAACTCATTACCCAGCTGTCAGCTGTCTAAAGTAGTTCAACTCCCGTTCAACTTGGTTGTAATGACTGACAGGAAAACGAAAGTTCGCTCCCGCTGATGGCCGTAGCAACCTGCCAACTCTGCTACGGCGTAGCGCTACGACGCTACGAGTCGGGAAGTCTCCAACTTTGTTCTGGTGCTACTGAAACTGATACATTACGTATCCTGGTACCTATTTGTTGGTTTTGTATGTGCGTGCAAGATTTATTTTATGGAGGTATATTAAACAAATTATTTTGAACAAAATACTACAACAAAACTAGCTTGATCCTTTCGATTTTAATGTTATCCAGTGTACGGCACAGTATTTATACTGTGAGTGTGGATAGAAATGTAAAAAAAGTAGTTGGTTTACAGTTTAAGCTGACAGTACATTTGTTCGCTGTGTATTCCTAGAAACTTAGAAAGCTTAGAAAATAAGGATAAATCCGCGTACATAGAGTAAGGGAAGCCTTGCGGGAGTTGTTTACGATATAATCAGTGAAATTAATGGCGTCGTTTATTACCATTATCCTGGCGGGATGAGGGCCGCTATGAGGGTCGCGGAGTCAATTTCTGGGATATACATAATGTTGGAGGATTTTATAATCATTATGAAACATGCTGGTTTCTTCGGAAGAATATGATATTAATTTAATTTTTAAATATATTCTTTTTTCTCGTTTTTTTTTAAAGACGTCGCCCCACACTAGACATTTCTCCTGTATCGTAGGTGCGTTTACAAACATCTAAATACACATACACAAACAGCCAGACCCGGAACAAATACCTGTAGATCATACAAATATTTGTTCCGTGCGGGGATCGAACCCACGACATGCAGTGCAGCAGCCAATTGCTCAGCCACTGCGCCAACCGTGCCGTCAAAATTTAATTCATGGTAGCTTAGGTTTTCGACCTCACAAAAATATACTTAAGATGTAATAATTAACAAATAAAAGTACAATCAATTTGAACCATTAAATAAAAAAAATATAACGTTAGCGTTGTACATAATGAAATAATTATGTAAAAAAAAAAAAAAAAATTAAAAAGCGTTTATTCGTGGTAACCTCCAATTACAAAAAAAAAAAATGTTACTTCTGCCAAACTGTAACTGTATAAGTGCGTGTCCAGCTAATTCAATGATTGGAACCAGTGAACAATTCCCGATGTATAGCACAGCTACATTTGAAACTCTTAACTAAATAACGCTTTTCTGAATTTTAAAACAGTTTCAATGGTCGTCAGTTTCATTCCACTCGTTTCGATTTATGTGAACAAATCCCTGGAAATCCGATTATGCAGCGGCGAACATTCTCTCGTCGAATAATATAGACTGTTGCTGAATTAAACTTAACAAACCGAGCAAATAGTTCAAAAAGTTTCATCGATTGTGGTATTGTGGTAACGGCCGCGACTTATATCCAAGTTTTATGTTGTGTGTTCGATTCCAGACACCATTTTCCTTTACGTAAACTATGGTGGAAAGAAATGTGGATGAACACCCCTGCTCTCAAAACAGTGAAGGAAAACATCGCGAGGAAACTGTCATGACCTAGAACCGAAATTTTGAAGATATAACGTCCACAAAACCGGAGTGAATCCGCGTAATGAATGACAGCTCACTCCCAGGGAGGAGGCTTGTTTCCCAACCGTGGGAACAAAATAGGCTGATTAAGCAATGAACTTTCTCGTTGGTCTAGTGATCGCAAGCGCGACTGTTGTCCATGAGGTCCTGGGTTCGATTCCCAGGTCGGGCAAAGTGTTATTGGAGTTTTCCATCAGGAATTTTTCAGTAGTAGCCTTGCAGTCCGGATTTGCGCCCGGTTGCTAGCAAAGGGCTCGCCCCCTATTACGTGGGGCATAAACATAACTGGCGAAATGTGGGTGTGCTATTAGGTACACCTCCGCCTAACCCTTCGCGATAACAGGCGTGATGTGTGTGTAAGCTATGTATTCAATATTTGTTAAAAATGAAAGATAATGGTGTATTTTTGATTGTTTAGAGTAAGAAGTTGAATCGAATCAACATAACAATATCAGTGTAAGATTACATTTCATTCCACAATAGGCTATACAGTACACAATCAACATGAAAGCATTATTTGCCAACGAAGCGATAAGAAAATTACGAGACGAGTCTGAGACATTGTGCCTACTTGATAATAATATCTGCGACAAATTCTAAAAGCTGAGTTTATGGACTCAAGTTTATTTTACTTTGATTGTATTATTACTTATCTTATTGTTTGTTAAGGAAGCGGTTGTTTATCTTAGGAATTAAATAACAGTCTGTCTTGAAGGATGGGTAAGAAAGAATATAAATAACTTTTTTTTTTGATTTTTCTTTTGATATAGAAAATTCATATGAAGATGCAACAGTGGAGCTCTGCCTACACAAACACACGTAAATATCACGCCTGTATTTTCCGAAGGAGTAGGCAGTATTGCACCTATAATAAATTTATATTTTCATTGTGATCGTTATGTCATATGAGATAGGGGGCGACCCTAATGGCCTTAACCGGGCACAAACCCAGATTCCGAGCTACTACTGTGACAACCCAGATAGAAAATTAAATTGGTAAGTATTACAAGTAGCTGTAGGCTTCTTATCCGACTTTCGAACCGAACCCAAGACCTTGCTCATTAGCCGCGCTGGTACTACAAGACCAACGGCGGGACACCAAGGAACTTCATTGTGGAAAATAAAAAACAACTTTTTGATTTATGAAAATCGTTTAGGTAATAAGTTTAAACCGAAAATATATAGCTTTTATTAAAACGAGCAGCTCATGTCTAATTTAGGAGAAAGGAAATCACCCAATTGTCGAGGGGAGCGGTGATGATTGATGTGCCGTTAACTTCGCGCCGAGAGGATATCGACGAGTATCACAACGAGGCCATCGAGATGTCCTCCAATATTTCAAAATGTTGAGTGGGTTATTCAGATCCTTTTGTTGGCACGATCCAATAAAATAGAAAAAAAAAAGAAATTGTATCATACTAAATAACGAACTACGAAGGCGCTCTTTTTCGGCGAGACCACGCGTTCGTTTTCGCCCGAAAGTTTTTAACAAGGTGAATGAAATATGAACGCGACGATGCGAATTTTTGCAACCGATCGCTTTGTTCAGGATGCGGGGAACAAAATTAACATAAAGACCACGTGTTCGCGCAACTATCGTTTTGGTTAGGACGTGGCTCAAGGCCCAAAAATTCCAATAGTTAAATAACTGAATGTACCTATTATATTCTTCTATATTGATATGACCCTGCCGTCTTATTAACTCATTTCCTAGGTGATGCAAAACATTTTCCAATCTATCTAAAGTAACTTAAGTTTACGGGTTTTTACATCATGAATAAATAGATACCAATCTATCGCCACGAAGATCTTGGCAAAAAACAGACTACATTTTCCGCTTTTTATACGACGCAAGTTTCAGGACTAACTAACCGAAACAATATAGTTTTTGTTCGTCAGTTGACGGAGGGACGAGGAACGAGAGTGATTCCGTACAAATATACACTCTTATATCATAAGATATTTTATGAGGGCAAAGATCTTGTTATTCTTGGATTTTTCCTTAACTAGGTATACCGATCTTGTTAAATCACAATAGGTAACAAGCTTTGTTAAAATATCGAATACACTTGAGAGATTTCCTCATAAAATACGCTCGTATAAATTACAGCACAGTTTCCTAAACACATAGGGGTTGCTACAACTGCAATCGTAAACTTCCATGAGTTGTATCTAGCAATAAGTTAGCTACATTATACTCCCTCCTATTTCCAAAAGTGCCGCGAGAATATTGTCTCTTATACTGTTTTATTTATTTCTTATAAAAATTACGGTAATATCGTAGTCTGTAGTTTTTGCCTACCGCAGAAAAAAGGTGTGCGTTTATATAAGGTCCCATTTAAATAGAAATCATTTAAACCACCAAAATAAGGACAATAAAAAAAAAATAAGAAAAACGCATTAGATACTTACAAGAAAAAAAATCAACTAGCGAAAATACACTAAAAATGTTGGTTACCCAATGATTTTAGGTCAATATAAAATCACTTTAATCAGTGTTTCTTTGCTTGGATATCTTTGGTTAAACGTAGTAACCGCTGTGTTAAAATTTATCCATCTATTTTAATGGGACCTATATGGACCCCATAAGTATTAAGAAAATAATGTTTTGTTTTTTACGCGCAAAACATGCACACCAAGAAAACCGAGTAAAATATTGTTGCATCACCGTGACTTGTCGAGAGCTTTGCTGTCACAAGTAAACAAGAAATATCTAGAGTGGTTTATTGCCCATATTGTTTGCTGCTAAAGGTTTAATATCCGCGCTCCCCACAGCTGGCAATCTGGCATATCCATTACACTCGCGACTCAAACCAACAGCTCGTGTGGTATATCCCGAGCCTTCGCAATCTCTCAGCATTCTGCTTCCGACTGTAATTGATTCTGTTTTCATGGATATAAGCTTCGTTTAACTCAAAAGGTTTGTTTCCAGCTTTTCGAACAAGTTTTTTCTTGTGATTAATTTTGTTGCGAGTTACAAAACAGTTTTTAACTTGTAAGGACGTTTCTCGTTTTATAGCGAGTTTGTTCTGCTTCTTGTTTATCGGGAGTTAAAGCTTTTTATGGAACTTTTCGTTTTAAATGGGACAAATAGTGCATGTTTTATTGGTGGTACTTTGTATTATTACGAACTATTTACCTGTGATTAAAGGTAAGAAGGTAACATAGATCATTATTACTTCGCTATCATCATCATCATTTCAGCCGAAAGACGTCCACTGCTGGACATAGGCCTTCCCTAAGTATCGCCACATTGACCGGTCCCGTGCGCTCGCTTCCAAGCGGCGGATCCCTGCAACCTTCACCAGGTCGACATTATGTTGGAGGCAAAGCTAAAGGCAAAATGACAGACATTTGGAACCAACACACGACACGAAACATGCAAATAAACAGATGAACTTTTTTGTTAGGTTATTTGATCCTTGTGTAACGACAGTCTTTGACAATATTATATACACCTAAGTGACTACTAAGTTTATTCTGTCAACTTAGATAAAAATATTCAATAGGTAATTCAACTCGACAGAGTTTCTCTCACGACAAAGTATCTAAGTGAAATCTAACTTAAGCAACAAAAAACACGAAACAATTTGTTAGACACTTAAAAAATGGATGCCTATGTGGATAAAATTGTTTCATCATAATTCATGAGACACAAAATAACAGGCTTAGTAACAACATCTAGGTATACACTATTTATAGATACCTACAAATAAATACCGGCAAAAATGCGTTTATTTGTTTTCTGCCTAAGCAGCTGAACTGGCTTAAGAAATAACAAAAGTTGGTGAAAATAAAAATAAAAAAACCTTTTCACGATGCCGCCCGCGCACATCGGTTTTGCGGCTACAACAAAACCTCAAAATCGTTAATCGCAATCCATTCCTCTAGTCTTTGGTGTACTTCAGTTTGTATTGTTTAGTTATATTTTTAAGTGTGTACGTATATATAATAATATAGAAAATAATCTCAAGACGCTAAATATGAGATATTTAAAATAAATTGTATGAATGGTTGTGTAGTTATAGTTTTTATAGTGTCAAAGACTTCTTTGATAATAGATGTTAAATATTCTTTTGAAAATTTTGCCCGTTTATTACTGTTAAGTAAAAACATGCTCTTTCTTTTTTTTGTATTTTACCATCTTTTTATACCATGTTTTTAAGTAAATAAATATTATTCTATTCTATTCTATTCTGTAGTCTAACTGTATGTAGCTAGTCAACGTTCGCTTCTTTCAAAGAAACGCTGACCTGTAATGCAATAGCGTCGCTAAAAATTTCCACCTAGATTTATACGATTTCAAATCCAATACGACAACTTGTAAATACAAATATCAAGTTGTGAGAGTTGCAGCACATTTTCTTATTAAACAGTTATCTTCACTACTTGAGACGATCGCTTTCGCAACAAAATAATTGTATATTTTTGCATAAGTATTTTCCTCGTTGAAATTCTTATCTTACTCATTCGATGACTTTAGAAGGCACAGCTACGATCTTTACATACCTCTAATTTCCTCGACTTCCATATGTTTCTTCAAAGCGGTTTTTAAATTGACTATTTTCGCTTTACTTTGAAATATGCTAGCTACACGCGGCTTCATTCGCATGATACTTTTCAACCCCGTGTTTTGTTTCGGGTGAATTTCGAAATATTTCTTGCTAGCGGACGTTGACGTCGTACGAGTACAGAGTGCAAAGCAGTGGGAGGCGTTTCGTGTTCGCAGTTTTATTTCGCAAGCTCAAATTATATCAGTTAAACTTAAGTGCATTTTTGTGATGCTTCGCCCATTTTTTTGGACTTTTATTAACGTTTTTACAAGGTTTTTTTAGCAAAGCGTGTTGAATAGACATCGTCTAATATTTTCTCAAAATGACTGTCGCTTTTTCTTACGAAACAATATTAGAAGAATATGGAAAAGTCATAAATATTTTCTTGCGTAAAAGTGTGGCAGAAATCCGAGAGTGGCAATCGAAACTCCAAATACTGGAAACCAAGCAATAGTTTTCATATTTTTTTATTTCTTCGGCTGTCACGTCTGATTTATCCTTATCGAAATATGCAAGCACAAAAGATAAGGAAACGGGGTGATGGTGGCAGGAAGGCGATGTGACATGGGTCGTATCGTATATAAGAGGTTCCAACGAGGAGCGCCGGCGCGGCGGGCACGGCGGCCCTAGTTCTCCTAATTAGAACTGTCTCTTTAATTGACTTGTAGACACCCTCTGATATTGTACTGTTATTACCTTTTGGGCACACAGTTATTGGCAATTTCCAACTTGTTAATAAAACTTAGTTCAACGAAAGAAGCCTATTCAGCAGCATTGAATTACTTTAGTGCCAATGTCAGCTGATCAGTAAATATGTTGAGATTTCGAAACTTGTTTATCCCTCGACCGATATTAAATAATCCCAACAAAACAAATAAATAAATGAGTAAGATTTATTCCTTTTAAGCAGCGGTACAGTTTGATTAGTTAGTTGGTTAGGTTTGTGCTGTTTCAGCGCACCGTGCGGAGTGTGCGGCTATACGTAACGGCTGCCAAGTCGCACAGTGCATGTAACCGGTAAAACTTTTGTTTTTATTGTTCGAACTTCTGGGTGGAGAGAATTTCTAATAAATGTATTACTTAGCTGGAATTTTATTTATTTGCTGAAAACTTGAGAAGACTCATGAAAGATAATTTTCGTTTTAATTGTTTAGTTTTCGCTTTATTAATTTGGTCAATGAATTTTTAGATTTAGAATAGGTTATCTACATATAAATTATCTCAGCAGTTTTTGGCTTATATTCTTTGCAGGTATATCTGTCCATTTCATCATGTAGTTCTTAACGTTCCTCAAAAGGCACTTTTGTCATAATACAATATTAGGTAGAGCGCCATATTAAATGTCTTAGCAAAATACGCGCGCTAATAGAAAGACGAGTAATTAATATTCGAGCAGAAAAATATTAATGTCTCATACTTTTATTAATGGGTCTGGAGGATGAGGAGGGGGGGGGGAGCTTTTAACTGAAACCCCCACAAGGCTATTTACAAGACGTGTGCTCAAAGTCAAAAAACGGTTCGTTAATTCTCAAATGATTACATTACAATATCGGAGGTCATTAGCCTTCATTACATGTTCGTGTTCACGAGGGCGAACCATTGTGGTTGGAGGACGTCGAATATTAACAAGATTTCTGGACTCCATCATCGCTTCCTGATTCCAAGAGGGTATGGAGGTAAATGAGACCTCCCCAAATGTGAGGGTTGCGTGTGAGCTGCTATTATTTCCGCCTCAAGCCTCACCTTGCTTGATACGGGAAGGTCGATGGAGAAACTTGCGAGTAAATTTGAGGTCGCGACCTTGCTATTCATAGGATATCGACTTTCCTATAGAGGTTGCTCGCCACTGTAACGTACAGGCGTACGCAAACCATAAGTGACAGGTAAAAGGACTCAACGTCAATTTTTCAACGACATTAAATGGCAAGGCATCTTGTAGCAATGTGATTCTTTGATTTTTTATGAGTAAATGTTATTTATTTGGAAAGAAAATTCGATGGAGAACAACAAAAAATGTTACTTCAAAGAAATTGGTGCTTTTTCTGTTTTTTAAATCTGTATATTTACGTAGATATTGAATGGGAAACTGGCTCGTCGGCCGGCTCAGCGTCGGGGGTCGGGTCTCTAAGAAAAGTTATGGGAGCGGCGACAGGCGGGCACGCTCTATTGTGTAGACGGCGGCGGCTCATTTGCACCCGTCAATTAACTGCAATTAACGGCGGTTACGCGCCATTTGCGACCTGGCTTTGTTACTTCCAAGATCAAAATAAAAATGTAATTTCACTTTTAAGCGGCAGCGTCCTTTTTCACTTTTTATTAAAGCTAAGTGTCCCTTCCACGTCAAGATTTTAACGAATTTTTAGTTAATGTAGCGGAAAAACCGATACGTTCGTATTTATAAAAGTTTAATAATATTAATAGGTGAATATATGCAGCGATTATAAGTTTAATAAAATTGCAATGAGTTTAATACCAGTGCATTTTACTTTGGTCAACGTGATTAAAGTTTTAATTATAATTTGGAAGTAGCGCTACCTGGCTTAGTGAGAGGAAATCGCACGAACAGCGTACTGCTATGTTACGAGCAAAATACTAAAACGGAAACTTTTAATAGGAGAACACAAGGAACTAGAGGATTTTGTTGTTCCCAGTTTTAACTTGAACTTTCAAATATTCCAGAGTGGTCATTAACGACTAATAATGACAACTGAGCTCACTCTAGTTAAATCGATTGTCGTAATCACACACTTATGCTCATCACCTGTACCTGTGTGCAGATAAGCTAAAGTATGAACGAACACACCTGGCAGACCTTGACAGATAAAGCTTAGAATCAGCTAAAGGAAGGAACAAAAAGGAAGGGTAACACCATCGTCCTAACTGCGAGATAAAAGGGAAAACTGTGGGATTTGAACCGTTTCCTTTTGGTTTTCCCCAGTAAAGGGTCTATGCTTATGGTCACTTCACAACACAAGAGGAGGATATTGATCGCAGTATGTTGTTTACAAAGTCAGGCTATTTGTAGCAATATTACAATACATAACATTGTAAAACCCATGGTGAGTAGGTAAGCAAAGGTGCACTGCGATCACGTTTTATTTAAAGATTTTTCTACTGTTCATAACAACTTTTAAAGTTCCGGCAACCCGTACGAACTTATTAAAGTTTGCACCTGTATTTTGTGCATTAAGAATACTAAATAGTGTCTCTCGGCGATTGGACATATTTTCTTGCTCTTTGGCGGAATTCCTGAGGGTGGCACTTAGTATGTTATCTACTGTCTAACTTATGCTTCTACCCAGACCCGTTACTTGGGACTGGATAATTTGCAAGTTATGACTAATTTGTTAGCTTGGGTCTTACCTGTAAAAACAAATGTGTGTGTTAATTAATAATAAATAAATAATAAATAAATAAACATCACGCCTGTAATTTCCGAAGGATTAGCAGAGGTGTACCTTATAGTACACCGTCTAAGACCCTAAAGTTTGTAACGAGAGCGGGACTATTGCCATAAACACACAAATTCCAGATGGACAAAGCCAATATCACTTTGCCCTACCTGGGTGTCGCCAGGATCTCATCTCTCAACGAGACATTTTTTTTTTTTTTTTATTTATTTAATGATATTATAGTACAGAGGTGTTGCTTAATTCTAAACTCGCCAAACTTTTACGTTTGATGGCGAGAAGAGCTCTTTTAACATAACAATGAACCACCTTACTTAAATACCTTATAAATTCTACTGTTATGGTTTAATCATGTCATAGTACATTTTGATATAAGTGTGGAAACCCTGTTACTGCATTCGAGGTGGAGTTAGCGTAAGTAAACAGCCCAATACGAAAAACAGAAAACACTAATACAAAACTGTGCTGAAATATGAAAAACAGAAAATTCAAATATTTCAAGTAGTTTTTTTACTTTTCATATCTGGAAAACGACTGAAGATCTTTGGTTCTTAATATAGTATTTCAGCTACTTATAGACAAGTTATTCAGGAGTACATTGTGACTGAGTTTGGTCCAGACGTCGCAGAAACTCGCAGCCAAATTTGGTCTTAACAAATTTGAAAATTTAATCAATGATTCTGCTGGTTAAGAAACTTAGTTCGTCGCCAGTTCGCTACACAGTCCTATCAGTTGGCCTGCAATGTCGTAAAATTTATTTGGTGCTGTTAAATTACATTTGAATTTAGCAGTCGATGCGAATGTATACTGCATATTTCTATACTCTACTTACTTTGATAAACCCTGGGACGAAGTTTTGGAAAACATTCGTTTTACACTATTTCTCAAACGAAAACTCTGAACTGTGTATGTATTTTTAAATAGTTATTTTACCAGTTCTTCAATATAAAAATACAAGAAATTTTAGTGCTGTTAAAGTTCATTTATTCGTCGCAAGAAGTAGATATACATTTAAAATATATAAATACAAGAGACTATCTATTAGAATTCACTAATTCTAATAGATAGTCTCTTGTATTTATATATTTAATTTTTAATATTTTTTTTTAGCTAATGGCTGGTATTTAATATCAATAGAATGCCTTCTATTGATATTAAATACCTATTATTATTAGCTTCTTCGCTGTTATATTCAAATAGGTAGGTAACTCTTACATTTTTCAGTTGCAATATTTTAATGCTTTTAATAAACTTATTCGATTGACTAGAGTTTACATATTTCATGTAAAATGAAGCTCATTTGTACAATTGCAACTATTTTAAAAATATAAATTATCATTTTAGGTTAATTTTCAAATGAAAGCGTTAACTTTTTAATAGAGTAAATTTTGTCTAAAACTTTGTAATTTTCATAGGTTATGAACCTACCTAATAATTTAGAAATCGGTTCGTGTACATCAATCGTCATTGTAGTTGACTACAGCGCATCGTTTAGAAAACTAAACAGATGATGTAAAAGCAAAAGTATCTTTTCAGCTGTTAGCTACAATATTTGTCTCTTTCTCTAATAAATCTTAATTTATTAGTCAGACTTTTCTTGTCTCTTTCATTGAAAAGGCTTTGCTGAATTTTAGATACATTTGAAATCCCTTTCAAAAGTACCTAAAACTTAACAGTGAAGTATTGGCTTTAATTACATTAGAATTACGATTTTCGAAAGACGAAAGGTTGTAAACTGCCATTGGAGAATCGAAAATGTTGGAAATAACAAACGAAGACTTTATATAATGTTATAAACGGTGTTAATCTGAGTAAAACGGAAAAATATATTTGTGGTTCCTCGAGTTTGTTACACTGTACCGTCTGATTAAAACAAAGCGCTGGTAGTTATTCATGTAGGTACACGCAGTAATTCCTAGGGTAGCGTGTACGCCGACGTATATTAAGTTAATCACGATATTCGCGACTCCGCTCTATTCACGCATTTGACAGAGAGTGGCAACATTACCGTTTAAATTAAATCCTATCTTGTAACCTTAATGCTCACGTTAAAACAGCAGCCGGCTTAACGAAGGTTTAGCTCGCCTAGTTCATAAAGTCAGATCTACTTTGTATCTAACCTCTGTGCCTAATGGAACGAGGGCCGTAAACTTGCAACCCTGGCAACAGAAGCGATATCTAAGTGCTTTTAGGCATTGTCGTTGCTAGTTTACAAAGTTTATGGAATGAAATATCGCATAGGTGAAGTTATAGTGGGATTTATAAAAGGGTGAGAACTTAAAGGGTTTATTTTTATACCCCCGTATAAAGCTTTTTACCTTGAAATATATTTATAGCCGAGTCGCCTATTGTTTAGTTGTTATAAATATACGATTATATTGAACTAATAAAACATTATTTACAAACGGGTGCATAGAGACCAATGAACTGGGCGGCCGTACATCTAGATTTATTAAGTGAAAGGACAGATGGAGCCGTGATAAAAATGATAAAAGATAGGGGTGTATTAGACACCGACATGTATTACGAGATTGAGACTGAGCGATTGGCCAATTTGGAGTCGTGACAGACCTTACGATGACGCACGAACTATACCGAACGTCATCCATCACCCGCCTAACGAATACTGGATATATGAGACGCATTACTGAAGCCGCCATGTATCCGGCATCGATTTCACTTGACATTTTAATTTTGATATGGGGTTTTTGAACCAGGGACGTTAGAGGGCGCTCCTTGCGTCACATGCAATTAGTTATGATAAGCGTCTGTTTTGATGCAGATTTCCATGAACATTTTGACTGAACAAATGCAATTTAAGGTTCAACGTGTCATTCTACAGAATCGTGTCGTTCTACCTACCTAAACATCACGCCTGTAATGCCCGAAGGGTTAGGCAGAGGTGCACCTAATATGTAGTACAACCACATTTCGCCAGTTGTTTTTAAGTGCCATGTAATAGAGGGCGAGCCTATTGCCATCAACTAGGCACAATTCCAAATTCCATGGCTCCTGTTGAGAAATTCGTAATAGAAAAACCCAATGACACTTTGCCCAACCTGGGAAACGAACCCAGGACCTTATGCGCAGCAGTCGTGCTTGCGACTACTGGACCAGCGAGCCAGTCTCGTTCTATGAATTGGAAAATGGAGAAAGAGCGTCTCAGTCGATGCCTTGTAGCCATTGTTTGTATAGCATAGACTGCCTTTCATCTGAAATCCCACTTGCACCTTATCCATTACAGATAGTCAGGTTTCGTTATACTTCACATGTATATTGATTCGCAATACATTCCTCAGCTATATTTACCAACTACGTATTGAATAGGTACGCCATTAAGATTCCGTCGCCGTGACTCCGCCTCGTAAAAGAGATTGCCGACGTGGATAGAATATCAGCGGCGGCGTACAATCACAAACCTACAGCCGTCATACGTATGCACATCGTGCCGCAGCGTTTTCCGATAAAGTGTTTAGACTTTTCAACATGCCGATTTTCTTGAATCGACGGCGGGGACATTTATTACTGAGCTTGCGGGAATTTATTCAGAAATTGATTTGAGATAAACGGATAATTTTGATGGTAACGCATTTTGATAGGTGACTTTTGTATCAACATACTTGATTATTCATATCCTTTTTCCTATGGTGTTGTCGTCGTAGGAACGTAGGTAGCTTTTTCATTTTGTTTACAATTTTATTTTCTAGTGCGAGCAGGGTTTGAACCTGCGACCTTCCGATTCAGTACACCGGATGTCTTAACCAATTAGACCATCGCACCCTGCTCACAGCTCTCGAAATTTAAAAAAAAAAAAAAAAATTCGAGAGCTGTGTAGAATTTTTCTTTCCATGTCAAAACAGCTATAGTTCCCTACGCAGGGTTTGCGTAAAAAAATATAAAAAAAAATATTTTGTGCTGTTTTTATGAACTCTGTGCTATACCCAAAACAATAAGTTTTAATAAAGTTTGCAACTTTATTTATGAACTAGCTGTAATTGGGCGAATTTAGTTCGCGTGAAATTGTTATAAAAAAATATGACTTCCGTTTTTGAATCGAATTTTGTTACCAATTTCAAGGATTTAATTTTTTTACACGGAACTCTTAATTCTTATTCTAAAATAAAAATAGCCCTTGTTAGACCTTATAACAGCTATCTGCCAGTTGAAGTCAAAATCGGTCCAGCCGTTTCGGAGATTAGCCGGAACAAACAGACAGAGAAAATTTAAAAAAATATTTTTGTTATAAGTGCCGTATATATTTTCAAATGCATTCAGTAAAAAGCTGTTATTTTGTGTGTAAGATCAAAATAACAGACACTTCAATTTTACTTATTCGTATGTATAGAAGTGCCATTCCATTACATTTTATAATATTCCTATCATTTTGCCTTGTTATTGTCATAATTATTTACTTTCAAGTAGGAACTTATGTTTGATCAGAATAATGAAAAAAGGGTAGCAAAAATAACCAACAAATCAAGAGTCGCAAATAGAGAGCAAAAGGTCACATCCATAATGCGTCCATTATACTTTTTCATTTTCGAGTTGGCAGGAAAAAAAACGTATGTATTTTCGTTGACTGCATAACAATACTGTTCCATTAGTACATAGGGAATACGGAACTGCCAAATGGATGTGGTTAATTGCCGTTGTGTGTACACACAACACAATCGAGAGCGCGGCGTATTGTCAGCAGCGGATCAACATTGAGCACCTTGCGGTAATAACTTGTGTACGACCTGCCTTTAGACCACAGCCTCCACTGTGTATTGATTTAGTGCCACTTCTGCACGCTTGTTAACAAAGAATTTCATTCCAAATATCATGCAAAAAGTTGAAAGCTCCTGACTCTAATTTCGGCCTATAATTTCATGAAAAAGCGGTTCTTTGTTATTACTCAGCAAAGCACCATTTTGGCAACCATTAAAGTCAATTTTCCATTTACGTGATCTAAATACAAATTAGTATCAGTTACATTTGTTACGTTACGTGTGTTGTTAGTACATACATCTGTATAATATACAACACTATTTTTAGTATATACGATACCTGAATATAGTTTGTGCAGAATAAGTAACTGAATCGATTCCAATAATTTTTAAACAATGTTATATTTTGCCCCAAAAATATTTAAAAAAGGTTACAAGTTGGACACCGAGCGACACTAAGTACCTATCGCAATCATTTAGGTACCTACTGCTAAATTATTATTATCAATAAGCTCAAGACGATGCTGGAGGCGCGCGCGCGCCAGCGCCGCGTGGTGACCCCGTTTTTGTGCGGACAACCAGGTAACAGAACAAGGTTATAACTTTGTGATTTTTCATGATACAGTTTTGAAGTTTTGTACATAGATTCTTTACATAAAAATACTAGACATGTGTTTCAGGTTTCGCATATACTAAAACTAATGTTGTATATAGGGTAGCGATACTTACTCATAAACACCTTATCTACATACCCAGTAATTGCGTTCGGGTCATGAACGCTAATATTATAGCACCTATAAAGACGGCTATGCTTGCACCAAATTGACGATTCCATGATTATTAATTACGCCTAACTAGACGTTGGTGCTTAGCAGACAAAATGGCAGTTTTGGAAGTATAAATAATTTCTGACGCGTGTCAAATTGTCCATCTTCTGTTACAATAACTTCGCAGTGCGTGGTTTGACAAGCCGCAGCTTAATCACGGATTTGTAATTCTAACTAGGGTTACACGTCCTCGCCTCGCTCGTTTTAATTACTAGCACAGACTTAGCTTTTTGGTTATTCACTTAGCCGCGTCTATGATTCAGTGTCAGTTAATCTGTATTCATGAAGTCTGACGATCAACCCTCGGAACTATTTTCTCAGCGCCACCAAAAAAGTAATATGAACACACAAACTTCTTTCTCGTATAATTTATGAGCTGACTTTGCATTATAATCCCTGGCTGATGGCGTAATAAATTGTGAGATCAATGTGCAATAAATCAAGATTAGAGCGGTTATCTTACCGTATCAGCAATAAATTGATAAAAACATAGTGGTACTACCTGTAGTACATAGATAAATACATGTATATACAAGTCAAATATCAGAGCTTTTATTTCTATTGAACGTTCTTTAGTACATTGACAGCATAATACGAATTTCAATGTTTATATCAAACTCCAGCTGTTGGAGTTCCCTGAGATTTGATCTTGACTCAAAGGCTTCTAACATTTCTGAACGACTAGTATTTCAAAGACATTTTCGCTTTATTTTCGTCTTATTGGTACGTTCCGAATCCATTTACTAGAATTTTCAGTAAAGTAAGAAGGCATGAATTTTATATTTTATTTTGCGGCGTCTTTTTTATTACCGATGTTTTTCAGAAAGATATCGTATGGCAACAATAATTTACATAAAGTACATTTTATTTGACAGCATGTTTTATTTTATTTTCTATCTACCATCAATAACAAAAGGTTAAAAGTTACTTGAGTAGGCGAACAGTTAGGGTGGGTGTGTTAGCGAGTATGTACATACGTAGATAGTGCACATAAAAAAATATTCATTACATTACGTATCTCTCTGATAAATAGCATTAATATTAAATGAAAAAAATACAATAAGATTAGCCTCCGGCAACAGCGTTAGTCATTACTCGTAGTGGAAAACAAAACATATAGGTACTCGAAATAATGAAAGGTTCCGTATGTCAGTGATTACTATAGAAATACGAAGTGTATTGTATGGACAATACATTATTAACACATTACATGACAAGTTCGGTTACAACAGTCTCTATTAGAGTTGTACCGTGGTAACACAAATGGGTACTTCTGTCCTAAATAGTATTGTTAGGGTCAATCTTAAGATTAGAGAGAGGTAAAGGAGACACATTACATTAACACATACGTACTCGTACACCGACCAAGTAAGTATATATATATATCTTACTATATAGTCCCAATATGTATTTATTTATTATAGATATAGATTGGAGCTAATATAAGAAACACATTTGCTCATAATGCAGGATTCGCGTCGATCAATCAGATCGCCGCTCATTCAGAACAGTATAAGGGCAAAGATTGCGGCTGCTGGCGAGGGTCACTAACTAAAAATAAATATTTAACCTCAAAGAAATGTTAGCCTATTTACCCAGGCTTATGTAATTCACAAATCCCACTCTTTTCCTTTATTATGTCGTGACCGTAAATGGGGATTGGTCTCTCTTTGTTACACGTACATAGTAGCCGAACGTTTTGTATTTCACTTTTTCTATATTCTCTAAGAGCGTTCGACAATTTATTTTATTGACATTGTATTTGTGGGTATTAACAGGTCCGCCTCTGTGGTTATACGTAAACGTTTTGTTTGTATTTATTTTGGACTTGGTATAATTATCTGTATTTTCCTCAAATAACAATATTTTCTTCTACTAAAGGGTGGCAAGCTGGCAAAATATTTGTTAGTAACACAAAAATATTTTTCATGGAAAACACCGCCATTTTTGTAGGGCTCACCATAATCCCATAAAACCTTTGATATATGCACACCAGCAGTATGATATCAAAAAAACAGGGGAAGTCGTAAAACGTGCCTAATTAAATTCTCATTTTACTGTAATCCTGTTATCAGCTACTTGACGTCGGTGACAAACACATGTAGGGGACTTGTGTCCTATACTGGATCATACTCATTGTACAATGTGACACGAAAACCGTCTTATGCGGTATTACAACCGTATTAGAGATCATTAGCATAAAGAGGTATATATCAATGTTGAAACAAGAGCTTTTCCTGAAAATTATTCAATTTGATTGAATATTTTAATGTTTATACAGTAAAAGCAATACGTGTGTAGATACATGCTTTTAACCTATCAAAAATATTTTGTTTCGAATACGCTTTATCAAAATTGTGATTGTTGGAGCATCAACAAAAAGGTCGTTACCAGAAGCTGATAACAAAAACACCAAACTGTATTTTCAGTACCCAAAAC
Organism: Noctua janthina; assembly: GCA_963576755.1. Classification (NCBI taxonomy): domain Eukaryota; kingdom Metazoa; phylum Arthropoda; class Insecta; order Lepidoptera; family Noctuidae; genus Noctua; species Noctua janthina. Next base: position 8,345,073 of record OY755058.1, read on the forward strand.
GGAATTTATATTGTATCGCTACAATATAAATTCCACTAATAGCTAGGTGGAATGATGTTACAATAACAGTTACGCTTGTGTTTACTACGTCGGTCCGACGCAAAGGATCTATCGGAATTCCCTAACAACACACATCGTGATAATCTAATAGATACCGAGCCAATTGTGAGGGGATCCTGCCCTCCCGTCTCCTATCATCTTGTGGTTTGTTACAGTCGGCAACGAAACTAGGTTACGCTATCCGAATCTTTAACAGAGATTTATGAATGAAAACTTCCCATCGCATTATTGTTATAAAAATGCCGTGGGATTTGCAACAAATATATATTTTATAATATAGAAAATACTTTGAAGACCTATAAATCAAAATTTATATTAGACTATAAGGAGGGTTACCTAATGATGTTAACAAATGAATTAAAAAATAAATCAAGATTCGAGATGACCAGCGACATCTTTCGCAGACCGTACCACCGTACTGTACGCTACTACCCAATCTGATAAAGGTATGTTAACGTTATACCTAAGTAAACATGTAACTGAATTGCAGATGACGTGACGTCAATTTGCATAAAATGTTGGTACCGCTTAGGAAACACGTTTGTTATTTAATTACGTACGTCGGAACGTCGCGTCGGTGTAAATCAGCGAGGGATGTAGGGTTGCTAACTCGGTTTTAAATTCAGTTTTCGCTGACGCGTTTCCAGTTAAATGCCAACTCATTGTTATACACATGTATAATACTAGATGTGCCACCAGCTCCGATCGTGTGGTAAGGGCCGGAGCGCATGGGTGGCCCGCGATGAATTAATTTTATTTCGTTTTTAAAAATTTGCCGTCAGTAGCTGTATTTTTCTTTATAAAATAATTAAAAAAAATAAGAGCCTGGAACATTCTTTTTACCAACTTATAATGTAACGGTTATAATTTGGTCATCATCATTTCAGCCGAAAGACGTTCACTGCTGGACATAGGCCTCCCCCAAGTGTCGCCACATTGACCGATCCCGTGCGTCTCGCATCCAGCGGATCCCCGCAACCTTTACCAGGTCGTCGGGTTATAATTTGGTAAAAATCGTCAATACAACTTTGTTAGTTCAAATTAATTGATTGAATGACTATTCCGTGTAACCATGACACTTGAAACCAAAATTCTTATTACGAGAGACCTCAACCTAGCTTGAGAAAATGTAAGGAAACACCGTGTCTCTATTTTAAGACACCATGTTTCCTTATAGTTCATCAGAATCCCGTGAGACACAAGCTTTACTTCGCCACGTGCAACGATACATAAGTTTCGTTTTGATTATCTATAAGGAGAAGTTATGTTTGCAAGCTCCTCTACTCTCTTTGTTACGAAAAGTGAAATTAAATTTGATTGCATCATACGAATAAAGAGATGAAATTATAAATACAAACTCACTCTTATTATTTTGCTGATTGTATCTATGTAGGTTTATTTACATGCATATATGTATAGGGTGACTGGTAATTAGTGACCGATACTTAGACACACGCGCACCTGTGACTTATCAGCTGTTAGCTCCGTGACACCAATCTGTCACATTACTATCGTACCGTGCATCAGTGGGTAGGCAGAGTCACGCGGTTAACAGCTGATAGGTCAAAGGCGCGCGCGCGCGAATTTCATACGGCTGTTGTGTTATTAGGATAAAAGTGAATGAGTATAAAAAAAAGTTTCTTTGGGAAAGTTTTTTGTTATCATGAGTCACGTGTTTAAGTATCAGTCACTAATTACCAGTCACCCTATATAATAGTAATAGTGATATCATACTAGCTTGCAAGGTTGTATACTCAAAACGCAGCTTATACCTATTTCAACCTATGTCGTTTCCCCTTTTCTTCTTTCTAATTTATTCTCATAAGTAATCTTCATAACTAGTTTAGGTGTTATGTTTTGTGAAACGTTTTGCAGATACCAGTCCTCTTTTCTAGTCTCTCTTATTATTATTAGATTTCTATTTTTAGAAAATAATTTTTTCTTTTCTTTTTTTAAAAAACGTTGCCCCACACTAGGAATTACTCCTGTATCGTGGGTGCGTTTACAAACATTTAAATTCACATACACAAACAGCCAGACCCGGAACAACTACCTGTAGGCCATACAAATATTTGTTCTGTGCGGGAATCGAACCCGCGACACGAAGCCCAGCAGTCAATCACTCAGCCACTGCGCCAACCGTGCCGTCAAATTCAATTTGAGATAAGGGCAGGGGAATGGATTCCTATTTTTTTAAATCACAGGAAATGGGGGGGGGGGGGGTTAGGTTCATAGACACCATCATCCCAGCCAAACCTTTTCCTAACTATGTTGGGGTCCGGATGCAGCCGAATACCAGTAGTTTACATGGAGCGACTGCCTATCTGACCGTCACAACCCAGCAGTAGCGAAAGGTACAATTTTTGTAAGAGGTAAGCCGGAGTACATATCTTTAGTGTGATTATATTATTTGTCTATAGAATACTGACTGTGCCATTTTTTAAAGGGAAGCCGGTAGGAATGGAGTTGTATGGAACCTTCGCCACCGCAACCCAGTTAGTAATGGGTAATACGATTCCCTCTGGTAAGACTGGTTGACTTTCAGGCCATTGACTACTTGTAACGAATGTCAAAGATCTACAATTAACAGCCGGGACCAACGGCTTAACGTGCTTTCCGAGGCACGGAGGAAACTCGGTATGTAATTGGTGGTCACCCATCCGCGGACTAACCTAGGCAAGCGCGGCTTAACCTGAAGATCACCCGAGCGGCTGTTATTAGCCACGAGATCTAGTTTCATAGATATAAAGGACTTAAAATAATTTTGAGCGGTGATTTATAAATTCATTGCGCACTATGTTCGATTTTAATGTTTGGCGATCGATTTAGCTTGATCTTATGGGCTATAACTTTATATTTAATAACTCTGAAATGAAGTTTTTATATCACTCTTTTATATGCCATTTCCTTTTACTTTTCTCAAGTGAATATTGAAAGTCTTATAGGGATAGATTCTTGTTCCGAACAAAATCGATTTTCATCCCGTTTGTGTTTAACTTTCATTTTACTTTTGAAATTCTATTAGCCATTCGTTTATTCAACTAATCCCAGGGTTAAAAGACACCTGGTCTGCATTTCTAGGGTTACGTAAAACCTAAGTTAGAGCACTATTTTGATTGTGATAAAATTCATGGAAAAGTAATTCAACTGAGCTATTAAAAATTAAAGTTAGAATTTAGGTTCACGGAGTACTTAGTCATAACTAAATAATACGAAAACTGTTATTGTTTTCGAAATATTAACGTAGCTACTATTTAATAAACCAACTTTTGAGTGCGGTTAATAAAATGTCGCCATATTGTTTAGATTGTTGTCGGGAACTCGTATTTATTCGAATAAAAGGTGCAGAACTCGTGAGACCAACTGAAACTATTCGCTTTTGTTTAAATTCATATCTATTAAACAAGCAACAACTCCAGAATGTAATATAGGTAGGTCGGTATACATATTATCATAATCTAAGATCATTCTGGTAATGAGATAACTGAAACTGTAGTTACATATTAATTAATCTGTAATCAATCAAAATACCGTAATTGTCATTAACTAAACACTAATGTTGATAGATCTATAATTAAGAATGCAATTAATTATAAAAGGCGTCATACCAAAGGTTACAAATGTGGGACGTATGACACTATACAGGGTTTGCGGGAATTCCACCCAACTGCCTTTTGAAGGTGGGTAATGTTTTCTTATTTGTTTTCTTTCTTAGTTGTTATTGAACCGACTTATATAGACATAAAACAGCTTTATAAATAATTGTGTGTCAATCTTTATGAAGCATAAGCATAGCATAGCATAATCAGCCTTAATAGGCTGATTATGCTATGTTCCCACTGCTGGGACGCAGGCCTCCTCTCTATGAGAGGGAATGGGCTAGAATCCACCACGCGGGCCCAGTGCGGGTTCCTAGATGTCACATGTCTTCAAGAATTTTTGGTACTAGGACATGCCGGTTTCCACACGATGTTTTCCACCGTTTTGAGAGCAGCGGTGATGAAATAACTTACACAAAGTAAAGCGCCTGGCCGGGTTCGAACCCACGACTCGTCTTCGTCTTCGTCTTTATGAAGATTGACACACAATTGATCTGAAAACCTTTGTCGGAAATAAGACTCGTTCCTATTGTCTCTTTCGTTTATTCTTATCGTGTAGTCTTTAATCTTTTAAGCTTTGTTAAATAAATGTACGTAGTATGTTTATGTAGTCGTACTTCGGATACAGTTGGCGACAGTTACTCGTAGAAATAAAGGTGCTATCTTGAAATTTATTGGTGCAACCGTCCCATTTTATAGCTGATCTAAACGGGTCCAGAGTTTTAGCACGTCGTCGTCTGTAGCACCCGAGATCTGGTCGTTTTTAAGTAAAGAAGTACGTGCAGACGTGTTGCAAACTGGAACAATGGCTTGACGTACTTTTTGTACCAATAACCATCTTCTGTGACAATCCCGGAAATAAATCGGACATTCCGACGATCTGGACTCATTCTTAACGGATCGGTCGGAGAAGGCAAATTGTAAACAAAATTGGAAAGCAGCCCAGCAGTGGGACAGAGTAGGCTGATATAAAAACCGGATCTTGTAGATGTCATAAAAGGCGACTAGGTTTTTCATATCTGGTACTTATTCATGTAATTGTGAATCCCTAGTAAGCCCCTATTTAATTGAAGTCACCGTAGTACGCGTTCTTTTCCATACCATTCACATCAGGCGAGTTGCAGCTAAACGCAAGCCTGTCTACACTATGCCTCCATTATTTAAACCATATCGTCTGTCAGACAGTCCATCCACCGTCTGCTTAATCTACACCTGCTTGCTCTTCATCCACAATCCACATTCATCCTCAAAAGATTCCTAGTTTCCTCATTCCTTCGCATCAGATGTCCTTTTTATGCATCATAGTTTTTGTAACAGTTTAATACATCTAACACTGTGTCCAAAAAACGGAGGAATTTTTTCAAGGAATAAAAAAAGCGTCATATTATTATGACACATGCTCTTGTTCAAGTGACGTTGACAGCCCATCATGATACACGTTATTCGTCCAGACACGAGGTATCGTGATAAATTGTTTAGTGCTATTGATAGCTTAATTGCTCCATTTGTAATGTGATATCGATGGCTCGGTCTCTTGTATCGGTCAGTGCTAATGTCACTGCCGATGGGCGTGAATAGTTTCAGCTTTCAGAGTGTTATACTGGACTGTCTGTTAATGATTTCTTCGAGAATATTCTCTTCTCGGCACCTCTTAAGGCCGCAGTTGCCTGTACAGTCAAACTGACCAGGCCTGCAATAACGTGTGTAGGAGAAAACTGTACAGCTATCCTTGTAATGGAAGTTGGTTTTTGCATGAAGGTTTTTCATGCACATTTAAAACTGTCAGGCATAACCAATGGCGTCTATGGCGGGCTTTATTCTTCTTAATTCAGGTCCTTAGAGCAAGTGCCCGAAGGGCCAATATGTTATTTTATTTTATTGTGTATGAGTGGCTTACAGCTAGCAATACAAAAATTAATAGCGAAGCAAACAACGACAAGTCATTTACAAGCCTCCACAGTTAGCAATAAACTATTGTTGCACAAAGTAATATACATATACGTAACGTTCGTACGTACGTACGTATAGTAATATACGTATATTAGTAGTATATTACTAATTTAATGTAAAATGTTAAATTAGAATATTCAAGAAGTGAACTAGAATAGACTTCTAATGTAGTAATTGGGTATAGGTATACGACGAAATGATTGAAAAAAAATGACTTCTACATAATTCATGATATCGTACACAGTCTCTATTAGAATTAAAATATTGCTATAGAAACTATAGCAATATTTTGATTCTATCTGTAGTTAGATAGAAAATATAATATTAAGGATTTTGGTTAGGAACACTAAGGTAACAATTAAGAACAACCCTGGTACGCGGTATAATTAGGCCATTTTGTTCGAATTAAAAAATTTGATCGCTGTTCATAGGTCGCAAGACTCGCCTTTTGGTATTGAAAGTACATTGAAACTTGATATGTCATTGAACTACTAAAAGGTACTCAATAAGTAAAACAACTTTGCCTACTCCTTCGGGGTTTTCAGGCGTATAGCATTATGTTAAACTCACTTAAAATATTTTAACACCTCATCCCCTGTGGGTAACAGGACCGATCGAATGACATCGTGGTGAACGTTCGGTATATCGCCTCCGTGATGGAAACGTGGCCAGAGCGCTAAATGGTGAGCATTTTTGCTCAACACATGCTCAGAATTCATTAACAGGCTTTTGCAGTGAATAGCTACGACTTCATCCAGTGTCGACGAACCCGGAAACAAATGCCAAATAGAAAGTCTGAGAAAATGAGGAAAATCTGCTGAAACCGGATTTATTATATTCGCTTGGTGGTTGAACTAACAAACTGATTGAAACTCAAAATGTTTTCTTATATTCGTGGAAGCACACAATTCACCTGGAGGGATTATTCCCGGAATCTGAAACAGTTTAAAATGTGGTAAAATAAATAGACTCTGGTTTATGAAAACCATTTTAATAAATTGTTTTAAAAATATGGATGTTATTGTTTCATATTTTGACCCTCAGCAGTAACAGATTGTTTTTGGAGAGATTTTTGAAAATCTGTTGAAGAAGATGTGTCTGTGGAACGTGGATTATGCAAAAGTAAGAATCGTAGCAGTTGTCCTTTTGTGGTGACTGCTTATCCCCATGAAAAAAGGCTTGAGTATAAAGGGTGTAAATAGACCCTTAACATAACCGAAAGGCACTTGTTCTCCCCGCCTTTGCGATATTTTTTTTTGTTCTAGACCATACCTGGAAACCTTCTAGTTAAGGAGATCAAAGTTCCAACTTTTTCACAAGTTTTTTTTTTTTAAATACGTGTTTTAAATGTAAGATTTTTACTTTAAACACCTCTACGACCCCCGTACTATTCAATCCATCCATCAGCACAATGCTTTGAGTGCTTTCCACCGAGTTCTACCGTAAAGCGTGATTTTTCACCCCAAAAAAAAAGTCGATTTCCAGCAATAATTATTGCGTAAAGTTATTTAGTTTGATATACAGAATGCTTGGTTGACGGCTATGTGAAGGGTCTGTTTACACCCTGTATACGTGTACTGTTAGTCAACTAAATTGCGTGTAACGTGTCTTACATCGCCTTACAGTATCGATTCACAACGATCAATTTCGTGTCCAGCAGTCCAGATTAATGTTATTTTTCTACAAGGTTACAGCGACATTACTCACAGTCGCCGGCTGTAAGCTGACCGAAGGCGATCGAAGTAAGATGAACGCTGTAGTTCAAATAAGCGCAATTTTCATCCATTATTACTAGCTTTCGTTGGATACAGGCGGAAACATAAGGCTCGGTGATTGATAAACCCGTTTACGTCCATAAGCAGTAGAAAGTTGGAAAACCAATCAAGATTGTGTTATGTATAGAAAATTGATAATTGTGATCTGAACCATATCCTTGTCTAGTGCATACAGACTGGTAACAAAATAGGGTTGTAAGTGTCAATCAAATTTTGGAGGCGATAATCCTCGCGCTCCTGCACGAATGGCGCGCGGAGGCACTACGTCGGGAGGAAACTCCGCTGCCGCGGCAAATTGCCGCTCAGCGGACAGACCTCCGGCGTGATCTCATGGCAACATGGAGAGAGCGACTGTCGCAACCCCGTGCAGGGCACGCCATTATTGTGGCGATAAGCCCCCTCTTTGAGGAGTGGCTAGAGAGGCGCCACGGCGCCCTCACCTACCGCCTGACGCAGGTCCTTACCGGACACGGTTGTTTCGAGAGGTTCCTGCACCGAATCGGGCGGGAGGAAACGCCCGGGTGTTTCCACTGCGAGGACCGTCCGGAGGATACGGCCTTGTCCTCGTAGCGGCTATTGGCGGCGGCGAAATCTCGCGTCCGGCCCTGGTTCAAGCTATGGTCCGGAGCGAGAGGGAATGGGAAGCCGTCACCTCCTTCTGCGAAGCAGTCATGGTAGTGAAGGAGGTGGCGGGACGAGAGGGAAAGAACCTCACGTACCAGCCGCCACGGGAGACGCCCTGGTCGTCGGGTTTCACGTGGTGGCTCCCACCTAGTAGGGGTACGCATGGGCCGATGCCTGCCAGGGCTGCGGGACTGTTCGAAAAAAGCGTCAATCAAATTTCGAAATCACTTTGCAATAAGCGTCACTGAAAACGCAATCACACTCTGAATATTCACAGCAAATTCACGTCCAGTAGCTAGCAGCTAAGAATGCGCAGTGCCTATAAAAGTGTTCTATGTTTATCGCCAAAGATTTGCTCACTGAAAAAGATATAAATAGCATTAGGGGTCCCGGGCCTCGAACCACTATTTACATTGTATATTTTATAAATCCAGTACCTAAGCATACGTCTACGTACATTTACATTTGTTGGCATTTCGCATCGCACCCAGACGGGGATTAGTGCGGACTTCATTTAAATAGTTTCCATACATCGCGTATGTTACACGTCCCTGAATATAGTTACACGAAATTTTGTTTGTTTGTACGAGATAAATGTAATGTAATGGAATTCAAGTTTCGAAGTGCTATAAATACATGTCTTGTATAGTCAACCCCCGTAATTGCTTTACCACTTTTGACAACTAAAATTACTAGATTAGGTTGAAACTATTATACTTTTAAAAATACATATAGACCTTGTCGTCTTATTCTTCTTTATCGTGTGGTTAGTGCCTAACCTGGTGTCAGAGTTTATATGCCGCCCATGGGCCTCTGGCTTGGCTTTACATGCCATCAAGAAATAATAGAATATCTCTCAGATCTTGCAGACGTCTTGTAACTGCAATAAGTGATATTCAAGCTTAGGATGGTAAAACAATTGTTAAGCAAATGTTGATTAAAAATAAACTTACAAAAGTAAATGCACTTTAAATCCAGCTAAAGTCCGATATTGATTAAACTGTACTATGCGGTGACAGGTTGGTATTCATTATTTATTCTTTTATTCAGTACTTAGATTTACAACAAAGTCGTACTTTTGTTTTCGACTCCAGATCGAAGGAGCTGAACCATTGTTTTCTTATTTACCAAGTCGAGTGTAAAATAGTTCTGAGTATTTTTAAAAGAAAGGTAATAAGTCCTTGAACTTTGGAGGGCATTGTACTTTAGAAGTACTAACTTCAGTTTTTAACAATTTCATCTCAGAAAATGAATATTAAATATTTCATATTTAATTTGCTCACCACACCCCACTGAATAATGTTATTATTCGACGTACTTATTTAATTAATCGGTAACTGACTGACGTCATAGCTCTCAAAGGTTTCGACTTTGTTAAGCCGAAGAACATCGTAGTACATCTAAGCATGTGAGAGTGGAAAGTCTAGTTTTATTATATTCGGGGGTAGTTAGTGAGGGAAGCGGTGGCACACGAGGGCCCGCCCTTTGCCACCATTAACCCGCGTCCATTAAGTAATGGGCCCCTAATGGTGCTCTCAGCAAACACCGTCTTGGTTTAGCTCAACTTTACATGCATTTAGCTCCGACGTCTCAACTTACGTCTTTTCTCATACAGATAAAGTGGAGACTTACATTCTTATTCCACGAGTGTATGCAAATGTAACATGCGATGCAGCCAATTATTTATAAGTCGGAGGAAATTTTATAAGGCTCCGCGAAATAAAAGTATCATGAAACAGTATGCTAAGTTATTCCTTGCTCCATTGTTAATGAAACTAGGTACAGCCAAGAAGGATAACTTTGAAACGTAACTTTCAGTTAAAACAACTAAGTTTCTGTTTCACCAAACGAACTGCCTTCATGCACCGAACAGAAGACCGCTTTTGTTCTCTTCTAATTATTCCAGCGTTCTAAGTTCTGCATTTACTTTTAAATCAGTTAAAATTGTAAACGCAGTATTAATAGCGATAAAACATTTCAGGAATTGTCTTGGACATCTTATAAAATTACCAAAGAAAAGATAAAATGGAAGAAACGAAACAGCTCAAGCTGTTTCGCAATTAAAACCTTTTCAGTGAGTGCGATGGATATGAATTGTTCACGAGCAGTTCCTTGCTGGGGCGCGCCCCCCCCGTGCCTGCCCCCTCGCGTCTGCCTCGTCGTCGTCGGCTTGGCTCAGTTCCGCGCCAAGGACTCTTGAAATGCCCCAGTTCTAAGCAAAAAGAGTATTTCACTTTTGTGCAGGATTGACATCTTAATGTAGTGCACACACATCCGCTGCGCCACTGCACACTGAAAAAGCTTACAATGAATAGATTTTTGGAAATATATTGGGAGATAAAGTTTTATAGACAAAAGCTGAATATTATATTCATGTAAAGTTTAGAGAGTATTGAAGCAATTTTGCTTCATATTAATTCTGACTTATGAAACTTTTCGTTGCATATTTTAGTGAGAGTGTTACCTATGAATTCTGTCAGTCAGTGGACAGCTTTTGTAGTGACCTTGTCACGGCGGCGAGGGTGTCGGTGACTCGGTGCGGGCCGCGTCGCCGTGTCCGGCGCGGGCGCTTGATTAATGAACACTGCATTATTCGCACGATAGCGATCAATCAATCACGCCTAACCTGTTGCCGGCGAGCTCCTCGCACTATTAAATAACTATCATTGTTATCTTGTTAGTAATTGTTTGAGCGCAGGTGCTCCTGGGGTTCGCTTGACAGCTAACAATTACCGACCTAAGTGGCAATCGCCTTTTTATTAATGTGATGGAAAAGCTGTTATGATATTTACGACGCAATGAAAATGCGATTCCTTTGTCGCAACTATTTATTTATTAAAAGGCACCGTGAGCATCGTTACAACAGCGGCACAAAGCCAAGATAAACAATACAACTTGAATGCCACTGCACATCGGTAAAATTACTTTTTAAATCTCTGCCTTCTCAACATTATTCTTCTGCGGAGATTCAATTTTATTTTACAAAACGTTGAAAATGGCTTGCAACGAGAGCGGTCAGGATTGGCACTCCGCCACGTTTCAGTGTAACTGTTACACAAACATAACTTTCTGTCGATGTAACGAACACTTAGTGATCCATGACCCTGTTTTTCGTTGAATCTTCTTATTTATTAATAAAGGTTTGCCAATTGCAATCTGAGCAATATTTCTTAAGTAAACTAGTAAAGGTAACAATTAGTCTTGGTAAATGTACATAATTCGTGTAGGTATAAGGTTCTGCCATGCGAGCCAGTAGTTTATGTGCAACATATACCATAATTAACTATAATGAAATCATTTCATATGCAAATGAATGTTCAGTATGTTGTCATGTTAGTAATCGCGGGTAACATCTATGCATGTTTGCGCGATCACATAAATTAAGTGCTCCAACGTAACTGTGGGAAACACGCCTACTGTACACATACATACATTTTGTTATATAATTAACTGTTAGTGCTGTAGTTAATCACCATTGCCTGTCACGCGACACTTCCGTCATCGTTTTTGAATCACATCCATTTTTTTTTTTTTTTTTTTGTTAAAAACGTTGCCCCACACTAGGAATTGCTCCTGTATCGTGGGTGCGTTTACAAACATTTAAACTCACATACACAAACAGCCAGACCCGGAACAACTACCTGTAGGCCAAACAAATATTTGTTCCGTGCGGGAATCGAACCCGCGACACGAAGCGCAGCAGTCAATCGCTCAGCCACTGCGCCAACCGTGCCGTCATTTGTCCACGTATTTTGCAACACTCGTGAATCTGGCAGGTTTTTGATAAGGCGCAGTGCCGTTGAAACTTAAAACTATCTTCTGTTCTGGCTGATTTGTGGTTTCAAACGCTATACAATTACGACTTTGTGGGAACAGTAAAACAAGGTTTATTTGGATTTGGACTGAATCGTTGGTCTAGTGGTCGCAAGCGCGACTGCTGAGCATGAGGTCCTGGGTTAGATTCATAGGTCGGGCAAAGTGTTATTGGATTTTTTCATCATTAATTTCTCAGTACCAGCCACGGAGTCTGGATTTGTGCCCGGTTGATGGCATCGCCTCTATTACATGGGACTTAAACATAACTGGCGAAATGTGGTATTAGGTACACCTCTGTATAACCTTTCGTGGAATACAAGCGTGATGTTATGTTAAGTTATTTGGATTTAGGTACAGATTTAAATCCAAATAAACTCATTCTCTGTTGGCTCTTTTAAAGGCATCAACTCACACTTGAAAAACTGCAGACCACAAGATAAAACTTAATTATGTACATCTTGTGGTTTTAAAATTTAGACAAAGATAAAACTTTAGGTTTCCATGTGTGAATGACACCTATAAAAAGCCAAAAAGCCGAGAAGTGTCAAAGCTGTATTTGTATTAAAGTCCAGCAATAGTGTGGAAGTGCGGCCAGATTTAGTTTGCTCGGCTAAAGTAAGCTAACTTCGTGTAATGGTGGTGTGACCGGGCGGCGAGACTCAAAGTAAACTGTAGCGAGTTGTCGGCTCCCCGCAATCACCACGCCATTGCCGTCCACGAGTACTCGTTAGTTCAGTGCTAGTTTGTTATTATTTATAGTGACGTATTTATGTTAGAAATATTTTCTTAATGGTCAGAGATTTAGGGACCCTTTTCTTGCGAACTGGGGGCTTAGACACAAACGTAAAAAATATAGGGTTTAACAAGACCCTTAACTAAGCTAAAAGCACTTGTTTACCCCGACCATACCTGGGAACTTTCTAGTTACGGAGATATTGGGGGTCAAAGTGCCAACTTTTTCACAAGTTTTAAATACATGTTTTTAATGTAAAATTTTTACTTTACACACCTCCACGACCCCCGTACTATTCAATCCATTCATCAGCACAATGCTATGAGTGCTTTTCATCGAGTCCTACCGTAAAACGTGATTTTTCACCCCAAAAAAAAAGTTGATTCCCAGCAATAATTTTTGCGTAAAGTTACTTAGTTTGATGTACAGAATGCTTGGTTGACGGATATGTGAAGGGTCTGTTTACACCCGGTATAGATGTTTTTAATGTAAGATTTTTACTTTAAACATCTCCACGACCCCCGTACTATTCAACCCGTCCATTAGCACAATAGTTTGAGTGCGTTACATTGCGTTCTACCGTAAAACGTGATTTTTCACCCCAAAAAAAAAAGTCGTTTCCCAGCAATAATATTTGAGTAAAGTTACTTAGTTTTATGTACATAATGCTTGGTTGACGGCTTCGTACACACTATATATTGGATTGACTTACGATATCAAAAAGCTTATGTTGTTATATATACAAGAAAAGCTTTAGGAGAGATTGCCTCTTGAGTCTACGACGATATGCAGGTAGCACGACCACATTGGATACTACAACGCAACGTTCAAAAATCACCATCAGTGTTCCTTTTCTAGAGGTCGTTGCCCTGTTGTAGAACTAGCACAGGCCCGTATAATAAGCATTAACGTTTGTTTCACCAATTCCATGATAAATGTGTAGGTATTCAGTTAATTAGTTCCTACTAATAAATCACGTCGAAGCGTCACAGGAATTTTCCCTTTAACGAGTTTTGTTGGTCGTGGTATGAGATTAGACTGCAAACTCCATCACTTTGGGCACAAACAGGCCGCCGCGGTGACGATACTCCCAGCTTCATCAAATGGAGCGTAAACTCAACTTTTTGTCCCGTTTAGTAGTACTTGAGGAAGTTACTCTCAAACTGACAGACCAAGGGTGGCTGATTAATGGTGTTTGTTGTTGTGTACATAAATATTAGCCATGCGAACGTAAATATGAGTAAAGGGAAAATAATCTTTTTGCGCAGCTTGAAATCTCATGTGATTAAGATGTTGATGACGAACAAAATCCGATCAAGAAAATCATGCATGATCTGGAATAAACGTAGCTATTTTTTTCCTGAAGAGTATGGGATCTTGTAAGTCTTTAATCTTGTCATGTATTTTGTGAGGTAAATTCGTCAATAATCCATTAAGCATTCTGCTTTATAAAGCTGAATATAACAATGTACAATGTATTTTATACTTTCGTACTCGAAGAAGAGTGCGCCTACATTCCTCATCGTATTTTTTCCGTAGGGTTTTCCGTGCTGTTTAATTTCCATAATGTACATGTATGCACAATGCTGCACGTTTTATTATCATGCACATTTAATCAGTAATTTTATCACTGTTGTACTTTGTTATCTTTAAATTCTATGACTAATATTTATGGAAATAAACCGGCCAAGTGTGAGGGGTTCCGCACCATCCTAGTAGGGGACCCCCTTTATTTTTTAATTTATTTTTATTATTTTGTGGCGGCAATAATACACATATTGTGAAAATTTCAACTGACTACCTATTAAGGATAATGAGATACAGCCTTCTGACAGACAGACGGACGGACGGACAGACAGAGGGATGGACGGACAGTGAAGGCTTAGTAATATGTTTCCGTTGGTTACCCCGTCGGTACGGAACCCTAAAAATGGCGTTCGTTAACACGTGCTACGAGCGTAGCAGAGCTTCATCTCAAGTAAAGAAAAAAAAAAAGAAATAAAAGACTTGCTACGAGCGTAGCAGAGTTTTGTCTCACGTAAAGACTTGCTACGAGCGTAGCAGAGCTTTGTGTCATGTAAAGACTTGCTACGAGCGTAGCAGAGCTTTGTGTCATGTAAAGACTTGCAACGAGCGTAGCAGAGCTTTGTGTCATGTAAAGACTTGCTACGAGCGTAGCAAAGTTTGGTCTCACATAAAGATTTGCTAAGTGCGAAGCGGTGCTTTGCGTAGCAGCACCTCGGCGCATACCTACAATGTCGCAATGAATTTCTGACATGAAAATTCATTTAGCGTGAATTATTCACTATGTTTTCGATTAATAATTTAATTGGATCCCTTATATTGTATGATAAATGTAATTGATTTTAACAGTCCACTACTGGACTTAATATTTCCACAGACTGTGTTTTTAACCCTACCGCCGATATTGTCCCGATGATACTACCTCATCCCGTTGGCCTCTACTCTATACCAGCACATATCAGTCCTTCCTCAATGACCTTTATGTGTATTTATAAGTGTAGTTCAATATACTTACATCAATTTTGTACTGCGTTGTGCGGTAATCTATATAAATCACATAGACCGCTATCGCTCTTCGATAAATATAACATCCATTGATCATTTCCCACCAGGGTGATTAAGTACTGAAAGACTGCATATATGAACTTTGTACTCGTACCTATACATCATGTGCGTATTAGAATTATGACAGACATAAATAATGGTTAGCGATACCGACCTACTGATCTCTAGAGATAAGTCCGCTTGATATACGACTAGGGGAATTCATAAGAAGAGATAATCAGACTAGCTTACTGTTGTCAGCAATTCCTGTGTCGTTTTAGTGGTGCTTGATTTTTTGTCCGAAAAAAAAAAACAATTTCTAGTCCTATTGACGATCATCAACAAGAGGTTTCCTTGTAACTTTGGGAGCTGGCTGTACCGTAGAAAAAACAGTTGTTTATAGTTGAAGAAACGGCAATCAATGTATGAAGATTAAAATAGTTACGAAAAGAGACTTTTTTTTTTTTCACTTGTTTTACACGTCTTATGTTTAGTTGGCGAAACGGGAAAGTTACCAAACGGGATGTACCCATTAGGGTGAAGTCTATTAAAATAACGCAGTTATGTATTTGTTCGACGTATTTTGATTGATTATCACAGTATCTTAACGACCTCAATAAGACACTCACCCGCAAGAGAAATGGACTGTTCTGTTCCGGAAATCATGGGAACAGAGATGAAAGTTCAAACAGTCTATGCTAACGTAATAGTTCCGACAAAGAGCGGTATCACCCTTATTCAAACCTCGTTAATTACGATGGCGACCGCAGAGGGGCGCCCGCATCGCTCGATGACGTTGCACAACACTACGTGTGTAATCACACGCAGGGACAACCCTATTTTATAAAATATAGCATCAGTTTTTGAATGGATCAAAGTTTTAAGGGGTTGGAAAAGTACTTGTATTTCTACTTCTTATGAATCTTGGTAAGGATAGAAGAACACAGAAGTAAGCAATGTCGTTATTACTTGACTTTAAATGGAAGGTTAATGTTTTTCGATGTTATATAACACATCGGAAACTAGAAATGTGTGGCCTTAACAGATCGTGGTTTCTTACACTGATACTGGAGTTTCTTGCCCATTCTTCTCATAGAGATCTACATCTAGATCTGGGTTACGCTTTGGAATGGGCAACTACAGTACCTACTTTCATTTTCGTTCCTACGTCCTTATGTCTCGGTATCATCGGTCGTGCGTGAACTTGACTTAGCAGCGAGTATAGAGGAACATAAAATCAGCCTATGATGTTCCCACTGCTGGGCTACAGACCTCCTCTCTGCAAACAGAGTGGGTCGTAATCCACCGAACAGGCTCAGTACCAACCCGTATATGTCTAATCATGCCGTTTTCGTCACGATATTTTCCTTTTTCGTTTTGAGAGCAGTGGTGATGAATTAAATAGCACAAGCTAAGGTTCCTACCTGGGTTACCCACGCCCTAAAAATCGTAAGTCAAGGCCGTTACCACTTGACCCTCTCACTGTTCTCGCGTGAGAGAGCTTCGATAAAAAAAAGAGTTTTTTTTTTAGTGTTTCTTTTAATGTAACACTATGCTGAGAAAGAGGTCTTTAGACCTCGTACTGGACCAATCGCTTTTGTTTTTTTTTTCTTATGTTTACTTTTATATAATGTTTTACTGTTAATTTAATATTTATTTTTGTTTTGTTCTATGCGGACTAGTAATTAATACTCTTTCTTTCTTTAGATAGATAAATTATAACATGT
Source organism: Noctua janthina (assembly GCA_963576755.1). Classification (NCBI taxonomy): domain Eukaryota; kingdom Metazoa; phylum Arthropoda; class Insecta; order Lepidoptera; family Noctuidae; genus Noctua; species Noctua janthina. Next base: position 8,361,925 of record OY755058.1, read on the forward strand.
AGGTAAATAATATGACTAAAACAGCATACTGTATTAAAACTTTTACTTTGACCCAGTTACTGTGTGTCGTAGCTGTGTTGTATATCACACTTTTATTAAATCTTCATCCATTTCACAGTCTCGATAGAAACCTATTTTGTCTAGAAAAGCCTACTAAAGTACAATATTAGGCACAGGTAAGTTTGCCCGTGGAAAATACTTTAGTACACAATATTTTTCAGTCTATATGATAATAACGTTTCATTATTATGTACGAGGATTTACTTACTTACCTACAACGCAATATTCACAGACACACCTCGATAAGGTCGGTACTTTTTCTCATTATTTGAAAAGCAACGAAATTACTTTTCACCTTTCACAAAAGATGGATCAATGTAAGCACTCTGTGAACCTAATAAAAAACATGTTTGTATTTAAAACGTGTTTTATTGAAGATGTTGAGAGCTTTTGACGTGTTTAGTAAACAAACTATGTTTGTAAACACACATTCAGTGATTGTGAGTGTAAAATATTGAAGTGCCGAATAATTTGATCTTCATTCGTTATTATCGCTTAAACGTTTGTCAAATACGTAAAACGAATGTGTTTATTGGGCAATCATGTCATTTTATTTTGTACATATAAGCATCAGGCGTCATATTAAAAACATAAGGTACCTCATTTCATATCCAGATATAAAAAAATAATGCTTCATTTCACATCCCGCACGGAGATAATTTTTCACATAACGTAACATAAAATTAGGATCATGTCACATTCCTGTTGCCATTATGATCCGATAATATCGCAGTCCGATAAGGAAAAATTGCTTTTAATCCATTGCCGCTACTTGCAGGTGATATTAGCCACGTTATAATATCGGTGAGTTCGATCGCTGGCACGTTCTGACAGTCATTAACTTCGTACTTAACTGGCTAGTATTGGATGCGTTAGTAGGAGATAGCGGGTTTATTATCGACTCTTAACTACGACATTCGTTCGGAAGTACGGAGTAGAAATATTAACCGAATGAATAGCTTTGTTTTTGTAGTAAAATCGCTAACATTGTGTCCGAGCGTTATTATTGGAGTTTATTGGGTGTTAAGTTCAAGATTGTAAGGTTCCAATCTTGAGATCGAAGTGTTTTTATCATAACATCGTACTTAACATCTTGGGTTTCCTTTTTAGATTGCAATTACTAATAATTTCTTGTTGTTTCTTGGATTATTTTTGAGTCTTTCTTATTGTGACTCACTTGGATATACCTATTAGTTGACCTGCTAACTGTAAACTATCTTGATGATGATAATGACTGAACGATATAATTTCAGCATCAGATTTATAATATGATACACATATTGATAATCGCCATGATCTGCTAGTAGACCTATAGGATGATATTAACCCTACTAGACGAAAACTTCACAATCACTTTGAAACATACTAAGTAGGTACTAGTTTTCCACAAGTTTCTCAGCTAGCTAGGCTTACAAAACCAGCGGAAAAACAGGGCGTGACCGACTTAACTATGTAGGTCCCGAGAGTCTCACGTTTGTTTAAGAGTTGATTAGTTACTTTGTCACAACCTTTTTTATGATTTGTAAAGACTTGCTTTGGAATCAGCACATTTCATTTAAAAACACAATTGTTCAATTTCATATTGAGAATAACACAGTCGAAACACAGATGAACTTTAGCGAGCTAAATGAAAACAATTTCGATAACGATCAACGAAACTAATTAAAATACGTGTTATTGGGAGTTCATTAAGAGTTTTCTATGCTACTCATACACTGTTTCATTACGAAAATTGTTCAATTTAATTAACTGTAGCTTTAAATTAACAGCCGAAGTTGTGGACGAACAATGTAGGTGCTCAACGGCGAGAGCCTGGAGGGAAGCCGCTGATATTGTTTATGGTCAAAGTTCGCGTCAGCTAAAGTTTTGTAGCGGATTTATGGTAATCAGACACTTCCGATGTCAGTAAATTGTGGATGTTAGTTTTGAGCCCGCTCGGGCCCAGGGCCGCACACCTACTGACTACAGTCATTTAGGGGAATCTATTGGACGCGGATTATAGGCTCGCACAAAGGATCAGCTTTATAGTCAACCCGGCTTAAGGAATTAATGAATACTAATTCCCTAAGGTCTGCTACGGCAGGAGTTCGTGATGTTCTATTCACGAGCTCCAGTTTGTAATAAGCTACCTTGTAACAAATGTGTGGGCTGTTGGAGGTTACAGTTTGCAATGTAAAAAGTTTTTATCACCAGGATTCATAAAACAAATAGCGCAGTTTTTGACTGCACAGACAATGTTTTTCTCAGATTTATTGAGAGCTATAAAGCCGACATTTCGCTTGATGAGTTTCTACCTTTGGCAACCATTTTTTAAACGAGTTATATTGTGCTTGTTAATTGCAAAAAGTATGGAATATTGTACAACGAATTGAATGAAAAAAAATTTCCGAATAATGTAAAAGAGTTTGTAAAAGTAGTAATGATAACATAATAATCACTTGCACTTACTTGGTAATGTAAGAATAAATTACGTCTCGCTTATCATCAAAGTAATAATAATAAAATTATTATTGTCCAGACGTATAAAGAACAAGCAGGGAATCTAATGGCACATTAAAGATATGGACATTTTATCGTTAAATGACTCTTTGAAGGTTTACGGTCAAAATAAGAGCAGCTTTATGAACAGTATTACACCTGAAGGGAATTTAATCACAGAATTTAAAGATTTTTTTCTATTGAACATCAGAAAGATCTTCGTTTTTATGTATCTTATCAGTAACATAAATACGGTTTACGCGTGAAAGACTTTTAACTTTTTAACGTTCTGAAAGATAAGGTTTTTGTGGTCTAAGTATTAGATATTTTTTGCAATGTAGACATTAAGGTGCTGCGGGACGGCTCGAAAGAGATACCGTAGCCCTGGAACACAAAGGGCAAAGAAGGAACATGGATGGGTTTTAGTCAGTAGAAGTCTGACACTCCCTTCCGCTCCACCCAGAGCAGGGTCATTTGATGATTTCCTATCCGAAAAAAATAAAATAAAAGTATGTAGACATTAATTGTAAAAGAGATAAGGGTATTTACTAAAGCTACCTAAGTCGGTACCTTTGATAGAACAGTCAAATTATAGTAGTCTCCTCTTTGCTAGACACGAATTAATTCATTAAAATGGCACATCAATTTACATGAAAAGCTCATAATAGGGTGCGAGTCCTATTATCGTATTATTGAAGGTTTGAGTGAGTAATTATTCATTGATTATCTATTAATTGTGATAAAGTAGCCATTTGAGCGTGCTAGTACCTCATACCATTTATTTTATAACTCTGCCAGTATTTACTGGAGGTTTAAAATACTCTGTGGTTATTGCAGAAACTCACTTTTTGATGAACGGTCGTAATTAAGGTTTTAATACTGCCGATATTACCGAAGTTTTGATATAAAATACTTTAAAAGAAAATTAATCTTTTATCTGAATATAGAACTGTAATTTATAGGTATAATGTGTTTCGACTGATCGAAATAGTCTCATAGTTTATTAAGGCTTATGTTTAACTTACCACCAGATATAGTAACAAATAGCAGACAAAAGTAGTAAATGATCACCAAAATGAAACTCGCATTTTAATGTAAAATTATAACCAAAGTTTTAACACTTTGCTATCCTATTTAAGTAAAATGACTCCAAGTAAATCATGAGTAACCCAAAAATAGTAAATGATCACCAAAATTAAACCAACATTTTAAAGTAAAATTTTAACCAATTTTTTTAAATTCTGCTGTCCTATTTAAGCAAAATGAGTCCAAATAAATCATTGTTATCCCAAAAGTAGTAAATGATCACCAAAATTATACCAGCGTTTTAATATAAATTATAATCACTAACCTAACCTAACCTAACCTAACCTAACCTAACCTATCACAGTGATTTATTTAGGCAAAAATAATACATTAATTTGGTCGTCAAGATTTGGTGATCATATTACTAAATTTGGTGGTCGAATACAATTTAAAGTGGAGTCGTGACTAAAATAGCTGGTACTATTGTATTTTTAGACTTTATTTTTCTGGTGTTAAGTAGATATTTTTGGTTACAAAACTAAGGGTATCAAAGCATTTTATGGTGGTCATTATATTTATCCCCGTTTATTAATCGTAAGTAACAAACAACACGAAATTAATTTTAGAAGTACAAATATTAAAGAATACTTTGATCATATTGGGAATTGAAACAAGGACTTTTTCCATTTCTATATAAACTTAGTTCTCTCGGGACAAATATGATTTCCCGCGTAATGGATTTTATTTGGCTTGGCTTGGAACTTGGAAGTTTTCTTCATCGTAACTATTTACTCGAATAGCAATTTGTGAAATTGTGTAGAGTCCCCTTCTCCAGCTCCGACCCTTCATTATATTACTTTAATTTTAATCTGGGCCGCTGTTCGCCGGGCTGTCGAGTTGGGCCGGCGGCGGCGAGGAACGAATGAAACAAGGTTTTAAAGAGAATTTGTGATTTATTTACTAGACAGGTTTTCGTATTCACATTCATCACGTACAAAAAATAATGGGGTGTAAATATATCTCTGAAAATGTAACAAGGTAACATAAGTATGTTTCGAACTAGACGAGGTCAGTCGGGGGAGGGCGAAGAGAGGGGGCGGCTAGGGAGGGGCACGGCGGCGACGCGTGCGCCGGCCGCACAGCAGCCTCTGGAACGCGTGCCGGAACTCCGGGCTGAACACCGTGTAAATGATCGGGTTCAGCGTCGAGTTGAAGTAGCCCAGCCACAACGAGAACGACGTCAGCACGGGGCTCACTTCGCAGTCACACGTCGGCACCAGGATGGCTAACACGAAGAAGGGAAGCCAACACGCTACGAACGCGCCGGTTATTATTGCCAATGTTTTCGCCGCTTTCCTCTCGCGCTTGGAGTCGGCGGCCTCTTTGGGTTTGCGCCGCACTAGCGTCGGGTAGTAGGCGGCGGCCACCGCGCCGTAGCCTGTGGTCGGAGGGTCTGCCTCGAGGCCGTTGACGCACGACTGTTTCTCGGGGCTCGTATTATTCGAAGATACGTTTGTGAATCCCGTTGTAGTCGTTTCGGAAATAGTCGGTAGGGGTCGCCCTATGACTGCTACGACGGCGGCTGCGATCCCGCCGCTGCCTCCGGCTGCGACCAGCGCCCCGCCGGCCGGCACGGGGGGAGGTCCACCGCGCGCCGTAGCTCCTCGTCGCCGACGTATTCTTTTTCTGGCAGTTTGGTATATCCGCCAGTATAATATTAATATTACGAGAACTGGCACGTAGAACGACGATGCCGTCGCGAAAATTTGGTAACCTACATCTTGACTGACGACGCAGCGTAGGTCTTCTGAGACTCTTCGGTCCCAGTCGGGATCCTTCCATCCCAGCAGCGGTGCGATGCACACCAGGAAGCTTACAACCCACACGCAAGCAATCATAAGGCCTACTCGGCGAGCAGTTCTTGCGTGAATATAATCGATGTTTGTCACAGCCCAGTACCTTCAAAGAAAAAGAAAAACATTTAAGATGTCAAGTTGACAGAGAGTCCATATCAATTGCCGTATTTTTCCCATAGGTCCATAATCCCCACCTATCAAGTGCAATAGCAACGAGATGCAGGATCGAGGCGGTGCAGCACAGCACGTCACCGGACGTCCACATGTCGCAGAGCTCGGGGCCCAGCGTCCAGCGCTGCGCCACCTCGTACACAGCGCCTAGCGGCATGACTAGGCACGCCACCAGCAGATCGGCCACGGCCAGCGACAGGATCAGCTGGTTCGCCGCGCTGCGCAGGTGCCTCTCCAACAGAATTGCTGCTATTACGAATACGTTTCCTGAAACAATCAATTCATCTATAAATTTGTATTGGATAACTTAGCAACAATATTGCTGAGCAAAGGATCTAGGATCCGATTCCTAGGTCATGCAAAGTATCTTATCTGTGCCCCGTTTATGGCAAAATGATCGCACCACTTGTATTTAGATATACAGATGCAGTTTTAGTTTTCTTCAAAATCGGGCCCAAGACTTATATGAGTATTTTCCTTTATTCCTCATAGTTTTGGATTTGGTAATCCACGCCTACTTCAAAAATTTACCCTGTATACATGGGACTTCAACATAATTAACAAAATGTCTGCTATACGATACGGTGTCTCTGAGCTACCTTTTGATGAATACAGGCATGATGTTATGTTATGTCAACTCAATATACTAGTCCTAACAAATTACAAATCCAATACCCACTAAGAGCATTTCGAAAGTGTTTGTAGCAAAACTGAAACTAACTTGAACAACGTACCTAACGTGCTCGTAACAGCAAACTGCATTGGCTGGCCAAAGTCAGCTACAAGTGCTACAACACGGAGTTTCAAGTATAACCGCATGTCGACGTTAGCATACCTACGTTCCACGCAAGACCAATCCCAAAATTGCTGGACTGTGCCGAGCAACGAGCTCGCTAGGCTTCATGTATAGCTACGTTATGGATGTTTTGGCCGAACAAACATTTGTCAAATGGGTATCAGTTACATTTTAACTTTTCGACATGAAATTGTAGTTCATGCCGTATACTATAATTTTCGGAATCGGCTCCATATTTTTCCAATGAAAATCCATTAATATTAAAGTGTGAAAATAGAGAAGCTATGAACGCTTTGAAATATGATGAGAAATCGTTCGCTGGCGTACAAGGTCAACAAACAAACAAAACAAAATTTCTTCGAACAAATGGAATTCAATGAAAGATGTGGAATAAGAATTTTGGAAAAAAAAACAGAAGAAATGTTGAAACAATGTGGTTTTTATCAGTAAGGAGATAAAGATACTAAAATGAATGTTGATCCAGTGGATTATCGACACGAAAGTCACAAGCTAAGCTTCAGATATCAGTGAAGATGATCTTGCTGATCATCTTATAGACTCATGGTCGTACGAGATTGACGTACTTGAGACTACTTGGATGATAAAAAAAATTATACTCTAAATAAACACACAGTAATATCACAGTCACAGACAACAATGCTACTACAATATCAAAGGTGTATAATTACCGACTACAGTAGCGAGAATCAGTAGTCCTAGTACGACGGCCTTGGCGGCGGCGCGTACCAGCGCAGCCGGCGAGTCGAAGGGCGCGGCAGCCTCCCACCACGTAGCGTTGGGCACCACGGTGACGTTCCAGGCCGTGGGGTCCCACTCCGTAGCGTTCCACGTCGAGTTCTGCAGCGGCAGGCGCAGGTACAACGCCTCCCATTCAAGCAGCTCATCGCGGCCGTCCGCGCCCTCCATGCCCTCTCACCGAGACTCCACGTCGCATACTGGACATGATATTTGGCTGGTTAAAATTAAAAGGTAAAGGGGTTTCAATGACAGAGAATTTGTAAGGAATATATCTGATACATTGCCAATTTCTGCAGTGAATGTGACGGTTGGTGAGTCAAATCCAAATTCAGTCAAACAACTGTTAGATGTTAGAAGTCAAATAGCAAACGCAAAAAGTGGTAGTTCCTAGTGACAAACATGGCGTGGTTATGTAAGTACTAGCTGACCCGCGCAACGTCGTCTGCGTCTTGATTATTATTTTGCTGCGGAGTTATTTTAAAACTGATATCTCCTAAGAGATATATTTAAATCAAATGATTTAAGAGCATTTTTGTTTAAAATTAAATACTTGTGATGAATAACGTTTATTTTGATAAGAATTAATACCATGTTTATAAAAACACCTTCGCAAATAATGCATTATTAAAGAACAAGTCTGATTTTCATAAAAAAGGTTATAGTAAGTCAAAATTAATAGATAGACATGCATATGTCTATCTATATTGCCGATTTTTTTAGATCTTTTTAGAGTAACAATTTTGTTACATGTTTGTTGCGTAACTTTAACCGTTTACGCAGCGGACGCAACGGAAGCTCTCAAAAGGAATAAATGTTCCCGTTTTTGCAACATTTTTCATTGATGCTCCGCTCCTATTGGTCGTAGTGTGATTTTATATAGCTTATAGCCTTTCTCGATAAATGGGCTATCCAACATTAAAATATTTTTTAAATTCAAACCATTAGTTCCTGAGATTAGCGCGTTCAACCAAACTAACTCTTCAGCTGTATGATATTAGTATAGATTTGTGCCACCCAACAATATTCCCAGATGTTAATCACTTACTTACTCTTAGTAACTAGGCGTGATGTCAAAGAGTAAATGCTTTTGCATAACTAACTCTGATAGAGTCTGTGGCACGGACGCACCACATCATATAACTTCAGGCCGCCCTAACTTCACAGTAATTAAATAACAACCGGGTGACAGCTCCCGTTATGTTTGAATGCGCCATGATTACGCAAATTCATTAGTAACCATTGTGGTACTCACTGTTCGTGTTGTATTTTCTGAAGAGACTGCTCAAAACTCGGTCCACCATCATTAATTGTAGTTTATTGCTTACGTTCCAATCTGTAAACAAGAGAATATGGATTTAAGACCTTTTTAGCGCCATGTCTGTGGATCCAAATCGTTATTGATTCATATTTTATTTTCGCACTTGGCAATATTCTCGTTGAAGATGATCCAAAAACATTCGTTTAGAAACAAATCATGGAGTGAGATCAGAACACTGCGTATAAATTATTATTCTCTTTGTGATCGTCTCTCAGTGCTAATAGATTACTTTGATGGTGACATTAAAGGCTTCGATGGGTAAAGTGAATGCAGATAGAAATTAATATTTACACATGTTTTTTATATTTTTTTCAATTAAAGGTGTGAACATGAATGGGTAAATATGTACTAACAGGCGAGGTATGTAGCGAAGCGAGGTTGGCGCTCGTCTCAGAGGGTCGTGAACTTTTAACTTTCACTACAACTCACTGTTTACTTGATTACATTATCCCTTTTGCATATTCACGTCACGAATCTAATCATTGCTTCTGATTGAATTATTGTCAAAATATCTTCACTCGATGTTATTAATTTCAAAGCCTCGATAGTTTCAATATGTATTCACAAAACAGCCAGCGTTTCTTTTCAGTTTGAAATTTTGGACCGGCACGGCATCGTACGTGCATGAAATTGAAAAACGGAAGCTGGAGTTTCAATATCTAACTTCGGAGGCGCTTCACGTTTCAATAAAATAGGACGTTCGCATTTCTATGTACAGTGCACACGTGTAGCTATGCCCTTATGATATCTGATCTCCGCTGTATACCAGAGATAATTGTTCCGAGTTGAATGTTTCCTGATACGGCGCACGTTCGAAACTTTTGTTGTAACAAAATTGGTTTGCCATTTACAAAGTTACACTATTTTATGAAGAAAGGATTCAAGATACGACTGCTGTGCTTAGTGTCTTTAACTACCATAGTTTGTTTAGTGACTTACTTTGGCATTTAAATGTATGCGTTTTTGTAAAAAACTGGTCTTAAGTAGAACGTTGATTTATATCGCTTTATTGTTGTAGCGAGCAAGAAGATCAATTAAACAATTAATGTCTGTTAGACAATGGATGTAATTGCGCATAAAAACGGCGTTAAAAGGGATACATTAGTGATTTGATTGCTTGTTTTAATTGTTAATTATTACATTTATAGGTGTCACCTTAATAAGATGATTAAAGGTGAATGAAGATCACGACGTTAGGTGCTGAGCAATGCTTATTCAACCAACAACAGTAGCCAACTAGTCTTTAGGATATGAACCTTTAGTGGGAACAAGCATTTATAATATATTTTTATAGATCTACATGATTTTTCAGATGCTGAATTAATAAACTAGGGAGCTGTAGAAGTCAATCGAGTTGATCTTTAAAACCTTATTTTATGTTGTCATATGTCTAGTTCAGAAACCTTTTTTCGAGTTTTTATGCACAGGTTTTTATGTCCATTTTTATGAATGACTGGCTGTGCCCCACAACCTTCGTACGCGTGAAATTATTATAAAAATATAACTTCCCTATTTGCATCGGATTTTGTCAACAATTTACATTTTTTTGGGTTTTAGTTTGTTTGCACGTAACCCTAATCTTTTTTTTTTCTAAAATAAAACTAACCGTAGTTACTTCTTACAACATTAGCTATCTGCCAGTAAAACTCCCGTCAAAATCGGTCCAGTCGTTTCAACACAAACAGACAGATAGACCGACAGTGAGACAGAAAATATTAAAAAAAAAAGTTGTAAGTACCGTTCATATACTTTCATATAATGGAAAAAGCAACTATGCGAAGAGTAACTAAACTGCATCTAAATTACGTTATCGTATGTACAGGTAATCTAACAACTTCTAGCCATCACATATGTATATTCTAGTACGAAGTCAATCATTTCCGCGTACCTTGAATAATTTTGTAGCTAACCACGAACAATTGGACAGTTAACAGCACATCATTGATATTGATTGTGTGGGTTTGTATCGCAGAATGCCGGGGACTGGTGAGTGGACCTGTGTACCTTGTTGAGTAATACAATCGCTGAGCATCGATCGAATTACCGTTTGCATAAGGACGTTCTATGAACATACTTTGTTGTAGATACCAATTAGTTTTGCCTCTTGAAATTGTGAATTCCTGCTGTTGTTCAACTGAATTCGAAACTATTACATTAACTTTTATTTAGCTACTTGTTATTTGAGTCTCAAACAATTTAAAGGTCTCGTATCTACGACTGTTGATTTATAAAACTCTAATTGGCTACATTATAGTTCTTGTTATTGTTGTTTTTGCTTTAGATCCAATAAAATCTCTATCTTAAATTACTGAAACTACACTAACTAATCCAATTTCAAAAGTTGCTTGATAATGATCACAATTCCAAGAAATCTTTGTTATTTTGTTAAATATTTGTGATCGTTGAATGTGTTTTGATACGAGACGAAACCGCTGGGGACGTATGATGTCTACGTCGAAAATAAAGGCAAGTTCAGTTATCTTATTTGAACAGACTACAGGCAGAGCGTCAATGGCATTAGTGTTTGAGAAAATGGGTAGGGTCCTACGGATGGTACGTTCAACCAACAACATATTCTGTGTTTGGTATGTAAACACGTACCCACTTAATTATGCTCAATAAGGCTCTTAATTTTTCCTCGCGTTTTCATGCATATTTCACAATTTTTACTGCAAAAATCAAATGTTCCTGAATAATGCAAAACGTATCATGTGATATGCAAATATGTTCCGTATTTTTCGCGTTATAAAATACCAGCACGCCGTAAATAATCTCACTATCAGAGCAGAGTAGAATGGCGGCGCTTTTGCACGCAATCCCTATTTAGCCAAGTCTTTTTTAAGCCACTCCTGGGTTTAAAAACCATTTTCAGGATTCATTTTTACAGTTTTCCGACATGTTTTTTGTTTTCTTCAGAAAGTTCTAAAAGCCCGTTCAGTGTTCAGTGTTTGTGTGTAATTTCATTTCCTTCGCTTCGCTTTTCGGATGTTTCATTCGGCGATCAGCATAAAAATTGTTGGTGTTGGTTACTGTCATTTATTTCTACCATTGTGTGGACAACAAAATGAAAACAAATCAATATTATTTCGTTCATACATTTGTTTTCTGCCTAGCCTTTTCGCAACTACATATGTTGTGGTCGGCTTCCAGTCTAACCGGATGCTGCAGAATACCAGTATTGTACATGGAGCGACTGGCTATCTGACCTCCACAACCTAGTTAGTACGGGGTAATACGAACCCTTATTAAGACTGCTGGTTGTCAGGTTTTCGGACTACTGACTGCCTGTAACGACTGTCAAAGATGTACAAATGACAGCCGGGACCAACGGCTCAACGTGCTTTCCAAGGCACGGAGGAAACTTAATATTTAATGGGTGGTCACCCATCCACTGACAAACCTGACAATCGACCCGAGCAGCTATTATGATGTAGCTACGAGCTCATACATTTGTCATCATCATCATCATCATCATTTCAGCCGAAAGACGTCCACTGCTGGACATAGGCCTCCCCCAAGTGTCGCCACATTGACCGATCCCGTGCGTCTCGCATCCAGCGGATCCCCACAACCTTTACCAGGTCATCGGTCCACCTAGTGGCAGGCCTTCCAACGCAACGTCTTCCAGTTCGCGGTCACCACTCCAGAACTTTCCGGCCCCATCGGCCATCCGTTCTGCGAGCAATATGACCTGCCCACTGCCACTTAAGTTTGGCTATTCTTCGGGCTACGTCGGTAACCTTGGTTCTCTTACGGATTTCCTCATTTCTAATTTGCTCACGCAAGGAAACTCCGAGCATAGCCCTCTCCATTGCCCTTTGGGTGACTTTAAGCCTTCTGATGAGGCCCATTGTGAGCGACCACGTTTCGGTCCCGTATGTAATCACTGGCAACACATACTGGTCATAGACTTTCGTCTTGAGACACTGCGGTATTTTGGACAAGAAGATACCACGCAGCTTCCCGAACGCTGCCCAGCCGAGTCGGATTCGACGATTAACCTCTTCCTCGAAGTTAGACCTACCTAACTGGATCGTTTGTCCCAGATAGACATAATCGTCTACAACTTCGAGTGTAGAGTCTCCGATCTTTATAGGAGTGGGTGTTACATGGGCATTCAACATGACTTTGGTTTTGTCCATGTTCATTTTAAGACCCACTCTTCCGGAAGCTCTACTGAGGTCATCGAGTATTGTACTGAGGTCCTCCATGGTCTCAGCCATGACTACTATATCGTCGGCAAACCGAGGGTGAGAGATGTACTCGCCATTGACGTTGATGCCTAGCCCTCTCCAGTCCAGAACCTTGAAGACATCCTCCAGTGCAGCGGTGAACAGTTTCGGAGATATGACGTCTCCCTATCCTCACACCTCGCTGCAGAAGGATAGGTTCCGAGGTCTGGTCCTGAAGCCGGACTGACATGGTGGCGTTTTTGTACAAACACTTCAACACCTCGATGTACTGATAGTCAATTTGGCACCGTTGGAGAGACTGCAGTACAGCCTAAGTCTCAATCGAATCGAAGGCTTTCTCGTAGTCCACAAACGCCAAACAGAGAGGCAGGTTATACTCTTCGGTCTTCTGTATAACCTGCCGCAGAGTATGTCTGTGGTCTACGGTGCTAAAGCCTTTTCGGAATTCGGCTTGTTCGGGAGGCTGAAAATCGTCAAACCTGTGCGCGAGACGATTCATGATGACTCTTGAAAACAACTTGTAGACATGGCTTAGAAGTGAGATGGGCCTATAGTTCTTCAGCCGGGCATTGTCGCCCTTTTTGAAGAAGAGTACCACCACACCCCTGCACCATGCCTGCGGCGTTTTCCGCTCGAGTATGACGGAATCAAACAGCTTCTGAAGGGCCTTAAGTACCGGTTTTCCACCTGCCTTCAGGAGTTCGGCCGTAATTCCGTCATCACCCGGTGCCTTGTTGTTTTTTAGCTGTTTTAGAGCCATACTAATTTCGTACAGGCTGAAATCCGGAATGTCTTTGGTATAGTGTCGGGTCAGTCTAGCTCTTGGGTCGTTAGCTAGATTTGCAACGGGTTTACTGGTTGAAGTGTACAACTGCCCATAAAAACTCTCGATCTCCCTCAGCAGCTCCGGTTTGGCGGATACGATCCTGCCATCGTCGGTCTTCAGTTTCGTGAGCTGGCTCTGCCCAATAGCCAGATCTCTTGAAAATACCTTGGAGCCTTTATTCCGCTCAATGGAGTCTTTAATACACTCGGTATTAAAGCGGCGGAGGTCGCTCTTCAAGGATTTAGAGATCCGTCTATTGAGCTGCCGGTATTTCCACGCCTCGTCTGAAGACTGCAGGATCATCTCACGCCGCTCCGTCATGAGCTCGAGAGTATGATCAGAGAGTTTTTTGTTCTTGTGTGCACGACGTGTCTTGAAGAACTTAGACCCAGTCGTATGGACAGTTTCCACGAACCCATCGTTGTAATTGTCCACCGAGCTTCCTAGGCATTCCAAACGATTCTGGAGTTCAAGCTGAAAGCTTTCGGGGTTTTGGATCTGTGCTGGACGGAGCGTAGACTTCATCAGTCGAGAGACCTTTCAAGCTTGATATTGATGTTCAATGTGCCTCTTACCATGCGGTGATCGCTCCCGGTTTTCACCGAATTGATCACAGATACATCATTGAACATTTGCTTCTTGGTTGACATGATGAAGTCAATCTCATTTTTAGTTGCACCATTGGGACTCTGCCAGGTCCACTTTCTGTGCTTACGCTTTTTGAAGAACTAAGCTTTCCAAAGCCGGGGGACGGTGGGCGGGTAACTCTTTCATGTGTAAGTTGCCCCCCTCAGCTATATAAGTGCCTACAGTAAAGCTGTATTATCAGTTGTACCTACTGTAGTCCATCATTTGTAATATGCACCTAGTAATCCTTATGACACTAATTAGAGCGATCTATTCAAGCCGGGCTTAAGCCGGATGCTCATTGAATATTATTAGCAATATCACTTAGTGCGGTAGTCAATAGCCATTCCATATAGATGAAGATATGGAGCTACGAAGATTTTACTTGTCAGGGAGGAAATTCCTTTGGCGTTTCCAGGATATCGAGTCACAGTCATGCATCAAAATGATAGACGGTGCATTAAATAGCTGTTTATTTATGCAAGGGAATGTGGATTCTAATGCATATGGAAAGCATGTTATTGTAGTACAAATATAAAAGGATTGTAAATATGTAATGCTCCTTAATTTGCTTGCTTTTTAGTTTTCTTTGTCTGTGCTCTATCAACCTAATTACGTTGTAACGAACCAGTGTGTGAATTTAAATTATGTTTAAATTATGAACATATAAGTGTATTATGACTTTCCATTGTTAAAATTTTCATACAGCCAGAACCGCAGTCAGCATAGAGCGATAATTTTCACAATTTGGAATGTGATATGTACCGCAATTTGCATTTCAGATATAACAGACGTTTATTGTTATATTAATTATCATTGTTTCCATTTCATTCATTCTGGCTATTACTGATTGATTAATATTAATTACTTACTTATCTCCATTCATGCTGATTGATTGACTAAAAGCGTTTCAGTCGCAACGGGTTTATCACCCGTAAGCTGATGACCAAAATTAATCGGAACTATTTTTGTATGATTACGAGTACATACGAATACACTTTGTTTTTCTGATTTTAGATTGGGTTTTTGTAGATACCCTACGATTCTGTAAAAGTTAGCAAAGCCCGGAGCCAATAGGTGGTATGAAGAAATTCGCTTGTTTTAACAAAAGACAACTGAATAAGCAAATAATAATTCTCGTCAACTTATAGTCTGCCTACACCTTCAGCGATCGAAGCGTGATAGTTCCATGCAAAGCGGTCAAGTTTGAGTCATGCTACCCGGTTGTTTTGTAACCCGACTTAATGAGTTGTTGTCTGAAAGCATTTATTTACTAACCACAATTGAAAGTTTGTAAACTGTTTGCTGTAACTGAATTCCGATTTAAACCCGCGATTGAAAGTCTTCGTCAGTTTGGAAATAACTTTGTTGAAAAGCAGGTTGTTGTGGTTATTATATTCTTTGGGTACTTACTACACATTAATTTATAGATCGATATACTTTCAATATTCTTCCTCAGGGATTTAGGTATGCAACTATTCGAATTTGTTCAGACTACGATTTTTCTTCTTCTCGTTTCCCTGATATAAAACTATATAAGTTTCTTACTTTATAAATCCCGACATTTGAAGGAGGTTAGCGAGCGATAAAACTCCAAAAAAACACTTGATCCGCTTATGCAATTTGCGGCAAGTCGTCAAATATAACAACAAAACAAACTTACGGCGCGCGGCGCCATAAATAAATAAATATATCACGTCTTAGGGCCCCGGGCTCTCACTGACATCCCACAAATCCCGGGCTTAACGTATGACATGACAAAAATGTAACACACGCGTTCTTCCAACTTGCCGAAAGACGTCAAAAGGATTTCTTGTTCCCGAGCGCCGGCGAGCCCGTAAAACGTAAACGTTCAACAATTGGATCATTCAACATCATAAATACTTAGTTATTTTTGTTTATAACACCGCTCATAGAATATTGGTTTATTTCGTTTATTTCAGACCGAGACTCGCCTTTGAACGGTTTTCGACACCCGACATACAGTCTGCTCGTAACTCTATACGTAAACTGACAATAAATATAAACTGTTATATAAAAACCAGGATTACGTTATTCCATCTGCGGTCGAGTTATTTATTATTCTAACATTACTGATGATATATTTCAAAGTTCAATTCGTAGTTTTCCATTACACCTTAACTGCACTTACAATAAGTATCATGCATGAGAAATCTACAATTTATTAGTGCCGCCCGCGCGAGTCATGCAATCAATACTCTTTTTACGACATCATTCGGATATTTTTTCTCTTCCGAAAAACTTTTAGATCGAAATCGAAAAGTTTGAAGTAATAATAAGTTTTCTGATTTAATTCAGGTCGTATCGCGGACGTTGATTCGAAGGTTTTGTATGGCTCATAATATAGCTTTTGACCACGGATTGCTTTAAAATTGTCCAGTGTAGGTACTTTCCGTGTTTTCTTCGCGACCGAACTACTTGTTTCTGCCATAGCCACGTGGTACCATCTAAACTTCTCACAACGTATTTGCAGTCTCATGTATTCCTCCTTAACTATACCTAATTTAAGCACACTTCTACTGTTATTGTTGATACAATAGAAAAACCGTGATGATCGGTTAGCGGCTGACATGCTAGAACTCCCTTTTCCCTCGCGTGATAGATTGAGTGTTCTCTATAACAGTAAGGTTAATAAATAATCAAGTTACTATTTGGAAGTAAAAGCCTACCGCTGGCCTCAAACCAATTTATTCCCAGTGGGTGTATTCGGAAAGATAAATTATACCAATCACTTGAAATATCGTTATTGGCATTATTTTTATTACCAAATATAACACGCAATAAATAAACCTAAACTAGGTTTAATGTCGCCCACCCGCGGTTCTATTGACGTAGATTTTTGTCAACCCCAATCGATACACGGTGTAAACGGACCCTTTACGACGTCGTCAACCAAGCATTCTGTACATCAAACTAAGTAACACTGGCAAAAAATATTGTTGTTAAGCGACATTTTTTTTGGTGTGAAAAATCATGGTTCACGGTCGCTCACGTGTAAACGCACTCCGTAAATTGTGCTGATCGATGCATTGTATAGTACACCCCTGTATAGGCAAAGTTAAAACATGTAAAGCTTGTATTCTTTTTAAACGTCTGAACAAGTTGTTGACCTTCAATATCTCCGTAAGTAAAAGGTTACCAGGTAAAGTCATGTACAAAAAAAAATAACGCAACGACCACAAGAACAAGCGCCTCTCGGCTTCGCTATGGATGTTTTTACATCATTTATTGTTAGTTAATTCTTACTTTCTCATGTTTGGAAAATCTGATTCGCTCAGTAATAATTCTGAATGATTAAACGAAATCCCATAAAATACTTTCTGTTCCTTAGATTGCATTTGTAAATTGTAACATACATAATCTAAGACGAAAAGAAGTGTAATGAAATTAAATCTTTGAAACGCGAGATAGGAATTGTCTTGAAATCGTCGTGGCAGTAAAATTCCTCTTCGTTTGTTGGTAAAGGTGAACCGGTAGGTAATAAAACAAAAGGAGCTCATAGAAATAAAAGGTATCGACTAATTGTACATATTCGAAGCGGAGAACAATCGTGCAGGTTGCAGCGGAGCGTTAGAAAGTGCAATTAGTGCCCGCGCCGACCTAGGGCTGCACGATCCAACGCGCTAATGGCTTTAAAACAAAACTCTTATGAGGTAACATATTACGCTATACTTCTAGAGACAAATTGTGTGTCCGATTGTACCTATTTAAAATCGGAAAAGATAACGGACTTCTGTAAAAAGATTCAACTTCTATTTACCCATATAAAGAATGATTTTTATTAAATATCCTTACTAGTCGTCTTTTGCTTTAAAATTCGTATGCAGTGACCGTTGTCTATGGGTGACTTTTAAGTAGTAGTTAGTAGATTATTGTTAAGTAGGTAAATAAGTTGGTAGAATTTATTTTCTAAAGGTTATCCTTAAAATTGGGCCAGTGTGGCCAGTAAGTATTGCCAAAAGTATACATAAAGTTACATATGTAAATTTATGTTTATCGCCGATTGCCTATTTCAAGGTAAAAGAAGCACGTATGTGATATACGTAAGTAGCGAAACCTAACCAGTACGTGTCCACATTAAAGTTTTACGACCATTTCAACAAATATAGGCAGACTGAACTTTTTGCGTCTTTTAAGGATTAATGAAACGTTTTCAGGTATTCAAGAGAGCACTATTTAAGGCAATAAACCAACTTTATAGGTCTTTTGAACGTAAATAAATCGGGATTTTCGAGAAGAGGTACCTACACCTACCATAATTACCTATTAGGTATCAAAATCCATTCAGTTAGCGTTTTGAAACAAGACATATAAATTATGTAGATTGACACCCGTAGTTTTAGTCGTTTACTGAACTTAAGTCGGACTTGACACGCCTACTTTCCACCCCATTAGACATATTGACAGCTACAGTTTGTTTATAATTTGACATAAACGCCCACTTTTCAAGAGTTTTGTAGTACAAGAATCTTTTGGCGCTCGAATGAAGCTGACAGGGGGGCGCTGTTGGTAAACCTTTTGTTAATTGTTTTGTAAAAAATATTGAGAAAAGAAAGAGATGGCTGCGTTAGTTCCGATGTTTGCCCGCGCCAGAAGATCCTTGAAACCGTGAAACTTCCGTTATGGCTGATATATATATATACCTACTGAAATTCAAGTGAATCGACGTGTGTAAAATTGTTTTCTTTTTATAGCCAAAGCAAGATGAATTTTGAGGAATATCTCGATTATGTATACGATACGCTATACAATAATTTATCGTGACCCGATGCCGACAACCCGTTAGAATGTTACAACAATAAACAGTTCCAAAAACACTTTCGATTTCAGAAGGAAACCGTACAAAAATTGGAAAGCCATGCGAGAGGTCTTTGCCCAGCAGAGGGACATAGAGGGCTGATATTAAATAAAATAGGGAAGATACTGTAGAAGAAAACACTGTTCGTTTTTGGTTCCAACGTTTTCGTTCTGGAAATTTTGACCTACAGCCCGTGGACGGCCATCGACCCTTGTTGATAAAAACTATTTTCCATCGCCTTTAATTTCGAAGCCAGCTAGTCTGTAGTCGGGATTATTAATGAAGTATTATTAATATTGCGAGCACTTGCATTATCCGTGGTAAATATATATTAAGCACGGTTTCTTTTTCAAATCGGTAGGTATTTGGAAATGTTCATTATCGTGGGATTGTTTGAATTAGTAATTAAGATCGCGTAAATAATAAATTATAGTCTTGAGAAATAGTCATAATATGGAGTATCGTACACATAAAAGATAATACAAGCTACGTGATATTTCTAAAGCATGAGAAAACTAACGAACCATTTTGAATCTCAGACATTAAAAATGGTGCGAATGGTGCTTATGAGCGAGCTTGCCCATATTCGTGTTGTTTTGTTTATACCTACGATACCACCAAGTCGCTCTTATCATCTATCTATACTTAAAAAATTCAAAGTCCTGACTGACTGACTGATATATCAACGCACAGCCCAAACCGCTGGACCTAGAGACATGAAATTTGGAGGGTGTATTCTTTATGAAAAGTATGTATCCACTAAGAAAGGGTTTTTTTAAATTCCACCCCCAAGAGGGTGAAATGGGGTGTTGAATTTTCTGTAAAACTTTTTATTCTCGGTTCGATTGATATTAAATATTATGTAAAAGTATTATGTCTAAATAGATTCCTAATGAATCATTTGATTGTCGTCACCGGTGTCCAATCTCAAACCAGGTTATCAATATTTCACATATGTAATGTAATTAATATTACAATGAACAAGTTATAAGTAAGTACATGTAAGAAAAACGCAAGTGTGTCTGTATAGCTCAAATAAAATGAAATACTTACATTAACTATTATTTATTACCTATTCAACTTTAAAAGTAAAAACTTATAAATCTTACATAACTATTATAAATGCTAAAGTTTGAATGGATAGATGTTTGTTACTCAATCGCCAGAACGGCTGAACAGATCTGGATGAAACTTGGTACAGAGATAGATTATAGTCTGGTATAGGACATAGATAACTTATTATCTCAGAAGTAAGATCCCGTTGGCATTTCCCGACCTCCACGAAGCCTCGGGCATAAACTAGTTGCCAATAAAGCGATAGTAGGGGGTGAATTACCCGTGTTACTACCAATCCTACTACCTTTAATAATACGGGTAATCCCATTGCCTTTGCGGTACTATTGTAGTTGTATAGATCTTAAATAGAAAGAGAAAGAAAAAAAATACAAATTTGATGCAACAAACTTGGATGTAGCGCTCGCCGGCCGCTGTAGTGGCCAGTTTCTGTTATATTGCAATAATAAAATAATCAAATCGAATTCTTATTCGCCGTTGCGTTAGGGGTTTAGCCGGCTGATCTTAGGTTTTTTTTTCAAATGATATGGGTAAGGATAGCTGTAAACTAGGGCATCCCCATCAAATGATTTACGTTATGTTACAACTGGGACCAAAACGCACTTAAAACATGAGCAGGCGGCTTGCTACTGTTAAACGGAGGAAGAGAAAGGCCGATATGAAACACACCATTATGTTGGGTGAACGAATCCAAAGAAATTCAAGGCTACTCGGTTCATCGTCCAACTGAATTCTTCCCTCAACTCTGGACGACCGGAACCTTCTAATAGAGCGAACTGGCGAAGAAAAGCTCGAAGCTTACTGAGCTCTTTTATCACCGCTGGGTTGGAGAGACCACCATGTACCCGCGACGGATTAGAGGCAGCAGGGTACAATTTATTAAACATTGCCACGCGACCACAGTCATTCATCCTTGGCAATCATCCCTGGCAAAAATGGAATAATAACGGTAGTGACGTAGCCACTTCGGATGCCTTATTTCTTCAACAAACCATGTAGCTTGTCAGCTTTCAATAATCGCGGACGAAGGTCATGGGCAACAGCTAGTATGTTTATAATTGTGTGATGTTCATAATTATATTTTTGCTCTCTCGTTGGTCAACTAGTTATAAGCGCAACTGCATGGTGTGAGGTTATGGGTTCGATTCCCAGACCGTGCAGTGTTGTTGGGTTTTACTAACCTAGAGACTGGATCCAGTCTAACGTAGTCCTACGTGAATGAAAATTAAAAATTTCCTTTGCTTGTCAATAAATGTGTAATTTAGATAATTTTGTTATTTGTTATACGTGATACTACTTTTAAATAAAATAAAAACCAGTTGGCTTGTATAATAATAATTTAATTTATTTTTTCGGCCTCGTCCCTTGTAACCTCGCTGAATCGAAGTAGCTGGGCGGCACTCAAACGTTCGAGTTTTGCCTTTTGGTATGCTTCTTCTGCTGCCTTCACCAGCCACTTTTGCTCCTCCATTTTCAGCAGATGTAACTGGTGCTTGGGCTCGCTGCGTTAGGCGAGCCCAAGCACATTTTTTCGCTGATGGGCTGCCCGACAACGTGGTATTTTGATGGAGCTTGTACTTGCGGACAAGTTTCTGTACGCACGACTTTTCACCAGCCGAAAAGAAAATTCTTGATGCCATTATTTTAAGTGAAAATCTTATAAATGAACCACGAAAAAATAAATATTTATTTTCAAGTAAATCCGTTTTAAGGTTTTAAGTTCTTTGACAAATGATGTCAACCAAGAGCATTCGGTAGAACATCAATTTATGATAACTCTAGCATTGTGACGTATTTTAATATAACATTTTTAGCATACAAAGCAGCTTGCAACCTTCATGCAACATACTTTTTTGGGTTTGAAATGGACAGCATGTTTTTGAGGTAGATTAAGGTGAGTACTCATATGAGCATTTCCACGTATTGTAACATTGGTTGATAAATTGAGGAATGATATAATGCAAGGTTGCAGTTGAAAAGAAGATGTAGAGACAAAAAATTAAAAGAATATGTTTGGATGGCTTGGTCATGTTGAGAGGACGAGTAAAAGGCGACTAACAAAACCCGAAAGAGAACACCCTAGAAGGACAAACTTTATTAGTATTGTTCTTCAAAAAGGTCAGGTGGCAGTGACCAGATGTATGAACGTGAACGAAGCAAAAGGAATAAGCCAGTGGTGTTCTTTAGTGACTGTCCTAACTGTGTGGCATTTACTCTTCGTTGATATGTTGGACTTGCAAGTCGCGTGTGCTGCAATTTATCTTGATGAGTTATATTAAAAAAAAAACACTGACCGAATTAGGAGAAGAAACGACCAGCACGACCCCTCAGTCCACGCACCTCATTTCATGTTGTACGATTTGCCCGCGCTCGTGTTTTTGCTCGATGAAATGTTACAAGCAAATCAAAATCAAGTTTTAACAAAGTGTCAAGTGGCTCGATGTCTTGTTACAAATAGTCTGTTCTCACCTTATGAACATCATTGAGTGGGTGTTGCTGATGCCGTGGTGGGCGTTCTTCACCTGTTGCCATGACAACAAATGTCGACTTAAGTTCAAAAATGGACCTAAGTCGGCTTCTGGAATACGGGTGTTAGTGTTAGGACCTGGGATCTATATTCCCCAAGAGAAATTTAATACAAAAAGCTATTGCAAGGGCGTTTCCCAAGCGCTGGAAAGTTATTTTTTATGGAAAATTTAAAATAATCAGTAACTTGGTTTTGATTGAGTGAATTCACAAAGTAATATAATTTATCCTTGCCGCAGTAGAGCGCTATCCCAGCTTTGCCGGCATACACCACTTTTATAAATGTAAGTACGTGCACATTTGAATGAGTTATTAGGACATAAATCTCCTAGCTAGTCTTTATTTTACAGTGGTACGGATTCTACAAATTCATCAACTTCAACACTTTCCTTGCAGAAGACTTCATTTTAATAAATAAGTAATAAATTGTTCTGATGAACCATTCTGCGGATAACAAACATGAATTTGGTAAGTTCTTCATCTTTATAAAGTCGTAAGAAAGTTACGTGTATGATTCTTTAATGGAAGTTATGTACTTAAGTATGCCATAAAACCTCAAGCGTGTAGAAACTTCTTGTTTAATATTACACCAGCGCTACCTACCCTCATAAATCACAATGAACCTTTTTTTCGCTATGAACATAATTTCTGGAGGTTTACCCAACATTACTTATGTGCTATCGAGTCAAATGGGACAGGCTTTACTGAAATGGTTTGGAAAAGTCCTTTCAAATAATTTCCATTGAAATCCGATGCAAATAACAATTAACTCTTCGCAGAGCCGAGGATTTCTATTTCCTGTGGAACTTCATTTGAAGGCAGTTAGTACTTTTTACTTCATTAACGTTCAGAAACTAAATTCGAATTGCAAAGTTGAAAAAGGTCGCGTAGATTTTATTTCTAGCGATTCGACCAAAAATACTAGCTTAACATTGGTTTCGAATTAGATTTGAATGGGCATTGGGTTTATTTTAATCATTCTAATTACTATAGTATTAATGTACACAAATTAATTCATTCATTATTGGCATAACGTAGTCATTTGACACATCATGAATATCATATTCGAGTCCAATAATATCAAAATGGTGGAACGTTGTAATAATTTTAGTATTCAATAGTGTTGGGAATTATGTAAATATTGATCATTGGAGTGTCATGTTTAAATTGAATACCTAGCGGTGGCTAAGTGTGATCTATCATTAATGAAACAATACGAAAATTATTGACATTCTGCCTCCCTCATCTTGTTTTCGCCAGTGATGCGAATGCCGAGCGTCCTCCAAAGTTCGGTCCTCGGGTCGGGCAAATTGGATTATTCCATTATGAAATCTCAGTAGCAGTTCGGGTTTGTCCCCGGTGATTGGCAATTGGTTCGCCCTCTAGTACATGGCTTTTGATATAACTGTAGTAACCTACATCCCTGCATAGCCTTTGGAGAAAATAGGCGTGTTCCCGTGTCGTGTCAAAAGCTGGAAGCATCGTTATTTCCTTAGCTACTTATCGTTGTCTCCAGTTTGCTATCAGGAGATGCGAACACGAGTGCCGGTCACGAAGCGAATTTAAAACAGGCCATTATGTACTGCCTCCGAAAACGATAATTTTAAATTTTTAATATATATATATTTAGATCTCGTCTTCGTCGTTATTGTATTGGCGCTCTTGAAATTAGCTTCGCTTCTCGCAAAATTTAGGTAGGTCACAAAATTGAAAAAAAAACACTTGGCGACACCTTTCCTAATTGTGATTGAACCAAACATGGTCCACATCCGGATTGAATCTATTTATAAAAGAAACCGTAGGTACACCGCGTCGCGCCAATAAGAGAAATGCGTCACGAAACGAAAAACTTGAGAGCAAAAGTTTTCTGATACAATCGGCATTTATTTTTAGAAAGTAATATTTGTTATTGAATAAATTTACGACGATTCATGCAGCCTACAGTCGAAGTGATTTCGATTAGCACACAGTTGGCCTATTTATTAGGCACTCGTTCCAACCCGCATCCTTCAAAATAGGTCACGCACATGTAATCACGTAGGTAATCCATCAATATCCTTGCTTATTTATTTTGTCAGTAAAAATAAAAATAATATGAAAAATATTTCGACACATCATTAGCTGGGAATGTGATGATCTCTTGGCTTATTAATAACAGCTACACGTGTAGATTTAAGGTTAAGCTACGCTTGCCAAGGTTGGTCTGTGGATGGGTTACCATCCATTACACTCTCTCGCAAAGTAGCTAAGATATGGATTTAGGCTTCCATTTGTTAATCATTGGCAGAAGTTACGGGAAGACTTGCCGACGGTATCATATTACCCAGTACTGGGTTGTGGAGGTCAAACTGGTCATATAGGCAGTCGCTCCATATTAAATATTTGTACATTATGTGGGCAGACGATGGGTTTCGTGCAATGAAAATACACTGGGCACGATACATTGCTTCTATTAAACTAACAAATTACTTGAAATTAAAAATTAACTCAATAACACGGGGCACAATAAATCGGGTACATTTCTAGGACGTCTCAATTCCGCTGCCATCAGGCATTGACTGTCGTCCTCGCCTCGAGCTGTAAACATCTGGGCTCTGTAGAAGCACGCTGTGGGTAGACTGGTAAACAGGTCACGTGATGTCACCACTGGCGCGCTTGCCATTCATTTTATGTCCGTACTAATGAGCTGATCTGACATATTGATATTTAGCTGAATCCGGTTAGACTTAAAGTCGACCCCAAAATCATTGGGAAAACGCTAGGCATGATGATGTTGATTTTTCGGGAATGCGGTTAGAACAAGGACCTCGGGGTCAGAATTTTCTTAGTTTTTCACAAGGTTGTTTAACTTTTTGCAAAGAGCCAAGTCTTACACTTTATTTGTGTCGGTGAAACAAGTAGAAATGATGTGTAAGACATCACCGAATTTCAATCAAGGACGTTTTATTTAGTTTGTGGAAATAATAGAACTGTTTTCTTAGTATATACCTGCCTATTTCCTACTAATACTCAGGTTTATGTACGCTGCTAAACCCATCTTATGAGACAATTTCACAAGTCTCCATTTACGACACCCGGGTAGCGCGCGGGGAAAGGTCTAGCTCGGGTTTACTATTTTCAAAAAAACCTTTATCTTCTATACTTATTTCACCCATCTAGAAAATAATTTCCTTATTCATTAAATTAATGACAGGGTATAGAGAATACTGTATATTGTATATTGTAGCACGTTTGTGCAACACTCCTTATAAACATATTTATGACGACGTAATTACAGACTTAATTTAACTCGAATATGCTAGCGCAGAATCTTATTAAAGCTAGGTTCTCAAGCTGTGCCTGCAAGCCTAATTAGCTATTCGGTGAGACTGGAGCAAGCAAAATAGGTTTGGCTGATTTACATTATAACCTACAAAGCATGGTGTGTTGATGTTATTGGCTGATAAGTAACACAAATGTGATTTATGAGAAAATTGTTACATTTTTAACTAACTTAAATGATTAAAACATTAAAGACCAATGAAGTTTCAGCTAGAAAACTATAGAAAACTAGGGTTCGCCCGCGGCTTTGCTCGCATTAATTTAGAATTTGACAATCAATTTGGGTTGTACTCTGCCTTTACTAATATAATTCAATCATGGTTAGAAACACACGTGGCGCCATCTATCATCAAAAGAACGTTATTCTTGTTTGCTTCGTGAACAGTACTTTTTTTCGGGACAATACGTACCCTATGTCCGTTTCTGACAACGTATATGCAAAATTTCGGGATGATTGGTTCAGTGGTTTAGGCGTGAAAAGGTTACAAACTTATTTTCGTATTTATAATATTAGTTAGAAAGGATGCTACAGATCTTTGTGTTTATGACCGTTCGCAATAGGATTCTGTTATAGAATTTTTGGTTTGGACAATGTTTGGATATCTGGTAATCCACATCCACAATATCTTGTTATATCTAATGAATACAAAAAAACCTTCACGCGATGAAAATACCGAATATGGCCAGTCGCCAGAAAACTTCAAAAACAAAAATAAGACACCTGTAATTTTATGTTTGGACCCAAAAGCTCCTAAAAAGTTGCGGACAGATTTTTGGGGCTCTCCTTAGGGACGACCTTTGTAATCCCTACTCCAGATATTCGATAGGGTAATGTATCATCACACTCAGCCTGTAGGGAGCAAACAGCAAACATTTGTGATTTATAACTGAGCCCACGCATCATATGTAGTTGTTTATATACCTTAAGTTTATTACCATTTTTTATGTCAGCCTACTCTGTCCCACTGGTGGGCAAAGGCATCCCCTATGGCTTTCCAATTTTGTTATTTGTCTTCTCCGACCAATCCGTTAAGAATAAGTCCAGCTATTCAGGGTATCTACTTATTAAGTTAAAAAATAATAATACTGAATCACATGCTCAACACTAGGCCATAAAAAATGAACAGTATAAATTACTGCAGTATGACAATCATTTCAAATAATAAAATTCTTGAATAAAGCCCAGTAACTGCTAATAGAGCTGGATAATCTCTTATTATTTTAAATTATAGTTCTATCTAGAAGTGCGCTTCAACACCACTTGACGTTATTATTGTAACAGCATAGCTGCTGAACTTCACAGAGCTGTACTACAAACAGTAATAAAGCGGGCTTGTATGGCGGCTTGTCGGCACATTTCTGCGCAATTATGCATACAGGAGCGGGTGGCTCCCAATGCTTGTGTAACAAGCCTTATACGAGCACTCCCAGGCCATTTGCGCCGGCCAAATGACAAATACCCGGACAAACAAGCTATTATACGGACGATATTCCATCTATGAACAAACATAAATCTTATCGGTTTGTTGTACTCTTTACGTTCAGGCTCAGCAAGATTGTATGAAAACCAAAACACGATATGAATAAAAGTGTCCGTCTATAAATATCCCAGTCTAGTAGATTGCAGATTTTATCGAATTCATATCGGTTAATGGGTACGGTTTCGACCTCTTTATTCTTGCCGCTGACATAAAAACAGATACTCAGATAAGTGAAATTGTTTATCTTGTTGTTTACTTAAGAACCGAGTTTAAGTCAAAATGTTTCTTGCAAAATATTTTTCGTAGCAGATGTATGTTTGAGGCGGCACAAAAGGACAATTGAATAAGTAATTCGAACATAGAGGAAAGAGGTGTAAAGTATAAAGTTAAAAGCAAACAAAGTTGGTTACAGCTTAAAAATAGAATATTTATGTATAGGAATCCCTAGTCTAATAGGTAGGTAGCAGTAGCGAAGGGTCAATTTTTGTAAGAGGTAAGCCGGAGTACATATATCTTTAATGTGATTTTATTTTTGGTCTATACAATAGAATACTGACTATGCCATTTTTCAAAGGGAATCCGGTAGAAATCGAGTTATATGGAACCTTCGCCACTGGTAGGTAGGTACATTTAAAGTTCATAAACTTACGATTTACTATCTAGTTTAAAGCCATTTAGTTTTGAAATGAGTAATGACATGAGGAAACGACGCATACAACAGTGTCTGATGCAATTCGCAGCTTAGGAATCGTGCACAAGCCATCAGTAAATTGGCATTAAACCGATCGCTCGGAACATTATGATAAACATCGTGTAATAGACTTTTGTTTAAATGAGAGATTCTTTGTGTCGTTCCATGAGTTCCTTCTAATCGGTTCACGTCATATAAAAGTCAAGTCGAGTCGAGTCGGCTGCTGCCAATAAAGATATCAGTGGGAATCCATCTCCTTCGTTTTATTATTTGTCAGATGTCGGAAGTTTGTTACAGCCATGTTTTATCTTTATTATAATTGATTTGCCCATCTTCTTTGCCCATCAATGGGACAATACGGATTACACATGATAACGATTTATGGTGTTGATGTAAAATTCGTCACTCCTACAGATTTTTAATTAGTATTTTCTTATTTTGTAAAGCGTTTCTAAAAGACTTTCTTCAAAAAGGAGGAGGTTCCCTATTCGTTTGTATTTTTTTTTTGTGTTTGTTACCTCATAACTCTGAAGAAATTTCATCAAAAACGGTTCAGAAATAATTTTTTTTTTCGTCATGTTAATTGCCACCAGGCTATGGCCTATCACGCGACGTCGTGTGATGGTGCCTAACAAATACTCACAATTATGTACGGGCCATAAAATAGCGGCAGCAGCGTATTGGGTTCTGGTATTTGTTTAGGACACTATGGACGACATTAAACGATATTTTTATTTAGGCCATTTAGGTAAGTTCAACGTTTTGGGTTGGTAATGAATGTAGTTTCTCTTCTTGGGCTATGTTGATGCCATGATGATCTCTTAATAACTTCTAGTTACAATGTAACAACTAAAAAGTACTAAAATGTAACTTCTAGCTACAACTAAAAAGGGTAAAATAAAAAACTTTCTTCGAAAACAACCGACTTCCAAAAAAGTATAAAATAACTTTACTTTCGGAAATCGGTGACTTTGTTTCATTGACTTTTTTGTCATCGACTTCCGAAAGTAAAGTTATTTTAGACTTTTAAGTCTTTTTTGGAAGTCGGTATTTTTTCGCAGAAAGTTTTTAATTTATTCTCTTCACAATACTTTAATATTCTAATCACAAGATAAAAATCTTACATAACTCACTCGTTAAAAACAACCTAATATCTTGACCGACTGTGAACTACCTCACAAATATATCACCTTCACTCTTCTTATTTCACGCTTTTTCCACACCATTGTCACCTCACAGACTGAAAAATGATCTGTATTTGGTTTTATCGAAATTGATCTTGAAAATAATTGATATCTGCCACACGCGTACACTTTTTGCCACTATCGACATTTCGACGTGTCAATGTGATATCAATAAATCCATTTAATGGAGTGTCGTAAAATATTGAGTAAGTGAAGTTAAGTGCCCATACATGTTGCTCAAACATTATTAGCCAGATTTGTTCTGTGCCGCACTTAAAGTATACCTACACGTGTTTTATTTTAGGGTCTCCGTAATCCATTACTCGTAATATTTCGGAAGCATTCGTGATTTATAACCTTATCAATGTGTATTATGGTTTATCACAAACAGTTCTCTATCAATACAACCTAATACTATTTCGGTAACAATAACGCTACATTTCAACCCACATAAAAGTTCTATAGTAGGTAAATCACTTATTGTCATTCATTTCAGATTTACTAAACCACAGCGCTATTTTCTTACGAAAATTGGATTGGGTGGTGATATATATTTGGGTAAAAGGGTTCCGCCCGATCGAATTACCTAAGGAATAGTCCACACGGTCGATTGTCTTCGGTGGAACGAGGTTGCTTTGTACTTATTTCGTGCTCGTATAAACGCGGCGACTCGGATGCATCCGGCGTCTGTGCCTGCCGGATGTCTGCTTGTTTCCGAACGCTACGACACCTTACACTTACAGAAACGAGGTAATTTTCCTATCTATTCAAGTGTACACAGCTTTAGCGTTGTGTGTAAGCCTATATTTTGAACGTCGGCAAGGTTTACTGATTTTTTGTGAATATGATATGGTTTTCGTTTTCAAATTCACTACAGAAAATGAACTAATGGTCGAATATATCTATTCACATTCTTTTATTGCGTTCCATAATGTCCAAACAGATGTTACAAAAAGACTAATAGCCAACAAAGAATTATAAATCCTGTTAGGTTGAAACACAGAGGGTATGTCTAGAAAATAGGAATGTTTAGGCATTGTGATAATCTTTGTATTGAAAACAAAGCGAAAGCGGACAATACATGCTCCATTGGTAATTGAAATGCCCACACACCCTAGGATCTCATCAATACTGAGTTAATAGCCAACTGGCGAATTACCCATTAAATAAAAGATTGACCAAATAGAAACGATTCTATTAATATAGAATTTGTAAATTAATTTATCGGCGCGACCAATCTAATTTTCGCTCACCCGTTAAATTGGATTTTCCCGCGTAATTCCAAATACTATAAAACAACCCGTGAATATTTGATTCTCATTGTGGTAGGTATAGTCGGACTGGCTGACGGGAACAACAGCGTTTGTAGGGACTAAAGTAAGTGGAGTTGGGAAGTTCCCGACGTCTGTGATATTGGAGCACGTATTTGAGCGAGTTTTCCGCAGCGTGCCTACAAAGCGAGTGCAGTGTGATTTAGTGTGCGACGTCTTGGCGAAGTGTCACGAGTCGCGGGTACGGTCGGGTTCGGTGACGGCAGCACGCATCGGCGCGCCGCCTCGCCACCGCGCAGCGCCCGCTCGCTCGACTAGAAACAGCCTGATTGAGAGCGCGGCGCCCTGGCCACTCGACCGCAGACTGAAACCCGAAACCTCACCCACTTCATACCTATTCACCGTACGTCATTTGTAGTTAATCGTTCGCAATATTGCGCTATTGCCGAAAGTTGACGCTTTAATGAGCAGCGCAAGTCATCGTTATACCTAGCCAAGAATCTGTGACACTTTATCTTTCACGAGTTTTACGAGCGAATACAGAGTGGTGTTTAACAAAAATAAGTATAACAATTGAAACTGATACCTTTGAAAGTAAAATTGTTGTAAGAAAGTTCAGCGGTCAGAAACACTTTAGTAGGGACTGGACATAAAATGATATCTTAGCGTTGTATACAGAATGCAAATTGCATTTCTCTCAACCTCATTCATCTTTTTTTCTTTGTTCAACCCCTGCTATAACTTAAAACTCTTGAGTTCGTGTTTACTGAAAATATTAAATCTGTGAAGAAATAAAATTGCTTTGACGTCCATTTTAATGCCGGCTGAAAGGTAAAGACGTACTTAATTAAGAAGTTATTAAGCTTTAATTTATCATTAAGAACCGTGAATGTTTCAGGAAGCTAAAATTTAGGTCATTTATTGAAAAAGAAACTGTCTTTTTTTTTCCGGATGGGAAATCATCAAGTGACCCCCCCCACTCTGGGCGGAGCGGAAGGGAGTGTCAGACTTGTACTGACTAAAACCCATCCATGTTCCTTCTTTGCCCTTTGTGTTCCAGGGCCACGGTATCTCTTTCGAACAGTCCCGCAGCCCTGGCAGGCATCGGCCCGTGCGGACCCCTACTTATTTGCTGACATCTCTTTGAGGCGCGCGTGGAACACGAACGCGCCGTCGACACGGCCTGTCGTCATAAGACGGCCGGACGGCGAGCTGGCCCATAACTCGCCGTCCACAGGCCCGCGCCTACGGTGGCCGGGAGCCACCACGTGACCCCCAACGCCCAGGGCGTCTCCCGCGGCGACTGGGACGTGAGGTTCTTTCTCTCTCACGTCCCGCCACCTCCTTCACTAGCATGACTGCTTCGCAGAAGGAGGTGACGGCTTCCCATTCCCTCTCGCTCCGGACCATGGCTTGAACCAAGGCCTGACGCGAGAGATCGCCGCCGGCAATCGCCGCTACGAGGACACGGCGGTGCTCCGCCCAAGCGGGGCAGACCTCCACGGTGTGCTCCACCGTGTCCTCCGGACGATCCTCGCAGTGGAAACACCCGGGCGTTTCCTCCCGCCCGATTCGGTGCAGGAACCTCCCGAAACAACCGTGTCCGGTGAGGACCTGCGTCAGGCGGAAGGTGAGGGCGCCGTGGCGCCTCTCTAGCCACTCCTCAAAGAGGGGACTTATCGCCACTATGGTGGCGTGCCCTGCACGGGGTTGCGACAGTCGCTCTCTCCATGTCGCCATGAGATCACGCCGGAGGTCTGTCCGCTGAGCAGCAATTTGCCGCGGCAGCGGAGTTTCCTCCCGACGTAGTGCCTCCGCGCACCATTCGTGCTGGCGTGCGAGGACTATCGCCTCCAGATCCCATGGCGGCAATCCGGCAAGGAGGCTAGCCGCTTCGCCGGAGATCGTGCGGTACCCCCGGATTAGCCTTATGGCTATTACTTTTTGGGGCGCGTTCAGGTAGTGGGCGGCTTGCCGCCTCAAAGAACGCGCCCACACCGGGGCCCCGTAAAGGGCCATGGACCGCACGACCCCCGCGTATAGCCTCCGGCAGGAGGCGTTTGGACCCCTCAGGTTGGGCAAGAGCCGCTTGAAGGCAGCCCCTGTCCGTTCCAGTTTGGGAGCCAAACGTCGGAAGTGCTCCACGAAGTTCCACCGGCTGTCGAGGACGAGTCCTAGGTACTTCAACGTCGACCCGACGCCGATGGAAACCCCTCCTGCCGTCAGTAGGGATCCCGACGGTGGCGCATTCCGAGGCCCATGAAAACACATGGCCTCGGACTTGTGCAGTGCCACCTCGAGACCCAATTGCCGGATCCTCTCAAAAGAAACTGTCTTTTGTCTTGAAATATTCTTTAGTAAAATGTTCTGAAGTTAATGATACGTGACCGTATTCAAATACCGTAGTTTCCATAAAAACTTCCTTCAAGAATCAGTTCTATCTTTTCATGGGTGAAGTTTGCAACTTAGATCGATCGTGCTACTACTGTACAGACGGAAGATTACCCGCCGACCGTTAAATAATTCATGAGACGTCTCATGTCGTGTAGTCTTACGGTGGTTTAGGCCTACTTATGCTAAATAACATCGATCACGCATTTTCACGTGTCGGAAATTATAAAACTCATGATTCATGTATTTCACTGACTCATCATCAGCCTTGTGTATTTTCAACCAATTTTGTATTCAATTTCTAGTCTAAAGTGAACACATATGCGACTTTTCACTATATTCAATGGCTCTGACTTTAGTACTAGCCATAAACACATAGAATACAACCTTAATAGCTCTAGCGCGTGCAAACTGAAATTTAAGAGATGAAGTCAGGCAAAAGCCCACATAACGACTTCTAGTCTCAAAACTACATAAAACAGTTCACGTCTAAAGACATCAATGTAAGGAAAATGTTTCCCTTCTCACCAAACAGCTATAACTTAGGAAAACATGTACCACCTTCTGTTGGCAGCGAAGGCGTTCAATAATGTAAAACGGTCCACACAATATTGTTTATGAAACCTTACTCCGTACTCGAGCAAATATTGTCGCTGTACTATTTTCACTTACCTCTCTAGGGCGAACGTCCTTGCTCTGTATAAAATGTCACTTCGTTATGTACATTTTTATCGTTTGGTTTT
Organism: Noctua janthina; assembly: GCA_963576755.1. Taxonomy (NCBI): domain Eukaryota; kingdom Metazoa; phylum Arthropoda; class Insecta; order Lepidoptera; family Noctuidae; genus Noctua; species Noctua janthina. The sequence goes on from OY755058.1 coordinate 8,395,536, forward strand.
TATTTCAGATTGAGTATATATTACTAGACCGTAAACGTCTGCTGTCTGAACATGGGTCTTCAGTTACATTGTATGAACATTTGTTGAATATGTTACGAATACGATGTTTTATGAATCAGTACGTTTGTTGCATGGGGTCATGTTGTAGTATTGCATTGTGGCAATACCTAGGAGAAACTTATATCCCACAGTGATCGCCTTTTACCATCATCTTCTTTTACAACACCACATTAAAAAAAATATTGAAAAATCTTTCGCACGAAACTGAACTACAATTGGTAGAAACTGCATTGTCATTCATTTATATTGCATGTCAGTGGTCCATTAACAAGCAGCAGGGAAATCATTCTTAGTTTTCACACTTTGTTTTTCCATTTATCATATCAGCAATCTATAATGGGTAGTTACATTATCATAGTAAACATTATTAGCTTGTTATTAAACGTTACTGAGATTATCTAACCTCGTAGTGAAAGTGAAATTATGATTGCATGTGCACAATGAAATGTATTACAATTGGTATTATTTAGTATTCACAGGCTTACATAAAATGATGCAAAGAGATATGGTGAATACGACTATCTTATAAGGTGCCGAATGCGAGAGCGCCCGCCAGAGGCTTGGAAGAATACCGTGTTGTTTTAACTCAACAAAGTTCTGATAGATCTCTACACCCAGACCCATTTTTTCCATTGGGCACTCTGGGCAAGTGCCCAGGGCCCCACTATCTAAAGGGCCCCAAGTTAATGTTATAGATAGTGGCTTTCAAAAGAAACTAGAACTTATTTCAAACAGGCGCAGGCGGCATACTAAAATATTCGAGCTCGCTTCGGTCGCTTTTACCTACATTCCTGCAACTTTTCAGCGTAAGTTAATAGTTACTTACTTATATTAATTTATGAACTGTCACAAGAAACCTAACCTATCCGAGGCGGGGTGCAAAAAATTTTGCTCACTTCGCCGCTCTTGCATCCTACAAGGGCCCCATTATTCTAAAGTGCCCAGGGCCTCCAATTGGTTAAAGACAGCCCTGTCTACACCTTGCCTATGACGGACAACATACACGGAGATCGCTCTAAAAAATGAAACAGTATACTCCCAGTCTACTCAGAGGCGACTCAAAATGTCAGTATTGTAATTATATAACTGCTATACGATCTTAACCCAATTAGTCGGAAATACTATCTTACCGTCAAATGTAGTGTGACCGTATGACACTGGGTCACGTGCTCTTCTAGGCACAGAGAACTGAGGAGTCTGTGTTAAGAATGGAACCAATAAATCTACGGAGAGAACGCGGGAGGTAGACCGATCGATCGAGCTATCTTGTGTCTATGAGAGTTCGCATGTAATACAGTGTAAATAGACATATTACACATGTAAAAGAATCCTCAATGTCAATAACCTGTGGACCTATACAGAACTGTGTTATTGGTCGATAGACAATATATAGGTACTCCATACGGGTTGGTACATAATACCTAATTGCTTAGGCTAATAAGCGAATAGTGATCGTGCTATCAATTTAGGTAAACCGACAATCTATTTTAGAATGTATGATAAATGGAGGGCATAAATAGAATCAATGTAGGTGCTTTTTTCGTTTTTAACGCCTAAATACTTCTATCACTGTACTTTCGTCAAATTTTTAACTTCATTGCTAAAAGTAATATCCATCCATCTCACACATCTGCCAACTTTCCTCTTTGTATGGTTTTGGACAGTTTTTTTTAGAAAAAGTTACCTCACTTAAAGTTGAAAAGATGTTTTTAATATTGTGGAGTATTTTGTGATATATTAATAAACGTAGCGTGAGCTTTATGGTTCCGTGTCGACTAGTCCTCTCTTATCCCGAACAGCGAGTGCACGTACCCTTAAAGTAGTTCATCTACTTACTGACAATTTGGTGGTTTTATTCTAAACCCTAACTAGTGTTTCTAGTGAACACTGCAATACTCCTTGAATAAACGTGTTAAAAGTACAATAAATATGTACATAGTGTGGCAAACATCTTTCATTTGAAACCTTGGCTAGTTTAGAGAGCATCTTCATAGTTTTAAGAATTTGACAAAGAATTTAAAGCAAAAAAACATGAGCAATTGACAAGAACACACCAACAACTCTAGCGGAAACTAAAAACTTAATAAAACTGCGAAAAACGTACACAAATTAAACACGTCACATAGTGGTATCGTTCTAATGAAATTAACCCAGATATGTTGGCTGACGTTATAATAAATATACATTGCTATATTCGTCACATCCACACAGCCCTTTGGACAATGAATCTCAGGTGTTTTCGGCCAGACCCGTATATTTTATGCGTCACAGAAATAGAGCATAAATCAAACAGCTTGACATTTTTATGCACGTTATGCTGTCAGATGTCTTTATTCAATGAAAAAGGGGAGCGTTTTGTAAAATGTTTCGTCATGATCAGAAGCATTGCGGTCATCGAGTCGACTATGAGATAGATACCGTAGAATATTATGAAAATCTTTAGTATTTACCTATTTATCTGTATATCGGTTTATGTTGAAAAAAAACGGTATTTTCTTATTTATTTTTTGTACTCTATCGCAATGGTGTCCTATTTGACCCAAAGGTTGACTGGTAGAAATGCCTTATGGCATTAAGTCCGCCTCTGTAAATAAATAAATCTGAAAATTCATTCATTGGAGTTAAACTTTATTTTTAATGCAAAATACTAATTCGTTTTTAGGATTCCTTTCCTTTTTGGAAAGGAACCCCTATAGTTTCGCTATGTCCGTATGTCTATCCGCAGTTTAGCTCAAAGACTCTTAGTACTAAAAAGCAGTAATTTTGCATGAATATACAGAGTAGTTACGCCGACAAAGTGGTAAAATAAAATCTCGAAAAGTATTTTTTTTTTAGGGTAAATTACAATAATTACATGTAAATTAGGGATTTTTTTCCCGCGTATCTCATAGTGTGGTATGCCGTTGGATAGGTATTTCAAAAACACTGCAAGTTGTTAAAAAAAAATAATAATTAAGGGATTCGTTTGTCAAATAAAGCTAATTAAGCTTTAAAGTGCTAATTTTTGTTAGACTCAAGTGACCAGCTAAACGGTTGTGTTTGGGTGTATGAAAAAATTAAAAGCAAAACTATCACAGCTAAGAAGGCTTTACAAATTTACGAGGTAAACGGCGTAGGTTAATTGGTTTTTTACCAACTTATAAAATGTACTTGGATAACATATTTTTCTAAATATAATGTATGGGAACACAGGTTCTTCAACTGCAAATGTAAGTTTGTTTTTATTCAGACAATATAAAAATCATCATTCGGAGGCAAATCCGCATCCGCACATTGTGTGTGACCCGACACGCACTTGGCCGATTTTGTAAAGTATAAACTAATTCATATTTTTGTACACTAAATATTTTTCTTTGCTAGTAAATAATCAGTTACTTTTAATTCACAAAACACTTCTGAAACATTGTACTTAACACCACTTATAATGTTGATGCATTTGGGTCACCCCCATACAGACTATCGACCCATCCCACTTCAACCTCGGATGGAGTATCGATGCCAAATCAATAAGCAAACATGCAAAGACACATTGAAAACACCTCTTGTAACTTGTAAAGTGAAGTTATCAGTCAAAGAAGGTGATTTTTGCCTATTATTAGTAAACTTAATGTAAAGCTCTGGTCAAACTGCGGCGAATCCCACACGGGATGAGGGATGCAACTGATGTTCGTCGAATGTTTTAATGATTAGAATTGAATTTTGTGATTAGATCACGCGACTAGACAGGGTGTAAACGGACCCTTCACGAAACCGTCAACTAAGCACTCTGTACATCAAAATTATTAACTCTATGCAAAAATTATTGCTGGGAAACAACTTTTTTTGGGATGAACAATCACGTTTTACGGTAGGGCTCGATGTACCGCACTCAAAACATTGTGCTTATACATTGAATAGTGTGGGTGTCGTGGAGGTATATAAAGTAAAGTATTCAAAAATTTAATTTAAAAAACACTTGTGAAAAAGTTGGAACTTTGACCCCCAATATCTCTGTAACTAGAAGGTTCCCAGGTATGGTCTAGAATAATAAAATTATAGTGATGACGGGGAAAACGAGTGCCTTTCGGCTTCGTTAAGGGTACTTTTACACCCTTTTTTCTTGCCAGTATTGAAGCACATTCAGCGCGATAGAATTTCGTCCCGCATCCCGTGAGAGAATGTCTTAGTTTGACCAGAGCTTTATACTAGTCTAATTTACTATTACCTATTAGTAGCACAAAATTGTGATGCTTTGTCCCATGACAGGTGACGGCTAGCTAGGTCGTCGTATAGTTCATTTCATAAATTAATGTCTAAAAGGTTTTAGACACATTTCTTTCGTATATTTTTATCGGGGAGTATAGAGTTTGCAATATTGTACCTTTCAGGGTTCACCAGGAGCTTTACCGTAACGATTTCTCATCCATCATATTTTTAGGTTATTTTATTACGTTCTACCTAGGATTGATATACATGTTTATGTAATGCTTTAGTATGATATCCATAATGTAACAAGTTAGGCATAAGATTTTGAGAAAGGAACTGGTTCGTAGATCTATTACAACCATCAAAACACATCGTCACATTCTTATATATGTTGGGGACCAAGTGTTACATGAGGGCATTATACATAATGCCCGGGGATTATGAACAAAAAAAGCTTCATTATTTTACACAGTTCCCGGTTATTATCACACACACCGGTACACAGATCATCATTTAGATGTGCTATCTGCTTCAGTAAGTAAGTTTGTTTATCGTGTTTTAGTTAGTAAGTGCCAAGTTGTTTATTCGTTATGGTTTTCTGGTCTGAAAATAAAGTTTTATTTATTTATTATGAATATTGCTATGCTATCATCGGCTAATATGATAATTTAGGAATATTTGTCGGAATGGGGAAATTAGAAACAAATGCGTGATACGCAGTGACCAATCTGAACGCACATTGTTATTAATACAACAATGTTATATTTTTTTCTGTGGTTTACAAATTTATTTAGTAGCCAAAACCGATCTCAGGTGAAACTACATAGTTTTTATGAGGCCTACCGATTTACACTGCGATCAACTTAGATGCAGTGCTCGACGGCCACATAACCTATATACACGGGGTGCCCTATAATAATCTTGCTGTTGTAATGAGTCCTAGCCTCATATCCTTTCAATTATGAATATAATTTTTAATTTACGATTTAAGTTAGTAATTTAGATTTCATGTTGAACAATAAAAGAATAGTAATAAAACATATATTTTGTTTCCTTCCCGATGGGTCATGGAAATTATTCCTAATGCCAGGGCATTAGGAATAATTACCCCTTAATCACTTGGTCCGTAACATAAACACACTTCACGGCGTGTTCGTATTATATAAAACAAAACCCAAAATAAAAACATTAATAAACAAGATTACACGATTAACTACCCTCTAAAATTAATTACACAATAAAAGTAATGAAAATAAATAAATTCACGATTCTGACGGTAAACGTTCTGATATTACCTGCCGATTACACTGAACGTTTCACATAAAATTTTCATCAAAAACCGGTAGCATGTGTACTTTGCCCATCGCCCAGTTCAATTTGTATTACCCGAGGGAAATGCGGGAAATAATCATACTTGTACGTGATGCCGATCACTGATTGATTGCTATTTGCCAATGCAATACCTGTGATCATGGTTCCACGTGTTACCGGTGAGATATACATTAAACCTATTTAAATCGGATTCAGTTACCGAACATTATAATTGTCATCTCTTTGCTACACAAAGAAAATAAAGCAAGGTATCAATGATATTAAGGTATGTATAAGAAATTGTAATAAAATAACATACAAAAATAAGTCATTATCATGGTTATAATCACTCCTAGCAGGAAAAGTGTAACTTTTCAGAGCTGAAAGAAATGAGGTTCTACTCACATATTGATTACTTTCCAAGACATGGTAGCATTATTAATTTTGTTGTAAGCAAAAAAGTAACATTCATTTTATTAATCAAAATAAAAATACCTTTTTACGTAACGTGAAAAAAATACCGTGTAGGCGACACATTGGAGGAAATAACCGGGATAATCAGGGATGTTATCAAGCTCGAAAATGAATTCCGCGAGATTTAGAAACCTTTTATTTTTTTGCCTTAGGCCTTTCACACCTAAGTACGGTTGTTGATGATGAACGAAGATGTAGATCATTTATTGAGAAACACTTTATTGAGTTGAGAGATTATATTAATAAGTGTTCGGAATATAAACAGTACACAAAATATTATCAGGTCTGCCGGACGTATTGACGAAAATCATTTTTTCATCAAATAAAATTAGTTAAAAAGTTAATAAAAGCTTTCTTTATCTCGAGTCTATTATTGGATCACTCACGGCTGCCGCGGATATAATAGGAATTATCAAAAAGATTTTTGAACTTACATTTTTTTTTTACATTTAGTTTTCCCTGCTCCAACTCCCACCGAGCTAAAAGGGCTTGAAGAGGATTACTTCGATATCCGATTATGGTATCTCATTCTATACCCAGTCCATCATTTAATGTCGATGCCTATAATGTGATTATTGCGTTTATTTATCAGCCTTCTTTTAGTTATAGATACGGAATTTGACTGTAATGTGTCATCGGTAACAAAATCATTTTTCCTAGCTTACTTAGGTGCTCTTGGAGAAGGCGGAAACTGGTGCAGTAGCTACCATTTATTTAAAAGATTCTCTTGAGCGAAAATGTCAAACTAATTCTAGTCACTAACCACGGCAAGATAAAACCCATGTCATAGCATTTTATAAGTGTCTACACTAGGTATAGGACTTACACACAAATGTAATTAAAGTCAAGACTCCGTGAAGTGCAGCCACACGAGAACTAATAAATCTCTTCAACTTTTTTATGAAATGCACCTCGTCGCGCGGCCATTAGTCACATTCATCTGTCTCTTTTAATTACACGTTAAATAAATCACACACCTCCACCATGTATGAAATGTCAAGCAATTGTCAAAATGGTGGAGCAGTCGTTAATCGTAAGTCATAACTACGCATTTATCAGAATATTCATTAAAAATAAATTAGCAGTGCGAATGGTAGTCACCGCGACTGTCAACGGACTAATCGTTATACCTACCAGCTGTTACGGCTTTCTAAATGACGGCCGGTTAACTTTAAATGAATCAAGTTTAAATCAATGACCCCTCATTGACCCCACATGGCTGTAATAACGCATCATTTCCCAGCTATGGCTATTAGGGGAGAGCAATATTTTTAATCAAAGTTATGGCAGCAAAAAATCACTGCTTTGCCTCTTTAAAATATTTACTTTAAAAATATGCTTAAGGAATATTTACCACTAGCCGAGTGCATCTGCCTCGGAGCACGTTAAAATTTTCCGATGCAAACTATTTCTTAAAACGGCGCAACGTTGCGAGTTCCGAGTAATTTTATCCGAGATACTGAAAATGAGCTTTTGAAGCAGCACTACGTAAAGTATAGACCAACTTCACATGCTGCTAAAGGTATTAAAATGAAATACCATTCGTTCACCGCACAACTTGAAATTTTGCAAGTATTAAGTTGGTTTCTTGGTGCTCGCTTAAAAAATTTTTGATATACAATTTTTGAGGGCATCGTAATATTCCTTATTCATTATAGGTATCATGCATACAAAATCGTGGGAAATGTCTAAGTACCAATAAAATACTTGAGTTATTTACAAAGATAAGTAGTCCCATAATTTTATGGTAATTGCCATGACATCATCAATATCAATACAAGAGCGCTTGTTTCTGTTTAATGTTGAATGTTATTTTTATCTGTACAGTTATGGACGACGGAATTGTTATTATTATCTAACTCCAGACTGAGGGTTTGTGACTCATTGTACTTAGTTCAGGCGCCGACTTTCTTGTACTGTGCACAAGTTTCTGATTGTTTTCATATACAGTGTGTAGACTGTAGCTATATTAGTCTGGCTGTTTGTTTAACGGATTAATGATGAAAACTAACTTAAATATGCGTTTGCTGTTTTTTTTTAAAATAGATCGTTTGGATTAGGACAAGTTAGTTCAATAAGGACACTTTTGAAAAAGTTTCTCAATAAAGTAAGAACCCAATATCGATTCTATTAGTTTGTGCATCTAATTTAAACTTTTGAATTCGGGTGCACAGCGACACACTAACGATAAAACTTCTCGCCTAAAAGTTTTTGAAAAGGCAGATAGCTACAAGTTTTGTGCTCGAGGATACCCACTGGAACAGACTTATAAGTTGAAAGAAATAATCGTTTTATCTAAAGCACAAGCAACCATACGATTCATAAGTAGGGTACCATCTGCAGCACTTCCGTACGTAGTGTATGTCATTCATTACACATGAATGTTTTCGCGAAAACGATAATAGCATATCTAATTCTGTAATAGCACGTTACTACAAGTGTTTCTCTTTCTATGAATATTGTTAATATTACAAACTAATAATAGGCTAAGAATGTAGAATTCTTCAAAGCCAATAGTCTTTTTCAGAGTGCAGATATATTAGCGTACCTACCTACTGTACTGTAACGACCGGTGAACCTTTCCGTTGTTACAACATCGATGCTTAGGTATTCCCTGACCGTCGGTTTCATCCCTCAGCGTTCAATCACGATAAGAGCAGAAACATCAACGGAATAATAACTCTCAGATTTGTTACGATCAAAAGTAAGCGATCAAATTGATCTCGCCAATGGCTTTACGACCGTCAAATCTAAAAGCACACAGTAATCCCTCAAAATCCGTTTTACTTTGTGCCTATTACAAAAACTCACCGGAAGGAAGTAGGTACCTATTCGTATTTAATTTATTTTGTCTTTTTGTAAAGTCACGGCGTTCTGCGAAAACAAAAGGTGAATGAAACAGAAGGGTTTAATTTACTGTGATGCGGTGTTCAGGAAACGGAATGTATTTTTTAATTCTAATGCTTCTATTGCGTGAACACTCTATTATTACAAGCCTATCTCCTTTTTCATCACTTTAATGGATATTCTTTTCAAGTAATTGAAATCACATGTGAAATATAAAAATAAAATATGGGAATTTTACACGTTTACGTAGAAAGACTAGGCTCCATTAAAAAGATCAGTATCAGTGCACAACGTTGCGGTGATCAGTTGAGTAATAAATCGATGCACCTGTCCGACTCCGCGTTATGAAAATTGATAGCATATTGAATTCATCTTAAAAAATAAGTGAAACTGGAAAAACCTTTTAAAATATTTTGCGAAGCCTTATTTCCCAATTACCTTTAGAATTGTAAAATATTTACTGACACACAAACAGAGTAAGATATAATATTCATTTTGTAACATTTGTACCTTTTACGTTTGTTTAATGAATCATGCGTCAGTCATTAGTACAAGGACGCATCATTTACTGTTTATGTCTTTCATTCGATTCTATGTTTATACTTCTCAGTTGTTGACAGCCCAATAGCTTCGTAGAATCTCTTTAATATTATGGATAAATGATTCTTTATGATCTCAACGACGAGATGATATTTCGGGATATAAAACATTTGATGGAGTAAAAATGCCAATAACATCAGAGATGGGCGACGATCGAATTATACAATGGTAGCGTGAAAGACGCTTGAAATACCCTTACGGTAACAACTTTTTATTGAAAAGCAATGAGCATAAGATTTTATGCGGAACCTTTTCGTAGTGCTAATGTTTGTAAACGAAATTTAAGAAACCATTACGTTGCGAACGCAACTTTTAACACTTTTTTTTACGTTTCGTCACCATTTTGTACTTTTTAAACATTATACCGTGTGTCAAAGATATTTTTAAATTGTTTCAAGATCCTAGGAAAGTTGGAAAATATCTGGGTAGGCAGAAACTACGGGCCGTATATGCTACGTTCGGGTCATACACGCACGTCGGTTACTACGCACCAGACATCTAAAGAACATCACCATTAAGGTCCGTGTATATCCTTCTAGGGCGTCCCCTCCCGGCGCGGCGTTTCAACTCACATCTGCCGCATAAATATCTTTTGTAAGTCGCCTTTCATTCATCTTCTCAACATTACCAACGCATTAAACAACATAACAATGCTCATTATTAATAAATAAACTTCAAAGGAACCGTGAAGTTTAAAAACAACACATATACCTCTACAAAATATCACACGCAAGAAATACCTTTGTATTTCGAAGACGTATCATCTTGCATAGGCGAAGCGAAATCACTTGGAAATCATATTGGTATAATAGTAACTGAAACGGTTGCGTTTGCAAGGATTTGTATTGACGGAGTATATGGTCTGCCAAATTGTGTCAGTGGTTTGGTTCATCCGGCCACAAATCCGAGACATTGTTGCAGCTCTGAGAATGGCCCGGAATCGCAAACAATTGTGCTGGGATTAAACCCCGAAGCAACACCGTTTATAATAAATACCAAATATTCTAAACGCCACTGTAGATTAACTTGAACGTTCATTTTTACGTTTTTATTTTTAGTTTAGCTATAAAAATAACCCTTTTAACAAAGTTTGAATCAAAATGTTTCACCCATACACGATGGGACAACTCTTCCCTTTTATTTGTAGCAGCAAAATATTTTTCTTTTTGACATGTGTCACATTTGGCCTTTAATCTTGTTGGGTGATGCCCAACATTTTTATGAAGGAAAAAAACTTTTATTCTGGCATAAAGGACCCGCGATATAAAGATAGATTACACAATGCGTACAACAACGTCGACAGTTCGGTATGGTAAAATTTGCCGGTATCTAATATGTAGGGACCTATTTATGAAGATATTAAATATTTTTTTTTTTTTTTTAATGTTTATCGTTGGCTTAGCAATTAATGATAAGAATAGGACCAAGTCTTTTATAAAGGTAGGACCGTTTTTCTAGAACTTTGGTATAATTTATAACTAGGGGTATGAAGCTGACTTAGTCTTGTTAAATATAAATACAAACCGCTAACGATTATTGACCATTCAGATTCAGACCCAATGCTTATATAAGCCTTTTGTTTGTAATAAACAGACTATTCAGAATTTAATTACAATAGGTTACTTCTGTAGGCTTTCTCGATGTTTATTCAAGTGTAAAGAATTAAGATTTCTTGGCAATTGATGTTTTGTATAAAGTCATTAGTCTGGGAACATACGTTACCTTACTTTGGTAGGTATCTATTGTACTCTGAATGCTGATACAACATAACTGTTATCTTTAGCAGCTCAATTAATTGGTATTATAATAGGAAACCTTCGTCTTTTGTTAAACTGATTGGTATTCCGAACCATTATTACACCGACAGCTATTTCTCGCTCGGTAACAGAATGTAACCGAAATTAGACTAATACTAAACGTCAAATAGAATTGAATTTAATAGTAAACTTAAACGAAATGGGTATTTTAGTCAGATACCCAAAATGAAATTTATTTCAGCCGAAATATTCGATGTTAGCCACATTTTAGCTGTCCACTTTATTCTCACCACCCATACTCTAATGTCATACAAAATGTATTTACTATTTAGGACTAGAATTATGAATGTTCAGTACTCTCTTCAAAAATATCGTTTTCTGGGTTTTAAAAGAGCATTTTATGTCGAAGTGAATATCAAATAAAAAGCTTTGATAATAATAAGAACTAGAATTACGTTCCCTTTTTTTTTCCGGATGGGAATTCATCAAATGACCACTCTGGGCGGAGCGGAGGGAAGTGTCAGACTTGTACTGACTAAAACCCATCCATGTTCCTTCTTTGCCCTTTATGTTCCAGGGCCACGGTATCTCTTTCGAACAGTCCCGCAGCCCTGGCAGGCATCGGCCCATGCGGACCCCTACTTGATTGCTGACATCTCTTTGAGGCGCGCGTGGAACACGAACGCGCCGTCGACACGGCCCGTCGTCATAAGACGGCCGGACGGCGAGCTAGCCCATAACTCGCCGTCCACAGGCCAGCGCCTACGGTGGTCGGAAGCCACCACGTGACCCCCGACGCCCAGGGCGTCTCCCGCGGCGGCTGTGACGAGAGGTTCTTTCCCTCTCACGTCCTGCCACCTCCTTCACTAGCATGACTGCTTCGCAGAAGGAGGTGACGGCTTCCCATTCCCTCTCGCTCCGGACCATGGCTTGAACCAAGGCCGGACGCGAGAGATCGCCGCCGCCAATCGCCGCTATGAGGACACGGTGGTGCTCCGCCCAAGCGGGGCAGACCTCCACGGTGTGTTCCACCGTGTCCTCCGGACGATCCTCGCAGTAGAAACACCCGGGCGTTTCCTCCCGCCCGATGCGGCGCAGGAACCTCCCGAAACAACCGTGTCCGGTGAGGACCTGCGTCAGGCGGTAGGTGAGGGCGCCGTGGCGCCTCTCTAGCCGAATTACGTTCCCTCAATGCGAATTTGTTTGAAATAGTGCTCTCACATAGAAGTGCACTTGACATTGTGGAAATACCATTTTATGTAAGCTGGAGAGAAAATAAAGACTCCTTGGACATCTACTAAACGTATAATATACATACTTATTTGCAATGTTAATGCTATCCTTCTTCTGATTTATGTTTTTATTATCTTCTGTCCTTGAAGCTCACAACATTTTGTTCTACCAATTAGCTTCAGAATTATTAAACAGCGATGACGTTAATCGGTGATAAATGTCGAATGAAACTGACTACAGTACACAAAACCCTTTAAATGAACGATTTTAAACTTGCAATAGATAGTCGGATAGGTCCCGACAAGAACAGACCACAGAGTTATCAAACTTCCACATCAGTGGGCAACGTTGCTGACGGTCCGCTTACTCCTAAATTAACCGACTCCATTTAAATTCTAATGTTCAATGAATACTATATCTAAGTGGGATGCAAGTCTATAAATTGGACACTAGATCACTTGTGATGACAATCAAAACATTGGTGACAGTGATTTAGATGCACACAATAGACAATAGATATTCTTGCAGTGAGTGTAATAGAGTGATTAGACTATTTGAGGTTAAACTAATGAATTTGAAGAAATATGTATTGAAATGAATCTGAATGTTTTTGATCGATAAAACGTTGGTTAAAACTATTTTGTAACATTCACACTTAAATGAGAAAGTTTGTTGTAATTTGATTTCGAATTAATAAACGACCAACATAAGAGCCTAGCGGTACTCCTATCGTAATTATGGAACATGGATTGGACATGTAAGGATCTTTTTACGAACATCGACTGATTAAACCATCCTACTCAACCAAGAGATAAGACGACCCAGAGCAAAGAGGTTAATGCAACACTAATTAATACTATTTCCCTAATAATGTTTGATGAATATACAATCGAAAGCCTTGGACTAATTATAGAATTTGTTTAAGCATTATGTTAATCCTCCGGGGCAACGGAAGATGTGCAACTAAGCTAAGCAGTATTCCGTTAGATGTTGGAAACCTTCTTAAGCCAATGTATTTACTAATTTATAAACATTCAGTACCTTAGGTGTTTTTTCATAATACAATGATTGATGTAACAAATTGATAAAATGTTGACAAAAAAACATAGTATATTGAGTGGTTGTGTAGTCGTCAGGCATACAAATATTTCAATGATGCACTTGTTAAAAATTTAACACTAGATATTGATTGCAAAGGTATTGTTTGAGTAATATCGAAGTTAACTGTTACAGCTGTATCGATTTCCAAGCCTATACAGTATCTAATTTCATATCTCCGAGAACCATTCGCCTGTTCAATGTTTTACATTTCCGTATTGGTTTTTTGTGGTGATTTATAGACAAAGCCAGTGAATCGTAGACAGATAGCCAATATTGATGTTTTTTACCGTGGGTTTGTCAACGTGTTGTTTTCAACGTTTTGCTTTCAATACTGTAATGGGTGGGGAAGAGAAGTTACAACAGAAACCAGGGCGGTTTTTGCAATGAAAAATGATTCGAATAGAGTTTCTTAGATAGTGATTAAGATTGTGAAAGTGGTGCCATGGAATGTGTCTTATTCAAAATGCAGTCAAGAGGCAAGATGATTAAAGTTATAATAAGCTGCGTGGCTAATGGTATTCCCATTGAAAAAAATAACAAACTTGCATATAAAGGTTCATCCCCCATTAAACCCTTTAGAGGATAACTTTTCTAAAATCCTTCCTTTCAAAGTGGAACGATAGACAAGGAGATCTTGTACAAAATTGCATGCTTTATGCCATCAAGCTATGCTTTGTTTGTCAGTGAATGAATTTAAGATTTTTATTACGTGGAAGTTTCGGTTCAATCTCAAGCAAAGGATTGAAGTTGATTTCCACTGATGAAACACGATACGTTTACGATTTGTTTTAAGTTCAATTTGTTCTGAAACCCTGAGATAGTACCGTTTCTTATAAATTATTACCTTATATCTAATGAAGATCAATAGTGGATGTAACAGCGATAACCTTGTAGTAGTAATATCTGACATTGCAAGCAAGCTGTCTGACCTCGAACCAGTGGTGTTCGCAAAATTTTATGAAAAGCGATATGGGAACAAAGATAAGATGCATAAGAACGGACTTAGCGCAGAAAATGCAGAGGAAAAACTATTCAAACAGCAGACATTGTTAATGCAATTCCCTCGTCATCTTTATTCGTTATATAGTCATTCGTACGGGTTTTGGTAGATAATGTGTATATTATGTAAAAGTGAAAATATTACCGTTCATACTTCGATGAAAATAAAACAATTTTTAAACATTTACGGGTTCTTCTCCGAATTGGGTTCAAATTCGAGGAAAAATGGTAATCAGTCAAACGTTCGTAAAAGAATCAAGCGGTTGAGAATTTACTATACCTACTGGTGATTCTAGACACTTATCACAGCCGAAGGAAGCGAAGGAGCCGAAAGAATCGAATTTTAGAATTACTTGTATAAAACCCTATGAAAAATCAATCGGACGAATAAATAACGTTATACGTATGATAGAACGTTTCGTCAGCGCAGTCGATTCTTTCGGCGTGGACAAGTGTGCGTTTATCTTTACGGCGATGATAAATGCTCATGCATAAAGCATGTGCCCTACAGAGAGAGGACGTGCGATATTCCATGCATAGCAATAGATTGGTTACGATACGACGTTAATACGCTGAGCGGTCCTAAATTACGCGCCATTAACTTCATCGTGGGTACCATGCACAGTCAGGGAAATAAGTATGCTGTTTTGCAAATACTAGGAGATGTGTCAGCCATTTTATACAACTGATACAGAATACCAGTTGTGTTTTGAACGTAATTTAAGCTAACGCTCAAATTGCTAATCAGTTTCCCGACTGTTCATTGTACATCTACTCTCATCTGTACATTCAAAACCAAACTTAATTATATTTCGCCGGTCGTTTAATTTCGTAAGCGTATGGTAAACCCTTCGCAGCGTACCAATTAAGGAAATTTTCACGGCCGGAATCGCCTTCTGTCCTATTTTGAACATCACACAACAGGCATATAGCTATGAATTTTAAATAGGTCCACATTGTTGTTTCGGATGCTGTTATTTTAACATTCGTAGCAAGATACACACTTCCGACCCCGGGTGTAATTAAATGTGTTGTAGTGTTGGTTGTTGTCAGACAAAGAATTGTATACACCCTTTTTCCACGAATGTAGTGAAAAGTCACTGAAGGGTTGGGTTAGGAAGTTCGGTAGTATAGTGGCCTCTTGTTTGGATAGTTGTAACCATACTTTGATATTTTATCAGAGTATCCTTCCGCACGCAAAATACGCCTTTTTGGACGTGGAGTTGCGGACACCAGCCCGTTATACAATACAGAGTATCCTTTTTTATTTTACAACGATTGAAAAGAATGTCAAATAATTTTCTGCACTTTCACTCAACCGCTTTTTAAATATGGACTATGGTGATTATTGAAACCTCCTGTACTTCGCTAAGCTGGTTTCTGTTTCCCACACTCTCCATTTACCTATAATACATATAGGATTGTCCCAATTTTTCTATGTCATTTTTATTTACTGCCAAAGTTGTCGCTGACTGCCTTTTTTGAAAAGGTTTTTGTTTTCCTTCGCAGTTCAAATGCTATTTAAATGAAACAAAGATACAGAGAAAATAAATTAAATTACTCCCCGCAAGATGTTCGAGCCAGTCCAAACTTTTTCTTTTCTCCTTATTTTCCCGTTATTACGAAACATTTGGCAATGGAAAACACAATGGATATACAGAATAAAATTACACATCAAATATGAAATCGTAGGAGTTTTTCTATTAGGTTTATATTCGGTGTCTTTTATGTTATTTATATTTTCAATTACTGTTATAGGTCTTTTTCTATATGTTTATAGATTCTATTATCAACATGATTCACTTATCGCCTTTAAATACTTGATTTAAAGGAGTGACATGAGAGGGAAGGGGGTTTTACATCATGCCAAGTATAATAGACCGGCCATCGTGCTCTCTCCAGTAATCCCACCCATAGAATTTCAGCGTTACGTAGTTGAATAGAAATGGGACAGGCTTTTTAGAAAGATATGCATAAAGGATTATTTAAAACCCAACTTACTTTTTATGTGGGTACGTACTAAAATTTAAGAATAGCTTTTGTACTTTAGATATGTAAAACTACGAATAATGTTAGGAGTATGAGTGTAGATGGGTGATTAGGTGTACCCTAGATAACACTAGTTTTTTTTTATTTTATCTAGGTAAGTGGTTCCTCTCATTTGTTTTTATTTTTATTTTGGTAGGTATCCGAAACAGGGGGCCTAGGCAAGTGGTAATCGCTTTCATAGCGTTTCGAACGACTTTCAACAGAACTGACATAACTTTTACCTTATGTCAATCTGATTGACATTAGGTATAGTAAAAGTTAGTAATATTGAAGCTGCTAATAAAGGTATTGCCGAAAGAACGTCCCTTTGTCCAGGCCCTCGAAAAGAAAAACATCCCAGTAAATTCCTAAACAAACAAAATAAAGTTAAAGGATTGATATAGTACAAATATTTGTGATCAGACAAGTTACCCTTACCGTGGACAACCAATGAAAGCTTACTGCCCTAATCGGGTCGTCAATCGTTTCTTACCGCACGGCTCGAGGTCATCGGTTGACCGTAGTAAAACTAGGTAAATGCTTCCTACTATTTCGGATTTGAAACAATATCACGCCTGTAAACCTCGAAGGTTTAGGCAGATCCCTAATAAGTACATATTACACTCAAAAAATTCCTGATGGAAAAGCCCAATAACACTCCGCAAGACATAGGACGCTTGCGAGACAGTTAAATCAGAAAAAAGTAATTAAATAACAAACCAGCATGAGTTCATTTAGGAATAGACTGGACCTCACGACACAGGGTATCCTAGTATGGAGTCCAGGGAATATATAAAAATCTAGCGATTATGTTGTGACTAGGTTGTTAACATTCTACAGTTTAACTGAACTGAATTTATATAAAGAGTGTAAATAGACCCTTAACATAGACGAAAGGAACTTGTTCTCCCCGTCTTTGCAATATTTTTTTTGGTCTTGACCATACCTGGGAAACTTATAGTTACGGAGATATTGGGGGTCAAAGTTCCAACTATTTCACAAGTTTTTTTTTTTAAATACATGTTTTGAATGTAAGATTTTTACTTTACACACCTCTACGACCCCCGTACTATTCAATCCATCCATCAGCACAATGCTTTGAGTGCTTTCCATCGAGTCCTACCGTAAAACGTGATTTTTCACCCCAAAAAAAAAGTCAGCAATAATTTTTGCGTAAAATTACTTAATTTGATGTACAGAATGCTTGGTGGACGGCTATGTGAAGGGTCTGTTTAGACCCTGTATTTTTTTGTGTTATCTTCTGTGTAACCTTTCTAACATTACCCAAGTTTATCCTGGAATTGAGTTCAGGGATAAATGTAACATACACGTGTCATGTTCATAACTTTAGTTAATCAAAATGTGAAACTGTGTATGTTTTCCGTATTAATTTTACTGGAAATACTCGTAAAGATGAACTAAAGTAAGTCGTAAACAATAATACAAAGTAAGTTGTCATGATCGTGACATTCATGACATTCGATTATCTGTTATTTGCCCTTGTTATGACCAATGCCATTGAATGGAAAATTATTAATTGAGGAAATCTGAGATTCAGTAAAATGATACATATATTTTAATGCTAGATATGATTAAAATTAATAAATCTTTTTTTTTTAATCATTTGGGGACTACCCAGTTCGACACTAACCTACATCATTTTCGATTTTCAGACACAGCGTTTTTCATGAATTTGAAATATGGTTTTATGAAGATCATAAAACTTACCGTGGAAATAGACTCCCACGGTGCCTTTCAATTACTCCGTTTTATGATGATAGATTTTTTTATACTTGATGATGTATTCGAAAAGAAAAGGATATGGGAATTTTAATTGATAATGTAACAGGTTTATTTTCATGTTGTTTTTCTGTTTAGTATACCAAGAAACATTTCTGTGATTATGAATTTAACTGAAGGTCTAGACAGAAGCACAGATTTGGAGCTATCTGAATTATAGATCAGACCTATTTATTAAACTAGGTGCAGACATTTTTACTGAATTTTATCAGAGCCAGCCTGGATGGAAAACCTTTGATATTTAATACCTAGGTGACTAATCGATTTAGAAAATACGCTAAAGTAAGAAAATAGTTAGAACTAAGACTTTCTCGAACATTTTCATGTTCGAGAAAACTAGAAAACATCTCTAATCTGCGTACTTATTTGAGAATAATATCGGTGTTACATTATTAAGGTCTCATAGATTTTCACTGTTTCACAGTCCCGAAAGAACCGGAAAAGTTGCAAATAAAAGAAAAGTCAATGTTAATTATAAATCCCAACGCAATTAATCTGTTGATCCAACTATTTTAATTACCTACTTAAGTTTGTTAAGTATTGGTATTGATCATCTTTATGTATTCAGTTGTAGGTACATGTAACTATATAAATACTATTTGCCTTGAAATTGTTGTGATTATAAACATTGGAGACTATAACATAAATAATCCAGTTCTAATTCTAAATTCTATTTCAGTCATAAGAAGAGCTCTACAACTCAAAAAATAAATATTTAATTACAAACACAATATGCTATAAAAATGTGAGAGAACATAAATTCAGGATTTAATATCTAAATGTACCTTAGTGCAATAGTTGTGTTTATAAGTTGCCGAAGTCGTAGAGTAGTGTTATGAGTCGGTGCATCACCAGTGGGCAAGTCTGGCGCGGGTACTACGGCGGTACTACGGCGGTACTACAGTCCGTGGGCGGCAGACGGGCCGTTTACCTCTAGTCGGCACTTATCTACTTCACTGACAGACGTCAAAAAGTCACTAAAACTGAACCACATAAGTCGAAGCCAAAACTGAAGTGGGGTTTCACAGAAGCGTAAGGGGCATTGGACACGGGATACGTAGTAATTTGTTTACGGTTGCGTGAAGGGCGGGCGGTAGGGTCGCGTGCGGCGCGTTCGTAGCGCGTCCACCGCGCTCGGCGCGCAACAGATAGTACGTAGCGGGAGAGACGGCGAGCGCGCGAGGCCGGGCTAGAGGCGCGCGCCACTGCCCCCCGCAACCCCTCGCCGCTACTACTGACGTCACGCGAACCTCCGAAAATCCTCGCGACCGCTGATCGCTGCAACGGCTTGAGCTGAGCCCAAGAGTTCATCGGTAATGCCCCAGACTTGCCTGAAATTTATTAAGCATAACAATGCAAATGAGATCTCTGCAAAACTTTGCTGTTAACGCTTATTTAACTGTCGTTAACGTTTTAGTTTCAAAAGTCTTTAAGAAGTTACATCTTCAGCTAGAAAGATAAAAAATCTCATAAACGACTCAAACCTTACAATGTACAGCCGAAAATTTTATCTTAAACATATTGCAATTCACTTAGATCACGACAGTAATATTTGCCAAATACTTGATCATGACTGTTAATTCACTGAAGTTCAATATCTCAAAAATAATTTATGTACCACTTTTCAATTTAAACAATCATTTCCTTCCAGAACACTGCGCTCCATTCGATTAATATTTCGTATGGTGAGAGTTGAAAACAATATCACAGCGACATCAGTTCATTCCGATGTAAAACAATCGCAAATTTCTGCAATCAAATAATTCATGACTGTGACATTTTTAACTTTAATTGGTCTCTCTGTTCTCTTGGTTGCTATGTTAAATGAAAGCAGTTTCGGGTCATGCGTTTAAATCCTTTAGCTCTGGAGTTTCTGAAGTCTGAATTAACAAGTATCAGCACGAACTGTCATTGTTAGTTTTTACTATCATGGCAGAATGCACAGGTTGTTTGCTGAGCCACCGTTTCGCACCATAGCGCGTGCTAAGTCACCAGAACCTCGCACTCTAGCTGCACTTTATGATCTCTTGAATTACTATAGTAATAGTAAAACATAAAAAGGTGTCATGCCAATAAAATCTCCTTCCGTTCATGCGCTAACAAATCGTTCGTTGGCTTTAATCACAAACGGTTGAAAACTAATTAAATTAATTAAGGACAGTAGTGTCCTTCATTAATTTAATTGGTTCTCAACCGTTTGTGATTAAAGTAAAAAATACATCTGTAAACATAGGTCCTAGACAAAGTGATACTATATCAGCGATAGTAATGTTAAAGAAGTATAAAAAGGTATTACATTGACATAAGCTACCGAAAAGAATATGCCGATCCTGTCGAAAAGTGCTGTAGAAATATACAGACGAAACGCTTTGAAAGCGATTGCTACTTGTAAACCCATAGAACAAAAGCTAAAAGTACCAGTTTACTTGACGTAGATACCTACATAAAGATCGTCAAACCCGTCATTGGAAGAGGTAGTTTTAGTGCGAAGATCATTTATCATTTAACAATAATACAGTTCTTATTGCAGTAGCAATAGGTCCAACATCTATTAATTTTCATCCATTGAATAGTAAGTACTAACTCATCTTGTTGGCTTTCCTCTTGATCTTCTCTTCGTCCTCCATCCATATTCTTTCGAGGAATCCAGCGTGAAGTGGTTTCACCTACGCCAGGTAGCTTTGGAAATCGTATTTACGGCTAGAGTTCGCAGTGACTACAGGTATGACTGTACATTCCGACGTATTTTTGTAAAAACATGGTTGATAGAGACCGAACTCAAAGTATAGTTTAAAAAATAACAAACTACTAACACTCTTATGTCGAAGCCGTTACCAATCGTCACAATTGCTTTCAGATTCTAATATAATATAACAACATGCCTGTAATCCCCGAAAGGTTAAGCAGAGGTGTACCTAAAAGGAAACTCACATTTCGCCAGTTATGTTTAAGTCCCATGTAATAGAGGGCGAGCGTATTGCCATCAACCTCCGTGGCTGACTACTGAGAAATTCCTGATCGAAAAACCCAAAAACACTTTGCGCAACCTAGGAATCGAATCCAGGACCTCATGCTCAGCAGTTGCGCTTGCGACCACTATACAAAGAGGCTGTCAAATATGAATAGCCAAAAAAAAACTAAATAAATCTTATGCCGGTGATGTTACTACGGTTTACGGTTATTACGGTGTTCCTATGAAATGCAAATAATCACACTTTGCATTCTTTTGTAAACCGCGACGAAGTAATAAACGCCAGCGCCTAAATCGCGCGGATATTACTTTCATAAAAAGAGCCTCCTGAAAGGATATTCTCAACAGCCCGGAAAGTACTAATGAATATTTAGTATGCAACCGAAAATGATTTTCAGTAAAATATTATTTCGATGAACGTATAGGCGAACGACCGAAACAAAGGAAGCGTAAAAACTTAACGTTAAAGTAAACTGCAATTTTGTTCATAGTATTGTAGTAGTAATACTACACGAGGACATTCTAGATTACGTGCGAGTCTCGAATGTTCCTGTGAGGACCTTTCGAGAAGATTAGAGTCTAGAATGTTCCAATATAGAACTGTCTAGAAGATTCGAGAAAGTTGTGAAACTTTCTCGAAGGATGATGCCCCACTAAGAACTGTAAAGAAGGTTCCTGAAAGTTGTGGAACCTTCTCGAAGGATCGGTCGGCATATAAATAGCCGTCGTGTTTGAGGGAACAGTCAATCTGATTTTGGCTGCACAACGAAACGAATCGAAGCGAAATAGAAGTGCGATATCTAAGTGAATAATGATCAGAAGTGTATTTGTGATTAAGTTTTAAGTGTTTTGTGCTTATTAAAGTTATTTGTGGTTTATTCGGTAGTATTTAATTTATCCCATACCCAGCTCGTAACAGTATTGTTCTGTTTATGTCTGGACTTTGTTACGTTTTACAATTACCTACTATCCAATTGTGGACTCATCTGGCTTTGTCGAATTACCCACATAAAACGTAAATACAATTTAAACACTACTGTAGTAGAGTCACGACTACGACTACAGATGCAGGTTAGGAACTTCTTATTCGAGGACAGATAACAAATTAGTTTTGCAACAAACCTTGATGATACTTCCATCAAGGTTCGTTAGAAACTAATTTGTTGTACTATTTTTTTTAATATAAAGTACCTACAGTTGGATTAGGAAAGATATGCCATTTTTTTTATATAATGTTCGAAATAAACTAAGAGACTGGCAGACTTAACGTATAACGAAACGATGAAGATACATTAAATGACTAAACATATATAACAAAACAATAATTTTACCTAATTAGTACAATAACTACGGATAAAAGAAAAAACTACAATTGAATGAACATGAATATGTTAAAGATAAATTTTCTTTTCAAGTAAGTATTACTTTTATCAGCGATGCAAAATTGGGGACGTAGAAGACAAATATTTGACGTGTTCTGGAAAATAAAGTGAAAAATTAACTCTTTTAACTCCTCTCGGAAATACTTACCTGTAAAAACAAAATGTTCATCAGCTAAACTTTTAGCCCACCCAGGCCTCAACACACATTACATGTTTACTCTAAATAAAGCACGGACAATGTAAGGGACATGATCCAATTTGAGCTTGTTGATCCAACAAAAAAGCGTCTCGACCAAATCTGGTTAAGCAGTAAAGTACCTTGAGTGGGGTCTAAAAATACATGTACCTATAGATTAGTGAGGAGGGGACAAACAATAGCAAGTGAGTATTAACAAAGACCGTATGTTTGTGACGACGGCGCGAGTAACTACGCGCAATAAACCGCCTTTGTCAGACATTTAATCCACTTAAGAGTTTGTAGCCCCTGTTCAAAGATGTGGACCGGCTCGTGACTTGTCGCCAAAAAATATTACTTCCGATGGAGTACCCCTGGCCGATGTCCGACCCAACTGTCTTGAGTAAACAGTTTCATTATAAGTGCGACATACCTGTGTCGTTCTTGCTCCATGATATGACACGTAGTTAAATACAAAACAGACAAAACAATACATAATTGCTAAGATATCAATCAGCTTTTTTCTATGCGTTTTTGTTCGTTAATCTGAGAAATAATGTAATTAAGTATTACGTAGAGCTTGAGTAATGTCGGTTTCTACTAACGGCTAATCAATTATTTGTACGCACCACTCACAACGCGCACGGTATGGCTGTTGAAATACAAAACACAGGGCGATCACGGAAGTAGTGCTAATTACATGGCATGAGCAAATTCAGGACGGAAACAGAGCTAGAAAATCTATACTGAAATATAGACGCATGAGTGGCTTTCGGCGTCTTATTCTGTAGTTCATTCACATCCAAAATAAGGAAACCCTCAATAATTTATTCGTTGGATCTCCAACTGAACTCCATCCACAGTGGTTGCACCAATACTCGAATCGGATCACAGGCACTTAGGGGCGCCTCTGAGCCACTAGCTCTGTATTTACTGAAACACATTTCCCCAAAACTGGAGGGTGACATAAATATCTTAAAAGGCTCCTTGGGGCCTCTAAAGCTTTTGCGTAGTACAAATAAACTTACCTATGCTGAGTATAACATAACGCGAGTGCTTCAGATATTCCTTCTTCGTAAGCCTGCTCTTAAGAATTCACCACGGTTACTTAGTAGGTGCCTACACCGTTGAATATGTCGCGACTACGAGAAAATAATGTACATAATTATAACATGTATGCTTAACCTTTTTAGTAAGCTTTTAATTATGAATGTAAGTTATTAAGGATATCGTTATTTAATTCAACAGAGCGATAATACATATATGTACTTTATAATAATAATTACATATTAGGGCATGATTCAGAAGACAGTACTCCTCGATACGGCCCGCATTCTGAGGATGTTCCTGTCTCTGGAGCCCTAACCACTGATAGCTTGGACCCTGCTCCTGACACCGGCGGACCACTATTTTTTATATTTTTTAATGTTTTTTTTTATAGGAATTATTTAATAATGTATAGAATAAGAATGATATGAATAAAAGAAATAATTACATATATAATGTATTAAACAGTTAATTAAACACGTATAATATTGCCCAATAGAAGATAACATAATAAAGAATTAAAAAGTATTCTATCTACGAGTATCTAGGGATGAATTTACACCGTTTTCGGTTTTCCGAAATGTTTTCCTGAATTGCCACACAATGTACAATTTTCACACGTCAGGGGACTTTTCCTTAAGCGTAAGTAATTGAAGCTAAATGAATCCGATGTTAAAACGTGAGGAAACGAAACGTTTGTGAAGAACAACAGTCATTTTCACAAGCCTAAAATGTGAGGAAAAATACAACAATGCAAACAAAAATCTACATTATTAACATAACATAATATCACGCCTGTTGTACCCGAAGGGTTAAGCAGAGGTATACTATAGTACATCCACATTTCGTGAGTATGTGTCCGTCCGAAGTCCCATGTAATGGGAGGCGAGCACGCATCCAGAAAAGGAGTCTCGCTGCTACTGAGAAAATTCGTGACAGAAAAACTCAATAACACTCTGCCCGACCTAGAAATCGAACCCAGGACATCATGTTCAGCAGTCGCGCTTGCAACCACCTAGACCAACGAGGCAGTAACCTTGTGATTATAGGTACTAACTTAAGTAATCGGATGGACCTTTGAGTAAAAGTTCTTTAGCTTATCCCATTGAATTTATAAGTTTAGATTTCATGATTTTCTTTTCATTTAATTTACCATGTTTATTAAAAGAGATTTGATTGTTATGTTCGACCCTATCGATTGATGCCATTAAAGTTCAGGTTGTTATTTTTTCGGATTTTAGACGGTTCGATTCCCGAGTGTGGCAAGCGAATTCTCGAAAATCTTATAATGCAGATTTGTTTCTTTTTATAAGTAAAAATGTTTCCTTTGAGTAAAATTTGCTGTCTCCAGTATTTAGAGTTCTTTCCCTCCAGGTGAGGTTGAAAATTTTCACCCTGTATCATCATCTGCCTAGCCTTTTCCCATCTATGTTGGGGTTGACTTCCATGATGTTGAATACCAGTATTTTACATGGAGCGACTGCCTATCTAACCTCCACAACCCAGTTAGTACTGGGTAATATGATACCTCGTTGTCAGACTTTTTGGGCCAGTGACTACCTAACGACAGTCAAAGATCTACAAATGACACCCGGGACCAACGGCTTAACGTGCTTTCCAAGGCACGGAGGAAACTCGGTATGAAATTGGTGGTCACCCATCCGCAGGCCAACCTAGGCAAGCACGGCTTAACCTACAGATCGACCCGAGCGGTTGTTATTATGTAGCCACGAGCTCCCATTTTCACCCTGTATATGTCAGATTAATATACAGGGAGACAGGTATAGTGCTAACTAGTGGGCTTAATGAAATAATCACCTCTAACCGTAGGGAACAGTCGATAACGCGATTACATTGCTCGGTTACCTCCACTCCCGCGGCCGGCTTTATCCTGCGCCGCACGCTACCGGCTTTACTCGCAATATTGTGCACGAGCCCTACTAAATGACATTCTGATTGAAATAGCGTTTGCAAATCAACCGACAACAAGTTTGCAAAACAAAAAATAAGCCAACCCCTAACTGAATTTCCACAGCCACCCCTATTGACCTCGATCAAAAGTTAGGTAATTAACATCTACTTATAAATGCCGGTTTGTGTATTAGACTTCTCAAACGCGACGCTGTTAAGCCAAAATATTCAGATTCACCGTAGCGCCTTTGAGTTTCCTTTTACAAATTACTTTGGAGAATCTGGCTGAAAATACTTTAATGTTATTTTGAACATTTCTGTGTGAAAGAGGCCAAGAATGCATTAGAAATAAAAGCAATAAGAGATCGACATCAATCACTTAAAAACTCTGAAAATGTAGAAGTTCATTGCAAGCGAAGGGCACGCGACCTTTGGTATTCTCGGAATGATTCGCGCGCGAACTCGCTGAACAAAGGTTTGTTCCCGGCGACGCCATCGCTCGTTGTCTGAATAATTTAATGTACACGTATGTGTATTATGTTCGTCGCACTCATTTATTCTTTTTTTGGCAATTCACACGACTGCTTGGAGCTAAAACACTTTGCTCACGTTTTATTTTTGGTATTTTCGTAGACAAGTCCTACCCAGGTCTGCACAACCTACACACTAACATTCGTGAAAAGTGTACTTATAAATTGTTTCTGAATTTATTTTCAACTTAATGTTTTTTCATCTTTTCATAAAATTTTGAAAAATATTTTTCAGATGCATTCTTTCTCTGCCTCATATAGAGATTTCCTGAAATCATAATGCCATTTTACACGATATGGTCCAAAAAAGCCTCAACTCAACATACATGATACTTTATTTCTTACACGAGCATCGTGCAGGTTGAGATGTGGGGTCATATACCTGTCAGACCCTATACGGGCCCCTATAAGCCCCTGATAAATATGCCATAGCAGGTAGGAATGGCCACCGCAATATATACCAAGATTTATATAAATATGTACCTTCAATATCGCGTCACGTGTCAAAAGTAGCCATAACATTCTGTAGCCAGAACTGTTCATCTCACTCCATTTGTTTCTACCTCAGACGTGAGGTGTCCTATGAATTATTTTATGTGGGTTAGCTCAGTCCTAAAGGAAAAACACCGAGTGATAATACTGCATCACTATTATGGTATTTCCCAGAGTTCTAATCTAAAGACAGCACTGGGGCTGCAGGAAAGCAAGGAGTTTGTAAAAGTTCTATTTTCTATGATACCATAGCAATTGGTTTCGGAAAATAGAGACCAAGGTTATCTCCTAAAGGCCAATGATTAAATCGATTTAAATTGTGTACCGGATTACAGTCAAATGAGATACAATTAAAATATAATTATACTTTCGAAGGGATTACAGTTAATTAATCTTATCGTATCGCTAATAGGGCGACCATTTGGGGGTAGTAATAGAAAGATAAGGATTAATATTTACCTTTCTTATAATCTGTATGAAAATTCACGAAACTGTAACAATAACGTTATCTAATTTTGATGAATAAAATATTTGTATTCAGTCTAAAAAGGGTTCAAATATTGTTCTAGTGTAAGGGACAGGATTAGACCGGAAATTAAGGGATTATGGAAAAGTGTATTACGGAACCAATAGCGAGAAATACTGAGCATAACTGTTAGAGCTCTATTACAGTTGTAGCGGTTTCATTGTTTTTGCACTAGTGATCTAATTAACACGGTAGGCGACCACCAATTCTGATCACCTAGTAAATTAATTATGATTGATTGTGAATCCCTTGACTGCAGCAGCGCGTAAGGTTTGTGGCTTGTCGGGTTAAATGTCACCTTTATATGTATACAGCCTGTTGAACCAGACCATGAACATGTAACCTCGTACACAAATTGGGCGATGATAGCATTTCAGTTAAGCAACCTACCATTCCGTAATCACTTTTTAAAACTGTTGTTCAGAGGACAATATTCCCGTTGCGCATAATAAACAATATTCTATTTTTTAATCACTTAAAAGAAACTCTCATTAAAAAGAATCTTTTATCATTTTAAAAGGCTACCCTTTTAAAATGAAGAGATCCTAAGAAATCAACATTAGGAGAGTAAAAGCCTCTGTTTCCACCCGCCGTGGTTCGATATAGATAAGTGTGATCGGATTTATGTAAGCGTAGCTCGTAGCTCGTGACTCGGGGCTACTAAGATCAATGCCATAGAATATAGAGCATCAGAAGACCAGCTCCACAAAGCGAGTGAAATCAGTCGCATGCACACACTGACACGTTCGTACGGCAGACAACAAATCGTCAAATAGGCATTCCGGAAGGGGTATGATTGTAATCGCTTCACGCGTGCGTACGTTTTACCTCGTTGTATGAACCTAGCCTTCTGTATTTATTAAGTCTGTGACTCCGGACTACGAAGATCAATACCTCGTGGCGAGCTGATTGCTACGGTTAATCTTTTGTTTGGGAACTTTCACGGAAGCCGTATTTGAACGGAATAGGCCTACTTAGGTATATTGTTCTTAATAGCTAACTAAGAATGGATTAAGGAATTAGATAATGGCGGCGGGGTTTCTGTTCTGTTATTGTCAGGGATTGTGTGGTTTACGTCAAATAGTAGAACGTCGATCCTTACAACTATAGATGTCGTAAACGTTTGCGTCTTATGTCTGTCCCGTGATCACATAAGATTGACGACGATCGCTCAATCTGACTGCCAAGCGTAGTTTTTATAAGCAATCCCCGTCACCATAGCATTTGTAACATCACAACTATGTTCTAGGGACTAGACTCAAAAATTCGAAGACATGTAACATCTACCAACTATCACTGTGCCCGCGTGGTAGATTACAGCGCACCCCCTTTCATAGAATCCTGTCTGCTTATGTCCCAGCCGTGGGAACATAGGGAATACTCTGTGTATGCATATGCTAAGTATAGTATTTGTTTGCAAGCATCGATGCTTTCCGTCCTCGCTGTCTGGTAAAAGGACAACGACATAACTTGAATGGGTTGTGATTCACAAAATAATCTTTTAATTTGGCAAGCGGAAATTAATGTGAAGTCTTCAAACACAGTCCACAATGCCAATATGTGTACCCACGAGGTGTGCAGTTAATTAATTAAATGACGACATTTAATTAAATAGTAAACAAAGTGAACCTTCCTACCTACTGTACATTCACCGCATTCCCAAACTTGGGTGAATGGTGGAAATTTTTCGTACGTTGATAAATAATGTCTGTCTCAGGGCACTCAGGGCTCGTTCCGTTCCTTGTTTCAAAACAGGAGTTTCGTATTTATGTGTTTTAGGGCCGCCTATAAAATTATTAATGTTATTAAGAAATGGCAAGGGAGTTTCGTGGGTGTTTTTTGTTTATTTAATACTTACAAATTACACTAGTATATCCACATTATGATCTACTGCAGACATTCTTCTGTAATTAAAAAAATATAGTTTGCAACTATGATATTATAAATAAAAAGAGGTAGATATCGCACTAGCGCGCACAAATTGTTGCAGACAAATTCAGACAATTGTCGTAATTTAAGTACATAGCGCTTGAAGCGCTATTTATTCTCTTTCTGTATCATACGTTCCGTTTTCCGTTCATATCTATCGCAGTCGTAACAACGCAACGAAATTTGAACGCCGCTCAGTATGAACGTAGCGTATCTTTCTTTATAATATCATTGGTTTGCAAACTATATGTTTGTGTGGTTCAACATGATATTCAACATAACATTACGTTCTTCTTGTTTTCCGGTCGACAACGGTACTTTGATTTGCCATAAGCTCCTAAAGCTACACCTCTGCAGGTGTCGGCATTAGTAGGTAGGTACACCCACATATTTGTTTCTGCATTAGGTGTATGTCTACTCTACTTAAATGTTTGCGATATAAGACTCCTAATGTTTAAGTGCTAAATAATTTAAGGAGCACTTTAATGCCTTAAGTAGTTCCAAACTTGCTCCTCTGTTTGTACTAACAAACCCCTACCTAAGACATGTTTTATTTTATCTATGTCAGAGATTTGTTTAAGATTCCTACATAATAATTAACTTAGGTAAGTTATTGCAGCGGTTGTTAAACTACCTGTTCTCGGATGTACATTAAATAGCTAGCATTCGCCACATTGGCTGACGTTGAATGAAATATCTTGCCAACTTTACAGGAACTATGCAAGTATATTTTGGACAGAGCGCTGTATTTTAGATGGAGTTAACGCAAAGAACATGCTTCTACTGTGGGTAATTAAATAGGTACTTACTTCAACTATAAAATAATAAAAATTAATTAAAATAAACAAACCAGAAGAGACGTGTGTATTTCTATATTTTATATAATTGTTAGCCACAAGAAACAACATTCGTTTTCTGCTTAAAAATAAAAAAAAACGTTATTTATAGTTTCATTACTGAAAATTTCACTCCTAAGGGAAAAACATCAATACTCATTTAATTTAACGTAAACAGCATACTTAAAGAGACAGTAAAATTTTACGCCGCGTTTAATTTGATTGGCTATGTCTCTGCTAAGGGGATTAAATACACGATTCTGTGATACTGAGCGGTATGACTGGCAGAATGAGAGGTCGATGTACAGAATATCCCAGACGTGTTACTGACTATTATTTAAAATTTATTGTGTTTACTTAGCTAGCAATTTGGCAATAACGATATGGATAAATACGTTGACGCTACAAACACTACTTTAATGGATAGTTGCAACGGTGGGTCTAAATTTTTAAGCAATTTACAGACGCCAGCACATCAAGCTACCCGAAACTGTCAAATTTTCCCAATCAACCTTAGACCTAATACTGCAAGCGATAAAGTTGAAAAAGAAATTTGACAGATTTTAGTCGCTTGATCTCTTGACTCGGGTCAATGTTTAGGTGAAGCCGTGCTTGCCTAGGTTGGTCTGTGAATGGGTGACCACCCATTACATACCAAGTTAAATCCGTGTCTCGGAAAGCACATTAAGCCGTTGGGCCCGGGTGTCGTTTGTAGATCTTTGACAGTCGTTAGGTAGTCAGTGGCCCAAAAAGTCTGACAACCAATCTTACCAAGGGGTATCGTATTACCCAGCACTAACTGGGTTGTGGAGGTCAGATAGGCAGTCGCACAATGTAAAATACTGGTATTCAGCTGCATCTGGTTAGACTGGAAGCCGACCCCAACATAGTTAGGAAAAGGCTAGGCAGATGATGATGATGATGAGTCGCTTGATGTGCTGGCGTCTGTAAAATGCTAAATTCACATCTTTTAAAGTTAGCCAGTTTACCCATTAAAATTTTGAAACCAACAAAAAAATGTAAAAGTGTGAATTTACCATGAAAGACGCAAGGATATCTTAACTCTTTGTCAAATAAATACCACAAAGAAAATTCCACCAAACTGCGTGCTTGACATGCGTCGTAAGACAATGTGAACATAATCAAACCCTTTACGGCGAACACAAAATTGTACTTTTAATTACACGTAAAGACGAAACAAGGTTTTAAATTAAAACGAGAAGTATTTACACTGTGGCAAGGAACGCGGCAACAGCGTCTACGGTGTAACAACCGAACATTCTTTTGTGAAGTTCCTGTTACGTAAACGAATTAAATATAGTACTTTACCTAGTTATGTTGGGTAATGCGATACAGCTCCGTATCTACATGTTTTCGGAGTCAATCAGCTAATGCATAGGCAGTATTTATGGGCCTATAAACAGTTGCTGACGCGTGTATTATTCGCTCAGCAGCGATGTTATTGCTATCAGTGACATATGACATGATACGTATA
The DNA here is from genome assembly GCA_963576755.1 of Noctua janthina. NCBI lineage: Eukaryota > Metazoa > Arthropoda > Insecta > Lepidoptera > Noctuidae > Noctua > Noctua janthina. Next base: position 8,427,225 of record OY755058.1, read on the forward strand.
TATATAGCAGTCTATGCATGATACATTTGTCCAGTTTTTTCATAACGGGGCTGAGAAATGACCTGTATGTATGACCATTTTGTGAAGTTTTTGTCAGAAAAAAGTATCGTATACCTTTACCTAGTAAGACGTTTGGCAATAAATGTTATCATTAATATAACCTAAACTTTCAATGCTATTCAGCATTTTTATTTCAGGTAAACTTTATTTATACGTTTTAATAAGCAATGGGTTTAAATTACACTTCGTTAGCGCTTTTGATATATATTATAAATGATCCTTATTACTGGCTTGACGTATAAAATATACGTCAAAGAGGTATATTCGGAGGTAAAAGAAAAACATTCATAAATGGAATACTTATAAAATACTTTGCTATCTGTGTGTCGGTCTCAGCCAAGCCTTTTATTTCAACATAAAAAGTTACAATTTGGCACCGTTTGGAGGAAATGGCAATTCAATTTCAGACGTGACGTGCTTTTGATTTAAGAGGTCGTCTGAAACTTTAAAGAATTACTTTAAGGTTGTCATAGAAAAGTTTGACTTTATATCCGTTCTATCCAATTAAAGTGATGTAATATTCTGTTTTTTTAAGGGCTTGACGTTGCCTTCTTCATCTTTACGTCACAATAGTGTTTTAAGCTCGCTTTGTCTACCCAACTCATCTTTGACCATCAATTTCAGGGAGTATGTTTGAGCATTAGTATACGGACAGGCATCTATGTTTATTTCCGCTTTAGCTAGGAAATAAGCATTAAAGAACTCTTTCCGTATTACTCTTATGACATTTCCATAAAAGCCCAACTTTATCAAAGAGCCTTTTACAAAAATTTCAAATTAAATGCAGTGTTTCAATTTAAATGAATTAATCTGTAACACAGCGGCGCCGAAACGAAAAATCCCATTTATTTTTACCAAACGTTCCGCCATCCTTTGCACTCACTTCATGACATAAAATTGTTTCAGACCACGTAAGCCGATTTCACGGCGACCTACAAATGCATTGCACTATACTGCAGAGATGGTATTTGGAATTAGTATATATAGTAGTTAGTATTGTTGGAATATTTCGGGTTTACGTACTCAATAGTATCCGTACGTCTGTCTATCGGTCACAAAGCTGTCTTTTTAGCAACTTCATCAACTGAAAATTTCACAGAATATGTGTAAATATGGGCGGTGTTGCAGTTTTGGTGATAAAAAACCCCATATTTTAATGACACGTAGGTGGTGGATAAATGTCAAAGAACATTATCGAATTGAAAAAAAAGATATGAAAAGAGCCAAGGGTTAACGGCTCTAAAACAGTTAAATTTTGCCTCGTATCATATAAAGTCGGGGGTTATAAATCACTTAAATAAATCAAGGGTTACGTAGGCGTTCGCGTGTGCCGTGTGGTGGTAGCTACATTACCGGAACGAGCCGTGGCCGGGCCCGTTAGGAACAGCTGCTACCTGCAATAATACCGTATGATATGCATCTCACCTGACGACGCCTATCTTTACTTTTAATTGTTCCAATCAATAAGACACGGTCGTTGTGATAATGAATAATACACGGATGTTATTTGATTCCAAATACGGAAATAATCAACCTTTTAATTTTAACTTAATGAAAAGCCAATTTTAGTAATTGATATCGCCTATTTATTCGTTGTTGTTAATTATGTGAGTATAAAATATGTTATAAAATTACATAAATGTTTTTTTTTGTGGCCGTAAGTTTAAGGACTGTTTTTGTGATGTATGCTATAAATTTCTGTATGATGTGTCGTCGTGGAAGTTTAAAGACGTTTTCTCTAACTTATATGTAAAGTCACATATCCTGATAGACGAGTTTAATTTTGATCTAATGTGTTTAATTTAGAATGAACATAAATCTTGGTCCCACGCAAGCCAAAGACACGTCTAGAGGAAATTAATTATTTCGACCTATAGATAATGCGTCGGTAAAGTTTTAAGATACATTGCGAACATCAAATATAAATAAAACCCTGTGGCTAATACGTGTCTAACAGTCTACGAGTGTGAGCCACCATTACCATTAATCTCAAAGTTGGCTTTCAAGACCCGTCTCGAAGAACGGCCCTCTGCAATTCGAGACCGAAGAATACTCCACCCGGCAAAGTTTGAAGCCTCGCCCAATGAGTCTGGGGCACTTTTAAGAGGAATAATGTCCGTCAGACTTAAGAGGGAGAATCGTTTAAAACAAAAACAATTCCCGCGGTCGAGTCCCGTCGCCCCCGCCGCTCCCGCCGCCCCCGCCGTGCAGGGCACTTACCAACTGCATTCTATAGCGAAAGTCTTAGAGCGCCACTTTAGTCAACGTCTTATACAACAAAGTTTTTCGCCACAAAAATGTTTTTGTTCACGACTATTTTTGGTTGATAATGAAAGCATTTTCCTGAAGATGTTAACTAAAACTAGCTGGTATTTGAATAAACAAAGTACTTATACAAAAAATGAGTTAGGTTCTACTTAACACTTCTATACATTCACTGACGAATTTGTAAAGCGTGGAATTAATTGTGCAAATGTTATACACAGTGATGTTCGTTAGGCGAATGCTTGAACAGTGAAATGTAATCGATGGCCCGGTGTTTGTACACACAAACGGAATTTAGATGATCCGGTTCATTTTAATTGAGCTTCCGTACGTTGCTGTTTTCTTCCTGGAATTGTAGGTGTCAATGTTTGTTAACTATCATTATATTTGTATATATTTAATACGATGCAACATTTTCCGCGTGTTATTTTATCGCTTAAAATACTTGTCTATTAATAATAACCATTTATATAATCATCTCCGATAGACGATAAGTAAATACCGTTGAAATGCCGAGCTTATAATTATATTGTCACCTCTTTAAAAAGTTTCCGATTTCTTTGAATAAATTATTAGTTCCTTGGAGGTGTATAAATTATTTTAACAACGGGGGAACTCGAAAAAATTTATCGGGTGTCCAGATACCGGCAGTTTGCGATGCAATAAATTACCCGTCGTATAAAACTAAGAGCTTGTTGCGACACTGTCCTGTAGTTAATGCTGACTAGGTACTTTCAAACTGCAGCATGATTCTTTGAAAGTTTCCTTGTTCCAAAACAAATTGCAATTTTACTGCTCTTTGTTTTATGTGAGTATAATGGAGCGTCCTCTCTCTGCTTTTATAAAACGTTTGATGTTTGTCTCGACTTCAAAAACTTTAGGAAAAAAACCCGTGAAAGAAATCTTCATTATGCATTCACATCACGTACACGATTAGTATATTTTTTCAAGTCTTTATTTAAAATCAAACAAGCTAAGTGAAGTAGAAACTTCCGTTTTTGCACAAAGCGTCATGCTTTTAAAAATCTGCGTTTTATATAGCGAATAAAAACTCTTTTTGAAATATTACAAAGCACTTGAAGAAAAAACACTCTTTCTGCATACTAATTTCAAGATATTAATTAAAAATTGTTCCGAAGTAAGATTCAGTTGGTAAAGAAAGAAAGAATTTACAAGATAGCAAAGCAAGTTTTACAATTGCTGCTTATTCGTGTGTGTGTGTGTGTGTGTGTGTGTGTACAGGTCAGGTTCTAGAGAGGACTCGGACGCGTCACTTAATGAGGGTTCTATTGAAATTACAGTAAGTATGGTCCCGGACCCTATAAACTCCGAATTGGGTAGCATGTGTACCTATCTATCTACTATTACAATTTCTCCGAAAAATCGACTATTCCTAATTTTAAACTAGAATTATGGAGTACCTATCTACTTACTCCTAGTGGATAATCTGCGTCGTTGAAAGAGCATAGTTAGGTTTATTAATACAAACTAGTTCGCTCTTTTCCTACGTCAACAATTGAAACGCCTTGAAGCATGGTGCTTCTTGGATTTTCTTTCATGTCCATGGACTTTAGTACAAATTAGGCATTGTTAATCTTCTCTTTCTATAAAAACTTCTACGGCACTGTAATTGCCAAGCTTTCTATAAGAAGCTCCTCGATTATTACGAAGATTGGCGACATTTTAAGCTTTTTACAATTCTTCAATTTTGATGTTGAATTTATCAACGCTCGTCGTCGTTGTCTATCACAACCGTCGCAAGCAAAAGCATAAAAGAATATTTTAAACTAGTTTTTCATTACACGTCTTATTTTTACTTTTTTTTTATTGTAAATGGGCTTACTCTTGACCTCAATGTAGTCCAGAGGACAGAGATAAGGTCGACGATGGAATACATATATAAAATACTTTTGCGTTTTCTAAAATAAATTATACTTTAATGGTATCCATAACCTAAGTAGTTTTAGGTATCATCCATGATGTACTGCGTGCCTTTCTTATAGCATACTTACTTGGGTACCTGACAGATGTGAAGACTTATGATATTCCGTACCGCTTTTCATGAAAAACTACATCTGATAAAATAACACACTGTAGTTACATTTTAAATAGATTACGTCACAGCCATAAGTAGCGACTGCTAATGAGTCACGTACACATATTATATTAAATAGTACAAGAGTTTCGTTCAGCGTGAGTACGCAACTACGGTATGACCACTTTAAGTTTACAGTTCAAGATGGCGCTGCTTGTCAAGAAAAAATGCATCAATATGTCAAACTTAGTACATTTATTTCAGTTCTGTGTTTTCCCGCCTGCACAGATAAGTTGTTGAAGAGTACGCGAGCTTACAGTACATTCACATTCAGCTCCTCAACAAGGAGGTCGTTGTGCGCCCGTCCACATGTTACCTCGAGAGCTCACGTTATGTGCCACCGGCTTGTCCAGATACCATCTATGAACTGAGAGTTCTTTTGATGTACTTTGTTTTGTATATAAATGGAAGTTTACAGTGGAATATTTGAGATTTATGTTGTTGATGTCCTTGGAACTTCAGAAGTATTCATTTATTTCAGTTGGTTTCGGTTTAGTATTCCTGATTAGTGAATTGCAGGTACATGCCCGTTTATACAGGGTGTAACAGAAAGGCTATAGTCTTATGAAAGGATATGCTGCAGACCATGAAACTGAACAACTTCCTCCATGGGTCCAATATCGTAATTGCGAAAAAATTATCAGCTGTCCCATACATTTGGGTCGAGTTGGTATTGAAATTTAGTATGGGACTGCTGATATTTTTTCCCTTACTGTTACACCCAGTATAAAACCATCTAAGTAGAAAGTTATCTGAAAACAGCAACTAGTGTTATTTTTCATATTTGCTAAGTGCGACTTAACGTTAGTAAAACTGTACAGGTATAAATAGTCACGTAATTAACGGCTCTCTAATTAATAGCAGAGCTTTTCCAGCGATTTAAGGATCACTAAAGTTCAAAAACAGTGACGAATAATTTCGTCGCTTCATCGTCGCGTCGCTTCGTCTTGTCGTCACCCACAAGTACCAGAATTTCATATCTCTATCCAGTGTATTTTAATAATTTGTTCCAGATTATACACGACTGATACACTGTATGTTTTCCTTTAATTTTCTTATACCTAGGGCGTCATAAACAAAGTGTAAATAGAAAATTATACGACAATATTGTGCCTGCTTGCCGCTGTTACGACGATGTAAAGTGTTTTATGTTTGCCAATTTATATGCTTATCTAAAGTACACACGCTTTCATAACTGATTGGATCTCTTTTAATTTTCGGACGGTATAAACCCGCAAACTACACTTGAAGATGGGTGTCATCGCCGAGACACGCTTAGGAAACGTTGGCGTGTTGATTTGGGACTCGTTTATTCGGATTGAACCGAGAAGGCGAAACAGGGAGGACTGTCCCGCATGAACAAAAGAGGGTCATAAAAACAACTGAACTGACAATTGAAGTAGAATTTCCAGTCGGTTTAAATAGCTTTCTATTTCATAAAGACATGTCGGTACAGTAACTTCGCAATATAATAGTTGTTGCAGTTGCAGCGGTTGTGCCTGGCTCTGCAACAAACGCAATAAACGCTATGTCGCTGCGAACTTCAGTAAAGGTTAGCTGTAATACCGCTGGCATTAAATTAGTTTTTCAACTAACGGAAGTTTCAAATGAATGTGCTCGAACGAATCAGTTCGAATGAGTAATTACTAACTCTGCGAATGTGTCGCGAACGAGTAAATCGAGTTGCTGTTTGAATCTCCCAGGAGAGTGAAGTAAGACGTGTTCTTCCTTATTAGGTTTCAGGGTAGCATCTTACTTCGGTGTTATAAAGTTCAGGAAAGTCTTATCGAATCCGACAGTTGCTGCAACAGCTATGGGTCCATCACGAGAGTTGCAATCAGTGCCAGCGCCGACACTTGAAAAAGCTTTTTAGCTGATATTTCAGATATATGACACTGTAGAAGATTTTTTCTCACACAGTACTTGTTTGTATTTATGCCAGCTATTTATTAATGCAGGTTTTTAGTGTGGCTGCTATTTAGAAAATAAATAAAAAACCAAAAGTTTCAAACTCCTAACAGTCTATCAATTATTTTAGGAGGTCGTAGCTCAATAATAACAGCTGCTCGGGGTCGATCTTCAGGTTAAGCTGCGCTTGCCTAGGTTTGTCCGTGGATGGGTGACCACCCATTACATACCTAGTTTCCTGCGTGCCTCGAGAAGCACGTTAAACCGTTGGTCCCGGCTGTCATTTGTAGATTTTTGACAGTCGTTACAGGCAGTCAGTGGCCCGAAATTCTGACAACCAATCTTACCAAGAGGTATTACCCAGTATTGGGTTGTTGAGGTCAGATAGGCAGTCACTCCATGTGAAATACTGGTATTTATGGTGCACCCAGTTTGACTGTAAGCCGACCCCACTAAAGTTGGGAAAAGGCTAGGCAGATGATGATCAATTTAATTTATACATTTAGGTGTCGCCTGCATGAGGAGCTCGTGGCTAAATAACAACAGCCGCTCGGGTCAATCTTTAGGTTAAGCCGTGCTTGCCTAGGTTGGTCTGTGGATGGGTGACCGCCCATTACATACCGAGTTTCCTCCGTGCCTCGGAAAGCACGTTAAGCCGTTGGTCCCGGGTGTCATTTGTAGATCTTTGACAGTCGTTATAGGTAGTCAGTGGCCCAAAAAGTCTGACAACCAGTCTTACCAAGGGGTATCGTATTACCCAGTACTAACTGGGTTGTGGAGGTCAGATAGGCAGTCGCTCCATGTAAAATACTGGTATTCAGCTGCATCCGGTTAGACTGGAAGCCGACCCCAACATAGTTGGGAAAAGGCTAGGCAGATGATGAGGTGTCGCCTGCATGGTGTTAGTGAAAACGGGCGTTTGCCATACTTTCAGAGTAGGTACCGTCATACTTTGAATGCTTTGAAAAAATGAATATGATTCTTTATTTTAATTTTAAAATGTCGGTTGGTTGTCCGTTCACCTACTAGCTTTTACACTCGGAACTTAGGCCCACGCGTTTCAGAATTGTTTTACAACACAGCTTTCTAAGCCCTTTGTCCTATCCAACAAGGGTTTATGGGTCCCAGTTCAACTCCCTGGATTTGACATATAGTGAAGATTCTGTCTTCTTGCAATAACGCTATTTTTATAGCGTTAATACTACATATATTTTGTACTTTTTCATCGACGATCGAGTGCTTATTCGAGTAGTTAAACGTGTTATGTGCATTGGATTAAGCTGTTCTATATAAAAACTCGGGTCTTGATTGATGGAATAAAGAAAGTTAACTCATTAATAACGGCAGACGGCACCAATCACAGCCTGCGTCGAATTTCAGGTTTTGTCCAGTACCGTTGGCTGATGTAGGGGTCATTGTCAGCCTACAAATTAATATTAAAGTGGAAGCGCCGGGTAGCCAGTGAAATTCAAATTTTCTTACGTTTTTTGTAATTTGCAGGTCAGTGTCAGGTTGTATATTGAAGAAAATATGAATCGCGCCAGTAAAACACGTATGTAGTTACAGAATTATAATCATTAAAATCTTCAATACAACCCTCTAACTTAATTTTACCCCATTGAATGACGTTTTCATGAAATAGTTATTGAATGGGGTTAAATGAATAATGAGTTAACATTTTCATCTCCGCTACATGCAATCTTTTTTCAACAATCTTCTTCACAGCCCAACAACCTATTTACATGTCAAATTAAATATTATGACACGACACTCTTGACTCCACTCAAATAGGTGTATTAATAATACATGTTAAGCTTAAGTGTCACTCCATCACGTCCCGACCTTGATGGATAACTTAATTGATTAATAGAATTAGCATAATATATCGCAATCGCGCACACTGTTATTCCACCCTCGTGCCTAATCCCTGATACCTCCTGATCCTGTGATACCATACCTACCGTGTCGTTCATTATAAATTCGGTTTAAGTACATACATGATTTTAAGGTGTTATAAGGTGATTAATTTGACAGAATGAAAATTTGATGTGAAATGGAAAGCAAGAACGCATAATGGTGATGTCAATAACTCTGATAATCAAAATGAGATCGTTGTCTCACAGCTTGCAGTTGCAATTATTTGAGTACGTCCTCCAAACGTAAGCAACATAAAGCAAGATGCTAATTTTTTTGCAGAAAATGTAGGTGATGATAATTCGAGTACTTTAAGCGTCGTCCTCGGAAGCATCGTAGTTGCAAAATATCCCTTAACTGCCTCATAACTCTTTAAGCAAGTTCCTTTTCTAATTTCAAATCAAGTTTTTCATTATGCTGCAAAATAATGACGTATTAATAATACTATAATCCAGGTAAGCGTTAACACCTGGAGGTTTATATTGGTTAAGTCAAATTGCCAAAGCCTCCTGCATATTGCATACTGAGATTGCACAATTGACTATGCAGTGAACTGTTCTAGCTTTTAGTGACAGCTGGCCTTGACCTTCATTAGCTGAAGCAGGAGTGTTTCAGACTTCAGTCGCAACTGACGTGCGAGACTGAAAAGATGCATGCATGTGGAAGAACGTAAAGGGGTGCTCTATGACTGGCACGAGTAAGTAGGGGTTTAGAAAGGGTTGTTTATGGATACAAAGGAAGTAAACTCCTTAGCAAAAACTCTTCGCATACAAACATAAGTAATGTATCGTAGTAGCCAAACTAAACATTGCGTCTATCAACGAATGTAATATAACCTAAATAAATCTCCCTTAGTTGTGTAGTAGCAAAAACTGTAGTAGATAATAAATTGGTGTTGCGGACAACTTTCTTGTTCGCCGCCGAGAAAGAGCGACATTCCTACACAAATACACACTGCAATAAACCGTGACTGAACCAGACTTTTATAATGAAAAATAATGTAAAGTTTAGGCGAGCCTCACATAAATCCATACAAATATTAAAAATGTGAAGTCTGTCTGACTGAACCTTTTACCACGTCCTAACGACAGACAGATTTCGAATGAAAGTCAAAAGCAGGAAAACGGACCCTTCACGAAGCATTCTGTACATCAAACTAAGTAACTCTACGCAAAAAATAATCTTTTTGTTGGGGGGTGAAAAGTCACGTTTTACCGCAGGATTTATTGTGACGCACGCAAAATATTGTGCTGATGGATACTTTGTACAGTAGAGGAGTCAAGGGGTTATATAAAGTAAAGAGATCTTCTTTGCGTGTCGATTGACTCAAATAATACCCGACCAGTATTGCCACCAACACAGCGCTTTCGTTGGCTTGATTTAAGTCCTAGAAGGTGCAAGAAAGGAGGTGGCGCTTATCCTGCAGCCTCCTGGCATTGTATTTAGAACGGGAGTTATAACACTAAAAACTTGTATTAAAAAAATAAACTTGTGATAAATTTGGAATTTTGACTTCTAATATATCCGTAAAAAGACGGTTCCCAGGTACGGTCCAAAACAAAAAACTAATCGCAATGACGGGGAAAAGAAGTGCCTTTCGGCTCCGTTAAGGATCTTTTGACACCCATTACTTTGGTAGACCGTGATCTAGGTTACGCCATTGTATACTTTTATCGGTATTACGAGGACAATTTTATAGGTAAGGCTATTTAAGTGTTAAACATCCCAATATTTTCACGGTTATTTTCCCTTGTTGGTCACAAAATGGCTCAATAATGAAATTTGCGACCGGCAGCGGGACCGTCGTTGTATTTCAGCAATTAACTCTATAATAGATGTTTACGAGTACTTACCTGAATTCTGTCTTTTATGTTTTGTTCTTTAACGAAAAATATGTAGGTATTCGTAAAAAGAGGCCGGTACTATGTATACCCCCTTGTGAAACGTTTTTTCCACGACTTATGATGATGTACACCATCAAATATGAATGCGATATGCATAGTGAAACACTGATTGCCTAAGAATTGCCGAAATGTGGGTGTAATATTAGGTACACCCGCAGGTGCATAACACTTCCGGGATTAGAGGCGTGATGTTATGTTATGTTGCCTACGAATTGGGTTCGTGTCCTGTAGTCGCGAATACAACTTTTGGACTACATAATGTTTTAGGTATAACTATCATTTATAAGGTTGCAAACGTTACAACAACAAAAATAAAGGAGAACGAAAAGAAACTTAAATACATTTCGTCGTGTTTGCGAGTGAAGCCTTCTTCTATCAGAAAACTGACGAGGGTGCTGTCCTTATCATTTGTGGACTCTTTTATACCCGAAATTACCTTGTACCTACGAAGTTTTCGAACCTTTGATACATTACGTCCGAGTGTTCTACATTATGTAAACCGACCCTTAAGACCCAATTTACTCATAAAGCTTTCTGAATAAATCATACACGAAAGGACTAAAACTTTATCGTCAAGTCAGTGGACAATTTAATATTAGTTTAGCTGACACGTTTGTATCTCAGATAAGTCACTGAGCTTATAAGTTTGTTGGTTTGTTTTATAAAACAGTTTTAGTGGGCACTTTGCTTATCTACGCTGCTGATTGATTTTGTGACTATATTTGAACAAATAAAATATTCCGTGGACAATTTAATATAAGTTAAGCTGACGCGATTGTATCTCAGATTAATCACTGAGTTTATAAGTTTGTTTTACGAATATAAAACAATTTTAGTGGACGCTTTACTTTTTTGACAATAATAAATATATAATATTTATTTTATTTATTTTTTCCTTTATTTATTTTTATACAAATCTTCTACATTTTTAAATATTTCATAAACTAAAAACAATATAAAAAACATTTAAAAATATAAAAAATTGTAGCCTACCGGTATCGGGAACAGGGTCCAAGCTACCGGCGGTCAGGGCTCCAGAGAGAGGAACCTCCTAACAATACGAGCCGTGTCCAGGAGTACCGCTTTCTGAATCAAACACTTGATCCAGCTGCCTAACGAGAGCCTCCTCAGGTATTGGTCGAGGCTCTTGGCAATTAAGCCATGGGCTGATACAACTATCGGCACAATGATCGCTGAGTCCACATCCCACATGTCGACAACCTCGTGAGCCAAGTCAAGATACTTGATTTGCTTATCTTTCTCGGCTTTCACGAGGTTCTCATCATGCGGGACCGTTATGTCTACAATCATTGCGCGCCGCTCTGACCGATCCACCACCACTATATCAGGTTTATTGGCTACAATAGTCCTGTCAGTGATGATGGATCGATCCCAGTACAATGTGATACTGCCATTTTCGAGAACTGGGTCGGGCACATACTTATAGTACGGTACTTCCGATTCCACAAGGTTGTATTTTAGAGCAAGTTGCTGATGGATAATCCTGGCTACAAGGTTGTGTCTATGCAAGTACTCTCCGTTAGCCAGACGAGAACACCCGGAGATAATGTGACGGAGTGATTCGCCTGGACGGTGGCATGCCCGACATATGTCAACCGTACCGTCCTTCACAATAAATCTCCGGTAGTTATTCGTCATCATAACTTCATCCATAATTGCACAGATAAAACCTTCGGTTTCTCCGAAGAGGTCCCCGGAACGTAGCCAGGCTACGGACGCTGATAGGTCTACATCGGGCCCATGCAGGGCCCGGAAAAAGCGTCCGTGAAGCTCCTTACTCTGCCATACCTCCATGCGGTCGTTAGTGTCAAGCACTACAGGTTTGCGCCAGTTCTCTTTAGCCAGGGAGAGCGGGGTGAGCCCCTTGTCCACCGCGACCACATCTCGATGCATCCCCACGTCGGTTTCAAGGAAATATTCCCTGAGACTGCATATCTCGCGATTGTGGAGAGTCTTAGCGTTTAAAAAGCCTCGACCCCCACACCTCCGCGGGATATACAGTCTCATAACAGAAGAACGCGGGTGATGTATTCGATATGCCGTCAACAATGTACGGACCCTCCTATTCAGGGCGTCTAGTTCTGTCTGAGTCCATTTGAGTATGCCGAAAGAATACATCAAAACCGGCATGACCCAACCGTTGAAGGCACGCACCTTATTGCCGCCTGATAAAAGACTATTAAATACTTTTTTCAGACGGCCAAAGAAGCGCTCCTTCAACGATTGCTTCATGTCAGCAACGTTGATGCCCAGTGCTTCCGACATACCCAAATACTTATAGGTTTCAGTTGCTGAGAGGGATCTAAGATTTATGGAATCCGAGAGCTGGGTTCCCACAGATTCCACAATCTCCCCTCGCTTTACATGCATGACCGCACATTTGTCCACACCAAATTCCATCCTGATGGCGCTACTGAAAGTTTCAGTTACTTTCAGTAGCTCCATAAGTTGCAAATGGTTGGGGGCAAAAAGTTTCAGGTCATCCATGTAAAGGAGGTGAGATATAACTTGACCACCTCTCCTCAACCGATAGCCTAGACCTGAATCCTCCAGCAGCGTGCTAAGAGGATTCAAGGCTAAGCAGAACCAAAGCGGACTCAAACTATCGCCCTGAAATATACCTCGCTCTATCCTTATCGGCTCGCTATTCCTCTGGATTTGCCGACATCCTGGATAGCGAAGGACTGTCCTCCATTGCCCCATACATGACATCAGGAAGGTGCGCAGAGTTGCATCAATTTTATACAACTCTAACACCCTCATGAGCCATTTATGTGGCACCGAGTCATAGGCTTTCTTATAGTCTATCCAACATGTCGACAGATCCTTTCGGGAACGGCGAACCTGTTGACTAATGGCCATATCAATGAGGAGTAGCTCCTTAGTATTATTATTTCCTTTATTTATTTTTATAAAAATCTTCTACATTTTTAAATATTTCATAAACTAAAAACAATATAAAAAACATTTAAAAATATAAAAAATTGTAGCCCACCGGTACCGGGAACAGGGTCCAAGCTACCGGCGGTCAGGGCTCCAGAGAGAGGAACCTCCTAACAATACGAGCCGTGTCCAGGAGCACCGCTTTCTGAATCAAACCCTTGATCCAGCTGCCTAACGAGAGCCTCCTCAGGTATTGGTCGAGGCTCTTGGCAATTAAGCCATGGGCTGATACAACTATCGGCACAATGATCGCTGAGTCCACATCCCACATGTCGACAACCTCGTGAGCCAAGTCAAGATACTTGATTTGCTTATCTTTCTCGGCTTTCACGAGGTTCTCATCATGCGGGACCGTTATGTCTACAATCATTGCGCGCCGCTCTGACCGATCCACCACCACTATATCAGGCTTATTGGCTACAATAGTCCTGTCAGTGATGATGGATCGATCCCAGTACAATGTGATACTGCCATTTTCGAGAACTGGGTCGGGCACATACTTATAGTACGGTACTTCCGATTCCACAAGGTTGTATTTTAGAGCAAGTTGCTGATGGATAATCCTGGCTACAAGGTTGTGTCTATGCAAGTACTCTCCGTTAGCCAGACGAGAACACCCGGAGATAATGTGACGGATTGATTCGCCTGGACGGTGGCATGCCCGACATATGTCAACCGTACCGTCCTTCACAATAAATCTCCGGTAGTTATTCGTCATCATAACTTCATCCATAATTGCACAGACAAAACCTTCGGTTTCTCCGAAGAGGTCCCCGGAACGTAGCCAGGCTACGGACGCTGATAGGTCTACATCGGGCCCATGCAGGGCCCGGAAAAAGCGTCCGTGAAGCTCCTTACTCTGCCATACCTCCATGCGGTCGTTAGTGTCAAGCACTACAGGTTTGCGCCAGTTCTCTTTAGCCAAGGAGAGCGGGGTGAGCCCCTTGTCCACCGCGACCACATCTCGATGCATCCCCACGTCGGTTTCAAGGAAATATTCCCTGAGACTGCATATCTCGCGATTGAGGAGAGTCTTAGCGTTTAAAAAGCCTCGACCCCCACACCTCCGCGGGATATACAGTCTCATAACAGAAGAACGCGGGTGATGCATTCGATATGCCGTCAACAATGTACGGACCCTCCTATCCAGGGCGTCTAGTTCTGTCTGAGTCCATTTGAGTATGCCGAAAGAATACATCAAAACCGGCATGACCCAACCGTTGAAGGCACGCACCTTATTGCCGCCTGATAAAAGACTATTAAATACTTTTTTCAGACGGCCAAAGAAGCGCTCCTTCAACGATTGCTTCATGTCAGCAACATTGATGCCCAGCGCTTCCGAGTCCGACTTACCCAAATACTTATAGGTTTCAGTTGCTGAGAGGGATCTAAGATTTATGGAATCCGAGAGCTGGGTTCCCACAGATTCCACAATCTCCCCTCGCTTTACATGCATGACCGCACATTTGTCCACACCAAATTCCATCCTGATGGCGCTACTGAAAGTTTCAGTTACTTTCAGTAGCTCCATCAGTTGCAAATCGTTGGGGGCAAAGAGTTTCAGGTCATTCATGTAAAGGAGGTGAGATATAACTTGACCACCTCTCCTCAACCGATAGCCTAGACCTGAATCCTATTATTATTATTTTTCTATGCGTTTATTTTGCTCAGCTAGCCGGGTAGCCGGAATTTGCTGATAGCACGGGCCTAAGCCAAGTGATTATCAGCTGGGTAAAGAGTTACAGAGGTAGTAATTGGTACATTACGGTTTTGAGTTGTAGCTTGAAAGAGAGGTGAGGGTATGTTTAAGTGGATATGTTGGTGCGGGTTGTTTGATTCACATTGTAGGAATTTCCTCACTAGTCTGCACGTGTTTAGTATCACTGCCTTCTGCAGCAGGTGGTAGGTGTTACAGGACAGGTTCAGAGAAGTAAGGGACTGGTGGAGTTGTTTTGGTATTACTCCTGTTGTGGACAACACTATGGGGACTATTGTTACTTTTTGCAGATGCCAGAGGCGGGTTATTTCTTCTTTTAATTCAGTATACTTAGATAATTTTTCTGCAATAGTAGTTTGTAAATTGTGTGTATTTGGTATAGCTATGTCGATAAGATATCCAGTTTTGTTTGTTTTATTTATTAATGTGATGTCTGGTCTATTAAAGTGGATGGTTCGGTCAGTAAAAATCCCTCGGTCAAAATATAATTTTGTCGAAGGATTTTCCAACACAGTTTCAGGGGTGTATTTGTAGTAGGGCACTATGGAGTCTACTAGTTTGTATTGGTGTGCTAGTTTCTGATGTATGACGTTAGCAACTTGGTCGTGTCTATGTCTGTGGTCTGTCTGGGCTATTGATTTACACGCGCCTGTAATATGCTGGATGGTTTCTGGTGAACTATTGCATTTTCGGCATGTATCAGTGCTTAGGTTTTTTATAATGTACTTCCTATAATTTTTAGTCTCAATTACTTGCGAGCATGAAGCCTTCAGTCTCCGGGAAGAGTTCGCCTCGTTTAAGCCATGCGTTCGAAGCTTCCTTATCGACATTAATTTGGCTTAAATCTTGGTAATGTCTTCCGTGTAAAGACTTCTGGCTCCATTCAAGTAGTTTGGTTTTGTTATCGGTAATTTTCTCGTTATTCTGTTCGGATTTGTCTTTTAAATTTAGAGGGGTAAAGTGGTTGTCGTTGTTTGCTATCTGTTTATGAAGTGTAGAAGATTCTGCCTTGGTAAAGAAATATTGTCTAAGGGTTGTTATTTGTTTATTGTGTAAATTTTGAATGTCGATGAGCCCCCTGCCTCCTTGTTTTCTTGGCAGTGTAAGTCTTTGCACACACGATCTTGGGTGATGCTTTCGGAATTTAGTCATGGTGGTATTTATTTTGCGTTGTAGGTTTTTTAGGTCTGTTTTGGTCCAGTTGATAATTCCGAAAGAATAGGTAAGTACGGGTATTGCAAAAGTGTTGAGTGCTTTTATTGTGTTTCTTGAATAAAGTTGTGTTTTTAAAATAGTATTTAATCGATGTTGAAATTGCTGTTTTAATTTTTGTTTTGTTTCTTTATGGTTTATCTGTCGTGATTGGGTGTACCCTAAGTATTTATATGTATCGTGTTCTTCTAATGGATCTATGTGTTCTCCTGTTTCTAATGTGTACTGGTGTTGATAGTATTGTCCTGCTCTAACTGAATTTATTTTACACTTATCTATACCCAATTCCATTTTAACATCGTTTGTGAATTGTTCTGTGAGGTTCGCTAGTTCATTTAATTGACTCTCAGTTTTTGAATATAGTTTAATATCATCCATGTAGAGTAGATGATTTAAAGTGTTATTTTGTACCTCACGCTGTCCGTCAAGGGTTGTATCTTCTAAGGGAAATCCTGCGAAAGTTGAATTTAAAATGTTTGATAGAGGGTTTAGGGCGAGGCAAAACCACAATGGGCTCAGTGCATCTCCCTGAAAGATACCTCGTAGTATTTTGACTGGGCGGCTATCCGCTGCTTCGGTTGAAGTATTGAATCTAAGGACGGTAGACCAAGTTGTCATCGTAGTTTTCAGGAATGTGATAATTGTTGGGTGTATTTTGTAAATTTCTAAAATTTGTACTAGCCACGAATGGGGAACAGAGTCATATGCTTTTTTATAATCAATATACATACTGTAAAGGTCACTTTTAGATTTTTGAGCTTTTTTAAGAATAATAGAATTTATGATTAGTTGTTCCTTGCAGCCTTGACTAAACTTTCGACATCCTTTCTGCTGTTCGGCTAAGATGTTATTAGTGTCAGTATGTTGATATATTAATGAGGATACACAGGATGTGATAATTTTGTACAAGGTCTGAAGGCATGTGATAGGTCTATATTTTGCTGGGTTAGAGAGGTCATTGCGGTCTTTTGGTATCATGTATGTTGTACCTGATGTTAAGTAGGGCGGAATTGTTTTGGGATCCTGGATGAAATTATTTATATGATTATAAAGAAAGCTATGAACAGCTGTGAACTTTTTGTACCAGTAACTATGAATTTTATCTGATCCGGGTGCCTTCCAGTTATGTAACCGAGCTAGCACTTCATGAAATATTTGTGGCGATATGTGTTCGAATGCCATTGGCTGAATGTTTGTGTTGGCATTAGCCACTTCAGTTTGTATCCAATCTGCTTGAGTGTTATGTTCGATAGGGTATTCCCATATTCCTGCCCAAAAATTTTGTAGGGTCTCTAGGTCCAGATTATGAACAACGTCATCACTAGGGTTGTTATTCTGGATATTGGTGGAAACCTGTCTGATATTACGATAAAAAAGTTTTTCGTTAAAGATGAATTGGGTGTTTTGCCGTTTTCTTTGGGTGCACGCTTTATACCTTTGTAGCCGGCCTGTTACAACTGCGAGTTTTTGTTTTAGTGTGTCTAATGTGTGTTCGGGTTGTGTGTTTGGTTCTTCGTGTATTGTGTGGATTTTATATTGTTTATTAATACGTTTTACATGTTTTAATATTTTTCTGCTTCTATTGCCTTTAATAAATTGTGTCATCCTGCCTATTTTTGATCGTAAGTCTTTAAGTTTTCGCTCTAAACGTCTTTGCCAATGGGGCGTGTATATTGTTTTAGTATTTGTGTTTGTGTTTGTGTTCATAAATTGCTAAGTTATTATGGTTGTTGTTGTCTAGTTGTAATTCGTTTGATATTTCTAATTTTAATGAATTTAACCTTTCAGTGCTAATGTATTTGTTATTTACTATTGCTCTCCTTTGGTCAGCTATTCGTTGCTCACTTAAATGAGCAAGTGAGGGAAATTTTCTCGCCCCGGGACCCGATGGCTTGCCTGGCAAAGCCTGGGTCCTGGCCTTTGAGGCTCTCGGGCCCCGACTGGAAGGGCTCCTAAGCGCATGCTTGGAGAGAGGCCAGTTCCCGCTTCGTTGGAAGACGGGGAAGCTGGTCCTAATCCGGAAGCCAGGGCGCCCTGCGGACTCTCCGTCCGCATACCGGCCCATCGTGTTGCTCGACGAGGTGGGCAAGCTCTTTGAAAGAGTCATTGCCAACCGCCTCGCCGGGCACCTTGCAGGGATGGGGCCGGATCTTGCGGAACACCAGTTTGGTTTCCGCAAGGGTTGCTCGACGGTGGACGCCATCATGCGCGTGAGAGCCCTCACGACGGGGGACGCGGTGTCCCGGGGCGGGGTTGTCTTGGCGGTGTCTCTTGACATCGCCAACGCCTTCAACTCCATGCCCTGGACCTGCATTGCGGAGGCACTCCGGTATCACGGGGTGCCGACCTACCTTCGTCGCGTGGTCGGGGACTACCTGAAGGATAGAGCCGTCATCTACCCCAGTCGGAGCGGAGAATGGAACCGGCGAGAGATGTCGTGCGGTGTTCCACAGGGTTCGGTTCTGGGGCCGGCCTTGTGGAACATCGGTTACGACTGGGTGCTGCGCGCCGACCTCCCTACCGGCGTCAGTGTAGTTTGCTACGCTGACGACACGCTGGTACTGGCGCAAGGGAGGTCGCACGAGGCGGCGGCCGAAAACATGACACGCGGGGTTGCGATAGTTGTGGAGAGGATCCGGCAATTGGGACTCGAGGTGGCATTGCACAAGTCCGAGGCCATGTGTTTTCATGGGCCTCGAAATGCGCCACCGTCGGGATCCCTACTGATGGCAGGAGGGGTTCCCATCGGCGTCGGGTCGACGTTGAAATACCTAGGACTCGTCCTCGACAGTCGGTGGAACTTCGTGGAGCACTTCCGACGTTTGGCTCCCAAACTGGAACGGACGGGGGCTGCTTTCAAGCGGCTCTTGCCCAACCTGAGGGGTCCAAACGCCTCCTGCCGGAAGCTTTACGCGGGGGTCGTGCGGTCCATGGCCCTTTACGGGGCCCCGGTGTGGGCGCGTTCTTTGAGGCGGCAAGCCGCCCACTACCTGAACGCGCCCCAAAAGGTGATAGCCATAAGGCTAATCCGGGGGTACCGCACGATCTCTGGCGAGGCGGCTAGCCTCCTTGCCGGATTGCCGCCATGGGATCTGGAGGCGATAGTCCTCGCGCGCCTGCATGAATGGCGCGCAGAAGCACTATATAGGGGGGAAACTCCGCTGCCGCGACAAATTACCGCTCAGCGGACAGACCTCCGGCGTGATCTCATGGCGACATGGAGAGAGCGAGTGTCGCAACCCCGTGCAGGGCACGCCACCATAGTGGCGATAAGTCCCCTCTTTGAGGAGTGGCTAGAGAGGCGCCACGGCGCCCTCACCTACCGTCTGACGCAGGTCCTCACCGGACACGGTTGTTTCGGGAGGTTCCTGCACCGAATCGGGCGGGAGGAAACGCCCGGGTGTTTCCACTGCGAGGATCGTCCGGAGGACACGGTGGAACACACCGTGGAGGTCTGCCCCGCTTGGGCGGAGCACCGCCGTGTCCTCATAGCGGCGATTGGCGGCGGCAATCTCTCGCGTCCGGCCTTGGTTCAAGCCATGGTCCGGAGCGAGAGAGAATGGGAAGCCGTCACCTCCTTCTGCGAAGCAGTCATGCTAGTGAAGGAGGTGGCAGGACGTGAGAGGGAAAGAACCTCACGTCCCAGCCGCCGCGGGAGACGCCCTGGGCGTCGGGGGTCACGTGGTGGCTTCCGACCACCGTAGGCGCTGGCCTGTGGACGGCGAGTTATGGGCTAGCTCGCCGTCCGGCCGTCTTATGACGACAGGTTGTGTCGACGGCGCGTTCGTGTTCCACGCGCGCTTCAAAGAGATGTCAGCAATCAAGTAGGGGTCCGCATGGGCCGATGCCTGCCAGGGCTGCGGGACTGTTCGAAAGAGATACCGTGGCCCTGGAACACAAAGGGCAGAGAAGGAACATGGATGGGTTTTAGTCAGTACAAGTCTGACACTCCCCTCCGCTCCGCCCAGAGTGGGAGGGGTCATTTGATGATATCCCATCCGGAAAAAAAAAAAAAAAAAAAAAGGGAAATTTTCTAATAAAATCTTCATGCATGAGTTTTCGATATACGGTTTGGTTTGTCTCCAAAGTTGTAACTCTATAATATGACCGCATGATCGCTTCATTTTGTGCATTGGTCCATCTCATTCGAGTTTGTGTTTTGTTTTGTGTTCTAGGTGTTTCCGGTGTTGTAGATTGTGTTTGTGTAGTTGTGGCTGTTGAATGAGTATGATTAGTGGAGAATTGAGTTTGAGCACTTAATTGTAATTGATTTAATTTTTCTCTAACTTCGGCTTCTATTTCATCTATTGTTGTTTGTGTAAGTAGTTTGTTATTAATTATAGCTCGGCGTTGGTCTCCTACTCTTTGTCTGCTGACTTGCATGTTAGGGTATTTCTCTATGAATTTGAGGTGGAGCGGTTCAAGGTAAGTTTTTCTATCTGTATCTAATGAGGTAAGTTGAAGATATGTACGCAGTATGAACTTGTTCATTTCTGGCGTCCATCGTCTGCGCGTTTTAGGAGCGCTTGTAGTGGATTCAAGCTCAGAGTCAAGGTTGACTTCTTGCAAAACACTGTCAAGCGTTGTAGTGGTCGACAAGCTAGTTCTTCTTCTTGTCATGTACGATGGGCGAGTTGAAGGAATGGATGAGAATAAAGAAGTGGTATCATCGCCCGTGGAATCGGCTGTAGCTCCTACGTTGTGAGCCCGCCTGTTCAGCTCACTACGACCAGCTGTAACTATCTTTTCGGTGGGAGCCCGCTTGCTCAACTCCTCACCGCCGATGGTTCGCATGCTGTGGCATCCAGCATCGGCCCCAGATGCGCCCCGGCGCTCCCTGGGAAGCGACCGTAAATTATATACTCTTTTACTCATCTTCATAAAGGGTTACCCTGCCTTGTTAGCCGCGTAAGTTTTTTGTACAATTGTACAGTACGCGTGTCCGCCCCCCACGTGTGCTAGGTGTTTAGCTCGGACGTAAGGTTGGATTTTAGGGGGCTTATTATTATTATTATCCTCCTTATTTATTTATTTATTATAGTAAAAATATATAATATTTTTACCATATTCCAATCCAAGAAATAGGTACCTACATAACGTGGGCTTCATCAACTTTGAGCTATCTCACGCGATCTCTTACTCCAAAACATAGCCTGGTACGCCCTGGTAGGCAAATATGGTCTTCAGATGGTCAGGGCCATCTTTTCTATTAGACACTCTGAGCAAGTGCTCAGGGCTCCACGATCCAAGGGGGCCACAGTTCCTGTAAGTGCCATAGCTGTTAAATGAGACTTAACTTATTCCAGGCGGGATATTAATTCTTGAGATCCTTTCGTTCGCTATGACAAGAAAACCTTACCTCAAAAAAAATTACAATGGCCCCGTATTTCTAAAGTGCCGCCCTGACAGCCAGCCACAGCCCTGCAGATGGACCCTCTTGGGATCTAGCTGCCATTGACACCTCTTACTTGCTACATATTTGCAATGGACAAACCAATTAAATGGTAGGTTTTATGGCTGAACTTAATTTCCATTTTCCACTCGGTAAAATATGCAACGCAAAGTATTCGCCCTGTTAATCCGGAATAAAAATTACCGCAAAATTGTTATTTGAATTGAAATGAATAAATTCAATAAAATATGCATTCAGTGAAGTGTAACTTTCATTGTTTTCAGATCAGGATTTACAGTCAAAGCATAAAATATTGTTGTTCTGGTTTATTTCATACAAATTAGACTGCGTTCTTGGAAACGTACTGATTTAATTAAATAATAAACGCTTTACGAATAGAGCATGATTGAAATGGAACTTCATTTATTTTCAATAGGTACGGGGTGCCTGCCTCATTTATTTTCGTAGGATTTATCAGACATCCGACAATCTCAGAACACCTACCTACCAGACAAGAAGATTCTGATCTCTGTAAGATTAAAGGTATGATGTAAGGTAACATAGGTACCTTTATTCTTAAATAGGACAACGTTTCGCAATCATTTTATTGCTTGTCTTTTGTTTGACTGAACAACAGGCCTATGGTCCATCTCTCCAAATAACAGACTGTATACGTTTAGAAAACATTTACCTTGCTGCTTTCCTTTACAATGTTCCATATTTGCAGACTTTTAAAAGTTAACAAAAAATAAAGATTTGTCACAATGGCTCTGTAAATAAAAGGAGGAGAAATAGCACAATAGCAGTGTGCTGTGGTAAGTTGACAGGGGTCCACATTCGCAAGTTTCAAATGTGGACCCGCTATCGTTCGTATTCCTTTAAGGAAACATTATACCTACTCGACCCGCCTTTTAACGCTCCGCGCTCGGTCCTAAGTTATTACTTGCTTTTACCCTTACTGTTGGCTATTACGAAACGTGTGGACTTAAATATATATAACATATTGTACCCCCGGTGCGACCGAAAGGGACAAAGGCACTTCTTGGTGCTCATATTTATGTTTGGCCTGTCATAAATAAACTCAACCTCGATTTACCTACTAGTTATAAATATCCTCGAGGACATTAACGTTTAAGATTTACCACACAGCTTTTTATAACATTTTTGCTTTCATTCATATTTAATAATACAATTAAGTAAATTGCCTTAGTTAGAACGTAATAACTTTTAGTACGTATTAGCACGCAACGTGAACTTTGAATTTATAGGGTTCCATTGTAAAATGTGCGATGAATGTTGGAGCGGTGTGGAACTTCTCGCTGCACATTCCGTTCAGTTGATTAAATTAACACAGTAAAAATGTTGCTGAACTATTGTAATAAACGAAGTAAAGTTGTCTTCAATAATTCAATGTGCGAGGCGATCAATATAGCTGACTTGGTATTATCGGAGCCGCCTCGAGACGAGAGCCCACCGCGACGCAGACGGCTTCGTTTAATGGATACTTTCGCAAATTAAAAGCCATGTCATTAATTTGCTTTTTCGAAGTTTTAATTTCCCTTTCTTCGTGTCGCTTTCTGTTATAGATTCCTTTGATTTAAAAAATATGTAAATTACAATGTTCTAGCTAAGTACTTTACAACTTTCTTATAACTTTTGACGTCGCTGTTATTAATAAACCATCACTAACAGATACCACATACCCATCGCATGTAAACTTTCAAAATCTACCTGACTGAGAAAAAAGTTTAATGTAGCGATTAATATTGTGAGATATGCCTCTTTATCCATTGTTTATCAAAACTTGTAATTTATGAAGACTTCATAGAAAACCAGCGACCAGTGGTCCACATTGGACCTGGATCGAAACAACTGGAAGTCAATGAGAGAGGCCCTTTGCACAGCAGTAGTATGACGCTGGCTAACAGTATCAGTATCATTAGAAAACCACTGATGCTTGTCGTTTCATTTCATTGCTCAAGGGACAGGACAGCGTTTGACTTCACTTTAGTCGTATGTAGGAATATATGGAGATAGTTTGTTTATATAAACTTGTGACTAAAAGACTTTTGACTTCCTGGGATGACTGCCTGACACATCCGTATGTATGCAATAACGTATAAAAAGGAGTGAATTTTTTTACGTTCTCTACGAGTCACGCACGGGTCACGCACGAGGAATAAAGATCCCTTTCAAGCCTGACTGGAGCAGCACGGCTTTACCTCGCAGATTGATCGATCTGCACGAAAGCTTGAGCTCGAAACCCCTCGAATCAAAAAATATATTTAGCACTAACGTGTGAGAAGATTATTACAGAAATGTTTAACCTTTTAATGATTTTCAAAATGTAATATTTCAGATTTTTTTTTTCTTAGCCTTTCAGGTGACCCACTGCTGGGCAAAGGCCTCCCCTTTCCTTCCAAACCTCTCTATCTTGTGCGATATCTGGCCATGTTAACCCCGCAAACAAGATCAGATCACACCACCACCACCACCACACCACCACCACCACCACCACCACATCACCACACCACCTTCGCCGCGGTCAAATTAAAATGTAATAATTAAAATTTAATTTAATTATTTATCATGATTTTTACAATTGCTGTCTATAGATTACTGCTTGCTATTGTGTTGGAGGAGTCAACAACCAGATTTGAAGTCATTGCTTTCAGATTTGAGAATAATTTCAGAATATAATGATTAAATTAGTAACATTGAAGTTCAGCAGACGATCCTAAGTAATGCGTCGTAGCGAGTTCAAGTTCATTCTTATTTGAATAAAGAATTTTAAGAATCAATTTGCAAAGACTTGTTACCATTCAACCGTTAACGAAGTTAAAAAAACAATGAAGAACTTTTCCGAAAATTATAAAAAGATTTTTCATTTTTATGGCTTTTAAAGTGGTGCCCGTAAAGTCTACATAAACAAATCTACCAAGAGGTTATTCAACTAACGTTCCTAATTACGAATTTAATAATAACATGCGCAAAAGTAACTTTACCGTACAAGTTTACTTGAGTTAAGCATGTTAACATACATAATAAACTCACGGCTATTTCTTTTTTTTTTTGAGGTAGGCAGAAACCACAGAACGCCACCTTCTATGATCCTATTTTATTTTTTATTTTTTTCGGATGGAAAATCATCAAATGACCCCCCCGCCCCCCCACTCTGGGCGGAGCGGAAAGGAGTGTCAGACTTGTACTGACTACAACCCGTCCATGTTCCTTCTTTGCCCTTTGTGTTCCAGGGCCACGGTATCTCTTTCGAACGGTCTCGCAGCCCTGGCAGGCATCGGCCCATGCGGACCCCTACTTATTTGCTGACATCTCTTTGAGGCGCACGTGGAACACGAACGCGCCGTCGACACGGCCTGTCGTCATAAGACGGCCGGACGGCTGGCCGCAGGCCCGCGCCTACGGTGGCCGGGAGCCACCACGTGACCCCCAACGCCCAGGGCGTCTCCCGCGGCGACTGGGACGTGAGGTTCTTTCCCTCTCACGTCCCACCATCTCCTTTACTAGCATGACTGCTTCGCAGAAGGAGGTGACGGCTTCCCATTCCCTCTCGCTCCGGACCATGGCTTGAACCAAGGCCGGACGCGAGAGATCGCCGCCGCCAATCGCCGCTACGAGAACAAGGCGGTACTCAGCCCAAGCGGGGCAGACCTCCACGGTGTGCTCCACCGTGTCCTCCGGACGATCCTCGCAGTGGAAACACCCGGGCGTTTCCTCCCGCCCGATTCGGTGCAGGAACCTCCCGAAACAACCGTGTCCGGTGAGGACCTGCGTGAGGCGGTAGGTGAGGGCGCCGTAGCGCCTCTCTAGCCACTCCTGAAAGAGGGGACTTATCGCCACTATGGTGGCGTGCCCTGCACGGGGTTGCGACAGTCGCTCTCTCCATGTCGCCACGAGACCACGCCGGAGGTCTGTCCGCTGAGCGGCAATTCCTGCTATGACCCTTACATACCCCTTTTGCGTCGTTCATACATCAATACAATAACAATAGTAAAATATTTGTCATATATACAAAATATTATATGTTAGACTACTTTTAAATAGATAGTAATTATAATCGACACTGAGAAATAGTCTTATCTTACTAATATTATAAATGTGAAAGTTTGTGAGGATGGATGGATGTATGGATGTTTGTTACTCTTTGACACAAAAACTACTGAACGGTTTTGAATGGCACACAGATAGATTGTAAACTGGATTAACACTTTTTGTCCCGGTAGTATGATGGCGTGGGACAAGTATTTAATAAAAAAAACAATAGTAAATATTCACGAATATACAAACTTGACTGATCAGGTATAGACCCGAGCGGGCTGCATCACTTTCGAGAAAATAATGATCTGTGTTCGTAACAATGACACATAGCGGAGGGCGCACGAGGGATGCACGTCCCAAGGGCGCAGGGCGAGACTCCGTCGGTCAACATTTGCCCGGATTGCGGCTCTTAATTAATTGCACACATTGCTCACTGCTCGCCACCTTCGGCAAACATTGTTTGCACGAAAAAATTGCATGAGGGCTCTGTTTGCACTGTATTTTGCTTGTTTACTGAAATATTTTACAGGTAAAAAAGTTGAGAAAAATGTATCTAAACAATATAATTATAATCTACACTAATATTATAAACGCGAAAGTTAAGATGTATGGATGAATGTTTGTTACTCAATCACGCCAGAATGGCTGAACAGATCTGGATGTAATTTGGTACAGAGATCCTCATACATACACATCAAAAATTCCGAGAGAACGAAGTCGTGGACAATAGCTTGTAAAAAATATGTCTAAAAGATACCTCAATGCTTTATATGCCTAAAAGATACTTCAATGCTTTTTTGACTTTGACTTGCTAATGTTCAGGCGATAAGCATGACGTCTTGTTTGATAAACTAAAACCGAAAAGATATTACAATCATGTCAAAAAATTTAAAAATAAATCTCAATTTATAAAAAGATAACGTAACATTTCAACTGTTCACGTTCACGTCGCAAGATGATATGCCAATTGCCACTCAGTGGGGCTAAGGTACACAAAATTTCATTAGAAGGTCCATAAAAGTCCATTAGGTGTGAGTGAGAGAATGGCAAAGGTCGATCCCAGTGCCTCACACAGCCACGCGGCCACGGTGCCTGTCGGGCGCTACATTATCTATGCGTATGTTTATTCTAATTACCTGTCAGATACTGTCGCCATTAAAGCGAACAAAGAAGTTAAAACCAGTGAATTGACATTTATGAAGCTTCACAGCTTTAAGAATAATTTTCCCTTTTGTGTAAATCTAAGCTCAATAACAATATAAGTTTAATTACTCCCCGTTGCGGTTTCAGTCTGTGGAAAAATGGAAAATAGAATTAATGCAGATAAAATCAGGCAATAGCTTTTCCAACACGCAAGTTTAAAAAATACAAACGCTGGGTGTAACTGAAATAGTGAACTAGATATCAAACCCTGTATTCGATTTTTTATGCGAAACGGATGATCTAAAGCGAAGTTTCAATTCAACAATCAAAAAAAGTTCATTTCGATGAAAAGTGAAGCACAAAATTGAATCCAACAATTTAAATTCTTTGTTGGAAACCCGAGACATGTGTGACTAGATAACAATGCAAAATATATTCAGTTGTAAAGTTCATTATGTTGCTATATTTTTATTAAAAATAGTTATCGCCAGGAGCTCGGATTAACTCGATAACTTTGTTATTTGACCTCTCAACTCTTGTTTCGATTGATATACAAGTACATTGACACTTTAACTAAAAGTTTGAATGGCAATTAGAAACAAATTATAACCTTCAGGTGAACAATCGTAACTGAAATTCGTGTAAGTATAATCTAAATAAACGTCATTCATATTCATCGAAATAAATAATGAACTCTGGAGGTTTGTTCTAAAAATTCTTTCCTAAAAAAAGTACGTACAATTTGCGTCATTTGTCTTCTCTAAAAGGCGTCTCTCAGCTGTCTGAATTAAAGCAGTCCTGGGTAAGTATGGTCTTCATACCAAATACGTTCTCGACGATGAATATTAAATGAATACGGGCCAACTTCATTCTACGTAGGATTGTAAACTTGTGAAACGTGAAAAAACTCGTACAGATAACAATTTCTCGTAGCAACAATGATGTAGGCAGTACCTATTTATTTGCTACGCCGTAGCAGCGACGGACGAAAAATAGATTGATTCCCAGATAGAGAAAGAATCAGATAACAAGTTTACTGTATTTGGGCGTTAGTATTTGTACTGGGGCGCTTTTATTTATTGTTGGTATTTTCTTGTCTATCTTCGTAAGATTTAATTAATTAGACGTGTAATAAGATTAGTTGATATAAGATAAACAATTTGATGCCGAAACAAACGTGGTGCTTCTAGAGAGATGGGTCGTGCAAGAAACAATCAAGTATTTCAGATACACTTTAATCTCGTTAGTGAAATGAATCCTGCGCTTGCATCGGGGACCCTAATGACAGTTGTGAGTCACATTACAGGGGGGCTCGGGAGCGTCGCCGGGGAGGCGGCAACTTGCCGCTCACTAAGACTTAGCGACGAAAGATGGAACACGATTTATTTATATCTAAATGCACGGAGCTCTAATTAGTTACGTTTTGGTCTTGGAACGTGACAGGCGCGTTGATAGCGCTGCAGCGCTGCATACGTAGAACTGGTATCTATACTGATAACTTTTTGCTACTGTGTATGAATTAAAATAGCTGTTTCTAGAAATACCAGTGTATTATGTTCTCTGATGTTGCCTAGCTCACACGGAATTCGTTTTGAAGCCAGCAATAAATTTGAATTATTTATTCGTATACCTGTGTATACGTGTTTTATAAACACATTGCCGCTGGTTTCCCTAACCACATAACGCCACCGCGCTATTCTGCTGCATTTGCATTTATTTTAATAAAGCGCTTGTATTTGTTATTTTTATTTCCACATTTGAATATGAAAAAGGGGCAGGTGGAAGAAAGACAAATGGTAGGTATGTCTGAGTAATGAGAATATGAAATCAACATGAAATTTCCTAAAAAGGTGTGTACGAAGGAATAAGAAAACTGATTCCACTTCGTCCAAATAAAAAGGTGCAGGCCGGATACAAATAATTACCTACATCATCATCTACCTAGCCTTTTTCCAACTATATTGGGGTCGGCCACCAGTCTAACCGAATGCAATTGAATACCAGTATTTTACATGGAGCGACTGCCTATTTGGCCTCCACAACCCAGTTAGTACCACAACCCAGTTAGTAAAATAATTACCTACATAATGAACTTAATATTTTATATAAACACTCTAAACGCTAAAATATTAAATTCAAATAATTACCTACATAATGAACTTAATATTTTATATAATACTTTACTTAACGCTAAAATATTAAGTTCAAATAATTACCTACATTAAGAACTTAATATTTTAGCGTTTATATAAAACATCACGTCTATTTTAGCCGAAGGGTTAGGCAAAGGTGTACCTATTGAATATCAACATTTAGTTATGTTTCCGTCCCATGTAATACGGGGCGACCCTATTGCCATCAACAAGGCACAAATCTAGATACCTGGCAGCATTTAAATTTCAGTAGCAGCCCTGAGTTATTTTTCAATGAAGATAATTATAAAAAAAAAAACTACACAAATGAGAATGCTTCCATACGAAACTAATGAGTTACACCGACGCTACGCTCGCAGACGACTGAAGTACGTCGAGATGTCGCGAGGCTTTGCTCGCTAATGCACCTAACTTTGCAAGCACCTGTTAGAATAACACTCTTAATGACTTCACTCTTTAGTCTAACTTTCCTTTTATCTTTACGAATTGGATACTTCCTACTATTGAATTTCCTATATAGGGTCAGATAACTCGACAGTACGTAGGAATTCCTTATCGTGTACGGTTACAAACGCCAATCTCACATGTTCAAACACCCATACCCGGAACACCCGTCCAAAGGTAACACAAATATTTGTTCCGGGAAATCAGAAGTGGGGTTCGCGACCCGTAACGCCTCAGCAGAACCGTCGCCGCCCCATAAAACGATTAAATACGAAATATTGACTTTCTCCTCAAAACTTTTACGTGAATCTCCGGTTTCGCAGGAGATGTAACTTTGGAAACTTTGAAAGCTTTATAACTCCTTTATCTTTCATCCGATTTAATTCATTATTTGAACTTTTTTAATATCAAAAACATATATTAATAATATTATACCTATCATTTTAAAACACGTCAATGCAAATAATTAACGAGGGAAGAAATACCTAGAAAATGATAAGAACATGTAGTTACACATCACAGAAACATTATTATTCTGCTTATTTTAATTTCAACGAAAACATCTTTATCTTAAAAGATTTCAGTTGACACTAAGCGTTGCAAAATAAATCCGCCTGGTCTCTATTTAACAGCAGGTTACTCCCATAATCTTTATTTCCTTCCTTACTTATTTTCGCTCAGTATATTCAATGAATAAAAGGCCATAAATATTTAAATTCACTGGATTTTTGGGTTACTGTCAAAATATTTTCACACCCCATTTAAATAAAGATCTGTTTTATTGGTTTTACTTTTTCATTTGCTTTGATGATGAATCGGTTCCGTATTTACTTAAGTCTAAATAGGAGGAAAACGAAAATTAAGATAGATGACACTTATTAGGAATTCTAATTGAGGAGGAAAAACAAGGGAAATCCCAGATCAGTTTAATTGTAATTTCTTTTCCTACTGACGCAAGAATATACATGTACCTACAAACATGTGCAAAATAAAGCGAACGACTAAGGTTTTTAGCATCGCAATCGCACACTTTCCAGCGTTTTATTTCTTTGCATTTCCTAGAAGTATACATACAATTTCCTCTTAGGTATTTGTAAGAAATCGTTTGGGAAAAGGAGACAAATAAAAACATTATAATTGTTGTAAACATTATAATTGGGAAAAGGCTAGGTAATTTATCAACATAATTAAAACCATTTCATATTCGGTTCGTACCTACAATGTGATACGCACGTTTTCTTTCATTGTTTTTGTTACCGTGGCAATCAATAGTTTGAGTTATAAATTACCTTTAGTATTCCCAAATGTGTGTTGACGGGAGTTGAATAATAGGAAAAATACACCACAATTTTTCGCAAAATTTAAATGTAAAAACAACAGTGCCTATGGTTGGTATTATATTCGTACAATAAATCTAGAAGTTAGGTACCTAAATAGCGTACCTAACTGCGTTTCATAATAACAGGCAAGTAAGATAATAAGTCATATATAGTAATGATCACGGGTGCAAGTAACAAGTAAACAGGTCGGGGTTATCTGCAGACATTCTTTATATTTACTTATGAACGCTATCCTAGTGCCATTATATAGGATAGCTATTGAACAGTTCGCACGAAGTACTCTCCCTCTCTACAAAACTCAAGTAAGTTCAAGAATATTTTTGGATTTTTTTACTCACTTCCTTGTATTAAAGTTCTTCAAGTTGCTACTTAGCTTGAAGGTAGGTAGCTATAGTGCTAACTATCAGAATTCACTGGTAGCCTGGTACACTAGCTCATTATATCTATTAGCGCTAGTAGATAATCCATTTATTTCCTATATACAATTAATTGGATTACCTAGATCATTCGTAAATGCGGTAAAAGACAAAATAAGCAAAACCGTCAATGTTTTCAGTAAGATAAATCTGATATTGCGATACGTAAATCCAGTTAGCATCAATCGCTGATCAAATATAAATCCCGGAATACCTATTTCCCGTAATCTTCCCTTTTATTGTTGATTCGCAACACGCTCGCAAGTTAGTGTCGTTCAATGCCAGTCTCGGGAAGCTGAAGATTGTTTTCAGTTTAGCTAGAACCGTTTGGGGTTTACCCGACCCTCGGATGGATCAAATCTGATTTGGTTAGGTCCGGGCCAAATTGAAAACGAGGGCAAACCTTAATTTGCATTATATGTAGGATTTTTACATAATTCAATTAGATAACCCGAAGTTTTTCGGTAAACAAACAACATTTTCTGTGCGGCCGGGCAAAGCGGACGGCAGGAGAATATTAATCTCTGGCACGGGAGCCCGGGGCCGTCCGGCCGCAGTCTGGTGCCGCGCACTGCCTGTTAGCACTGATAGGTTTTTGCTCAGAATTTTCTGTTTAGTGACGCGAATACCAGTGAAACATGTCGTACGCAACCGAACAAACAAATGCCATCCCAAATTACGCCCCAGATAAACACGGAATACCAAACAGGAAAAGTTATGCAATCTGATTACAAACTTCACGTTTTATATTTTTAAAATACCTAAATTAAGCCAACCTGCACAATTTCAGAAGTTTTATTACTTTATTCAGAATTGAGTTACTCCGAGTACCTACTTTATTTTAAGAAATATTTTTTTTTGTTTACTTTTCAGTTTGTTTTGTTCCGATTAAGCAAGCACCTAACATTAACTTATTCAATTTACATCTTTTGGTAGACTATTGCCGGATGAGTTATGGAATCATAACCCATCCGCCAAATAGTTGCCAACGGTTGCTTCTACCCAAATGTTTTACTTTAATATTTAACCAACCACCACGAAATTTTCAGAATGAAGGCAACTCTCATCCTGTTGTTGCTGGCGTGTGTCATCGCCGCGGTGTACGGTGACCTGGTCTGCGGCACCAACTACTGCAAACAGCACCCCTGCACTTCCCCTGTGGCCAGCAGCAGCTGCCGCAACCCCTCGGTGTACCGCGCCAACCACGCCGGCAAGTGCGCCTGCTGCCCAGCCTGCGTCACCTTCCTTAGTAAGCAGAAACTTAATATATTGATACCACTGTTCAGACACTACCTGCACCGTCCAAGACTTAAATGAGACAAACGGCACAGTTGTCCAAGTCAGTACGTACTATACGGACAAAATCTGATTGATCGATTCAAGAAGAACACGAAGAATGTTCGTGTATAGCGTCATCTGCATGGCCTTGTCTCAAGTTTATCTACACGTGACCGAGGCGACGCTTCACAAAGATGAAGTACTTCATAAACTCAATGAATTTATTTCCTGAACTTAACTCCTTTATTGACTGTACCTACCTACCTACCTACCTACCTACATTCACAGGTATATAGATACCTATAAATAGCAAACATTTCATTGTGGACTTTGAAAAGAAAACTTGAGAGAAACTTTAAGGTTTGTCTGTGAAAACGGAGCAGGTACTTATAGATTGTTGATTTAGGACTGAAAAGATCATTTTTATGTATTTAGGTACAGTCAAGGGTCTCGTACAATCCCATTTATAGAAGTTTCTGGAACCGATATTAAAAATATTATGTAGTACTTTTGAGGTATACGGAAATTATCACGGGAACTATGTACTACCTAAGTAGGTAGTACATAGCGTGCCTGTCCGCGCGTAAGGTTTTTCGATCAGACGTGCAGTACGATCACAGACCACAGTGATCCGCGCTGTAATGTGGCGACTCGTGTGCCATGCGCCTCCAGCGGAGGCGGCGCCAACGTCGCTTGTCCGTTGGTGGCCCAGCGGTGTACAAGTATTAGCACATGTGTGAGAATCGCCTACGGTAGGACTTAGGTAAAGACCTAAGTTAACGGTTCTGACCGACAGAAAAGGTTAGGGGCATGGAAAAATGCGATTCCGTGCTGCTAGGTGAGGTTCAACCCTTATAGTCCACCAAATTTTATTGATATTTGTTCAGGCGATAGAGTGTGAAAAGGTAACCAAACAGACAGAGATGAGTGTATAATATTACATCAAGAGTACTACAATAGTCTGTAAATAAACCAAACATCTGCTTCAATTGAAGCCCACACAAGATGGCTCGTGACAGAGTATTCCCGGTATAATAACATTAGTGTACAGGTAGAAACCGTCGCAGTCCCCAGAATAGCTAATAATAGCCTAATAATTCTGTTATTGCCTTCACGGCACTCGCGGGAAGTGATTACATTGACGCCGAGACAACTGTATAAAAATAATGGAAATTGTCATCTTTTTACAAGCTACGATACTTTTCCCTCCCTTGTGGTATTATAACAGTATAGGTAAGGTCGTGACTATCAATAGTTATTGGCTAGTATTTTATGTGCAAATAGAGCATAAATAGGAAGTACGTGTCCAACAAATAGGGATCGCAATTGCATTAAAAATGAAAACGTGTCAGAAAAGATAGACCGTTATAACTTTGTTTATTTTCAGAAAAGCTCCGAAGTTATAATCTTATAAGAGACTGGGAATACTGAAGACTTATTTACTAACTTTGCTAATCCGCTAATTTGATTCGCAATTTCCCCAATACCCAAATGACGTCACCATCTTATTTTAAAAACTGGCTTGTTTTCTTTTTCAGACGAAGGTGCTGCTTGCAAGACTTACAGTAAGGAGCTTGGAGAGACCCCGTCCGCCATTTGTCGTGAGCCCCTGAGATGCCTCCGAGGTTTATGTACTAAGATTACCCCTCGGCGTTAAGTTATATCTACTCTATATACGTACATGTAATTTTTATAACGATCATGAAAAAATTCAGCTTATAAATACTGAAAATTATTTTTGTTCCTGTTTTTAAAAAGTTAAGTAATATTCACCACCCCACTACGTAGTTTCTTCCTTCTCCTGCCTGCCCCTGCACAATAGGTGAACTATTTCCCGAGGAGTCAACTGCATTGAACGAGTTAAAGAACTATACGGGGAACAGTTAGAAATGCTTTTTTATTTGACCACGAAGTTGAATGAAGTATGCAACGAGTTCGTATTCGGTATGTCACGGATTGTCTGTCATGTGGTATTGTTGATTGAGCCAGTAGCCAAAATCTGTTATTATTTAAAGCGCGAATACAGAACATGCTTGAAATACACGTCATGTTATCCAATTTTCAAGCGAATGAAGTTTTGGGAAACAGCTTGTCAGTAATAAATCCTTCTACTCTGCCAGCGTTCCCCAGGGGTTTTGAAGAGTGGAGTATTACTTACACTTAGTAACTCAAATACATATTTCATGTTGCCACTGTTATTAGGTATAAAATATGGTTTATGCGCATCTAACCGGAATACTAAATTGTCATTAGATTTGGTTCTAATGGTACGTAACTGTAAGTTAGATTTTAAAGCATAATTACAGTTACATTTCCAGAAAATTTGTTCAATTTTATGAACAAGTAGACTGAAAATCACTGAAATAAACATCAGGCCACTGAATGTTTGAAGCGAATTATTTTCGTAATTTTCAGGAAGCTAATTGAAATGTGCCTGACGTCTATTACGATGTTGCCATTAAAGATCCACGGTTGCTAGGTAATAAAATCTTGAATGACTTTTCTACCTAATTAAGAAGTGATTACCTGCTTGATTACTACATAATCAGTACATTAAGTAACAGCTGCTGTTTGTACGATTTCACACCTGCACTTCTTTAATCAATAGCTCAAGATATGAGATTAAATATTACTTGCAAAATTACCTACAAGTTTTGAAGACATGTATATGGATTTACAAGTTTGTTGCATCTGTTATTGATTTTTACCTTTCTACCGGTAAAAACACTGCAGTTACTCGAAAACTGGTTTCCTAGTCATAATTGTCGAAGCATTCCAGCACAAAAAGCGAACTGGACCGAATGCGCGATGCAGCCATACCAGTGTTTCAGAACAAAGGCTTGACGTTGTGACGCGGCCTCTTCGCCACGCCTGCTGGAAATTGAGGACCACCTTTGTACGACTTTCTTGGTTTTTTACAAATAAAAATGACCTGTGTGCTATGCTTTTGACAATTACACCAGCCTGGAAAGTTCCACTTAAAATAAATAGGTATGTAAATATTTTTATTTTCTTTCATTGATGATAGAAACAAATCATATGATTGCTTTCGTAAATATTTGTGAACAATGTTGCTAAACTGCACTCTGACATATAAACGCCTAATACTGAGGAAATGAAAAAATACCTACCGTTATAAAACACCGCAACAGGAACGGAATAAAAAGTAAAGCTGCAATCCTCAAACTCAGTCAGTGTGCGAGCAGTTGTGAGCTATCAATCCGATCTTTTTTTTTTATTCGGAGCAGCTTCAACCGCAGGCATGCAATAAATGTTAGTGTCATTCTCCCACTGTGTCCATACTCATGTACAGTTTTGTAACATCGTTTATAATAGTCATGCTCTGTTTCCTCGCTAGCCTGTGGGGAATACTAGGGATGGACAAGAGTGGTAAGTTTATTGTGAATTAGTGGTTGTTTCCAGTTCCAATTCTAAATAAATCCTGTTAATCCCACATGATATCATGTCCGAAAATTAACAATTTGGGATGTAAATATTCTTTAAAGTTTTATACCAAAACTAAGCAGGATCTTGTCAATTTCAGAGGTCGAAAATAAGACCATAGAATATAATATGCATTTCATTAGTATGAATAAGAATCAATATCCGCCTAAGCCACTCCAGTGCAGCACTATTTATTTCTGCTCTCAGTCAAAGATGGTACTTACCTACTAACGGATGCCTTTAATTTCATATCTCGCTCTATTGAAACGTCTGCATCGGTTGGTTCAATTTCTTAACAGTGCAATGAGTAAGTACTTCTTTAATAGCCCATTTTATTAATTTCCTTTCAATTCTAACTGCTTGATGAAAAGGCAAACTCTCTTCAAGAGTCACTCCAGTATTACAAGAACTCTTTTCCTCGTTGCCCGCTTTTCATCAGATACTCTGTTTAATAGACTTTCTCTTGCTCTATAAAGGCTTCATAAGTAATTGAAAGTATACTAAATATTTAAACATGTACGTAACTAATGCTAATAGATGTTATCATGTTTACGTGAGCTTGACAGCTGAAAATTATGGAGTATCCTAAATAGATAGCAGTAACGTATTGTGAAAGGTCCTACGATGAATGTTCATTGAAGACAAAATATTGGCCGTAGTTAGTAACATATCGACGAGGCGACGCCTATAAAACGAATAATTAAACTTGTGCGTGACAGGTGGGTGAATTATTAACGCACGAAACGTAACATACTTTTTTCTATTTCTGAGAAAACTGCTTCTATTTCATCACGTAAATTGAATATGTGATGTCTTCGAAAGTGTTTCATAAAGTGAAATATTGTACTCATATCTCGCGGAGCCGATGACATGAGCCGCTTTAACGTGTGACGTTGAATCGAGCTCGGGACGGTACGATAAAACAATTGTAAAACCGTCTGACCGACACCGTGCTGTGCCGCGCCGATGTGTAAATAGTAAATAGGAGAAAGATTCCATTCATGTTTCCTTCGAAATTCGATTTGTTATAAGCAACTGATGTCATGGTGTGTAATGTTTGAACACAAGTCACCTATTGCATTACGTTTCAGCACAGCTATGCAAATTCAGTAAATTTTCCTCGAACTCATTAAAACCACATGATCTTCATAAGTTTCAGTATAATAAGCACATTTTATAAAAGGAATGTAAGTATTTCTGCTACGTTCCAAGTATTATCGAACAAAATTGTAAAAAAAAAACCAAAATATCCTTTCTTCCTTCAAATTACACAGACAACTTTAAAATGGCTGCTATTACAGCTAAAGTATAGAGCAAGTTCGTGTTTGAAGGTGAGAAGGTGATTCAGCAACAATGGAAGCTCATAAAGTTTTTATAGGTTTTTATTGTTTACGGCGCGCCGTCCCGCGCGGCCTTATTACTATGTTAGTTGCAGAGTTACAGGTGCACAAACAAGCTGTTGACCTACCTTATAACAAAGAAGATTATGAGACTAGCTTTAATAAGGTACAAGCCTTATTAAAACTTAGGCAAGGAGCAACACGGAAAGGAGAATAACTCTGTAACTTTTTAAGGACATGTCATGTATGCCATTGGTATGTTCATGATTATCGGTTTATCTAAAAGAATACCCAACTTGAAACTAAACTTAGGAAGCCCACTGAGGACCATCACCCTCGGTAGTTGGTTCAATTGCTTTGCTGGTCCTACAGTAAAGCAGTCAGTTACTTGGGTAATAATTAAAAACGATTAAATAAACTAAGCTAACAACAAACTTTAAAAAATAAAACATACTATATAATTCAAGTCATGGGCATGGGTGGCCTAAAATCTCTGACACCAGATTAGGCACTAACCACACGATAAAGAAGAAGAACTATAAAATGACATTAAAAAAACTCCTCCTCCTCAACGCTGTCAGCTAATGTGCCCAAGAGACTGGCAGCGTTGCCACGTTGTATGGCAACACTTAGCCTCTGGCCAAGGTAAAAGCTAGCCCTTGGGTCACGGGAAGCGTCTACTAGGCGCTTAGAAATTTCCTTAAAAAGGCTGTGAGCACTTGGACCCCACAGCCCCAGAGTTTCAACCCCAAACGGCTTGTAAATATAGATTCCAGAAAGAGGTTACTATATTTATGCCGGTTGAGGTTCTCCGCAGCCGCAGTGGCAGGGCCAGCACACCACGACGAGCTTGGAAGATGTGTGTCGACACCAAGATGAGTCTCACATAGACCTACCCATCTTCCAAGGAAACAAAGACATGCGTCCGGCCTTTTGCCATCGGTGCGTGCCAAGCCATTGGGTGCTTAGACAGCTAGAACACCGACGGTAACAGGAGCTCGTCGGATGATATCTTTCATTGTCGCGTGCCGCAGAAAACGGCCCGCATTTCGGTTGCAAATCTTAAATTTGTTTTAAATCAACTTTCGTGCTTGGTTTATGGAATTAATATTTGTATTTCCGTTATTTATTTATAAACAATTGTTCAAAACTTCCGTCTGAGTTTATTTTAAGGATTTATTTTAAGACTTCCGCTTTGTAAAAAGTAATATTATTTTTACCTTCCGCTGACAACTTCAGATTTGGTTATCGTGTTTTGTGTATAAAAGTCATTGTAATTCGAATGGGAAGTTATTGTTTGTTCGCTGCTCATGGAATAATCACCCTGAAATGGAGTAAGGTCTATATCTTTACACTTTATCAATTTTTCTTTTTTACTATTTTATTGTTGCTATATTTTGTGTGTAAACCATTATCTTTGACTCCGACAACGACGTTGGTGATGCGCCGACATATACAATACGACACGTCTTATTCTCATCTCATTTCTTCGACTGTAAATTCGAATTCTTTAAAAAAAATGTATCAAAAGATTATATATTGTGTTGTGTCTAAATATAGCTACAAAAGCAATCACTGTTTGTCACGTAATCACAGCTGTTGAACTCAGACGGAATCGATTGTCACGTCTCAACACTACAGAGAGTATCGCACCGAGTCACAGACTCAATCAGAAACAATTCCCATACATACATACATTACATACATATGTATGATGTCACCGACCCTATAAATACCGAGTTCTGAGTATACAGCGTGTAACAGAAAAGGGATAGTTCCATACATTTGTCGAGTTTGTATTGAAAATTTGTATTGAGCAACTGATTATTTTTCGCGTTTATGATGTTTGGTCAATGGAAATAGTTGATCAGTTTGACAGTCCGTAGCTCACCCTACCATATGGCTATACCCTTTCTGTAACACGCTGTATAGGATAATAATTCTATTCAGTCTATCTGACAAGGGTGGCGACAGTACTGTAATATATGCCTAGTAATACACGGAGTAAATGGTCCGTAGTACATAAAACATATATTTATTTGAACCTAACCGAGCTTGAACTATGGCTGCTGGTTCCCGGTCTTAGGCCTATTTCTGTGGACTGAACGGCTGAGGGATTATTTTGAATTGCAACGGATACTAGCAAAGCTTGAGCGTTATTTTCTGTGTGTGCTGATAAAGGCGACTGAGTGAATGATAGTATTCTGCAATCACTAATACCACGACGCTTCTCAAAAGAGTATGAGTAATGAGTAGTGTATGATCCCTTGTTAAATCATACATTACTTTTAAAAGTAATGTATTTCATGTATTATGTATTTTTTTTCTCATATAAATGAGAAAAAAAAAATAATGGAAAAAAAGAAAGAAAAGTACTAAAACACTACTATATTGTCCCAAAGGAACTAAAAGTAAAATGAGCTTAATGACTGATGATGTGGAAATGGAGTGAGTGACGCGGCCCTTGTTGGCTGTAACGATACCGCCTGGCTGACTTGATAGCCCAACGCGAAATGAACTATAGACCGACTGCTTTAATGAGTCCTCCGCCTTGCCCCATCAAAGGCACATTAAGCGTCCACAAACTCCTAAAAATATCCCACAGGTTATTTGCTTTAAAATAACCATAATCCACGTAGGTATTACGATACTAATTGAACCAATACGAGATCAACCGTCAGAATATTCCATTTAAATTGATACCTTCGCGAGGACTCATAAAAGCGGTCGCTCTATAATTATTATGAGTTGGAATGAATGTGGCGTAAACTGCTGAATTGCAGATTGTGCGGTTGCACCGTACAAGTAGTTTTCAGAGCCTCGAGTTTACTTGACTCCTATTTCTAGCAAAATGGAAAAGTCTGTGGTTTCGTTGTGGTTAGCTTAGTAATATAAAGTAAAGTATTTATTTACCAAGCTAAGTCAGCAACAAGCAGACTAGTCGAATATAAACCATCTAAATTGTATAAAAAGGTTTCAAGGGAGTTACTGTCACTTAGAACAAACATACCCATTCTAAGCAAAGGGAACCGCCCACGCTTTTACCCTTCTCGTGCCTTAATCCTGATTTCTTACAATACCGCTTCTTAACTTAATTGGCATACTGGCTTACTTAGTAAAGGTAAAATAAATAGAGGTTGCTACGAAAAAACAGAAATACTTTTGGACTACGTGCTACGAGGTGCTACGAAGGTGCTACGAGTAACCTACGATTTCCTGCATTACATAGAGATAGACTGAACCGTTCATGAATAGAAGAACGCTTGCTTTTAACATCAAGATGCTTTTGGGCCTTGGTGAGTACTTAAAACTGGTTATGGTCTTTCACAACTACTTAGGAACATAATAGTGTGTAGTGTAGACTTAAAGCTATCTTTCTTCTTGCTTCGAACTGAGACACAAATGGTGTTTTGGGAAAATAAACCATAGTAATAAATTCGCTGTAAATTGTAGTTACTCCGTGTAAAAACCTGATAAACTCGGTCGAAATTTATAAAACTGACTAATAT
Source organism: Noctua janthina (assembly GCA_963576755.1). Classification (NCBI taxonomy): domain Eukaryota; kingdom Metazoa; phylum Arthropoda; class Insecta; order Lepidoptera; family Noctuidae; genus Noctua; species Noctua janthina. The sequence continues at coordinate 8,467,782 of OY755058.1, forward strand.
CAGAATGTAAGAGACATACTTATATTAAGTTGAGAAAAGGAAATAGGTAACGACACCGAAGTTCCTTTGAAAAGAAACGATTTGGCGATATTACCTACACACGCATGTACAGCTATTGATATCCAATATCATAAGAGATTGATATTCCCGGCCGTGTTCCCAGAAGTGCCTTCACATACAATCTGCGACTGTATTATTACAATATTCTGAATTCGCTCTCTATTTGCTTACGATACGTTTATTTTATGAATAGTTTTGCGTGAATACATATTTGTGGATATCAGGTGATTATATGCTGCGTATTCAAAGTTATATGATGAATCCTTAAAGCCTTTACATGAAATTGGAAGAAAGAAACAAATAATCTGTTCCAGTTATAGCAACTGTTGACTGTCAACATATAATATTATTAGTGCACTGAACTAAATTAATATATTAATTGAATAACATCACGATGTCTTTTCAAGCTTGAGTATTGGATCAATTGTTGATTTCGCAACTTTTCCACAACTTAGAAATATACGAATATATGTATTTGCTTAATTATATATATTATACACAGACTACAAATAGAACTAAAGTAATGATAAAAATAAGACTAAAAGAAAGTAAACATAAACATATAAACAACGACGACAAAAGGACACTTAAAAGGCGTCAAAGTACTCCTCTGCATCGCTGTCATCTGGAAACATGCCCAGAAGACAGGCAGCAATGCCATGCTGAATGGCAATGCTAATTCTTTGGCAAAAGAATGAGCCAGCCCTCTGGTTATATGTTAGTGCATTCATTTTAGTGAGTAATCATCTGAGTGTTTTAATAGTAATTAAAACCTAGTTTTAAGGTTCTTAATCAACCGCTCTATACGATCTCATAAACACCGAACTTTCAGTGGTGTATAAACATAAACCTTCTCGCCGCTTTATATAAACCAGTACAATAAAGTTATAAGAAAATATTTACCAACACCCCGAAATATACTAGATTACTAGTAAATGAAAATGTTTTTAGTAGATCCTTTTGAAATGGCAATGTCAATGGCATTTTTTTGAGATATTGGGACGTCTTTTCATTGCCAGAACTGAACTTACTAAACCGAATCAAGTTGTAAAACGACTTGGTATTCTTTACTACACCTAAAATAACTTTAAACTTTTCTCAGAAGAAACTCTTTTAGAATTTGACATAGTTGGAATATATCCAATCTCACAAAAGCAAAGGCAATTTCTTGGTAGCGTTGCGAGTAAATCTTCTCGTTCATAATATTATACATTTGCGGCATGTGCAGCTACATTGTGTAGCGTGGCACAGCGATAGACGTCAGTGTGACGTAGTACGTGCACGAACGGGCATTACGGCGCAACACCGATATGGGTCAAACTTCAGCGAATTTCAACTTATTTGAAATCAATTCCTGCATGCTAAAAAGTTTTTAACCCTCTAGCCTTCACTACAACTGACCCAGTTTTGATCTTTAAAATTTTTCATTTTTAAGTCCATATCGCTAAACAGACGGGTGCGATGGGTTGATTTTGACCTAAATTTGCACGTTTGAACTGCACCCAGAGAAATTACTGCCCGGTTGGGTAATTTTTATGGTTCACATGTCGTTCTCCTCAAACTATGTAGTTAAGTGGAGCTCCTAGAGAAAATTGGCTCCCTCTCTAATTGGCTTGTTGTAAACCCCATTGACAGAGCATCAAAGTGGCTATGCTTCACGTGCCCGTTCTTGGGTTTGCACACTACTGTATATGTATACCAACTACTTTTTTGAGTGTTCACAATATTTAGGGATGATACAAAAAAATGTGATTAATAAAAAAATGAATCTATATATTTAAAGTTTCAGTTATAATTAAATTCTTAGCATTCAAGTTCAAAACGCCAGCTAATCACGACTTTATGTAAAAGTATCGCGCTTGAAGACTGCTGACATTAAAAAGGAAATGAGGTTTAAAATGTAGACCCACGTCAAAGGCACGAAGGGAAAGGCGATATTAAAGCCACTAACAAAATGAGGTCAGTGCTTCTTCGCTCTTATTTTTACAAAAAAAAAAATCTTCGTATAAAATCTCAGATTAAATTATTTCAGTATGTAATATTTTGAACGGAAACTTCTCGGTTTTTTCGCTAAACTCATTAAAGGCGGACATTTAAAACGCGCTTACTTGTTACGAAACAAGACAAAGGCGGAATAGCCTTCTAATTCCACAATCCCACTTCCGTTTCGAGATAAATAATTTACTGGAGTCCTTTTATTTTTGTCCTTTAATTGAAATTCGTGATTCAAATTAAGAACTTTACAGGAACTTTCTAATTTTTGTGTTAATTTATTGTGATCGGTATGAACTTTTAGGTAAAATGTTAAAGATATCTTTTGTAGATAAATATTAAATATTTCTCGTATTTCTAATTAGCTAGCTACCACGTCCATTTCATTAGCTGACAGCGAGCAATTATCGGCTTTTATAACAGTAATATTGAGATTAATTACAAATATTTAGCCAAAACCTATAATATACCTAGTTATTAAACTATTTTATGTTATCTGCTAATCCTATTAATATAAAACGCAATATGACAAAATTTTATTTAAGTTAGAATACAATATTTAAAGAAACTTGCATGATATTTACAGAACGTTCAACGTGCGAAAAAAGCAACAAAAAAATACAGAAGACGGACACAATGGCTTTTGAATTTGCAAGGACCAGCCTGTGATATCCGTGTGAAGATTGCGCTAAGTGGATATCCAGCTCAGCATGGTATTCTGTTGGTTTCCTGCAGTGACTTTTACCAACGAGCGTTGAGCAGAACAAATAGACGCGGAGTAAGTGGAAATATGCAAGTAGGTACTAAGTAAGTATTTTTTTTGTTATTAAACAACATACGTTAATGATTCTGGTACAGATACACAAAACACATACCTACCATATATGTATTTGTTACTGCAAAGCCCGTATATTGGTAAATCTTAGGGTTTACTTGTCAATCTTAGGATTGTTTTGATATGGAAAGAAAAATTCGAGTGCGAGCAGGGAATCTTAGGATTTACCAACATGTGTGGTAAATGTTGATTTTGGGAATAAAACATTGACTATTTCCTAAATATCTGGCGACTAATGACGACATACTGTAATACTAAACTGAGAGAACAAACGGGTTAGGTTAGGTCGGAACTGTGACTGTGACTGTGGTGTTTCCGCGCGCCTCTCACATGGATTGACAGGGCGAGGACCAGCTCACTCCTCCCGACCTTGCTTGCGATAAACCTCATCTCTTGCTTTTCCTGAGATGAGGTTCGTCACAAACAAACCGTCACTGATGGGGTGATTGTGAAGAATACAATTGTGTACCCGCACCCCAGTAGACGTGACGAGAAGGAACGCCGTGTGGTTTTAGTCACAACTTATCTGACAGATCCCTCCGCAAAACAGGAAAAAAAGAATTTGGAATTACGACAAAAAGGCGAGCACTACAGCCAAGTTGGATGCGAATTTTAAAGTCACCATCTTCACTATTTGTAGTCATTCATAATCATTCACCGTGTCTCTGAGGTAAAACCTCAGATTTAACAAGGAGGTATATGGTGGAAAAAGTTCACAATAAACGATTATCATTATAAAGAGATGGTAAATCCTAAGTTTAACTGGAAAATGTTAGGAAGTTAGGATGTACCGTGCTTCTTTACAGTAACACATGGATATTAATATTTTCTTAATCATATTTATGACATTACCTTGTTGAATCTACCAGTTATCGACCGGAACCGTCATATCAAGAGGAACCTTATAATAATAAGTTTTATTACAGACAGAGTAATATTTATAATTGACAAGTATAATACCTATCAATGATTACAAAAGAGACTAGTTACTGTTAAGTGGTGTAATATACCCTTCTATATATAACCCTTCAAGAATTACCGCCCACGTGATACTTTTTTTTATGTTATTGTATTCATTCTCTAATTTTGCATAATTTCAAGCTCTTGGAACATTATTGTAGGAATGCAATCTCCGTAACATCGCAATATTGCTTGCAATAGCAAAATTGGGTTAAAATAACAGCGCAAAGTTCACGATGGGTTGTTTACCTATCCTTACACTTAGAATAAATACGTCATATTCGACTGAGAGGTACGGGGCAGCTGACGTGTTACGAAAATATTATATTATTTAAATACTTTTAAAAGTAGGTACTTTATAAACTTTGAATTGTTTGTCTTCAAAATACGAATGTACCTATTGTAGGTACCTCTTCATATTGTCGAGAAAGACAGAAATTATGACAACAAAATTATAATAACAAAACTTTAATCATATCTAATAGCTGTCTTTGTTTAGTTTATTTCCAAAAAATAATAATGGTGGATAATTCGGATAAAGTTTTTCTTCTTCATCTTCAGCTCACGTATTTTTCATTTCCTCGCTTTCGGTTCACTTAACCAGAATTTATGCGAATTTAAAGTTTTGGGAGTTTTTCACTTGGTTTTCAGCATGAAAGGACCGAAAAGAGTATATAGTTTAGGTGTATACTTTGTTATAAAAAAGAATTTCAGCGGTCTACTATTGGTCGCAATTCTGTATTAGATTAATGAAATAATAAGCACAGATAGTCTTCTGACTCGAGAGTTTTTTCAATATTGATGGTCTAATTTACTATTCATTTTGGTGCTTTAGTACACCCTAGTGTAAAGATCCGACAAATAGAATCAATCGCAACGCTTTCAAAATTCACGAAGGTAAGTTCTTAGTTTGTAAAAGATAAATTCAGAACGAAACGTGTCAGTGTCTTTTGATTCTTCTTATCCTTTTAAAAATATGTGATACCTAACTCAAATTTACATTATGCACTTACGTTGTTACTGTATAATAATCTTCGATAATAACGTTGTTTATCAACGATTTGTTTTTAATTCAGTCTGATAGAAGCGACAAGATATTTTATTTTATCTTTGTTCGACTTTCTTGATAACTCTAATTCGTTGCTCGATGTTTGATAAAATATAAATAATTGACACATTTCCAGTAGCTAACAGGCTAATGAGATCGATAGGCGTGCGCGAATAAATAACAAACACTTCATAGTAAATAATGAATGTTTTCTATTCTCCGGTACATCACATTATTATATAATTCGTGACAGTGATTGTCAGGACAAAGAAGTGACACGTCGTTAACAAATTATTTGATAATTTTAGATATATTTTCAAGTGCTTCAAATATAATCAGTTCCCTAATTATAATTGATCGATTCCTACTCTGACGTGATATTAAAATTTGATTGATACAGCTGATGCAAAAAGAGTCACTAGTGCGTTTTCAGTTATGAAATTGTAATATTATTGATGTGAATATTATCGAGTGTGAAAGGTTAGTTCGGTTTCGATAGGCAACAATGTAACATTAATTGTGCAGAAAATAGGCTTAAGAACTAGCGATTGTCAGTGCACAAATCGTGATGTGTTTAATTTGTTGTGGCTACAACCTGTATTAAATATGTGTTAATTATATAGGCCAGTGAGTTTTATAACAGTCGACCCAAGAGTATTAGGTGCTAGGATCAAACCAAAAGCAACAATCCTATTCTTCGAGGTCAAGTACAAATCGGTAGACAGTGTGCGTGGTTGTGTAGGTACTCGTGTGTATTCGTATAGATTAGGATTATCTATCGTAGACTATGCGGATGTGATTAGGCGCACATGCACAGCGGCGCCAATAATAGAGAATAAATAGAGTATAATTGAAAATAAACTGTTTGACACCTGCGTTGTCAGTAGCCGTATGGTTTGTTTCACTGTCGGACGCATGTGCAGTACCCGCCTTTGATCTAAACCTCATTTGTTGTTCCAATTACGCTAACTGACATGTGCAATTATTGTAACCGTCAACAATATATTAATATTATATTTTAGTGTTAATATTTGGCTAACGTCGGATTTCGACACGGAAGAAAAACAGTTACAACAGCTGCTTGTGATTTCTTGCTGAAATCTAAAATAAAAACATGACAAAATTCATTGCAAAAAAGATCTTATTGGCAATTGTAACAACAATAAGTACAAATAGAAAAACGTATTTATATTTTGTATTAAAAATAATGTTCTGCATATGTAGTACGCGTAATTTTAATCAAGTTTTATTAACTTAAAAGGTCAATGGCAATATCTTCTAGCTCGCTGACAACAATATTAGTTTTAATAAAAAACTTATTCGCTTATAAAAAATAAACAACACATCTTAGATAGAGAAAGTCAACATTTGTTTTTATTACGAATGTAGTCGACATTAGAGCGATATAGCACTCGCAACAATAATATAGAGGGCATAGTGTCAACAGAGAATAAGCATTACGTGTGCTCTGTTTACGATGGGGCAAAGACAGGCGGATTGTCTCTGACAGATACTTAATATTACACGAGAAGAACGCAAGATATTATTGTCGTAATAGCTATGGTATCCATAAAAGACAAAGCTCATTGTTCCTTTAGATCAGCATAACTCTTTTTTTCTGTAAACTTCGATCCGTGCTCAAGTGTCCGCACGCAATTTAAAATCAGATTCACTTGTTTTTAAAGACATTGCGAATCTCAACACTATTCGAATTTCAATGACAATTCAGACTAAAAAATCTGGCCACTTAGAATTGGTAACCCCGTGACGGTTAAACACATGGTAAGCAATCGCATGCTTGAGGTCGCCATCTCCGAAGTTACCCAACAAAACAAGGCTTGGTGCATGTGTACTGAGTTTGTACTGACAGTTATCTTATCAGTACCGGCCCTTTAACGGTTATTGATGAACATTGAATATAGAGTTTGTATAAGACAGTTAATGAGCTGCCGCATGTCGTGACAGGCTATCTTTATCATAATCACCTAGCTTTGCAAAAGGATTATTGACCGCAAATTGCAATGTCTATCTCGCCTTTATTCTACACGCATAAAGGATGTTATTGGCTAACCTAGTTGTCCTTGCCTTGTCTCTGTTTCTTATCTACCCGAAAAAAGGCCGGTCCTTTTATAAAAACCCAAACCAGCTGGATATCATAGCCTGCCCCATGCTTCCCAGCTTGGAACTGACTACCACAAGCCCCGCTAGTTGAATCATTCAATAAGACATAAAAACAAGTTATATATTTTGTTTCAGAGTAAAAGGCAAAAATGACAGAAAACGGTGTTCGCAACCGTTACAAGAACGGGAAGCAGAATGGAAAGCAGAATGGAGACACCACAAACCTAAACAAAGAGGAGAATAAGGAGGAAGACTTCTCCATACGAGAGTCCCCGCTGACGAATCTGTTAGATTCCTCTCTACACATAAGGGCTATATACCACATATTCGTCGTTATTCTCCTAGTACTGATCTGTGATACCGTCATTTTTGACCTCGTCGAGACAGGAAAGCAAGTAAACATTATAAATACTATAACTTTATACCGTAATAATCCATTTGATTAGAATTCTAATAGTTACTTCACCAATATGTGAAGACTGACGAACTATTTGTAATAGTAAAATTAGAACTTTTCAATATTAATTTCCCAAAAGTTCCACAAAATGCCCCGTTTACAATACGGAAGTTATTTAACATTATAACGAGCCACATTACGGAAAATGGAACTAAAACTTTTTATATTTTCCACTGACATACTTTCAGTTTAATATATTAGTACGATATTTTGTTCCCGAAACTTGTAAAAACACTTTTTAATGCAGTGGACGTGTTGTCACGCGATTCGGAGGCACTCCCTATAATTAAAATACTCTCCGAGGGTATTCCCCGTTTAAATTCCAGATGTCAGATCTACAGACTTTTATCTCTCAGCTTGGCAGAGACTAAATACTGCAATTTTCAGTCCCGTTGCTTTAATTATGCAAAATATTTTGTGCTACGAAAAAATGTTGAACAAGCACCGTAGCACTTTTTGTTACGTCGACGCCAAATTACGTAATTTTTTACGGCGTTAACATGCAAAAGTTTCGTTTGTACTTCATAATAATGTAAACTTGGGTATATTTTGATGGACCCGGCTGTTTTTTAAACATCTTGATAAAAAGTCACTTACTAAATTGGTTATTTTTTTACAGGATAAATATGGGGCTGTCAATAGTTGCAGCGGGATTTGGCGACATAACTCGTGGACTAAAGTTATGGGTGTATGACTTTTTTATTGTAATGTCATTTTACCCCTTACTCGTTGCCTATTCATGGACAGGGGCCATCTCGAGAAAATATCCAGGTATGTAAAGATGCACTTATTGATTTCTACAACACATACATATACATGAATTTATTTCCATTAGGTACTTTTGCTTGTAGTAACTGCAGCTGTTTATCAGGCAAAAAATATTTAATTAATAAAATATAACTTGTAAAACAGGCAAGATAATTTTTAATGATCAAGTTCAACGTTGAATTGGTATAACTTGTATTTACATGAAAAATGATACACAATCAGTTTCCGTTAAATATCGTCAGAAATTGAATGAGTTAGGTTCATTCAAATATTTATATTATGATAACATACATAAATGTTGACTTTCTAATATAATCAATAGAAATGTAGTTCTCAAGTAGTTTCATAGAAGGTAATTGAATGCATCTAAAGAGGACAACAGGTCGGTTTAACCAATATCAAAAAAATATTAATAACAAAAAAAATGGAACAGCGTTTTATAGTAGAGCAACTTTCAAGGACATCTCTTTCGGGAAAGTGTAAGCAGAAAATTTCTAGCACTCTTTGGGCACAGAACCCAATTATTACTGTTACTTTTTCGTCGTAATATTTCCCCAACCGGATGTCTTTGTGACGAAATTAACTGCCGTAATGGAGGTATATGTAGCTAGTTATATAAATTAAAGTCGTGGGCAGAGTAGCAGCAAGTGGCCAGGCGTCCTCGGTCGCAAGTGGAGTCTTTTGTTGCAAGCGCCGGCCGGCCGCGCTCTCACCGCGCCCTCCAATTAGTCACTTGGTTGGCCATAACCGTGCACCCGGAATGACTAGTTTTTATACTGTTGTGCACTTTTCACACTGTCTTATTTTCTTTATTTTTATTTTGCTGTTGAAGCCCATTTCTGAGAACTGAGACTGGGGGATAAATATCATGCTAATTATTTTTCTTGTCGTCACTTCAGCAACTGTTGTAATTAGGTTAGGTTCGTTTCTACTGTACTTAGATTAAAGTTTTTTCAATACACTTCCTCGAAAACTGGTTCTTATCGCACTACGATTCGATTAGGTTCAACAAGCAATGTATTTGACATGCGTGATTTTTTTCATTTATCACAACGTGTGTGCAAATAAAAAAATCCACAGATGACAGTCCAAAGTGGATCAATTCCTATAGTCGGCAGTGATTGTTTTTTTTTTGTAATTTCAAAGAAATATGCGTCTTTATGGCGTATTTTTTTTTTTAATATTTAAATTGTGTTTATAAATAGAATATCATAAATATTGTTATATTGTTTTACACAAACATGATTATGTAAAACAATAATTTACTTTTATGAACAAATTCTAAATTCAAAAATATTAAAAACAAATAAAACATTATAGGCTATTTAGCGGCTTCATAGTTTCCTAATGATTCATGACAAAAATTTATTACTTTATTTCTTTGAAAGTGTATTGAAAAACGTCGTTTGATATACGTGGGCATTTGTTACTGCAGTTCTCGGCTCCAAAGTTTCTCCACTTATATCAAAATGTACTATTTCTGACTTTTGCAAAGCTTTTTGTTCGTTTGCTCAAACGAGGAAGAGTTTGTTTCATTACTGCTTTAAAGTATCTTTATAATACTGTCATGCCGTAGAACCATACAGAATGGGACAAAACAATTCAGTTCTTAGAAAAATGTTACATAGTCTCAGCATTAGAAGACATCAGATCACCTATTAGGTACCTACTAGTCTATCAGTGTCAAATCAACATTGTAAAAAAGAAACTTACATCGAAATCTTTTATTCTAAATCCAAATGTAAAGTTAGCAGCATGACTGTACGCATTCAAGGACTGTATTATCAAAGAACCCTCATCTCAATAATAGCAAGCATCTGCGATAAAATCTCCCCAGAGGTCCCGGGAAGGTACCTCAGATACAGATATTAAAAACGGTGAAGACGTTCAATTCAAAAGCCGTTCGCTATGAATAGGCCCTGTTCTCATTATATTGCATTTAACTATGAACATCTGATGCTGAGTTTATTGGTCATGGTTTTTAGTTATTTTATTATTTCTAAGAATTACGTAACTGATCGTAGTACCCGTTGGGTCCAATTATAAACCTATTTTGTTTAGTTACATTTACAGGTAGACTAATTTACACAATCCTTTGCCACTGCCGCTGTGGCTCGATATAAATCGAAGCTTTACGTTGCAATTTCTCCAGTGAATACATGGCTTAACTCACGGTGCCTTCCAATTTGCCGCATCAGAGACTCTTATACACCACCATATATCTAGCTTCGACGGCGACCAACCCTCGTGCCACCTCTTAGTATCAAACTATTTCCCAATAAGGCCTTGTTACGAATAAACTTCCATTGTTCCCAAACGTGTATTAAAATAAATAACGGGTGGAGCTGGAGACTAAATAATGCTTCGGAATATTGACTCTACGGGAAAGTTTAATAATATTTCACAAAGTTTTAATTAGGTACCTTGTCCTTTGTTGGGTTTCAACCAGTGAGAAAACAATTTTAAAATCATTTCTAATTTAAAACTTTTTATCGGGTTTCATCTAGGTTTAATCACGCGAATTATTTTGGCGACGTGGCAACTTATATTTATATTTAACTTTTTAGATATACTGATGTTTATGATTACCGTCAGTTTTATTTGTCGTTCAGGTTTTGGGATTGGGACCGCCTAAACAAGTGTTCAGTTCCCTAACCATGCAATATTCGGGTATTATTAGTAAATAACATCTGTGCATGTTTTATCTACTTTAAGTAAAATGAAAGTGTTTTTCACAGTGTTACGTCCAACGGTGGTGTTGCTGGGCGTAGTCGGAATAGTGGCAGTGGAAGTGGCTGTGGCTGCAATACCGGTGTTCGAGCTGGGCAGGAAACATCTGGAGCTAGGCTCCTCTGTCGCCGTCACCTGTGAAATGGTAAGTTAGAAGAACATGATTTAAAATTTATATTGTTCATAATCGTCTACCTATCCTTTTTTCAACTATGTTGGAGTCGGCTTCCAGTCTAACCGGATGCAGCTGAATACCAGTATTTTACATGGAGCGACTACCTAAGTGACCTCCACAACCCAGTTAGTACTGGGTAATACGATACTCCTTGGCAAAACTGGCTGTCAGACTATCGGGCCTGTCTATAACGACTGTCAAACATCTACAAATGACAGCCGGAACCAACGTGCTTTTCGAGCCACGGAGGAAACTATGTAATGGATGGGCACCCATCCCCGTATCGACCTAGGCCAGCACAGCTTAACCTTGAAGTGGACCCGTGCGACTGTAATCCTTTAGCCATGAGCTTCTCGTGGTAAAAAATAATAATATTGTTATACTGAAGTTCATAAGAACTTTCAAAAAGGGTTAATCAATCATTCAACATACGTTATAATTAAGTCTGCATAGTTGGGAACTGTTTTTGATATAAATACAATCAAATGAAATAATCAATACTTGGAGCTTTCGACCAACTGCTGCAAAATTTTAAATTAATAAATAGCAATCAAACTCGTTTAAGTATTGATAATTTTAATCACAACTTATTAATTTCGTACAATCTCAGTTAAGTTATTGCTTTGTTTTCTCGCTGCATTTGATTGCACTAAATTAAAATTATTTCTCCCCCTTTATTTTATAAATGATATACTGCTGGTAACTAGAAATTATTGTATACTATCGACCAATCAGAGTAAATCAGTGCAAGGCTAACTTATTAATATGCGTAACATAACCAAAATACCGAGATTTCTGTGCTAGATCTAATTCACATTTTAAGCTATACTAATATAATAAAGAAGCATTATTATCACTAGAAACGGGATATTTACCATGTTTACTTTTTTCTTTGAGTTCCCGTTATTTCGGCGCTGATGCAAGCACCATGATCACGGATAAACTGAAGTTATTGCGGGTGGGTGTTTATGAGCAGACAAAATAAAAATGATAATAATGTTAGTGACCATGATAGTTTAAAATCTAATAAAGAAGCATGTTTGTAAGTTTGTATGTAAGGCGTAATCTTTGAAACTACTGATCCGAATCTGTCAATTCATTCACTAACGGGAAGCTACATTATCCCCGTGTTTCATAGGCTCCATTTAAAACGTTTCCGTGGATTAATTTCCGTACATAACGGGACCGAAGCCGCCAGCAAATGCTAATGTTTTATTCTCAAACCCTCAGGTATAAATTCTCTAAATTATGGTAAAAACTGCATCATAAGCCACCAGTAGCGAAGGGTAAATTTTTGTAAGAGGTAAGCCGGAGTACATATCTTTAATGTGATTATATTATTTGTTTATAGAATACTGACTGTGCCATTTTTCAAAGGGAAGCCGGTAAGAATCGAGTTAAATGGAACCTTCGCCACTGTAAGCCACTGAGAAACAAAGCGGTCACACAGACAGCACGAAACACGAATTTGTTTTATGATCCCATACTACATGAAGCTAGAACCAGCGACAGTTGACAAATATATGCACAAATATATAACGTACTCGCTTGGCAACCGTTTTGACACAGTTTGCTAAACTAGGGCGTTATTCAATGAACGTTCCATTAACTGTATTTGAAACATAAACATATAGCACCAAACACTTAGATAAATGTCGTCAGCGTTTGAACTCAGCTATGAATTGACCTCGTGGGTGTCGAAAGAATAAAAAGGAATACCTAAAGGAAAGGACCCTTATTCTTATAATGGCACGGTGAGATCGCCAATCCGTCTGATTATTGCAATATCCCAAAAGGTTCGTTTGAAGCGATCTTTGAATAGACCTTTTTCATTGATGAATATTAAAAAAGACTCCTATGAAAGAGATACGTCTTTATTAATGACCTTTCTCGTATCTCTAAATGCTTTGATTGCGCTAAAAATAGTCTTCTTATTTTATAAAAAGACGAAACAAAGGATATTATTGTTCCTCTGCATTTACGAGATAAGACCCGTAATTGCTTTTGAATAATTAAGCAGATAATATCATTGCTTTCCTTATTTCAAAAAACATTGGGGTATCTAGACACTGGAAGGGAAGTAGGCTAATAAAAAGTAATAAGACACGTAGTAGCCTAAAACGACGCGCCCTAGTTCCGTAAAATTAGTTACTAAGTTTTATTCTAGGCTTATTTATTAGGTTTTTCGTGGCGGCCTGGGATTTCTAATTAGATAGAAGAGATGTAAAAATGATTATGATTTCAGAAGTACTGTCATTCCTAGAACAATTTACTAAAATTAGGTACTATCTACCTGATATAAGAGACAACAAGTTTATTGTCCCAACTTCAGAACAGATTCTTAGAGAAAACATCACTGATATAATATAGGTACCTATACCTACCGAATCAGTCAACCCGCAACAAACAAGTTAATATCTATACGTAGATATAGGCAGATACGGTCAAGATAGGGTGTCTGAACTTTGACATGGTATTCAAATTAGAAGGGACATCAATCTGGTCACAATAATTAACTGTTTGTTTGTGATATCGCAGCGGGTGGCACTGTGGCAGTTCGGAGCGCCAGTGATTCATCTACATTACAAAAGGAAACTTCCAAGCGGACGCCAAACAAAGCGAACTCTGTAATACACAAACACCAACTTTCCCCTTTACTACACAATACATATATATTATAATATTGTACGTATGTGCGTCGTAAATCCTTATTGGCGTAATTTGCAACAATAACTCGCTCGCGAACTTTTATTAGTTACGAATGAAGAAGTATAGAGTTTTGTACGTGCCGTAATTGTTTGTACAGGTACCTGTTCAAACTACTTTTATGTTAGCAATTTGTTCTGAAATTGTCTATGATGTGAACTAGATATAGAATGTATCAGCTTACACTTAGATTAGACGTAGGCAAAAAAATATATTTGGGTTTGTAAACTTAATTATATTCAGTCAAGTTTAGCACGTATCTCATAGGAATACCCTGTCAACATATTCGTTCCAAAAAGTTAATGAGTAGTTTAATTATGACTTAAACAAGATTTTCTAAAAACACGAAATTATACGCCACAAAATAAGTTGTAACATTATAAAGACCGATGTTAGTTGAACGGGTACAACAGCGTCGAAAGTGAAACGTAACATAAATCACCTGAGTTGGACCCTTGTCAGGCTGCGTGGCTGGCGCCAGTAAATAACAGGATCGCCGCATGCCGCTGACGAGGCATAATGTAGCCCTGCGAAGTCTTGCGTAGCCCTACGTCCCCTACGCGGCTATGAACCCCTTCGTAGCGCGTAGCCCGTAGCACCATCCTACGTTCGCGCACCCGACACCATTTTGTTAATTAAAGTACAAACATGATTATGAAAGTATCTTACTACATTTCTGTAATTATGATTTATTGTTGGATACTTCTCGTATTTTTGTTGGCGACTTTTTAGGATTAATGGGCATTACGTCCCAGTGGACATGGCACATTTTTTGGAAACACTGTTTTGCTCAGCTTTTTTTAACTTACAATCACATTATATGAGCAAATATGAATAATAAATGACAATATTATGCGCATTAATGGTACTTACTAGCTATTAGACGAATAAGAATAGAAAGAAATACTTGCTAGCTTGACTGCGCTACGCAGTGTTGCATTTTTTACTACCCTTCAAAGATTATTACTGATTGCTTAGGTATAATTAAAGTGTGCTTGAAAAAAGTATTAATACTGAATTCTCAATATGAATAGTCGTATTACAAATGATATTAAACTATAATACCCTTTTTATCAGCAACGTTAACGATAAAGCTTGCAATAAAAACCTTACAAGTTTAAATTAAACGAGCACTATGTGCTTTAGTGATTAAACTCGCCATCTTGCTCAATACAATATTATTATACAGCGTAGACCGTCGAGCTATGGTACAGCGTAATAACTTTGTATGTGCTATTGTAGAGCTGAGTTAGTACAAACATCGTGATGGCTCTAAATCATTACACTAGAAGCCTGAAGCACGCTAAAATGATGATTTCCCCAGTACTAACTCTACAATGCATTCTAATTAAGCTTATGCCCGCGGTTTCGCCCGTGTCGACTTCGATAATTGTTTCATTGGATCATACTGCCGGGATAAAAAGTATGATGTTAATCCTGCTTATAAGCTATCTGTATGCTAAATGTCATTCAAATCCGTCCAGTAGTTTTTACGTGAAAGAGTAACCAACATCCATCCATCCAACCTCACAAACGCATTCATAATTTTAGTCGGAAGTAGGATTACAAAGCAAGTCTGTTGTTCTAACTAAACGCAAGTTTCGTTACTTTGTTAGAATTGTTTCTCTCCTAATTTTCACCTTCAATGTTACGAACTAAAATATGGTGTGAATTATTACAGCTATTATTCAATATCAACAACAAAACTGAACAGCCTCTAAGTTTTGATTAATTGCTCGAAAACACCTTGCAATATGGCTTTAGTAAAAGAATTTAATTAAGTTTCTAATATACCTGGCCGACTAACATTAAGTATGAAAGTACCTGTTCTAATTATTTATAAGTTCTAGTCACGATATTTAGAGTTACAGTAAGTTTACTGTAAAGTCGAGTAATTGTGTTTACATAATTTAATTGTACACAGTAGCCAACGCTGGCCACTTGAGAAGTCTTAATGGATTACTAAGAACAATTTTGATGGACCACTCGTGAAGTGATTGATATTAAACAGTATCTCTGTCGGATCTTTGTTTAGAGGATTTCCTTGATAAGTAATTAGGCATTAGCATAAGACAGAACTGTTTTGCGAGCTTTACAACTTTGCTGAGTAAGATTCTATAATAAGATTTAGTACAAAGTGTTTCAAATAAGAATAGGAACGTCAACGACCTTTGTTTGTCAACTGTCACTAGAAAATAACGGTTCGCAATCAAATATTAATTTACGTATTTATATTTTTTTAATAACATTTATGATCATTATTATCTTCTTAACGTAATCTTTATCTTAATATCGTTGGTCACTGACGATAATATTCTTATTTCAAACGCATAGTACCTACCTACAACAACACTAAAACAAACTATAGGTACATAGTATAATGATGTATGATATGAATTAGTTATGGATGAATTAAATAGCTCCAGAAAGCTATTTTAGTTGAAACACGTTTGTTAAAAGGAAAAATCTTAACTCATTGTCACTCTTTGTCCTGCCTAATATACATAAGTACAGATAGTATCTAAGTACTTACACTACAGAACTTCACCTGACGTCTTAAAAGCAATAATAATACCTAGGGATCGTTTCATATAGCCTACTAAATAACTGAAAACAAACTAAACTAAACTGACGTAGACGTTCCTGTCCCTTGACACAGATAAGCTTTTTTCATTTTCACCAGTTTTAAAGTTATCTAATGCCCTTATTTTTTGTTCCAGTTCCGTTTCATGATGAAACTCGTGTCCGTTGCATCAGCTTGCGGGCCACGCTGTTTAAACGGGAACATACCGCTGCCAACCTTCAAACACTACGTCTACTTCATGTTCGCGCCAACACTCCTCTACAGAGATCAATATCCCAGGTAAATTAACTGCACGTTACTTGCAGAAACGCTCCACGTCTCCGTAATATCCTGAGTTAGGCAAAGGCAGCGGGAATTTACCTGAATCAAATTATGTAGCGAAGAACTGACTGGTGTAATTGAGCGATTGAGCTGTTTGACTCAACTTGAAATTACGGAGTAACTTGGATTAATGAAGTAACCTACCTGTCTACTTACTTACTTAGTTTAACTAGATATTTAGGTACTGTCTCCCCAAAAGCAAAACACGAAACCTTATGCGTACAATTTCAACGGTCATAGATCGTTTAACTTACAACGACAAATTAACTCGAGTCACGACGCAACAGTATTACATTCTGAATCCGTGATTGTGTCTAATTAAAGCCACAATATTCGGAACTAATGTGCGCTAATATCGCAGCCGGAGCCGTCACGATACCTGTCGTAAACAGCCATCAGATGGTAATTCCACATAGTTCAGCCGGCGGTATTCGATTCGGTATTTGCGGTGGCAAATGGCTTGATCGACGCTTTCCTGCTTTTGGGTGGAATACACAGACCTACCTAGTTACCTACCTAGTTGTCAAGCTCGTTCAATGAAAGCATCTAGTTGTCATAAAGCTCGTTCAATCAAAGTTTTAAGCTAACACTTTTCCACGAAGTACCTACCTACATTACAAAAGTTTATAATCTGCGTGTCGTACGGCAATGATGCAGTTGTTTAATATTCTGTTTTAAGTAGTTACTTACAGTGCAAAAATAGAAATGGTTTATGAATTCTGTATTTCACTGTATTTATTAAACTTAACAAAAGCCGTGTTCTATAAAAAAGAAAACAAACGTTTGATACATGAGGACCATTTCAAATAAATGGCTCTGTGCTTCAGTGGTGTCGTAATATCGGTCATTAATTATTTCTACCGTAGGTATATAGAAAGTATTATTATCAATAATTTTCTTTTATTTTTAAACAGAACAAAGAAGATCCGATGGGGCTTGGTGGTGTTTAATTTGCTGGAAGTGGGGGCAATTGTGTTCTACAACTGTTTTCTTTGGGAGAGGTTCATCATGCCCTACTGGTCTGATTACGGAAAAGAGAAAACGGTAAGATAATCCCTCTTTTAATTACAGTGCGCGTTTTATGGGAAGGCATATATACTTACCCACCCTCTTTTAATTAATATTTTATGTTCCCGTGTTGACACTGGCCGAAAATGGGCCCGTCTTTCCCTATTGAATACGAATAAAGTGTGGAAAGATTGTAAAACATAATTACAGTGATACCTACATGCGATCAATTAGCTTGATACGGGCCCAGTGTAGGTGCATAGGTATTGTAAAATCGATTTGTGGCAAAAAAGGTTGTAGCGGTAATTTCCATTTTTAGACTCTTTAATTCAATAGCATTGCATATTTTAAAATAGTTTAATAGTTATAATTATTCTATCATAGGTAGAGGCAGGCACGGTGGTCCGCGGAATGTTCGCGTGCGTGCTTCCAGGGGTGATCTCCTTCCTGTGCGGCTTCTACTGCGTGCTACACGCCTGGCTCAACGCCTGGGCCGAGATGCTCAAGTTTGGCGACCGCCTGTTCTATGAGGTAACGTCCTTTAACCCATTTACTCAATTATCGACCGAGCAATGGAGTAAAAAAAAGTCTACAACACCACTTTTGCACCTATTTACAGAGGCTTACCGATCCCCTATTAGCTAAGAATCAATAAAATATCAAAATAAAATATGTGCAGAATTCATGATTTTAGTTTGCGCGTCGCCGTCGCTGACAGGCTGACACCTGGTACAGAGACCTCCTTCATAACCGGGTCGCAGCAAGGATCTAATGCATCTATTTTGACACAAACTACATTAAGCACTATGTAGGTAGGTACCTACCGTTAAACTTACACTGCCAGTTGTAAGGAGGCACTATACGAAAACAGCCGAGTGCCCCTAACTAAAACTAGGTATAAATTATTGGAGATAAGTACCCAACTCATGAGTACCTCTCTCTACAAAACGCTGTTGGCACTCAAGTTCGTCGGGTAATGTGTCTAATGTAAGTAAGAAGACAGGTACCTACGTTAAGTAATAAACAGTACACAAACAAGTACACCAAGCCGCACCATTTCCCTGTATGTACATTTGTTTTCCTTCGTTTAATATATCCATTAGATAAGCTGAATGTTTACTAAATAACTCATAGGGTATTTAGTTACAGCCATACATTATGTAAGTAACCAAAAGTTTCGCCTGGTGAGAGAAGTTCTTAGAAATACTACCTATGCTGTAATATGTTTTCATGCAACGCCATAGTTTAAAAGCTAGCAGAACTTTATAGGTAGTAGGGACCTAACTACCTACCTTATGAAATGAGTATAAATGACAATTTCTAATACCTATGGTTAGATAAATATGGCTTCTGAGTTCTTTAAGTTGATTTTTTTTTTAATTTTTCTTTCATTAAAAGAGTCTATTATTGTTATTTTTATTAACTAGACATAAAAATATAAATATTTACACTAATTGTTGTTGTAATAAAATTCTATGTTTAAGATGCTCTAATATTTGTATGCCATTTTATGGCGAAACATGTAAGTTCACAAACCTATTTATGAGACCTTAATGTACCATGTTTGTACACAAATAAATTATTCTTCTTCTTCTTCTTCTTCTACCTACGAGGAACTTTTCGATTCTGCTGAACACTATCCGCAATAAAATCCTTTACTTATTTGACTTTAGTTTGAGAAGTTAGCTTGCTAGGTAGTACGTATAAGCTGTTCCATTTCTAGCTAGGTAAGTAAAATTTTAACAAACTTTCGTTAATCACCTGTGTGTAGTTAATTTTATAGATAACTGTAAGTACCTACCTACCTAATAATATTGTTGTTACAGGACTGGTGGACAACATCTCGTTTCTCCCTGTACTACCGCCGCTGGAACCGCGTAGTTCACTCCTGGCTTCGCGACCACATCTACCTTCCTCTGGCGCCGTTTTTAGGACGACCTCTGGCTGCTTTCACCGTGTTCTTTGTAAGGGAAAATAAACTACTTATATGATACATACATTATTGTAAATCTACGGATCCTTCTTGAAACTTGTTACAGACACCGCGAAAAAGTCTGTTGAATTGTATTCCAGCGGCATATTATGTTGTTGTCGTCTTCCAGAATTTCGCTGTGACATTGATTTTTCTGGACCATCCGATGATATGTACTATCTACCCACTAAGTATGTACGAGCGTGTTTCCGTAAATAACAAACATCATTTATCAAACTAATTGATATAAGATCTTGATCCGGTGTTAGTAATTCATCTCTAATTGAACGTCGACCTACATGAACTGCTAATTAGATATTAACGAGGTCAACAGCCGGGCTCGCATTGAACCTACCTAGACAATTAACAATAGCTATTGTTGACTGCACTGAGATAATAAGCAACCAACAATGAACCTGAATACAACAATATCAAAGGAAAAATTAATGAATTTCAAAACAAACTCGAATTTAAAAAGAAATAATCAGCTCTAATAACAAAAGATGAAGCGAAGTGCTTTTTCCTTGACGGTCAAAAGATAAACAAAGATCCCTGATTCACGTCGGACGCAAACGGGCGGCCGTGCATGTGACAAGATAAGAGGCTCCCTGCTGAAAGACCAGCCGAGTCTTCTTCGCATTATACCTGACTTTTGTGAACAATGAACGTAACTACGATTACACGACGTAAACAGTTTTGCTATCTCGTAAATTAAGGACGTTAAAAAAAAATGGAAAAACGAGAGACTCTATGTAGATTTCAACCAATATTGATGATTGGTCGGTTTCCGCGCGTCTCCTCTCCTCTCCGCTCCGCTAGACTCCGCTTAGGTGAAGTCCTTACGCAGTCACATCGCCCGAGGTCATGAAACAGACGTGACACTTATAATTCTTCCCTTTTATAGGTATCATCTGTAGCCCACGAGGTCATTCTGGCGTTGTCATTCGGCTTCTTCTACCCTGTGCTGTTGGTCGAGTTTGGTCTGTTCGGCGTCATAATGGTGCCACTGACGGCAACGGCTGGGCGTCGCTTCCCAAACGCCTTCAACCTTCTCATGTGGCTGAGTTTCTTTATTGGAAACGGTAATTATAACAGAAAATCACGCCTGTAATCCCCAAAGGGTTAAGTAGTAGTGTACCTACTAAAGATACATGCACATTTTGCCAGTTATGTTTAAGTATTTAATAGGGTGTGCGCGGGCGTGCCTAGAGCTATTAATGGGGCACAAGTCCAGACTTCGTTGGGCGTGACTACTACTGAAAAGTCCCTGATAGAAAAACCCAATAACACTTTGTCCGACCTAGGGATTGAGCCCATGTTCAGCAATAGCACCTGCGACGACTAGACCAGCGAGGCAGACAAAGGAAACAGTAAAATCATTAATTACGCAACAATTATGTAGGTACCTACGAATTGGCACAATAAGGCAAATCACTGTGGAAACAATCACAATATTGACGTAATTAAACAAACACGGCAGGAAATGGATTAATGGATTTAAACCACAAAGCAATATTTTTATGCCTGCCTTTAGAGAGTTGACGTGATTTGCGCATATTTTTTCCTCATGTTGATAACGTCGCTCAAAATCAAAATCCTCAAAATTTGTGCCAATTTTAGTTACTTTCCTAGATTTGCATGCTATTTCAATAACATTCTTTGAGCACCTTTCTGTTTGAAGTTTGGTGATTAGACCTAGGTAGGTCCGTTCATTATATGTGAATACTGCACTAGAGTCGAATCTATTCTATTTCATCATGCCAAATTATGATATACTCAAGACAGACGTAAACATTTTGGTGTTCCTTGAGTTAGGTTTTAAAAACCTGAAGTGTTAACCGATTTCTGTTGCCAACTGTACTTTCAATGTTTACAGAACTGGCAAGGCACACGTGTTAGCTACCTATCTACCCACTGTTTACCTAAAAGTAAATCCGTTCAAATAAGATAACTTGGAACTGACGTTTCATTTCCGCAATCGGTCTTATACACCGAAATTTAACTTTATTAAATTATTAGGGGGTTTATTTATAAGTGTTCTCGTACTGAGTTGCAAGTATTAATACTGTTATTTTCAGGAATCCTGTGGAGTCTATACCCGATGGAGTTCTTCGCTCGCCGAAACTGTCCGCCTTCAGAAAACGACAGTTTCTTCATACCAAAGTCATGGACGTGTCCTGAAGTCATTTTGAAACCCAACTGGTCATTCCAGAACCCTCTGAGCATTTTTTTTACTAAGTAAAAATTCTATATTACAAACATAGGTTACGTTCGCCATAATAAAATGTTATTTTTATACTTTTATAAGTAAAATACTTTTTTGAAATATTTATTTAGATTTATTGTACCTACCTATTGACGCAAATTAAGAGAACTACTTACCGGATACTATTATTACTAGGTAAGGAAATGGAATTTCTGGAAGTCGGTGAGAACAGTGTTTCTGTTCTCACCGACTTCCAGAAATTCCTCTTTTCAAGAATGTTAGGTACAGGTTCTGATAAATTTTGTTGAATCTGCTAATTGGCTTATAAAGGTTTGACTCTTTGAAAACCAAGCATATCCGACCGTCATATTGTAGCTTCTTCTATGAGACAACTTCCAGTTTATTGCGGGGCGTCACGCATAATGAAAAGCCAGTGGAAAAAGCTAAACTTTTACATCTGTAATTCAGGCTACTAGAGGCTTTCATTCAAATTTCATTTTTATCGAAATCATTTATTGAATATAAAAAATAGTAATTACAATAAATTCAGCGTCATATAAAGTAATCAAGTAAATAGTTATCGTGTTTCGTTCCGAACAGTACGCAATGTGGAACCTTTTGTTTGGCATACATTGGATAATACAGAAACAAAATTAACCTATGCATAATAAAATTAATTCTATGGCCGCATATTATTAAATATAAACATAAACCAAAATCTCTTGAATTTAATTCTTAACTTGCTAACATCGAGTATTGTTATTACTAAGAAATAAATACTATATATTTTACTAGGACTATGGAAATGAGTGTAGTTGGGCAAAACAGGAATGTAGCCAGTTAAAACTGTTGAAGCTATATCATAAATATAATCAATCATCTTAATAAATCATCACATTTAAGGAGGGAATCTAAAATATACAGTATTCAATAGATTTTTTTATTTAAGTAAATATAGTAAAAACATTACGAACAATTACCTTCAGCTCATCATCACCATACCATTCACATTTCCATAGATTAGCACCGTGTTAGCAGAACACACACGGCACACCTTTCTGTTAGTTGCACTTCAATCAAACTGCATTGGCATCTCTTCACAGCCCTTACTGACTATTACAAGCACTACAAATATAACGATAGTACACTTAACATAAAATAAATCTAATCATTGTATATGGAACACCTACATTTTACAAAATAATAAAAAAAAATCAATTGCAACTATGTAGATTCAAAACTGTGCCAATTTGTGTCTACTTTAGATATGATAGAAATAATTTTTGTGACACATAAAGCTTTAAATATTTTAGATTCAAAGGTAACATTTTGAGCAAAGTCCTAGTCATGTGCAATATATCAGACTTTTTGTAACAGTATATAAAGTATGTATAAATTTCAATTTTTCAGTAAATGCATGGCAGTGTCGGACTTTGCTTATAACAACATGATAAAACTTTGTTTATACAGCAGGGGTGCGATCCAATTCCTTGAATAATGACGACGACATTCTGAAAGAGATAACATAAACAATTTAATAGAGCAAACGAAAGTTATCAGCATTAGCACATGCTGCTGGCATATAGATAAGCTATTTCCCATAAGTAATAATTAATATTATAAACAATAGGGCATTATTACTTTGAAAACTTCAACTGCTTCTGTTTGGAAATTGGTTTTACAATAACCATCCTACATAATGGCATTATGCAAAATATAAACGAGTAGTACTGGTACAATTTACAAGCTTTGATAAATAATAACTCACTTGCTTATCATATGTTCATATATGTAGCTGGGAATTATTGTGACGTTTACAACAGATGGGCTGGCATCAATAACTCTAGATATCTCCTTATCTTTCATGCCCACAACGTTTATAGTGTTTATTTCCAGTATCTGATGATCAGTCAATAAACCGTTACGAGCTGCTGATGAATCCTTTACCAAGCCAACAATCTTGCCATCCTTGAACTGGAATCCAACATGGCCAAGAGAATCTTTGTGAAGAGTTATTGTCCTCTCAAATGGTCTGAAAACAAAAACAAAATATTGTAGTTTCTTATGTTCTAGTTCTCTACAATGGAATATTTTTAATTTTTGCAAAAACTTATGATGAAATCAATAGATTAAAATGAAACAAAAACAAAGAAAATGATTTGATTCATAGCTGAAAGATATTTTTTAATTAACATAGGAATAAATAATAACAATTTATTAAATACCTATCACGAACAGCCATTGAAATTCCATTAGCAGGAGACTTCTTCAACAATCCATGGCATTGATCCATTGACATGCCAGCCAGAGCAACATTGTTAATCTCTAGAACTTGGTCCCCGAATCTCAGGCCAGCAAGTGCAGCAGGGCTGTTGGCAGCCACATAGCACACAAACACTCCATTGTTCACTGAATGGAGCCTCACACCACACTTTCCATCCTTGTCTTTGCACAGTATAACGGGTCTTATGGCCCCAGTAACCGTAGCCTTCGCTAAAGTTGTTGATTGAGACGACAAAGGTGCTATCAGATTACTTACCATTCCATGTGGCTGAACCTGTTGGTATTAAAAAAAACCTGTATTATATATTATATACATAGTAATGTCATTATACTGTACAGGTAAGGAATAATGGGCTACTAACAGGGTCGTACTGGGCCCCCGGAAGGGCCCAGGTGGCTCCCCCAAACCCAGGGCCTGAGACTGGATAATGGTACATGAGACAAAATCAGAAAATAATTAAATATGCAAATTAATAATTTTAAACGATAATTGTATATTATTAGGTAACTAAGTGCAGTTTCAATTATATTTCAATAATATAACAAATATGAAGCAAATCAACGTTTTTTAAAAAGAGGAGACCTTTCAGCTAACCTTTTATTTAATATCTCTGGAACAATGTCAAATATATTATAGAGTAGGAACTAAAATAATTAGGCTCTCCACTCCACAACTTAGGTTTTCTTTAGTTCTTTTATTGAAAAATAGATGTTCTAATCGACTTAGGGATAGAATGTCAAGAACAAAGCCTCCAAGAGCAAGCGAAGCGAGCTCGAAAGTTTAACCAACCTATCTTTGACAGGCTAGAATTGTTTGAACCCTCCATATAGGAATTACTTGGCCGACTTACAGACAAAGCCAAGATGCAAAAGGAAATAAGCTAAAGAGCGAGCGAAGCAAGCTCGAAATTTTTTGAGAGCTTGCCTTGGACCGGTTAGAATTGCTTTGATTGTTCATACAGAAGTTACTTGGGCGACTTATTGGCAAAGCCAAGATTTAAGAGAAAGTAGTGAAGTGAAATTTTGATCACTCTACCTACCGAAGTTATTTGGGCGACTTATAGACAAAATGAAGATTCAAAATAAAGTAGGCTGCAAGAGCGAGCGAAGCGTGCTCGAAAATTTTTACATCTTGCCTCGAATAAATTCAGATATGTCAGAGCTCAAAATGTCTTTAAGCTCTACTTTTTGCAACCTTGTGTATGTATGCCACAATTGCCTATTAAGGTCGCGGGGCCTAATTTATTAAGCCTCTGTCTATACCAGTTGATCACGTGAAAGTCCAATAGGAGTTCCAATCCACAGGCAGAAAAAAGGAGCCTATGGGATAAAAGTTTTCGCAGGGTTGGTTTTAAGAAAATTTGTAACTTTGTAGTGGTAGTACGAGTACTCAGAGGCTCATTTTTAGCCTTAAAAATATTTTAGATGAGAGTGTTTCGACTATTATACTACAATTAATAACGTACTTACTAATTCTGTGGTATCAGACAGAATATGATTTAAAAATCCTGAGCCGCAGACCCCTATGCTACCTACTGCCTGGCTTCCGGCAAACCCCGCAAGCCAGGCCCGTGGGGGGCCCGCCCAGGCTGGGGCCCGGCTGGCAAACACCACCCTGACTATATGGCCAGTCCGACCCTGGCTACTAATATGCTATAATAAACACTTTCTTAAAATTGCACAACAAAATGGTTAATTTGAGAAATCTGAAATAATTTCCTTAAAAAATATGAATCAATATGCTCTTTGAGGATAATTAGGTTAAAAAAAGTAGGTAGGTAGTCGTTTTGACTGAACTTCGCTTTTTCTATTTTTGACAACGATAAAAACAAAACTTACCGTTTGCAGTTGGTATTCTGGCATATTCCTTGCAATAACATCACTGGACAGTTCAAGGCCCATGTATTCCCCCAATGCTGGATACATATGAGCTGAAGGGGCGCTGGCTGGCACGGGAGCAGCAGGTGGATGGTTGTAAGAGGGCGACTCCTGGTGTTGAGCCATCTGAGCTCTCGCCATCGTATCCACCTTCATGTCTTCTAAGGATGGGTACAAAGACATCTTGGCTATCGAAATATACACTTTTTAATCAACAAAACAAGAACCGTATAACGTTATATCGACGTCCGTGTTAACACTATTTCAGTGACTAATTGGAAACGCAATGAATCATAGGTCATAACAACAAAATACCCCAATTGATAAATTGATACGATTAGAGATGTGCCACAGCACCAAAGAGAATACTTTTGACACACCTCATTAGTTAGTTGAGTTTTACATCTCATAATCGATTATAGAGTTTCATTTTGTGACTATCCATTGATCAGCTCCATTCAATAACAAAAAAAGTTTTGATTGAAGTACTACTTCAATTCCATGTTTTTGGGCTTTGAACACTTAAAGCCTTTAATGACCAAGAACAATTTTGAGTTGTATTTATTTCTTTCCAAACGATAACTTCGAGTGCTAAAGTCAAGCCTTTTCATTTCTGTCCGAATCTAATAAATTCTTTAGATTTCGGCTAAAATTATTAGTCGATTTTTAGCATAGTCCAAACAATTTAGTCATTACACTACTGACATTAGGTGACAGATCAAAGAAAGCAGACTGAAAGATGTCACTAATGTCAATCACAATTCACAATGTTAAATTGTCACTAATAAAAAATCTATGGTTTATGTGTTGTGTTGAGTTGAATTTTTGTACATTAGAATTATTCATAATTGTTATTAAAAATGGATAAAATAAATAATTTTTATTAGGAACTAGTTTTCCTAAATATTTCTGAACTATGGAAGGAGTAAACAGTAAACGTACTCCAAGGTAAATTTGTATTTCAGCCCATCTAAAATATTAAAAACATTGTTTACTTGTCCAAAATGATTTGGTTGAATAACACCAAAATATCACTTTTCAGCCGCTGCCGGGAATGGGAACGGGCTAGACGTAATAAATTCAACGATGCTATAAATAAACTTGGCGAAATTGTCAAAGCTATACATAAAAATAATTGTCCAGCAGAAGATAGTGAAGATGTGCAGTATCCGAAGATAGAAATCATCCAGAAAGCTATAATATACCTAAGTAACTATGTTAAGGAGAAAACACAATTGAGTAAGTTGATACAGAAGTAAAGATGCTATTGTTACAAGGATTTTTTACATGATTATCTGTGAGTGTAGTAGAAGCATGTTTTGGATATACAGAATTATGGTACCTATAATAATTTATGTTCCTATTAAATTTAGAAATGAGTTAAATACTCATTGATTACTACTTCTACTATAAAAGATTTCATGAGACCTTTATGACATAAAGGTAGGATTTTTGTCTTCGATTGCTATGGAATATTCAAAGTATGGTGATTGTTTAGTTAAAGTTGCTATGATGCAGTACGACAGTCGCAAATCGACTATTGCAAAGAGATTATAATCCCAATTATAACTAATCCAAACTAATATTATAAATGCGAAAGTAACTCTGTCTGTCTTTCTGTCTGTCTGTCTGTCTGTCTGTCTTTTCTTCACGCCTAAACTACTGAACCAATTTGTGTGAAATTTGGTACAGACATAGTTTGGAACTTGAGAAAGGACATAGGATAGTTTTTATTACAAAAAAAAAAAAAAAATATATTAAATTCTCTAACGGAGTATAGATAATTCTATTAGTACTATATGTCGAGTTGTCCTTATGCTCGATAGATGGCGGTGATCGCGCAATGGTGTCGATCGTTACATGAGTTCGGTTCATGTTATTGTTTTAATTCATGGGAAAAAAGTAAATAAATAGTAAAAAGGTATGAAAAAAATAATATCAATCAATATAATAAAACTTTTAGTACAAAGAAAATGCCCGAACGGAGTATAGATAAATAATCCGAGTTGTCACTATGCTCGATAGATGGCGTTGGGATCGAAATAGATCGCGCTATGGTTTCGTTACACGCATTTGGTTGGGTAACGGCCGAGCGCGGGAACTATGTGGGTAAAACCAAAAATCTGCCGGAAGTCACTATTCCACGCGAACGAAGTCACGGGCAAAAGCTAGTACCTATTATAAATGTGAAAATAAGTTTGTTTGTTTGTTACCTTTCACACCCAAACCACTGAACCGATCATCCTGAAATTTTGCATATACATTGTCAGATGTACAGAAAGGTGACCCCTTTCGTCCCGAAAAAAGGTAATCATAATCATCTTCACCTTTCAATTACAGAAGCAGAAATATTAGCCCTACAAGTGGAACTAGACACTGAGAAAAACAAGAAGGGAAAGGGCAAAGATGTAGCAACACAAGTGTATATGAGCCTGACTAAGAAACGTAAAGGTGAGAAGGTAGAATCTACAAAAGTAAAACAGTAGTCTTTTAAGACTGAATAATTTTACTCTATGGAGAGGATTCAAATACAGTAGATGTCTAAATATACAATATGTTAAAAAAAAAACCTGCCCGATCCATGACGGTATTAATAGGTATCGAAATTAGATTCTATTTATATAATCTTTTTTGGAGTACAAGTAAAAAAAATACCCCCAAGAAAATGAAATAAAATGTACTAAAATGAGGAAACTTATATGGTAAAAAATTTAGTTAAAATCATGCATTTTAAATATATTAACGTTTTTATGTTCATAAATATTTTATTTTTCTTAATTTTGATTTGTTTATGTCATTGGTATGCCTATATGCCCCTTTCAAAGCGGATAGGGTTTTTTTTAACATATTGTATATAAAACTAAGCCACACAGGAAACACTGTATGTCCCATGTTTCCTCTTACATTAATTCACAAATAATATTGCATTGTAAAGCAATAGTCATTAACAGTGAATGTGAACAAATTTCATATTTATTTCACAATATCTGGTTAGTTTCCTCCTAGCTCTGCTTAATATTGTTAGTTATAGTTCAACTTCTATCAATTTCAGATGGGAAATATGCAAAACTCTTGATGTTAAAGAAAAACCAACGACAACAAGAAAAACTTGAAGCCACAAAACCTGTACTAACTGCAACTCAAAAGAAATTACCGTTACTCCTTCCTAGATCAACTTTCACAAATAAAAAAGGTAAGACCATAATTTATAGAACTGAAGAGTATTGTTTATCAAATTCCTTTATATAGATTCTATGGGGTGGAAGGGACACCAACGCGAAAACGGTACGAAAACCCCCACATAGAAATTTTTCATCAGTTATTAAAAATAAATCTGCGGTTTCCTACAAAAGTGCAATACATACACAGTCAAAATGTATGGAACAGCTGTTTTTTTTTTAAAACTGATAAAAATTTCTATGTAGGGGGCTCAGAATGATGTACTGAATACATGGTAACCGTTTTCGTGTCAGTGTCCCTTCCACCCCATATACTTCCTAAGGCAAGCATACTTGACTAGTACCTAAGTCTGGCAGCTGCCAGTTAGGTCTACTGCATAATATTACAGCTGCATCAAACTAAACAGTTTGGTGTGACCTACTTGTAGTGGAAGATGGTTCATACAAAATGCATGAAGGAGATGTAGGAAGATTTTTGTAATGCGTTGCGTATGGTGCGATACGCCAATTATAAATATAAATCTTGATTTATTTGAAAGGAGGCAATAAAATACAAATGCACCACTTTTGGATATTGTTTCAGGTTCAGAAAATACAATAGTGGTACTGCCGGCAGCACCATACATTTTCCCTCAGAGACCACTGTTGTTCCCAGCTGTGCCGCCTGCTATAGTTTTAGTAGACCAAAATTTACAACCACTAAATAAATCACCTGTTCCTATAGTCAATAGAAATAATGGAGACATCACCAAAACTACAATGGTCAATATTCTACCGATATCTGCCTACTCCCGTCCACTATCAGCTACCAAGAGTAAAAAAAATAATGTTAAGTTAAAACATGTTATTAATAAAAAACCTACAAAAAAATTAAAAGCAGTTGTTAGTATTGTTAAGGAAACTGCGAAAAGTACGGAGATAAAAGATAAACCGGTGATAGAGGTTTCTAAAGAAAGTAAAAGCA
Organism: Noctua janthina; assembly: GCA_963576755.1. Classification (NCBI taxonomy): domain Eukaryota; kingdom Metazoa; phylum Arthropoda; class Insecta; order Lepidoptera; family Noctuidae; genus Noctua; species Noctua janthina. The sequence goes on from OY755058.1 coordinate 8,498,029, forward strand.
CTGAATGTTCTAATAGCGAAAATAAGGAAAAAGACAAAGTAATAGCGTGTAGCAACATCATAAGTGGTGATAAGAAGACTGAGAGTGATAAAATCTTAAGTAAAGACCTACCAGACAAGACAGTTAATATGCAAAAAGAAGAGAACACTAAAAGTAAAAAACCAGAAACTAATACTGCTGATAAAATTTGTAACAAAAATAAAGACTATGAAGTTCCTGTACTCATTGATAAACCTAAATGTACGGAATCAATCGTCAAACAAACATCAGCTCCAGTGGTTACTTCAACCACTACTATCATAACAAATACAGAGAATATAAAGACACCTAATGAAATCGCTAAACCAAGTAAAATTTTGAATGGTAAAGAAACAATTGCAGAAAATAAAGAAAACAAATTGCCCAGCATTTTACCTTTAGATACAACATTATGCGATAATGTCGTTGACGGAGGTAATGCACGTCTTGAACTAGCAGAAGAATTTCTGGCTACTTCACCAACCGCCGCATTTCTAATGTCTTTTCCACTGGTAAGCGGAAATAGAGCAGATAGCCCTGCTGAAGAACATGGCCAGAGCACAGCGCAAGCCATCCCGAAGGATAATCAAAAGAGACCCGAATTAGTGCCTCCACCTATACCATACTTTGAAAAACCTAACAGTAACGATATTAAAGTAAAACCAGTGACAAACAAACTTCCAGATACAGGCAATCCTACAAATAAACAAAACGAACAGCAAAAATGTGCTGTGAGCGTCGTTACTAAAGAATCTAGTATTGTTGCTGCAGTAACTAAAAGTTCTAGTACAGTTACGTTGCCAAATGTTTCCAGCGAAAATCCATTCTTGAACTTGTCAGTGCCTTCAATAATAACAACTAGCTGTTCATTAGGAGACACTACATTCGGATTAGATTTCGATTGCAATATTAGCAAATCCATACCAAGCCAGTCCGCTGGTTATGCTAATAGTAACAATTTCTTCTACAAAGGAGATCCATTTGCCAAGAGTGCTATTTATAGTACAAGCAGTATTACATCCAGCCACGAATTTAACGGACTTGGCCTATACCCCTGTGCAATGGAAAAATATACGTCGAAAAATAAGTCAGATTATTCAAATGTTGATGACAATCTTATGAAAATTGGATCCTCAAGATTAACATACGATATTGACTTGGGCTGGTCGCACAAAGGCTTGGATTTTGTCAATTGCACAACAACCACCAACACTTTCAACAAGGACACCATATTAACGACTACTTCCGCGCCATACACGACATCTTATAATCCATTCAATCCAGATTTTCATGTCCCGTTAGTTGCAAATTCTAATAAGAAAGATAACACGACCAAACCGACATCCTCGTTTGCTGAAACTATTACTAGTTTTTACTCTCAACCTGCTAATTTATGGACTGAAGACGTACCGTTCTATACCAATAATAACATGCCCAAAACTTTAACAACCAAAAACCAAAATTATACAACATTTGATCCAGTGTATACCAACGTAAATTTAAAAGTAAATACTAACAAACATTACGAACCGAAAACGGTTGAAGTAAGCGTGGAAAGTGGAATAAAAGCTGGCAATAATATCGTGACTCAACATATTCCCGAGAAATATACCAAAAAATCTCCGAGCAAAATGCACATCAACTGGATGACATCTGAAACAAGATCTGTTCAAAACAACTGCAATCCGATACATCCTCAGATAAAAGACGCTCACAAAGGGACTTACAATCAAACAGATCATTCGGTTAAAAAACATGACCACAATGAAAGTAATTACTTTCCTATAACGATGCATAATTTTCCAACACAAGCACCGCAAGACGAGTTTCAAGTGTGGCCTTCTACTAGACCTTTGGGAACCACGGAAATAAGTATAGATCCACCGCCTATCAACTTGCCGACCTTAGTTGGTGATCTTGCACTAGGCCCGCATGATAAGAATAGGAAAATAGATGCATCGAATCGTGGGATACCACACGCTGACATACAAAATTGCGGTAATTTCCTCTCAGTCACGCAGCTTATGAACCGTTCAAACGATAATATGGCTTCTCGCTATCAGGTTCCAAATATCGATACATCGAAGACAGTCCCTGGAAAGCAAAATATTAACCACTTTACAAACGAAACTAACCGCAAAGCTATGTCACATTTAGATAATCATATGTCACAACCTTGTTATGTTTTTAACGACCCTAAATTAGTGAACTCATATGAAAATATGACACATAGTCAGTTTCCGCCAACTAAAACAAAATCTATTAGTAAAACAGAAAAGTCTTCTAAAACACAAAAGAACAACAACTATTCAACTGAAGCATTGTTAAGAGGTGCTAATGGTACTCAAAAAATACAAGATAGCAACAGTGCGAAATTTATGATGCCGCCCCAGAAGTACACGGATTTCAGCGCTCCGCAGGATAGTGCTGTGGCACAAGTCTCGCATTTCCCACCGATTTTGGATTACTCTGATAACAGCTACGCTACCCAACAGTTCTCGGGCACAACTTTGTACAACACGACTACTAATACCATGTCAAATTCTTTTTACTCCAACTTCATGCCTGGCAGTAGTAATCTAATGTCCAGTAATTATGCCAGTGGACCATTCACTGGCGACTTTATTGATTACAATCAGACAGCCGAATGTAACTACGGAAACCACAAATATGAAGAGTTGAAGATGAGAAATAATTCAACAGTGTTTCAATCTGAGAAGGTGCCGCCTGCTTACAAAAGCTCAAGAAGAGAGTCTGCAACTAAACATAAACTGGAATGTTCCAAAAAGGAATCGAGTAAAAAGTATCAAAGTAAAAAGGCTAAGATCAATAATGAAGTTGAAGAATGGAACGATCCTCATTTGTTTTGGCAGAACAAGGCGTTGAATAAGAAGCATCCTAACTTGATGTCGGAAGAGTTGCCTTTTCCGAACTATGTGGGCAATCAAATGCCGTCGCAATACCAGGCCGATTTCTTCAACAGCCACCTGATGCCTGCCAACGTGCAAGGTATGGGACACAACGTGGATAGATCGTTAGCCAGTTTTCCTGTCACGTCCCGTGCCAACTTCAACTTAAGTACCATATTTCCGGAAATTACTATGGTGAGTATTCATTATCTATTTTATTTAGTTTTTAACCGACTTCAAAAAAAAGGAGGAGGTTATGTGTTCGCCATCTTTTTTTTACCTATTTACACCGATTTCTCCGTGATTACTACGCCGATTTTCATGATTATTTTTATTTGGTAGAGGCCACGACCGACCTTTCATAATATCCAATTGTTCTTACCTATAGTAAAGTACGTCCACAGAAAAAGTATCAGCTTTTATAAAATGACGTAGGTCATTGCGGAAACTTCCTGTACATACGCACAAAACTGTCTGCTCTAGATTAAGCTGCTCAGTGGCGATGACCGCTAGTCCACGCTCGCAGCCTAGTTCTCTTTGTTGTAAGGAAGGTACCCTTTCCTTCATTCCAAGATATTAACTTCACATTATCATCTCTATGCAGACGACCTGCAGCTTTATCGTCATTTTAAACTCGAAGAGCTTCCTAGAGCCTTTGATGCCATGAGTCTTCAAAACATCAGTCATTGGGCTAAAAATTTTGGACTGTTAGTTAACCCAACAAAATCACAAGTTCTCATTATTGGTGGCAGATACTTCGTCAATTTATGGAGTCATCAGTCCCTCCCTCCTGTTGTGTACGATGGTGTCGCTATGGCCTACTCCAAGAAAGTTAAAGACTTAGGTGAATTCTTGGACTGCAACCTATCTTTGCATGTTCCGTTACTCAAGTAAGCAGAAGGGTGTTTTGTTTGTATCGGTCTCTTAAGCGTCTTCAGAAGTTCCTGCCATTTGAAACTAGAATTACTCTTGGCCTGTCTCTCCTTCTATCTCTTCTAGACTATGCTGATGTCTGTTTTCTTGATGCGACTGAGGAACTTCTTAATAAGCTCGAATGTCTGCAGAATTTGTGTACCCGCTTCATTTTCGGGCTTCGTAAGTACGACCATGTGTCGGAATTTTAGAAGCAACTGCTACCTATTTGGCAGCGTCGAGATTGCCACACTTTTCTCTTTTCCATTCTTCACAATTCTAAAGCTCCGTCGTATCTTCGTGAATGTTTTGAATATGCTGGCCATTGTACATAAGCTTTATTATTGTAATTTGAATGTATATTTGTTATTTTGTGTGCAATTAAGAATAAGAAAAATAGATCATCCTCTTCATTCATAAGTAAATTAAATTGTAAAATATTTGTTTCAGAAAGTGCAATGATAGTTAAGGTAATCGCAACGACGCGCCGGGTGTAGTGCTGTTGCGACGTTTTTATATACTAAGTAGGAAAATTGTATACCTAAGTTACTACATTTTATTTGTAAACTGACCTGTTATAATGTTATATTACACGAATTTATTAAAATGAAAATTTGTTTAACTTACTGACGAAGATTGGTACCGAACTTAGTATCTATGTAGTATAGTGTAACATGGTTATTTTGGCGCTTGAATATAAATGTCAGGAGAGCGCTGTTGGTAAACATTTGTGAAATTGTGTGGAAATAAGATTGTGTCCACTAAAAAATAATTCGGAGTGTAGTTTCTAATGATGTATCATGAATAATCGTGATACCTATAGAGATAACAAAAAACCATATAATTTATTATAAAAACTAAAGATTAATAATATTTTCAGAAAATAAATAAGGCATTCAATCACGTGACTGTGCACACATCGGAAACCATAACGTCACAGAGTGGCTAACGCCATTCAAGGTTCCCAACTTAGTAGTTTTCCCTCAAACTTAGGAGGTAAATAAGTTTATTTATATTTTAGGGGGATTTCCAAGCCACTGTGGCGATTTTAGGGATATTTGACTTTAAATTTAGTGGTATATAGTTTTGGGAGTGGGTAAACTTTCACTGTTTAGCAATTTTAGATATGGAATCAGGATTTAGCAAAGCCAGCAGCAACAAATGTCACACAGAAGATTGTGTGTCTTTTGTTGTTCATTTGCCACAGCGTGAGGACATCGAAGACGCCATGGCAGTTTCAGGCGTTTTTCGCGATAAATTTAAATTCAGTTTTTAAAATGTAAAATACAGCATATAAATGTTTTTTTTGTTATTATTTACCATCTATGTAGACCCATATTATGCGAATAAATTATTTGATTTGATTTGATTTATATTTTGTTTAAAAGACATTCGACGGGTTTTTTTTGTTAATAACACATTTTTCTAATATTGACAACCAGCCTAGTATAGGAATAAACAAAATGGCGGCGTTACTTCCGATTATGTCCACGTGCCTAAAGAACCATGCAGCACTATACGCACCTACCACCTGTTGATCTCTTTCTTTGAAATCTATACTAATATTATAAAGCTGTAGAGTTTATTTGGTTGAACGCGCTAATCTCGGGAACTACAGGTTCGATTTCAAAAATTCTTTAGCGTTAGATAGCCCATTTATCGAGGAAGGTCGCGGGCAACAGCTAGCATTTAATATTGATGAAGATATGATATTGTTTTCACCGGAAATAAAATGATACATACAAGTGAAACAACTGTCGGTTTATTTCAAGAAATACGATCTACAAGCAAAAAGAAGTAGGTACCTACAGTTAATCTAAATTTGTGCCTTACGAATCAAATGGGATTATACTTGTCTTAAAATGAAATAATTATCAAAACTCGTGTAGATAAAGTGTTTTATGACAGCCATAGTTTTTATCGTCTGCAGCTGAAACGCTAGTGCGCTGAAGTTCAAACATCTGTGAAATTGTAAAACATTAATTAGTATAGATAGAAGAGATACAAAATGGACCACCGTAGTAGCATCAAGAAAGTTAATTATTTATCAAACTCACACTGCGTTAATTTGCCATGTTATACCCATTTTATTCAACTGCTTGATGACTGACTTTATCTATTTAACTGTTAAAAATATTACCCGTTAGGGAGAACGTATTGATGACCAAAATTCAACCCTGAGAGGCTCATAAAATGTCATAAACGTCAGCATTTTTAAATAGACACAAATGTGTCTCATTTGCCCTTTTTCCAGCCGTGGTTTAGAAGCTAACTCGAGTCGTGAGTAAGATCAGAGACATTGATACCATTATAATGAGATCGTCTGTCGTCTTTGCAGACAAAATACTAGCGTGTTTTGTTTTTGTGAACACATTGCAAATTGAAATGTTTGCCTTGCCTTTTCCATATCGTTGGGTACTCAATTTTTTTTTTCTCGTTATTCCATCTTTCATACGATTTGAGGTCCTTTCCACTACAAACTAAAACTTGAAATGGTATAATCAAAATATTGGTTTTGGTAAATCGTGAGTAGGTGTTTCAAAGGTGAATAAAATCCACGAGACTTTATTGTTAGAACGAGACTTGTAGGTGCAGCTTGTTTGTGTCTGTTTTGAAAGCATTTAAGACAGATCTGTATGTGGGAGTGTGTTGTACAGATGTAAGACATCTGATAGACTTCCATTTATCACATGTCCAAACCACACACCAATAGGTAAAGCTAGACTCAAACTAAACTAAAAATATACCCAACATAACTAAAGATAAAACAAAACATCATTCTCGTACCCATGTCCCACTTAATCTGTTGTTGGCGCAGCATGTCCTCTTCTTCCTTAGGTACTACTCTTTTATTTTTCATCACAACAGTCTACCCTAGTAGTACGCCTTAGTAGACCCCGTCCCTGGTAGTAGTCACCCCTTTTTTAACCGACTAAAAAAGTAAGTGGTTCTCAATTCAGTTGGATTTTTAGCCAGATCATCGTTCACATGCACAGTTTCTTTGGACTTCCTCTACTCCTATAGCCATCCATTCATACTCAAATGTTATAACGAAATACAGTACAATAAAATTTTGAACCGTTTTTTTTTTTTGTACCTAAGTTGCACATTACAAGAAATCCCACTCCGCCAGTTGAAAGCTGTTGAAAGCTAGCGCTATCACCATCGAGTCACGCTGCGGTGACACGCCGACACCAAGTACACAAATTTCCCCGTGGTGCCACGACTTAGATCGAATAGAAGGGAAGTTCTTAAAACTTCCTCCTCTCAACACAGCTGTTGTTACGACTTGGCTTGTGTGCTAGGTACGCTGTTGACCTAGCTGGTTAAAGTTACACTGAAATCTTGAACTACCCTAGAAAGTTTTTGGTTTGTACTTTTCATGTTCCTGATTCAATTAAACTTTCAGCGCTGAGCCGAGAGTTCAAAATCCAGAAACGTGCTTTTAAATGATCATAAAGGTCTCTTCTAATGGACACAGGCTTAATAAGCCTATCCAAACCTGCACACGCCGCTTCCTGTCCTAGATAATGGTGTTATGAAAGACTCATGGCAACTAATTGAATACGACTCACCACCACCCACTTTTTAACATTAAAAGTATGTCTGAGTACTGTCTCAATTATTATTGCCTTTTTAATAAATCCTCTCTCATTAAAGCCAAGTTAATGGTCAAAATAAAAACTTGACATTATCGTGACTGCTTATAAATGGATTTAGGGCACCATCTGAAAGCAATCGAGATAAAGACATGATTAATAGCTATAAGATCTTCCTCTTTGTCTTAAGTTTTTGGAATGAACCCAGCTGATAACGATTTTTTCATTAACCCGTCGCCCCGTATCCGCCCAATACTGGATGTGTATCATTTGGCAGCCGAACAAAATCGACTGAATGATTCTGTTATCAGTTAGTGCTCAGTTTCCTGCTACCTGGCAGGCAACGAGTGTGAAGAAATGCTTTAGGAATATCATTGGGTGAGTATATGGTATGCAGACATTGTAAGTATTTTGTTAGACGTATGTCGAATTCGTAAAGCATGAAGAGTGGAACGTGTCTGGCATCACAAGAAAAAGATATAGTATCAAGTAATAAGCGATGTGGGCTATTACGTATGTCATGCTTTGATTTTACAACCGTGAAGACGTGAAAGAATTAAGGTTATCCCGAAATTCCCAATGGGATCTATAAAACATCGGGGAATAAATATTTGTTAGGTGGTCAGGGACATGTTCTTCCAAAGAGGAAAACAGTAGGTATTATACAGTTGAGAGACTTGCAGAAAATAGACTAGTCTGATCGCTGGACAGTTGGAGAGAAATAATGACAGAAGTGCCTGAGGAGAGGTAAGAAATTTTGCATATTTCGTTTTTTCCTAGTCTGCTGTCCCATTTCTGGGCAAAGGCTACCCTACTGTCCGGTCCACTTCTAGCGAACCCGCAGGTCCGACTTCCAGTTCTGGCGGAGCCCGTCCAGTTCGTTCCGCTGCCAGAAAATAATACCAAAATATTCGCTCAGGTTTGTGACTATATATACCTACTTTTTATATCCAAGAATTAGCTGTGACAGGCTACAATTAATGGTTTTTGTAACCTTCGTTACCCAACTATCGGCTGTTCAAATTCCGGTAACTATCTGAAGGTGAGACCTGTTGTCAATCTCCTAGCTAGTTACATGTTTCCAGGTTAACCAGGGAGAGATGGCAAAAATATAAATGTGCCTACATAGGTGGATACACCCTTCATCACATGACACATCAACCTGCAAGGTAACTTAATTTACAGTTAATGACGCGTTCGTAAACCTATACCTATTTATTTACACATATGTAGCATATGTTACATGTACCTACTCAATGTACTTGTACATGTAGTGCAACAAGCATGCTCGCCTTGACCGCACTCCGGTTATGCATAATGTGTTCCATTCATAATGCCATGCTGATGATAAAAAATTCGTAATCTTTGGACGATTTCACAAATTTACAGTGAAAACGGAAGTCCAATGAATTTTTACGACTATTTAGATAAACGCGAAATTTCTTCATTAAAAGTTGCTTAAGACTTTTGGTTTTGATTGTACATTGTGTAAATTTTGCAAAGCAGGTGCATGTTTTGAAAATAAATTTAGTAGTTCGTTAAACCTATTAGGTTTAATTTAATAATATTTTAAATTTAAATCTGTGTAGGTACTTCATTAACATATTTAGCAAGTTTTAAGAACTTTGAAACTAAAACCTCTGTTTAACGTAATTGTAGAGGGTGGATTATCCCAAAAAGCATCAGTGTCTCGAGAAATGAGTCACAGCATTACAGTTCTGACGACCACAGATCAACGTCATCACAATTTCACCTTACCAGTCAGTCAACTCGAAAACTGGATGTAGTTCTGTATGTATGCTTTAGCCCGCCAGTCTATTACTGTCATCCGCGGTGGTGACACGCGCGCTCTTTCATCCGACTCGCGAATCGCGTGTAAACTTTACGTAATGGCGGGAAAATAATTCTACACTGCATATAAATCCAAAATGTGAATTTATGTGACCTTTTGAGTAATGAGTATGGTTAAATAAATTCTAAACTATTGAGTGAAAAAGTTGTGAACTTGGACATTATGAAGTTTTTAACTTGGATCTTGGTGAGCATTTTAATTTGTTTTTTTTTTATGTACCTTATACTAATACCTTATACTTATACCACCACGGGTGTAATCTATTAAATCTTAAGTTTTTTTAAACTACCTAGGTACATTTCTGATCTAATTTATATTCAAAATAAAAGAAATCCATAATTTATGCGCTCTTTCACTTGGTTGATATCAAACTACAAGCAAAATAAAGTTTCTGAAACTGCTTTGTATCGTAAAGGTATTATAACTAGTAGACACACCTAGATTTTTAATAAATTATTCATACCTTTTTATATTATGGACAAAACGCATCTCAAGATTACTTTCCATAACTTCTGAACTCCTGAAAAACTGAAATAGTATTTGTGGATGATATCGGACTCACGACAGTGGAATGGGAGCTGTATATACGACTAAGTAAAATCTTTTTAAATAATAAATGCTTCTTGCCCCGAGAAATGTAAAACGGAGAAGAATATAGACCTCTCTTATAGAAAAGGCAAGCTATTGCTATTCACTAGAGTGGACATTGTATGTTATCGAATATCACGGCTGGCTCTTCCACATTTAAATAAATTTTATTCTAAAATTATTTCTCTTCCCAATTTTAACATTTATTTTGACAAAATCTGAAGCTTGATCAAAATGTAAACTACGAGTCATCAACAGCAACACTTTATTAGTGATCGATAACACCGAACAAATGCCGACTGACCTAGGAAAGGGTGCTGTTCACTCACCTTACTTAATGTACTAAATTATCTAAAGTTGGAACATGGACGTTACTATTTTCTAGCTAGACGCTCACAAACCTGATTATTAAGAAAATTATTGGAGAAACTTAAACTCTAAAAACATTCTACTAGGCGTGAAAGTGCATCAATAACAACACTAATATATTTACTTAACCAAGAGAAAAACCATTCACTATTTCACGTTTAGACTGACGCCGTAAAATAAACAACTCGACCTCTACTCACTGAAAATCAACCTCAACAAATGGACCTAAAATTCAATTTACTATTCTCCGGAAACCATTGGAATGAATGTTATTACTGTCTGACTTGGATCCTCCATTTCCTGTGATAACAATCGCAGAACTTAATATTATTGTTGCTGAAAAGAGGGACGATCAGTGGCTTTCACGGGAAAACCCATCAAGCTTTACAGCTAAAAATGGCGAAAACCTTTATAATAGCGCTGTCGGGTTGTTAATTTTTCTAGGTACTTACATGATACAGCGGTAAGGTAAATTCGTATTTCTTACTGCAAGAAAAAACTAGAATTCACCTACATAGAGGTTCCTGTCCTTTACGATTTAAGGCTTATGTATAGGAATGCAATCAACAATTCAGTTCAATCTAAGTTCGGTTGTTTTTCGAATGGTTTGGATGGTTTACATTACTTTAAATCAAACTTAGCACTTCGCCCGCGACTTCGTCCGTAAACATTGTGATAGCTCGGCTAATATGCATGATATAAATATAATTTATAACCTATAGCACCCACGAATAATGTAGCTTTCTGCCAATGTAAGAATTTTTAGAATTGGATTATTAGTTCCGGAGATGACCCCCAACATACAAACCTACAAACTTACCTCTTTATAATATTGGTATAGATTAGTATAGATGAGGAATCAAAATCAATTATGTAATAATTTGAAATTAGATTTATAAATAATTGCCTGAAATTAGAAAGCTGCCGAAATACATTTGTAAGTACGTTTCTACTTTATAGGGAACATCGTGAGGAAGCCGGAAATGTTTTAGAACCAAAACTTGAAAGAAATGTATTGAATTGTTTTTTTTATTAAAATTTTTAATACTAAATTATCTTGCGTTTTGGCGCAACGCGCCTGATGTGAAGCGATGACGTGGCCTAGGGTGGGACACGCTTGCCTAAAAGAAATCGATTCACTCAAACTTTGAAGAGATCTAGATTGTAATGAGCGGGAAACAGAGAAGCCGGCAGTGAATTCCACAGACTGGCAGTTCGCACAATAATTGTAGAAGTATAGCACGCTTTGTTTGGTTATCGGCCGATCCCTCTCACAGAGAGTAACCCCATGTTCCAGCAGTGGGAACGCCATAGGCTGGTTATGTTTAAAAGGCTCCCATTTAATTTGAAGTCAATGAGTTCTAACCTGGGTTACCTAAATATTAAAAAATTGCCGGATAAAATATGTATATAGGTCACATCAAGCTTCCCAATCAACCTTGAACCTAATGGTTTAGCGATAAAGTTTAAAAAGCTATTAAAGAAATTTGACAGATTGTAGTCGCTTGATTTGCTGGTGTCTGTACAACAGTTTTCAGGGAGACAAGATTACAAAATTACTTTCGCATTCGGCTTTTAACGTTATGGGTCGTAAAATCAAAAATGGTAATCGTAATAAAGATCTTGTTCTTTTATTATTATTTGTTTTAAAATATTGCAAGTAAAACGTACTGATACACAAGTAGCTTATGTTCTGGTTTTTTGATAAATAAGAAATTAGATTTCTGCTAGTAGGTACTTAGTTTAGGCACAGATAATATAATACTGTTTAGGTACGCAGTTAGGTATTTAGATGTATGCAAAATAAACTCTTTTGACGGGACGTTTACTAGTACATAGCTGATGTTATAGGGACAGTTACGGGACTAGTAAATAATAGTGCCTACTATTACCTAATAATATCTAGGCTCTACGGGCTCTACCAAAGCACAGGCCCGCCTCTACCGTGATTTTTGCAACAGAGCACCCGAGATAGGTAGGATAACTTGGTTACCAACCGGAAAATGTGACAAGACCCCAGCTCCAACACTAATTGAGGCATAAAAAATACTAAAAGACACGGATTACTGAATAGTTTATTTTACAGGCCCTTGAGGCAAATGCAAATTGCATTTAGACAAAAAGTCTACATGATTTTTTGGGTTTTCATTCAGAATCAAAAAGGTAACAAGATTACCAGGAAACTTGGGAACCAACCGACCTTTTATGTGCATTTAGTGCGAATTTTCCTCCTTCATTACGCAAAAGGATTACAAACAAGTAAGTAGGTAGGTAGTTCAGTCATGTAAGAGAATGACTAAGCCTTTGTTACGATGGATAAGTCCCTTGGTTGACTTGTAGAGGATGCCCAAGGCATTAAGTCCGTCTTTGCACCTTTTATTTGTGCGAATAATTTAAATAAATACATACATAATTGAAATTTCCCTGTTTTCTTATTTCTAAACACTGTGTCTATATTTCTAATAAAACTTTCCTCTCGCACATCTGCTGGAACAAATTTCTCATGAAATAAGCAGTACCTTTGTGCTCTTCTATCTCAATTTAATGTTCTGTTAAGTATTTTACGTGTACATAAATAAATAAATACACATTTATGAAGTTATTAAAAAAACTTTCAAATTGGGCGTACTTTTCCGTTGTTGTGTGTCGATGTAGGGTAACGGTTTCAATAATCTCATTTGTCTAAATATGCGGGCTAAGAAATACGTACACAATTTAAACAAAAGTATAACATTGTCCTATTTTCTAAACCGGCATTATCGTAAATCGAAGACCGCATAAACTGTAGTAATTAACGGTTATCATAACGTTCACGCTTCATAATATTTATTAAGTTTAACGTTCGGCCATGACCTCAACCTAAATTCTTGTTAAATTAGGTAAGTACCTAACTAAAAACTCAAGTATTTATTTCAGTTAGACCACTATTACAAGCACTTTTGAATTGTCAAAAACAAAAAGATGAAGCTACAGTCCCACAGGATAATAACTCGTGAAAGTACTGTAGTTGCCCATTCCAAGGCGCAGATCTGTATGGAGAAGAATGGGCAAGAAACTCCATGGACAACTTACTTGCAAAAACGAAAAATTCATTTAAGTAGGTATGACAAATTGGTTTTATTACAGTGATACACGATAATATCCACATGAACGGCATGACATGATACAACAATGTAAAACATGCCATTAATATGTATCAGGTGAAGTGACAAGAAGGCTGCGCCGGCGCGCCCGGGATCAGACATTGTTCATCGATGATGCGGGCACAATCGATGGTTCCGCAATGTACGGGCCCACCCCGACATGCATACAAATGTTTACTTTTCACTTACGCCAAACGTGCCTATTGATAGCATCGATGGGCCTTTCAAATAATAGTGAGCTTTCAAATACGTCATCATTTTCATTGGATTAGACCAAAAAATTAAAAGATTCCGCGGAAAATACCGCCGAGGAATCACGCCTTGAATGAACTTATTTTTAAATTGTTCACGTAGTAACAAAAAAAAAGTTTCCCGTTTCAGGCAGTTGACATCAAGTAATAAAGTACATAATAAATAGTTGCTCGTATTTGTTAAGAATTTTAAAAGGAACCTACTAACGTAACTTATTGGCGTTCACGTTACACTGGAATTTAATTAAACTAACTAGGAGCTTTCCTTAGTCATTCACGGAGTTCGGTGTCCGATACTGACGTAATTAAATAGCTATCAGATGGTTTAGATTTTCTTTTGTTATCACAGAAGATGGTAGAAGTAAGTAAACCTTTGTGGAGAAACACCTCTGGGAATGTTCTACCAGCAAACATTTCGCTGGCGCCAAACAGAATTGCTGTGTATTCCGGATTTAATGGCGTTGTAGTTCAACATGAGACATTTTAGCTTTATCTCTGGGGTAGCAAAAGCAATGCCTCTGGTGGTATAGCTGATGGCTATAGGCGGCGGTGACTACTCATCTTTCGATGAGGCATCGATTTTTTGCCACCCATCTCTTTTTTTTTAGGTATTTCTCCCGTGTCGGGCAAAGGACTGATTTGTCGTTTCCGTCCAATAACTTCGTCCAACAACGTATAAAAATTAACTCTAGCGAGAGATTTTGAAAAATATTGGCAAGTTAGCGTGCGCCGGAGTCGCGTTCCGCGGGCCGTTGACGCCATGACGTGATGACGTGGTGACGCGGCAACTATGTCAATGCCGCGCCGCGTGTCAACTGCACTATCGCATAATTCTTATCGACCTCTTCGATACATTGGAAAACAACAGCTATTAGACACAGAACCGCATGTTTTGTTACATAATTGAAGAGGTCACAAATTATTCCACGTTTTGAATTATGAAATACAAAAGCGGATTTACAAAACGTTGTGGATCTAAATCAAAACAACAAAGCAATTTTGCAAAAAATGGGTTTTAGAGCCCACCAACTCAAATGATTGAATTAATTAATTTCGAGACAAACAGGTTCGCACCTACTGTAGGAGCCATAACAATTAACAGCTTTCCATTTTGTATCTTACAATAACAATAAAAAACGCTAAGTTCTTTCTGACTCCACTAACACGAATGGCGTTTCAATACATACAAACATTCTGAAAGGCTCATATTAAAGCCATTTGGCTAAAGTGGAAAATTCGGAGATGGCGATAATTGAACGTAACCATCCATTCTGCCATATCTTTAACGCCGGACCACTAAAGCGAGGGAGGACTCCATCAATAAATCTCCGATATTTATTGCGTTTTCCTTTTATTCTGATAGAGAAGAGTTAGATCCTTGTCTGCTTCTACTAAATGTGTCTCACCGCAATTTGTCTAATGTAAAACGTACGTCTGTGGTTTTAGCAAAAAATATAAGAACATAACTAGATCGTACTTCAAAAAGTAACGAGCTTCTTTTCAACAGAGGATAATAAGTCTTCTTAAAGTTCTTTTATACAAAAGAGAAGTACGGATCACTACAAGATAAAAAAGATGAAGAGAAAGAAGTATAGAGAGATACTGTTAGAACCATTCTACGCAAATAATCACTTTTAAGTAGATCCAAGAATAATGATCAAACATGCGTACACACACTGTATAGCTTATTACACCAGTGATTGTGCCCATAAGGCTTTTATTTCACATTGTACACATGAATAAGTAACCGATTAATCTACGGGGCTTTGGAACAAGTTTCAAAATACACTGATTAATAGTGGGTACCGGTACGCGATAGTGTGAGTGGAGACGGTAACACGTAATCAACCTGTTTCTAAGACAGCATTAATTTAGACGTGTAGGTAAATATAAACTACTATGAAAGGATTTCGATATTAAACTGATGTGGTTATCACAATTTGCATTATAAGTCTGATTTTAGTGCACATACTGATACCTATAGTTAGAGTATAAAGCTTGCCCTTCTAAGCTCTACTTAGAATTTTAGATTATAAATTCAGTGCCTCGACTACTAGAAAGTGGTAGCCAGCTTTAGACTCTAATTTTATCAAGGACACACAACATACCTACATATTTTTGGTTTCAGTACATACCTAGTTTCAGTATTGTGTTTGGATTAACATAGAGCACAAAGAAAGCTACTCAGTCCTTGTGGCCCCTTATTAACAAACAACCTTTACAACACTTTAAAAGAAATAAAATCGATAAGTTTAAAACCGATTGGTAGATAGTCGATCTGCAGCTCCTACTTTATGGTGGTCTGATCGCGAATGATAATCAACAACGTTTACCCACTTTATGACTGCATGCAATTTGTAGTTAAAACTTTTTTGGTCAAATCTTCTTTTATGGTAGGGTCAATGGTATGTGGGTCAAACTTATATTCTTACGAAAGCCCTGAGCAAACAATGTTGGTATCCACTCCAATATTCCGCCGAAATCGGTGTGTAAAAGGTTTACTTCTATGGCTATTGGCCTATAAAATAACCATAAAGTGGAATCAACTCCAGGCTTGTGCGAAATTTTCAATCATTCTTCTTCCTACTTCGAACAGCCGTTAAATAATGTTGGAAGGAGGATCCGAAGTTCGACAGCGTCCATGAGTAATTAGTTTCGCTGCCTGTTACCAGCTTGTTATTTTGTTCTGAACCCATAATAGCGTTTGAACTGTTCCATAAAATATAACATAACATAGCGTACAAGTCTTTTCCTAATTCTAATAATACCATTAGGTAGATATATGACTTTGGTTTATCTGACGTTTTTCTAATGGTAAAATATAGGTTGGAACTTGGAAAGATAGAAAATAATAGTAGGTCGAAGCAGCTTTGAAGGTTTCTCCTCGCAGAAATATTTGGCAATAAACACAGCAGGATAATAAGTGAACATAAAACTATTAAGTGAGATATTGCGCATAAAAAAAACGATAATTGACACATTCAGGACAAGATCATTGACGATCGAGACGATTTTAATTAAAGATTCTCTTATAAGACAATACGAAAGGAGATTCGGTCTAATGCAAGTGCAATGAAGCAGACAAGGGACGGTTTTATGACACTCACTCACTTAACCCGGTCATAGTTACATAAATATCTCCCACGGGAGCTATTTTTAACATTGTACATACACAAAACGAGAGCCCGTCTAGTGTCGGCCGTGTGTGTCCAACTGCCGACAACGCTGTCATGTTGATCGTCCACATCAGTTTTTAATACTTCCAATAGCTATTAGTCTACTTTCTGAACGCTATCAGCTAATAGAGATATTTCTTCAAAAGAATTCAAAACAAGTGCTGCGAAATTTTTACTCTCGTAACATAAATTCGCAACAAGACTTTGAGGCCTTGATAGTTTATTTTGACATTTGTTTATAATATATGAACGGGGGGGTTTATAATTAGATTATATCTCATTCCAGTATCCAGCACCGTGTCTTTACCTAAACGAATACATATTTAAGTCAAAAACTGCTACAGCCTGGTTATAACATTTCACTTATGCCACATGTGGACGTGAGTACATAAAGGCAATTTGCGGATGGTAACTTTCACAATGTGAGGCAAAGTGTATGCTTCACAAACGATCGTGTTGCCTTTCGGATGGACCTGTCACCTGGCCAGACGAGTTTTGTGTACCACACTCTTTCGAGTCGTTACATAAACACTTGAAGGAATACTTAATATATGCGGCCAAATGGTCATTCTAACAATAATAGAGGAAACCTACGCCGAATATTAAGTAGGAACCGTCTTGCCAACTGTGGCAACTGTCACTACTAGAGTATGAGCCAATGACTTGGAATGTAACGCTAACTGAACTTATTTGAGAGAAAAGCAATACTTTGTACGTAACAACATTTTTTTTAAGTTAAATGTTTTTGTATTTAACCAAGGATTCGAGACTCAACTGAAATAGAAAGATTTTGGTCCTGAAGCACTAATTCTGTAACTTACCAAGACAAATCAAATCATTCTTCAAATCTAATCAAAAAGTACTTAATTGCTTGAAATTCATTTTTGTAATCCTTCTGAAGGTTAATCAAAGTTTCAGCAACAATTTCCATAATACAACTATAAGCCACACTGTCACCTTCCTATTGTTCAGAATTCGTCAGTACTTACAATAAACTTTCCCTAATTCCCCTATTATATGGAAATTCGGCACTTCGCATTTCAAGGATATGACGTTGACATCCCCATTAAGCTCAGTAATAGAACGTCGTTGTTAAATCTGGCGCTGTTATGTCGCAAATGTCTATAATTTGGGACGATAAACATTAGTAAGCTTTAAAGGCTGGAGCGTGTGTTTAAAAGTGGTAGCCGTCTACGAGCCCGGCAATTTTACGAGCTGGCAATATTGGAAAAATGTTGGCGGCACGTGCACTCCAAACGATTTGCTGCCACGACGTTTTTTTTTAATTGTTGCTTAGCTCTACTGCACTTCGTCGTTCCACTTTTCCGGGATGAAATATTATTCCTTCCGTAACGGGGAAGCTTTAATCATATTCTGTTCCATGTAAAGCTTTTCTTTTAGAAAATCTCAAATGTACCTAAACTGTATAAAATGTTACTGAAAACTTCCATGAAATACCGCTAAACAAACTAACCTGAGAAATACGCGACTTTTACATAAAATTATGAAACGTTTTCGCTGAAGGGGCAGGCAAATAATATGAACTGTATGACGTTTACGTATATGAAAGTAACTTATTTACTTCAGTTAACGTCAACGCACGACTGCGTCCATTACACTAAGCAACACACAGTTTAAATCTAATTATTCACTACTCTGCGCGACCTTTAATTTCGGCCGAAAATTTAATTAATGTCAAAAGAAAATAGTTCTTCTCACCAAAACATTTCATTTTGTTCACAGTGGCATTGGTGTTGGGGCTTACTGGTGATATCATTGAAATATTCTTACGGAGAGAAGTTCACTCTTGGCTATCTGACGGGCTCGGAGCGACGGAATGGAGACTACAGCTACCAGAGACCCGGGAGGGTCATTTCAGGTATCATCACAAGCTAATTTATATGAAGGCATAACGAGACAAATGACTAGCAATGAGACTTTATAATAACTACGCACTTATAACTTCACCACGTAAGTTTGCATGCCAACTAGATACTTAATTCTTCCAAGTTTGAAAGTATAATATCCCTCCAAAACGTCCCTCCCGTTCTGTGCAACTTTAAGAGCTTTACCATGTCGATAAATTTTCCATTAACGTCAACACTATCTATAAAGTGACTCAAGTTTTAAGTAAAATAGTTCTTCAGAGAGTGATGAAAAACGAAGTAGCTGCCTCTTATTATGCTATTTACACAAACGTGATCGTATTTATATTACACTGAAGCCTTCAAACGTGCATTTGTATATTCTGACTGACAAATCGAATTGCTTCAACAAGATTAATGACGGCAACACTTGGCGCTGAATCCACTTTATGAAATAATTTGCCATTGCAAATAAACAATTGTGTAAGACAAATATTGACGTTACAATTTTATAAACGTAAACATATTCTGTTATAATATTATATGTTTTGTTTAACACAGGCGCCATTTCGATGGCGATTGATGAGGTGAACGAAAAGTTGCTTGGTCCAATGGGTCACTCTCTAGACTTCGTCGTCGCAGAAACTTTCGGACAAGAAGAGGTCTCCATTCGACAGGTATGTTCCTTTTCAATAAATAACCTTTCATTACCCCCATGGACGTTAACTTGAATTCTGGAGAACAAAATCTTGTGAAAGTATTCCAATTTAGTCCGTAGATACTTTTTTTCCAATCGTTTGCAAAATTACTTGGGAGTTCATTGGGAGTGCCCAGTCACTCGACAACCATTATTCTTTCACAGGTTGTGAACACAGATTACTCTCGGGAAATGTTATATTATTAGTGATATCTTAGGGAGCTACTTTCTTCTATTACTTATGTTCTCTAGACACGATATTATTTTATCATCGCAAAAGTCACGCAATTCCCAACAATTCACGAAAACTGTTGTAAATCATATTTATTTGTAAGCTGTTAATTTTTTTCCCGAATCTACAAAGCTCGTATTTTATTCTTCGTAAAAACTTCTATTTTATTCGCGTCGTGTATACAACAACCCTGTCACCATAATTCACACCGAACTTTATTACATATTGAATTATGGGTAATTCGATACGACAAGAGGATACAATCGATATTCGATAACCTTAACGATATGACATGCATGCTAGATAGGTCATAAGAGTAAAAAGTACTAAAACTGGTATTGACCATTGTGCGTGATTTTATGACAATGTGTTATAGGTTTTGTATAATAAATAAACAAAACTAAAAAATATGGACTTAGAACGATTCATTGCAGCTAACCAGTAGAGCCAGATAGACAGCCTCCCAACGCGCAGTGAGCACGAGTTTTATGGGCAATAGACCGAAGTTTAACAATCACCATAACTCGATAGCACCAAATGCTCGCTTGATCCGATGTCATTCGAATTATATCTGCAGTTTCTCGAGGAAACAAATCCCATTGAATTACTTTAGTTTAACTTTAGAGCTTCACATTGCTACTGTCTCATGATCCTTAGGTACGCGTAACTTTAAATGAGGGAATGTTCTGTTTCTTATCTAGTAAATGGGCTACTTAGCCGTTATTGCATGTTTATTCTCCAATCCTCTTAAGCATTCAATCTCATTAAACTAAGCAGCAGTATAAAATGAACCTTGATTTAAAACTGTGCTATGTTGCAAAGGCCACTGATAAACGCCGTTTATCTGTGAAGCTTCAAACACTGAATATCACGGATGCATCAACCAGAAATAATTCCATGGTTATTTCTGCAAAAAGCAATGACCCAGTAAAGGTGGCCATCGAAATGCATACAGCAAAACAGGTGCTCGTCGATGAAGCATCTTATTAGTTTAATTCAAGCCAGTCTTTGCGTGAAACCACTTAGGCGCGCGTGCGTACGTATATTACCCACTTACCTGCAAATAGACATTACCAATAAGAAATAACAATGAAGATTAGTAGGTACATCTGTGTAGGTAACAAATGTTACATATGAACAAGTTAAACAACATACATGAGTAGCAGGATGTAAAATGTTTTTCGCTTCACATTAATTACTGGGATTTCTTCAGAGATGAGGATTCAGAATAGAGAATTTTCAAGATCAGTTACAACGTCTAGCTCTAGTTAAATTAAACAGGAAATTTGTTCTTCTGGATACGGAACCGCGACAGCAGAACCGTGATCTCTGGCAAAAAAGATTTTGATTCCAGTCCAATATGGAGCATAAAATACGGCCACAAAATCTTTTTACTGTGTATTGTGAAAGAGAGCAAGTAAAGAAGATTGGGTCACCATTAATGCCACCCTCAGTTCGAAGCCTGACGTATCAGCCTAGCTAACGCATAAAATGGTAAATCGCGGATTCCTTTCCGGCTCACTGAGATTCTTGTAAACGTATTTTCTTCGGGAAAACTTTTATAAGTGCTACATGTTTTCCAATACTTTTTCCAAACCGATAAACGAAAAGTTCTGGGAATATTGTTATAAAACTATCTGTCTGATACATCAACTGACAAGATATTTTAATAATTTGTAATAGCAAAAAGTAGCGTTCTTATAGAGATGGAGATGAAAGAAATCGTTCAATCTTTCTTTTGATCTCGATTTGTTTATACAAATGTATATCGTTCCAACTCTGTATAAGTAGCTGCATGTAGAACAGGAAACATCGAACATAAATTTCGCTGTTACAGGAAATACTATCTTTACAAACTTTTATCTATTAGGGGTATTTGTCTGCAAAATTGATGTTGTCGCGTAAAGTTGACAGTCGCGATCGCGGGCTCGTCGAGGGTTCCGTAAAAAACGAGAGCATCACTCGTTGTCTCTCGCATGCTTTGCCACGTCATTACACTATACCCAGAAATCCTAATGGGATGCGGACAGAGAAAGTTGCAGCTCACAGTTACCATGCCCATACACGTTGTAAAGACATGTTATTGGCGCGCGTGCCTATGCAACACCATAACACTAGATTGGAAAGTGTCTTTGTTCGCACTTCAATACACCACGCAGGAATTAGAGTAGTTAAGTACCCACTCGAATGTCATTACGTTACAGATAATACTATAATAGCTGTTCACGTCTAGGTACAAGTAGAACAGTACCAATAGTGTATTATCTATGAACAGTACGACAACTAATTGCTGCAAGTCATTATTGGTGGCCGTGTGCCCTCAATTGTAAATAATAAAATATTCTGTTCCTCTAACAGTCAGCTCATTTCTTGACTAATGGCCACGATTAGCCGCAAGCGGGTTGTTTCCTTCTACAATAAATATTCTGTTTCGTTTGTTCCAAAGTTTTAACGGATAATAATGAAGTGGCCGTGCGTGTGTGATGGTGAACGCTAACTGGACCACTTACTGTGCGAGCACTAGCAAGTTAGTAAGCAGGTAGGTAGGTACTTGTCGGGGTGCAGATGACCGATAGTAAAAGGCGAATAAGCTTGATAATATGAACTTATAATTTAGGCAAAATAACAATTGTATAAGCGGGCGAACAAAGCAGAAATGAGTATCAGTCCCATCAAGACACCAACATTTATACTCCTCAAGTAAACAAACCTCGTCAACGTCGTCGTGAACGGCCTCCGTGTGTGCGTCGACATCCGAGACAAAGGAATCGCGGGCGCCGGTCGTCCGAGTGTGCGCCTCGCTACGCACACCTAGTTGAGATCCTTACCACAGAGGCGGGGCTTAAAGGTGGCGTGATTTTTGGTGCTGCGTTCTAGTGTGCGAGTTGACTTGCCTACTCGCCACACCACTCCCCTGGTGAGTCGTAGCCTGGCTACGAACGATAGTAGTCAGGGAATCTGACTGTGCGCCCGCTCCTCGTCTTCTTGACAATGACCTGGTCTTCTGGAGGTTGCTGCTGTGACGTCATAGCAGGTTGTTCATTGGCTAAGTACGCTGGCTTTAGCCGGTCAAGTGTGACTTTTTGCCTTTTTCCCTTCACTTCGAGGTCGAAGGTCTTCTGGTCTCGTTGCAGGACCTTGTATGGTCCTAAATATGGAGCTTCTAGTGACCTTCGTGCTGGACCTTGCCGCAAGAAAACATGAGTAGCTGTGGTCAGGTCCTTGGGCACATAGAACGGTCGAGTGGAACTAGTGTGCCAGGAAGTAGGTTGTGGTGTTAGCCTACTCATGTGTGAGCGGAGTCTGCTGATCAGGCTGGTCACGTCGACTGTCTCCTCTGGAGTGGAGGCGAAGAACTGTCCTGGCAGACGGAGTGGTTCACCGTACACCAGCTCTGCCGCGGACGCTTGTAGGTCTTCCTTGTAAGCGCTGCGTATGCCCAGAAGAACCCACGGCAACACCTCGGTCCAGTTCGACTTGGCGTGACAGGTGATGGCGGCTTTCAGCTGGCGGTGTAGCCTTTCCACCAGGCCATTTGCTGCGGGATGGTAAGCTGTGGTTAGGTGATGTGATGCCCCGATTAGAGCAGCGAGTTCCTTGAAGGTGCGGGACTCGAATTGCCTGCCCCGATCGGTAGTGATGTGCTCGGGGCTGCCGAACCGCGCGATCCACCCTGACGTTAAGGCGGCTGCGCAGGTCTCCGCTGTGATGTCCTGCAGTGGGTATGCCTCAGGCCAACGCGTCACGCGGTCGACTATAGTGAGGCAGTACCTGTAGCCAGAACATAATGGTAAAGGACCAACTAAGTCAATGTGAATGTGGCGGAACCGAGCTGAAGGCGTCTGAAAAGCTGTCAAAGGTGCTGACGTATGTCTGGCCACTTTGCTTCGTTGGCATGCTTCACATTCCTTGGCCCATTGTCGACAGTCCCTTCTTATACCGGGCCATACATACCTTTCGGTTACTAAGCGGACTGTTGCCTTACCACCAGGGTGACTCAGACCGTGAAGGGTATTGAAGGCATGCTTGCGAAACCGTTTGGTGAGAAATGGGCGTGTCCCCGATGCAATGTCGCAGTATACTTCAAGTCCTGCTTCAGGCAGTCTGATTTTCTTGAGCTTCAGGCTGGAGCCGTTATCTATGAGGGCTTGGAGTTCCGCATCGGTTTCCTGTTCTCTTGCCAGGGACTGGTAATCTATGGGCAAATCGATTTCGTTTATTCGTGATAATGCATCGGCTACCACGTTGTCCTTGCCGGCCACGAACTTTATATCTGTTGTGTACTGGCTGATGAGATCCAGATATCTGAACTGACGTGGGGAACAGTTTTGCCGGGGTTTGCTGAATGCAAATGTGAGTGGTTTGTGATCGGTCAAAACTACGAATGTTCTTGCTTCTACCATGTACTTGAAATATCGTATGGCCTCGTATATTGCTAGAAGTTCGCGGTCATATGGGCTGTACTTTGTCTGGGCAGGGCTTAGTTTCCTGGAGAAGAATGCCAAGGGCTGCCATTCTTTACCCTGCTTTTGCTGTAATACAGCGCCGATTGCCGTATCTGAGGCGTCTGTCTGAACTGCGAGTTCTGCCGTTGGGTCTGGATGAACTAGCAGTGTAGCCTCTGATAAACTTTGCTTACATCTATTGAAAGCCTCTAGGTGCTCTGGTGTCATTTCAATGTGTTGCGATCCTTTAATTTTGGGTCCTGTTAATAATTTGTTTAAAGGCGCCTGCATAGAAGCTGCTGCTGGTAGGAATTTCCGGTAGAAGTTTATCATTCCAAGAAATCTTCTAAGGTCCTTGATGTTTTTCGGGACTGGGTAGTCCTGGATAGCCTGGACTTTTGTATTTAGAGGCTTGATTCCTGCTGCTGAAACCTCGTGGCCCAGGAAACTCACTTTTGCTTGTCCGAACGTGCATTTGCTTGTGTTAATCAGCACCCCATATTCTGTCAGCCTCTCGAAGAGTTTTCTGAGGTGCCGTTGATGCTGGTCGATGCTGCTACTGGAGATCAAAATGTCATCAAGGTAGGTATAACAGAAGTCTAGACCTCGGAGCACCTCGTCCATAAACCGTTGAAACGTTTGTGCAGCGTTGCGTAGTCCGAACGTCATGAACGGAAATTCGAACAACCCAAAGGGTGTCGTTATGGCTGTCTTGGGAATGTCTTCTTCTGTGACTGGTATTTGGTTGTAGGCCTTAACCAAATCAACAGTGGAGTAGATTGTGCTCCCCACCAGCTGATGCACGAAGTCCTGCACGTGTCGTACTGGATAACGGTCTGGAATCGTGCGTGCGTTCAAAGATCTGTAGTCTCCGCATGGCCTCCAGCCGTCGTTCTTCTTGCGTGCTAGATGAAGCGGCGACGACCAAGCGCTCTCGGATCTGCGCGCTGTTCCCTGCTGCAGCATTTCCTCGAACTCCTGTTTGGCTATTTTCAGCCGCTCAGGGTCAAGGCGGCGAGGGCGACCGTATACGGGTGGGCCTGGCGTAGTGCGTATGTGGTGCACCGTGCTGTGCTTTGTGATTCCAGGTCTACCAGCTGGGCGTGTGAGATCTGGATATTCTCTCAGCAGCTGTTGGTAGTCTGTGCCTTCCGTGGTTGTGCGGACTGACGAAATGGCCTCGGTTGCCTTTTGATTTGTCGCTGCCACCGTCAGTGCAGTGATGTTGTCGATTAACCGTTGGTTGCGGCAGTCAACGAGTAGGTTGTAGTAGCTTAAGAAGTCGATGCCGATGATTGGCTTTGAGACGTCAGCTACTATGAACTGCCATGTGAAAGCTCGACGAAGACCCAGGTCCAAAGTGAGTGGTTGATAACCGTAGGTAGCTATTATTGTTCCGTTTGCTGCGAACAATTCGTATTTGGTCTTGCAGCGTGGCTCCCGAACAGCGGATCGCGGGAATACACACAGGTCTGAACCCGTATCTACAAGATATTGTATCTTCGTCTTGCAATCCGTGATGAACAGGCGGCTCGTTACAGCTAGGCAGTCTTGTGCCGCCACTAATGGCTGCCTTGGGAGTTTACCGGCTGCTTGCTGTGCTTGCATGGCGGCGTACATTTCTGCGCCCTGTCACCAAACCGGTAATGATACCAGCACAGCGGGTGATCTCGGGGTCTGGAACTGGAACGGGAGCAAGAACGATGTGGTGAACCATGCCTTGATCTTCGTGACTGCGACCGACGATGACTGCGTAGCTCCATGCTCATGGTTTCCAGCTTACGGCTTAACTCGGCAACGGTTTTAGCCAGCGCGTTCACAGCAGTATTTTGCAGATCAGTCGTTACTGGCGGGCGAGTACTGGTACTTGCTACTTGCCCGGTTACTGGAACGATGTCATTTATGCGATCCGCTAATTCGGCCAGGTCTTCCAGGGTCATGGCAGTCTGCGACGCGACAATGGTTTGTAGGTTGGTGGGAAGCCGACTTGACCAGATTGTTCTGATGAATTCTGCTGGGACCGTCGGTCCTGCCAAATGTTGTAAATGGCGCAGGAACTGTGATGGTTTTCTGTCGCCGAGTTCTTCGTGCATCATCAACTGCTTTATTTTCCGCTCTTGTGATGCAGAAAGCCTTTTAATTAATTCTGCCTTCAGCTTCTCGTATTTCCCCGTTGCTGGTGGAGTAACGACCAGGTCTCTAACCTCCGCAGTATGTTGTGGTTCCAGCTGTGACAGAACGAAGTAGAACTTGGTTGTGTCCTGGGTCATGTTTGTCAACGCGAACTGTCCTTCTAACTGGGCGAACCATAGTATCGGGTCGTCATGGTTGAACGACGGCGTCCTTACTCCAACTCGACATGCTTCCTGGAATACGACATTCTCTTTGCTTGGCTCCATCTTCTCCTCTTGACAACGGAATCGGGGTCACCAATGAAGTGGCCGTGCGTGTGTGATGGTGAACGCTAACTGGACCACTTACTGTGCGAGCACTAGCAAGTTGGTAAGCAGGTAGGTAGGTACTTGTCGGGGTGCAGATGACCGATAGTAAAAGGCGAATAAGCTTGATAATATGAACTTATAATTTAGGCAAAATAACAATTG
The DNA here is from genome assembly GCA_963576755.1 of Noctua janthina. NCBI lineage: Eukaryota > Metazoa > Arthropoda > Insecta > Lepidoptera > Noctuidae > Noctua > Noctua janthina. Next base: position 8,524,688 of record OY755058.1, read on the forward strand.
TATAAGCGGGCGAACAAAGCAGAAATGAGTATCAGTCCCATCAAGACACCAACATTTATACTCCTCAAGTAAACAAACCTCGTCAACGTCGTCGTGAACGGCCTCCGTGTGTGCGTCGACATCCGAGACAAAGGAATCGCGGGCGCCGGTCGTCCGAGTGTGCGCCTCGCTACGCACACCTAGTTGAGATCCTTACCACAGAGGCGGGGCTTAAAGGTGGCGTGATTTTTGGTGCTGCGTTCTAGTGTGCGAGTTGACTTGCCTACTCGCCACAATAATGTTCGGTTTCCTTCGAAAAGCTCTTCGTTCAGAAATAAATTAAGTTACTTGAGCGCTCTGAAGTTGATTGTGAAATATTTATTGATAAAGGATAACTGCCAGTAAACGGAGAACAGAATATTGGCATTAGGCAAATGTGGCCATAAAATGCTTAGTGGATAAAATATACATTAGGTACGGTTTAACAAGGCTATCTGTTATGGTAGGTACATATACGAACGGGAACTCATAACAGTTTTTCCTCACATTTGTTTGGAGTTTTCCTCGCACGACGAGATGCAAATTAGTTAATTAATTAATTCAATTACCTATTAGTCTTTTTATGAAAAAAAGGTCATTCATAAAATGTATTATAAACTGCAGGTAAACTAGTATTTGTAATAAATATCTACGTGCAGAGTAGGTTTTTGCGTATAGAAGTAGAATCTATCTCAAATGTTAACATGCAACCTCTCTAAGTTCTCTGATCTCCAAGCTAGCAAATAAACAAATGAATTCGTATTGTTTTAGGTGCACTGTTTAAATCTGGCACAATACTTGTTTACTAAAGCATTACCAAGGTGTTGCAATGCGACAGCTAAAACGCTCAACAATCTGTTTCCATTGTTGAGTCCTTAGCATGAGGGGTTAAAACGCATTTGGCTTTTAGTTCGCAACAACACAAGTCACTTTAGAATTTACTGACCGGACAAAATTAAAAAGTAAATAACCTCCTCGTTTTGAAGTTGGTTAATTAATAAAGCCTTTTTAATGAAATTGTGGCGACGCGCGGACGACGACGTTGAACATTTTAAAGTTGCGTCGTTAAGTTTTTACAACTGCAACAGGACCCTTATGATAAAACTTATTTTTACGAGCCGCAAGAAGTCTTCGTCTGAAACTTTTTGAGCTCGTAAAACAGACCGAAATTAATATTTATTTTAAATACTGTGCAGTATTCTTGTTCTTCCTTATGTCTACAACATGTACCAATGAGAAATGTGTGTGACATTTTTTAACCCTGTACGTTAAAAAAATCAAAACTGCCAAATGAATGAAACGGCTCATATTTGTCTCAATTACAATGTCGATCCCATGGAGAGGCCACACCCTTAAATATTACCACGCACATCTATAACAGCCTATTCACATTCTTTGGGTAACAACCTATTGACACCAAGTGATTGCGTCGTACAGGTGGCGGCGTTGTGGGCAGCCAACGTGTCGGCGTTCATCGGACCGCAAGAGACGTGCGTCCACGAGGGCCGCATGGCCGCAGCTTTTAATCTTCCCATGGTTAGCTACGTAAGTACCCTTCCCTTGCAGTTACTAAAGCTGCGTTTACACAACGGCCCTTTAACATAAGAGAAGACAGTAGGTAGTAGAAACAGGTGTGTTTTTTTTTACTTCGTGGGTATACACTATTGCTTGTTAAACGAGGGACATACTATTAAGAAGTGTGTCGCTAGGGTGTTCGTAATTACCCCACTCTCCCCTAGTACTCAAGAATGCTGTTCCCTACTTTTGTCGAGTTATGCGAACATATTTAGGTAAAAGATGTTCATTTTCATGAGTAGGTACTATATACACCCCCCTCTTTTAATCAGTCATAGTGTTTATCTGCAAAACACACCAACTCCTACTACTGTCACAAGATGCTGTAGCAACAGCATTGTATACATTGGTCCTACCGACTCCTAACTCTAGCATTCTGTGAATTTCTGTGGCAGACATTGACATGGCATGAAAGGAGGTGTTCTATTTTCAAACGCTAATGTTGTTAACCATCCATTACGATGGCTCATGCATGCTCCATCAGTGTTTGCCCAACTTGATCGATCAACTGTCAAAATGCAATTTAGCTTTTATCGATTCATGTATTCACACACTTTACCTGAATCACTATAATACTAGGTTATCGTGTTCAAAAGGTTTTAAGTGGTTCCAGAGGTATGAATTAATGCTGCCAGTACTTACTTAAACCAACAAACGGCCGATAAGAGAAACAGCTGAAATGGCTTAAAAGAGATAGTATAATGAGTCACTAATACAAATGCCAAAAGTGAAAAATCCACTTTAAATATACAAAACATAAATATTATGGGGCCGCCATATAGGAACGACACCCAGCTGCGGTTCACAATGAAACTTGACATCTTCAATAGGCAGACTGCCAAGAGATTCCGAGTTAATTGGAAAAAGAACAATATACGTTATTGATGTCGAGTTGAAGGCAACAAAACTGCAAATGCAGTCAATGTCTTATGTTAATGTAATCACATTAACCATCGAGGGACTTACAAACTTTACGGAATCGAAAGATTGTGTACGGTAGACTACACTTCGTATTTGGCGGGAGCAGTAAAGCTGGGTTGTCACATGACGATTAACACTCGTTTTAATTGCTGGTAAACATACATACCGTTTGTAATTTGGGTACTTATTCGTAGTCCATTTAAGCATTATCGGATGGTCTTTAATTGTTGTTATTCATATTTTATAAATACTTGCTTACATAAGGCATTTATCATACTCCGAATCCAGAAATGGTTGCTGAGGGTTATTTGCGCCGTTTTTTTAACCCTTCCAGCAAAAAAATCATGTAGGGTAAATCTTTTTAGGGGTTTCTTTAATAATCTTGATGAATTGTAGTAGAACCTTTTTTTTAAACGAGATTTTTCGCTGTTGTTTGTCCCACAGTACTGCCGCGATGTTGCCAGCTCAAACAAGCGGGTGTACTCCACGTTCGTGCGCACCAGGCCCTCGGACATCGACATCTCCCGCTCCGTGGTCGCCGTGCTCACGCATTTCAATTTCATGCATGTAAACATTATAACAATATATTTCACTTAGCTCATTTATTTATCTTAAATATTCTTTGCATAGAACTTTTATTAAAAAATTACAAAAAAACACTATAGTTTTGTCAAATATTCTGTAATATCTTCCTTGTTCTTCTAATGTAACAATTTTGTCTCTTTTGTTATTATTCTGTAAAATTAGCACAACGTATTAACATTTAATTCTGTTCCCTCAAATCCCTAACTGATCTCCTTTGATGAACACAATCCATTAAAAGATTTAAGTCACCGTAAAATTGAATCGTTCCTTTATGTATTAACGCTTGGTAAAAGGCAGAATAAATCCACAGTAGAATACTCTGAAAACTCAAACTAATTCATCTTTCATTCCGCAGGTAGCTATGGTGTACCTAAAGGCGCCCAACCACGACTTTTCACGTTTAGCGCTCGCAATAATAGCGGCCGCGAGGGAAAAACAAATAGCAGTCCGTACTGTGCAAGTGTACAGACAGCCTTATTACTACGAGAACAGACGGGAAAACTTCACTCGTAACCCGTTCCTGGACATAGTTCGCGAAACGTACAAAGATACGAGAAGTACGTGACAACTTATAATTGAGACAACATTGAGAATCAACTCGCTGAAAATTTTCCAAGTAAAATATTGTATTTTTTTGCAGTATACGTCTCCGTTGGATATTATCACGATCACATTGGATTAATGTTGGCTTTGGACGCTATGCAGCTGTTGGATTCGGGTAAGTGAAATTTATACACGGCGCTCTTTCAGCTACATAGCTTGGTAATATTTTCAGAGAAGACTAATTAGGTACACTCGTAATAGAAAAACGAATAAAAAGAGCAGACCTACCTGACAATATAAGTTAACCACATCAAAATTGCTCTGAATGAATAAAACGCACGAAAAAAGGTAATAAAAAAAAACGAATATTCACGAAATTAGGTATATTTCTGAAGCATCTGTTTTCCTATCTCATCAAACCTACATTTTTACTATTAGCATCAATCTTGCTCTTCTTTTCCTTACGTGAATAAAACATTTTCATCACAAAAGAACACGGGATTCATAACATTCTATTTATCGGCGTCGGCATCAAAAAGAAAAAACTTCCCTGATTACTGAAATAATATGAAAATATTTACCGAAGCTAGGGCAATATCAATAACCTTATCCTAAACTGAAACTTAGAGAAACTTTCAATATTATTTTACCTTTTGGGAAAAGGGAAATTTTGTAGAAAAATCTAATTCTAATCTATCAATCAACTCCATTTGACATCTCAGCCCGCCCGTCTAACAGGCGTAGCATGACCATGTTTTGTCAATCTTTCCGTCGACAAAACCAGTTACTACGGTGGTCATGCTAGGCGTGCAGCCCCCGTAGCATGACCACCGTAGACAAGGATTTCCTTGACGGAAGAATCGACAAAATGACAGATAGTGCAAAGAAATCTGTCATTGTGTCGACACAATCTGTCATTTTGTCGATTCTCCCGTCAAAGAAATCCTTGCTACTGTGGTCATGCTACGGGGGCTGGTTATGCAATTAAGATCCGCAACATAGAAACCGTGTGGTTTCCTATCTAAAGTTATGAAAAAAGTAAGAATAGAATTTTTTTCTTCCAGTTGTTAAAATCTTTTTGTACATTATACAAAGCACCCTATTAGCGTTGTAGAGCGATATATCAAAGAGTTTCTGTGCAAGTGAAAAGCTTAACTACGTGCGTGATTTCCATAAGCCCGCATGTGATATATTTGTCTAGATCTTCTCTTTGTTAGCGTGACACCAACGCCCCATTATTCGACGGGAAAAGCCTTTACCCGCTTTATTCATCGTCACTTTTCATGGTACATTAGGAATGAATATAAATACTTGCATAATAATCTAACCAAAGCTTTTATGTAGATTCGCGTTAGTGAAACAAAACTCGCAATCACGATTCAAATCTGTTTCTTTGAATATTGAAAATGAAGCTCGTTGAAAGCTTGAAAAAGCTTAATCTGCCACCGGGTATCAGTTGGAGAGCTTTTATTGAAGGAAAATGGTTTTTCACCATTTATTTTCCAGAATATCTATTATCCAGAAACACCGGAACCTATACAAACGTAAAAATGTTCACTCAAACGAAAATATCAACACATGCCTAAAAAATATTCTCGACCGTGTATCAGAGCTATTTTAAGGTTTTCCTCAAACACATAACACGAAAATAGAAAAGAGGAGCAGTCATGTTTGTGACAGATAACTAATAAACCAGTCTATTTATTTATTAGTAGAATACATTTAATGACAAGTTTTTCTATGCGTCTGAAAGATTAATGCGAAAAGACGAGACAGACGAAGGAAAAGAGAATTTTCTTTTAGGGATGATTGCTAAGATCAGATTATAGGAAAGTAATAAGCTTAAAGATCTTAGTGAACTATTGAATCGTTATTGGAGGAAGCATTGCAGGTCGTCGAAGCGAGCACTATTTGCCTCGCGAGGGCACATCGATCACGTGACCAGCAAATAGTGTAGCTCTACACAACGCTGCTATTCAATTTACACCCGCTTTTCACTATTATGTGAGGATAATATATTATGGATGTATCAACAGTAACAAAACCAATAACGCTATATTTTTCAAACTCATCTTATTCACTGTTTATGGATCATGGCATCCTAATCATTATTCAGTGACACGTATAATAAGCCTTGGGAAGATAAACAATGGTTACAGCTCTTATCATCGGAACGCCAGATAAGTATTAAATCCATAAAACGTAACTATTATTGACAAGTTCTGGATATTTAAGAATCTCGGTTATTTATATGGCCGTTTTTCAGTTTTTAAAACTCAAACAACCGAAACGTGGAAATTTAATGATGTCATATTTTGTTTCGCGCGCAATTTGCACCACAGACATTAGTGTTAATACCCAAACATGGCGGATTTTCATGTGAAAGCACAAGCTCTGGCGAATAATATTTGCACAAACAGTTTTCGCGCGCATACCGGTCATTACAAGAATGAATGCAAAATGGATGATTAAATTTTAAATAGAAGCGTGTCGGATTTTATGAAACCTCGGTGTAAACACGAAATAAAGGAATACGCCTTTTGTCTTTAACTTTTACGTAAATCCAGATGAAGTTACAAAACAATAGCAGCACGAGATGGATGATTAAATTAGATATTAAACGTGTCTGGGACTGTTAAATTCCGACGTTGATGTAAAACAAAAGAATATGATTTTCGACTTTAATACTAAAGTTAACACGCGAAATTTGTTCAGTAATCTGAAATTGAGGGATTATCTAATCTTGTTTCATATTGTTCAACTTGTCAGGCCTCTCTTTTTAATATAAATGCTTCTCACATTTCGCGTATTTTCGCCCAAGAGATAGAGTAGCGTTTTTATTACCATGTAATTTATGCTGCCGAGGAAACTAACCAAATATGTGCAGTAAACTCCTTTGCCATCTTCTATAAAAAAGAATAAACCAATTCTTATCTTTCATAGGTGAATACGCAGCCATCGGCGTTGACGTCGACAAATACGAATCAGATGAAGCAATTCGGTACCTATCTGGACCTCTACGTAAGGAGCCAGGTCACCGAACACCAAAAGCGTTCCGGTCTTACATGGCAGTGGCTCCTTCACCCTCTCCATCATACCCAGTCTTCGCCAAAGAAGTGAACAAGAGGCTACAGATGCCGCCGTTCAATTTCACAAATCCTTTACTGGCTTTTGGGGGAGGCAAAGTGGTGAGTACCAAGTTTGTAAAAGTTTAACTGAGCTCCTAAAGTGTTCCAGAAATTTAGTTATTTAAAGGAAAATTAGACAATCGACTTAGTTTTGATGCTGGCGAAATTTGGGTGTTATTAACCCGTTTCCTCGCTAGATAAACTCATGAAGTTATGTGTGTGTTTATGTGATTATGTGGGGAGATGGAAATGTAGAATCTGTTGTTCCACGTCTGTATTAAGGTGCTGTAAAAACCAAGCCACTGTTTTTGTAGTTAAACCGAATCCAGAATTCACGGCTAATAAAAACATATAATGTAACAAAAGATATGAAGAAGAAAAGTCGTTAGTCGTGTTATTGTTTAACTTAAAGATTTAATTTACTGTTTCTTGGCAAGGGAAACACGCTGCTGTTCCTGACGTCGTTAACACAACTGTAGCATTAACATAATACACTGTCAAACTAATTAAACAGGACGTTAACACACTACGTTAATTAAACCTGCATCTGACACATTGGCACATATATGTATACATACAATACAGGGTCCTATAGTCAAATGAACATAGTAGTGACTACATTAGAGCAAATTATGCGTCGCGTCCGTTTTGCCCTTTCGTAATTAAATCTGCATCCTCAAAGTAATTCAAAGGCAAAGAATGAGCTCGTCCCCGCAGGAGGGACGTTTTAATCTAATGAATGAAGTCTACGTAAAGTCCGACTTACACACTGTTGCGTGTTGCTCTTTCATTCACATTTTTGCATTGTGTTTTCATTTGTTTTGTAAGTTAAGGACAAATACATAACAACGACGAACAGCAGTCCGTTTACGTGATAGCTATAAATCTTCTACTGGATCAACAACCGTTCTGAAGTGTAATTGGTTTGACCATGTTCGAGAAAATTATTGGCTTGTATTGGCTAGGATTACCTTGTAATAAAAGATATAAAATATGAGGAAGACAAACAATGTTTGTGTAAATAAGGAAGTAAATTGGTAGATTAACACCTCTAGCTTAATTCGTATTTGGATAAAGGGACCCGGAAATTTAACACTCCTACACATAAAATAGTATAGAAGGCACTTTACCTGAACACCGGACCCTCCCGGTTATCTGACCCTCTAAATGAGTTTTCGTTATATCACTGCCTTTTTGACCGCCTATTCGACCCCTAAATGAATTCTCCTAAAGTTGACACCAAGCTTAATAGCTTCCCCGGATTACCGCATGTGAAAAAAGGTCGCTTTTGGTTCATTAAATTTGATTTAAATAAAAGAAGTTTTAACTTAATTACAAGGCTTAATAATACCTGAAACTTTGAGAATTTAAGGAACAGTCGGATAAGAATGACTTATTAATTCATCATGGTTTTTTCAATAGATTCCTGTGGAAGCAGCATGGCTACACGACTCCGTGTGGGTGTATGCGCGTGCACTTGCAGAAGCGCTCACTAGCGGTGAAGGACCGCGGGATGGCAGGGCCTTAGCAGCAAGAATGAGGAACACCACCTACCACAGCGTTATGGGGTAAGCAGACTTTGAATTTGAAAATTTACAGTTCTTTTAAAACCATACAGATCGATCTGATATGCAAATTTTGCTAGTAGAGCATAAAATACAATCGCATAATAAATACGATGTTGAGTTTGGCAATATTTTGTTAGAAAACTTTTACAGGTAACTTTCCAGTTATGAAAATGTTTTATCTAAGATCAAAACGACAATTTTTTCGCGCATTATTGTTGAAAATTAAGGTAATTTGCAACTCCAATCAAATATAAAACCGGTCGCTGAAAATCCGTCCAATTTCTCCTACCACAAAGTCAGATAACAAACTGACTTACCCTCTGGTTAGGTAACAGCGACGTGCTTCTTTTGTGAGGCACATCTTGCCGATTGTGGCTTAGGTAACAGAATTAGGAGCGATCGAGCGATATAGGCAACTGCTTAGATTGCCCAAATCTGGATCGGAAAACCGTACCTCTACATTGGTGATTCTATTGATAACGGTAGAGTATTCGCTACTAATTTCACGAGAAGTTGAGATCGTTCACGTTTATATAGAAAGACTAGCTTTTGCCCGCGACCTACGTCCGCGTGAAATCCTAATAAAATATACTACCTTATTTGAAACAGCTTTTGGTAACAATTTCCTGTGTTATTTTTCTGCACGAATTTCTTATCCTTTTTCTAAAATAAAACTAGCCTAAGTTACTCCATATAACATCAGCTATCTGCCAGTCAAAATCCCGTCAAAATCGGTCCAGCTGTTTCGGAGATTAGCGGAACAAATAGTCACTTCACTTTTTTTTTGCTCTAAATAGTTTCATATGCTTATAGTAAAAAGCTGTTATTTTGCCATTACAAACAGATACTTCAATTTTATGTGTAGATATAGGTTATTGAAAACTGTTGCATGTAAGCTGTGCTCAACGTGTCCTATTTTCCGGTGGAACTTTAAACCAAAACGCGTCACGTCAAAAGTTCGTGCCGCGCTACGTTTCACCTATTGCGTGTTTTCGTGTAGCGATAAAAGAGTTTTACACCATTGCCTCTTACAATAGGTTGACATTAAACGGCCAAAGCTCGGTTTAAGTTTTGTTTGTAAGACTTTTTTTAATTAGATCGAAACATTAGTTTCTAATCTTTACGGTTATTGTTAATTTCCATGCTGCAATGAAAAGTTAAGAAATGGTTTTAATTACTACTTTGGTTGACCTTTTTCCTAGGTTTGCTCTTTGCACCGTAGTCCATCTGTTGTGAAATAAAAAGCTATAGCCATTAGCCTTATAATAAAGGACTGTCATGACCAACGTGATAGGTTGAAAAAAACGTCGGCAAAACATTGTTCTGACGTTGGATTGGATGGAGTTATCAAAGTAACGATATTTCCTTTCGTTCAGGTATTGGGTGCACATGGACGAGCAGGGCGACGCGGAGGGCAACTACACCCTGTTGTCCGTCGACCCCTCACAACCACCCGGCCTCTACCCGCTTGCAGTCCTGCACAAGTCCCCACCGGTAATGTATCCTGTACTAAGCAATTCTCCCGAAGTCCCTTTACTTCAGACTGTCCATAAACTCCAAAAGTTTATAGCGTGTTTCATGTTATTTTTCTTAATTTCCTCTGTCTCTCTAAACTGGAGGTTATTATGAGATAGGAAAGATGGCCGGTGACATACAAAATCACAGAAACTTAAATGTACGACACGTTGTAAGAAAATGTTAAACTGCACGACTCATTTTGAACATGGCATAGTGGATCTTTAAGGCCATTACACTAACAGACAAATGATAAGTTGTGCCTATTCGTCACTTGTACGAACTAATGTAAGTTCGCCGATATTTTACAAAACAAAACTAGATTCCTGCAATGTCAATGGCCGTCCATAGATAAATACATCAACATAGTTGGACCGGTGTTTATTTCCGTTAACGTAAAAGTTTGTAACAAATTGCTGTGCAATAAGGCCAATTTTATAAATATTCGCATGAAATCACTTACATCTACATGTAAATAGATTCGTTATCAAATATCCGAAACACGTACGCACAACGATACTCGACGTGCCCCGAATAAACGGCATCTTTTAAACGTTTACGTCACATTTTGGCTTGGGAGATGCACTCTGGTGCCAACCGACGTATGGATTCAAATCTGAAGACGCTAAGGTCCTTTTAACTGGAACAATCTGTAATCCTATAAGCGTTTGAAATACTTATTTACGCACATGTAGGTAATTTATATTCGCAACCTATTTCCACACAATCCATTTGATCTACGAGGAATTTTACGCCAATTTGTTTAGTACAAAAAAAAATGTTGGTTCGTGGAAATCTTAAAAATATTTATTTTATGCAGGAAGTGCGATTTTTACGGGACATGAAGTGGCCAGGCGGACAGGTGCCCCTCTCCGAGCCGCCGTGTGGGTTCAGAGGAGAAAAATGCGTCAGTAAGTTTGAACCATCAACTTTTTTGTATATATAATAATGCTTTTACACGCCTCCATAGGACACCCGTCGTCGTACTTTCCCCTTAATGCACAACGTATGTTGGAAGCTAATAGAATCAGCAAGTGGGCTGGAGCACTCCATTACCAACGGCCGGCGGAACGGACGCGACCATTTTGTTTACTGGCGATCTAAAAAACTAATATGTACTGTTAGAGCTCGGGTCGGCATTAAGCGCAAGGTTTGTAAGCGACAGTAAGTGGGGTGGGTCGTAAAAGCGTCGTTACGAGTCGTACTGAGTCGTAGTGACAAGCAATGCGGAGCAGCGGCCATCGGGCGCACGCGACGCCCGCTGCGCCGACATCGCCGCCTAATGCTTGCTACATAAGTACATAGCTTCACACTACTTACTTACATTTTCTGGACCGTCATAGTTGCTACACGGAAATACTTTAAGGGAGTACATGTAGAGCCTTCTAAGCAAGTGTGAAACAAGGCTTTCAGGTAAAGCCGGAAGCACTTTAAGCTTGGGCCAACCAAGTTAATTGATGTGTCAACATGGTAAACTAACCTATTAAAATTCGTATTTGGGTTAATTCTACCAATTAAACATTAATAAACTACGGATACTTACTAAAATCTATAAATGTACCTATATTCCACGTGCTTTCTGAATTCAACTAAGTGAAATTGTGATATTTATGTTAGTTCATTTCGAGCATGCAGTCTAATAACAATTTGTCACGCTGTACAAATAGTTACTCTACCTATTTCAGGAACTTTGTTTGAAAGCTTTCTATTGGATATTTTAGTGGCGATTAAACCACCAGTGGCGAAGATTCCATACATCTCGATTCCTACCGGATTCCCTGAAAAATGGAACTCTATAGACAAATAATATAATCACATTAAAGATATGAACTCCGGCTTACCTCTCCAAAAATTAACCTCCTACCAAACGTTTAATTTTACTCTTCAACTCATCTCATGTTCCTGTGAAATCATTCGTTGATAATAGTATTTCCATCCATAAGTCATGAGAATTATAATTTCCGTTTTTCTGCTAAGAACTTTGCGTCCATTTCAATTTGCAAAGCTTTATTGACACAGAGCCTTTTCTTGAAAAGAAATTGAACGAAGGAAATGAGCCTCCATTCTATTAAGCGATAGTGGCTAGCCTGTAGCCTGGGGCGAGGGTAATAGTGGGTAGTGCCTTAATTTCTTTGTGCTTATGTCCCTTGAGAATGCGATGCGAAGGCTTTCTAACTGTATGAGGGAAATACGTTATTTTTCATTTAATTAAAATCCAGAATTGTTTTTTATATCTTGGGAATTTAATATTAAACCTAGGTAAATTAGTAGGTAAGATTGGAGAGTAGAGGGCTACAAAAGAAAAAATGTACTTCTATTCTTATTATTTATTGCACATATAGCTTATGTACAATGGCGAGCTACATCTAGCAATAATATAGTTAGTAACAATAAAATAGCTTATGTACAATGGCGAGCTACTTCTAGCAATAATATAGCTAGTAACAATAAAATAGCTTATGTACAATGGCGAGCTACTTCTAGCTGACTAGATAGTAGTAATTACCACCTAGTTTGAAAGATCATTTGAAGCAAAGGAGAAATACTTCCTTTGCTCGGAGATGTAGTAGCTCGGAGTGTTTCAAACTTAGGTTCTTTTTACTATGACCCAACGCGCTGAAAAGAATCCAGCGCTGTTCCTGAAACTAGCTATAAATTGAATAGAAACGTTTATTAAAAGCAATTAAAATTCTACAAAGCAAACTGTTTCCATCGTCAAATTGAATTTTGAACTTCATTATGACGTTAAATTCCGCTGTCGTTTCGCTAATTCATTAAACAAATAATGAACTCGAGTTAGGATTAAATGTATGTAGCTAAGATTAAAGTCGTGTCATTCACCTCAGCGTTGTTTTGAAGTGTACTCTATCTTTTAGTCAATCTGGTGATCTACGGACTACTTACGAGTAGTTTGGTAGGACCTGTCTGTCTTTAACGATATCATAAACTGAACCTTAACTCCAGCCTTCAAGTGCACTAACTAACTTGTCTAACAATGTAATGAAATTGAAGACTAATATGATCAGGCAAGAGTAAGAATATAACAACACGCCTGTAATCCCCGAGGGGTTCTCAGAGGAGTTCTTAATAGGACACCATCATTTTGCCGGTTACTTTTAAATTCCATGTAATAGGGGGCGAGCGAGCTTATTGCCATCAAACGGGCACAAATCCAAACTCCGTGGCTGCTACTGAGAAGTTCCTGAAGGTAAAACCCAATAACACTTTGCCCGACCTGCGAAATGAACCCAGTAACTCATGCTCAGCATTCGCACTTGCAACCACTATACCAACGAAGCAGTTACAGCAAGAACTTCAAGTAAAACCAATGCAATAAATTCATTCCTATTTTGATGGTTTCTTTGTACATAGGATGACTAGTTTCATAGGTATCGATAAAACCGCATGTCAACCTGTAGATATCTTGGGAGACGGAAGATCGAGAAATCAGGTGCAGATACCAATCGATGTTGGTGGACTGTAAGTTTCCTTTCTTTCAATCAGGTCACATCGGAGCATGGGCACTTGGAGCATCAGGAGGTACCCTAGCACTCCTCGCCCTAGCTGCCCTCGCCCTATACCGAGGCTGGCGCTATGAACAAGAGCTGGACTCACTACTCTGGAAGATTGACTTCCGCGAGTTACACCTACCTGAAGAAGAACAGCGAGCGAACAAACTGAGTAGGTAAACCGAACTTGTACATGTTGTTTGCATGCGCTAACGCTAATATTTGCTTCAAGTACTCTTGGCAAAACAGATTCGAGTGCAGGATACTGAATAAATATCCTAAGGAACATAGGATATGTATGCAATTATGCATTCATACTGTGGGTAAGTTTTTTTTGTAAATTGCTTTTGTATTCTTCCTGCTAGCAATAAATATACTCGCTATTATTTAATCTTAGCAGATGCCTTTTTATCTGTTTCATAGTCTGTTCAAAAAGAATATGTGTGGCTCCCTTCAAATTTATCTCCTTTGCCAACTGTACTACAAGCTGAACAAAGCGAAATAGATTTACTCACGTCTCCGGTCTCACGCTGTGTTCAATTGTTGATATAAAATATTTCAAACCAATGCTTTAGCGAACGGTTTGATACAGTTCATGCCAGTAGAAATAGATTTTATGAACATATTTTTAACTTTTCCATTTGGAACTTCAGGACTATTGGCGTGAGAAATAGAGTTCAAAATAGAAAAAATAAGTATTACTGCAATAAAATTTCTTTCGAGAGAAATTAATAACAAAAAACTAGAAGCTTGTATCGTGCTGAGTTGAACGCCAGTTTCTATAAAATCGTTTTCGCCTTTCGATACAGTAGAAGCGTAGAGCCCCACTGTCCCAATTTTTGTATCATAAATGTTTCCGGACGGAATCATTACTACCTGATCTAGTGGAAACAAAACATGTCGGGGAAAGAAAAGGAAAATGTTGGGCGAAAACTTGACAAAAGTATACTGAAGCGTGACCCGGAAAATTATACGAAATTCGCTATAGTGTTGATTTTTGGGTTCGTTCTAGTTTTATCAGTCTCATTTAGAGTCAAGACTGATCCCTTTGTCAGATTCACTTCTCCATCTGCAACAGTTTTTAGTCGTAAGCAAAAATTCATAACAAGTTGATCAGAGCTGAATTCTTCCAGCAAGATAGCAATGCGGGCGGGAACGTCACCTCATCTACCAATGCCGTGGGGGGCGAGAAGAACGGCGGAGGGAGCACGGGAGGGGTGCGATCCAGTCAGGTGTCCCTCAGTTCCAACCCTGACCTGGACTTCCGCTACTCCGCCATCTTCACCGAGGTAGCCTTTTACCGCGGGCGCTTGCTCTCCGTCAAACGAGTGAGGAGACACCACATCGATATCAACAGGGAAATCAAGAAGGAGCTAAAGATTGTAAGTTTTTATTTGAATCGTTATAGATACCTACTAAACAATAATCAGCCAGTACCATACGAATATCAAACAACATAACTTCACGCCTGTAATCCCAGAATGGTTAGGCAGAGGAGTACCTAAATAGTAGGTACAACCCACATTTCGCCAGTCATGTTTTAAATCCCATGTAATAGGGGGTCGAGCCTATGGCCATCAACCGGGCACAAATCCAGACTCCGTGGCTGCTAATGAGAAATTAAAACTAAAAAAATCGAATCGAATATTAAAATGCAAGTAATTTTACCGCTTACTTCGACTTTCGTACAACTCGTAAATCCAACTCAAAAAGAAAGATTTACCCAAGTTATAAATATCTTTGTAATTTACTTTGATATATCCTTACGGCATTACATGAGGATAGCTCAAAGCCTCCCCTCGGGCCGCAAAACAAACAAAACATTTCTCTTCCAAGCCCTGTATGATGGAGGCACCGACTGAGACAAATCGCTTTAATACATTCGGATTTACTGAACTGACGCCGCAGGTACATGTATGTATGTACCTAGTAGAATAGAAATAAATAGGTGGGTTTATCCAGCGATGTATGTTTAGCAATAATCATGTTTATGAACACCTTTCATCATAGAGCATTCGGTTTAGTAACATTGCTCTTATTATTAGTGTGTTTACCGCTGGTTTTATCTGGTATACGAGCAAATATTTTAGTTCTTATATTCGTTGGATAAATTATTATAAAAGTGAATCATTGTAAAAATTACTTGAAAGGGCTACTGGCTACCTTGGCCAGAAGCTTAGCGTTGAATACAACGTGGCAACGCCGCCAATCTCTTGGGGACATTACCTACCACTTGACTGTGTTGAGGAGGAGTTTTTTGACGCCATTTTTAGGGTTCCGTAGCCGAATGGCGAAAAACGGAACCCTTATAGATTCGTCCTAGCTCCTATCTGTCTGTCTGTCCGTTTGTAGGTCTCAGCCACTTTATTCCGAAACTAGTAGGGTTACATAGTTGAAACTTGGTAGATAAAGGTATTTTGTGAACCGCTTTAGGATTTTTATACAAAAGTAATATTAAATAAGCTGATACATGGAAATGAAACAAAAAAAAATATTATTGATATTCGTGCGGAGTGTCTATAGATAGGTCTTTAAAAAAGACATTAAGGTTCTTAAAACCATTTTTTCTCAATGTCAATCGTTTGAAAGATAGACACTTCCAAAGTGGTAAAATGTGTACCCCCCCCCCCCCTCTAATTTCTAAAGTAAGAAGAGGAAAATTCTGACAAATGTAGGATTGTGGAAAGTAAAAAAAACTTTCAACGACAATTGGTTTAATTAGATGTATGGTTTTTGAGATATGGGACTTTTTCATCAAACTGCAGCAGTAACTTTGTTTTTCATTAACATACTACGAAGAACAAATTTAGTTTTTCTGTTGAATGTAATACGACATATGAATGAGTCTTTAAAATATTTTTATTATATTGTTTGGTGCTACGGAACCCTGTGTGCGTGTGAGTACGACTCGCACTTGGCCGGTTTTTAGTGTATTGTTAAACAAGTTACTTTAGGTTAATTTAATTTATAAATGTATAAATTATGATATTAATTAACTGAATTAACAAGAATAGATTATTAAATTAATTTTATTTAACTTTTTGAAGAAATATGTTCCAAAGTCTTCAGAAAAACTAATTCTGCAAACAACGTAAAGCGTCTATAAAGAGCAATTTGTTCAGGTGTGGATAAATACATTCATAGTTCGCACTAACTTACACCTGTTTGTTCAGTTTCAGTTAAGAACCGACTTTATTTGAACGTCCAATTGCAAATACTGTAATAAAAATATTGGAACTGCTGAACTTACCTTGTAACATGTCGGTGCGACGACTTTAACCTTTAGCCATGTTTGAGTTCAATATGTGAAGAAATATGTATGTTATCCTCTGTATTTTGGAACGCGTGAGCCCCGCGGCTCAGAGCAACGATATTAGCTTTTCTAACAACATGAGAAATATCTATATCTAACATAGTATTTATTTATCTATTTACATTATAAATATATCTATTTACAGACTTCAAATAGAACTAAACTAAGGATAAAAATAAGATTAAAAGTAAGGAAAAATAAACATCTAAACAACGACGACAATAGGACACTTAGGCGTCAAAGTACTCCTCCGCATCGCTGTCATATGGAAACGATAAAATAAAATAAAATTTATCTATAGATATTTGTTACAACAATGTAGGGTTATATAGATACATATTTTATTAAGTGTCTCCAAATAAATAACTATGGCCACTAGGTAGTTTTGTATCAACTGGCTCTTATTTGGTGAAGAACTGAAGAATGGGAGGAGTAGCGGAACTCCTAACCGATAACGTTAATTTATTACTTGGAACACACCCCAATATCTCGCAATTTTAACAATTTATTTCATTGAGAGGTTAAAGGCAAGAACAACGCGTGAATGTAACTGAGGATAGCGGATTCAATCACTATAGTTACGATATAGACATATACTTTGGGGATATGTTGATGTGCAGGACAGCTTTACCTAGGTACACTATTTTGGAATCGTGCCCGCTTATTACAGCATAGCTGATTATCTGATTTGTGGGTAAATATATTACCAACGTCTACTACATTACGAAAGCTTTAAGACTCAGTTTACCACAGCCGATTTACAGTCAACAGCAAAACTAAATTTGTTTTTCATATTACCTATGTTAATGGAAAACAAAGTTACTGCTGCAGTATCGCGAGAAAGTCTCATATCTTAATTAAACCCATTTAACCAATTTTCATTGAAAGTTCTTTTTACGTTCTACATACCCAAATTTTCATCTTACTTTAAAATTTAGAAGGACACAATTTTTTACGGCTTTAGAAGAGAATATCTTTTCAACAATTGACTTAAGAAAAAAGTATGGAAAGAACCTTGGAAAACATTTTTTGAGACCTGTGGTTAGACACAGTTATATAAGTAGAATTTTTCAACCCTTAGTTACATGTATAGAGGACCACATATATATTTTTTATTCATAATATTTTATATCACTTTTTTGTGGCGGTTCATAGAAGTCACCTACTCTGTGGGTGGGGTGCCAACAATCTCGGAGTAAAATGGCTGTGACATACGGACGGACAGACGGGCACGGGCCGAATCTAAAAACAGCAGGATACTCCGCTTCTTTGATATTCTGTATCTGATCTACGCAATACTCGTACATGCAGCGGTATCTACGAGCTATTGTTTCTGCAGCTGTAATAAAATGTGTGTGTCGGCAGATGCGGGATTTGCAACACGATAACGTGAACGGGTTCGTTGGCGCGTGTATCGAGCCGCCGAATGTTTGCGCCCTATCAGAATACTGCACTAGAGGCAGCCTCAAGGTAAAATACTGCAATAAATAATAACACAAAGATTTCAATCTTTGGAAACATATCGTTCTTGTTATTGATTACTTTACATTCCACAGGATATTCTCGAAAATGAAGACATCAAGCTGGATAACATGTTCATCGCGTCTCTAGTTGGAGATATAATTAGAGTGAGTTACAATTAATCCATTTTTCCTTCACGTTCATTTCGCGATCGTAATGCAAGGTCGTATTCTAAGACAGAACAAACCGTAGCCATTCATGAGCTAATCCGAGTCTTATTTGACTTTAACCGTTCAAAATAACTTGCCATAAATAAGCAGATCCTATCACATGATTTTCTAGAACTGCCAATCTGATTAGTTTTAGCCTTAGGTTGTATCGAAACGTATCTTAAAAACTGGGACTTTCCCTAGGTTTCACTTTCTGCCTTCAGTTTTGCTTTGTGCTGTTATTCTAACCAAAGTTTCTCTTCCTAGGGCATGATTTTCATCCACGAATCACCGCTGCAGTACCACGGTGCACTGCGACCTTCAAACTGTTTAGTGGACGCTCGCTGGGTGGTTAAACTGGCAGACTTTGGACTAAAGGAGTTCCGAAAGGGGGAACTACCACCATCGGATTCTAATGCTTTGAGATCTCATATAGAAAGTAAGGACTAATTGCTACCACATCTTTAAAATGGCACAGTTTATAATCATCTCAACCTATTTAGTTTGCATTATCCATATATTATATGGCTTTCCCAAGATGTGTGAAACAACTGCGATTCTCCAATATTTATTTTGTGGTTCTTCAGCTTTAAACATTGCTCTGTTCTAAAATTAAGGAAATTTAACGCTTTGGCAATATAAGTATTGCCAAAGCGTTAAATTTCCTTAATTTTAGCCAACTGTCGATAAAGTCCTATAACTTTCACAGGTCTAGCTTATTTATCGCCGGAGTTGCTCCGCTCAGCGGGCTGGGGCAAGGAGACCACGAACATGACAGTAGAGTTACACGACGGCTCCCCACAATCTGACGTGTACGCGTTTTCACTGGTGCTGTACGAGTTACACACAAGACGAGGTCCCTTCGGAGGCGACGCCCTTCCAGTGCCCTCTTTACTGCACAGGATAGCATCACCCGACATTGCGCCATACAGGTAGGTATGTGTCTGAGCAGGCAACGTGGCCTAAGGTCGACTAACCCAACACAAAAAAGGCCTGCTCAACTGGACTAATAACAGTACATGGTCTGCTCGCCAGACAAAACACTTGACATAACCAAAAGTACATTATTTTTCTAGACACTAATCTAATTTTATGATTTCAAAAAGATAGTGTAATCTTAAATAATAAGTAAATCGTAGTATTTCTGAATTCCAGACCTCCTTTGGACCCACTGACTGGTAGTTTTGACTGTGTACGAGAATGTTGCACTGAGTGTTGGACAGATGACCCAACATCTCGACCAGACTTCAAAGCTATCCGCACTCGGTTACGACCTCTACGGAAGGGCATGTAAGTACTTAGTATTACAGAATGTGATTGTAAACAAGTGGACTCACGAGTAATTACTCAAAATTATTCAATTTGTTTTTCAGGAAACCAAACATTTTCGATAACATGATAGCAATGATGGAGAAATACGCGAACAATCTCGAGGCTTTAGTGGATGAAAGGACAGATCAATTACAGGAGGAGAAAAAAAAGACTGGTATAAATTCAAAGACCTGACATTGTTTTTGAAACGTAAATGCATTACAATATAATCCAATGTCCTTAAAATTGATTTTCAGAGGCTTTATTAGAAGAAATGCTGCCAGCACCCGTCGCCGAGCAATTGAAGCGAGGGCGACGAGTTATGCCAGAGAGCTATGATTCCGTGACTATTTACTTTAGTGATATTGTTGGCTTCACAGCCATGTCTGCAGAGAGCACACCGCTACAGGTAACACCTACTTGGCATGATAAAACCTACTTCTGAATTAATTCGGATCAGATCTATTGGTCATACTGAACCAATTTTGTGGACTTTTGAGCCTTCTAATTTACGTTTCTTCAATTTCACCTCGTGTTTTTTTGTTTCGCCAGGTGGTAGATTTTTTGAACGATCTTTACACATGCTTCGATTCAATATTAGAAAATTTCGACGTGTATAAAGTGGAAACTATAGGTGATGCTTATATGGTGGTAAGTATTAATTGAGCAGCAGTTCTTTTTTCATCCTTGGAATTTTTAGTATCAAGATTAATATAGTTCTTACTTATTCTCAGGTATCAGGCCTACCCATTCGGAACGGTATACTTCACGCTGGAGAGGTAGCATCAATGGCCCTAGCACTATTGTCAGCCACACGAGCCTTTCGATTGCGGCATCGGCCTGACCATCGACTTATGCTTCGCGTTGGATTACATTCAGGTACCTACATAAGATATTATTGCGTGGTGGCCCTCTCCCTATCATAGATGTGCTGTGTGTGATCAGCTGGGCCCCAACAGTGGAAGTTTTATAGGTTGATTATCTTGTACTATCGTTGATGTGTCAGGAAATTAGTTTTATTGTATCAATTTGCCTGTTCACCGCCATCTTTCGCCATCATCTGGCGTTTTCAGGTCCAGTTTGTGCAGGCGTAGTTGGACTAAAGATGCCCAGATATTGCCTGTTTGGAGACACAGTCAATACTGCCAGTCGTTTCGAATCGACAGGAGCGCGTAAGTACCTCTTTCACCAGAGTTCGAATATGGTATTTACTAGGCATAAAGTCAACATTACCTACTTAATATTCAATACATTATTTCAGCCCTGAAAATCCACTGTAGCCAAACGTGCAAGACCCTGCTGGACCAACTAGGCGGGTACATTCTTGAGGAGCGAGGCATAGTGTCGATGAAGGGCAAGAGGGACCAGGTGACATATTGGCTGAAGGGTGAAGAGCCCACCGCGGCTGCAGCAAGGGCGCGGCGACGCGCTGCGAGGGACAACGTGCAGCCGCCCGGCAGCACAGACAAGCGAGGACAACGTAGCTCGCTCAAGACTAAAAACTGGAAGAATACAGTCGGTGGACTACATAGGTAATGTTGGACTTTATCTTTTGAACTATAGAGTCTAAAATCGCTCGTCTTTTAAGTAAAGACATAAGAACCTAACTGAATAACATTTCTAACTAGTGTATAATAAACTCTTCATTTTACAGATGTTGCAGTTTAGAATCTCCTAAAAAGTTGCGTTTCGCTTCTGGGAATCATTTAGAATCGCACACAGACGGTGTTTTACATCACCGCAGCGATGAGTATCTCATGGAGGTAAGTATTCTCTTGCCATTTTGAAGGTCTTGATAGCCGGTTATGAAGCAAAAAATTATATGTATTTTGTGTTTTAGGTGGTCGGCGAGGGAAGACTAGCTCCAGCGCAACGATGCGATCTTTTAGAAGCACCCAGCCTCCGGCAAGAATACACGAGCGTGTCGTGTCCCATCATAGAGCACACGGAATGTGTCCACACACCCTCTGCCCCCACCGCCGACACGCCCCTACTGCTGCAGGACAGCTCGCTGGGCGACACCAAGCAGTGCGACATCAAGCAGTGCGA
Organism: Noctua janthina; assembly: GCA_963576755.1. Classification (NCBI taxonomy): domain Eukaryota; kingdom Metazoa; phylum Arthropoda; class Insecta; order Lepidoptera; family Noctuidae; genus Noctua; species Noctua janthina. The sequence goes on from OY755058.1 coordinate 8,546,393, forward strand.
TATAAAGCAGTGCGATATAAAGCTGGTGATTAACGGCTGCTCGTACAACGAGCGCGACGGCGCCGGCATCCCACTGCTCGCGGACGCGTAATGCATGCATTTGTACTTACGATGTGATCCTAGTCAATAGTAGCGACATGCATCTCTAGCTACTGCGACATTTCAAGCATAGCTCGATCTGAGTCGCAGCAGCTTATATGTGCGAGAATGGTCGTCTCGTGAGCGACGAGGAGTTCTACCTTAAGGTTGGAGGCGAACGTTCTCATGAATCAGTCAAAGTCCTCACGATATTACCGCACCTCTCGCTTCTCGAATGACACTTAATGTAATTGTGATCTACGTCAGTATTATTAAGAGACCTTGTTCAATAGAAATTATTTAATAACATTAAACTTATTTCACAATTGACGGTAACATCGTTTTACTTACACATATTATTTACAACATCTCATATAATATACATATAATGTAACATAGTGCGTGCAGCTGCTCAGACGGCGGACTCGGTGTCGAGGAGCGGCGGGGCCCGACGCAGCTCGGCGCCCGGCTCGCGGCCCGAGAAGATGCCGAGCAGCCACGACGGGATGGCGAAGCGCGGCGCCTTGCGCGGGCCCGCCTTGCCCTCGGCCACGTTCTCCAGCGAGCGCCAGCGCTTGTAGAACTCGATGTAGCTGGCCTCGGGCGCCTTCCGCCGCGCGCGCTCCTGCTTGCTGGACAGGCTGGTCTTGCGCAGCAGCGGGCTGTCCTCGTCGCGCGGCGCCTCGTCCGTCACGATGCCGATGATGGTGCCGTTGAACACGGGGTCGCCGCACACCGTGGCCACGCCCACGTCGTGCTCCAGCGAGCGCGCCGTTTGCTGGCGGCGCATGCGCACGTCGCGCGCCGGCAGCAGGTCCAGCGACTGCGCGCGCAGGCCCCAGCGCGCGGGCGGCTCGTCGGGCGAGCCCGAGCACGCCGTGGACGACGCGATGGAGCTGAGCGCGTGCCTGCACGCAAGATGCACATTACTGACTGCTGCGCCGGTCGCCGCCGGCCAGCAGCCTGAGGCGCGGGTGGGGCGGGAGGGGCGGGTAGGGCGCGTACCTGGGCCGGGGCGCGGGCTGCGGGCGGCGCTGCGACGACGGCGACGAGCACAGCGGCGCGGGCAGCGAGCAGCGCGACCCGCGCATGACGTCACCGTCGCGGGTGCCGCTCGACATGCGCTGCCGGATTGTGCTGCCACCGCCACCACCTGCACGAACCAATACAATATTATTTGAACTGCAATTAATTCAACGTGATTTCATATTTTTGCAGTGTGGTGCGTCGTGTCGAGTTATCACCACAGTTTGGGGGTAGGGTGAATCTATGAATAGGAAATACACACAACGTCACAACAAAACACACCACTCCACAAAAGTCATGATATGACGTCGCGCCACCACCAAGAAAATACCTGATAGTGAAGGATGTCTGGAGTCCGCCAATCTGGGACTTCGTCTGGGTCGACGGAACAGGGGACGTTCCTCCCCTTCGACGGCCCTCTTCTGTATAGCCTTCTCTGTGGCACTGACCAACCAGTATGTCTGGAGCTATAATACAGAAACAAAAGTTTACAGCTGCGGCTCCCCTTGTAACATGCTTACCAAAAAACTTGAAACTAAATTGAAATATGAGCAAAACTCGACGTCTAACAGATATCCAAACTCCAAAAAAAGATCCAGATCAGCTCAAATATGGTGCCTTAGTTTCAAATTAGCCATTTTAGGACAAAACTTACGGAATGATCATTGTTTATTAATCTATTCTATATTATAAATGCGAAAGTTTGGATGATGGATGGATGAAAGTTTGCTACCTCAATCACGCCAGAACAGCTGAACGGATTGGATGAAATTTGGCACAGAGATAGATTATAGCCTGGAATAGCACATAGGCTACTTTTCATCCCGGACAAACACAAAAAAAAAAACGCAGAACGCGAACGCCTTCGCGGGCAAAAGCTTGTATATCAATAAATATACAACCAAATAAGGATATTTTACATGTATTTGGTGGATAGGCAAATCAGTTTCATCATTTCATTTTAATTTCTCGACAAAATTTCAGCAATTTTACAAATGTTTACCAACAGTAACCTCGTGATAAAGTCAAGCATACTTTTTTTACTTTTTTAATAGATAGCGACCAACCTGCCCTTTCCCCTTGATAGGAATAGTGCCTCTAGGCTCGACGATGTAGCCGCCGATCTTGTCGAGCGCGTGCTTGCAGCTCGGAGATATGTGTATCTTGAGCGGCTCGCCGTTGGACTCCATGCGCGAGGCCGTGTTCACGGTGTCGCCGAACAGGCAGTAGCGCGGCATCGTGAGACCAACTACGCCTGCTACTACTGCGCCTGGAAAATAAAAAAAAAAAACAAATTACTCCAAGCGTTCGTTGTATGTGTTTTGTTTTACAAACTGTCACTCGACTACTGAATGGACGACAAAACAACAGCCAATCGACGACGACGTCTTTTCAAATCTGGGTGCAAAGATCTCTGATAGAGTCGGTTAAATGTTTATTTATTTAAATACCTTAAACTAGCATTACAGGTATATAACCTAATGCAATAGTCATGTCACATACACATTACTAAAATTAAAGCACAACATATCTCATTTTTTACAGAGTAAAGTAAACAAAAGTACTTTTGCGAATTCAACCCAGTGACACGTAAGTCGGAACATTAAGTCGGAACATTAAGTCGAAACTAATCTCAATTCTCAAGTAACTGAACATAAAACGTGTCATTCGCGATTTGCAAAAGAAGGGAAGTTGGAATAACACTTACCAGTATGAATTCCTATCCTAAGCTTGAGTGTTTCATTTGGTCTATGAGATATTTTGTGACTTTTGACTGCATTCAACAATTCGAGCGCCATGGAAGCGATCTCACCCACGTGTCTGTCGTTGTTCCTTATCGGGAGACCAGATACCTGGAAATACAAGAAGTAACATTTTAATATCTATTTTAATACTTATTGAGGCTCACCGCCCAGAAAGGAAAAAGAAACTTACCACCATGTACGCGTCCCCAATCGTCTCCACTTTGTACACATCGTAGCCTCTAATTATTCTATCAAACACAGTGTACAGATCGTTCAGGAAGTTCACGACCTGCAGCGGCGTACTCTCGGCTGACATGGCGGTGAAGCCGACGATGTCGCTGAAGTAGATGGTGACGGAGTCGAAGGACTCAGGTTCCACGCCCTCGCCCGTCGTCAGCCGCCGCGCCACCGACCTGCAACAACCACCCTCATGTACACCGAACTTAATGCCGGATTTACATTATTGTGTTGTGTCGTGTCTTCTGAAACAGTGTTAACCAATCAAAATTCGTTGTGATTTTACGTCAACCTGAACAGATTCGTTTTATTGGCCTAATCCACGCTACGACACGACACGACACAGTAATGTGCCCGTAGCTTATCACATTGACCTAACCATCCACACTTATGACATTCTGACGAAACACAATATCACTCCAACTTACCTGACTACTTCAAATCATGCTGCTACTTTCTTACTCAGAGCTACGGATAAAAACATACACTAATAAAAACCCTACAATTATGTACAGTTCAATCACAAGCATTAAAGTAATAAAACTTAATTTAAAAATAATTTACAAGAAAAAACTAGATAATAACAGTTTGTACCTTAAATATAAAAAACTTTAAATTATACAAATTTAAAAAAGTGAAGTGAAAGAAAGTCTTAGTGGAAGTAGGCAGTACTATTAATATTAAGCATGCACATCTATAAAGAAAAATTATCAAAAGTGCAGTGTAGTTTTGAAAAGAGTCCACTCGTGCCCCAATACTGAAAGTTCACCATAGAAACGCTACAAAATCACTTGCAAAAAGCTATAAAACCAGTTAACTACTTGAAGAAAACTGCCATCACCGACAACGACGTCCCGTCAAACGCGAACCCGCCACAGAACCCCAAGCAAGCGCTATGTCTACTCAAACTCGGTTAATGAAAGGTGAGCCACGTGTGTCACAATGTCGGACCACTTCGTGAAGATTGTGACGTGAGCCTGCCACCTGTGTGAGGCAAACCATATTAAACTACAATCACCAATAGGGAGTTAATTACCTCAAGACATTTTCACGACATTTCTATAATGGATTCAACCTCCACATCTGGAAAAGAACACAAGTACAACAAAGTGAATACATTAAATTTTTAGACGACGTACCACTGTTTTACATCAAGTCCATGTCGATGTTTCATGTTTTGATGAATGAACTATATTATGTGTATTAGTTTATTTATAGTACCATTATCAATCCGAGCTAATAGTATTTAAGCGTCAAATAATGTTCATGATTCAATAAACACTAAAGAATGTACAGTGTGGTTACTTCTATACATAAATCACGCCAATGTTTGTAAGATAATACACTCCCATTTTATTGTACAACACACTCTTTACAGAAGAATAGATAATAGTGACGTAAAGCAAAAGATTATTCCTGCAATAAAAACAGCACATTATTACCCGTCGACTCGACTGTTAACAATTTCGTGTACCTACTTGTACGGAGATTCACAGAATGTCTAAGTTAGTTATCACATAGCAGCGATGAGACTTGGACTAAATGTAAACCAGTACGCACACTACTGTGACATCCGGGTATGTGATACAGCTTGTTGTATTTGCGTCTTCCTCAACTGTGCTCACATGTATATTATTATTAATTACACCGATTACATTACAAACCTTCAAATTAGTAATAATATAATGATTAGCTGATGACGCTAACATATAACACCAATGTACACAGAATATTAATGACATGTACATGCACATCTCACGACGCTACCTGTCGCGACTGGCTCGTCAATAAACATAGTAAAGCTTGTTTCTTTTAATGCATTCTTAGACACAAAACTTTATACTAATGTTCAAATATGCGCAAATGGTTATTGACATTAACTGATACGACATCAGTTTTATATACAGAACTTAACTTGGATAGAACTATTGTATTTGCTACAGGAATTTATAAATATAAAATTGAATAATACATAAAGTGACTTACTTTGGTAGCATCCTATGTAATAAGTCTTCGGTTTTCTGTTTCTCTTCGATCAATAGCCTCGTTCTCTCGTTGACTAGTTCTTCTAAATTATTAGCATATTTCTCCATCATGTCCATCATTTGGTCCATTATGTTTCTTGATCTGAAATATTTAACCAAAACGTCAACATACCATACACGGCACCCACAAAATCAAAATCGTCTACGTAACGTGAAGAATATCGAAAGGTTCCACTCACTTTCCAGATTTCATTTTCTTGAGGCGGCTTCTGATAATGGGGAAATCGGGTCTCAAGTTGGGGTCCTCGGTCCAGCAGTCTTTCATGCACGCCACCACGTAGTCCTCGGGAGCCGGGTCCAGTGCGTCTGTGTCAGGTCGGAACAACTCCTCGCCATCTAACTTTGGTCTCTTCAGACGCTCTACTATATCTGCAATAATAAACAAAGCTTCAATACGCGAAAAGTCTTTCCGCCTGTGTAGTTTTGACGCTGACTGTACAAGACAAAAGGAAAGTAGTTGTTTTTACTTACCCTTAGGTTCTGTCCCTGTCAGACCAAAAGGCCCTCTCCTAGCTATTATTTCATAAAGAATTATCCCAAATGCATAAACATCCCCCTTCTGCGTCCCGCCAATCGTGCCGTTGGGATTATCCATCTCCCTTAGTAGCTCTGGAGCCTTCCATAATAAGCCTGGAAATTAAAAGAGGATGTTAATCTCTTGTACAATAATTGTTTACGACATAACGAGTATTGAATGAATGAATGAATTTATTTTACATCGGACACAAAAAGATCTATAGAGTGTTAGTAACCTAATATTAAACTGTTATTAGTAGTGTTAGAAAAGAGACGCGCGCGCGGGCTTTAGTGTTAGAACGTGTTGTGTGTGAGAGTATTGATGAAAAGGAAATTATTAAATCATTGCAATATTTCTGTCGTATCAACTTACCTCTATAATATTGGTGCTCCCCTATAAAATCGTTTTCAGCACAAGCTCTAAGCTCGTGGAGTCCAAAATCACCAACCTGCGAAAGATTGTTGTCTGCTCAAGTACGATGCGCTATCGTTTCAATTTGTATTGAAAAAATGTATTATAAACTAACTGACCTGCAGCATCCACCTAGACGTAACGACACAATTCGAGGATTTGAGATTTCCGTGAAAAATTAATGGCGAAGTATGAATGAACATCATACCCTGAAACAAAATAACATTATTTATATGTGCATGCTAATTGAAAAATAACACATAAACTAACTGGAACAAGACGTACCTTTATGAGATCATGAATTAGGGAAGATATAAACATTTTGTCCAGCTTTATATCTTCATTTTCGATTATATCCTGGAAACAAAACCATATTTATTACATTGCAGTCACGCGACACTTTAGAGAAAGTGTTTGACACTCCATAATTCCAAGGGCGAATTCTGTAGGTTGGTTCGCTGATACACCACGAGCGCGTTATTTGATTAAGATAAGGTTTAAAATTAAATGCCAGTCGCGTACTTTTGAACTGCATCGACTATAGTAAATAGCAATACTTACATACAAGCTCCCTTTGGCACAGTAGTCAGTGAGTATGAGGACGCGCAGTGGCTCCACCACGGCGCCGATGAACGAGTTCAAGTTGTCGTGACGCAACTCGCGGAGTAGACGCATCTCCTTCATTATCTCACGTGGAATGTCCTAGCGAATAGGAGGCATTTTAATTTACTACATGTTATAAAATACTTAGAAACTGTCTCGGTAATAATATAATTGCAAGTTTACACAGTTCAGCCGATTGATTGATTTTGGTTGAAAGGCATAACTAAGTGAGAATTCCGGCACGACAGAAAAGCAATCTAAGCACTTACTTTCTTTTTGGAGAACTTGAGCTCTTTGATCCTGACAACATTTCCCTTAAACTGCGCAGTTGTCGTGAATATCTGCGTGCAGCATTTACTCTCGCACGATATCCCGCTCGCTAAACTCAGCTGCAACATAAACAATTTATTCGAGGAACACCGGATTTTGACCATGAAACAACCACATATAGCACATAAAGTCTGCACTGTTTACACAAAAGCTAGCGCTTGCCTGCGCGTCTATTTCTGGTAAGGGGTTACCTTACTAGGCGACCACACGAGCCCACTGCCCAAATATCCAGCTATCTCTTGTGGGTCTATCTTCCACAGGAGACCCTCGATCTCCTGCTCGATCTTCCACTTGCGGTATATGCTGATGGTGACGACGAGCGCACAGAACAGAGTCACGGCTAACGTGCCCGCGACCACCAGAGACGTTATTTGAGAATCGTCTTTGGGACACTTCTCGTTGAGAAACCCGCACGAAGGCTCGTCTTCTGGTTTGACGCTGTCGGGCCAGTCGATTGGTAGACGAGGGTTTAGTTTATACTCCTGGAAAAATTAACGCCTCGTTTCATTTTTGTGTTAAAAAAAAATCTTTACGAATGTTACACGAACTTGCGTCATTCATTACAACAGTAACCTTAATACATTGACATTAGTCGCAAGCAGTGCGTTCGTAAATTGCATCATTAAACTATCTCGTGAAAAAACTAGAAGCACTCACAGGAAACTCTCGTTTATTCTGATGCTGGAAGTGGCCGACGGGTATCATGCTGTACGAACAGTTGACGTCGCCGTCGTGATACTTGGTCGGCTTGAACGCGAGCACGGAGAAATTGCCCTCGGAGTCTGCGCGCTCGTCCAGTCGGATGGACATGCCCGATATACCTGCGGGAAGTCACATATTCTTACTACTATACTATATTATAATTGATGACATTACGATTATTTAAAAAGTGGTAAATGGTTGAGACTATTTCATGAATTATTTATTTGTTCAACTACAAATTAAATACTTTGAATCAAAGATGTAATTTATATTCAAAGACTCAAGTTTCTTATTTCTGGTAAGAAAACTGTATTATGCAACAAACTTACTTTTGTACGGTGAACTTTGAATCATTTTAGCGACGATACGTGTCCCGTTTGTGGCGATAGCATTCAGTTTGAACATCGTCAGCATTTCAGTACGAGTCTCTTCCTTTATGATTTCATCCAAAGCTTTCGCGTAAAGTTTCACCGAATCATATAAGTACGCAGCGTAGATGGAAACAAACTGTAAACAAAAAATTATGTTGACATACACGTTTTTAGAGTATTAACATAATTGATATTTAGCTAAAAGTTTATTCATATAGCTTAACGGCAGCCAATTTTGAGAGAGTGTACTCTCTCAAAATACAGAACACACAGACACACACATGTACAATCAAGGAATAAAAGGTTAAGCGGCGTAATACAATAAGTTGCATGCAAAGTGTAAATGAGAACGGCCCTATTTAAACATAGCATGCAACGTATTATGTTACTGTGATAATGAATGCAAATGATAGTTCGAATAGGTGACACATGCCGAATCTATAAATTGAGAATTGCTTAACCTTTTCACTCTCCTACTGTACTTATAAAGATTGTAAAGGCACACATATTTCATGCAAATACGGTTCTGAGCTCCCAAAATTAAAACAACTACCTTATTAAACTTATTCCCGAATACGGAGTCTCTGAACTTGAAAGGTTCCAGGGTGTTGTACTTGCGGACTTTGTTGGTGAACTCCTCATAGCTGCTGGACGGTTCTGAGGAGACCACGACCAGTAAGGACTGCGCGCGCTTCTTAAACTCCGGCGTGTTCGGACACGCTAGCTTCGTTCTGTCTTCCGTTTCTGTGGATTTCAGAATAATTTAGCTACAGATTTTCAAATTCTGTTTTTGGGAAATTATTTCAGTATTTCATCCTGTATAGTTCCATCTCTGTTTCGCACTTGATCAATGATCTCCCTGGATGATAGAAACTTGGCTTTCTATGGTAAACACATCAGCCGCAAATCAGTTCGTACTAATATTTCTTCTGTACCGACAATAAAAGGGTTCGACAGTTAGGAAACTCTACATTTAAAATTAATAGCTTGCTTTCCTATTATCATAAAATGAGAAGATTGTATTGAATGTCATTATGTCTCTCCATAGTTTATTGTACTGACAAAGTACATAATGAGCTGTAAATACGACACAATTGACGCAAGAATGCAGCAAAAGTCAATGAACATCGCATGGCATGTAACATACTCGTGTCAAAAACACATAAATTGGAATATAATATACAGTCATCATCTTCCTGCTCTTGTCCCATTCAATGTGGGCTCGGCGCAACACGTTTTCTTCTTCCATTCTCCCCTGCCAGACGTCACGGCATCATTTACTCCTTTCTCTTTCATATCAGTCTTTACACAATATACAACAGTAATATACATGATTTCTGTTTCAATTAGATTTGCAATTGTAATGTTTACGCCTAACGAACAATGTGACGACGCTTTGGTTAAAACAATAAGGAAAACGGAACTATTTAACAGTACTGACAAATACTCAGAAATTATAGTACCATACCATACCATACCATACCGTTACCATATTTTTTTCAATTGATTTTATATAAAAGCATATATTTTATTAACTTACTTATAAGATACTTCAAGGCTTCTTTAGGCGAATATGTCATCATATCTACAAAAATGACCATGTATTCGCCCTTGGAGAACAGCTGGTGAGATTCCATGGCCGTCATCATTTCTATGAGGCCTGAACTCGAGCCCAGGAACACGTAAACTGAAAATAAAAAGAGAATTTGTTACTTACATGATAAGTTATATAAGGACACATATATTGATTTTCAAATATGTGTAATTTAAGTTTAGTGATGTTATAATTTAAGTTTGGATATAGAAAACAAAGGAGTGTAGTTCCTATTTTTATTTTTCCAAATTACTGAATATTGTGTTAACGGAGGTCAGAGTAAATAAAGGCTACTTTTAACGACAAAAACAAGTGATCATAAAATATGGAAAAAGTAATGGACAATGGGCAGATTGGTACTCCCCTCCAATAGCAATGACATTTACGTCGCTAGATAGGTATTTTTAACTGGAAATACATTTACTATGACTTTGTTGAAATGCTTGTCCATTCTGAGTTATAGGTTAAAAACAAAGGTAAAAATGAATACCTATAAATATTGTAATAACTTTGTGTCTGAGAAAAAAAAACACTAATAACGTTGTATATTAATGTATTTAATAATTATGTTATCTGTATAACTCATCATCATCAAGCCGTACACGTCACACTACAGGGCACGGGTCTCCTTTGTAAAAATGTAGATCGCTAATTAATGTAGATCGTTGTCTAAAATAACGTTATTTAGGAACATTTCCGGTGCAGTAAATACCTCGTGAACTGCAAATGCTAAATACCATAAAATAGAATATATAATATGCGCACATGTAACCGTGGTGCGCCGTCACGACAAACACTTATAGTAGTGTTACAGCAGTACTGTGAGCGTTTGTCTCACGCTAAGCGTCTGTACCAGCTTCCATACATTTTTGCCGATTGTCCTTTCGCTGATCCGGTCGCGTTTTTCTCCCGCTCTTCTACAGAATGTGCCAGGGAGATGTTATAACGAGGAAAAACTCAAAGCTCAATAAAGGCATTTAACCCACTTACTTCTGGTCTTATTCTTGGTATCCTGTATGAACTGGTACCAGAAGCCAGGCGCGCAGCAAGTCATCTTCTCCTCGCAGCACTTGAAGTGGTCGATGACCGGCCGCTGGTGGTTCACCGTCATGTTGTTGTTCTTCGCGTGATTCTCCAGCGTCAGCGCCACCGTCACCCACGACTCCTCGTACAAGATGGAGAACTTGTTCCATCGGTAGTACCGTAGGAGCGATATTACGGATTTTGTTGCCTGAAATTAAAGAAAACATTTACGTTGTCATGGCAATTAAAGTTTTGGTTGAGGAATATAGTGTTATAGGTATGTATCGGCCTAATATAAACTCAGGATAATCAGCGAAGTATGTACGTTATAGACATCTGAGTATGGCAACAGATTGTAGATCAATGTCGCATCTGCTATTATAAATTAAAAAATAGAAAATAATAAACAATAATAAAAATTGACGGCACGGTTGGCGCAGTGGCTGAGCGATCGGCTGCTGCGTTGCGTGTCGCGGGTTCGATCCCCGCACGGAACAAATATTTGTATGATCTACAGGTAGTTGTTCCGGGTCTGGCTGTTAGTGTATTTCAGTTTAAATGTTTGTAAACGCACCCACGATACAGGAGAAATTCCTAGTGTGGGGCAACGTTTATAGAAAAAAAAAAAAAAAATTACAGGCTGTACAAGTTGTCGGCTACTGTCTTATAATTTTTTCGCTACTGGCTCTATTAAGAACCGAAGGATATAACCGCAAGTGTAATATAACCATCAACGTATGTATAGATTACCTGTGCGCCAGGCGGCTCCAACCTCGCAAAGTTCGACAATGTCGAAGTTTGGTAATCGGAGCATCTCTGAAACAAACAAGCAATCTCGTGAATATTACGAGGATAACTAACTTAAGGCGTTTTTAGTAAAGAGTAACGAAGTATCCGACTACTATCCGGTATATATCCGGCCCAATAGCCAAAGCATACGTGAAATTTGTTTGGTGTGAAGTTTATTTCATATTTTTATGCCTTACCACTGCGGGCCGACTCAAATCATATAATCTATGCCCGGTCGGATATTCAGTCAACACCTGAAAAAACCTTTTTCTTTTATAGCTTTGAGTGTTATACATATTTTCTCAAGCACTCGGAGTTGGTCTGCCTGACTTCGTGATTTAACACATAATATCACTAATTTTTAATATTTTTATACGCAAACCCTGCGTAGGGAACTACAGCTGTTTTGACATGGAAAGAATAATTCTAGTACGAGCAGGGTTTGAACTTGCGACCTTCCGATTCAGTACACCGGACGTCTTCACCAATTAGACCATCGCACCCTGCTCACAACTCACAGGTCGCAAGTTCAAACCCTGCTCGCACTAGAATTTTTCTTTCCATGTCGAAACAGCACATAATATCACGCCTGAAATCCCGAGGTGTACCTAATAGTACACCAACATTTAGGCAGTCATGTTTAAGTTCCATCATAATATGGATGATGGGACTTAAATTTAAAATTAATTATTATTTGTGTTATTTTGTGGCGACACTCGGGGGAGGCCTATGTCCAGTATTGGACGTCTTTCGGTTGAAATGATGATGATGATGATGATGAAATATTATTTTTTTTAGTTTTGGGTAGACTGTCTTGTTGGTCGAGTGCAAGCGCAAGCGAGGCTGCTGAGCATGAAGTCCTGGGCTCGAATCCCGAGTTGGGAAGTGTTATTAGGTTTTACCATCAGGAAATGCTAAATAGAAGCCACGCAGTCTGGATTTGTGCCCGGTCGATGGCAATAGGCTCACCCCCTATTACATGGGACTTAAACATAACTGCCGAAATTTGGGTGTTCTCATGTTATGGATTACAGGCGGTTTGTTATGTTATGTTGGGTAGTAATAAGAAGCTGGTATTGAATCCTGGGCGCGTAGGGTCAATTTATGTGCGTGACGTAAAACTCTAAAAACGCCCCCTATACGCAAACCCTTACTACTTCATAAAATCTCATGATTATGCTTACATAGGAGATCATGGGCAAGTTCCTAGACTGTGCGATGATCGCCTCAGTGTGGCAGCGGCCCTCGGGCCCGAAGAAGGCGACGACGCCCGAGCAGCTCATGTCGGTGAGCAGGCGCGTCGCCGTCACCGTGTCGAATTTGGTGTCGTGCCATTCTAGGGACAACTTCACATCGGGCAGCAACTCCGTGTTGTTGTTCAGCTGGAAGGAAAATAAGCTTCATTCACACTTATCTAAAGAACTTTCAATAAATTTTAAATTCATTTTTTAAAACTGGGATTAATGGTATATCTCTTCCTCCAGATAAACAAACCTTCCGGTTTAAAACTGTCCTGGTACGTCCATGACCTATGCTTGCTAAAACAGCTTGGATAAAACGCTACTTGCCTGTAACTGTAACCACATAGTAACGCATAGATATTTATAGGACACTTATTTATGTACGAGGTATTCTAAAAGTTAACGCAACTTGTTTGCCCTCGAGCTAAAAATAGCTACGGAAGTGTAGATATGATTTTGTGCTGATCAAATAAAGTTTTATCATTGTACGCGTCCAACCGAATTTATAGTGACATTTCATACTTCTAAAAGTACTGAGTGTAATTACATCGTCTGGAATTTAAACATAAATGAATCATTCGAAACCGCATTCGAATCAGTTTAGCATTACAGGCCGGTTACATGTGATATAATGTGAAACTAAAAATATTACACGGTATGCGAGATGAAGCTAATGGAAAGATTCACAGCGTCCTTGACTAGATTTATTCTAATGGGTAGATCATATCGGGTATTATCTGAATTATGGTAATGGGTAGTAATGCGAGCAGACCTCCTCGAGGGCAATGGAGAGTGCCCCGGAGATAGTGAGGCCCTGTCGGTCGCGCAGTTCGCCGGTAATGCAGGGCAGGTAGCCGATGGTAAGGTTGAACTGCTTGTTGGCGGCCAGCGAAGGCTCGGTCAAGAGGCTCAGCGCCGCGAGTAGCAGCACCCGCGCGCCGCGCCACATGCCGTCGCCTTCACCACGACACGCTCACCTAGGGAACACAAACAAAAACATTAATTAAGCTATTGATACTAGGATTCAGTAACAGGTGTTCAGTGAAGAGTAACACAGGAATCATCATCATACCTATACAAAGTGTTTACTAAACCCAGAGTAATACCTAGATGAAAAGGATGTCTGACGAAATAAATACCTAACCTAACTGTAGGGAAACTTAATAACAGGACTACAATTTCATGTATCGTCTGATGTGTATATTTTACGAAAGTAAACGATAGGGCTTCAGAACACCCAAAAAAATTGTGTCTAAAGAGAACTGATTAACTAGATTTCTTCGTAGAAATCTCCGTTATCAAATTAGAATAACTAGGGGTATCCCATACAGCGGTCAGTAAGTCACACATTAGTGATAACGAAACCAGTACTTATAAGCTAGCCTGTTATTTTAAAAAACTTCGTTCGTACTGCACTAGGCTAGCTCAATGTCACAGTGATACCGACGAAGCGAAGTGCTGTCAACTGTACTTGCTTACAGAAAGCAATTTTCTCTATGGCGACATCATATCAAGATAAACCCTAGGGGTTTCATAAAACTTCAGAGTCATTGTCCTATTACGATAAGAGATGATTGGTTGATAACAGACGATCTGAAACAGTATGCGCTTTGATCTCGCACAGCAAACGTAATTATTATGATGGCAATTAAAACTTATCATGATAAACATAGTTATGTATTTATCGTGAAGAGAACTAAAAGAAATTAATAATTACAATCTATTAATAAACACTTTTTAATTGTTCGTTCGCCACGAATATTTCCATAATCAACTAGCTAATGCGAAACCTCCGTAGGTGTTATGATTACATCATAGTAAACAAAATAATGCATAATGAGATTAGTGTCGCAATAAAATCACAATGTTATCTTCTAAATAACTTTTCAAACCTCGAGAGATTTCACGGATTGGAATTTTACCGTCTTTCATATGATTACTTTTACTTCAGACAGATTAATTCACACGTAGCTGTCCCAAAGTAGCCTGTAGTAGCGGCCACAAACAAAACGCAATAAAAATACAGGGAAACGTAGCACAAACAGTCACTTGCACATTTATTTCCTCTGAATTCGACAAAAAAGAATGATATAATAAAACTAAAAAAACTATTTTTTCACGTAAAATAGTTTAACAATTTATCGAAAGACACATGATGGCGACAATGAGCGTGTCTATTTCTGTAACTCAATAAAGGGAAGTCTTCCTGCAGCGCGTTTTCCGCCCTCAAATGTAGGAATTGCTTCCATGCTGTCAAGTAAGTAATTGGCTCGCAGCCGGCGACCGATTAGACCAATTGACGTGCCGCTGTTTTGACAACATGCACCTCGTCTTCTAAAAACTTGTGTTCAAGACCAGCCAAATAGATAAAACAACCTCTTGTGGACTTGCATGCAAAGTTTAAATCATTTAATTTGTTATTTCAATGATGTAATTATGTCTTATGTCCTATAAGTATTCCAGATGGTGCGTAGCAGTAGAAAATTTACCTCTGCTGTACCTATACATAAAACTATCTACCCCCAGAGTCAATAACCGCACGTAGCCCGTGTTGAGCGGTGCCGCATGCCGCGGAGTCAGCATGTTGGTGGCACCTAGCAGGCTAGGCTGGCCGCGCGCACTACGCCAGGCTAGCTAGCCGCAGCTCATTGGAGGCGTGCTCACTGCCCGCACCACACGCACGAGTCCGCACGACTGCCAGCGCATATGAACCACGATCTCGCCATGAGATAACGCCCGCGATAACGTTCTCCACAGCTATTTTTAGAACTTAATAAAAAGGTAATGTGATTATGATTACATTTCACGCAATGGCATACGCTTCCCGCGTTACGTTAAGTTGAAGTCAAACAGTGGTATTTTATATTTAGATAAACGACCGAAAACGGTGCTCTAGCTGAATAAGCCCTATCTAACTGTTGTCAGTTGAGTTTCATTAGCTAACTACTTGCTTTGTTTCCTAGAGTTATCATCCTTTTTATGCTAGGGTATCCGTGCCTATTGTCGTTCTTTTTGCAACGTAGCTAGAATTCAGCTTGTTTCTGCGAAGTTACTAACAGGTTTCAACCAAAGTATTATAACAATATAATTTATTTTTTATATCCATACTAATAAATATAATTGTAGTGTCTGTTTTTAATATCAAAATAACAACTTTTCACTGAATGCATATGGAAATATATAATACACGGCACTGATAAAAAAAAACCCATTTTTTTCAATTTTTGTCTGTCTGTCGGTCCGTGTATGTCTGTTTGTTCCGGCTAATCTCCGAAACGGCTGGACCGATTTTGACGGGACTTTTACTGTTGATTCCTACAAAAGTACAATACCAACACTCGAAAATGTATGCAGCAGCTGATATTTTTATGTAGGGGGGCTCAGAATTATGTATTGGTAACCGTTTTCGAGTTGGTGTCCCTTCCACCCCGTATACTTAGACGCTCTCGGATCGTGCATCGTCAGCCGTTCCTCGGCTAGTGGCATGAACGTACATAAAATTATCATGAAGCTGAATATTTCAGGACCTTTCATTTGCGAAATATGAATAACAACACAAAAAGGTACGTGGATTAACACAGCAAAGCAATAGCACAAACGAAAAGAGCAGTTAACGAATGAAGAGTGTTTCTGCAGATACGCACACTACACATTGAAGTCAACAACACCACGGGTTAAATAAAATGGCTAATCGTTCAATACAAGGCTAAACTCTAACTGAAAATTAAGCTTGTTTACATCAGTGACAATTATTGAATTTACTTTCCATAACATGTACACTACAGAAACAGTGAAAAATTGATTAAGAAGAGAGACAAAACTATGCACAATTGTACACACCAAGGTAAAACGTGGCAAGTGGACAGACAAAATTTAGTTTATCCAATGAACACTGAAAGTGACCGGCAGTTACAAACACATCTTGTCTGATGCCGTAAGCCGATCTCGCACGGGTTTGACTAACTGTAAAGTTTGTCCACAACAATACCTTACTTATGGGGGTCACTCGTGCACTTAAATGTCACGATTATATTGTGTCAAGATCATAATGCGCCCCTCCAGCTGTGCCGGCCACGTTTTTCCCGAGAAATCCTATGTTGTTGACAGCAAAAAAATATATGTCTATGCATTTGGCTCGGATAGCACCGAACCATATATTTTTCTACCTATTTTTTTTTTTGCAAAAAAGTTCCATTGATAGTCTACTTCCTGGAGCAGTTCATTGTAGGAACAAACAAAATATTTACCGGAAGCGAGACAAAAGAATGCTGCGAATGACACATCATAGCCCCGAGTTAATTTTCTTGGTTCTACTGGAATTAAGTACTTCCCATTTTTGTCACCCTAAAGTTTTTAAATGATTAATTTAGGTTAGTTGAAGATAACTTAGACAAAAAAAACAGATCTATATCGGACAACAGCTGTCTAAATCTTATTAAAGCCAGAACATACAACGCACATGTCTATGCCAAAAAAGCAAAAAACGCCAGCTCCTAAGTAGAATAATAATAAATAATAAGTAACCATTACTTTCTGACTAATGAAAAGACACGACATATAAGCTGTTATTCTTGGTAAGTACGCCTTATGGTTCGTTACGTCACACATTTATTCAAGTTAATATTTGTAACCTCGACTTTGGTTACATATTTACCAAGTTATTAATAGTACACCAAATACATAAGCTGAGGCTGAATCAGCAGACGGCTAACTTAGATCCAGTATGAACTTGGCCAGTAGACGTTTGACACTAAGTGTTTGTTCATTAAGAAGATCAATGCAAGTAAACAGCGAAATAGTATATCTAGAACGTACCTGGATGCTTATTAGAAGCTACAAAATCATCAGTTATGTGATTGAATCTTTTAGTCGTGTTCGACGAATTTTTCAACTGCATTCCCTACCCCGCGTTTGATGCCCCAAATGTTGGCACTTGAGATCACCAAATAGAACAATGACAATCGAGAAAAATCATCATCTGCCTAGCCTTTTCCCAACTATGTTCGGGTCGGCTTCCAGTCTAACCGGGTTGCAGCTGAATACCAGTATTTTAGATGTAGCGACTGCCTATCTGACCTCCACAACCCAGTTAGTACCTACTGGGTGATACGATACCCTTGGGTAAGACTGGTTGTTAGACTATTGGGGCCACTGACTACCCGTAACGACTGTCAAAGATTTACAAATGACAGCGGGGACCAACTGCTTTACGTGCTTTCCAAGGCACGGAGGAAACTCGATATGTAATGGGTAGTCACCCATCCACGGACCAACCTTGGCAAGCGCGGCTTAACCTGAAGATCAATCCGAGCGGCTGTTATTATTTAGCCACGAGCTCTTTCAGCGAGAACCGAGAAAAATAAATCTTATAATATAGGTAGGATGTAAAATCGGACCTTGTGCACGATTTATTTATGGAAACTATTATAATTACGTTACTATTTACTCAAATAATAACCGTGGGTTCTTAGTTAGCTGAACTAATGGGAAGTTCCTTGTTTTCTGCGGTATATCCTTGCGCGTAACACGGTTGGCACTCGTTAGCCATTAAATAAATTACAGTACTTCTGTTTATTCTGGAGATTACCAAAATACCATGATTAACAGATGCTGTAGTCCCATAAATAAATAGATAGTCAGGAGTCAGGCCAAACTTGTAATTTCAGCGAATTTAGCACCATGATAATAACGCATCCGAAAAACCTCCTCTCATAAAATCATCATCTGGCCGCAAGACAAATAGTTAAATAGTTTGAATCTTATGAAAATTGAGCAGAAGAGGACATAGAATGAAACGACATGGTAACTAGCAACAACCCAGACATAAATTTTACGAAACATGCGGTAAAACTCTAAATTGTAGCTAATGCCTCAAAATGAATGCAATAGTAGGTAATATGTTAACGAAGTGGCTATAAATTCTAGACGCTATTTTATTGCTCACTATGCACTTTCGTAGCAGTCATAACAAACGCTGCTTCCGTTGAGTGTCAATTTTTAGCATAGCAATGTTGCAGTTCTAAGCTACACGCGTACCTACTACAAATTGATGAATCGAGAAGTGTTAAAATCTGCAATTTCCTCTAATAATATAGAATTATACCTATTTATCAGAGAAAAAATTGCATCGGCGAAATTGTTAACAAAATACTCAAACGGTTAGATATTTATCTGCTGATAACGTAGTTTCTGATGATTTGAAACAGAGATACAAGTTTTAGAAGAATTGAAAAAAGAGCGGATCTTAATCTAAGGCACAAGTATTGTATTTGAGTTTGATATTGCACAACAGCGTCGGAAGACGACGAATAATAGTTATGTGACAAAAGCTTACAAGCTATCGAAACCTACTGCAAGTCTGCGATTAGGAATGAACGCGAAGAATACAGAATATTAGCAACATGCGCTTGACTACAAAAAAAACATGGTGCGATTTGGAATGTGTCGCAAGCGGAATAGTTCGTAACGATATCGATCTGGCCAAGGCGATGTTTGGCCTGCCACTCCCGACCGCACCCACCCTAAGTTAATAAAAAATCGACCACCCCTCGTCTCCGACGACACACTGACACTATATTGTTTTACTTGTAAGGTTGCGATCTGCTTTTACATACATTGTTCACAATGCCAATATTGACATTTATAACACTATCTGACACCTACAAATTATAAATTAAGAGCTATTATTTCCTTCATGTTGCATAAGAAAACGATGAAAGTTTGGACAAAAAAACATGGTCAAAGGAAATACCTTTGTTAAACTTTCTGGACTTGTTAAGGCAAAAAGACAAAGTGTTTAAAATTCTATTTGTTCGTAAATTCGGCACACTGAAGTTGTTACGTTATCGCAGTTATATTATGATTACTCATGGTAACTATGAATCTTGACTACTCTATTCTTGAAACCCAGATTCAGGGCTACAAAACTTGTCCTACCACTAGTAATGAAAGTATCAAATAGAAATCGTAAAATCTTAGACAGAGCCCAATGCCTAAGTAAGGAAATGTGACTTCGTACACCATTGAAGAATAGAACTTTCAAACAGAATATAATCACCCTGGCAGAAACTAGATTGGAAGATTCGCGCGGATCTCGTATACATCTAAGCGAAAAGAGGTAGTAAAATTGAAAATCATAATTCATGATCGATTTTGCGAAACAAACACCAAGACATTGTTGACTTGGCCACGTGGCTCTGGTTGCAGAGGAAAAGCAGCTAGTAAGTTGTGCAAGCCTGTCCGAAGCCACTACCAACGCCGTCGATGTGGCCGAGTTCTGGTCGAAACAAATTAAATAATGGATGGAACGATGGGAATCATCGACACGAAGTGGTGCATTAGAGCTTGACGCCGCCGGCTGTGACGTGATCACGTGACGAACCTTACACGAATAGATGGCCATACATCCCTGAAAGAGTAACAAGCAGTGGAAACATCTGACACCTCGAAAACCATCTAGCTTTTTCCAAGACTCATAAAGATGATTAAATTGTGGCGAATTTTAAAGCCGAGACTTGCAGTGATAAAAATATTTTTTATTACATAAGTTACTCATGAAGTTGCCATTTTTTTCTACTATCTATAATAAATAAAATTGGTTGTATTTGTTGTACACATTGATTTCAGTTTTCCTTGAACACGCGTTTATTTATAAATGTATTAAAATAGGACAACTCATTAAGTAGTTGTATAGTAAAATATTAGTTTACATAAATAGCATCACTTTATACAATCACACCATAATTAAATTTTATATGTATAATATTAGATGAACCAATCTAATACTTCGTAACAAATCCGTAGGTTTCATAATTTTCCTTAAGTGTTTATAAACAGATGAGTTAAAAATAGAACAACACAACAGTATCTCATTAAGTTAGTGGTTTAAAAAGTAATTTGTGACAAATTGCTTTAGAATCGTGTGCGTCGTTAAATAAAATCATTTACGTGACAAAATCAAAAAAGATGGAATGGACCAGAATTATTCCAAGAGACAGAGATAGGTGGAATTCTTTGGAGAAGGCCTTCGTCGAAGGACTAGCTGTTATTAGAAAAACCGATCGTCAGTAACAAATCTTAATGTAATAATTGAAAACAGCAAAAAAGGCTTATTTTATTTTATTTTTAGTATAACAAAGCAAAGCATTTCGGTTTTTTTGCGTGCGTACAATATTCCAATATTGGAATATTGTACGCACGACAAACAATCAAGCTATGCAAAACCAGTACAGGCGGGCGTATCTCTCATTGTACGGGCAATTTATAAAGCGAGGCCATGTTATACTGGAAATGTATAGCTCGATATGTCGCCGTGTGTACATACCTAAGCAAATGCAATGGTTTTATTAACATACTACTGTTTTCTATGCTTATTTGCTATCATCATTTTGTTTAAAAACGGCCTATGTACAAAGTCGTCACTTAGTATGTGTAATGAATTGCCTTCTGACCTTTGCAATCTTAAAATAACCAGATCATTGCAGAATTCATAAAATCACAGTATTAAATGATTTTGAATACTATAAACCTGATTTAATAAATTAATACACATTCTTATAATTTGAGGATAAACTTGTAATCATTGCTGCATTGCATAATGTGCACTAATATTAAGCCAACCGTCAGTCGCCAGGAACAGGCATCTGACTTTGATCCATAGATTCAAAGTTAAGTTCATACAGCACCAAAAAATAGTATCTATTGTTTCATGCAGGATGAGTGAGGTCGCTTTTTTCAGGGTAAACAATCTATTGCAAATTAAGTACAGTGAGAGCACATCTAAGATTTAAATATATGCTTTGTTTTTGGTATTTAGGGTTCCGTCTCCAGTCCTGTGCCACCTGTATAAATCTTGCCGGAACGCCCATACCGATCTGCTCCGACTTCCGGTACCTCGGGTCGCTTCTCCAACGATATGGCCAAGTAGACCGGGACGTAACGCACCGGATCAACTCAGGATGGATGAAATCGCGACAGGTCACTGGAACAACTTGCGACCCACGGATGCCTCAAGTTAAAGGAAAAAATATAGAAGTCCGTGATTAGAACTGTCGTACTGTATGGATCAGAATGCTGGGCTGAGAAGCAGATGGATGAAAAACGATGGCACGTAGTGGAGATTAAAATGTTGAGATGGATATGCAGAGTGCCAAGAATGGATAAAGTAAGGAATGAATATATTAGAGGAAGTTTGAAAGTGGTGCCTGTTACATAAAAATTGAAAGGAAGTTGTTTGTCCTGGTATGGACATGTAATGACGAGGGATGAAATAACGACAATGACGACAATAATGTGACTAAAAGAGTGATGGATATCAATGTTGATGGATGAAGAGGGAGAGGAAGGCCGAAGAAAAGATGGATGGAATATGTGAAGACTGATATGAAAGAGAAAGGAGTAAATGATGCCGTGATGTTTGATAGGGGAGAATGGAAGAAGAAAACGTGTTGCGCACCCCAAATAGATTGGGACAAGAGCAGGAAGATGATTTAGGGTTCTGTTGCCAAATGCTGTTGCAAAACGTAACCCTTTTAGATTTGTCCTGTCCGCCTGTTCATCTATCCATATGTCACAGCCATTTTACTCCGAGACTGTTGGCACCACACAGTTGAAATTTAGAGAGCAGGTGTCTTTTATAAACCGCTACACAAAAATGAAGTGAAGTTATGAAAAATATATAAATACAGGGTGAATTTTTAAAGTGGGCATGGATGGCCAAATCCGAAACTATGAGGAATTGCGAAAAATACTCAAAGGAGTCTCGAGCCTGATTCGGATTTGGCCATTCACGCCCACTTGAAAAATTCACCCTGTTTAGGGGAGGCCCTTAATCCATGTAACGGAGGGTTGATAAAATAAATTTCTACAACATATAACATATACAACGTGTGGGGTGCTTATCGACAGTTCTTAAAAATCTATATCGAGATTCTTGAAATACTTCTTCCTGAAGTCAATGGTTGACGATATTCGCTTCTAAATCTGTAAAAGTTGTGTGGGGGGCCACTCAAACTTAACTTTTAAAGTAAGAGGAAAATTTTGAAAAAATGTGGATTTATGAAAGTTAAAAGTACTTTCAAGAAAAATTGGTTTGGATACTGCAGCAGTATCTTTGATTTTCATTAACATTCTATGAAAATAAATTAAGTTTTGCTGTTGAGTGTAAATTGACATATCATCATCTGTATAGCCTTTTCCTAACTATGTCGGGGTCAGCAAGTGAAACCAAACTGTTTTAGGAAATGTTTTCTTCATGAAAAACCATTTTGGTTAAGTATTTGGTCATGTGTAAGTTGTCAATAAAAATTAGGAAAATCAACCAATTATATTTTTATTATGCTTTTTCATTGTCATGAAAAAAACTTTTAAAAATTTACTAATTTTGGCCCAAAATTAATGAAAAATATTGCTAAAAGTTACCTCATATATCGAAATGTCTCAATGGATTTAGATTTAGGCATATTATCCTAATTAACCCAGTTAAAGACACTTTGTATATTACATTCTGTTGTTCTATAGTAACCCGCCCCTGCTTTACCCATTTTTATGACTTAACAAATCAAAGATTTTTCATGCAATGCTGACCCCAAGTAAATTGGGATAAGGGCAAGAAAATGCGGTTGATAACGTAGGTTAAATATAATATAAAGTATTATATACATTTAAAATTCCTTGAAATTCACATGAAAATTTATTGCATAATTTACAAGAACAATGCGGACAGACAGACATAAGGAGGGAGTTTAATATAACATGCATAGGTTATGAAATCTTTTTCTACCGTTCTACAAATTGTGCCAGAGTTGTAAATTATTATAACAATAAGGGAGCAACATTAAGGAAAATATTGATTTATAATATCTTAAGGAGTGCTTTGAATCACCTAAGCTTTTTGATCAGACTGTTAACAAACAATATTAAGAAAATTTACTCTGAAAATATTTTATGTTGCTTGGTGCCTTAGAACGCATGCTAGGATTCCGTGTTCTGGGCCCCAGGCTGTGCAATCTGTTTATTTTATAATAGAACAAATAAAGAATTTTTGAAAAATAGGAGCTTGTTAAAGACTTTTTTTTTAAGAAAAACCACCACTATCGGCCCATCCAATAAGACCATCAGAAAGGTTTTGAGGCAGTGATGATTATAACAGAATAAGGTGAAACATTCCAACTGTCCTGGATACCCCACATGAATAATCAGAAAAGAACCACAGAGGAGTAAGAACAAGTTATATATGATATGAAGAACTGTAGAAAAAACTAATGCTGTGTAAGCCTATAAACATTTAAACAAAAAAATCGTTGTTTGTGATAAGTTGTCAACCTTTCTCATCCTAATAATGACCACCTATACTGTAGTTAGGTAAAACAAACCATTTTTGAACATCAAACAAAATTTTGTAGTTCACAGGGAATCATCAATGTAAAGTATTAACCCAAAGTCCAAGTAATGAATCACGGTAGAGTAGAACTACTAAGTTACCATACAATACTTACTGGATTACAAATATTGGTTTAAGAAAACTGAAAGGGTTTAGCAATGCTATGCCATAAGTGCATCACAAGTTATTATTATTTGTTTAGTTTAATTGCACCTTTTTAGACCTAAAATTACAAGCATTTTAAGAAAACATGCATAACTCACCATGAATGTCAAATTATCCTGTTTGAATCGTCCAGACGTTTCCTTCATAGGATCATATTAAATCACAGTCTTTAAGAGTCATTCAATATGTAAAACCACTGTATATCTATATTTCATTTCACATGTACACAAACTGAATATAAACTTCAAAAATGTTTACAAAGGAATCAAGCTTGAATAGCATAGTAGGTTGGATTCTAAAAATACATCAACATGATAAAACAGTATGAATGTGTTAACATAAAGCAACACAATGATGACAATATGTAATATGGATTGTGAATCCGGATTAACCGCTTCACGTGCGTGATAGGGTAGTAATAGTGATAGGCTGCAGCTAATGATAATACCAAAATAGATACATAAGCACAATGGAAAAAAATGGAATTGCAAATCAAAATTTCTGGTAATTATATTTCTTTACACCAAACACTAATAGCTAAAAGCTCATAGGTTTAATGACAATCTAATGTACAAACGAGTTAATGTACAAAATAATAACACTGATATTATAATCGATTATAATTTAACACTGGACTTTAGAAAGTCGTAGGTACTCATGAATTGACCTGTTTACTCAGTAAATATGTTATAGAATCATGCTAACGACGTATAACAGAATCCAAAACCTTTTAGTCTGTAAAATCACTGTATTACAACGAGAAACGCAAAAACTTGTTGCTTAGCAAAGTATACAAATAAAATATCTTCCCATCCACCATCACATAACCACCACTACCTGACAAGCACAGCACCATACATATAGAAAAGTATCGGTAAAAACGATACGACACTACTCAGCTGATAACCGTAACTTAGTAACATCAGTCAACATGTTTTAGTCGATTTTAATAAATTCTATTTTCACGTGGTGAAAACCGTGGAATTCAGTCGCAGTTTTACCTAGAATATCTACCTGATGGGTACGTCGGTCCAACAAAGTCCACACACGGGTATATCATTCGCTTTTTATATAACCCGCGAAAATCAAATTTGATTACGTTTTTTACAACATGCATTTTACAACATGGTATTAGTATTTTGAAATGTTAATACAACTCGTAATATTGTCGTGATTATTCAAATCACGAACATAATGATAATCTAAGTAACGGTTAGAAGCCTTGCCTTACAACGTTGCAAGCAACACCATCAGTCTCTTGGGGATATTTCCTACTTTTTTAATGTCATTTCTTCGTGTACTAATCAGTTAAATACCTTGTTATTTTTATTTATCTCTGTATTCATTTAGTTTTTATTTTTATTTTGGGTACATCGTCGGCAAAAATATAATTTTATAATTAATTTAAGTAACTCATAAAAAATAACGACCCGCACGCAAAATACGCGCTTTGACGTGGAGTTGCGGACACCAGCCCGTTATACAATACAATACAACGACGCAGGTTCTTGCCCATTCTTCTCCTTAAGAACAAAACCACCCTTGCGAATGGGTAATAGAATCCGATTTCTTCTTTCTGTTTTTCGTTTCTATCTGGTTTTTCCACTCTTACTTATTGTAATGTTGTTATCTGTGGTCTTCATTGAATCTACAGTAGTCTATGATTGAATCAAAGTAATGTTACAAGTTTCGATTTTTTACCAATATTATTGGAAAGTTGCTTAAGTAGTTTCTTCAATGAAGTTGTAGAGAAATGTAAAATCATGAATGAATTATCATCGATCTCTTGCTCCCAATTTTTTTTTTTTGATGCTTATTGATTTTAAAAATGATTACCTATATGTTGACTGAAATTTATTTTTATAGAATAAATATCATAAGGATATCTTCTTAGAATGATTTTGGATAACGAAAATGGCCACTTTTTAAATGAATTAAAGTGAAACTTCAAAACTTAATGGCAATACCTTAAGTTTAGGTACACACCTATAATAAACTCTATGGTCTTGTATTATATAGTGTATTATCTATGGTCTATCTATGGCACAATTGGCACATATAGCTTTATAGTTGGTACGAGGACTACGAGGCTTGCATATTCTTGTGAAAGATATTATTTTACTTCATAATCTTTACGAAATAAATTAACAAAATGGGTAAAGGTTTCAATAATTATATGTGTAAAAAGTTCTTCCATCCTGCTTCAAGAGATAATTTGAAACGGGTAAGTAATGCAGCTGTGACTTTTTTTGCATTGTGTTTACAACAGCTAGTGATCAGCTGTATTGTAATTAACGTGGTAATAATTTGCTTTAGTTAATAATTTTTTACTTGAATCGTCAGGTATGGATGGCAGAACAGAAAACAGAGGCTTATAAAAAGAAACAGGAGGAGTTACGTGTGCAATATGAGAAGGAACAAGAACTTCATGAAAACAAGTAAGTAACAGTCTTGGTAGTACCTATCGATATTTTGAATAGTTTATCAATTTAGCCTTGAAGACTAAAAGTATACTTTTATTTCAAGGGCTTTGCTGAGCAAAGACAGCAAGGACAAATTAAGTTTGAACTTTATGTATGAGCCGCCTCCTGGTGTCAAGAAAGAAAGAGAACGCGAAGACAATGAACCTGAATATAAATTTGAGTGGCAACGCAAGTACAACGCGCCCAGAGAGAGCTACTGCAAAGGGGACAATGAAATTAGAGATCAACCTTTTGGAATACTGGTTCGCAATGTGAGATGCATCAAATGCCACAAATGGGGTCACATAAATACAGGTGGGTTGCTATATTTTCGTGGAGTTCTAACACAGTCTAGAGGACCATGTACTGCTTCTGGTCCCAAATTAAATTATAACTTCCTGTTCAAGAAAAAACAAGCAGATCAAGTTTGTTATTTTGTAACAAGATCTGTTAGTGGTATCTTATTTTTAATTGTTTATCTAAGATAGTCCTCAAACTTACAATTATTTGTTGCAGATAAAGAATGTTCAATGTACTCTTTATCTATGAGTGAAGCTCGTGCCCTGCAGGCTTCCACGTCTGCTCCTGAAGAGGAAGAGGAGAAACCAGATGTCCCAACACTCATGCAACAAATGAGAGATACTGGTCTGGTCATGAAAGCTGGAGCTCTCCCTCTATCTGTCACCAAGATTGAAGAGAATGACTCATCTAATCTCACTGAAATGGATCTCATCAGTCAATTAACTAAAAAGCAGAAAAAGAAGCTGTTGAAGTAAGTACATAGTAGACTGTATGTATCTAAGCTAGAACCTTTAATTACATCAGGTCTGATACATAAGAAATCAGTATTTTCAAAAATGGTAACTGGTTTTTTTTGTTTTTCAGAAAATTGGAGAAAATGGAGAAAAAGAAGGAGAAGAAACATAAGAAGTCTAAGCATTAAGAACCATTACATGCATTAGGCAACTTAGTTGTGATGATCACTACTTGAGCCGTTGCTATGACAACTATTTTGTGACCAGGTATTGCCCCTGGCCAAAGGCTATTCAAGCTAGCAACCTAGAAGACCTAATGCATGCAGACTCAGTATCACAGTAATATAAATACCAATAATACACAATGACCAAGAGGTGTTGGTATAATTAGTCTAATTTGATTCTATAATAAATCAATGTTTCTGTACAATGTGCTATGATTATTCACATTTAGATTACCATGATGCACTTAAAATTGTTTCTATGTAAACCAAGCTTTCTCATGTCAATTAATAGAAATGTTATAAATCTGAGCCATGTTCAAATATCATATTGAATGTAGTGTAATGTATGTAATAAGTGTTTTTTCTATTCTAAAAGTAACTTTCACATGACGTAACTAACTAACAAGTACATAAAAAGTACCTTTGAATTATAAGCATGTTTTTGTGTTTCATATTTTATTTGAATTGAGAATGGATGTGACACATTCTCCTCGACTAACAGTTTTGAAGCAATAAACATAATTAAATAAAAGTAACTTTATTTTATTTTTTACATACTGTTCCTTGTGATATTTCTCTTTCAACAGACTCCTTTAACATTATATCACAGTAACTTGATCCATAAAAATAGTTTTAATAAAGTAATTACATTCCAATGTCTGATTCTAACTTACATTAAAATAAATCCAGCTGTGTAAACTGGTTTATAACAAACTGAAAAGATTTTTAAAACACATCTATATAAACCAAACGTAATTAATAATCTACATATATCATAGCAGATCACATCATTTCTTACAAGTAATTATCTTTAATTAGGTACCTAGTGATTATACAAATGGTAAAACCAACAAAATTAAATCTTGACATAAGTTTTCTCATCAATTTCTATGATATCCTGTCTGTCATTTCTTTCTTTCCAATGCAAGTACAAGACACATCCAGTAATAATAATTATGATAGCAGTCAATACAAACACACTTTTGAGAATAACTTTGCTTGGTGTCACAAACAACTGAGCCTTCCATTGAGACGGGTCACTGGGAGGAGCTGGAATGACAACTATCTGAGAATTTGGTATGATCTGAGTCCAACTTTTAGAATACCCTGAGAGGCCAACATTCAATGTATCAACAAAATTTGGTGTGCGGTCCAAGCCAAATATGGAGTAAGGTAGCTGTAGAGCAAAGTATGCAGACTGTGGCAGCTGAGCACAAACACCTGTCCTGTATGTGCCCTCTTGAGACCATGTGTTGTATCCTATTTTAGGTCCAGGGAGATTGGTACCTGCAAAAAGAAAACATAAGTTAATATACTTGTGGAAGTAAGCCATCCTAAGAAACTAGTTTATAATTAGACTGCTTACCAAAAGTTACTTTTCTATTATACAAAGTTCTATTATTGACTGGCATTCTTTCATTTGTCAAACCAGTAACCACAATGACTTTGATGAAGTTAGTGTCATATTCCAATTCATTTCTGAATGCATTCATTGTATGTTGTAGAGTTGTTACATTTTTCTTGACATATATTATGTCTAGTACGCCATCCATGTAGAAATCATAAAAAGTGGCCATTATAACATCATTACCAAAGGAATCAAACTTATCCCATTGCACTTCAAATGTTCTGTAAAATTTGCATCCTGGCAAGTTGCATGGACTATTGTGGAGCAGAAAAACCCTGGTTTCATTAGTATTGACAGGACTGAGAGTCATCAAGATGTCTGGGTAACCATCCATGTTATAATCTCCAATTCTCATGGTGATTGTATCTAAATAAATTTCATTTCTTGGTGGCACAAAACGCCACAATGTCCCCTTGCCATCATTGAAATCCACTTGAAGGTCATGCCACTTCTGGTTGTCATATATCAATATAGTGCTATTAAAACACTGTATATCATAACACACAGGTATTACTAAAAAGAATTCTCCAGAGAGAGCAACATCAAGAAACAGAGCTTGACCATAGATAGTTGGATGGCCTACTAGTAGTTCAATACTATTATTATATCTAAATCCTTCTAATTCGTCATTTAACCATACTTCAACATTTGAAGTAGTTGTGACTAAAAGATCGGCAGCATCATCTTCATTAACATCTAAAAATGAGTGTGAATGTGGCAGCTTTATCATCTTAGACATTTCATCACCCATCTGTTTTTCAACAGGAGTTGTTCTGGAATTGTCAAAAACCCAAAACACCCTTTCATTTTCAGTATTCATGCCAAAAAGGTCAAGAATCATATCTCGATTATAGTCCATTACTAATGGTTGGCCTAAAGAGATAGCCTTTATAAACAAAGCATCAGAACAGTTCAACGTACACTCGCCACCCCATAATATTCTGACAGTATGCAAATCAGAAGTATCATTTAGACTTTGAGTAGTCAGCATTATGTCCATGTAAGCGTCTCCATCGAAATCGCCTGGTACAACACTCGTTATTATAATGTTACTAAAATTACAAGCATACACTGAAGGCCGCATAAAAGGTTCTTTGTCGTAGGCAAGATAAACTTCCACACTTGAGTAATTTTTAATGACAAACGCATCAGTTAATTCATCTGAATTGAAATCTCCAAATGCAGCAATAACACCCTCTTTATGTTTCCCAAATGAACTCTCGGTCATATCACTTATTGCATAACTACCGCTGATAAATACAACACTTAAAAATATTCGTGTTACTACTTTGAGCGACATGTTGCTTTGCTATCTTTATTTATTTTACAAACAAAACATTTTCTCAACCAGATGTTCGTTCTGACAGTAATACAATGAATTGACATGAATGACATTGTCAGTATTTTTTAACAACCCATAGAGACATTTAGTCGATTTTACAAGAAAATGTGGAAGAAAACTGTCAAATTTTGTTACGGGTGTCACTAGGATCACTTGACTCACAGAAAAAATCGTTAGTTACAAACACTAACTAACTCAATTCACTGCCGGCTTCACAGTTTTCTTAACATTATAATTTAGATATTTCCAAAAGTTCGATTGCATCGGTTGCTTCTAAGCAAGCGTGCTCCACACTAGGCTGCATCATCGCTTCATATCAGGCGAGTTGCGGCCGATGCCTTATTTAGTCATCATCATCATTGTCCTGCCCTTATCCCAATTTATTGGGGATTTGGATTTGGGGTCGGCGCAACATTTGTGTTCTTCTTCCATACTTCTCGATTCCCTCTCAGCTATCACCTCCTTTCTAGCGATATTATCCTTCGCACAGTCCTATCGTCTATTTAGTTTTATCAATAAAAACATCAATTTATTGCTGTTGAGGTCATAGAGTAGTTATACATGGAGCACGCAAGTAACGAATCGCCGAACAAACTTTTTTGCTACTTTTTGCGGTAGGCGAAGTAAACACATACAGCACATTACAGGAATTTGACGTTCACTCGGATACATGCATCGAATTGCTGTAGCAATAAATGTTGTTGTTTGATTGTGATTGGATTGGTTGGTTTTTAAACGCACATGAAGCAAAAACAACCACACATTAAAGAAACTCACACACATTGACAAATGGTTGAGAATGAACACGGAATGATTAGGTACTATTTGAGAACTCATTTGTTTAAAACCGGATAAATTGAAACCATTGCGAGTCAAAATGCGCATCACTACGAAACCATGGGCAATTTAAAATCGCCTGGTGTCAAAAAAATTGACAACTAAGAAACGTAATGGCGTCAAATCGGAATTTTCTAAAATAAAGTTTCTTTCTACGTTAATATTGTAATCACAATCCTAAACACATTCGAACTGCTGGTTTATTTTTTACTTAATTTTGTAATTCTCTAACGCCCTTTTCGAAATGGCCGTCGAAGCTGTTCAAATATTGAGACGAAATCGACCCGGTTCGAAAGCAAAGGTATTTAATTGTTTTACTGAAAACCTTCCAATAATATCTACATTTATATTATTCATACTAATATAATACTTGTAGGATTTTTGTCGCTGGCCAGACGAACCCTTTGAAGAAATGGACAGCACTCTCGCTGTTCAACAATTCATACAACAAACCATACGACGAGATCCCTCAAATCTTGAAGCTATTTTAAAAATGCCTGAAGCTCAAGATGAAGGTGTTTGGAAATATGAACATTTAAGGTAGGTATGTTAGGAAATTAAAAAAAAAGAGTTTTTTTTTAATAATTCAAAGCTAAATAACACTCTTGTTTACTTGCAGACAATTTTGCATGGAACTAAATGGCCTGGCAGTCAAATTACAAGCTGAATGTAAACCAGAAACATGTACACAAATGACTGCTACTGAACAGTGGATTTTCCTATGTGCTGCCCATAAAACTCCTAAGGAGTGTCCTGCTATTGACTATACAAGACATACCCTTGATGGGGCTGCGTGCTTGCTCAACAGCAATAAATACTTTCCTAGCAGGTATGTTTTATTTCCTAGAACACCACACTTAGTTTGATGTTCAAATGTCTTTTATTGACCTTACTGAAATGAATGGTTTGACTTTGCTGATAGCAGTTCACTGCCAACAGTACTTGTTATAATTTATAATACACTTGTTACAGGGTTAGCATCAAGGAATCATCAGTAGCTAAACTGGGTTCAGTTTGCAGACGAGTTTACCGAATATTTTCTCATGCATACTTCCACCACAGGGCAATATTTGATGCGTTTGAGAAGGAAACTCATCTGTGTAAAAGATTTACTTATTTTGTTACAAAATACTCTATTATCTCTAAAGAAATCCTGATCCTGCCTAAACTAGATGATGAAACACCAGTGGGCGAATCAGAAGCATGAGGTTTAAAGAAATAATTTGGTTCTTCCATTGTGAACTAAATTATAAGACATTACTGACTGTTGTGTTCACATTGATTTGTGATGATAACTGAACTAGTAATAATATTTACTCTTAGCGTACCCAGTAAAAAGGTAGCGCCTTAAAATTCCTTACTTTGAAGTGTCTTCTGTTTTAGTTCTTTATCATAAATATCTAGATAAATAATTACGATCCCAGATAACCAAGCTACTTTTTAAAATCTAGAATGTTTAAGTATATTGTTACTTAAAATAGTATGGAGATAATGAGATGTATGTAATCATTGCATTTACTGCTTAAAGTGTAGATTATAGATGTCAAAAAGTATAAATCCCTATTTAAGATGCATAGTATCTAGTATTTAAATTATGTATGTGACTAAATCATGTTTATTAATAATATAAACATGCAAATATTCTCTCAAATATTGGATGTGTAATATTTCATGTGTCAAGTTTTTAACTATGTGTTATTTATATAATAGTCCTAAGACAAATTGTGAGTTCATTTGTAATCTCCAACTATCTTATTTACTATGCACAATAAAACAAGATAATTAAAAAAGTGGTTTATGTTGTTTTCTTTTGTTTAAAAGGCCTTTTAGATTTATATGATTGGTGTTGTTTTGAGTTGCTGCTCTGCTCCTTTTGCCAAAACTTCTTTCCTTTCAGTGTTTGGTACCTGTAAAACAGATATCATAATTACAAATGATATTAAACCTAAAGGTTTTTATTCCCTCAAAGACCATGGCAACCAAATATAGAATATCATTTTCAGAATAAATAATTTTCATTGCATTAGCACTGAAGCATTACAATCAAATATAAATCATTCTACTAAAATAATTTATTTCCATTTCAGCTAACATGAAGTGTTTTAGCATTTTTTTTCAGTGTTGTCATAAGTTGAACTGGTTCAAGACAATGAAGAAATACTTACCCGATTTGGTTGCTATCTGGTATAGCCTCCACTGATAGTAATATGTGTATGATAGGTATTTGTCTTTTTACTACTAATGTTTCGAGACCATCCACTTTAGGCTCCCAATATTCCTCCACCCTGAAAATGCAAAATGTTCATTATTAATCTGATATGAAATTTTAGTAGTAAGTCCAATTTTATTATTAGGTTCTTACGTCTTGTAGGATAGTTTCGTGACTTGATGTTCAATAGAAAACTGCCTCTTCAGTATTTCAGCACATGATATTGCTTTGGAAATAGCAGCGCCTGCCCCACTCCACACAACTGAAGTGGCTGCCTTATCTTCAAATATACCTGATGCATGGGATAACAAGTTTGCCATCTTGCTACCACCTTTGACCTTAAATAAACATGTAAGTAAATTTAAGATAATTGCGTACTTACACATTACTAATATTGTGCAATATGAGTTAATACATTATACCTGTTATGCAGTTCTGGCTTTTACACCATTTATTTATAATTATAAAGCAATACCTAGGCATTTTAGTGTACACATTAACATACATCTGCGTTTTCTATACATGTAGGAATATACTTTAGAATAAATAACAAATTAATGCAATACGTTTTTGAATTTGAACTCACTTGCATCCATAGGAAATTTTCGGGCAGGCCTTTGACAGGTATTTTGTCACGTTCTAGTTCTTCTTCTACATTTTTACCTTTGCTATAATTCTCCATTTTATGTACTTTATTGCATTCAAAGGTACATTTCTTATTTATTTACTGGAAAAAGAAACTAACTTCAATTTCCTAACCTATTCGGCTTGTTGACATTGACGTTTTTGTTTTCTTTGAATTTGACAATTATAACCAGTGTTGCCAAGTGCGAGCACATTCAAATTTTCTACGGCTGTGCACATCCATTTAGTCGAGTCCAAGAGAAATACTACTCAGGTGGCTCAGAACACTTAAAACTAATAAACACTTTAAATTATTTATGGGGATGTATACATTAAGTGTCGACGATCTTCAGCATGCGGATCTTTAAAGTTGAGGACTTATTCCATATCATGGAGTAAAAAAAAAACATAATTACCAATTTTTTTGCAGTAAATCGGGTTAACCCTAACCGTGGCCATAGAAACCTATAACTCTGTGAGAAGCATGTCTCCGCGATATACCGTTTCTGTGGTATGGCATATCATTAAAAATAAAAAAAAAACAGAATCATAATCATAAATCTTTATTTATTTTATTTATGTCGATGTCAGAAATTACAGGCTGTCTGAAATAGGAAGGTCCTGAGGTACAGATCACCTCTCCGGCAGATCATCTAAAAGTAACATTTTACTTATAGTAAAAATTTAAGTCAAGATTCTAGAGTTAAAACTGGAAGTAGGTAAACAAAGTACTTAAAATTAATTATTTGAAATTTGACATTTAAACATAATAGGTAAAACAAAATATGAAATTGATATAAAAACATAAACTACTGGAACTTTATGTATCAAATACTAATAGTTCAAAAGTTATACTTCATGTTTTTAACATAAGGAACAAAATCGTAATCAGGAAACTCGGACCCTGAATCCCCGAGTCCCTGATCCTTAAAAATAGGGATCGTCGAGTAGGTATTGAAATCTTATTCAATAAACAATATTTATTAGTTCAAGAGTTAAACCTATTTTAACATAATTGTACAGACGCCAGCACATCAAGCTATCCGAAACTGTCAAATTTATTAATTTTGAAAGATTTTAGTAGCTTGATGTGCCCTAAATTGGACTTAAGTGGCAAGATACAAAACATGTGCAACTGGGCCTGAACTAGGAAGAATCCTGTGCTTAAGCACCAGTCACTTTCGTCACCACCGCTTTATGGGTCAGCTGATTATTTTTTCGTTATGACGATGTTGGTCCGGACAATGTTATTCACTTTGATGTTCTGTAGCTGTCCATATAATTATGTATACACTTTCTGTTACACTCTGTCTATGTCGCTATAAACGTTCGTAACGTTCAGATTTCCAGTTCAGTAAGTAGTTTCCTGCACCGAATTTCAACTGGAGTAACCGACTATCCCTTGGCCCCCTTCACATGTTCAGACGCCCCGGGTGTCCGGCGGCGAATGATAAACCGAGTGAAAGCTTTCGTAGTGTATGTACTTATCAATGGAACACCGCGCAGTCCGGCCGGTACCAGCTGGCACCGACCCGAATTTCCGGCAACCTGCGCATTGAAAGGTACACGAAATGAACTGGAATGGATCAGTACACTCGGAAGTTGAAGCTTCCGCTTGAGTTTTCGTTGTAAGATAAGAGAGGGTTTAAAATAACCTATTATACTTGAAAATTTCTTGTTACTAGACTTTCATCTTTAGAACAATAAGCACTTAGGTAGGTACCTAATTTAATAATTTAACAAATGCCACTTTTAGGTGCCGTTAGATTACGGTTATTTGAAGCGCGAAGATGTGCGTTTTTATTTTGTATCAAGCCATTTCAAGCTTATTGAGAGCAATACCTAACATTTCAGAATTCAGAGATCTAATCAAATTTAATTTTTGTAAGAGTACAGGAGTAGGACCTAGGTACCTATTAAAAGTAGCGTAAAGGCCAGTACGTCACACTCCCCAAGGCATAGAACAAGATGGGTGACCTGTCTAACAAAAGCTGAGAAACGCTCCCCAAGCTATAGAACAAGATGGGTGTCTTGTCTAAGGAACACATATAAATTTTTCGTCGGTTATTAAAAATAACAGCTGTTTCGTACAAAACTGTAATACCACCCGGTCAAAATGTATGGAAAAGCTTTTTTTTTAAAATTATCTTAAAAAAAATCTATGTTGGTTCAGAAAGATGTACTGAATACCTGGCAACAGTTTCAGCGTCGGCGTCCGTACCACCCTGTATAATGATTTTATCGAAATCCGTTCAGCCTGTCAGTCAGACATAATTAGTATGTATTTAATTTCTCAGTTGTATTCGTATGGATTCATTTATTTATATTCTTTAATTATAGCAGTATCCGTATACTTTCAGAGCAAAACACGATTTCAAAAGATTGTTTACTAAATTAGCTGAAAAAAGAAAATATTCGGCCATTTGAATGGTTTTGTTTCAGGTCTCACTTTGAGAATTTTCGCCCCGGGTCACCTTTATGAATGAATCTGTATTCTATGGAGTTTTAAAAATTCTATTTTTGCGCGGGACCCGAGCTGCCGGCCAACCTACTTGCTATTCCAATTTTCATGCATCCGTATTATGTATTTAGTATGTGTTTATGTAGGTATGCCTACTTAAGTATACTTACTGGGAAGCTCTCATGTTACCTATAATATCTAACTAGGGCATAATCAAACGCTTTTTTGATAATATATATATATAATCCTAAAATATTTTCTAATTTATTTATCTACAATAAAAAAAGAATTTATGTTAACGATTAAAACGTATACGGTAATATTATATGTATCAAGTTATCAACTTTAATTTTCCTACTTACTTTAACTTTAAACTATTACCTACTTAACTTATAGCACGCGTTTGATCTTACTAAGTAGATTTAATATTTCACCTTCAAACATCTTAGAACCGTAACACTAAACTTAGCAACGTTTATATCAATATAAAACGGGAGCATTATTAATTTGCCGCTACACAACAAAAGGTTATCTCTCGCGATGTAAATGCGTATTACAAGTCATGGCTAAGCAGATATCTTTAACTCGACATATGAGTAGCCAGTAGCGAGTGAACCGTTATATTTAATACACGGTATTTTAATATCAGTACTTACAATGTCTTACATCTCGACTATTTACCTGTTTTGTTTTTCTTTCGGAGTAGTAATCGCTCGTAATGCTTTTGTTATGGACGATCGTTTTGTGTGCACTGTCAAAACTTCGTGTTTCAACTGTTTGAAGTTACCTCAATGTTCGTGGTGCCCAACGGAGAACAAATGCTTCTCAAACAGTCTGCCGGGGTTTGGAGGGTTCTGCTCCAATGAAACCATTGTTCACGTAGATTACGGCTGTGAGTTTAGAAATATACTCTTTAAGATGTTAATTAGATATTTTTGTTAAATTGTCGATACTTTGATAAATTAATTAGATCATTTTGCAATGGCAGGTACCTATAGTTAATCACGTATCGTACACAGCATGCATAAAGCATCGCTTCATGTGAATAATTCAGCTGCGTCCTGTTACACTGGAAGCTGACCTCCACATATTTGAGATTTTCTGAAAAGCGTATGATTCCCGAATGTTTATAGTGGTATGTTTATCGACAGGCATGCACTCAGCTGCATATTTTTCATATTTAGTTATTATATTTAGTTCGTACTTTCACAAGAAAAGGAAATGTTTGTCAAACTATCTTTGCATGAAACTCTTCATAATGCATAGCCTTCTTCTTACCATTGCAGTGAGTTACGAGGAGAACGCAGAGTGTTCGTGCGGCAAGGGCAATGTGGAGCGGTCCTGCTACCCGCCAGGTGTCACCGAGGGTTCCGAGTGCTCCGGCAGAGGCACCTGCGTGTGTGGACAGTGCGTCTGCAACCCTAACCCTGATAACCAAAACCCAACCAAGGTAATGACTAGGTAGACTTAATAAAATCATATGCGTCATCATTTTCTTGTTCTTATACCACATTATTTAAGTCAGCGCAGCATGTCGGCTTCTTCCATTCTCTACTGTTATTTGGTACCTCATTGTCACTGTTTTACGATTAAAATCAAATGTTATTTCTGGCGGTTCTTAACAGTTGGTTTTTGGTTTGTTCTTTTACGGTTAACTTGTCCGACAAAAATACCGTTCCTTTTTCTAATTTATCTGGTAGATAATAAAACCCTCTAACGCCTTCTCATGTTCATTTTAAGCCTAACCAAAGCTATCTTCTTACAGATGGTGATGGGTGAATACTGCGAGTTTGACAACTTCTCGTGTGACCAACTTGTCGATCCTAAATGCAACGAAGGACCATATTCTTTGAGCAACCCAACCGTCGTCGCAGATAACCCCACGAAACCTACCGACGTTGACATCCCAGCCTCTTAACGTTAAAACGAACTAACTTTAATTGAATTCAAACATATTAAAAATGTATAAGAACTTACATTAGTTAGATTATAAAGAAGTAGGTATTTACTTATGTAGTGTTTATTGCGTCTACGGATAATTTTAGAATTCGTAATCATAACTGTGTTTATGTTACTCAGTCACATCGTATCGATTGCGAAATAATGATAGTTATGGGTCTGTACATCGTTATGTATATCAAAATACTTAATATGTATAAGATTTATAAATGCTGTTGTAAATAAATGATAACATATAGACAGAATATTATCCTAAACCAACCCCTCTTATAAAATAAAATAATCTAACTCAGCTACGTAGGTAGGTCGAGTCGAGATTTCTGTGTGGAGTGAAAAGTTCGCAGAATCTCTTTATAGCCAGCTATGCTTAGTTATGTTCTGAAGAATGCTCGGGTGGATGGCTGTGAACCGCGGCGGAGGCAATGAGGTTTTCAGGAGAAGCGTTGGAGCGAAGAAGCCGCGGCTCAATTAAGAAATTGATATGAGCCGGGCGTCTGTCGCGGATGGCTCATCGTTCTCAAGTACTGCCCGTTATGGTTACGCGAAATTAGATTTCAACGAGTCTATTTTCTCTCCCACAACGAGTCCACCTTTTATTTCCTCGATATTTATTGAATGCCTGCCTTAGATGTCGGAGAGTCCTTCGGCGTAGTTTGTATGGCAGCGTTTTTAATTGAAATATGATAATAGGTGGGTAAAATGGGTTTTATTACTGATTACAAACACAATAGATTTTGTCATACAACTCTATAATTATTGCTAATAACCGTGCAAATTAAACTGATACTAAGTTACTGAACAGTTTTCGAACTATGTTTCCGTCATTCGTCAAAAACATAAAATAAATAAATGCAATTCACTTTATATAC
Source organism: Noctua janthina (assembly GCA_963576755.1). Taxonomy (NCBI): domain Eukaryota; kingdom Metazoa; phylum Arthropoda; class Insecta; order Lepidoptera; family Noctuidae; genus Noctua; species Noctua janthina. The sequence goes on from OY755058.1 coordinate 8,585,800, forward strand.
CTATGAAACAATACTTGCCGATTTGATATTTAATTATAATAATTGTAACACGAAATAATGCCCATTCCTAAAGCCTTTATCTCATTTGGTTAGTATAGTCTTTTCCATGCATCGAACGTAAAATACGCTGTGTTCCCATAGACTATGATTTCGATCTAATCTGTATCTTTCATCTGGGACAATTTAGGTCGCCACACAGTGGTACAATAATGGCTTTTTCTTCTCGACTTGCTGTTGCGACTGACCGCAGTCTAGACGGATGGCACAATAAGTTCAATAAGTTGTCGGAAATCGAACACGCTTTGAGAATAAACTTGTAACTTTGAAAATAAAACGGACCTGTTACTGAATGTTTTGTGTTCATAAATTCCAAAGTTTGTTTAACTAGGGAAAGCGTTCATTTTAAGATGTGAAAATCTTTTCAGTAAAAGCCGAATTTTCTTTAAGACATTTTGGGTAAACGGCAAAAGATACTCAATACCTTAAATACCTCCTTAATAAAATAAAACTGTCAGCACCGTAACCGAATTTGTGTTCAATAATTGTGGCGGAATGCGCCCTCGAGGAGCTCGGAGGAGATTCGATTATGGAAGGAGCGCTTAAATTGTTTTAGTGTCGATCAGCATCATATAATATACAAGACGCTAGGTCGGTAGTCCGTACTCGGTACCACGTACCCGTGCCGGTAAATTACTTACACTACGTCCTTATTGCATTGTTTGAAATAACTACAGGGTGTAAACGGACCCTTCACGAAGCCGTCAACCAAGCATTATGTACATCAAACTAAGTAAATTTACCCAAAAAATATTGCTGGGAAACTACTTTTTTTTGGGGGTGATAAATCACTTTTTACGGTAGGACTCAATGTTTCGTACTCAAAACATTGTGCTGATGGATGGATTGAATAGTACGGGGGTCGTGGAGGTGTTTAAAGTAAATATCTTACATTTCATGTATTTAAAAAAACGTAAAAAGTTGAAACTTTGACCCCCAATATCACCGCAACTAGAAGGTTCCCAGGTATGGTCTAGAACAAAATAATGTTCGGAATGAGAAAGGCACTTGTTCGGGAGAACAAGTGCCTTTCGGCTTCGTTAAGTGTCTTGTCCCTTTATATTAACTATGCACGTGGCAAAGAGATATTACTTGATATCGCCAAATATATTCAGTAGTGGCAAAAAATGCCTATTGCCTACACGAATTCATTAGGCGTGACACCTATGCGTGCCACCCATATGTTCGTAGCAGCTTGATTCGGTGCAAACCAGAGTGGCAAAATATGATATACTAGCTTTTGCCCGCGTTAATTTAGAACGTGACAGTCAATTCGGGTTCGCTTGACTGTCACGTTTCAATTCGAATTCGGCTCCGCTTGAATAATAATATAATTCAATCATGATTCTAAAGACACGTGGCACCATCTATTATCATAAGAACGTTATTGTTGTTTTCCTCGGGAACAGTACTTTTTTCAGGATGAAACGTACCCTATGTCCGTTTCTGTACACCTGACAACGTCCCTATATGCAAATTTCAGGATGATCGGTTCAGTGGTTTAGGCGTGAAAAGGTAAAAAAAAAACAAACAAACTTACTTTCTCATTTATAACATTGCATTAGTTAGGATTCCTACATTCGATTTTCAAATTCGAAATTCTGAACATCTGTGTAGCAGCGTGGCAGCATCCCTAACAAACTTACATTGCCAAAATGTTGACTAGTGCTACTAATACTGGCTCTATTTTGATTCAATCTACAAGTGGTTGAGCATCCGGCAGTGAAATCGGCGCTACGGCGTAGCGCGTAGCAATATTTCAAATGTTATGATGGAACTTGTTGTAGGAAATGGTTTTCTGACTACCAGTTTTGAAAGTTTTCTAAATTATCATTCTAATCTGTTATCTGTAAACACTGTTATTCGGACACATTAAGTCGCAATTTGATGACATTACGTCGTGCTACGCCGTAGACAAGTTCAACATAATTTAATCCTATAATTTCTTTATTAGTCCAAAGAGTCATCTTGATACCATAGTTGTAGTAGATCAATATATTGAAAACTAGATTATTGTCATTTATTATGCCTAACAGATTTCCATGTCTACGGCGTAGCATGTAGCATAGGACCGCCTACAGTAATCAATTTGAAATTAAAACAAATATATGTATTTTATAACATAACCTAAGAGCTAATATGTATATGCATATCTCATCAAAACAAATTGAATGCAAGCATACGACGCGGCGTAGCACTTAGCATAGCAACGTACAACGTACTTCAGAATTCTATACGCTCAAAAAAATATTCTACTACCATTTCTGTAGCTATGGAATAAAATATATACTGGTCCAAAAATAAAGTAAGTTAGTAAGTAAAATACGAAACTTGAATGCCTTCGAAGTACGGCGTAGCACGCGTAGCAGAGCAGGACAATACTTCAGGCATAACTTGAAGTTTCCGAATTCCTGTAACGCATCAATGATCACTAGAGCAAATAAAATTTAAAGTTAGACATCTAACAGACTGAATAGGGTAAATATCTGAAAACGAATTTAACTATTGAATAATTCGCGCGGAAACGTGATCGGAGTTTTGAGCACGGAATAAGATGTCAATGGAGGCGAGCGGTGGATATATATTGCACAATAGGAGCCGAGATCACACATAATAATATGGCATTGGTATTCTGGAGTGGGGAAGAATGCGCGTTCCACCGGCGAGGCGGCGACTCCTTGGCGTGCCGCGTGCTTCGGCGTCACCGGCGGCCGCGACCCGCGTCCCACTCCCGCAGCCCGCAACCCGCCACCCTTCACTCTACACTTCCTAATTGTTTCCCACGCGAATGTACTTAGGAAACTTATGAACTAGTCGGCCTTTTATCAATGATGTTTGAGGTACATTTTGCTACCTACATTAGTAATAACAAAGTGACCATCTCTAAATAAATGGATAAAAGATCCTATTTGTTTACAATGGTCCATGTCCCTACTTATATTCTTCATGCGTCTTGGAAGTTGACGGAGGATGGGTTGGTTGGAAGGCAAATTGATGTTACCCCATAAATAAAGGACACAACAATGCTATGATACTGAATGAAAAAGATTAATAGTTTAATTTTATACGAGTTATTTTATTTTATAATGTATCATCGTAGAGTGCACTGAACATGTTGTAAGCGTGAACTTTATGTGGACCGACACACATACAAATTATGTAGAACAATTGATCTCAGAAAACAGAAGACGTATTCAGTTGGTGAGTTATTGAAAGGAGAGCCAACTTCACCTCGTTTATGAAAATGTAAAGAAACAATTGAAGCTGCTTTCCTGAGTCATCTCTGCTCGTTCCCCGCTCATAATCATATTAAAGTGTCACCTCAGGAGCCAGAAGTAGAAACAAGTGTCAATCTCGGAGGCACAATCCTGAGGAATATTTAGAACGGAGGGATGAACCTTGAATATTCATGTGGCCGCACTCGTAGACTCTTGAGCGACAACGAGTTCTCTTTTACCTATTTGGCATGATTTAAATAATTTATAAGAAACCGTGTGCGGCCCGGCCGCGCGGTTTTTCCTCTATAATTTGGTAAGCGTTTGTACGGAGCAGCCGACATGCGAACCACGTAGGGAAATATCCTTTATACTGCTGAACATTCTATTAATATATTATGAATAATTTTGTTGTAATAAAAGCGACGATAAAAAGGCAAAGCCTTTGCCTTCTTTGGATTCATTAACAAAATTATTTTGATTAAATATAAACAAAATACAATATGTCATGTTTGTTTCTAATAATATTTTCTGCCAAAACTTGGATCGCAATCTTTAAGAACTACTTAAGCTAAAGATTTTCTAGAATTTTGAAACTGAATGTGTGACAAAGATTAGTCACAAAGCGACGTCTCTTATCTGAGATTTTTATTGTTTGGTGTTTGAAACACTTCTACTCCGTACTGCGAGCAGTGACACTTAAATACCAAACTTTTGCTATAGTACGAGTATCTATAGCACGTACTCACTATTGAGTGTTTTCAACTTTTGAAATATGATAATTGAGAGATACATATGTGTATGATAAGAGAGCCTTTAATGATGATCACATGCAGCCCATTTGTTATGTTTAAGGTAGTATTAATTTTAATTAGTTAGATAAATTAAATTTAATTAATTTGTTTAAAGTAGTATTTTAAAATAATAGAGGTTGCTTATAAAATACAAACTTTATAATGATAATAGACAACAACAAGACAAGATAAAATAAATTTCAAACCAATTAAAACCAATAATGTTATGATGAACAATACTTGCTTAAGACGGCAATTCCATTATGATACATGATACATGATTTTTTATAAGAGGATACTCGTTAGTCGTTATACAGGGTTATTTTTAAAACACCAACAACCTCGCAGGAGTAGATTACTAACATCATAAACAACAACATTTGTTCTACGACTTTTCCGAAAACAGACAAAAAAAAAACGACTTTTCATACAAAACTCGATCAGCTGTTCGGACATATGTATGGAGAGTTGAATTTTTTTTGTAGAACAAATGTTGTTGTTTATGATGTTAGTTATCTACTCCTGCGAGGTTGTTGGTGTTTTACAAATAACCCTGTATATCTAACTAATCCAATCTAGATAAAACTCACTCATAATTATTGAATGCTTGTCTGAGTCATATCTCATTTCTTATTTGAATAGGAATTACAAGAGCCTAACGTGTGTAGTTACACTGGCTGGAAACCTAACCTAGTTTTTTTTTCAGCCTTTTTTTATCTTAACGTAACCAGAATGATCGATAACCCATTATGACGTCACAAGGAAGGTGTTTAAGTGGCAAGTACTTCGTTTAACAAGAAACCTTATAGTACTAAAAGCGCCTTTGTTGGCATCATCGATCGGCTGCACCGGCTGTTAGTGCGTCGCCGGTGCGGGTTCGATTCCCATGTTATCCTTCGACTGCAACATTCTAAGAAGTAGCTAGATAGGTAGGTTCATGTAGGTTAATTAATCGGTTTACACTTAAGATGGAATCAAGCTTTGCCCTTGGAATATGGCAATACATGGTCGTGTGTTGGTTCACACATAAGTTCCTATATTATTATTGCACCATGATGATTCGATTCGAAAAAATGAAATAAAAATTACCAAAACTAATTTTTGAGTTTTGACGAAGTTTGTTAACTTTTTCCTGTCTTCAAAAGAAAAATCCTGAAAATTGCACTTATGAGAAACTGTGCTAAATATAATTCTATGGAAGAGTTGAACTCGATCGCTACTTAGAATTAGAAGGAGCGTGATCGTTCAGCTGACACAATGAAGTGGCGTGGAGGGTGGAATGGCGCGACTCGCGACGTATCATTGGCCGCGGCGGACGTTGGACGCGGTCTACACGTGAGGCGGATGGCGGAATCTCGAAAGCGCAAACTACCACCACAATCAGGTGCAGCCCGATTGTTCATCGTATTTTTAAAAACACTACTTAGTTATCGCGCTTTGAGTATCAGGATGCTTAATTACTTGTTATCATGTACCTGCCTGTGAATATGGTGTGTAGGGAAAGGATTGTATAAAGAAAAACACAGAAATCCGAGACTAGGCATTTATTTAAATAAGGTTTTAAATAAATCACACGGTTTCACATTAGTGTTTTACATCATTTTTACATTAGTGTTCTTTCATTAAATTTTATACATATTTAACGTAACGGACCATTTCTCGAAGTTATAGCAATTTCGTTATAAAAATCTTGCTGAAAATCTCCCACCTGGACACGAGATCTTCGGCTGACTATCTTCGGAGAAAAAAAACATCAAAATCGGTTTAGAATTGGCGAAGATATAGCTTGTTTTGGAAATCCGCTAAAAATAATAAAGCCGGCAAAATTGAACACTGACTATCTCTGGAACTCGTGTGGTAGGTGTCATATTTGTATTTGTGTGTGATCGTATTAAAAACTAATCGGATTTTAATTTTATGTAAGTACATGTTTACAAAAATAGACAAACATATTGTTAACGTTTTCTTGTCCTTGTGTTGGTAACTAAATCGCTAATCGCGTATACCAGAGACACGTTCGGCATGACTACGAGCGAAAGCCTTCACGCTCGCATCCGCACCCCCTCCGCGCGCGCCCCCCGCCTCGTCGTCCTCTCAACCGCAAGAGTGCTGGCTGCGGACGTCGAGTCAGCCGGAGGCCGCCGCGCCGCTGACATCGCACCGTCCCATGCAACACCACTCGTTGCTCACACCATCGAACTTTTGCTAAGTGACTGAAGCTGCAACGATGGACGTGGACGAGTTCCGTATTCGCGGCAAGGAGATGGTGGACTACATCTGCACGTACATGAACACGCTGCAGACCCGCCGCGTGATCCCGTCCGTGGAGCCGGGCTACCTAAGGGCTGCGCTACCGGCGGAGGCTCCGCACCTTCCCGAGGCATGGGACGACGTGATGAGCGACGTGGAGAACAAGATCATGCCGGGGGTGACGCACTGGCAGCACCCGCGCTTCCACGCGTACTTCCCGTCCGGCAACGGTTACCCCTCGATCCTGGGTGACATGTTGTCAGCTGGCATCGGCTGCATCGGATTCTCTTGGGTAAACCTTTACTTTATGCCTTAATTCCTAAATTAAGATCCATAATACCAGACTTACCAAATTAGTTTAATTCAACCATCTTATTAGGCATCTTAACGTTTTGAAACGGGACACAAACGTAACGGTTGTCGTAACCCTTACGAAACTGAAAGACTACCTAAAATAACCAGCAAAGTGCTACGCCGTAGACGGGCTACGGACAGTTTAAAAGTCTACGTTATTTTCTCATACTTAAACTTCAGGAACTCGAAGCTTTTAAAATTATATATTTTTAGGCAAAAACCATGAACATTATAAGCCGTAAAAAAACACATACCTAACTGAAGGAGTTTTTCCTTATAAAAAACCATGTATGACATATTTTGTGCTTGGAATAAAACAAAAAGACCGTCAAGTTTTTCTTTGGTTCACATAAAATCTCGAACAATTACTATCAAAAGTTGTTTGATCTTTTAACAAAAGTTAGATAAAAAACACTGTTTGAAAAAGAAAACGATCCTAGTACACTTAGATCACACTAAAGCAATGGTCAGATTTGATTGGTGTGCAGTGAGAATGATGGATCGAATGTAAATAAAGTGGCTATTAACTAACGTCTATTATTACATCGTTCACAAATCGGATCTAAGTACTTGAGATTTACACCCGTATCTATAGCCAAGTTAAAATAATTACTTAATTTGAGTAATAACTTATGCAAACATTTTTATGCAATAGACAAGAACTTAAACGAACTGTCAAAGGAAGCAAAACTAAGAATTCTAACTTTTGACAGTTCTAACTTCAAGCACGAAAAAACAAAAATACATGATAAAACGTATCTTAAATAATAACTTTTGCTCAAGTAAACTCTTTGTCAATCAGCTAGTTTCTTAGCTACTTAGATAAAAAACAAGTCTGACTGGACAAGAAAATAAATGTTTCCCAAATTCAATCCAGTCAAATATTCCCACACTCATCAGCTGCCTTTCTTTTTCCAACTGTGTTGGGGTCGGCTTCCAAAATATTAACCAACATATTTCTTTATATAATTTATTGAATTACACACACATATATACATTAAATATAATCTTGTAGATTTATTCGATTTCTGTGGCTTCCATTGCCCCGAAAAGTTAAATATGGTAACGATTCAGAACACCATGCCTTGACATTTTAAAAGTTTAGTGGATGGGTTGTCAAGCTATCATTCACAGTAGTTGCCGCGTTGTATTAACGAAAATGTAGTTTTAATTAGATTTCTTTTTAACAATTTTTCGACTTGGTTTGTTAAATAAAAGTTAAATGAACGACACGATTCTAAGGTTTAAAGCAATAGTAATCTTTCTATGTTTGTTAGTACATTTATATGTAAGTGTATAACGGACCTAGAACGGTCTGAGTCAAAGACAGCGATTGCAACAGTATTGATTGCCCTGTAATTGGTGTTTTAAATAAGTAATATGGCACTGCTGACCTTATTCAACTACCAGCTTTGTTTTAAATGTGTTGTTACATTATTATTGTAATTTCTATAAACCGAAATTGAATTCCCCTTTGTATAACCTAATATGGTAACCGTAGTGTGTTCTTGGGTTCAAATTTTTGATTTTCTACTAATAATAAAGTTAAAATAAGGATTTAAAAAGACCGCGTAACTTACCTAGTACATACTATTTCAGCTGAATTTATGATTAACGGTCATCTACTCATGTACAATAATGAGCCAGCTCGTAAAATCTACAGATTTCAAAATTATAACAATCACCCATTTGCCGACTGACTGCGACACCATTCAACTCATTATCTACCAGTTGTAATTTCTCAGAAAAACGCCATAAATAAGGTCCATAGAGTCTTATTACAGATATTACCTATTGTAATTTGCAAAAATAGGAGTTTCTCTGTTAGATTATATTACATTTTATAATTGTCACGTGTAATAAAGTGTTAAAGCAAATAATTATTTGCACTAGACTGGATTATATTTCAAGGTTTCAGTCGTCGACATATGACTGGTAATTTAGTATCAATAGCTAGCTCATAGAAGGCTTTGAAATAAACCCATAATCGATGATAAAGATAATTACAACTTTTAATTCGTTGGCAAATGCTTTTAAAGTTTTAATAAAACCTTTACGCAATATTGTTTAATTGATTCAGACATTTTTCCAGTAACAGTACAATTTAACTGGTCTTACCTTGTGCGGATTTGAACCAAAACTATTTTGAGGGAACTCGGATTTGACAAAAAAAAAATGTCGTTCTTAAAACTGTACTCGTCTATCCATCGAAATCATTGAAACCTAAAACATCCCGATCATGAATTGCCCAAAAATGTTTTTATTTTTGAGCATATTCGTCCACATTCAGACTGTCGCAAGCAGTAAACAAAAACTACCTCCAGGGTGTAAACCGACCCGTCACGAAGCCGTCAACCAAACATTCTGTACATCAAACTAAGTAACTCTACGCAAAAATTATTGCTAGGAAACAACTTTTTTTTTGGTGTAAAATCACGTTTTACGATAGGACTCAATGTAACGCACTTAAACCATTGTGCTTATGGATGCACTGAATAGTACAGGGGTCGTGGAGGTATTTAAAGGAAAGCTATAACATTAAAAACAGTATTTAAAAAAAAAAACTTGTGAAAAAGTCGGCACTTTGACCCCCAATATCTTCGTAACTAGAAGGTTCCCAGGTATGGTCTAAAACAAAAAAAAAATATCGCAATGACGGAGAGAATAAGTGCCGTTCGGCTTCATTAAGGGTCTTGTTACACCCTTTATAATTATAACAACCCCGGCAGCACCATACTCGTCTCGCCTTGTAACGCTCGTAGCAATGTCCCGTGCTACGGCTTAGCGGGTGCGATTCCTACAAGCCAACCACTGTACTAGTCTTTCTTTAGCAGACAAACTAGTATTTTTTTAGTTTGCTGTACTGATTGAAATAGGCGGTTTAGTAATCCTGTTAGATAAATTATCTTATTTTTGAAAACTGTAGGCCTAAAATCTTAGATGATTGATTTTCTACTAAAAGTAAATTAAATACCCATAGCGGCCGTTCATACGGCGCTGCGCTGCACGACATTTTTCGGTATATAAAAAGTTGGAATCACACATCAATAACGCAATTTTCGTACGATTAAAAACAAAAACAAATGCAAAATGGAAGTGCTATGTGATAAATCTATACTAATATTATAAAGGGTGCAAATAGATCCTTAACATAAACGAAAGGCACTTGTTCTCCCCGTCACTGCGATCATTTTTTTGTTCTAGACCATACCTGGAAACCTTCTAGTTACGGAGATATTGGGGGTCAAAGTTCCAACTGTTTCACAAGTTTTTTTTTTAAAATACATGTTTTTAATGTAAGATTTTTACGTTACACACCTCGTACTATTCAATCCATTCATCAGCACAATGCTATGAGTGCTTTCCATCGAGTCCTACTGTAAAACATGATTTTTCACCCCAAAAAAAAAAAGTCTATTCCCAGCAATAATTTTTGCGTAAAGTTACTTAATTTGATGTACAGAATGCTTGGTTGACGAATATGTGAAGGGTCTGTTTACACCCAGTATCTAAGAATTTGTTTGGTTGAACGCGCTAATCTCAGGAACTACTGGTTCGCACTGTAAGTACCAAATTTTGTTCAATGGTTCTCAAGTGATTCGTGGATAAAACAAAGATAGTTTCAGCTCCTTTAGAATTATAAGTGCCTACGACCCACTCTCTCTAACCCTCTTTCTCTCTTATATGACGCAAACGATGTTGTCCATTTGAATGGTCATAGTTATACTATAAAACTAGTTGTTGCCCGCGACCTTCGTTAAAAATATTACTTGCCTTATAGCATCGGATTTTGTTAACAATTTCAAGGGTTTTTTTTTTGCACATAACATTAACTATTTTTCTAAAATAAAATTTATAACATCTGCTATCTCCCAGTAAAAGTTCCGTCAAAATCAGTCCAGCAGTTTCGGAGATTAGCCGGAACAAACAGACAAAAATGGGAAAAAAAATGTGTTTTTGCTAAAATTGCCGTAAATATTTTCATATTCATTCATTAAAAGCGCATTTTGATATTACAAACAGATACTTCAATTCTATTTATTTATATAGATAATGGCGCAGCTATACTTGGTCGTTTTCTCGAATTCGATTGCCTTTAGAATTCGGGTAAACGACTCAGGTCAATCTAGTCCAGATTCATCGATTCGGATACCCGACGCCCGTTTTCCTTTAGTTTCACTTCTGTTAGTATACACGGGCGCAGGCTTCAATCTAACTACTCGTAGTCGTTAGCGGTAGCCCGTATTTCAGTGCGATGAGCAGTGTAATGCATCGGGTGCCCGAATTCGAGTAAGGTCTTTCGAGCACCCGAATACAGACTAAAGACAGAGTGTGATTGCGCCATAATCTAGAGATGTACGCCCTGTGAACGGAGGCAGACGGTCCAAATGGCCGCGTAGAGTACCTAGTTGTATGTATAACCGGTACTTATTGCAGCTCAATATGATAAACAGTCATATATCTACTCACCTACTCGTCTAATAATGAGCCAGCTTGCATTATTGCTCGTAAAATCTACTGATTTCAAAATAGTAACAATAACGTATTCGCCGACCGATTGCCACACCATTCAACTGGTTACCTAAGATAACATTACAATTTACGAGTATTAGACATGTCATAAATATGGCTCATCGGGTATTATTACCTTAAAAGGTAGTAATAGCTATATTATTACCTATTGTATATGCAGAAATAGGAGTTCTTCTCATAAACCACATTACATTTTATAGTTGTCATTATAATAAGGTATTAACGCAAACAATGATATGCAGAAGACTGGAAATTATTAAAAAGTTAGCAATCGCTAACAGACTAGTATCAATAGCTAAGGTCGCTTTGAGATTGGCCGATAACAACATTAAACTAAGTTAGAAAACTATTTTATGTTTACTATTTTAAAACAAAACAAATAATACCTTCATGTAATAATGTATGATTAATTCAGGCTATTTATTAAGGTAAGTATATAATTTAACTGTCCGAATTATTGATAGGTTTCCTTCTTAATTAACCGTGCCTGTTAAAGCTTTAAAAAATATACTGTCTATAAGCCAATCTCTGATGTTGTCAGTTCTGCTGACAAGTGCAACCATGAATATTTCATAAACAAGTCAGAATGTGACATCAAAATCACCTTATAATACAGCCCAGCGTAACAGTCGTACTTAGTAAAAGCCCTGTGCTACGGCGTAGCGGGTTCGATTCCCACATGCCAAACGGTCAACCACCGTAGCCGTGCTTTCTATCGATTTCAGTAATTTTTTTATTAAGATTTTTTAGTTATCACCAGTAATTCTATTTCTATTTGTATCTCGTAACCTCATTATCTTTGAAGACTGTAGGCCTAACCGTGGTAATACTTTTTAATGAATGTTCTTTCTTCGCAGGCGGCAAGTCCAGCTTGTACAGAACTGGAGATCATAATGCTGGATTGGATGGGTACGTAAAATTTGTTCAAAAACTGATAACAGCAATTTTTTTTTATTGTAAACGAGAGGACATAATTAAAAACACCGCTATCATCGACTGCATATAAGTAAATTAAAATAGAAAGTAGATCTAGATTGATAAACAAATATCAAGGAGATAATAGACAAAAAGGATAATAATATTAGAAATACCTAAGCGTAGCGTAGCAAAGTGTGCGTAGACAGCCGCGTGGCACCGTAGCATACGTAACTTCCCGTGGCACTTTAGTAGCTAGTAAAAGTATGTTTCACAAACCTAAAATTACAGTGATGGTTTCAGCTCAACACATTTATTACAATTATGAGCCTTTTTCCCTCTGCAGGGCAAAGGCCTTCCTTCCCGCTTTCCACTTTTCTCGATCTAATGCGACTGCAGGCTAATCCTTTAAAAACGTGTCCAGCACAATTGGGGGTTATTGATTTTATTGTAGCATCTATAAATTATCTACATTTTTTACTATATTAATTAGTGCAGCAATTTATACATATCGATGTCTTGTCTTTATTTTACTCTTAGCTGAAAAAAAGTCCCTTTTCGTTGAAAAAATATTAAATAAACTAATGTAATTCCAGGTAAAGCAATTGGTTTACCACCCAACTTTTTAGCGCTCGAAGAAGGAAGCAAAGGTGGCGGCGTTATAAAGGTAAACATGATTAAAGGAACCATTTAAATACCTATTCATTAAGATTAAAAAGAGATCGAATGTCTAATTATCAATATAATTTGTAGGGATCGGCTAGCGAGTGCGTGCTAGTCTCAATGCTAGCTGCCCGAGCCAATGGCATCAAAAGGCTCAAGCATCAATTCCCTAACGTAGATGAAGGGCTATTACTCTCCAAACTAATCGCCTACTGCTCCAAGGAGGCGCATTCCTGCGTCGAAAAAGCTGCTATGATCTGTTTCGTAAAACTTCGCATCTTACAACCGGACGATAATGGATCTCTTCGTGGAGACACTTTAAAAGAGGTAAGTTGTAGTGTTCAAATTAGCATTGATCCCTACGTAATCGAAATGTCTTTCTAAGTTTAGGTTATTGAAGGTAGTGAGTGGAAACGGACTAGTAATGTATGTAATGTTAGATTTCGAAATATGGTCGAAATAAAATTCTAAACTCTCGAATATTCAAAGTCAGGAGAACTGAAAATAGTGCACGAAACTAGATAGTAACATTTGAATGAGCAGCAACCTTTTATTTGGTTACCGTTATTGTTTTAAATGGAATTGGGCCATGCTATGGAGTGCAGGTTATGCAGGAGAGGTGCAGATAGGCGGGCGGTAATTGAAGAAACAAGACGGCACGGCACTCGGCGCTCGGCTCTCGGCGACGAGGCGACGACGATGTCCCGCGTTTAATGACTCGCCCGTAGATGCCGGAAATACGTAGCGAGCCGAGCGGTAATGGAGCCGCATTGTGTGCCACTTTCTATGCCGCAAATATTGAAATTTCACGATACTACCCTCTTATGAGAGGTCTCTTTAATTGAGAGCTCAGAATACGTTCAAGATTTTTAAGAATGCCTTTTCAATTTAGATTCGATTTACAGGATATCTATTCAGGTCAACGCAAATATAAGTTTTTTGATTGGATTCTATACAGTGTTAATTATGATTTTATGCTAACAGGCCATGGAGGAGGATGAAGAAGCCGGTCGTGTTCCGTTTTTTGTTTCCATAACTTTGGGGACCACATCGTGCTGTTCCTTTGACAATCTCCCAGAGATCGGGCCAGTTGCCCGAAAATTTCCAAACGTGTGGATTCACGTAGATGCCGCTTACGCTGGCAGCTCTTTCTTGTGCCCTGAACATAAATACCACCTTGCTGGGATAGAGTACGCAGACTCTTTCAACACTAATCCCAACAAACTGATGCTCACCAGCTTCGACTGTTCTCTTCTGTGGGTGACTAACCGATATCTATTGACGTCGGCCCTCGTAGTCGACCCACTTTACTTACAACATTGCTATGACCACACGGCCATCGATTATAGGCACTGGGGTGTGCCATTGAGCCGCCGCTTCCGTTCACTCAAGTTGTGGTTTATGTTACGAAGCTACGGAATCAGCGGCTTGCAGAAATACGTACGCCGTCACTGCGAACTTGCCAAATATTTCGAACAACTCGTGAAAAAGGACGATAGATTCCAAGTCTGCAATCAAGTGAAGGTAAGACGTTTATCGATCTTTTGGGCTTGATGATAAATTATAAATTAATTCCGCTTGCACGGACTCGGCAAAGACAGTACAAGGTGAGTTCAAAGTGTTCAAACACAGCGATGCACGGTTGTATGTATCTACACTACACCTTCTTATTCAATAGGTTAGATATGGTATTAGATATTTTAATAATTCAAATCTTGATTAATTTACATAGCTTTCCAATTAATTAAAATATGGTGCCTCCTCCTAATTGTTGAGTAAGTCGGGCTTAATCAAAAATCTCCGATTTTCAGTTGGGCTTGGTTTGCTTCCGTCTTGTGGGGAGCGCCGAGGAGACGGGCGAACAAATAGACGAGTTCAACAAGAAGTTGTTGACCAACATCAACGCATCCGGCAAGTTGCACATGGTGCCGGCGTCCGTGGGCGAACGATTTGTTATCCGCTTCTGTGTGGTGCAGCAACACGCCACGCGCGAGGATATTGGTGATCCATTTATAGATCTGATAATATTTTATTTGCGACATAGGTATCCGCCTACAAGGAAATGGTACGGCAGCTGTTATACCTACTCACATTTTGTTGATGCATGCCTGCTTCAAGTCCCATCCATATTTTATTTACCTTCACGTACCTATTTAACCAGTCAATCACAGCCAGGCAGCCACCATGTGAATAAAAGGACCCTCATAAACTGCACAACGACTATAAACAAAAGAGGCGGTGCAAAATACTACTATTTGCAGTCAATTTATCGCTAGACTTATTTCTGAAAAGTTATTTCGTTTAACTATTTCAGAAATAGCATGGGATATAATAAGCGACTTCGCTACGGAGCTTCTGGAGGGACCGGACAAGGAACGGGTATGTCATTATATTGTAGGTACACCTACAATGTCAACATCCAGAAGCTGATTTTTAAGCTTTTGTGCGAATGGTTTCAGGACTTGAACGAGGAGCGCGCTCGTCGCCACAAGGCTGCGCTGGCGCACAAGCGCTCGTTCTTCGTGCGCATGGTCAGTGACCCCAAGATCTACAACCCGGCCATCAACAAGACGCCTCCCCCGGCGCCCACCACGCCCTGCTCCCCGCCGCCCTCGGCTGCGGCACCCGCCACGCCTGACACGCCTGTTGTTATGGACAAGCTCCAGCCATCTACTCCGTGAGTGTCATGTTTTTATTGATCGGAAATGGTTCACTGAAAGAAATTAGGAGTGGTAGGTATAGTTGTTGCATTTTAGCATAGCACTAGCGGTCATGACCCATCTACATTTACTAGTGTTCTAAATTTCGAAATAGAAAATGAAGCCCGTTAACGTTCCAGTATCGACATCCATTGTGAGCCATAATGTATTTCACGAAACGGAGTTTATTGTTTTGATTCTTGCGAAGAGATGCTAGGTTAAGGGCAATGATCACTACTGCTACGCTTTGCGGAACATCTATGGTAACATTTTGAATTGCGCTAAAAAGTAGGAGGCACCTAGTGTTAAAGTGACTACCGTAGCTTTAGCTTATTATGGATTGCTAGTGACAAGATATGTTTGGTTAGCCAGCCAGCCCCTACAGCCTGAGCCCTTGGTGACTGGCAGCAGGCCTGGCTGTGTGGTCGAACAACTGCGTGCAAAGCGTGGTGACTGGTGAGTGCTACCTATGACCAGTAGTCAACAGCGTAGAAGTAGGGTAGATAGATATCTTCTAACAGTACACTATATACTATTTTCTCATATTTTTACAAAGATTTAATCAGTGTCTATTGGTTCTTGCAGGAAGCAATCGTCTTGGATCAGCTGGCCACTCGGCTTCTTCTTCCAGAGTGTGGATCATGATGCTAACGATTTGCCATTGAGGTTAGCAAAGGTTTACCAATAGTACATCTACATTTTGCCTGTTATGTTTAAGTCCTTTGTAAAAGTACAAATTCAAACCAAGCTGTACGGGGTAGCGCCATCTGTACGTGCGGCCGTGTTAACAAGGAGCGAGCCTATTGCCATAAATATTTTAACCAACGAAAAACAAGGAGGCTCTCAATTCGACTATTGTTTATTTAAAAAAAAAAAGGAATGACCACGCATAACTTTCTACTGAGTGGTCCGATTTTAACGATTCTTTTTTAAAATTAACGATACTTGTACATAAAAAATTTAGTTTTCCCAAAAGACTTGAGCAACGGCTTACATGGCTCTCTCGCATAAATTACCAATATGTAGTTAACACAACATGATTGCAGGCTTGACAGCTGGCAATTTGTGTGTTACGCGTAAGCTATTCTGTTCTTCAATAATATACAGCGTGTATCTTAAAGAAGTGGACATATTTGAGGGTGTGATTCAGACCACCAAACTGAACACTTTCTCCGTGGGGCCAATCGCGAAAAAATCATCAGTCAATCAGTCAAAAAATCAATCAGTTATCCCATACATTTGGATCGAGTAGGTATGACGTTTAGTATTATATTTATACTTTTCTATCTTGCCTAAATGTAGTTTTCCTGCTCATCAGGTTTCGCCACCTGGACACGATGGTGCGCCTCAAGAGCCCCGGCACCAACAGCCGCCGCGGTTCTTCTCCGTGCGCGTCGCCCGAACGTCGCGCACCTTCTCCCTACCATTGACCGACCCAATAATATGTAGCCCTCACCCACATCACTATCACTTATCGCAGAAATAAATTATTATGTGAGCATTGAAAAACACGTTGTTACTTATTTTCCTTTACGGTTTTCTTGGGAAATCGTCAGCCTTGAGATTTATTAATGTAATAAATGCATTGATTACTTTTTAAGGAGCCTTTCGTGTAATTACCAATTGTCATCGAAATTTCAACATAAATTACTAACGCTAAAATACATAGATAGTGGCGTAAAATGCAATGAATGTAGATGTCTAAATGTACATTATATCATCTAAGATTCCAAATTCAAGATTACCAATTTGTTGAAGGCTTCCTTTATTTACCTCACACACAGTCTTCTTCTATTCAGTGTCGATAGTACTTTAATATAACTAGGTACAGTCAGCACCAAAAGATGTAAACACGGACTAGAAATCATTTCATTGTCTACAAACATTATTCCATAATTGTGTCTACAATGTAAAGCTACAAAACATAGTAAACAATTTTCATGTCACCAAAACCTACAGGCCGTTATCGGCCGGATACATAATAATTTACACACTATATGTACAAAACAGGGTAGTCGACATAAATCCCACAAATATGTAGACAACAATCGTTCAAAAACGAGGTAAACAAATCTAAAAGGCTGATAGAAATGAGTATTTAATTGAAATTAGGAATCATAGACTATCTATTTACTCTTACGCGTCAGACTGACATATTATTTATTGTCACCATAACGATCACATCTTAAGGTAGTCACTCACTGCATGGGAGCATTACCGTGTTACATTTTCAGATTCCACGCCCGAGCGTTCGTTACAACAGTGAACTTTTATTGCTAACATTATATCCAACAGTACATTAGTGCGTGTGGAAAACCGATCATTACAACTGACAATGTCGATACAACTGAATCGATGTTACGCATACGAACGTTTAAAGTTCAAGCGAATGATCCTTGATTAGTCAATCGAGCATCGCGGTATTGTAACGCAATGTTCAAAAATTAATTTCTTTCATTGTTTATAACACAAGAATGTTCCGGGCGAGAGACCACCTTTAAAGGGCTAAGTATCATACATGTGATCATAAATTAGATTACATGTATTTACAATTCTACAAATGACACGGCACTGACGTCATGCATGACATGAAAATGACAGATATAAAGTTCTTGTTCTTCTATCAAACGAAGTTCGAGACACGGCGCAATAAGTCGTTTGACATTGTCAGTCTGTGTACCTTATTTTAGCCATGGGTGTTTTGTATTATGTATCCGGCCTGTGTAGGAGATTTTGGTGACAAGAATCGTTTACTATGTTTTGTAGCTTTACATTGTAGACACAATTATGGAATAATGGTTGTAGACAATTAAATGTTTCCTATTCCTAGTCGGTGTTTACATCTTTTTGGGGCTGACTATACCTAAATACTTTACAGATTGTGTAGTATTCAGTATCAGTAGCATTCTTTAGGTCATATTAGGTGCACGTGAACAAGCACTTAAGGAGAACACGCCAGCAAGTAGGCCATGGTCTGATCAGACGCACTTTTTACATTGATACACATTAACCTTAAGATGGTAGGACATGCTTAAGGTTTAGTGAATGGTACTATCGGAACTGTCTTGGCGCTGCAGTGCG
The DNA here is from genome assembly GCA_963576755.1 of Noctua janthina. NCBI lineage: Eukaryota > Metazoa > Arthropoda > Insecta > Lepidoptera > Noctuidae > Noctua > Noctua janthina. Next base: position 8,604,361 of record OY755058.1, read on the forward strand.
TCAGAGATGTTTGATTTGATTTTATATTGTGTAATCTGGATCTGTACCTACTAACTCCATTTTATGCTTGTACTATGGTATAGTTACTAGGGTGAGTTAACCATTTCAAGCATTAGCAAATAAGCCAACATCATTTATGTGATTTCTAAAAAAAAACTAATTGGATAAATGGAAATTGAATTATATTCTCAAATTATATATGCTTTAACCCAATGATACCGTGTGTGATTTAAGTTCACCATTCCACCCAACAGTGTGGAGAGTTGTCTTATCTTCTAAGTCCCAAGCCAGTCCTCTTACATAATTGCTGTGATTATGCCTGTCATGGTAAATAACTTTAGGTTCGGAGTTCTCCACTACTTCACAAACAGTTACAATTTTATTGTCACAGCAAACAGCTACCTTGTCACCACTGCAACAAAGGAGTAAACACTTAACATGAAAAAAGATCATAATTAGAGCAAAATTGTGTAAACACCAGGCCTATTTAAAGCTATATTTTTTTCTACAGAAATAACTTACTGTAGGTAACAACGATAGGCTATTATGAAAAGTCAGGCCCTATCCAGCACGGTGGCTTTGGAAAGTGACATACCGCAAAGGTGTAGGTAACATAAATGTGTAAAGATAGAAGAAACAGATGGCATCTACATTTTAAATTGACTTTCCATCTAATTCCAAAACTATGCTTCTAGAACTAAGGTCTCTAAGTATTACTTAGTACTTACTCTGGATGTATGGCCAACTTGTGCACTGCAGCAGGGAATTCTGTTATTTTGATATCAGTTTCTGAATTTCTAACATCTAACAAATGTAACACTCCTGCTTCATCTCCGACTACTAGGCGGTTCTCGTCTAACCATGACAAACAACGGATACAGCAGTCATTTTTCATTAAACCTGTAACAAATCGATCATTTTTATAATCTTCTTCTCAAAGTGATAATTGGCACACCTGGCCATCTTTTGATTGTTCTAGTAGAACAGTCTAGAAAGACTCTGAGAAGTTCCATATGTATAGCTCACTTGGTAGATTATTTCATACACATTCATTGTTTCATTTACATTCTTGCAAAATGAAATAGAACGGAATTTGAACTTAATCTTGCCTTAATCAACCAAGGTGTAAACGGACCCCTCATGAAGCAGTCAACCAAGCATTCCGTTTCTGAACACCAAACCAAGTAAAAATTGGAAAATCACAGTTTAAGGTAGGATTCAATGTAAGGCACTGAAAACATTGTGCTGATGGATGCATTGAACAGTACAGGGGTCGTGGAGGTATTTAAAGTAAAAGTATAAAATTAAAATCTTGTATTAAAAAAAAAAACCCTTGAAAAAGTTGGAACTTTGAACTCAAGTATCTAGAAGGTTCCCAAGAGGTCCAAAACAAAAAAAACTGGTCACAATGACAGGGAATATATTATTTAGATGGGCTTACTTGGACAAATATGGCCAAAAATAACAATAATGTTCTGAATACACTGAATAGCAGAAGCATAATATTCTTACCAAGAACTGGCTTATTCACATTGTCATCCCACAAAGTGACATACTGATCCATGGACCCCGTTGCAAAGTTTGAGGTTGACTTGGGTCTCACTGACAAAGCATTAATCATCATACTATGAGCAGCACTGTAGTTCCTTATACAGATCATGTCAGTTATATCCCACACCTGAAAAAACAACCATAAATTATTTTAAGAGTCAACAGAGAGTATTCTCTGTAATAAAGCAAACTACTGCTCTTGAGAAAAAGGGGTTTTGAATAATAGACAGAAGGACAATGAAGTGATCCTATAAGGGTTCCATTTTTCCTTTTGAGGTACGGAACCCCAAAAAAAGAGATAGTAAAAGGACAGAATTGTAACATCCAATTATTATCTACTCATATTTCAGATTATTTGAAGCACCAACCTTAACATTGCCATCAGCTCCGGCAGTGGCATATAGCCGTTCAGGTTCAAGGCAGTCCACTGCCAAGACGGCATTATCATGTTCTGCCACAGAAATCTCTTCTTTCCATTGGTTCCATACACCATTGGCATTGGACCACACAGAAACTGTGCCACTATCTTCACATGTCAGCACCTATAGTGAATTCATTCACAATTAGAAATAATAAAAGGAAGGTCTGTTACCAAAATTGGGTAAGTATGGGTTTAAATGGTGATAATGATGAAAGATTCTACAAACTCATTGTGCTATTGAAATATTTACACTTCTTCTAGTGAAGATCTAGTGATCTTATATATTATCTCTCTCTTTTGCTAACTATGGAGGCTTATTCTTGGCTTGTCATAATTTACTCTGTTGTTTTTTATTAAATTGTTCTGTAAGCTACCCAAAAACTGTAATAAAATAATATTATAAAAGTTCTAAATGTTACAGTACATATAATTTCACCCTTTATTTATTACTAGCTTTTGATCTAGCTTCACATTACTGAAATATATTTTTGAATCAGATTAGTAGTTCCGAAGATTATACATTACTTACACATTACTTACAAACAAATTTTACCTCTTTATAATATTAGTATTGATGTATAGACTTTTTGTGTAATAAGACTTTGAATTAACCTAATTTATAGACAAGAGTTCTTGCAGCATACCTTAGTAGAGGATCCAACAAAACACCCATCAGCAGTTCCACTACTCAGAGGAATGCTCTTCTTTTCCTCGTTCCGGATACATTGAGCATTGGCAATACATTTGTACACACTCACACCACCGTTCCAATACCGACCTGTGAGCTCTGAAGCTCCCACTAACACACTTCCATCTGTAACAGAGATTTAAGTACTTTTCAACAGGTTTTCTAAAGGAAAAGGCAAAAAACTGCAATTGCAAAAACTATTGTTAAATCTGAATAGTCTACAACTATAAAATAAGTACCTACGTACCGGAATGAATGCGAATATAGTCTAAATACGAAAGAGTACTGGTGCCGGTGGTATCAGTTCTGTAAATTTCAGCGTTAAGATGAGGTGGGACGATTTTATTACTATTATCCATGGCTTAGATTTATATTTTGGTAATAACTTTAATTCCTATTATACCTAAGACGTAAAGCAATAAATCACAAATTAGAAAACATGTATAAACAAATTAAATACACATCGTTTTTGCTGTTTTCCTAACCTACAAAAAAAAAAACTTGGAATTTTTGGCAGTTGAGGGCTGCCAGTAGGGTTGCCAATTCTCGAAAGGACTAACCCGGAAGAATTTTAAGAAATCAAGGAAAACATTGTGAGGAAACCGACATTTCCTCGAACCAAAAAATTCGAAGACGTCGTGGATTATAGCCCATTCCCTCTCTAGACAGGAGGCCGTGTGTCCCAGCAGTGGGAACATTATTAGATTGTTAAGGTATGAGTAGGGGGAGGGGGGGGGGTGTGAAAGCAATTCTATATCATTCGAAGTTTGTTGGTTGTGGTACGCTACTAGAGTGAGTAGTGACGTGCAAGCGACGGATGCGTATAATTTTCGAAAAGCCGGAAAAATTATTGCATTACGGGAGGTCGGGAGGTTAACTATTATTACCGGAATCTTCCGGGCAATCCGGGAGGGTTGGGAACCCTAGCTATCAGTACGAAGCTTCAACGTCCCATTTATATTTAGTTGCGACGGCGACCCACGGATGAAGGAGAAAATAATAAATAAATAATTAGACCTGTCGTACTATATGGATCAGAATACTGGGCTGTGAAGAAGATGGCTGAAAAACGATTGCTTGTAGCAGAGATGAGAATGTTGAGATGGATGCGTGGAGTGACAAGAATGGATAAAGTAAGGAATGAGTATATTAGGCGAAGTTTGAAAGTGACGCCTGTTACATAAAAAAATAAAGAAAGTCGCTTGTCTTTTCATGGACATGTAAGGAGGAGGGATAAAACGCATGTGACTAAAAGAGTGATGGACGTGAATGTTTATAAATGGAGAGGGACATAAAGGCCAAAGAGAAGATGGATGGACTGTGTGAGGAATGTTATAAAAGAGAAAGGAGTAAATGATGTCGTGATGTCTGACAGGGGACAATGAAAGAAAAAAACGTGTTGCACCGACCCCAAATAGAATGGGGCAAAGGCAGAAAAATGTTGATGACCCACTTGTGATTGAAAGCCTTAATTCATATTTTTACTGTATTTTATCCACTTCATTCCTTCCGTGTTATCTCATCTCTTTTGTACCCTGCGACGATATTCCTTGCCTCTCCCACAGTAAGGGCACCCGAACAGTAGACAGCCTGGCAGCTGCAACTGAATTATTGAGCAGCCAGTCGATCTGTCGATGGCCACATCATCAACTTCAAATACGTGAACACCTCATCTTGTTATAATGAACAGTTTTAGAACACAAAATACATGAGGGAGGACCGCAGGCAGACACATTCATTCACTCTGCCATGCTCTGGCTGCACATAGTCATTCGGCTGCAGCAGCCAGACATCGGCGTACACCTACGTGTACACGCCGTCTAGTGCGCGGATCCCCTAATAGTTACCATTATACGTTTGGGTCGGGTAGTTTCAGCGGTTGAATTGTTTATTTATAACAGCTTCTTCGAACTCCCTGAATTCAGGGAATTAAATATAACTGGCAGCATTAATCGCCACGTCACTGTCAGTGCAGTTATTATATTACTGTGGGCCGGGAACAATTAATTTTGTTGATATTTGACTGAAAATCCAATGAAAAATCATGCCTATGGCTAAAAACGAAAATGATTAAAATCGACTAAGTAATATAGCATTATTACTTAGTCGATTTTAATCATTTTCTTATAGTAACCGTCCGTCCGTCCGTCCGTCCGTAACTCTAACTCTACTAAACAGTTCAAAAATTAATAATTAAAAAAATACTTTGTCTTTGTCTTCCTGTCACTGTCCAACACATGTGATTGTGATCTAAAACGTCACTGTCATTGTCACTGATTATTCCTATCCTGATTATTTTAGTTTATCGCAAACTTATTTCGATTTTTCGATAAGGCTAATACGTATAATCAACACAATTTGATTGTTATTTTAAAATCATTAAGGTAAGCGAACGAGTGCCTTTAGTAAATAATAGTTTTTCATTTCGTAGAAGCTGGTAGCCTTAAATCTGCCTAACAATTGCCGAAACTGTTTTGGGTTTATATTTTTTTATTGTGAAATAGTTGAAATACCTAACTTATCAGTTCTACTCCCGCTCACACAAATTGTAATATATTTAAATTTTTGATGCAGTAAAAATAAGTCGTTGACCTGTATTCCATTTGAGATAAATAATTTTTATTTGAAGAAATGCCCACTTTGGAATTGATACAAACATTGTCTGGCCATAAAGGCATTGTCTGGAATGTGTCTTGGCATCCTCAAGGAAAAATATTTGCATCTTGTGGTGAAGACAAAACTATTAAGCTATGGAGCAAAGAAGGTCAGGAATGGACAATAAAAACTGTTCTTGTGGATGGTCACCAGCGGACCATTAGAGAGGTGGCATGGTCTCCTTGTGGCAACTACCTGGCTTCAGCCAGCTTTGATGCAACCACAGCTATTTGGGACAAGAAAAGTGGTGTGTAGCTCTATTCTCTATATTAATAACATGACATATTGTTACCCAAAATTCTAAAATACCAAATACTGTGTTCATAGGTCAATTTGAATGCAATGCAACATTGGAGGGCCATGAGAATGAAGTAAAGAGTGTAGCATGGTCTCCCTCCGGTCATCTGTTGGCGACATGTGGCCGAGACAAGTCTGTCTGGGTGTGGGAGGTCGCTGGAGATGATGAGTATGAATGTGAATCTGTACTCAATGCTCACAACCAAGATGTCAAGAAAGTTTGTAAAGATACCTGTATTCAATATTTTAATTTATCAATAAATGCAATAGTTTTATTCATAAATTATTCTTTTTATAGGTAGCTTGGCATCCTTCACTAGACATCTTGGCTTCTGCATCATATGACAACTCGGTAAAGTTGTACAAGGAAGACCCAGCTGACAATGACTGGAGTTGCATTGCAACACTGCAGTCACATGAGTCCACTGTGTGGAGCTTAACCTTTGACAAGACGGGGGAGAGGCTCGCCACTTGCAGTGATGACAGAACAGTCAAAATATGGAAGGAATACAAGCTTGACAATCAAGAGGGTGTCATAGTAACAGATAGAGAGTCTGTCTGGAAATGTGTCTGCACATTATCAGGCTTCCACACCAGATGCATTTATGATATTGCTTGGTGTCACCACACTGGCTTCCTAGCTACAGCTTCTGGTGATGACATCATAAGAATATTTAAAGAAAGTGATGACTCTGATCCTAATTCACCAACATTTGATTTAGTTTGCACTAAGTTGAATGCACATTCCCAAGATGTGAACAGTGTGAGATGGAATCCAACAGGAAACAAAGAACTGCTCTCTTGTAGTGATGATGGTGAAATCAAAATATGGAGTTTTTCTTCTGACTAGATCACATTAGTTTATAAGAATAACTGTTATTTGTTGATCAAGTTACTGCATCAAACTTTTGATATATTATTTAGATGTGTAGGCTTAAAAATATTGGGGTTTTATAATAAATGACTATTATATTTTCTCAAGTGGTTTTCTTCACCTTGGCTAAAGGTTAATAAAGTAAATACTAATAAACTATAACAAATGGTAAAACTGGTCTGGTTCTATACATTTGATACTATCTGCTAATGGGTTTTTACAATTCTATTCCATGCATGTATTTCAGTTCACGTCTGATGATTTTAACAGTAGGAAAACACATCTTCTCACAGAAAAATCTCAGAAGGCTTTACACAACATCATCCACCATCATAATGTCTACGGGAGAGAAAACTGGAGTCCCTCTGAAGAAAGTTACATCAGTTTTAGAAAACTTTGCATCAAAAAAGCTATCTGAAAGTTGGGACAATACTGGTTTATTGGTGGAGCCTTATACCGCTAGGTAAATTCCAGTGTATTTTTTCACACTTCTTGGGTTGAGTAATAAATTGTTTATTATATTTGTTTGCGGTCTTATTCATGAAGAACCTAGGCTGCATCAGCAGGAGATATACTTGTAAGAATGTTGTCTTATGTTTTCAGGAATATAACAAAAGTCCTTCTCACAAATGACCTTACAGAAGATGTAGCACTTGAGGCTAATGATTATGGATGTGAAATGATTATCTCCTACCACCCTCCTATATTTGCTCCAATGAAATCTGTGGTTCAAAGGTATGCCCAACGTATGTGTAAAATATTGTAATACTGCCTCTTCACTTGGTGCATTTGTCCAAATTTTCGCGTTATTTGACCAGTACAACATAGACTCTACTTCAATGGCGTAAAGTTAATGTTCAAATAGCGAATTTTGATTGTATCATTACTTTAATGAAGTTCCCACATTGAAGTATGTGCGCAATATTATTAATTTTTAATTGTCTATTAAAATACTAAATTATTTCCAGTGCTTGGAAAGAGCGCATCGTCTCATTCCTTTTGGAGAAGCAGATAAGTTTGTATTCTCCACACACAAGTTGGGACAGCGTCCGCGGCGGCGTCAACGACTGGTTGGCTAGTGCCTTTAGTGTCGCAGAATCGAAGCCCTTGATCCCTGCTGCTGATAATCCCCAAGTTGGGGGTGGGAGGTAAATTCATGTAAAAATTTCCTTTGCATTCACAGAATTCAAATCCTATAGCAATATTAGCATCCTCTGCAAAGTTTATAGGTGTTTCTTAGGTGTGTGCGTGCGCCAGGTGATGATGAGTAATGATCTAATGACCAACTTCCACTAGTTTGCGAGTTCAATTGCCCAAGTTTGACCTCTTAGATGAAAAGATTCGCAAAAATTTGATGACAAGTCAAATGATTGCGAGCTTTTCCATCATATTACACCATAGAACATTAACTTGCGAAATATAAAACTTGCCTGAGAAGATACACCTTTACTAACGTGATTATTAGTGTCTCTTTATGATGAAAAGTGGCTTTCATGGGACTCGGGATACTTACCTCAATACCTACATGAGAATGTGTGTGAAAAAATCCGCATAAATTGTAGGTATCACTACAATGACGGTCAACTAACCTATTTGACGTAGCCTAGTTCGAATGAATGATGAGACATTCCGCAACAATCGATTACCTACTAATGCGGTTTACAAATTGTTCTAGGTTGCTACAGCTTAAGTCCAGTATTACATTGTCGGATGCGGTTTCAAAAGTAAAGGAATTGACTGGATTATCGCATGTGCGCTTCGCTATAGGAAAGGGGAAAGTAATTTCGAGTGAAGTAAACTCTGTGGCGCTGTGCGCGGGCTCCGGCAGCTCAGTGCTGAAAGGAGCCAGTGCTGGTTTATACCTGACAGGTAAACAAATTGAGTTTTACTTTTATTAGGCAATAGCATAAAAACTGCGTTGAGGTGCGTCGAACTTTTGGCCGTGTCGTACATTAATGCGGATGAGAAAATTTCTACTTTTACCTGGAAAGTATTCCGAAGTTAGGGTGATGACCAGCCAAGAAAATAACATTACAACAGGCTCTCGGTCCGGACTCCAACAACACAACCCCGGTGTGAGATAGGGTTCCTTTTATTACATTTCTTACATTATATTAGGACATCGTCAGGATTGGGGCGGGCAGGATTTCCATGACGTTGATATTGATGATAACATAGAAACGATGGTAATAAGTAGTTAGGTATGCTATTTAACATTTTAAGAATCTTCGTCTACCTTTGATCAGCTGGATCTCCTTTAATATTGGATTTGAAAATCTGGCTCACCAACGAACTTTTAGGAAATTTAATGTTCCTTAACTTTGTCATGCCTTCAGAATACTTTCCACACCTTTTGTCGACATGTCGCCTTGATTAATAAAATTTAATGTTCTTTAACTTTGTCATACAATGTGGTACACAAAATGTGCTTAGTTTTAGAGACATGTGTTTGGTTTTCTAAGAAACACCGAAGAAAAAAAAAATGGATTTTGTCAAAAACTTGGATAGTCTTCCTAATGTACCCCCAAATAACCTGTTAAAGTTCTATTACCTTCAGAATACTTTCCTCACCTTTTGTCGAAATGTCGCCTTGATTAATTAATAGTGGTCCCAAGATTAAGCCTTATTGTACTCCTCATGAAACAGACATCTATTCAGACTTGTTGGAATGGAGGAATATCTTATGATTTCACTCATCTTTTTTTTTTCAGGCGGAATAGAGTTGGAAAGCTAATCATTAAAAAAAAAACAAAATCAAGTGACTAACCTAATTAAACGACTCGGATATCTAATAATGAAATAACTTTTCAGGCGAAATGCTTCATCACGACGTACTCGATGCTGCACAAAAAGGTATTAGTGTCATCTTAACCAATCACTCGGATTCAGAAAGGGGCTTCCTAAAAGGGTTTTCTACTAATCTTCAGAATTTATTAGATAATGAAGTTCAAGTGCTTGTTAGTAAAGTCGACAGGGATCCTCTTGTTACACTCTAAGTGATATACATTGCATTTGTTTATAATTAAAACAAGTGAATAAGTTCATTAATTGTACGTTTTATTTTTATCTGCAAACTGTTACTTCAAAAGTTAGATCAACGGAAATACATTTAGGTTATTTAATTTAAATTACTGTTACATGTGAGATCATCGTTATCTTATTCTATTTCAGAACACGATATTACAATTCGCAAATAGGATTCAAAATATTTCGTTAATTTCTATGGTTCTTACGGCTAGTAAAAGTAATATCTACAATACTTGGCAAGACCTTTGTAAATGTACTTTCGTTTTCCATTTCCTATCTGCATAACTCAGTCTGTTTCGATCCTCTTGATGATCTTCTAGCTGCACTGAAAGATTTCCACTGTTTAAAGATGTAATCAGTTTATGTTTGTTAGAATTTTCATTAGGGCATGCACACGACTTACTTACGCGGGGCTATTTTGTCTGCCGCTCTATTTTTAAACGCTTTATCGTTTTGACTATCTTTAAATATTTCTTTTGACGATTTCTTCCGTTTTGGTGTTCCAAGGTTTGGACTTATTTTGCATATAGAAGAGACAGTACCATTTTTATCATCATAATTAATAACGTATTCTTTACGCATATTAGTTTTATAGCCGTTCGTCTTTGTAGCATAATCTTTTCCATTGATTTTCGCCTGTACTGGTGGAATTAGCACTGTGTAACTTGATTCTTGTTTTTGTGATGGTTTTATAGTTTCTTTTGTATACTTATCCCTGGATGAGTTCCTCATACGATTACTGTTTACACCGTGGTTATCATCGAGCTTGTCTTTCATTTGTTGGTCTGTTTTCTTAACAATCATGCGACTTAAGTCTTTGGATGTTTCTTCGGGTACATCTTTTGTTTTAGGTCTTTGCAATGACCTACTTCTATGATCTTTCTTTTCAATGGTTGACTTTTTTTCGGTTGAAGATTTGTCCTCTCGAGATTTACGGGCATGACTAGATCTATTCAGCTCCTCAGTTGCCTTCCCTCGGGTATCACTTCCGTGATGCTGTTTATCACTCTTCTCAGCTCGTCTTGAAAGGGTGTCTTTGTAGGCAGACCGTGAGATGGTGTCTTTATTTACCGAGTGTCTTGTTCGGTGACTACTATCAGTCCCGGAATCCGACCGACGTTCTTTTGTGCGGTCACTGCTACTTACATCCGAAGTATGCATATCTCCTGTACGTTCGGTTTTCTGTTTATTTATTTCCTTTATATGCAATTTTCTTTGACGTGAGTTGAGTGAATTTGATTTCAGCTTTTGGATGTCTCGGTTCTCCGACGTGTTGGACTTTTCCTTTTTAACATTTAGATTGACATATATTGGATTTTCGTCTTCAGATAAATGTTTTTCTACGGTATAACTCATCTTTTCCATATCGTTTCTGGGATTTTCCTGTATGGACCGATTCGAACTAAAAGTAATCAAAATAGTTTCTATTTAATAATAATGACTATTTGATAATTAGTACTTACTTTTTTAATTATAACTGTGTTAGTTTCTCAGAAAATGTTTTAAAATACGTACCGTATCGATTGGTCTTCGCGTTGATGAGACTTTTCCATTATTTCGTGTTCACGTCTAAACGCCTTCGGTGGTGCCGAAATACTTCTACTTGTAGTAATTTCGTCTTGTCTACGAAACTTAGTTCGCCTCGTACAAGAAACAACGTCATTTGATTCTTGACTTAATTTTTCAATAATCGGCTTAAAGACTTCAATTTCGTGTATTTCATTAGGTTTGTCTTCATACTTTGAACGTAGTCTTGGGGTCGGGACCGGAGCATAGTTGATATTTAAAGGAATGTTTTGATACTCAGGTGTCTCATCAGAATCATGTTCACTGTTACACACGCTGTTTGAGACTTGCTGAATTAACTTGACGGACTGAAATATATTCTCGACGACATTTTCATTGCGTCCCAATGTACTTTTCACATGGTTTCGGCTTTTGTATGAATCTGTTCTACCGTGGTCAACACCGAAGTATGTTAGTTCACTGTCCCTTAGTTGCCTGGTTTTAGGTTCCCTTTGCGCTGGCGACACTTGTAGACCGCTGAATTTAGTATTTACAGCATCGATAGGATCTTCAGCGGGCTTATTGATTTTGATATGTGTCACCACCTGCTTCTCACGTTTTAAACTATCTTGTTTAGTAGGACCTACAACATATTAATAATTTAATATTTTAGCACATTTATTTACAAAGCTTGATTATTAAAATGTTATTTGAATATCAAGTTACTATTTTATAGTCTACGATAAACTAGCATGCATTATAATGAAGGTGCATAAGTACCTGCTTGAATTGTCCGTAAAGCATTGGATTTCATTACATATTCAACTTTTTCTTTCGGGAATACAGATTTCACTTCAGCGTTGTAGTGTTTTTCTCCTTTTAATTTCTTATTTACTAAAGAAACTGCCGACAATATAGAATCATTAGAAGAATCTTTATTCAAAAGATCTTCGGACATCCCAAATGCCATGTTCTCTCCTAAAAGATATGGTTTGGGTTTCGGAATTTTGTTTTTGAGAATACTCTTTGTAGCTGCTGTATTCTCGTCGGATTCACCAAACTCACTAACACTAATATTAATAGGAGTGACTACTCCATTGGTCGTTGGGAAATCGTTCTTTTCACCAAACAATGTTATAGGTTTGTCAATCATATCTTGCATGGGCACAAAAGCACTTCTCCGCTTTCTAAAATCGTTTGACGGTGGAGGTTTCTCATCCGTTGCAATTATATTAACTTTACCTGAATCTGCGGTGAAATGTACCTCGGTTTTACAGAATTCCACCCTTTTAACTCTTCTGTCACTCTCTTCACTTGTTTGGTGCTTTTTGTGATATTCGTCACCATCTGCTTCAATGGTAATAGGCAAGGTTATTGACACTTTACCAGATGATTGCAGAGTTATACTGTTTTCTAATGGGTCCTCCATAACAATATCATGGTCTCTATAAGTCTTGAACTTAGTTCCTCTATATTGTGATGTCGGTCGGTTTTTGGATAGCCAATCTCTGAATGATTCTTCATTATTATTTGTCTTTCTCTCATCTCTAGATAAATATTTTGAATGCGAGTTGTCATCCATTTGATCATTTACAATTTCTGTAGATTTACAAATGCCGCTATCAGTGGAAGATTCCATCGCTAATGTGTCGTTACTGTGTGTAATAGTTTCGTTTAGTGGGGACGTGTCTTCGAAACTGTAACTCTTTCTCCTCGTGTTCCATTCATTACTGCTGTTTAAAAGTGATTTATATTTAAGTGTACTTAGAGTTACAGGTGTGTCCAATAGTGGTGAGTTTCGGCTAGTGCTTCTACTACCAAATTGAATATCACTGTTTTCGGAATCATAGGAATATTTTCTGTGAAGGTTTCTTCCAAGCCTTGAATCGAGATCAATAATACTGGCATTATCTGTGGAAGATGACTCTTCACTGGGCATCCGAATCGAGCTTTCTTTCGTAGAACCTCTCCATTTGGAAGGTTCCGAGATTTCGAAATCGTCTGGTTCTGTTACTTTGTAATTTTCCGATTCTGCGATGGGTTCAGGAGATGATTCAAAAGGGGTAGATGATAGTTCCAGAGGTTTCATCGGGGATGTTGGGGACTCCAGCATGTTAAAACCGGATGATATTACCTGAAAAAGAAAAAAAAAGTACGTTATTTCTCAAAAAAATGTTAATATGAAAAACCCGCAGCATTTACAGGCTGCGGGTTTTTCAAAATGTTGACTTGCCGCATTAGTTACAGGTTCGCACAAGGCACTAAACAGTGAAAGTGGCCAGGACCTAAAGCAAATGCATGGGTCGATAAGGCGTTAGTTAATGGACCGTTTGTTTTACTTTTGTGATTAGTGTCCAAATATCGTTATCTTCGCAGTAACATTGACCCAATAATCTAGAAATATAGGAACTCCCAAGGCACTCCTGACTTAGTCATAAGACTTAGATTGTACCTGTAGTAAATAGTAGAAGTATCTTTCATATTTCCTCCGGTTTTAAAGGTAACGGCGCCCCTGTGGTGTGGTATAATTAGGAATTACAGGCACTTGGACATAAGACATTTCAGATTTGTTTCCGGGATGGCAACGCGCATATGCGATGCCTATGGAACCTATGTGGAATTATGTGGATGTCCATAAGCGGCGGTTACCACAACACTTCCCATGGGCGATACAAATAAAATGAGACTGGAGTATAGCTTACCCTTCGTGAAGAGTGAAGCATGAAGGATGCCGCTGGTGCCCCTGGTGCTGCAGACGAGTGGTAGGCGGCGCGCATGACGCGCACGCGCGCACCCGGCCCGCTGGCGTGCAGCACCTCCATAGCACGCGCAATGCGACGCGTCACGCCCCCTTCTGTCACCTGCAATTTATGACAACATCCTTTAATCGAGATTACTGCTATAATCGTAATATTAAAGACGGTAAATATTAAATAGATTAGAATGAGTTAGCGGGTTCAGAATCGACCGATGTCATGGAACTTAACTTTTTTGGCGAGCCTGATGTGCCAGATATACACCAGATAGATTTGCGTACCTACATCATAAAACTACAAAATGCTGAGGTGATTTTAGAACAGTTTGTTAAATAAGGCGTGTACACCTGGGTAGGCACTTGTACTTGTATTGATGACTAATCTACCAGTCCCAAAGCGATCGTGTTTGTGAATGTTCTACAAAATGGAAATATACTTCAAATATTTAATAACAACTTGTTGAGTTAATATTACCGTTGCTTTGCAATTGAACTTTCAAAGTAGTGTATGAAATATTCATGACCGAGCATGTGATGACCTCAACTAAGCTGTTATTATAACTGTCCGGGCAGTGGCTACAGAGCTCCATAGACTTTGTTTGACTGTATAGTCAGTGTAAATCATTGTCAAATGCAATGTGTGCGTGCCCGAGAACTTCTTGCTTAGTCGTCGTGACGAATGTTGTTCGACTACTTTCGTGTCCTGTGGAACTGCTCGGATTGGTACTTAGTTCACTGCTTGCGATATGTAGATTGAACCATAATAAGTAGCTAGCTATATTTAAAAAACGAAACAATAATAATCTTTGACCCTTACTCAATTAGCCAAACAAAGACACGATTCTCGCAGAGACTGAGCTTTCTGCGCGACGGGCTGCGGGTTCGATCTTTACACAAAAATATTTGTCTGGCCTACTGTGGGCCGCCTACAGATAATATTGTCGCAGTACAATGATACCATAAGGCTAATATTTAATTGTGTTCCGGGTCTCGGTGTCTGTATGTCAGATTTTTGTTTATGAACGCACCCAAGACAAAGAAGCCATGAGGCAGCGGTTTTTTTACAAACATTTTTTAAAATTAATGTTACGTTTATTGGTAGCATTAATACGAAGCCATTTACAAGTTAGCACGTTACGCACAGTTATTGCGGCCTTCACAGGCATTAAAGTATGTATTTATTGTTACTAGTGACGTGATCCTTCTTGCGGGGGCGAAATGAAATTGCGGCGTGTTGTGATTGCGATCTTTTCAATGAACAACTCACTTTTGAATACTCAAGTGGGTGTCAGAGACATTTAAATATTTGCATTGTAGCCACAGAACTTCTTAAACTTAAATTAAAATACTTCCAACGCTTACTTGGGGGTTTACTGGGACCAGTCATCAATATTGTCAGAAATACCTACTGCGTTCTCGCCCTTGACTTTGCGGAATAGGACAAAAAAAGGTCTTGAACTTGCTGGATTCTTTTGAAACCGAGTTTTGGATGGTTCGAGTAGCGGCCTCTAATTTTCTAAACCTCTAGCTGTAACTTACAGCAGGGAGCCGTCAAGCTATACCTGAGTATGACCTAATAGTCATCAATAACATTTGGACAGATGCAGCAATAAGGACAATTCCCGTTAAATAAGTATATACAGTATGTGTGTAGATAGTGACATCTACCTATGTTAATGTGTAAGCATTCATAACTAAGACAAACAAAAGCAAAAAAAAACTACCTAATTTACATATTAAGATGTTTATTTTATGTAGGCAATTTATCTGATGTTTTTTGCTCTATTATTTCATTCCATTTAGAGAAAAAGATAAAGCCTTATTGGCAGGGGCACTGTCAGTTTGGAACTGCGCAGCCTTTTACTATGAGTCTGATCAAGGCGATTTATTTCAGAATATATAGGTACTGACGTCATCAGCATAATCGAATGCCAACTAAAACCAGAAGGCCACATGCGACCCACTATGAGCGCTGTACCACCTCTATATACTATAGATATACGTACCTAGTATCCATATCGATATTTATTAAACAAAGTGGGCAAATAAAATCATACTTGGTTTTTTGATTAACGAAATAACCGTAATTACAAGTTACCAAAAGAGAATCAGTGCCTGTCAATTATTGTACAACCGGTTCCGTTGCCGCCACGGCCTAGTTTAATTAATTCATGAAGGTAAAAGCGAAATAGAGGTTGCTCGTTATAGCTTAGAAGTGGTTAGTACCTGAAAACTGATAATTTATTTAGTGCTAGTGTGTTACTGACTCTTCCTTGTAAAAATAAAAATAGCTTTGCACAGCGAATAACTATAACTGCACGATCTATTGACACTGAGACGATTAACGCCCGCACGTGGTTTTTGCACAGCTAACAGTAAACTTGACAGACTTATTAGTGTTAATCAGAACACGCGAGTTAGTAACAAAATTAAATGCATGTTTTAAATTGTGAGAATCCTTCTAAATGGAAGACGGAAGGCTTAATTTGGCAAGAGGTGGGGGAAGGGGTCCGTGACGTGAGCGGTCGTCGACTCCAGCGCGGGCGTGCGGGCATCGCGCAATATCGATGTTTTACGAGAAATGATGGAGGAAAATTCACAAATCTGAACATCTTAGTTTCCAATGAATCACCAATAATTCTCATTAGTATGGATTACTTATTTAATAAAAATAAACCGTGTAGAGGACAACTGCGCGTCATAAACTGGTATCGATCACGTAAATCGCGGTTGTCTAGAATCGTCATGGATTTTCCTAAAACTACAAATGCTGTAGAAAGCTTAGCAAAAGTGGTCTCCAATTTGTTTTCTATTAGTAAGACAGACAATGTAGAAATCTATGTATTTTCCACAGGTTCTATTTTGAATATAAAATGAAAACTGGTAGGTAGGTAACTAGTTTCATCTAATAATAAGGCGCTAACGCTAAGGTAGTTCGATCAAGTAAATTAGAACGTAATGACAACATTAAGAGCGTTTTTGCAACTTGCGATGCTAACATGTGCCCTTTACGTGAATAACATAATAGTTGCGTACCTAGGCGAAGCTCATCATTATGTGACATTCACGTAAATGATGATAAGTTGGCGTACAGTGTACACCAACAATACGAGACAAATAGCGGATAGCGCGGTGCAGCACAGCCTCGCGGCTCGCGGGCCACGGCCTTTGTGCAGGATTTCCGGCAGTCTGCACACGAACCCGAATAACCATGTTGAGCTAACAACGCTTCGTTAACTTACTTATGGTTTAATGTAGTTATGTGAGAGCGTTGTACCAAACAATAAAGGTCTGGCATCTTACTGGTTAGAGCATAAATACGGATTCGTTTTCATTACCATGTTTATAATCGTCACTATTCAATGACTCACACCTACCTCATAGGCTTTATTAAAGTTCACCTGTAGAGCCACATTGTCGTTTTATAGTTTCCTGCATGAAGATATAGGAAATGCGTTAAGTAAAACGATCAGTAGCTACCTCACGTCTATTTCTTCACTTTCACTGTTCGACAATCTAGCGTTGGGATCGAGATTACTATTGTGTTCACATCACCTTCCTGTTGTAATAGCTTTTCTGATTGCGTTATGGTAGGCTGTACCTATTAATAACTCTCTTCTTATACAAGTTTATTTTTTCTTGATCCTAGAACACAATTTCGATGATGAATTTCTTCTGTACCTACATTTACAGACATTTGGCGTGCACGAAATCCTAATTGGAATTCAGTCTACCCAATGGTAGTTACCGGTTTTTCGTAATAGATGCACGGCGTCCCTTTATCCGCGCTTTTAGTTCGACTGCGCAGGGATTCAAGCCTGTGATGTGATATATGTAAGTAGTGCCTGATAGCCCAGGTAAATGGCGTGACACATTCACTTTTCTAATTCCTACGTACTTATATCTTTACCCTAGGAACTTCCGATTGTAAGAGATGGATTTTAGGAACAATTTTTGTCAGTGCAATTCATTTGTTTTGTGACGACGCCGTGGCTTACCCAGATACAGAGATTTTAGGTCATTCTTCTTATTTGAAATTATTGTTTTGTAAGCAAGGTTGTGTACCTTGATAAAAGCTCGTAAAGTGTATCTTTCAGTCGAATTTATTGGCTGCCCACGTCGTCATAGAACTCGCACAGAATCATGAAAAGCAAGTTGTTACGGAAACACACAGGAACAATTTACGACTGTGACATAACTGTTACATACGGTTTTGCAAGACTTGCATTTTAGTTTATCTCTTCCATACGAATTAAAGGAACACAACAAAAAACTTACTGAACTAGCTCTCAGACAGGTTTTTCTGAACATTTCCTCTCAACATTAAACCTTATGCAGTGAGACACAAGTCTCATTCTTTAAAGTTGAATAAATATCCATAATATAGCTCGAACGTCTCGTCGTCCTGAGTTTTAACACCGTAAAAGGAAATGACCACTTTAGCCTTTTGGCAATGACCTCTTGTAAATCGAAATGCCACAATCTTATTTACTTACATTACTTAGTACCTACCTATTCGATAGCTACTTCACTTTGTATTTAACTTAACATCTTTCTTTTGACTACTTATATAACAAATATGCAAATTAGAAAGCTTGCATCACGAAATATACTGTCTAATTTATGCTACTTCGTTTGAACTTTTCTTTAAATTATGCATATAAATTATTTATAAGTTGTTGACAAACTTTGTGTGAAATTAAAATGTTTCTTATTGACAAAGCTCAAGCTTTACACTGCTTAGGGGATGTTTGTCCTCACCTTTCCATATTCGGCGGTTCCAGCCCACTCTCGCCGCCATTGATCTGCCACTTCCATATCAATGAGTTGGTGTGTGTCGTTTTTCGATATTGCAGCTACACTCGGGAGCTCGGGCTCGTTCGATAGAAGCGCACACGCACGTTGTTGCTGCGCGCCGGCTCGAAGCCTACTGGCAGTCACCTCCATTGCCTTCGGCGCGCGAGACGCGGTACAGCCTCAGCCCACAAAATAAATTTAAATATCGCCAATTCGTCATTACCTTCCGTTGACAAAAACTGTACCTACTTAATGTCAACGCCCACCGCCAGTATAAGGTACCTCTCACGTAGGAAGCGGCCCACGCATTTACGAGAGATAGATAGGTACTGCAATATGGAAACAAATGTATAAAGTTTGGTAAACTTTGGAATACAATAAAATATACATAGATGTCAGATAGCTTTTTAGTGATCATTAATCAATCTTATTCGTTCAACCGGTTCAATATTTTTTTCCATATGTATTTTTTGCGAGGAGTATTTAGGTTTCTAAGTGGATACCTACTCAGTGAATCTAGCCTTTAAGTATCGAGTTTAAACCCGTATTTATCCGGTAAGGAAAATATTTTTGCGTCTCAGACGCTCAAAAATTTTCAAGATTACATGAAGATTACTAAAACACCTAAGCCGGAACAGCTTCCTTCGAACTTGGTCTGGATCCTTGTTTCAGGGACTTGATGGGCATGAGTTCTAGATATGGACTAGGTGGATACCTACATAATTTTCGATACCTACGGAATTCAGGTACGAGCCTTAATTATATTCCATGTCCAAAAGAAAATCCAGGAGTTATTTCTCGCATAGGAATAGTACATAAGTCACCTAAACGCCATTTAGATTATTCTTCAGTTACGCGCAAGAGAAGTGATAATGCCATCTTCCATAGAAAAAGTTCAATCCCTTTGAATTTCGGGCTATCTTAGCGCATGGCGATGTCGTATAAGCCGCAGGCCACACCGCAACCAGGCGAACGACGTCCTTTTCATACTTTGTTCGTATCTTTCGATAGTTTGAGGTGTGAACCAAAGTACCTTTGAAAAGAGGTGAGAAGGCGCGACGTCGTGTCGCTTGTCCGCCCGCCAGCTGGCGGTGTGGCGGCGCTTAATAGCTCTATTTCTTTAGTATTTTCGCTCTCAAACTATTTTGTTTCTACTTATAGTATGAATTTCAAACAATTTTGATCATACATACGTGGACACAAATAATAATAATGTATTTATTGTTGCACAAAATAGGTGACATACAAGTTCAGTACAAATTTATGTGCAAGAATGAACAGATGATGTACTGCTGGTACTTAAAAAAGGAAAACCCTGAGCTATAAGTACCAGCTGCCCTTAAATGACACAGTGAAAGCAGTTCGTGATATTACATGCAAACATGTTAAATGAAGTTGCCGAGACAACAACAATACATTTCATTAATAATATGGAAAACAAAATTTAAAGAGTAGAATCGCTGAAACTAGTAGTAAATTATGCTTGTGGTAGTGGGGGAGTGGTTATTTGTGTGTATAGTGTTGTGTGTGTGTATGTATGTGTATGTGTATAGGTGTATGTGTGCGTGTGAATGTGTTTATTACATTTATTATTTAACTGGATGAAGGAGTTTCTCTGTCTCATCATAGGTAAGTTTTAGAAGCCAATCAATCACAGCTTTTTTACAGTCATGCTTATGTTTAGGATTAATATTCAATAACTTGTTTGCTTTGGCATACAAAAATCGTCCGAGGAAACAGAAGAATCTCTGGCTGAAGGAAGTCCTGAGAGTGACACCCAAAGGAAGTTTAAGCCTACGAGTAGAGTGATTTTGGGAGTTTATAGAAACATGGTCACCCTTTGTGTTTAATGAATATTGCCTTAGAATAATTTGAAGAATAAAGAGTTGACGCACCGTTAAAACCTCACAGTACTCATAGAGTTCCTTGGTAGGGTAGCGAAAAGGTTTAAAGGTACTTACTTTTAACACTGCTCTCTGCACGCGTTCAAGATCCAATAGAAGTCTTATAGGCACCGCCCCATGAGGAAATACAATAACTAATCAATGATTGGCACAAGGCATAGTAAACCATCTTTAAAATTTTAGGTTCCGCGACGTGTCTCAGATGTTCGAAAATATAGATTAATTTCCGGATTCGCCCTGTCAATAGTTTAATATGCGGTACAAAACTTATTCTTTCGTCTAGAATCACTCCTAGATATTTGATAGTAGGAGAATTTTGAAGTTTTGGACAGTTGCATATAACTGAAGTATTGGCTATATGATTATGAGCGGTAATGCAAAATTTACTTTTGTCGAATTTTTGTGGTTTTTTAATATTGAATACTAGGTACTTGGTTTTATCTACATTAAGTGACAGGGTATTATCGGTTAGCCATTCAGTTATTTTATCAAACCCCACTTGTGCTGCGTTAAAAACTTTCTCCCAAGTGTCCCCTGTAAAAATAATTGCTGCGAAAGCCAGAAGTTTGCCGTTTGCGATGTCTAATTTGCAAAGTTGATTAAGGTACACCAAGAAGAGCGTAGGTCCAAGGATGCTCCCTTGCGGAACGCCGTACTTTATGGGAAGATCTTTACTTATATGATCGCCGATTTTTACACATTGTGTTCGATCAGTCAGATAACTTTGGAACAGCTTCAGCTGTTTATCTCTGATACCAATCTTCTCTAATTTTAGAATGAGTCTGGGTATGGAGACCGTGTCAAAAGCCTTAGCCAAATCCAGGAATATTGCCAAAGATTTGTTGCTCCTGTCCAAGGCTTTAACAATGTAATCAGAGAGATCATGAACTGCGTCACAAATGACGCAGTTCATGATGTATATGATGTATGTGTAGATGTATTTTTCCTAAAGCCATATTGGTGATTTGAAAGAATATTGTGAACTTCAAGGTATTTGTTTAGGCGATTGTTCATGATTCTCTCTAAGATCTTTGACAGGGACGGCAAGACAGATATGGGCCTATAGTTACCGACACGATCCGCATCCCCAGACTTATATATGGGGTGAATTAGAGCCTTCTTTAGCAGGTCCGGAAAGACTCCATTAGTTATAAACAAATTGATTATGTTATGTTTGTGTATGTTAATGGAGGTACTAAAATGATCTTATATTGCTTTAGCAGGCTAGATGAAATACCGTCAATACCGACCGCACAGTCGGAGCGCAATGATAATACCATTTGCTCAACTTCTTGCTCATCGGTTTCAAGAAATACAAAAGAATCCAGTGAAGATGTTGTCTGTGGTTCAGTATGAGAACTGTGGTTATTAAAAGTTGAGTTTGCAACTTTGTCTGCCAGCTCTTTCCCGATATTGACAAAAAATGCATTAACTTCATTAATAGACTCATCAACAGATCTTTTAATTTTAAGTAAAGCACAAGCGGATGTTTTAGATTTTGTAGTATGAGTAACTTCATTTATAACTTTCCACATTTTTTTGGGATTAGACCTGGCTTTGTCTAGTAAATATCATCAGGGATTAGGGTTGCCAGCCGTACTATAATATAAAGGGTGTAAGGGTAAACACCGTTGTCACTCAAACCACGGGTAGCTTTAGGGACATTTAACAGTTACACATTACAAAAAGTATGACAGAATAATTTTTAAACTAAATAAACGTGTAACCCACACCAATATCCGCGAAATAATGTTTTTTTTTTTTTTTAATTTAGTTAAATGTGTGCATTAATATAATAGACAATTAAGTAAGGCCGGCCTTGTGGAACATCGGTTACGACTGGGTGCTGCGCGCCGACCTCCCTACGCGTACTGGTACTGGCACAAGGGAGGTCGCACGAGGCAGCGGCCGAAAACATGACACGCGGGGTTGCGATAGTCGTGGAGAGGATCCGGCAATTGGGTCTCGAGGTGGCACTGCACAAGTCCGAGGCCATCCGTAGGCGCGGGCCTGTGGTCGGCGAGTTATGGGCTAGCTCGGCGTCCGGCCGTCTTATGTCGACAGGCCGTGCCGACGGCGCGTTCGTGTTCCACGCGCGCCTCAAAGAGATGTCAGCAAATAAGTAGGGGTCCGCAAGGGCCGATGCCTGCCAGGGCTGCGGGACTGTTCGAAAGAGATACCGTGGCCTTGGAACACAAAAGCAAAGAAGGAACATGGATGGGTTTTAGTCAGTACAAGTCTGACACTCCCTTCCGCTCCGCCCAGAGCGGGGGGGGGGGGGGTCATTTGAGGACTCATATGTGATTTAGGGGTAATAGGTATTAGATAGCTACTTTAAAGATTCAATAGCCATCTTTTTGAACTTAAAGTGTGTAAGCGCGAAAATATCAAGTTCGATAAAGTGTGTTATTTCTTATTTTATTATACAAGTGCTGTGCACACCTATAAGTGACGAATTCACCGCAAAGCTGTTGAATTAGAAAATATTTAATGTAATGATTTAGTGAATAAGTCGTTGGTGTGTCAATAAATAAATAAAATAAAAAGTGTGTGTTATACGTATCTACGATGCGTCGGAGAGGCGCCCGTGCGCCAGCGTAAGTTCTACACCTTGCAGTGTGGAACAGCCGGGGCACGCGCGCCTCTCGACGCATCACAGTTCTAGGTACAATGTAACATAGGTTGTTAGTTATATCAGGACAATCGAATCTGTTATTACACAGACCATGTAGCATCATGACCATCAGTAAGCTGCGTCTAGACTCCAAGCTTTGAATTTTATAACGCTTTAATAATAGAGTGTATGGTAATTTTGACTTAGTGCATCTGTAATGCATAGAACGTAAAATTTTTTTTTTGAACCATTTCAATTCGTTTTACATAAACATCAAAAATGGGACTCCAAATCGGTACTGCGAATTCCAATTGAGAGCGGACCAAAGCTTTGTATAGAAATAGGAAAGTAGACGGTCTTTTAAAGTCGTTAGAAGATCGCATGACAAAACCAAACATACGATACGCTTTATTGAATATTTATTTATTTTTTCGCTTAGTTGAATAAATAAAAAAATATAGGACAGGTTAAAAAAACAGAATAAGTAATTTACTTTAAAAATAAATAACAATAAATTATCCCACACCGTCCGCGAATTCATGGTATGCGCCCGAGTGACGTAATCGCCGCTCGTCCTAACTACCTACAGCTACGCAATACTCGTAACATAAACTGTGATGCAACTTTTCCTTCATACTTTTCCTGGCTTAGGACAGGAAAAGACCTTAGGTGTTGCGAGACTAGTCTAAATGTAAATTTGATTTGACAACAAAGAAAATGAAAAAGTAATCCAAACCATTGGGTAGGTATTTTTGGAGCATTTAAAAAGTTCATGATAATTATAAGTACCTACAGTTAAAAATCACTGATTAAATTTACACTGATTGAATATCTCTACTTACCTAAATTAATCTCAACAACTGTTCAAAATGGGATCCATTTACGGCCACACATGCCTCCGCTGGTTTTCGTAGGTTGATTCGCACTCGAGAATCTAACTTCTGCATACATCCTACGAGCGTCGTTCAGGTTATCACCCGCGATGGCGTAAAGCCGTACCACTTTGGTTCACTGTTCATTGTGTAAGACAGATCTAAGTACACACAATTTACGCGCGAGAAACAAGCGGAGCGGCGCGCGACCTTATGACGAGTTACGTGCGCTCGCTAGCGCGACAGCTGACTGACTGAGGTCATGAGTCATCGTTCGTTGCACGCGCGTAGCGTATGACCGCGTATGACCGCCGCCGCCGCGCCACCCGGTCAGCTGTTAGCGCGCATTAGGGTGAAATGATCTTGTGGGAAATAGTAGATTTTCTTCAAAAAAAAAGGTTGCTTTTTTCATTGATTTTACGTTCTATAAGTGAAACCAAACCACTGGTTTCAAGGATAACGGTGTTTACACTAACACCCTGTATAGTATTGTACTATATATCGAGTCTGCATACTATACTGTGTAGCATAAATACTATATTTTCAACATCGAAATGTTACAAACAAATTATTTATAAACGACTGAACGTGCCTTTAGCTACATTATTTTTTTCTGATGCCATCCAAACTCATGTATCCAAACTCATTCGCCAAAAGTTAAAGTTAAGAAAAGGCCAAAGGCAGCATATTTAAAAAAAATACTGAAAATAACTTACCAAATTTATTTAAAGTAATTTCATTCCTGTTCTCTATTCCGATCACTTCGGCACTCACAAGAGGATAGTTTCGGTTATGAATTCGAAATAGCGAGAAGAAAGAAACAGAAGTAGTTTCTCATTTATAAAAGCTTTTGATTCACATCAATATAAAAATTCAATTTAAAAAGCATAATTATGACACTTTTATTTTGGACAAAAAATTGTTAAAGTAAAAAAAAAATTTTGTCTATTTTTTGCTTTTTCCATAAAATACACCGCAACACCGCACCGTTTCATGTGACGTGATGATGTGGACAAGGCCTAAGGTAGGGGTGGGGAGGTTAATTCTGGTTGTATTATTTTGAGTCAGTTCAATAATAAAAGCCATTAATTTTAATAAACCTTTTTAATGAACATTATTACATAAATACAAGAAATTCATAATACACTTTTTATTTTCTTTGGTCCCACTACAATATCTATATAGGGTGGAAGTGACAATGATGCACATACATAATTTGAACTATCATACATACAAGTCTGAAACAATCATATACAAATTTTTCATTAGTAATTTAAAAAATATCTGCTGTATCCTATGAAAGTGCAAAACCTACACGGTCAAAATGTATGGATCAGCTGTATTTTTTTTAATTTCATTTATGAGCCTGCACATGATTTATGAAATTCAATTGAGAGGATTAATTGATCCACCAGCACCACAGAAAGCTCACATTTTATTGTTTGGCTGTTTGCATTGTTCTATTAAGGTTTTAAGATTCTTTAAAAATTAACAGTGTTCATTCAACAGGTGTTTCTTTCATAGTATGTTAACTTGCTGGAAGTTTAATTTCAGAATTACATTTAAGTTGACTTATATACAAATCTAATAAATTATTATCACATTTTCTTAATTCTAAAATTTCAAGAAAAGAATCATTTTTGAACTTGTTTCTCATGTTCACACCTCTTCGGTACTTGGCAACCAAGACATTGTGCTTCTGGCTAGTCATACAAAAGTTATAAAACAACCTTTGCTCTAAACTATAACTTTTATTGATACCATTTTTGAAATATCTATAGAATAGTTGTTCTTCATAGTTGCACATATTTTCAGCTTCGGTCCATTCTGTGGTAGTCAATCCAAATAGCAGACCAATTTGGGGACCTTTGACTGTACATGCTACTTGTCCTGAACGATCACTTATTCTTATAGTGGCACATGATGTTACTTTTCCTTTGTAGTTGCTAATCTTGACCGACTCTAGATAGTATTCTGTCAGCAATCCCCATCCCTTTGCATCAGGTTTATGCCGTCGTACCTCAGTAAGTTTTAAAGAAACAACAGAGTGGTAAAAATTATTGTCAACTTGTTTTTGATTCATGAGAATCTTGCAGCACTGTTTATTTATTGAACAGGTGAAGCGAGTCGCAAGTACTACTTACTGAGTTCACTTGAGTGCTGCAATATTTTGTATTTCTGCTTCAGCTACCTGTAATGTTAAGCTAGTTGTTTGATCAACACATCTTAATCAAAGTTATTGACTTGAATTAAAAATGCATTTCAAAATTTAGCAATTCAAATTCAAATGAGTCCAACACTCTGACATTACGCAGCCAGTGTCTTGTCACTGTGCTGTCAACCCTTTGGTATAAGTTCTACTCTTTGGTCAACCCTTCAGTCAACTGAGTCAACTGTTTATTATACTAAGGGTGCTTACATAAAGAAGCAGGTTGGCGGTACAGAGAAATATGTGCGGGTCCGTACCGATCGGTGCAGAATTAACTTGCATAAAGAAACAGGTAAATTTGTCCGTATTGACCATATGATTTGAACCCGTATGACTCGTTCAGGTAGTCGGCACCGACAAGTTTAAACCTGTTTCTTTATAAGTGAGCGTTTATGATAACATAGAAATTAATACCTGCACCGATAAGTACCGACCCGCCAGTACCGGGAACCGGCTTCTTTATGTAAGCACCCTAATCCCTAAGTCCATGGTCAACTATGATTGTGATTAATTAGGTGCTGCCAGTGCATTTAACCATCATAGTCATAGAAGAATAAGCTCTAGAGTTGGCATAGCTGGATTTATCCCTCTGCCAAAGTACAGACGCCAGCACATCAAGCTACTACAATCTGTCAAAATAGATTTTCAACTTTATGACTATAGTATTAGGTTCAAGGTTGATTGAGCAAAATTAACAGTTTCGGGTAGCTTGATGTGCTGCTTGTGTCTATACATTGGCTATTTGACCAAATATACATTATATAAAGTGTGTTCATCCGCCGATAGATGCCATTGTGTATCGTTTTATGTCGCAAACAAGTGTTCTCTAAAAATGGTTAATTGTAGCGGTTTCATATTTTAAAAACGATCTGCCACTCCAAATTTGTAAAACCGTGGTGTTTTGTATCACAAATATGTACTAAATATAGTGCATATTTTAAGTACAAGTTTTTTATTTAAAATTCTTTTTACGCCGTTACGATAGATAAAAGTCGTGGTACGCTCGTAGCTGAAACGTAATTAAAGGGGCTAAATAGGTAGGTGATTTGGCATAGGAATGAGACAACGGGAACGAATAAATGAAAAATTAAATGTTTTTTGGTTCAATTATCAGTAACTAATACTAGTATAAACTTATACTGTCACTTACGGGATATCTTCCGTAATATCGGGAGCTCAAAAT
Organism: Noctua janthina; assembly: GCA_963576755.1. Classification (NCBI taxonomy): domain Eukaryota; kingdom Metazoa; phylum Arthropoda; class Insecta; order Lepidoptera; family Noctuidae; genus Noctua; species Noctua janthina. The sequence goes on from OY755058.1 coordinate 8,631,714, forward strand.
AATGAACAATCATAGAAGATATCCCTTAAGTGACAGTATAAGTTTAGTTGTAAACCGTGAAAGCTTAAAACAGTGTTTAATACTAGTGTGTTCAGAAGATATAGATTTTGTGTCCGAACAAAAAGATAGAAGTTAGGTTAATATAAAAAAAAGAAATGATTACCTATTGTAAATAAGTGCTTTCAGTATAAGCCACTTGTAGAGTCATTCTAATAGGAAAGGTACAGGCCTAATGGGCCTTTTCTTTATTGTGTGGTTGTTTTTTTTTTGGTGTGCGTTTGTAGCCACATGATGCATGTCTTTGTGTGTGATTGTTAAATTCCCGTAGTCTTCTGTACGTGTTTAACCCGCCGCCCGCAAGAATGGCAGAAAATTTTGTACGGTGATTTGCGCCTTGCTGCCTCCATAGCTTATTACGCTATGATCACAGTAGAACAACCACATACAGTGTGACATCGCCCTTTGATATCAGGCGATACCGCCACGCGCATACTGTAGCACGCAGATGTACGAACGCCAGCACATTATGCTCGTCCCCCAACATACGAATAACTACGCTACATTCAGTATAGAGAATCGTCGGAAAGGGACTAAGCATCGTGGCATCGGCCAATCACAGTGCGGTAGGTTTAATGCTTTGCACTTACACACACAGACGCACTTTTTTTCATCGTGTTGTGTCGTCCGCCAACCGTTTCAAGTCAACAGTTACCAAATATCGCTTGGCTGGGATTCAGTGTGCGTCAGAATTGCTGGTGGTCTGTATCGGTTCGCGTCAGACTAGAGACTAAAAATTGCTACCTTTTTGCTACTTTTACTACTTAAAGGGACTTCAAAATTACGAATAAAAAGAAACATTGTTGTAATAACGATTACACAATCCAGAAAGAAACATTGTTGTAATCGTTTTAAATTGCGTTATTCAAAAACTAAGGTTATTGAATATAGAAATTTAAAACGATTACACAATCTATTCCCTGTAAAAATTTCAAATGATCATAACTTTTTACTTGTTAAAGCTATAAGGTGGACATTGAAAGACGTGAGTGTTGCAATCAGGTAGCAATTACACAAGTAAAAATAATAACTCGAATTTGAATAGCTTACACAAACGGAGAGTTGAGTTGAGTTGTTCCTGATATCAGAATGGCTGGTCATTTTGAAGTCCTTTTATTTTGTTTCCAAGTTATGTAGCAATTAATTAACTCTGGGTAGTAAAAAGTAGCAAATACTTAGCAATTTTTGGTCATCAGCCTGACGCGATCCGATACAGCCATTCTGACGCACACGGGATTCACGGTCATTACGAATAATCACGTCGATAGTTGTGACGAAAAGAAGTCATAAACAACCACAGTTTGGGAATTTATTAAGTCAAGTATTAGGATTTAAATGATTACACAATACAGGTCTTGCCAAGGGGTATCGTATTACCCAGTACTGACTGGGTTGTGGAGGTCAGATAGGCAGTCGCTCCATGTAAAATACTGGTATTCAGCTGCATCCGGTTAGACTGGAAGCCGACCCCAATATAGTTGGGAAAAGGCTAGGCAGATGATGATGACAATGCAGGTCTTAGATGAGAATCACAAGCATGCGCTGTCATTCAAGAAGCACAAAGGCAGCATTCGAGGACAATAAGGAATTCTCCTGGATAGTGCGTGCGTTTACTAACTTTAATCTTACATACACAAGCAGCCAGACACGGAACAGTTGGACAAATATATTTTGTTTTCTACAAGAACGAACCCGCGACACATAGCGCAGCAACAAATCGCTCAGCCACTGCGCCAACCTTGCCGACTTTTTATCTAGTTTATAGGTAGCGCTAGCTATCTATTTTGTCTAAGCTGCTAGGCACCAATCAATGTGCCTCACTAAATTGTAAAACTGAAATGCCTTTTACTATTTTATAAAACCATACCGAATAGTAATATGAAATATCACAGTAGACACTTATATGCCAGTGCGAACAGAAGAAAACATTTATGGCTTAATTTTTATTTCATAATTACCTAGCTTCAACTTTTTTATTTAATTTTATGAGTAAAATCTAAAACATGAATACTTTTATACTCTCAAACATACATTTTCTACAATAGTTGTCGTTAATAAAATAATAACTTTTAATAATAGATGTATTAGTGCACAGGTGCATCGCAAATAGAAAAATAATCTACCCATAACACTCAATATGCGAAAAACTCAATTCGCTTAAAAAATAATACTATTAAATTATCTACATGATGATACCTACTTATAGGTATGGTATGGATAGAATGCGGCGGCGGCGCGGCGCTTCCATACCATACGGTCTACGCGTGAGAGAGACGAAATAACAACAATATATCGGACCCTCCCGCACAATTCGCAGCGTTCAACTTCTAATAGTTCAAAGTCCAAACAGGCGAGCTTGATGAGCGGCCGTGTGTACAGGGGTTGTCACAAATAGAAAATATAATAAATGTGACTAATATTAAATAGTATTTTATTTAAAATGACTGCCTCATTCTTGGAGCGGTCGCAAGCGCGACTGCTGAGCATGAGGTCCTGGGTTTGATTGTTATTGGGTTTTTCCATTAAGAATTTCTCAGTAATAACCACGGAATCTGAATTTGTGCCCGGTTAATGACAAGAGGCCCGCCCCCTATTACATAGGACTTAAACATAACTGGTGTACTCTTATATACACCTCTGCCTAACCCTTCGGAGATAAGAGGCGTAATGTTATGTTAAAAAGAAGTAAACTTTGGAGTAAATAAAACGAAAAAGAATAGTTTTCTTAAAAGCGGTAGCGTATGGTTTTTTTTTCCCTTTTTTATATTCTCGCGATATTTATTTACGTTTAAGTTACCTATCTATTTCTATTTAGTTAAGTCACTTTTTTTCGGATGGGAAATCATCAAATGCCTCCCGCTTTGGGTGGAGTGGAAGGGAGTGTCAGACTTCTACTGACTAAAACCGATCCATGTTCCTTTGTGTTCCAGGGCCGGTATCTCTTTCGAACAGTCCCGCAGCCCCGGCAGGCATCGGCCCTTGAAGTTCCCCTTCCTGTGTGCTGACATCTCTGTGCGGCGCGCGTGGAACACGAACGCGCCGTCGACACGGCCTGTCGTTATAAGACGGACGGACAGCGGGCTAGCCCATTACTCGCCGTCCACAGGCCCGCGCATACGGTGGCCGGGAGCCACAACGTGGCCCCTGACGCCCGGAGCGTCTCCCGCGGCGACTGGGACGTAGACTCTTTTCCTTCCACTTCCCGCCACCTCCTTCGCTAGCATGACTGCTTCGCAGAAGGAGGTGACGGCTTCCCATTCCCTCTCGCTCCGTACCATGGCTTGAACCAGGGCCGGACGCGAGAGATCGCCGCCGCTAATCGCTGATTCGCCGCTACGAGGGCACAACGGTGCTCCGCCCAAGCGGAGCAGACCTCCACGGTGTGCTCCACCGTGTCCTACAGTTAAGTCACTTGCTGATTACTTTTGAACAATATAATTCTTCATTATGATGTTGAACGCGAATACAGTGTTTCGTGGCCGTTCTATAAACCGTTGAGGAGTTTTCTCGTGAGGAGATGATCCTGGCTGTGGGATCAGACCATGTCGATCATAAAAATTCATTGTCAACAGAATCAAAGGTGTGTGCAAAATTTCAGCTAGAATCAGAAATCGGGAAGTAGGTCAAATTTAACTTGCAGGATTTCGTTACCGAAACAGGTGGCCAATCACCGGGACAGGTGAAACTAAATACAAGCTTGTAATAATTATGGTTTAAATTATTCCAGTCCAGTGATCCAGCGAGAATCCAGTCCAGTGCTGGACTGGATCTGTAACATCTACATTATTCCAGTTATTTAGAAGCCGTTGAAGTGTGAACACCGCACAGTGACAATGATTTCAAGAAGAGATCAGTTTGGAAAATGTTTTAATCGTGCTCAATTACTCTTGCTACAAGTAGTTATTAATGAGGTTGATGAGCGAAAGAGATCAAAAAGGAGGGTCAGTAATGCTTTTGTAACAACTGAAGTTAGAAGATCCCACTGAATATAGACTGGCATTGAGAATGACAGCAGAAAACTTTGAGGAACTGTTATCATTAGTTTCAATTAATATTTAACGTAACAATACATTGTTTAGAGATGCTATACCTTCGAAAATAAAATTAGTAGTCACTCTTTCTTTTTTAAGTACTGGAGATAGTTACAGAAAACTCTGTCGTAAGTTTCGATTGCCAAAACCAACTATTTTAAAAATTATATCAAAAGTCTGTCAAGAAATTAAAAGGGCATTAAAAGACCACGGAAAAGACCACCATCAAGGTAATATTATTTTAATTTATTAATATATCTATGACAATCACGCAATATTGAAAGCTTTCGTAATTATATAGGGTCTAACTATTCATACACGAAATATTTTCAGGGAATCATCTAACGGCTATAACAAAGCCATTTCATGGGATTTTTTTTGTCATATTTCGCGCAGACGACATTGTGTTATCACACTCTGAATTTCATCTTGGCCTTGGATAGTCTGTTCTGTAGAAAGAGTCCCTAATTGCTTTGCAACGTGTTTCCCGAAAACGTCGAATTCATCTTCCCCTGTTTCTGGTTTGGATAAATCGTATTGCATCTCTTTCATGCTACTGATTATTGTAGACAACTGTGAAATTTTACTCCTTTTTTTTCGCGGTTCTGATATATTTGTTTCTGGCTTTGTATTGGTAGGGTTCCCAGATTGGTCACTAGGTTGAGCATTGTCAGTATTTACACTCTACGCAACAATGGAAACAAGTCGAGGAAGGCTTTCGCAAGAATTGCAACTTTTTTTTTTTTTTTTGAAGTGGAACTTTCCTTTTTGTTACGGAGCCTTAGACGGAAAACATATGTTTTACATTCCATATTCATATAATGGCTCTTGTTGACCATGATTACTGTTTTACGTACATCAATGTTGGAGCAAATGCAAGCGCTTCGGATGGTGGCATTTTCAAAAACTGTTCCATCTATATCGAATTAGAAAATTTTAGTTTTATTCCACAAGATGGAATTATTGTGGCTGATGCAGCATTTCCTCTAAAGACATGTTGATCAGCTAAAGCAACGGATACGGAGTTCATTAATCTGTCCTTCTAGGCCGGCTAGAGAGAAATCGGATATGGGGGAGGTAGCTGGGGACCAGGAATCACCCGGCCCGAGCGATCCGGGGAACGATGACTCAAACGCAGCAAACATGCATCAGGATGATGGGCAAGAGCATATTGAGGATTGTGTCGAACAGCGCAAAGCACCGACTCCTTTGCATTCTCCAGAGCCGACCCAGTCTCGTCCCATCCGGTAATGTCGACTTAAAAAACCAACTAGTTATAAGGTATAACAAGTAATAATAAATAATATTTTGTTTTGTTATTTGTGTAGTTACGTAAGTTCTTATTTGTAAAATTATGTATGGGTTTAGATTAAGGGTGAAGGTGTAATGTTGCACTGGATTGGTCGCACTGGATTCAAAAGTAGACCGCCAATTAAGTTACTGCACTGGAATGCTAACTAGATTCAGTGCATTCCAGTGCCGGTTTACATTTTTCCAGTAGGCAATCCAGCGCTGGATTCGATTGCTGGGCTGGAATAATGTAAACCTTTTGGTTAAAATACTGTACTGTGTTTTAATTTCAAATAAATGAATGTATTTCGTTTCTTAAATACATGTGAAAAAGTATTTTGTAATTTGTATTTTTAAATAAAGTAAAGCTTGTATTTTGCCCAGCCCTAGCAGTGTAAGATTCTTTCGCAGTTTGTTTTGTCCAAGGAACTTATATACTAACTGGAATGAGTACGAACAAAATTTATATATCAAAAAACCGTTTGAAAATGAACTTAATCTCAAACAAATAGAGTACTTATTACTTTAATTAATTCAAAGGGGGAAAAATACTTCAGAGCGAGAACGCGATAAAGAGTGGATTGTGTCCTTGCCTAACAATTACCAGTACCCAAAAAATTGTTTTTTATTTGTAAATTATTCGGAAATCACGTTGATAGCTAAACTAGCACATAAATCGTATCGGGATTAATTTAATATTCAAATAATAAATATTAAAATAATAATTTCTTGCGAAATACAGTAATCTTAAATAAATTAAATTATTTATGAATTATGTTATTTCTAAATGGCAACATAGATGACACTCATATAAACAAACAATATGGCTGATACAATTTCGCGCTGAAGTCATATTTTTGTGTTATTAAGTTCTTTTTACATTACTTAAGTGAAATTTTCCTCTTTAAATGTCGTGAAATCGAGTTGTGTGAAGGGGTGTAACAGTGAAGGGTTTGCTGGATGTGGAATTTCTTGTTTCAGGTAAGGTCGTATAACTTTGTTTACAAATTACGACTAGGTTGACAATGTTCTAGATATGTAAACGGGGACTAAGAAAATATTCTAAAGAATACGCCTTTTCTATTATCCATATCGGTATTTATAGTCTAGTAAAAATGCGTACAAAATACATAATTTATAATGCAGTAGCAAAACTTAATCAATTACTCCATTTTAATAATAACAAAAATAACTTTTTGAAAATAAACGAATTCTATCTTTACTTTTTTAAATACTGTTTATTGTTTGTGTATTAATAATACTGTTTTGTTTCCATGCAGACTCCCTAACAATGAGAATCTTCAGCAACGGGCTTGAAGTTGTCCATTTAAAGAAGAAGTATTCAACCTATTGCCTAGTTTGCAACTGTCTTCCATCATCAGCATCTTCGCACTTCAATTTAAGATTACTGACTCGTACTAATGCCAACAATAACTTAAAACCATAGGTTTTATAATGTATAGTGTGATTAATAAATTTATCAAATACTACATATTATTATGTTTGAAAATGCTACATGCTCATGCTTCATGTATGTGAATGTTGCAGCCCTGTACGCTTTAAAATCTCTTTACAAATGAAGGATGTAACCTAAGTGTCACGTATTCTTTACTTCATAGACCTATCCCATTACAGAGTTTTACAGTATGCGTGGGCTTCGGCTTTGCCCTGTTTTTGATTATAAAAGAATAACTGTCCCAAAAGTAAGTACAAAGATTGGATACTCTATTAGAAAGGGATGACATCCACTCTTTAAGTTTTCTCGGTCGGAACGGCTTTCCGCTGCACGTCCTCATACCAGTTAGTATATAAGTTCCTTGGTTTTGTCTGAGCAGAGTGAGTAAACTGGCAACACTGAATTAATCAATCAAACGCAAATGACAGTTTAAGTGACATTTTTGAAATTTTGACGTTTGTAGTTTTTAAGGTTACCTTTGACGTATTGTGATCTTATTCTGCTTATATAATTTTAAAACGCTCAGTGTACAAGATTACCGGCAATTAGTTTCAATGAGAATTGGCTGGATTCAAAAAATTGTTAATAAATGGCCCGGAAAAAAGACTCTTGGGATGTATAGGTTTCTTCCCATGTTTTTTGTACTTGGAGCCGCTCTGGAGTTTTCTATGATCAACTGGAAAGTTGGAGAAGTAAATTTTTACAGCTCTTTTAAGAGAAGGCAAGCCCACGACATAGTTGAAGAAAAAATAAAGAAATACGCAGCAGCATAAGATGCCAGCTGGAGTGACTTGGGGTCAATATATAGCATTTTCATCGGCAGCTATGCTGTCTATGTTTGCTGGATCGCAAATTGTGCATCAATACTATAAACCTTTACGAGACTTAAATGAATACATTAACAGGGAACTTAAGAGCCTACCAGATAATGTAAAAGTTAAAATTAGACAAGAATTGCAAGATGAAGGTGTATTAAGTAAAAGTTAGAATCAATTCTAATGTTAACCCTTTGATGTGTGGATATGATCAGTATGTAAATATAGTTTTTATTTAAAAATAAATATAATGTCTTTGTTTACCATAACCCACATTTCCCTCACCTTACATCGATTTACATAGTTGATTAGTTATTTTTTGAGCTTGATTGAGTTCAGGCGCCAGAACAAGAAGAAAAGTCTGCCTCAGATATATATGATATTAATGTTTACGGGTTTGTGGTCTGTCATGCCATCACTTACCTGTTTCACGCATGTATAGGCACATCATTTTTAAAATCCCATTGACACATGTAGTCTCCCCTAGACTCATCAACACAAATAAAACAATTCTATTATAATTATTGTAAAATATATTATAGCTAGCTATAAATTTTGGCTCCACTCTTATGATAGGTAATATTTACAATAGGTAGGTACATTAATTTTAACAATAAAAATTTATATTCAATAAATTATCTTAAAACTTTATAACTAAAATAAAATAGGCACTTAGAGGTCATTTTTATAGAAATTAGATTAACAACTTAGTTATCTTACAAACAAATATTATACATCCTTAATAACAACTTACACTTTGTTATAAACAAAATATTATACCTAGTAATAATAATGAAATCATCTCTGTCTTTATTTATTGAGTATTGTTATTAAACATGATGCACTACTTTTTATGAGCTTTTATCACATGACACATAAGTTGACGTACCAATTAGGATATCATGCAGACTTAACTACAGAGATCTTGATTCCATCCTATACCCAACAATATTAAACTTTTAACTCTGAAACTTAAAATTAGATAAAACATATTTATTTTAATCTCTTTTTTACAAGCTTTTATTTAACTTGCAATGTTACAGTTAGTTTTGTATGGCGTATAAAGAAACTTTACAACCAAAGCATCAAATGCAGTCTTTTAAAATGTAAAATATTGTACCTACAACATTAGGTCATCTTGCTGAATTTGATATAGTTCGTCGAATCCAATCGACGTGCGAGCTAATGGAGTCGTATATGCGAGGTCTCCCCAGTCCGATTTTTGTACAAGCGATACGCCAGCCACTGACTCCTTCCAGCGACCATTGCTTTGTTTTATCGTTGAAGCACATCATTGAACTGCCTGCATATTCCTCCTCCTGTGAAAAATAAAGCATTTTTATTATTGAAGCCTATTTTGCATACCCAAGTAACTCTCGATTTATATTCTCTAGATACTTACATCACAGTCATCCTGGTCATACAAAGGTTCGGCGCATATTCCATTGACAGTAGCAATGCTGACATTCTCACACGTATTCATGGGACTGGTCACCACGTGCACCCTTTGCAGTTGGTCTTTGTTTCTTGTCCATCCAAGGGTGTTGCAAATATTTCGAGTCGCTTGTTCTGCGCCGTTTTCAGGTAGACATATAGGTCTCACGAAGTCCGTCATCTCTACCGGTTCCTCTAGCCGTACCAGCGCAAGCATACTGCCTTCTACCGGAGATCGAACCATGCCTACTATTCGCCTTTCCTGTTGCCAAGGTGTTGTACTTTGTATGCGCACTGTCCCAAATCTAGCAGTCCATTCAGCTTTTGGTTGTCCCTGCAATAGGCATCGTTAGTTTAGATTTTACCTTTCTGGTTACCCAAGAACTCTGAAAGAAAGATAAATTCTTCATCTACTCGTATTATCAGAGAATAAAGGTACACTTACTTGGAAGCAGGAGGCCGTAGTGATAAGCCAGGAGGGGTGTATGAGCGCGGCGTCGCAGGCGTGCACGTGCGTGCGCAGCAACGCGGCGTGCCACGGCCAGTCACCTGGACGTGCTGAGCGTGGCAGGCCCTCCACGCCGGCCACTGCACTGCCACCACGAGCCGATGTCACACCACATTCTGGATCGTGATAATATTATCAGAAAGGTCCATAAAATTTTTGCTTCACGCAACAATGTTGGACTTTGAGGAGCAAAATTTTACTATACAGAAGGCAAAATTAGATCAACTAACAAACTCCGCAGATATGATACCTTCTATATATCTTTTTTATTTAAACACAATAAACAAAATAAAAAGTTTTGAAGATCTTTTTGGGTTTCTCGTCGACCACTGTTAGTTACAGTAGAAGATCTACGGGGTTTCGCTAGCTAATTTGATTTAATCCTGTAAATGGTGCAAAAAATATGTATGTCCATAAGTTTAACCTCACCCAAATGGTCACAAATGACTCGTATCACTTTTCGTTCGGGACATTCACTTTTAAGGAATGATATTTCTGCGGCGAAGGGGTCCACTATTTCGACATACTGTGGTTTTTCTTTCTTTCTGTCAGTCTTTTCATCCTGGTCCACATCTTCGGCATCTGGAACTACTTCTGCGCTAAATGAAGCCCTGTAATAAAGGTGATTTTTCTATTAACTACACATACTCGCCACTTAGTAACTACCTACATTATGTACCTAATTGTATTTATTCTTGTTTCATCTTTATATCAAGGTCCCCTAGTCTGAGCTAGTAGTTATATGAACACCTACGCTTACATCTTTATGACTAATCATCATCTGCCTAGCCTTTTCCCAACTATATTGGGGTCGGCTTCCAGTCTAACCGGATGCAGCTGAATACCAGTATTTTACATGGAGCGACTGCCTATCTGACCTCCACAACCCAGTCAGTACTGGGTAATACGATACCCCATGGTAAGACTGGTTGTCAGACTTTTTGGGCCACTGACTGTCAAAGATCTACAAATGACAGCCGGGACCAACGGCTTAACGTGCTTTCCGAGGCACGGAGGAAACTCGGTATGTAATGGGCGGTCACCCATCCACAGACCAACCTAGGCAAGCACGGCTTAACCTAAAGATCGACCCGAGCGGCTGTTATTATTTAGCCACGAGAGAAATAACAATACTGTGATTGTGTCATTAAGTAGGTACTTCTATCCACAACTCTTTGTATGTATGAATATAGACAAATACTAATTAGGTACCTAGGTACCTACCTACTGGTAACTTACGAGTCGTTTGTTTGATTTTTTTTTATCAACTTATTCATGTAAACGCATGAGTCGATTAGAACTATAAAAAATTTTAACTATTATAAAATATAGTGATAACTATTAAAAAATTTCGTACTGCCAGTGACATAGTGGATGATCATTTTCGATTTACTTTTGTACCTAGTAGATTATGATAAGGTAAAGGTTAATACTCACTTAAAGGTAAGCGCTTTACAGAGCGAAGCAGCAACGCTGGTGAGCGCACGTTTGTCGTGTTCGTAGGGCGCCGCGCAGATCTTGCCGTCGCGCCCTCCCTCAGCCCACACCGCATACCCGCTGCGGCTTCGTATGGCACCCAGGGTTGACTCACTGTTCTCTCTTCGCCAGGACGACAGGGAGCGAGCAATCCAAACTGTGAATTTAAATTGACACACACATTTTCATTATCTTCCGGTTTCTTATGAAAATGAAGATTAGCCGTTGCGTAAAGCTTTTACGGTGGTCTAACAATAGTGCTTTGGGGTACTCCACCATTTTCGTGGTAAATATTAATTTTCTCTAAACAAGTTTTGCGTTATAGATATGTATGTACCAATATATGTCCAGCGATAGTCCCTTGCGGTACTACAATAAACTCCAATGTCGTGGCAATTATAGTTTTCGTAATTAGGTTATTATTAGTTATTTATTGTTGGGGCACTCCTGTTTATTTGTAGCAAGTATCTGTTCCATCAATATTTAATACTTAAGAACTTCTCGCTTTAATTTTATTCGGGAAAACAAAACACAGTAATCATGTTGGAACAACTTACGGCATCCAGCTTCGTCGCTACCGTCAGGGCAATCGGGCGTTCCGTCACAACGCAAGTGTGTAGGCAGGCAGCGTGTGTGTAAAGCACAGCGCAAACCTCCCGCGCCTGCTGCTGAACAGTGCGCGCAACTACGCTCGTCTTCTGCCCCCGCACAGTCAGGGATTCCATCGCATTCTCGACGAGATAGGGCCAGCCTTTGCAGGCTATTAGAGCATCCTGTTGAAGAAATAATAACGAGATCTCGGTAATTCCGGATCCAAGGCAGGCTTTGCAAAAATTACATGCATTATTTTACAAAGCTCATTTTTCATATTTCTAGGTTGGACGTGGACCCATAGTGAAAGTAGTTCATATTCGAAGGTACCCGTGACAGCGTATTCAGGTCTTAGATAAGCAGGTTTTCTGTGATTCAGTAAAGCATACCCGGTTCAGGAGCACATGATCCTGGGCCGAAGTAGTCAGGGAATCGCGCGCAGTCGAAGTGCGGGCGCAGTCGCTCGGGCAGGCGAGCACCGCATCCCGCGTGAAATGCTCGGCAGTAGGTGCGACACGGCCGGACCAGACGGTCCTCCGAACAACGCGGCTGTAGCATTTGGCACACGAAATCCTGTAATATAAGAACATAATTGACTAGGCACAAATGGCATTTTTTTGTCTATGTGGTTTTGCGGCACCATATTTACAGCAATTTACACGAGTTACTCGTGACAAGAGACGGTATGAAAACCATAATGCTAAATAGTGTCTCTCGGCGATTGGACATATTTTCTTGCTCTTTGGCGGAATTCCAGAGGGTGGCACTTGGTATGTTGTCTGCTGTTTAACTTGTGCCTCTACCCAGTCCCGTTACTTAGGACTGGATTTTTGCAATTTATGACGAATTTGTTAGCTTGGGTCTTACCTGTTAAAACAAATGTGTGTGTTAAGGAATAATAAATAAATAAATAAATAAATAAATAATATTAATTTTATTTGAGGTTTCTAAATCTCCTAAGTAAGTGCCAAACATAATTTCAGACGGCAAGTTTCTGAGGCATTTAAATGCAATTGTAATCAATAGGTAACAGTTCCAGCCATTTGTCTTATTTCATGCGCTGTTGCGATAACAAATCTGATTATTTTTGCCGTAGCGACCAAATTGTGTCGACTTGGAATTCTTTTGTCCGTCTCACAAAATTTTTTACAGGAAAATATAGGAAATTTCAATGTAGTTAAAATCTGGGAACTGGGAAAAATACGCCTAATTTTATTTATGTTACCTGTGCGAGATGAGAACATTCAGCATCAAGGAGTTCTCTAAAAGCAACAAGGTCTCTCATCAGGGCATCCTTCGTCGTGTGTCCCACCAGGTTAGGGTATGAAGTGCTGTTGTAAGGCAGATGGGAACACAACGGCAAAGTCACTGGGGAACATTCTCGGACCTCCTCCACTGTGTCAGGGGTCACTGCTTCGGTGGTTGGAGTCTCTAAAGGTGTCGTCTCTGTCTCCTTTAGCTCTAACGACGATATAACTGAGTTTTCCTGTAACACAAATTATTAGGCATATAACATCACGCTTTGTTTTCTGAAGTGGTAGGCAGACAAGTTTTGTAGTACTGGAACATACACCAACATTTCACTACTTATGATTATAATGATAGGTGGTTAGCGTATTCCAGCCACATATCCAAGCTCCAAGTTGCTACTGAGAAATTCACAATAGACTGTCTTTTCTAATTTAGCAGGCAAACTACTGCCCTGATATAACGCACTATTAGGTTCAGGATGCCTTGATGAGTGATGAGGCCATTACCTACACTACACTTCCAAGTTCCACATACTTTGTCAATATCGATCAGTTGTCAATTCCTGTCGTACAAATATGGACATTCTCCTCATCTTTCTTGTAAGTGAGTCGTCCGCTAGTTTGAATGATTCCGACAAAGAGAAAATGCCTGGATTGATCATTATAAAAATGAATCGATTACATAGGTAAGTAATAATCCTTTTAGAATGCAGGCCCGTGCTCTCAAAACCTTGACGGTTACACTAGCTATGTTTTTTCCATTCTATTCATTTAGCATTAGATATTATATTATCATGTAAACAAGCATTTACTATATTTTGCTATATTGTAATTTAATATTTATGTACTGAGAGTCAGTTAATTGAATGTCTTGCCACTACACTATTAATTTCTTATAGTCATTTTAATGATGCCGTATCTTATAAGTATGTATCCATTAAATCGGGATGCTAAGGCGTTAAGATGAAAGGAAACTGTATGAAATGTATCTTCAAAAGCTCTGGTCTTTAATAAAATAATTGCCTTTCGATTGATCGATCCGCGAGGTTACACTGCGCTTACCGAGGTCAGTGCGCGGCTAGGTGACAATCATTTCTAAATACATCGAAACAACTCCGTAGGTACTTAACAAGGAAAACATTATTTACCGTAGGTGTGCTCCGGTCACGGTGGTTAACTCTCTATGTGTCGTCAACATACAAATTCCAGCTACCGCATAGCTACCTAATCAAGGCTTTCCATCTTACAAAAATATTTAAATAAATAAAAGTTCATTGTTATTCGCAAACAATATACAAACGAATCAGATAGTTATGTTAATTCGACGGGGTGACTGCCCCAGTGCAATGAGTTTCAAGAGCAATATTAAAAAAATAAAAGTAGGTACCTACGTTGGTTAACATTCGCATAATCGCATGAAACAATAGAAGGTAAATCTTTCAAAAATTTTACTTAAGTCTAGGCAAAAAACTGCGGAACCGTGCAATTAGCATCATGTAGGTAGGTACAATAAGAATTTCATATTTGATTGCACTTTGTTTAATTTTCCAAAACAGGATTTGGTAATCAACAAATATCTGTAACTAGAGAAAAAGGAGAATATGAATTTGTGCAAATAAAGTTCACCTAACCGTAAAGACTGCGATGTTTCACAATGAGTTGCTTGCCTTGCTATTTAGCGCTGAAATCTAGCTCGCCATGAGGAATTTGAGATGCTACGATTATTATCTCATTAATAATGTTCGCCAAAATGCTAAATAAACGAAAAGCAAAGTACGCATGTATTTACATTGCTTGTTATTGTTTGAGAATAAGGCCGTGAAAAGGGATTTTTTTGAGTTGGACGGTTTCGTGTAGAGAGCCATTCAAATAGATTGGAACTTCAGCGACGAACACGTGTAAAAGTAAAAAGAAGAGGAATTCGTAATAATTTAAGTGGACTGTCAATATCTGTTTTCATGCGGTATCTCCTACTTATTAACAAACGTTAAGCCGTTTTCAAAGCAATAAGACCGTAAAGACTTGAAGAGGTAATGTAGTGTAGAAGGTGCTAATTGAACTGCTTACCTCAATATGCAGCGTCTCTGGTAGTGTGGTTATCTTGCTCAGGAGAGCTGTGGGCACGGCCAGCTCGCGCGCCAGCACAGCTGTCACCTCGGCGGTACTCACCGCCGTGAAAATCGGCTCAAACGACACCTCAAAGTGGACGCGGACACCTTCCGCCGAACTGGAAATTATATTTTGGTTTAGTTGTTAGCCTAGTTATCTAATGGGCGAACAGCCGAGTCAAACGGTGCAAAACACAGCGGTCGGCGACCTGCGTTTATCCGCCGTACTGATGACCGAGGAGTCCTACCAGGATATGGGCATTTATCCAGTAAAAATACTGACATACTCATTAACATAGTTTTACTAGTTATGGACAAAGCATTTCACAATAATGTCACCAGCTATCCATCATTAGCTTCAGTTTTCTCTCGCGTTAACTTGTCCACTTTGCCTTTCTTATGGTTTTCCGTTTTGATTGTTTCAACAGTTGAGATAATGTCTTTAGAGAGTTGTGAGAAACTAGTCACGTCGCGTCGCGTCGTCTCATATCTGCCGAACTTCAGAATTGAGTTAGGGTCAAAGTTTCCAGACACTTCAAGGATCTCTAACTACGAGTCGGCTGCAGGGATCTAGATATTCTAGATATCAATTTGTTAATCTCATTAGGTTAATTACCTCATTAAAATTGTTAAGGATACCTATAGGTATTTTAAGAACGTAAACAGAAGGTATTTTGCCCTATTTGTGGCTTCACAAGGTTTTTGTTTACGGTTGCTATGTTAATGCTAACGCTTAAGTATTCATTGCGTAACAGTTACGGTCAGTAAATAACAATTATGCTAGAAAAACATTAACAAGAGCAACAGACAGAAGGGGAAGTCACGTAAGATATAATAAAAATAAGAAAAACTAGGACAACCATTGGCACAGCAAATCTGTTTTAGTGCTTCCGCGAGCTAAATCTTAGTGGGAATGAGATTTTTTTTATATGTTTGAATAACATTTCAACAGCTTCATGTTCTCACTTCTCAGGGATGTGCCTTTCGAAGCTGCGTGCAAGTTTGTGAAATCATTTTTACAATTGGACCGTGTTGTGCAGTAATGATCCAGCCAACAAAAACTAAAAGAAAAGTTATGATGATTTAAAACATTAGTTCATTTCTTTTGTGACTGTGATCCTAATACACCATCTTATACTTATAGGTTTATAAAGAATTGAATAAAGATTTCTATATGACTCTTAATGTTTATTAAATACCTTCATATTAATAGATAACTTAAAAAATAATGATTGGATCATTTCTGTTAAATTAAAATTTTATATGAATCACAATATTTAACAGTTTTGCTATAATGATCCAACATCAAATATACATTGAAATTCCTTATTTTGCCACCAACCATTCTAACATTTTTCAGGTATATCACTACTCAAAAATAAAATGCAGATATTTTAATTTTCAACATTTATTTGCTTCCAAAAATAAAAAAGAGCTCAAGGTTCAAAATCAAAGTCTGGGACTGTACCAAACCCATCTACATCATCAATAATTTGGTTACTTCCTTTTAAATTTTCATAAAATGGGCGACAGTCAGCTGGTATTAACTCAAATATTGACTTCAAATCATCAAGTTTAGGTTGGGCTATTGCCTTGTCTATATTTATGAAAAAATATTATATCCTAACTATTATTTGCTATAATGTTTCAAGAGTTTTGAACCATATTTGCTTTATTTTTTAAGTTTCCTTCGTAGGTGTGGGTTGGTATAACCCATCAATAAAATAATATTTATAGTTGACAGAATAGAATGTGTCTTTGTGGCATGAAAATAGAGATCATTTTCGATTGTTTGGCATCAAAACCTTGGTTTTGCTTAGTTTGTGGATTGGATCATTTCTGCACAACACGGTCCAATTAAAATGTTAAAATGACGTACCTACTGAACATTCATTATTATGACTGGAGCAAATGTATTGTTAAAGGAAGTCAAAGTAAGTAACTAGGTTATCGCCGTCAATCTAATCCGGGTAAGTGACCAGTTTTCCAGCGGTGGAAAGGTTCACAGCTACCATTGTAACATTACAATTTTCGATTTGAATTCAGCTCGCAAAAAGAAAGGGCCGGAACATAAAACATCGGGAACAACCTCCAATGTGGATTACCTACTTGTACAGATAACGTGCGCCGCATAGAAACTACTAACGAAGCTCTGAAACAAAGCACGTATAGAACTTTCTTGTGTCAAATAGGTACATAGCAATGTAGGGATATGATATCGTATGACGCTTTAATCTTTATTTATAAGAATCGGTGACGTTTTATAGTTGGTAACCTACCTACATAAAAAGGAAAAGTTGTTTTATATCATAATGGTCTCGATTTCTACGATACGTACGCGTGAATAAATGTATAAAAACTAAATTCCTATGTCAAGTTGAGTTTGTTTGTGTCTACGCCATGCCAATGCTACCGGTAAAATATTAAATGGGCACAAAAACCAATAAGGTCAGATCAAATACCTAATTGAACACGTTGAGCACTGTATAGCTAAAAATTTTCAATTTAGTTAGAATGGTTATTTCTCAAAATCATAATGTGGTTGTCTGTTCGTCAAATTAACTGATTTTATAACCATCACCATCATAAGGCACAACTTGATATTGTAGCGTTTTACTAAAACATGGCATGCGCACGCTCCATTACAGACCTCGGAGATTTCGAGAAAGTGTACTTTCTCCGTCCATCGGTAAAGACATTACTAGTCAGCACCCATTAACATAATATTAATTTACATGTTAATAAAATCTTTGAAATGATTTTAGCCTGGTTATCGAAGTAGGTGTTTTTTTTAGCCTGATAGGATTTTGTGTTTGACCGTGATTCAAGTTGGCAGTTTGGCACTGATATGAACGGGTTTTAAATGAAATGTTTTTGAATAGCAAATACTTAAAAGAGGTCACAATTCTACAGTTCGTCACCGTCAATGTTTACTACAGTAATTAATTAGGTATTTAGGTCAGGACGGCATTCTGTGGTTTGAACTCATTAATGTTTCAGTACCTACTCAGTAGATACCTAAGTATGAAACAATTCTTTTTACAAGAAGAAGACTCGTATCCAATACGGATCCAAGATAAAATTAATCAATTTTGAGTTTCAACGAAGCGAGGTTGCATTGCAATTAAAATCTAACTAATTGCGATGTGTGTATCGTTTCTTAATCATTAAACTGCATTGTTATTTCTGATCATTTCGTTTTTATAACCTTTTCTTTTTGTTACGACTCTAGATTTTGCTGTCTTGCTACACTTTTGACTTTCGAACCAACAGTCAGTTTATATGAACCTCTAAGTACCAAGTTAGATAGGTACCTACTTACGTCTACCTAAGGATAGACGGGCCGGGTTGGTGGGTCTTAAGTAAGTACCTATGGGTATGGAGTAATTGGCCCTTTCCCTTCCATAAATATACAAATCTTAAATGTTAGTTACATAAGCCTAATAAATTGCTTTTATGCTTGCTTAAACCGTTTTTATATGTTTTTCCCAACCATTTCAGTCATCGATCATTTGATGCCGGAACCAAGCAGTGAGTCGTGCGTGTCTTATAAACGGCACACAAAAGTAATCTTACCTGTCCAAAGCTAGTATGTCTGCAGAAACAAAACAGGATTTCAATTCAGAGTTTAAATATAGATTGAATAGCGCCTGCTGCAGTTCATTTTCACGTGTCCGGTTGGCTCTGGAATCAAGGTCGTTGCCCTTCTCGCCCTCTCCTTCACTGGCTCCCCACGAGGTAACGACGAACGAGCCCCGGAACGTTTGCCGGTTAAGGGGATCTCCGAACAGGTACATGTCTGTAAAAACAAGTACGTACAACATTATTTTAGAAAACTGAGATCCGATTTAAAATGGGCAGTTCACTGGTGGCTGTGTTTTGTTGGATCAATTACGGTATCCACGTATAGCCACAAGGTAAGGTAGCACAGTACCAAAGTGTTTTCGCTCTTTCGTCCCAAATACTTGGGTTTTCTCCAATTAGTATTTTCTGTAGACTGTAGTGATTCATGCGAGCATTTGTTTGCAAAAAGAAACTACGAAACTTATATACAATGAAAGTTACGGATGCCAGGAATTCCTGATCTTTATAAAAAGGGAAACGACTGGTTCATCTTCATCATGTACAAAGCGTGGCCACATTGACTGGTTATATCTTTCCCGTATTCAGGAGAATCCCGCGGCCTTCACCGGGTCATCGATTCACCTTGTTGGCCTTTCAACGCTCCGACTTCCGGTACGCACGCTGTCGCTCCAGAATCTTTCGGCAACAGTGGATGAAAAAATCCAATCACTTGGATGGTTTTGCCAAATCTTTTGCGTACCTTGAGCAGAGTGTGTTTGGTTTTAAATGACAGTTGTGCTCTATTAACACAGACGATAAAAGTATACCTACCTTAGATAAGCTGCGAACTATATAACTGAAAAATAAGAGTGCACCCGAGTGTTGCAGAGTGGACCCAGTGGATCCAAAAAAGTGAGTTGGGCAAACAGACTTATGGAAGTAACTCTCCACGACTAATACTAGAGTCCAGATTTTGAGTAGATTCCATGATTGACTGATACGATATCCCGCAGGTAGTTGAATCTCTATAGATAGAGATACCTAGGTACACTTGAATCACAGAAGGATATAACGTCGTTGAAAAATATAAGCCTCTTACTAGTATGACCACCCATCTGATATTATCTATAACCCATCTCATTCCTAACAACAGACATAATGAGACACACGACACCACTGTCATGGCATGACGGAGGCAAAGGAAGTAGGTGGCATTCGTTCAAAGCACACAACCGTGAAAGATTAACGATAACGTGATGCAGAGACGTGATTATATAAATTCAGTAACACCTATTGAAACCGATATAACTCAGTTTGGAGTAACATTCGCAAGTCACGAAACTCGCGGAAGTACAATCTCTTTTCTTTATCGATCACTCTCTGATTTTAATTGAGGTGATCAAGTTTTATTTTCGTGACTTCAGTCCATTTAACATAGGCCATGTTGATGTGACTTGTGTGGCATTAAAGTTTTCCTATATTACTTTAAAATCGGTTGATCGATAACAAAGAATTGTTATGCAAACTGCCCCTAATTAGAAGCAAATTAGATATTTAAGCCTTCAAGATAATGATCATTTAATATGCCAGCAATCCAGCATAGTTAATAGCAAGAGCTTGTTATAAGAAGTGCACTTGTCTCCGCGTAGCGCGGCGGGCTCCGCAAGGCCACACAGCTTACTGGCCTTTGCCCGGGCGGTGACGGGCAAATGTCGCTCAGTTTATGCCTCTGCGGCTCCACTGGAACTATGAATACCGACTGTTTACTAAACAAAAGAATCTAAATCAGATGACAGTTATATTATATTGGTCAGCCGCAAAGCGAAATAGCATTACGCCACTACAAGCCTACTGCCTAGTTACTTGCGGCGAATCGATTACTGATTGATATCGATTGAATTGTAACAACTGCGATCAATGAATATTTTCGCTCTATTTTAAAATATTATGAAACTCGTTTCCGTATGTTTAATTCGAAGATATCCATGAATGATAGATTGGTAAGTTGGTACTATAAGAACACCATCGGCTCTAGGCTACACTTCATCTATGATGTTTTGCAACACGGTCCTTTAGGTCAGACTTTGAGTAATGTTACCATTTATGGTTGTAACGTGTAGACCTAAAATTACTCGGAATGTCTGACAAAATTGCTGCAACATTCATTTAAATTCATCCGTGGCTAATTTCAGTTATTTTAAATTTAATAACAACACAACTGCAAGAGGTATTTTGTATTGCGTTGTGAAAAATGTGTGTGCAGGTGCAGGAACCCCATCTTATCGCCCACGTTTTTATACTTATTTGGTATGCAAAGGAGTGTGCATTACAAGCGCACCTTTAGAAACCATGTTGGCAAAAACTTGAGCTCACTAACATAAATATTTACCTAGATTGCAACAGCGAGTAGGTACTTGCCGCAGAGAATGTCTGTGTGTTGAGCGATAGAGTAATTTTATCTTTAGATAGTCTAGCAGATAATTTAAGTACATAATTATGTCAGAAGTGAAAGAAAACTGTTTTCAAGTGTCACTTAGGATCTTGAAGTTCGAGGTTTGACTTGCGGTCATAACCAGCTTATTCTGCACCGACGTGAACCTAATGTCTCTGGCTCACTGCTCACAGTCATCGTGAACTTTACAATGATACGTACGTCCGAGGTACACTGCCACTGCGGCGAGCAGCAGCAGCACCAGCAGTGACGCGAGAGCTGCGCAGCAGCCTCGGCACGGCCGGCTCAGCTTGCGCCGCGTGAACCTGATGTCGCTGCTCACTGACATCGTGGACTCCGGCGCACGGTGCCGCACACATCTCTGATTGCCGTTGCGGGTCCATCCGTATTCCAGCTGAACAAAAAAAGCATGAATTAATTGCATTTAAAGTTAAACTCATTTCAAACACTTCACTCGAATGAACGTTCATGTTTGTTGCATTCCACGCTCACTTTTGATTCATTTTGTGTTAAGACGTTTCAATTTGATTGAAACATGCTGAATGAAAGACAAAAATGAAAAAAAAGTGAACGTCGGATTTCGGTTTCTTCTCTTTTTTTTTTTTAAAAAAAAAAAAACGTTGTCCCACACTAGGAATTTCTCCTGTATTGTGGGTGCGTTTACAAACATTTAAGCTCACATACACAAACAGCCAGACCCGGAACAACTACCTGTAGGCCATACAAATATTTGTTCCGTGCGGGAATCGAACCCGCGACACGAAGCGCAGCAGTCAATCGCTCAGCCACTGCGCCAACCGTGCCGTCGATTTTGGAGAAGACACCAAGTATTTGCCAATAAAAGGAAAAAGTAAATAAGCGTCTCAGTTCTTTTCAGTTCCTATTATGCTATACATTTGGAAAATACTAGTCCATGTGATGTGAAAGCGTAGTGATATAACGACACATCAGGATAACTACAGCGACCACTATAGTAACACATAATGCAATGTATAATTAACCCTATCTGCGTAATGTCTCACTACCTATGTGTATTTACTTATGTACTGCGTAGAAAGCACATATAAGAACAATTAAACACCTTGGGTAATTTGTCACTTATGTTACGACCTAGTTAGCACACGGAAGTCCATTACTGAAGCAAATACACAAGAATTCCAAGAATTCCAAGTATCCATTGATGAAGAAAATACATCTAAATACCATCGCAATAACCATAACTAATTAGCAAGGTGTGAGCTAATTCTTCACTGTAGATTTCAAGTAATATCGTTAGAATAAATTCAGCGTTTAGCTTGGCATTCATTCGGTACAATACATTTCGAGTTGAAGATTGAATGATACGCTCTATCGCCTTTTGTGATCTACATAATGTCGAAGCATGTAAGTACCTACTGAGGTAATTCTTTGTTAAACAAATTACGTGAAAAATCTTGTAAAACAGCCGAACAGCGCTAGAAAGACACGAAACATAAAGTTAAATCCAACAGTGCCGAAGATTTATTGCGGAGGCAGTTTTTCAGCAAGAAAGTTCATAACGTAAATAGTGACAGACTGACATACAGATGACTGCTCAAGCTTAACATAATTGCTTCCCATTTCCTGATAATTAGTTACATTACATGAGTCATTATTTTGCGGTTTTTACGGCAGCCGTATTGATTTGTCGCACTTATCTCATAATTACTGCGTTACATGACGTGATGTAATTTCTGATGCCGAGGTGTCTGTTATAACATAACACAATAGATGGGTGGCTTCCACATGGGACTTCCTACATATTAAATCCATGCTACTAAAAATTGCAGTGCATGCTATGCCTTGAGAAGTTTAAGGGACGAACTAACCATTGCTCAATTACGAAATGTTTATTTTGTCTTAGTTGAGTCCAAGCTGAGGTACAGTATTAAACTATGGGGGAACAGTTATAAATACAATATGGATGCAGCCTTTGTTATGCAAAAAAGAGCCCTCAGAACTATTCCTCGCATATACCAGACTGAATCTTGTAGAGAGCATTTTGTGAAATTAAAAATTCTACCTGTACCTTGTCTTTATATTTTGGTTCTATTAAGTAGTTTTCTAAAAAACCTAGATAAATACGAGACAAAGGAAGAAAGGGAAACTAGGATGCAAACGCGCAGGAAACATTTGCCTAATTATTTGCAGCCAAAATTAAATGTTGTCAAACATAGCTCTAAAGTACAGTCTGTACAAATTTTCAATAAATTGCCATTAGAACTAAAAATTATTAATAGTCCAAGAATATTTAAATTCAAATTAAACTCATTCCTATTGACGAAGTGCTATTATAGTATAGAAGAGTTTTTAGGGACAAAAATAATGCCACAGTGTAACTTGTTTATTTGTTTAAGTTTAAGTCTAGTTCTTGACATGTTATTTTTTTATTAAGTTGAATGTTTGTTTTTTTTTGACTAGGCTAATTGTGTTTTTATTTTTTTCATGTTTTATTTTTATTTCAACTAAGTTCTTGATATTACTTATTTTATTTTTGACATTTAAACTATATTATTGATTGTAACTTTTATTGATTATTTTTATTTAGACACAAATGTATTTTTGTTCAGAATAAATGACTAATGACTAATTGCATAGGAAAGGCGGCGTATCTTTAGTTTGCACAGCTTAACAATAATTTATTTATTTATTTGACAGGACTATAATTGTAGTCAATAAGCCTGATATAGTGGTGGTGGATCGATCAGAGCGGCGCGCAATGATTGTTGACATAACGGTCCCGCATGATGAGAACCGCGTGAAAGCCGAAAAAGATAAGCAAATCAAGTATCTTGACGTGGCTCGCGAGGTTGTTGACATGTAGGATGTGGACTCAGCGATCACTGTGCCGATAGTTGTATCAGCCCATGGCTTAATTGCCAAGAGCCTCGACCAATACCTGAGGAGGCTGTCGTCAGGCAGCTGGATCAAGGGCTTGATTCAGAAAACGGTACTCCTGGACACGGCTCGTATTGTTAGGAGGTTCCTCTCTCTGGAGCCCTGACCGCCGGTAGCTTGGACCCTGTTCCCGACACCGGTGGGCTACAATTTTTTTTTGTTTTTAAATGTTTTTTAATTTTTTTTTTCTAAGGATTATTTAAATATAAATAAAGGGAAAAAAATATTTGTTATTATTGGGTAGAGAGCATATAATCATATTAAATCTATGTTATAAAATAAAACAAAAATTAAATCCAGAAGTTCCTTACATTGAATATTTTGAAGGCAATTGCAAGATTTGCTAGTTATTTTCTGACCTACATTAGCTTTATAATTCAGAGCCGCCTAATTCTCGCTACGAGTGCTACGACTTATAGCTTCGTAGCGCTTGCTACAGGAAAAAAGTCTTCTGGATCAGAATTATTTAAATTGGTCAATAGGACTTTTCTAGCGCAACTTAGGGGACTCGTATGTCAAACTGTTTAGACCGTAGCCCCCGTTGGCAACACCTTTTGGCGTTTCGGGCAGTTTAGCCTGTGAGTTATTTAATAATTACGTGTCGTATATAGTGCCTACCCAAACGCGTGTCTGCTCAATTTTGTACTGATAGGTTCTCATACAAGGCCTACTAAAATAAACCGTTTTTAATAAAGTCACGCAGCCACATCAAACCAGTACAGGTACAGTAAGTAGGTAAGCAATAAACAACAGTTATGGCATTTAATCGTATCCAATAGGCATGTCATTATTTTTCTGTGATTATGGTGTGGCCAAATAGTATGTTACACGCACATTACTATGTTTATTGAACATACTTAAACTTATTGCCATGACAAAGTTGATAGGTGAGGTAAGTAGAGAGGTAGGTAGATATTTCTACCCAACTAAGTTATCTTACCACGAACATGGCTAAAGCAACTGCATAGGTAATGAATTTATAAATAGCACGATATTGTCGGCATGGAATAATTTGGTTCGTAAACACTTCCGCATTCAACCACAATAATAATATTTAGACTAACAAACAAAAACCAATTATGAAAACTGGAATACATAATGATGATTGTGATATCTAAATCGTGATCAAACTTAGTCGATTTTTGAAGATAAGCTAGCTATAGTTAGTTTACTTAACAAATTATATTTGTTAGAATCCTTACAAGGATGACATGTGACTCACAAGAGAACAACCTTGGTGCCTATGCATACGTTCCTATGCATACGTTCACTATTCGTGCAAAACTTAAAACTCTAGTAGATAATACTTCCGTTAAATTAGTTAATGTAAGATAATGTAAGTTATGATTGTTCTTATTTACTTGTAATTAATTGCTATTTGAAATGAGAAGCTGTTGTAACGTGTTAATAATAACGTAGATTACCGGCGATCTTGTTTCATGTAATGTCGTAAGGTACATTACTATTTCTCCGTAGTCTCGAGCTCTAGATTTCAAACAGCGAGAAAATAGTTCGGTTGCGTCAACGGAATATGGCTGCAGGTTAACATTCGAACTTTAAAATGCCATTTCGGATTCAATTACTTACACCATTGTGTTTATGTTTGTTGTAAAGGTTACTTTAGACAGCGTCTATTTACAATTAACATTCAAGTTATTAGTTCAAGTTTTCATAGGCGTGGTTTTTAAGGTCACTGTAGGGCTTAGGCATAGGTAATACTTGGTTATACCTTATATAAATTCAGTGACTTATTTGTAAAGATAACTTTAATTGCAAGTTATTGTATTATTTGCTTATTAATTTAATCGTCTCACCTGATTGACCTCACAGTTTGACCTTAAAGCAATACCGTGAATTCAGAGATTGATTCTATTACGAGCGTCAAGCAAAAAACATGGAAACTGTCGTATTCAATTACGGTGATTTTGCAACTGAAAACTCCAAATATTGAAAACCGACTGTGAAATACGGTATCTACCGATTGAATGTACAATACTGTCAGGAAAGTTCAACGTTGATGTAGCAAGACATTTCCAAATTATGTTTCTATGAAAATTATGACAAGATTTTAGGGTAAGTAAGGCTTAGTTATGCGAGCCTGCCGTTTAGCGACCACAAAAGCGTGACAAGCCTGACATACAAATGGCATTTGGACACAAACGTGCAGAACAAAGAGAATATTTGGAAGCATTTCGAGCGAACAGTTCCTTCTCTCAGGCAGTTCCGCGGTACAGGCAAGGTCAAGCTAGCCGTATGCGTGAGAGGAAAGCTTTGTATGATAAAACTTTAAATAACCAATATCGGCAAATTATTGATGTATCAACTAAAGTTTATTAGCAGTTTTGTAATACAAAATAAGCACTTATTGCCTACCTCCTTTGTTTACATTGTTCTCACTCATTGAAGTCGGTTTAATGTATGATGGTCGCACGTTTCCCATGGGTGGCAATCAGGCAAAAATATAAAAGCAGGTATAATTAGGTATTTGTGAGGAAGCTATTTATTTACTTTCAGTTGCATGTGCCCTTGTCATTAGCCCTAGTAGCTGTAGTACCTACCTACCAAAAGTAAAGAATTTGCTGACCTAGCCTATTTCATTTCTGTAAGTAGGAATATCTTCGAACCTTCTTTCTCTTTATTAATTTTCAAGTGATATTACTTATTAGACATAAATATGTCTAGAACTTACAATTAACTTTGTTGCATAGACAGTGATGTCGCAGATTTTACTGAAAAGTCTAAAAATAAATATGATTTCATGGAAAACTTTGATCATTTTTTGTACATTGTTCCGCTCGTGCGGCCTTCATTAAAAGCTGCAAGTAATATTCGCACCCCCGGGGTTTTATATTTAGCCGTTGACGACAGGTGCCGCTTATGTAATTGGCTGCACCTTTTTTCAGTAGGTAATCCACACTTGACATACAAAGTTTTACAGTCGAGAAGTAGGTGTAGGTTCTTACTTGTTTTAAAAAATGGCTCTTTCGAGGTAATAAATCGATAACACCTAATATCACCCGTTTTCTTCGAGCGGTAAGGCAGGGAACCACGATACGATACAATATTTTTACTTATTTTCAGCAGTTTTGTATTTAGAAAAAACTAGAGAACAAATTAGCAAGGTGAAATTATCCTTATCCTACAATGATATAACCTCCGTTTAATTATCCTGGTCGTAATTAAAACTACAACTTTAAAACTCTTATTCCAAGATTGAAAAGAAAGAACGTTGTGGAGAGAAGTGTCAAGTGCCACTCTACTATGTAGATACCTATTTCGTGTTTTATTCCCCTCAGCCGGAGGAGACTGTCTAGCTCTTAGCTACAGAATACCTGACTGCCTCTACACTGCGTACAATGCGCGTGCAGCGAGCAGCGTGCACTTGTCGCGACCTACATCCCGCCTCAGCCTCACGTTTTTGCTCGGCACTGCAACGACAAAGACGCCTCGACTCAGCTCCGCACGCCGCAGCCTTTTCGCCAGTTTCTATTAAGATCTCTAACTTTAACAATGCGGACGCCCTCACTTTCGTTCGGTACGTGCTCGTTTGCAGATAATGGCGCAGGCGACGATAATTATAACGTGAATCAGTATCGCCCACGGCGACAGGTGACATCTTGTTGACAGTAAATGGCAAATGTTGGTAGATTAACGGAAACATGCCTACCTAATCGGTTGTTTCTTAAGAATCTGGGTCAAGCCTTATGCGCTAGCAAGACGGACAACAGGTGGATTCATTCTCAGATTGTGAATACAATTATACAAAGTAGGTCCCTACCTGATGCTACGCAACAAATAATTTGTCACTGCCGGTAAAGAAAGAAGTAATTAAAACAGAAAGGTGTCGCTGTGAAAGTTGAATAAGTACAATTTTGTCAACTGCTGCAAACACCGACTGATGAACGTTACGTGATTGTTTACGGCAGAGATTAATTAATTAATCGTTAATTTACATTACAATGGAGTTAATTTAATTAATTTCACAGACATTTTAAGCTTATTTAATTAAAGTCATTCCTCGGTTAGAAACTTGAACATGTAAAACTTAAAGGAAATGGTGGTTATTGTATGCGATAAGCGACGTTTACGCGGCCTTTGCGCAGCCCCTACGCCGCGTCTACGAATTTTCCAGTGTCTACAAATCTACACAGTTTCTACAGCGTAGACGTAGATGATGCGAATAACCTATGAGTAGCGTAGTGTCTACGCTTTCTAAAGAGTTTTCAGAAGGCTCTTTACAGTCTGTTACGTGGTAAAAAACAAACCTCGATACCAGAGTATAGAGGTTTTTAAAAGTACCTGAGTACTTTTACGTGCGTGAACTTTGACATTGGGTTTATTATGACTACCAGTCTGCACGTAGCTGGGCCATAAAATACCTTCATGGCCTTTGCAACTAGGTAACATTGAGGACCTTTTGTTACAACCCTGGTCAAACCTGTCCAAGTATTTTATAGCTCATTCGTAGACCTTTTTAAAAGATTTTATAAATGCCAACGAAAAATAATACCAAGTGTATGGCATTTATTTTTTATGTAAAACCAATATGAGTAATTTAAAAATAATGAAATAGGACAAAAGTAGACATTCGCGCATCAGTCATCATAAGCCTCTTCTATCTATGTCTATGGTCGCGCTTGCGACTTCGCGAGGTTGTAATCGGACCGCTGACCTACCGTTTTGAAATACTACCTGCGAACAACCTGTATATGGATCTGTTTTAAACTAAGTGGTGCGCATATCTATGTCTGTCTATTCAAAGCTCACCTAGTTCTCAGTAAGTAATACTCAGTAACTAATGTCTCTATGTAGGTACTTAGGTACAATTAGAATTTCGTAAAAGTAACAGAATTTTCGTTGCGTTTAAACAGTCGAAAGAGCTATTAGGCACTAGATGTTGAGATGAACTTCGTGACAAACGAAACTGCAGAAGGTCGTGAACTTTTAAAATTTGTTCACCTTGCTTATTACTAGTTTTTATTGTAAGTATTTGAATGTCGTAAGGTAAAACTTATTTATTTTTAGGTGTATGTGTAATTTGAATGATGAATTTCAGAAATGATGATCTAATGCCAAGAAAATAATTATACCTGGTACTTTTAAGGTAGACTTCAAAAAACTATTACGAGTACCTACGTAGTTTAAAAATAAATAATTTAGTATACCGTACGCGTTTTGATTACGATAGTATTATTATTTTATTAACATACAAATTATCTCACGACGATGGATATGCCAACGATCGAAGTGTTTTGTAACTTTTGAAAGTTCATTAATTCATTATTGGCTCATCAATTAAGAATTTCCTCTTACTTTTTTAAATTGGCGTCTATTATATAGCTGTATATTATTTATTTAAACTTCATAACTGTGCAGTAGTGGTATGGTACATAACCAGACCTAATGCTACAAGGCATCCTTTGGGATACTGGATATGCATATAGGACAATATTGTGATAGGGTACAAAACTAAATGGAAGATAACAATATATATATATGACCTATGTGGTATCTTGAGTCTTGAGTGGCTACAGGCCGGTGACAAATTCTAATTAGTAATGTAGAGGCGCGCCGGCTGCTGCGCTGCTGTGTGCGGTCAGCCAACACTGGCCGGCAGAGTGCTGCGACCCGGATCACGGATGACATCGCTTCGACCGCTGCGCCAGCGCCGTTAATATCAACACTGACACACTTCCCTCTCACTCAATTCACATCATTCGCCAAAAAACACAAAAAGCTTTAAGTTTAGAAACCAATTCCTTATCTGATTGACTTTCGCAATAGTAGGTAAAATTTCTCGATTTCTAAATCTACTTATGTTACTTTTTATTGTTTGAAATATAAGTATATTTTCTAATTCTTGTTCTAAATTTTGTTTAGTGCACACAGTTTAGCAATATTCGACAGGTTGCCACCACACTACTTATTGCAATAAAGCATCTAGGTACTTATTTAGTTTTTTTCGACATTAAATCACTATTGCTACGTACTATTTTGCGTTCACGACAGTTAGGCCCTAAAAAAACATTCAAACTAAAAAGAGAGAGCAATAGGATTTTCCTAGTTTCCTTTACCATTTTAAGAAACAGTTGCTATCTGGAATAGTCCTTCATCATCACAGTGATCTGAGTAGTCATCTATCCAGTTACCTATGCGTTTAGACATAAGAGCATATAAATTCAAATAAAATAAGTCTCGAGGCTATAATCTTATAGTAGGTACCTATATTCACATTCTTCTGGATGAGAATCCAGAAGCCTTTTGGACTTGCCTCTTTGTAACTTTGTGTTACGATATGTACAAAATTACGTACATTATATACCTACGTTACTGAAATATCTAACTAGGTATATACTAATACATCACGGATTATCGATGCGCAGTCACTTTTCCTATCAAGGCTACAAAGGAATGGTGCTTGCTACCTTACCGTCTCGTCTGTAAAACTCGTTTGAGTGATTGCTAGTATTTTGCACGTTTTGAGAGAAAATTTACGCATGTGCATTGTGCACAGTAGGTGAGACATGTACTTATACACATAGAATTATAATTTTATGTTATTGGGTGGTTGGTGAACACGGCGGTAGAAAAATGGTACCTAATTGTTGACCGCCGTGTATGGACATCTGCGAATTACTGCCATTGAGTGAGACAGATGTTTTGCAATCGCACAAGTTGAAATATCTTATGTGCCTAAACCTATTTAAACCACAACCCTGTCTGCGGTACTGCACACATTTATACAAATAAATAAAATGGGAATGTCTGTTAGTAATATCAAAATAACAGCTTTTTACTGAATACATACGAAAGTAAATACGGTGCTTATAAAAAAAACACATTTTTTTTAAATTTTGTCTGTCTCTTCCGGTTGGTCAGTAAAATCCCGTCTGGTCCGGTTAATCAATAAAGTCCGGTCCAGGCGTTTCGGACGCCTGTACTGATGTTGACGGGACTTTCACTGACAGATAGCTAATGTTATAAGGAGTAACTCCGGACGGAGACTGACGGGGTGGGATGCTATCCCTCCCTGCTACCTGACCAACCTCCTAGTGTAAAAACTAAGATCACTTTGCCTAAGCATCGCTATAACATATAGATGTTCTTTTCAAGATTTATCTCAAACTTATCTAGCTCTCTACTACTCTTAGTAGCTACATTCAGAAGGGCTGCCAGATTGTATAATTGGATACAAAAACTGTATAATTTGGTTACTGATTGTATCCTCTTTGTATCCTGGACCCTCATGTATAATTGGATACGGAAATCCTAAACTCTACTATCTGAGTTTTTCTATGGTGATATTTTTTGAGTTTTCATATGAATGCGCGTTTAGCTTGTGCGTACCATCATAAATAAATAAAATAACGTAGGTAAGTTCACGTGATTAATCATTATTGTGTATGTTTAAAAAAAATTAACCACTGTTTGTATCCTGACATTCAATTTTGTATAATATCAGAAATATTGCCGAATAATTTTAAAATATCTACTGGCTGGGGCAGCCCTGTCATATAACTTACCTACGTAGGTAAATATAGCAAAAGTTGTCCTGTTCTACAGGGTCTACATAGTCATTTAGTGAAATACGATAAATATAATGCTAGGGAGGAAGTGAAAATACTGAGACGACGGCTGATCTATGCATAGAAAACCACAACATGCAACGCCGCCGGTTTCAAATGCCGCGGGCAGTTCTAAGAGCAAAAGTTATCCCTAAATTATAGTTTGTTTGATGTAGCCACCTGAACGAAAGCGTGACGATTATCATGGTTACACGTCTGTAGTACAGTCACAAGTTTTCCTATGAGAGTTTTGTTGATGGTCGTAAGCGCGAATGCTGAACGCGGAGTTCTCGGTTCGATTCACCATTCGGGCAAGGTGTTATTGAGTTCATAGATAATTTCTCAGTATTGGAGCCCGTAGTCTATGTGTACGGACACACAGGCATGATGTTGGGAATAATTCTGTTTAGGGCAGTGGTCTTGCAATAATAAGTATTTGTCAGAAGAAAAATATATAAATTACTAGCGACCCGCCCCGGCTTCGCACGGGTGCAATATATATTTTTATATAAACCTGCCTCTTGAATCACTCTATCTATTACTGAAAACCGCATCAATATCCATTGCGTAGTTTCAAAGATCTAAGCACACATAGGGACAGACAGACAGCGGGAACCGACTTTGTTTTATACTATGTAGTGAAGAACATAATTTATCAGACACATTGAACCACTAGGCGATGATTAAGCCGTAACATTTAATTAATTAACATACAATACAGTTTTGAAATCTCTCTAAGGAACCGTTTGTTGAATGTTATTGAGCTGTTAATACGGTCGTTTCCGGTTATTAAGAGAATTGCAACTTCCTAAGTTTATAGTTAGTTACCATTAATTTGATCAGGCCCTAAAAATATATAAGTTTGTTAAGTTATATCGAATTGTTTCATCTATATCAAATTGAGTAATGCGTAACTAATGGAAAACGGTAGCTTTTTACTTCAATCTTACCGGCAATCTTAAGTTGGGTCGTAAGTGCACGATCTAGGCAATTTAGTACTTAGAAAAACATACGTTTTAAAATGTTGTTAGTAATAGGTAGGTACTTAGTGCAATGGAGAAAGGCTTCGTACTATTGAAGCTCCCAGTTCTATCTGTAGGTAAAATTTTAGGACACGAATAGAGCCGAATTCAAGGAATTCTTCTAAAAGTATTTCTTAATCTTGTGCAGTTCACTGTTTTTTTGCGGTATTGCAACTAAGATGTAGCGTGCAAGGCGGACAAGTATTTAAATTTGGATACATACATCATTGAATGCATTTTGTTTTAAAAAGTGAGACTATTTATATCAGTTGCATTTCGCCGTTTCAAAAGACTTAAAAGCTTCGCACAATAAGCTCCTGAATATATCTGTTATATCTAATAATAAAGAGAAAGTGGTGATTAAATACAGATAACTGTCACACGAATAATTAACTGAGATGAAATCTATGATACCACAACAATACCATTGATCCCACGCGTGTCAATAAAATTAACCGCTGCGACACATACATGAGAAATTAGAAATCATGGTGTGGTACACTCACCTCTGACTCCCAGGCGTCTTTCACAGGTCGCGGTTTACTCTCCTTCATGTTCCCAGAGAACGTCATAGCAAGGATCCTTTGTTCCGGCCGTTGCACTTTCACACCGTGACCCCGCGCACTGGACTCATGGGCTGCAGGCACTACACACACTGTATTCTCGTTTTTCTGGATAAGCTTTGTTATTGAACACTGTCACTTTCTGTTATGTTTTTGTGAGCTCGTCGGTTGCGACGTAAACATGGCTCGGCGCGTGCGGCGGTGCGGGTACGGCTGCGGCGGGTCGCTCGGCGGGCCGGCGCGGACTGAGCGCGGCGTCTCGCGGTAACGGGCACGCACTACAGTTAACTTTCTCTCAGCCCAGTCGCACGACCATAAGTTAGCGCCATCGAAAGTCGACACCGGCACAGCCTCACGGGTCAAAGCCTTCATTAATATTTCATTAAACCTCCCCAAAACAATAGTTCGCGTTGCTTGGGTACACAGCACTTTTGTGTTTCCATGTTTTAGTTGTATGTATGAATTGTGTTTATTGTTCTGTCTGTTGTTTGTAGAACAAAAATAAAATTGAAAAAATCAGGGTTGGGGTAGAAACAAAAACAATATTGTATAAAACTTAATGTATAATTATGATATTTACAGACTTACTTTATATAAAACAAGTAATTTTATAGCTATCAATATATACTCATTACAACAAGTCATTAATAATTTACATGATGTTTAAAATAAAAGCAACAGTATACAGATTACTGAAGATTAGCAATTATAAATCGTAATAGCACAAAAATTTATGAACGATATTATTGGAAATGAGAGATTCCATAATTTACATTATAATAAAATTATATACAGACATAATTTTAAAAGAATGTTTATCGATATAATTGCTTTAGAATCACTACCGCAATACATGGATTATGTCGTAGTTGATATAAGATCTTCATCATTTTACGGTGCTTACAAATTCGTTCTACTTTTGTCGAGCAATAATTATTGAGAAGAGCGAAGGTCACGATACCTTCGGTCTTTCAGAGATTGACCAGATAGGTAACCGATCGGCCAAATAGAACAAATATGTAAGCAAACCTAATCGTTTTCAACCAGCCTGCATGTATATTTAGCGTCACATAAATATAATGGGGTATATTAAACACTAGTACATTATTACGTACACCGTAAGTGTAAACATGGAAAAATATTCAACATTTCAACAGTTTGCCTGCGCTTGTTATCAAAATACTTTGTGAGGTATTATCAATTATACGAAACGCTCCCTTGCCGAAACATTCCAGTGTCTGTGATGCTATTTGCATTGTGAAAAAATATAAAAAGGCATTGATTTATAGTGAAACAGAAGTGTTTGCGATTCAAAGTCCAGCTAATAAGTCATTCTTTTTAATAGGAAATGATTGAATAACATATGAATGTAAAAAAGTGTAATCATATTTAACACTAGAAATAAAAATAACTATATTATCACATTTGATTTTATAAAAAATAATATCGCAAGTTATAAACATGTGGTGTATCGCCTGGGGAAGTCTTCTCTTTGACGATTACTTGAATTTCACATACATACACAGTAGGTGTCATAATATGTAAGCTAGTTAAAAGAATTTAGTTGAGCCTTAGATCTTTGGAAAATCTGAATGTCTTATTATGTAATATTATATATCGATAAACATCTACGTTTTATCTTATTAGTTTTAATTGCAAATCTAACAAAATCGTTTAGAAAAATAAGTCGTCATTTTGGCTTCCACTTTATTCTATAATGGAATGGTCTCAAGAATAACCATTATATCAACATTCTTGTAGCTTGCTATAATAATTTTGTATAATGTACTGTAATTACGCATTGACTTAACATAACAGAATAATCGCTATATAAAAACACGTGTAATGAAAACATTCTTCAGACTGATGCAAAGTTCGTGTTACCAAATTGACTCGAATACTGGCGACACTAACATGGCCGCCAGTACTCATACGGACTCGCGCCCCTCGCAATCAGAACCAGGAGGACTTACTCATGAAACACGTCACACGAAATGGCACCGCTACTGAACAATACATCGCTTCTAAAAAATATTTATAACTGATTCCTATCTATTAGTTACACTAAGAAGAATTAATCTATACAGTAATATAAAAAGTTTTCAACGCTAGTTCAAATAATGTCACTCGTCTGCCAAACAAACCGATAGCAGTATTATTGCTCTCTATGTAGTCGAGCCGCCCGGAGTCTCGACGTGAAACAAAACGTATCGACACGTTATCAAACAATCAGTTTAATCTCAGAAGGCGTATAATTATGTAATTAACAGCTACAGCTTTATAATAGCTTATTGAATTATTAATTAGTGATTTAGTTCGTTCAACGTTTGAGTAACTTACACTAGAGCTAGGCTAGAGCGACGCGATGATAACAACTTGTTCCCGCCGAGGATGCTCACTTGCTCGTCAGTCCTCACGCACACGATGGACATCATAAAGCCTAACTATTTAACACACTTTACATTGAGCTCAATATTCAGTGTTATTTTAATAACAACAGTGTTCTATTAGTGCGTTATAATCACTGATTTCTTCCCTGTACTTAGGAATCTCGTAAGTGGACCAGTAGTCTTATCGAATAATCACAAATTAATTGCCTCTGTTTAGGTGGTTACCGTTTATTTTGCTATTGTTTCATTTATAAGTAATTATGGAGTTATTTACCTATTCAGGAAATTATATTCACTACAGTTCATATATATTTCTGGCAAACTATGTCTTGATTATTTTAATGATACCAATTAAACTTTACAGGAATTAATATTAAAATGTAACTTCGGGAGATAATAGGTGGTATATTAGTGGCAGTAGGACACATTTTCGCGTTTGGCTACGATTGAGCAAATAAACACAGCACGTGTGACGGATAACCAATAACGAATTGCACTATTATCTGTGCCACATTCTTCGCAATTGGAAAATGTTTATTCTCATATTTGGAAGCACTTCAAGAACATCAAATGAACATTCCAAAGTATTACCTACATCGCAGACACGTTTTATCAAAAAGTTTCTAACCAATATAACACCTATAATCACATATCAACAAAATTTTACAAAATCTAATAGAAAACCCAGTCAGTGTGATGAGAAATACAAATTATACGATTTCAAGTTACCTAAAAATGTAAAAACAAATTATTGAAAAACTGTGGTAGTATCTCCAAAGTCCGAACTCTAACTTCAAAGAAATGCCGCAACTTGTAAAATTGATTTAGAACGATTTAACATTTTATTCAGGAAGTATAAAAGATCTGTACTTATTATAAACGTTGCATTTAGCGCCGCTTTCAGCGAAAATTTGTGTAGTAATTGTCTACCTTATAAAATACGACACACAAAGAAAAAATACAATTTGTGACCGTAACATAATACAGTATAAATTTTATGCCAAATAAATAGTTTAAAGTTGAAATCTAGCTTAACGACTACGGAGCTAAGAGCTAGCAATATAAGAAAAATCACAAGTTTACAAAAAATACAATATGTCGGATACGTCTCACATATCAAAAAAATTCACTTGTAAACGTTACATACAATTCACATAGTTTGAAAGCGCATAATCTCCACCACAATAAACAGTATCACTAACCTTTCTCGAAGGTCAATTCAAAGAATGTATAGTATGCTTAGAATACGTCAACTTAATTAAACGATACCATAATGACAATAATTGTACTCGGCAATAACTACGATACATAGTAAGTAAATTAAAAAACAAATTGCACTCTCGGTACGCAATACGCACGTACAAAACGTAACGTCAGACGGCGGTACAACGCAACTTTAGAATATTCAACACTTTACCGATGCGTTCGGGTAAGTTATTGCATACAAATCTTCCAGAAAACGGAAGAAGTCAATATAAATAACATTAAAAATCACAGGTGCGGCCGCGGCCGGTGGTCGGGAAGAGTCGCTCCAGTCGCTAGTGGCGGGCCGCGCCGCACGCAGGCGCCACGCGCGCCACAGCAGCGCCACGCTCCGCGCTCAGCCGCTACGCTCCGCTCCGGCTCTAAGGCACAGCCGTCATGGTCTGTGGAATCTGCGAAACACAGACAGCATGCGTCAATATTGGCAAAGCAGTAACACGTTTCTAGAGAAAAGACCTTCGAATTTTGACCTGTTAAAA
This sequence comes from Noctua janthina, assembly GCA_963576755.1. NCBI lineage: Eukaryota > Metazoa > Arthropoda > Insecta > Lepidoptera > Noctuidae > Noctua > Noctua janthina. The sequence continues at coordinate 8,668,944 of OY755058.1, forward strand.
GATTCCAGTGCCGCATTTAAGTAGGGAAGAATAAAACTTGGTGGTGGCCGAGTTCGGTCGACTATAAAACTATGCAAAACACGGGCTTACCTAGTAAGGTGCTTGCTTTCTTCGTGTACGGCCATCTCCGAACTCTTAAATTCGTTGAGCTCGCGTCGGATGGCGGCCTTGTCCCGCGGAGTCAGACGAGTCCATGGCTTGTCCGCGCGGCGGTCGTAGTCATGCGCCTGATCAAACATTACGCTCATTAATATTGGGGAACGTTCAATTTAGCTAGCCCACTGCAAAACAGTAATCAAAAAGGAGGTATTATTTGTTCCTAAGTAATTAATAAGCTGGCCAAACAGTAACAACTCACAGCTTTCTTTTACTCTATAATTATTGATGACAAACAACTACCGGAAATATATTATGAAGGTCGGCTCCACGGAAATCATTTGCGTTCATCACCGTCCCTCAAATTACATATGAAATACGACGAGCGCCAACAAGACTTAAAACGGGCTCAGCAACTAAATGGGCCCAGAGAACCTAATCCTAGACAGATAATTACAAATCTTTACCGTATTCTCCACAACAATTTTAAACAGGATTAATATAAGATTTTCGGCAGCATATTTCAATGCCACTTTATCGCTAACTAAGTGTGTAAGGATTCAGATTATTTAGGATTCCTGATAGAAATAATGATTACCTGTGTGACTTCGATGTAATCACTGAAGCGGATGATCTTCTTTTCCTTGAGTTCGTCGACAGTGGGTCGGAAGCTGAGCTTGCGTAGCAAGTAGCGCTTCTTCTCCTCCTTCTGTTTCTTCTCTTCGGCGGGTGACTGACCTATAATATTACATTATTTAATATTGTGTGAGAATTAAAATTTCACAGTCATTAAGGAATTGTATTAACCAAACCAGTCGGTGCAAAATTCAGACATAAAACGAATGTTAGATCTCCATGTGAACTGTAATTTTAAATTATCAAGAAAACTAACGGCTTAAAGTCATGTAAGGTTTTTTTAAATTAAGAATTACATATGTCGTGAACAACATTTTCAAAGGATAATCCCCATTCCATTGTTATATTTTACTAACTAGAGCAGATAGTACAGTTACGCATGGTAAACTAACACACGCAGTATGTTTTATGTAACTGTCGTACATACGCATCTGCTAAAGGATTTTATTCAGGCAATCGAGATGACCTCACAGGATTTGTAGGTCAAAAGAAATAATGTTGGTCTCCTGAGTAGTTAACACGAAAATTTCGAAAAGAAGCTGTAGTTGAAAGAAGCGTTCTTACTTTTGAGTATGTTCCTCTCGACGAGCTCCTCCGCAGTGGGCCGCATGGACAGGCGGCGGATGAGGCGCGCGCCGATGGCCTCCCACGACTCCTGCCGCTCGTGCTCACTCTGCACCACCAGGATGTTCCTGCGTCCACATCAACACACATAACAAGCGATCTACCGACTATCGTATACCCGCAGGCACTGATGTAACTCTCTCCCCAACGGTGCACCAAACATTAACAACATTTATCCTCTCCCGAGTACCGAGCGACAACATAAAAACTAAAGCTTACGTGAGAACGAAATTGTTTTCATAATATCCGATTTACATACACTCTTGGCTAATTTCCAAGACCCGTAATTTAGCTCCCAGGTTTAATTAATAAATTAGGGCTGTTCTAGAAATTTACAGCTGGCTAATATTACGATGTAGCCGATGTAGGTTTAGTGTAGTGAAATTAGTTGATACGATAATTGAGCTAAAGTAAACGTAGTACACGGTTATTAGTAAATAGCTATTAGTGAAAATTACAACAATGCCAATGCCAAGAGCGAGCTCTTAGAAACAGGAAGAAATAAAACAGTGATAACAATGACTTTGACGGTGCTGACTAAAATAACGCTCCCAGGCGTGCATTGTTGCCAGACGGTCGGAGTGGACTATTACTGTGCCGAACTGTGTTACGTAGCGTACACGTGCATGTGTTGATGTTCGGCCCGTGCGAATGTTAATTCACAAATTAGTGGACCTATCTTTATTTAGGTAGCTGAAAATAGAGCCAGATACAATAATTTGCTTGGAAAAAAATATCTTTCATGATCTTACTCTATGTTACATTTATATACCTACTCACAGAACCATATTTTTCACGTCACAAACTTTAAAAAAACTTATAGTTTTAACTTATTAAAAAAGTATAATACGCTCATTATCTATCTATTTAACTGTGCAAATAAACCTTGCCAAGTGCAATCAAAATGTTACATGGTTCAGCAGCTTTTCCTTATTATTTCACGACCGAATTAGAAACATAATTTCAATAGGTAGTAGCACAGTATGCTTCGTTTTCCTTGTGATAATTTATTTAATGATAATAATAATGCATGATGATGTAGGTGTTCGATACGGTCATAAATAAATATCGTAGTAAATATTAAATGAACACGTAATACTGCCAACCCTCATTAACTAGAACGTAGGCAGTGACATTGACAATGTTGTGACTATGATATCATACAAAGGAATTCGCGTCATTTTACGTAATTTCTTACTAAACAAACAGTTATGATGAGTGTTACTATTTGGCAAACGCACCTGAAGTTTTGAATGATTCTGTCACTTATGAACGTTGACTTCCGCATCCAATCTGCACTATGGACACATTCCCAGCAGCTTGACATGCTCAGAAGTCAGAGTAACCACTAAACTATTTATTTTTCTTTAGCTTAAACTTGTTGGCTTTATGGAAAACATTATTAATCAGTTGCTTATCTAGCCAGCCAGTTCTACGTGAACATAATAATGGTTGCGGGATCATTTTAGCCAAATTAACATCTGTCATTAGGTACAATTTCAGTGTAGTGCCAAAACACACATCAGCAGGAAGTTATTTCCAATACAATAGAAACGCGACTTGTTTCACCAAGGTCAAATATATAGATAGAAAGTAATCGGAGAAAGCAATAGATAGATTCGGACAAGGCACTATTACAAATTATTGATTTAGATAAAATAATAATTAAGGCAGCTATTTTGTCAATCAAAGGCGTTGCTGATATGACAATAGGTATCTGTTAATCTAGCTCTAATTTTCAGGTATACTTTAGCTCTTTCACAAATTCTTTAGGACTCATCATCGCTCACTTCATAGCTCCTCGTTATCACCATGATATAAATATTAATTTAGTCCGTGTGCACCCAAAAAATACCCCTAAGTTTTCAGTCCTTTATCGGCCTATAAGTAGGAGCTACACTTATCAGACAAGACTCGTTATAGTCGCGGTCATGAAACGTGCGAGCAAGACGGTGAATATTTAATTTGTGGCTTCTTAAAACTCTGCCTGGAGCCGTTCCATCGTCTCACTCTTTTGTTCCAAGACTGTGGTAGCCATAACGATTGGCGTATACAGTCCTGTCGCAGTTAATTTTGCGTTACTGTGAATGATCTTTATGCCTGTTGTTTTAAGGTTGTTGCAATTGGGTTAATGCTGAGATATACCTGTGAGACGACTATAGTATAAAATGAACTAGCATACCTGTTGATAAGCTCCTGGCGGTCAGGGCGCAGCGCTAGCTTGATGTTGAGGCTCTCCTTGCGCGCCAGCTTGGCAGCCACGCGGTCCGACTCGTTGTTGCTGTTGCACGTCTCGTACTCCTCCCACGGCCGCGCGTTCTCTTTGTTATCTATGCCGTTGCCCACGCGCACCGGCCGCGTACTAAACATAAACAATTATGTTACAATATGAACGGTTTTGAGTGGTTATACTTATGCTACCTTATGCTTTTGCAAGTGTAAGCTAATAATGCAGAAAATAAAAGTAATAAGGGGTCTATGACAGGCAATTAAGATTTTTATTAGACTTGCATTTGAGATGTTAATGTTTTTATTTGTGAAGCTCTCATTTTCAAGTTCTTGTAGTTGATAAAGGGTTTTTTTTCTTTGTAAGAATTGGATTCAGTGTGAAATAGTGGTAGGTGTCACTTAGTGGGTTAGATAATTATTAAATTAGCACCTTTTTGTGTTTGCCGACTGAACCAGCACCTTGAGCATGCATGTGCTCCACAATTTATTAAAATTAGTAAAACACTGATGAGTCTTAATTATTTGAACAGTCACAGACCTAATATGCACTTTCAAAGTTAGGCTGTCAATCATTACAACAACAATATGAAGAAAGTATGTATCTGACGTATTTATAACTACTTAAATCAATATAATCAAACTAAATTTTAAAACAACGAACTAATACTAATTGGATAAATATAATGTCCTTCATAATAATATGTCAACTAAGAAACAACTAAAAAATATTTCAAAATAATCAAAAATCTATGCTCGTCAATCTAAAATTAAAGTACACGAACATGCAACATAGAACAACGACGATTAGAGCAAGAGTACAAGAGAAAACAGCCATAACTTTAACAACAGCACACACGTCACATGTAGGTTGTGGCTCCAAACATTTCATTCTGGATTTCTGTTTTAAAATTCCGGCTCTTTACACTTTTTTTTTTTAATTTATACTATTATTTATGTTCAGTTCAATCAAAGCATCACAATCGTATGTCATTATCATATGCATCTATAATGTCGTTAGTGTGTAGACAGTTAAAGACATCGACAGTTAAATAAGAGAGAGATGAGATTCGGAAGCGTGCACAGCACGATGCATGGACTAAAGGCGAAGCGGACCGTCGGGAGGTCGGTGGCGATGCGTGGTTCAACAACACTGGCATAACGTATGGGACTGTTACCATATGCGGATCCTCGGTTTAGGCGGCGGCCGCCTGCTCGCCGACGCATGGTGGAAATAAACGTAACTTTCACTATCACGCCCAACATTTCTTAAATGAATATCAATGAACAGCAGCTGTACTATCTCCTCGCTCACAATTACGTCAAAATGACAATTCTAATTAAAAATAAACTGTCAAAAACTTGAAATTAAACGTCGCGTTGTGGAATTGCGGGGTCAACGATTTGGGATCACAGCGGGTGTAAAAACTGAGTAACTCGAATCATTTTGACAACATCGTGTTCAGAGCGTAAATAATACGTGTCATTTATTGTTCAAACTGCAGATGGACGGTTAAAGTTAAGCAAGGAATTATTTTATGATTATAGTCGAATTCAGAATCTTTGGCTCAACTACTTTAGTAATAAAGTCCAAGTTGTTTTACTATTCGAAATTCGAACTTTGTCATGTATTAAACACAGCTTGTGTTTCCAAACCTTGATTATCATCTTAGATTCTGAATTGGAATACGTAAGGGTCGATATGGAAGTGTACAAGAAGTATGGTAGGTTGTGAAGCAGTGGAATACTGACTTGAAGCTGGTGTGGTGATGGTCCTGCCGGGGCGCGAGCGGGGTCGCCAGCGGGGTGGCGGCCGGCGACGCGGACGGCGCGGGACGCTTCTTGAGCGCGGACTTGAGCGGGACCGCGTTGAAGATGGGCTCCTTCGGCGGGATTTCCTCGACGCGGGATGTGTCCGCACCGTGAGTCAGGGGCTCGACGTCGTCGTCCTCTGGATCGTCCTCCTCTTCGGCTGGTGAATGACAATAATCCCAATAACTCGCTATCAATACATCGTATTAAATTGAAGATCATTCTGCTGCTCGTGTGACTATCATTATTATAAATGGCGTCTTCTGGTCTTGGCCGAGAATGCACTGCTAAACATTATTGTACCTAGTCAGCAGTTTTGTAACCACAGAAACTCTTCTGCGAGTACGCTACCAAGGTAAAGTGCAAAAGGATTCTGCTCATCCCGTGTACATAAAATCTTTGAAGATAAACGAAGTTTAGAATTATTTATACAGTTTAGAATTTTTTACTTACAGTCAGAGAGAGGATGTTGCACAAGGGGGTGTTGGCTGTGCGCGTGCGCATGCTGGTGTTGGTGCTGATGCTGTTGGTGCTGCTGGTGGTGGTGGCGCGTGGGGCTGGGCGAGCTGAACATGGGCGGCGGCGGTATTGGCCCGATCTCCGACAGCGCGATGGGCGGCTCGGGCAGCTCCGACAGCATGAGCTGCTCGTCCGCGTTACCGTGGCCGTGCCCGTGGCCGCCGCCGTCGCCCGTCGACCCGTAACCACCGACTGAAACACAAATGTACGTAAAGTATTTTTTGTTCAGAATTATTTATATCCTAAGGTTGTCTGCAATGAGTCGTTGATTGTGATAACAGTACCAATAACATCATAATGATTTCAAAATCTGACCCGTACTATAATCATTTTCAAGGTAGTTTCGGTACAGTCATTGTCGAAGTGGCAGTTAATGGTTGACCTGCACATCAACGCAGATTCCGAATATCAAAACGAAAATATGAAACATCATTTTTTATAGCATTGACCTGCTGTAAAACGACACGATGTTCTGTCTACCTATTAGAGGTTTTACCACACTTTTTAATTCTCATTACCAAATTACCTAACCCACCTGTAATTCCCGAACGGCTCACATTTAGGTGTTATTAATTACCAATGTGAAAGGCCAAGCCTATGAACATTTATGGGCCAATCCACTTATACGACGTTTGTTCGATAAAGGGTCGAAGTAAACACTGCATCAGCTGTATCTAGCAATTTGGAATAATGTTTTGGGCTTTAAGTGCCGTATGTCACGATTCTGACCATGACCTTTAGTTATCCATATGGCATGTCGTACTTATATGCCTAAGTCAATACATACCGACATCTCCTTGGTAGCATATTCGTCGTGGGATCTTGCCGGTCAAGGAGTTGGGTCGCTCGGGCCTCATTAGCTCACCACCATTTTCCAATTTGTCCTTCTTTGGTTCTGGAATGAAAGAAAAATATTCGATAAATAAGAGAAAACTATTTTGTTTAAGTTTCACAAATTGCAAGTCACAGTACTTTAGTAGTTCAATAGCAAAACAAGAATGAACAGAGTAGTTAGAATAACAAAAACACCTTCAAGTTTCAAGAAGCGTGAAATTTTGAGGCGCCAGCTGATAGGTACCGTTCAAATCTATGTATATCCTCTTTCCAAAGAAAAACAGTATCCAAGAATAAATATTCCAGACTTAAGCGAGTGTTTTGTACCATTTCCGTACATCAATTACTGAGCTTTCAATAACAATCATCGATCTTAACATTTTACAAATGAAAGCATATTCAAATGTGGCAACAATAATTTGACGGTAAGCCAAGAATCTCAAATGCTCGAAGTAAGGCATAAACATTTCAGAACATGTGTAATATGTTGTCTATACGTAGTGGTCGTCATTGTATAGGTAGGTGTTGTTTGAACAATTCCGTTACGAGTACGAGCGTGAGTATGGCCGATGAGCAATATAGAATTCCTAGGTACACTATGGCTATGTTCTATGGCTAATAATAGTCGATAAGCGGGTGACGGCGTGGCACGCGCCTCCATTCACCGCGCGGCGTCGGCGGCGGCCTTGGCCTCGCCATGGAACTGTGTTATTGACGCATCTCCGCCGCTATCATTCCCGAGATAAAAGTGTGCATAACTCATGTTGTTAGATCACGCACGAAAGCGCGGTTGTAGGGAATAGTCCATATTGTGCTTCTCTATGCCAATCTATTTTTTTTTCCGATCACAAGTGGAAGAGGAGTCTCTTTATATGTAGATTGTTATTCTTGGACCCCCTCATGAAATACTGAACAAGGAATTAGCCCAAAACTCAACTGTAGAAAAATTCCTTGAGATGTCTCCTGTATGCTAGCTGGCCCTATATTAGTCCTCAGGTGCATGTGTACATTGCAAGTAGTACCTACACTATACATACACAATGAGCAGAGCTATTAGGCCCTCGCCCTCGCCCATGTGAGGCAACATTTAACATAGCGCACCAGGCACCGCCAGCCTCGCAATTTTCGTGACCGAATGCGGCTTGGTTAGCGATTACGACATAGATCAGCTATGCAAAAACTTTGTTTCGACAGATTCTATGCTTTGTATTAATCTTTTAAAGGTCTTATTGTTCAATAAGTCCCGAAATCTGAAAATAATGTTGCGCTGATGTTGTTTTATAATGCTTTGTGAAATGTTGAACTAAATATTTTTGTCATCAGGTCGCCAGAATATCTGTAGCAATAAATTAGACAGATGACCATGACATCTATGAATGTGTTAAAATATTAGTGTAAAGTATATTAATAGCACCTTTCGATGCTATTTAAAGGACATGAGAAAATAACGAAATGACTGAATAAACAAAATCCTAAAAATATCCTATGTCCCGTAATGATGAGTAACGGCTCCGCACAACGAACGTGGAAGTTACTACAAACAGTTAATAAAAACAAACGTTTACTACCGTTTCTCATTGATTAATGAATTTCTCACGTCAAAAGCTATTGTATTAGGTATACTATTTATAAAATCTCAATGACGAATGTCTTCAGTTTAATTTGAATGACTATACAGAATGCATATGACCTTAAGAAAACTTGATGCCTGAGTTCAAAGATACATTGAACTAACTTACTCGAACTCGGTGCATTGTATCTTTGAACCCAGTTAAGGTCCAAAACTAACAAAAGTGGTTAATTTTACAAACAGGTGACTTTCAAAGTTCATTGTTCAAGAAACTTCTGGCTGATAGAGTTAGTCATCAGTCATCTTACAATAACAAAGCTCAAAATGGCACCCTAAGAAAACTTCTTATTCTCGATAAGAGCTACATTGTCGGCCAAGGTTAACCTGGTCGATTGTCGCAACCTTTTCGTTTATTTCAGCTGTGAGTTGGACATGACCATGAAACCCAAGATTTTTAAGCTTAAACATTTTATCATAGTTGATAAAATACACGTTCATTTATTTGAATATATTGTTTGACGAAAGTGCTTTAAGCTCTATAAAGTAATGTTCACGGTTCCGATACCATAATTATTGAATTGAGCATAAATTAAGACACCTAATACTCTGTACATTCAACAGGCTTTACAGGAGCGAGAGGTTGCGCTAGCGCTGAGCGGCGCGGGACGCGGTTGGTCCGGGACAGCGGGACTGGGCGGATCGATGCCGCCCGCCCTTGGCCGCCCGCCTTCGCAGCGACATCCCGAGGACGTCGTTCGCTGCAGCGTTATGTAACCTACGTTGTCCTTCACTCCCACAGACCCACAGCTCTGAAGGTTAACCGCTATCCCAGGCACGTGTAATACAGGTAACCTTTCTGACCAAGAATGATTCAGTACTTTAGGAAAAACTTAGGACGTCTTTTCAATCATACCATTTAAGAGAAGTCTATAACTAGGATTTGATTGTCTGCGTTGTGGTTAAAATCTTGGCCAGTCGATGGCGTGGTTCAATCTAGAAACTTTAGCGACATTAACAAACAAGATAATAAATAAGGCCCACTACATACAAGGTTTGTAAACAAATATTTTGCCTGCATATTAAAGATGCCATGTATCGTCTTGCTCACAATTTTCCTGCCAAATGGAGGCCATTAAGTACGTTCTTAATGCTGGCGACGTGCAACATCAAACGAGCGGGATAGAGCGATGACATCGCTGCAAACACTCACAGACGCGACTGGAATTTTCCCAATTTCGATTTAGGACAAATAAAGTTATTCATTTATTCGACACTATTAAATCTTTCAGAATAAATCCGCTACGATCTAGAGCCCCGTCAAAGCCAAAGTAACTTATGTGCACAAACTAGTAATGTCACAAGACTTGCTCGTTATCAGCTGCTAAGAAAAACAAAATCTGTTTAATTGCTCTACTTTCTATGTTTTATTACCCTGACTGCTCGCTTGAAATTATGTAAATAATTATTCTATTTAACCTTTATTTACAGACTCTTGTAGAGCGTCAGCTAGTTGTCAATCAACGCAGTCCGAAAGATATCGACACCAAGTTGTATCAAAACAGTGGACAATGTCAAGAGTACGCGAGGTGGCTACTCGCGAGCTGTCCACATGCTGGACTTGCTTGTCATGTCGCGTAAAACGACGAGAGACCACACTCGTTAAAAATACATTTAGAACGATAAAAACAGAAAACACTCATCGACATGTCAGGTAGGTATTTGGCCTGTTTACGTTACACATAATGTTAAACGAATACTTTATTACACGTTACAGTGCTTTCAAACGATTCACGCGCCCACATGTATAAAAATTCCACAAGCCTCTTGATTAAGTCTTCTAGGAAACAGAACCCCCTAAATCGATATTGACGAGGAAGGAAAGTGTCCGAAAGAAAACTCTTCGATCAGTTATCTGTCTGTCAAGAAAAGCAGTTTTGTATTGAGAAAGAACCTGCGATTGCTAGGGGATATCATTACCTAAGACAACTGCACAGAAATCGAAATATATGGACACATTATGTTAAGCAAGATCAACAAACTGGGTCGCACGCGATAGGTACGCGCAAGAGGAATTTCTGCGACGAACATAAGAAAGCATTTGCGACATTGACGTACGTGGGCGGGCGGTGACGGGTGAAATAACATCTCTTTCAGCAATTCTTTAACAGTTAATTGCAAAATGAAAAAAGTTAAGACAGCATAAACCTCAATAGAATTCTCTTGAGTTTAGTCTGAAACATTCTCAAAGTCTCAACACACAAACTTTAGTTATAGTTAGATACGCTAAGATTGTAGATATTTATATCAGTCTATTTGTGCCTAAAATTACACTTACTCCACGTGGTTGTTTACACGAGTACGTTTTTATTGGGCGAAGAATCATAAAAATATTGAGCATCGCAATCATATTTTTGTAATCAAGTAGCTTCGGGCATTTGAGCTTAGTCACTTCGTAGTAACTTTCTGCGATTCTTGAGCTTTGATTGCTAGTCACACTTGCTGGCACAATTAATCTCATCCGAGTCATTTCGGACGAATCGAGTCGCATGCATAGTACTAAAGATATTTCAAATGCTCTCATTCGTCAGTGCCCTAAAAATGCCGAGAATTAATTGAAACCTTACATTTGTTGTGCTCAATATGAATACAAATAATGGTGCAATACCTAGTCGATCCAATCAACTTGGTTTATATTTTAAGCGCGCGTTTGTACCTACCTTAGTACCTACATATAATTAGATTTATCCGCCCAAGAAGAGGAAATCGTAAACTTATGTTCAGGTGGAACAGAAAATGTACATTACATTCGTTGTATACCTATTCACTGAGAAACTCCGACTTTATTATACTGTCGTAATTTACGATCAAAATTTTAACGTGGGAGTGCTTATTCCAAAATATGATATTGATCAGAACGACCTCTGAAAAATGGTCAAGTTTCACAAGGAGAAAAACATCAGCTGTGTTTAATGGAAAACAAACAAAAAACCTTTCAACAGTTTTGAAATCGGGAGTGGAGACGCAGTGCAGTGATAAATGTTCAGACAGAATCAGCGGCATCGGTAGGTCAAGGGCAGAGCGTGCCAGCGGACGCTCGCATTTCAGGAAGCCTGCCTGCCTGCTCTGCCTTTACCAAATTCTGCGAATTATTTATCTCCCTTGAAACAATTTCTCTACCTTTACGAGACTTATAAAAGTTCCTATGAGTAATTTTACTTTTATGGGCAGATAGGAAATCCAACAAACCATTAATTTAATAGTTCGTTTTTCCTTGTTACTATCCTACCAGAAGAGGCTAACAGGTTTTGATAACAACGAGAGGAGAGGTTAAGTTTCTTGGTGAAACAGGAAGTAAGTGTGACATTGCTCTCTAAATATAAGTTTAGCGTGACTGACGAGGTTATCTATATTGAACGGACGTTATTATTGGAGGAATGTGGTGATTGACATTCGACGGTGGGGCAATTAAAATGGCGTGTGTAGTGTGTACGTAGCTTGCATCGGCGACGGCTCCGCTCACAAGCACACCGCTGCTGCCGCAAATAGTTACGCAAGGCCACAAGACGCCTTCTCCGTTATTTATCGACATCGAAGTCGGCGGCGCCTAACTAACCACGTTACATTCTTACCAACATCCGCTATCCTTCAACACTTTATTAAAATACAAACGTCGTTTCCCACAACTTCCACAAACCTAGTCAGTACAAGCGAGTGGCTCTAGTCGCGTTTCAAATCAATATTTTCAGAGCTAAATGTTCCTTCCGTTGCCCGATCAATTGACTTCATTATTGTATCGATTTCCATACAATTGCCTCTATGCCGTATAGAATAAATAAATATGAACTCTTAAGACATGAATGTAGAACGTATGACGAGTGTACGAAACTTTGGCCATCATTTCATGGAAGGATTAATATGGATAATTCCAAATTCCTCAGATGATCGATTGCCATAAAGCATGAATACCACGACAGAAATAATCTTGAGCAATGAAGATGCGATGTGAAGACAAGACAAATAATAGGTGTTACAAAATATCTAAGTATGATTAGGTATGTTATTTACGCATACTGCGAAGAATATAACACAGCTGGTAATAAGTTGTAAGATAGCAAATTTTTTTTACTTTGCAGTTCATATTGAAAAGTAAGATGGTAAAGCCATTAAAGTATGCGAAAAGATAGATTACCGTAACATACGTTATATGGTTAAAATTAAATTAGAAGAGTTACTGAACAAAATTAGATATTTCTATAAGAATTGACCGAAGTGAGCGAGTTCTCAACAGCTATGAAATCGATGACAACAGACAAAAAGATGACTTAACAGTGTTAGGACACTGAAATCGACTGTAACCTTGTCGGCTACTCTATGACTTTCACTCCTCACTGAATAAGTAAGTGTAATCTAAGTCTAGCAAGTTTCACTATGAACGGGCACTTTAAACTTGTACAATTTCATGGTTTATGTTTTGATAAAGCTTTATTTCGAAATAGTAACTTTTGGTAGGGCTTGTGGGATTACTTACTTCGATTATCTAAAGAACACCATTCAAAGATTGCTTTTAGGACTTTCTGAGAAAAGAGAGTTGATAAAAGAATTTCTACTGAATGGTACAGGACAAAGGTTGAAGAGGAACCTATAGTAATAACAAGATCCTAAATGCCAAAGGGTACATGCAACGAGGGGAGCGTGACATTGACATTGGCAATGCACGTGCCGGCGGGCGGGGGCAGGAGCTGAAGAATGGAACAGGTAGGTGCGTGCGAGCGTGTGCAAGTGCATGCGGATGTCTGGTGCTGGGGTACCATTGTTACGCGCGAACAGCGTAAGGTTCGCAGTGTGTCTTGGGATAGGAGACTTGCGGCGCACGTAGTAGTGGTCGTGGCGCTGGGGCGGCGGCGGCGGCACGAAGGGCGGCGGCGGTGGCAGGCGCGAGGGCCTGCGCCTCGCGCCGCCCGCGAACGCGTCCATGGCGGCGAGCGTGCCGACGTCGCTCATGCTCGCGGCGCGCTCGCGGCTGGAAGACTGCGGCCGGCCGCACGATCGTTACTGCTCCCCCCAGCCCCCGGCTCCGCGCGCGCTCTTCGATCGCCGCCCGCCCTCCGCGCTTGCCGTCCGCCCGCCCACGCGCTGCTTCGCTTTGTTTTGAATTTTTAATTTATCGCCATTCATCTAGCACTCGTTGAGAGTATAACAAGAAAATGAGCATCCCTAGGGTTTAAAGAGTGCAATGACCTAGGCTTAAGGGTTACGAAACCCCTCGCTGAGACCCGAGCTATGAAGCATGTAATGTGCCACGGTGTGCCGGTAACCCTCATTTATTATTTAATATTACGTGATAGCGCGCTTACATGACTTAGCTTGATCGTTAGAATACCTGAACCTCAAAATTACGTGTCTGCAGATGTCTGATCAAATAACTATGTAGGTTGGTGTTTTACACGATTCCCGTCGGACTCCAAAGTCCAAAGTTTAGGTAGTTACGTAATTAAAGTTTTCGAAAATTCTGAAAATAATTTCAACATAAAAGCTTTTAAATTTCGTTTGCTCTAGCATAATGTTATTTTTCCTAGGCAGTATAATACCCGTCAGCTTGTTTGTTAAACTTCAATACTCCCTAACCCTGAAGCTTTTTAAATATTAAAGTTCTTAGTTAAATATTTAATAGATATTTTTAATTCGATGTGGGCGAAAGCTTTGAGTAAACTGTAGCGAGCACCCCAACCGTATTTACCTATACAACGCAGTAGCTCAGCACCTTTGACATTTATACAGGGTCAAATATAAAATTAAAAAGGTTTTAGTAATTTTTACATAAAAATTAGCACACTTTAGCTCTAAGGGGATCAAGCCTCGAGCCACATAGACTGTACAAGTGTAGGAATAGTTGAAAACCGCGCTCAAACAATAGAACTACATATAACAGTTACTGAAAGTACACAAAGCTAGGATGGTTTATTCATATTCATAACATAAGTTTTCGTAACACAGGTAGGTATCCGAGTTTGCCTGAACGACAGCAAACTGCAAACACCACACTTGACTATGTATTTATGCACACGTTATCGTGAGCTTACCTATCAACACAAACAAACCTGGAAATACATAGGTGTTTGCTCTCATTCATGAATTTTGTTATTGGCAGTTTTATTTCTAGGTTTATGATCCATTTAACCCGTGTTACCTTTTATTTACGTTTCGCTATCTTTACGATGATGGCAGCCATACGTTTTTGACTCACAAACACTTAACCTTTTGATAAGAGCATGGTGGCTCGGTAAATATGCGGTGTAAATTTTCTCATGTGTCACTGCCATTGAATTAATGGTAACTGGCATGGTTTCAAACTACTAACACCCCTTAATCCTGGCTTACATTCTCGAGCTGGGTAAATTATATGTTCAGTTTACCTTTTACGAAATTTATTATTTGGTCCGATATGAAATACTACTACTCGAAATTTAACTATAATTCCTCTGACTATCGAAGCAAGAAGTAACTAAGGCTCTTTTTACGGAACGACGCTCAAGACTCAAGTATTACTGAAGATTCCAATCAAATGGTTTAATTCTAGTTTAAAGTAATGCTTGAGTCTTGACTTTTGAGTGACGTTCTGGAATACGGACTTTTAGAGTAGAACGAAGCGTGGAACGTGAGGATTGACTCCAGATTGACCAGTGCTATTCGATGAATATTTTTGTATAATGGATTCATCACCAGCCTTAGTTTATAATCATTGCAAGCCAATAGGGCCTGTTTTCGGGGGGAAACCTTCAAAAGGCGACCGGTCTTTGGGGATAAGACCGGGGAGTGTGGGATTTTTACCGCACTAAAACCACCCCGGTGGTCACCATCCACACATGAGAGGAGGCACCGTTTCCTCTTAAAAGACCTGTCCAGAGCCCCCTCTGTGCAACGCCTATTAAGGCACATCCCTGGGGCAACTATGCAGAGATCTCCCCTGAGCCTCGCTGTGCAAGTGTGCACGGCAGCACGTGACTACTGTGCTGCCGGTCATATCCAAGGTCACTTGGTGAGCGCACAGAGTCCCCACTCTGGACGCCCGTGACCCAGTGTCCCACCTGCTTTAGTTAATGCAGGCGGGGTTTCGGCGTGTTAAGCGGCGAGGCGGTTGCCTCCCCGACGACTTCTTCTCCTATTGGGATCGGATCTCTCACGATCCCGCTCGGCAGCCTCCTTTTGAACCATCACGGTCTCGCAGAACGAGGTCACCTCCCTCCAGTTGTCAGACTCCGCCAGCATAGCCCCAACTATGGCTGGCAGAGACAGGTCTTGCCCGATCTTGGCTACCAAGACCCGTCGTTCAGAGTCCCATGCAGGGCACTCCTCGAGCGTGTGCTGTGCTGAGTCCAGGTTGCCTCCACAATGATGGCAATTTGCTGTGGCCTCTCGGCCAATTTTATTCAGGTACTCACCGAAGCAACCGTGCCCGGTAAGTACCTGAGTAAGTCTATAGGAGATACGCTCCTCTCTTTTCAGCCAGGCTTCGAAGTGCGGCAGGACGGCTTCGACAACGCGCTTACGCGAATATTGCGGCTGTTGCAGCCGCTCACGCCACTGCTCGAGCGCGTGTCGCCGTTCCTGCCGCCTCAGCCTTGCAATAGCGATTCCTGGTACACTATTACCACTTTGGCGGATATCGCGGATTCGGCTATAAACCCTCGTGTCCATATCTGCCAGGATATTCAGCGGTGGAAAACGAGCCAGGAGAGTTGCCGCCTCAAAGGACACAGTACGGTATCCTCGTGCAATACGAATAGCCATTTTTCGCTGCAGGCTGTTGATTTTAGTCCTGTAGCGCCGGACGCCCGACAACCTATTTGACCAAACAGGCGCCCCATAGAGGATCATCGATCGCACGACCCCCGCGTAGACGCGGCGAACTTCTTCTCGAGGCCCTCCGAGATTGGGTAACAGTCTGTGCAACGCACCCACTGCCTTCCCGACTCGGGGAACCAGGCGCTCAAAGTGCTCTTCGAAGCCCCACCGACCGTCCAAGGTTAGGCCGAGAGACTTAATGTATCGTCCCACCTGGACTTGCGCATCTCCCACTCTGACTAAAGAGCTGGGCGGCTCTCTACTCCTCGGCAGCTTATGGAACCATAGTGCTTCAGTTTTATGAGGTGCTATCTCTAAACCCAGCTCGCGGATCGATGCCGCGACTTTTTCCAATCCGAGTTCTGCAATTTGAGTGGTTTCTTCGGTGGTGTCCTCGCCGGCTAACACTAGAGTGTCGTCTGCATAGCAAACGACATTAACGCCAACGGGGAGATCAATACGCAGGACAACATCGTAAGCGAGGTTCCATAAGAGAGGCCCTAAGACAGATCCCTGCGGAACCCCACACGTAATCTCCCTGCGATTAACGCTACCGTCCCGACCCACATAACAAATGTGTCGGTCACGAAGATAAGCCCCGATGATGCACTGCAGGTAAGGTGGCACTCTGTGATGTACTAGTGCCGCCCTGATCGCATGCCAGGGCAGAGAATTAAAGGCGTTAACGATATCCAAACTTACCGCCAACGCCACCCCACCCCGGGATACTACCTGTTCCGACAGCGATCGGACACGTTGGATCGCATCTACTGTAGAACGCTTCTGTCGGAAGCCATACTGGCAATCGGCGAGGTCTGGACCAACACGTGATAGATGCTCAACGAGTCTTTCGGCAATTATTCTTTCGAATAGTTTGGAGACGTCGTCAAGCAAGCAAATTGGTCGGTATGCAGAGGGACACTCTAGGTCCCTGCCTTCTTTCCTCAACAAGACCAATCTAGCTTCCTTCCAGCTGGAGGGGAAGACGCCTGCACGGAGGCAGCTGTTGAACAATCGTCTTAGGCGGTCCCCCAGAGCAGCCGAAGCTAGAACCCAAGCCCGGCCAGGGATACCATCCGGGCCTGGTGCGGTGTTACGAGCCCCCAAACGTCTAACGGCTCTGTCCAGCTCGCTTTCTGTTAATGCCAATAGGGCCTACTGAACAGGCCGAGCATTTACAAATAGACGTGGACCCAATTTTAAGAAAGTAGAAAGTCCCGGTATTCCTTAGCGTAATACTAAAAGAAAATTGCAACAAAAGTTGTTGTTGCTACACGGCGAGAAGAAAAAACAGCAACAAGAGTTTTGCAGTTGAAAAGCCTTGTTCATTGATGCAAGCAGACTCTCATTTCACAATGAAAATTGTCTGCATTCGAGTTGCGCATCACATACACGATACACTTACGGGTAAAGGTAAAACTTTCGTTTGTATTACGAATAAACAACGCTGAAACGAACGAGAAAAACTGAACACTAAATTTCTAGTGTACTAGAGCATTTAGAAAGTGCTTAAGAAAATGGTAAAAAATATAAAGTACTTATAATAAAAAAAAAAACAAAGTTATATCGACAGACAACCCTTTGGAAATCTGTAAGTGTAGCGAATCAAAGTAACCTCAGATAAATTAAACAGGCATGGATTTCGCCGCTACAGAAATACAACCAAAACAATAAGAAATTATCAGTTCTATTTCTATTTATAATGTCGATAAAGTGTGTCCGTTATACGCGGCAATCGCGTCATATCCTAAAACAAACGTCATGTCAAGCAAAAAGGAGCATTCTGTTTACCTCATCACTCATGTGCTATCTGCGACCGCATGGCGTGACGTCAGAGTGTTGGTAACAACTAAAAGTGCATCGTGAACGGTTAAACACCTCGTAAATTATTAACTGTGTAGTTAGTAGTTGCTCCGTAGAGATAACACAGGTTCTGAATTAAAGTGCAAGTTAGTTTACAGTTTAGTGTTGCATGAAATATTGAAGAGAGTAGCGACTGAAATACGTGTTGTAGATATATGTGGAATAATAATTATATGCTAAGCAAAATACTGACTATTGAACTTTAAGGTACAGCAGGGTCGGTCCCTTTGTCTGTTTTAAAGAAATCTTACACATGAAATTCGTAGTTACTATCAACTCCAAAACCTTACAAAGATTCTTCTCCTCAAACGGAGGTCTAAAGAAAGGAATGATAGATCTTAGAGTGGACTTTTTCACAAAGTTACACAAGTTCTTTTGTCTTACGCGTTTATGTCTTCTGCCCCAGAGGTCCAGAACCTAGCTAAATGTGTGATCAGACCGACCGGACTGGACTCAGCGACTGGCTGTGAACACCGGACTTTGACAGATATTTCAGTACATTATCTGTAAAAGTCCGATGTCCAGAGTCCAGGTCGGTCGGTTTTTACGCATCTCAAGGAAAAAATTCATTGATTTAATTCACCACTACCGTTCTGAATTTAAAACGTTGTTTTAATCTTATATTGATCACCGAAATCAGCTAAAATGACTTGAAAGTTAAAAAAATAACGACTCTTTCTCGGTTTGGTAATGGAAATGATTATCTTGCGCTTTCATATTGAGTTTTAAACCATTCGAAAAAAGTTTCGAAAAAAGTTTAATTAACAATTAAGATTTCTTAAAACATGAATAAGTATAACAGTAGGTTTAGCTTTGGTTACCCTACACGCTGAAATTTTCGTTTCAGTCCGTTGACCGAAAGCTTCTTTTTGTTTCTTCCATAGCTAGTAATAATTTATTTTTTATCGAATGGTGCGTTCGCAGTAGTTTTCTTTATAAGACAAAGAAAAAAAAACCGGTCAAGTGCGAGTCGGACTTGCGCATGACGGGTTCTGTACTATACTAGTAGGGGAGCCCCCTTTAATTTTCAATTTATTTTTATTATTTCTTATTATAGCGGCAACAGAAATATACATTCTGTGAGAATTTCAATTGTCTAGCTGTTACGGATCATGAGATACAGCCTGCTGACAGACAAGACTGACTGACGGACGGTCAACGGAGGCTTAGTAATAGGGTCTTGTTGGTTACCCTTCGGGTACGGAACCCTGAAAAGTAGTGCTTCTTAGGTGAAATCTACTTCGTAAATGATTTTGCCGAAAACTATACTTGCGAGCGAACAAATCGCCTCACGCTTTACCGCCCAAACTTGCATAAGTTTTTAAGAAATACGTACTTGCTTCATTTATATGACGATGGACTGCCGTGCACTAAGTTTAGACATGAATCCATATGGGACGACCTAAAAAGGAAGGTTCAAGCAAGAAATCAAGTCCCTTCGACCATATAGGAATCGAAGGCAGTTAGAGGAATGGGATGGTATTCCTCAAGAAACCATCAAAAAATGTATTAAGTCATAGAAAAACCGACTGCAAACTGTGATTAGAGCTAGGGGCAACACCAAGTATAGACATAATAAATAATTTTTGTATTTTTATTTTATTTTTAAAACAAAAACTGTTACACATACATTTTGCTAAATGCACATTTTACCTGTACGTTTTTTAATTCATAGCAATAATTTGTACTGATTTAATGTTGATGATTACTACTACACTCCTAATTTAAAGCTAATTTCCCACCTCGACTGTCACGTTGGTCTAGTGGACTGACTGAGACTGCTGGCGTGAGGTCCTGGGTGCGATTCCCGGGTCAGGTAGTGTTATTACGTTTTTCCCTTAGGAAAATCTCAGTAGCAGCCACGGAGTTCGGATTTGTGCTCGGTTGATGGCAATAGGCCCGCCCCCTATTACACGGGACTAAAACATAACTGGCGAAATGTGGGTGCACTATTAGGTACACCTTTGCCTAGCACTTCGGGGACTATACAGGTGCGATGTTATGTTACATATTTTTTCTTCAATCCTACACAAATGAATGCGCGCTATTAGGTTGAGTCGATTTGGTTGCTCGCGAATATGTAAGAGCTTTCGCGACACCTACGCTGTGTCAACGCCTACCTTGACAAACGCCCCGAGCGAATACACTCCACTAATAGAATGCATGTTCATTATCGCTATTATTACTCCTTTTTCTCTAATCGCATGCTAATGAATTGGTTGCTCAGTCACTTTCAACCATCGGCTTACTACCACTAAATGCGAATATCATAGCTTCGTTCAGCCTGTGCCCGTTTACTAAGACACGTCTTTGCCAACCTACGTCAGTTAACTGTTCTACGAAAGCTGGTCCATTGCCGGCAACTACTCAGGCGGTTTTCTGACAAACCAGCTGTGTCTGGATTTAACTCAATAGTAAGACATAGCTTTCAATTGTTCTATACTCCATTGAGCAATTTGTGGACCAGCGGAAAGGTCAGTAGCCCGGGCCACGTCTTGGTTTATAATTGTCAGGAAGTGCCTATGTCCTGATTGTAGACCTACGTGCTTATGCTGGGCATGCTACCGGAATGCCGGGTCCCTATCGCCGGCTTGTTGGCAGGCGAAACTTGTGAAAAGGAACTCCGATTAATTCCACAGTAAACCACAGTTGTTGATAAAAATGCATAAAAAAAAATATTTGAAAATAAATCATCGAGTGGACCACCTACAACTGCATACTGCTCGAAATTGAAGTGTACGAACCTCTTAGGCAGGCACATCCCATGATGAAGCCCATCATGGAGAGGCGCTGCGCAGGCGGCGGCGGTGGCGGTGGCGGCGGCGGCGGAGGCGGCGGCACGCGCCTGCCGCGCTGAGGCGCTCGCGACACCGCGCCAGCTATTACCCACCGCTCTTAACCCTCCCCGGCCCGCACATTCTCATTAGGTACTTCATAGCCCATCAAGGCATTTCAACGATAAACCAAGAAATGTGAGCAAAGAATACTCCCGAAATTCTTGAGCATTGTTTTAATAACAAGGATTTTTGACATTTAATTTATTGCAATCTAACTTTCAGCTAACACTGCCAATGGCCGAAATGTTATTCAACATGCCTGAAAATAACAATCTACCATCATGCACTTTCTGTCTGTACAACTGCACTGAAAATGGTATGGATGTAGGGAAAGAAAGTGTGCGCATTGCGGAAAGGTAAAGACATATAATGGTATCGAGTCCGTTATGATACTTGATGACTCAATAGCAATTTGAAATAATTGAAATGAATATTTGATATTGTTAGTGTTTAATGGAACATATCGTGCAAGCGTCGCGCGGCAACGGGGGCACCGACGCCGGTGCAGCGGTTGCCATCGCGTGCTGGCGCCGACCCGATCGATACCGCACGCAAAGTTCGCGTCTCAGTCCTAACCACCGACCAGAACTAAAACATATGTCTAGCTTCACAGAAAAAATGCAATCGATACAATTGCACCAACGATAACGAAGCAGCCACGACAAATCTAGCGTAGACCTACATCAAAACTGTTTATTTCATAAACCTGAGCAGTCTATGGTTTATTTACGTATAGTCCCGCAGTGATAAACACTCATTTGACATGTTTTTCACAAAATTTATATCTATATAGCAGCAGCGATATAACTAATAAATGTTATCATTTAAACTATTTATGGAATAAGCTCATTGTGCCATCATGTCATTCGTAACGTTATACATAAAAGATAAGGAATAACCTAAGCTACGTTCGTTGAGGCAAACTATTGCTATTTGAGCAAATAGCTATAGTTTTCATAATTTATTTATAAGCATTATTAACATACGACACATCAATCAGAACTGTTAATTCAGTAAAAGTTGCGACTAGAACTATGTAGTTAGTTTAATCGTCATTTCGCGCCGTCTCTACATTCGGTTACAAATTGCTTTGTCTTGATTTGGGTATTTTCACGTCGATCCTCAACTAAAAGCGCTAAACTGCTTTAGTGTATCAGATTCATCAATTAAAAACAAACGGTACACTGCACCTCCAAAAGGTCTCAAACGATTTCGGTTCAAGTGATACAGTCGTCCGCTTGTTGCAATGATCTCAACGAAGGGTAGATAAGATAACAAAAAAACATGGAATGCTGCTTTTCATCGTGTGATTTGACAGGTGTAATATCTATGTGAGCAGGTAATCGAGTGAGGTTAGGGCAGGCAGACGCGAGGGTCGGCTTGCGGCAGGTCGCGGGCCTGCGGCGCGGGCGGGCGCGGGCGCGGGCGGACCGACACTGAGGCGCGCGCCGCTCAGCCGCACCGCACCCCGCGCACGTGCCCTACAGCCGGGACCCAACTCACCCAACAACCCAACCCCCAGTCGCCGGCTCCTCAATCTAGACTTTGACGACTACCTCACAGAATCGCCGCTACAATATCCCACCTAGACGTGCTCCCAACATTACGAACATGCGTATTTCAATTTTAGCCCACCGACCCATTTAGCGCTGACAGAACAGCAGAAGATCTCATAAATAAATAATAATGAGTTATGTAACCCTCCATCTGTAAAGTAGAGCACCCATTTGTCTAGTTTTGAAATCTCAATGTCTTGTTGATTTAGATACTGTACCAATGACTTGTGTGAATAAGACACCCGACCAAAATAAACAGAAAATTCTTTAGACAAAGTAAATTGTTATACTGAGAGAAATAGAAAAAGAAACTAGTGCGAATTTTTGCCAACTGATTTAAATTCGGATCAATAAAAGTGCCGAAAATACTTTTTTTCGCGTGTGTGAAATCGGGTTAGCACAACGGCAACAGATAGGTAACAAATTAACCGACGTTCCAATTAATAGCATGTATTATCACCATAATGTAATTACGGGTTCTAAAACTAATATTTCATACTAATACTGCTTATTATAATGTCAATGACGTCACGTTATTGCGGTGGCTCTGTGACAACTAGACAGCTTGCGGTGGGTCAACGTTCGACGCCCGCCCGTCCTGTCAGGATGTCGTTAATTCCCGCCACGCGTCACTACCTATTCTCCAGTTACATTTAATCGGATTCAATAATATCAAGTAAAACTATTAAAAATGAAATATTGGATCCATTTTAGGTTAATGAAAAGAAACTGTTTAAATTATTTAACTAAATTATTATAAACCCATTGAAAAATATTCAATGGTCCAGTAGTGTCCATCGATATCTGTTCAATTGTGTTCCAATTACATCCAATCACTCAATAGAAACTGGTCCTTGTCGACTACTAAGTAGGTACACCGCTACTTAAGAACTACTGCTACTTCTAAATCATTATTATTCCTTGTATAAAGTACTTCAAGTGGTATACTTATCTTGGAACTTAGTCTGTAAACGATATTTAATACTTGCAATTGCTTGTGACTCAGTCATAACTTGCAAATCTAAATGTCAAAATAAAAGCTGCAACACCAAACTGTATCCCCCGATTTTGTTATCATTCGTTTTTAGGGTAAGACTCGTAATGTCTGTCTGAACGTCCGTATGTCACAGTTACTTTATTCCGGAACTATTAGGATTACACACTACACAGTTGAAATTATATTATATTCTGTAAACCGCTTTACGATTTTTATACAAAAAAAAAAAATAAAGATTAAGGAGAGGGGGTGCTCTCCCCATACATGGAACTAAAACTAAAAAAAAAAATCATCACACCTATACGTGCGGGGTGTCTACATATAGTCTTTAAAAATGACATTTGAGTTTCCTAAGACCATTTTTTGTCAAAGTCAATCGTTTGAAATATAGACACTTCCAAAGTGGTATAATGTGTCCTCTAATTACTAAAGTAAGAGGAGGAAAATTCTCAAAAAAATTTGGATTGTACAACGTTATTTGAATAAGATTTGATGTTTAGTTTTTGAGATATGGGACTTTTTCATCAAATTGCAGCAGTAACTTTGTTTTTCATTAACATACTATGAAAAACAAATTTAGTTTTGCTGTTGAATGTAATACAATAAAACATATGAATGAGCTTTCAAAAAAATTTTGCGTGCGTGTGAGTACGACTAGCACTTGGCCGGTTTTTTTCGTTGCCCCCCACTATGGAAGCAATATATAAGACGTAGACACGTCAAAAAGAAATCTATGACCAATTTCTACACGCTATTCCGTCGAGTACGAAATGCATGGAGCAAGTTTTTGAAAAGTTCGTGTACGAAAATATAATTTGATTGATATAAAATCTGGAGCAGCTAATAATAATCACAACAGTCACGAATTAGCCAGATGTGTAATAGACGAAAATACAGACCATGTTGTTCGGATAAATACTGACCAGTGAGCAAGAGATAATAATGAGTCTGCTGTACACTCTCGCTAAATTGTATTTTAAAAGCGCGCTAAATTAAGCTCTGTAAAACTGAGTTTACTAAGAATCAATGCACTGGGTTGAGAATGTGAACGAAATCTTAAAAGTTTTAATTGCAAAGGCTAAAATGATTATATATGATATATATATTACTGAACTACAATTTCGAGATTCAATGAAGAAAATTCACAAATTCATACAATTAACAACGGTCAAAATCCACATTTTTAGAACGCTTTTCTGCTCGTCAGATCACCTTTTCAATGAGGCGCCTTCGCATGTGTTTGTTTATACTTATCTTGTCTGGTATCACCGTATCACAAGTAGCATAATATTGAACAAGCTTTGCATAGCCCAGTACGTGTATAATCAGTTTTACGCAGGTGTAACTAACAAATAGACGGCGAATGCTAATTTATTTGTCATCTGAATATGCAAATAAAATATTACATAACATATCAGGTATTTACGTCGCGTTGATATATTGTTTTGCCATTGTAAACATTTATAAAGATAAGGTTGTGGAAACGTATTTAAAAACTATTATAATTTTTTGATTAAGAAAAACTTCATGAAGTTTTACAATAAATTATCACGTGTATTGACTGACTACTAAGTTGTATCGTTTATCTTACTATTGATAAGCAAGGCAAAATAAATAAACAATTATATTCGGTTTACAAACCCCTCCAACACCATTCAGGAAACGCGTGTCAACCCTGAAGTGTGTTTTTGGGAAAAGCCCATTACTCATGAACACAACGACAATATGCTTACGTAATTGAAAAATAATTAACCCCTTTCCAATATATTGCGGAACCCTTGAGGGGTGGGCGTTTTTGGGGGGCTTTCTTTTGATGACGCTGGCTTTAACTAACATAGGACACTAAGAAATGCGGACTTTTAAAATCCGTGTAATGACAATAAAGACTTTTTTTTGTTTGAGAAGACTGTGTGGTGCCTGTACAGTGTACACGTATCTATTTGTGCAGTAAACACCTAGGTAAAGTCAGACATACAAAATCCGTTTCTACTGCTCTGCAAAATCATATACATACTTCTCACATTCATAAACCCACATTGAACGACGCTACACGACTCGAAGGACCATTAACCCGTTCACCAGTATTGTCGAAGCTTACAAGAGGTTTTGCAAGACGACACTGGAGTGGATAGTCTTGCGCCCGTCTACAGAATTTCACGTTATTAAGCTTTCTTTTACGGGCTTCTAGGAAATTGTTCCACTACGTATTATTTTTGAATACGTCTGGATTCGCAAACAGTTTGACGACGTCAGTTTTGTTATTTTTGGCACTACAAAGGCTTGAGATCTATTTTTGTGGTTCTGGAGCCAATTATCTCCCCATACACAAAAACAATATAACAAAGGCCTCCCCTCTGTAAGAGGAAGTGGACCGTAAGCCACGACGTGGTGACGTTGGCCCAGTGCGGGTTGTTACATGTTTTGGTTCTAAGACATGCCAGTTTCTTCGCAATGTTTTCCTTCACCGTTTAGAGAGCAGTGGTGATGAAATAAATTACACAAAGTAAAGAGCCTGCCTGGGTTAAAACCCACGGCCTCTACTCGTAAGTCAAGGCCGCTGCCACTTTTTGACACATGCTACTCTGCACAAACAGGAAAAAGTTTGCTTAACATTCGATACAAGCAAGCACTCACCTATGACATTATTGTTCTGATGGTGATGTTGCGCGGCAGCGGCGGCGGCGACGGCAGCTGCCATGGCTGCCTGCTGGTGTTGGTGCTGATGCTGCAGCTGCGACGCGAGCTGCGCCTGAAGCGCCGCGTGCATTCCCACAAGCCGGTCTTGCGCCGCCTGCGCCACGCTCACCTCGCTCCGCGCCTCCTCGCCGCTCGGGGGAGACACTGGCTCATCTAGAACAAAGGATATCGTTAGTATCGACAATCATGTTTAACATCAAGTGTATAATCTCTGAAATGTTAGGCAGAGGTGTGTCTATAGTATCCCAAACAAATACCTCGAATTCTATGCTGTTTTCTAAGTGATGTTTTTGCACATATCAATATTAAGACTGCTTAGCTCAGGGACCCAAGATGGCCATTTCATGTTACTTGTGAACGAAAACAGTTCCATGCTGTAAACGCTTGTGGAAATCATTTTTCCTCACAAAAGCTGAACACACACTGTTTTTGAAAAATCAAAAACGCTTGGCTATAGGCACACAGTATGGCCCAATGAACCATATTGGTAGTAATTGGATTGGTATTGTAGTCTACTTGTGAGTATGAATGATACCAAGATTGGGATCGGTCAGATTTGGATATCAACGAACCGGTAACATGTTAAATTGGATGCTTTCTTACAACCCTGAACCTAGTAGGTACGGGTCTGATGTTCAACAGAACTTCGTGATACAGTGCGACATTTCCAACATAGGAAATCGATCGATAAGCGATAACGATAAGCGCATAGTTATATTGTTATCGTGAAATCGGTACGGAAGTTAAGTACAACAAAATTAAATTGATTATTCGGAAAGGAGACGTGCTGATGTGCATTACAATTAATTACAAGGTAATAATTAGGTACTTATCTCGTTTCTCAAACAATAATAGAAGTACATATTTTGAGAACTCCGTTTTTTTGTTGTAGTTTAAACGGTACCTGCTTGAGGTGTTACACTAATTAAACATAATTATTATCTACTGTTACTTTATGCAACAGCTGCGTTAAATAATTGTTATGAATAACAGGCATCCGATGACTTTTTATAACAATAATATTAGTAATAACTAGTTGTTGCCCGTGGTTTCGCTTCACTCTTATCTTAGGACTTCACGTACCCGCATATTAAGTACCCTATGTCTTTCTCCTATTCATGTTTAATTTCTGTACTAATTTTGATTGAAATCTGTTTAGTAGCTGAGACGTAAAGAAGTAACATATAAACAAATTCGTATTGATTTTCTACATTGTTTATAACTTTTTTTTGCTATAATTACCTATGCACTTAAACTTACGTAATACTTGATAATCAGTTTAGTATCAGCTGTTCTACGACAATCAGACATCTATGACTCATCATAAATATCATTATTATTAAATCTTTTGTTTTCCGTTAGCCGGTTGGATTTCTAAGAACAAATAATAACATTAAGGAAAACCGACCTATAGGAATTTACGAGACAAACATAATGCTGTGTTACCACTGCCATTAAATTGTATTAAATTGATTTTGATAAACCTCGTTAGTATCTACTAATACTGTATTGATAAGTATAGTATGAATTTATTTTTATCTCCTAAACATGTGTGTTTTCAGTACTTGCAAGTAGAAATACTATTTCAGCACTTGAACTCTTTTTCTCAAAACATGTGTTCTGGGAGAAAAAAAATAGATTATTTGAGTAACATGTTTGCAATGATTTTGATCTTTCGTAATGTGTTGACTGAATTTGTTTTGATGAAATTAGACACAGAGCTAGACTATAACCTGGATTAAAATCTATACTAATACAAGCTTTAGCCCGCAGCTTCGCTCGCGCCCTAATCACCTGGCGGTGTGAAATATACTTTATAACCTATTCTCATATCTACCAAATATACATAAACAAATCATAAAAATCGGTCGAGCCTTTTCGGAGGAGTGCGACCACAAACACCGTGACACGCGAATTTTATATATATGATTTTAAAGTGCAAAGTTTGTAAGTTTAGATTTGATGAAATTTTAGGCAATTAGAAAGTTTTCTCTAAAACAACTCATCACATTTGGAAAATAATTTCATTGGTGGAAAGCTACACTATTGCCGAGTGTTGTTCACGTGTGCGAAGTCCCGGGTAGAATAGGATACTTTTAAATCCTAAGGATGCGAGTGAACTGTGGACTAAAGCTAGTTTTGTAAGTTGAATACTCACCGACTTCTGGCACAGGCGTGACCGGGCTCTCTGGTAAGAGGATACCTTTCTGCACCAACTCATCTCTATTCGCTCGGACGGATATCTTCCTCTCTAAGGCTGCAAACAGAAAGACAAAATAGTATTACAACCTTCATAATACACTTTATTATAAAGTAAGTGAACTCAACTAGTTACTAAGAATTGGAATTAAATTGAGACCAAACGAATAGTACTTTAAATAATGTAATAAACGACATTAAGTCTATTGACTAAGGTTTATAAACCTTCTGAGACCCTATTCATTCATCTGCTGCCAACACGTCAATGTCCCATATCAGTCATCTACCCACCAGACATCTCATCAAGGTAATTTACTGATGAGCGTATACAAACGAAGCATTCAGAAACCGGGCATTTTTCTTTAATGACGGGTAGAGACCTTGTTTTTTTTTAACCATTATTGATAAAGCAAAGTATGTCATGAATGTTGCTTCAAGGTTCAACTCCGGATTTTATCTCAGATATCATCATAGAAAATCGCAAAGGAGATTTTATTGTGTTTACCGATAAAACAAAAAACTGTTTAGATTCCACAGCATGTGTGAATCATGTCCGGTTCCGGTTATCAAAATGACCGTTTATCACCTCGTGTGTTAAGATAACAGATAGTTAAGTACTCACTTCTAGAAGCAGCTTCGAACTTTTCTGATTTCTTTTTCCGTTTCCACTTCCATGGCTTGAATAGTCTACCAAAAGCTGAGAATTTGGACTTGGTTCGCTCAGCCGGAGGCGTGCGCGCGCCCGACCCCAGGCTGTTCGTGCGTACCGCAGAACCATTTTGTTTCTTTGCTGCAACAAAACATTTTAAATGTCAATCAAACTGGAAAATGTTATTCTTGTCTCATCTTTCAAGCCTTATTTGAGTTCGTGTATAATTTTCGCCGCACGGACAAAAGGATCACTCACAAAAAGGATGGCAGTGTCACGTAGTGGGTAAAAAATAAATGATTTCAATGGTTGTGTCATCGAACTTTAAGTGTACATATGAGGTAACTGTTGTTTAAAAGAAACTGTCAATTTCGCACGAGTATATAACAAAATACATAATTATGTATTGTCCCACTGACGAGCCAGTCTCTTTCCATACAATAAAAAAAATATTGGTCCACATTGTGAACAGTTTAAATGATGTGTGTATCAAGAGTTAAAAACATTCGTAAAGAGGTCAAAAAACCACGAGCAAATAGGTACTTTGAAAGACAACGTTGATACAAAATAGGTACCAGCAAGATCGGTACAAATAGTACTCACACATTCATGATACATCCACACAATCAATGGCCCCATTATGTCGAGAGTCTATTGTTATGAACTGTCCGCGCCTATCACAACACAATACCAAGGAGAACTAAGTATACCTACAAAAGAGAAATTTTCCCGTCGCCTGCCAAGACCACAAATCTATACATTTAGTACCATTGTATTTCAGTTGCATTTTATCAATTCATATTATTATGGAGTTGATAAATGTTACAACTTACAATGAAGACAAAATATATAAACGATTGAGTATTGGCAGTTTCGTGAGGGTACACACTTAATTCTATCTGAGAATAATCAAGAAACAGGATAGGATGATCACGAGAAAGGCAGGACTTACAAGGTATGCATAACAAACTATAGGAACAAGTCATTGATATGCTGCTGGCGTCTGTATTGCCGACTCGAAATAACTTCAACTTCAATTTTCCAAGAAATACTGTACAAAAACTTGTACAGAATAAGATGATCACATGGGGAAGTATAATCTTGCGACAATTTAAACGAAACTTTGTATGTAATGTTCCTAACTTTGTATGTAATGTTTATACAGACGCACATACAAACAGCTTCCAATTTAGGACGATCCAGAACACAACAGTGCCAACATTGTTTAAAATATAATATATTTAAACAGGAGAGAATTAAATATGTAGAAGAGAATTTAGTGCTTTGTTGGTTTGTTCAACATGTTAAGTTGAGCATTCTTTCAGCCGCTGCAGTGCATTTTTCATTTATATGGCTTCAAACTATTATGTAACAGCAACATGCACCTTACATTATGTAATCCAGTAGAATGGAATATTAAATATTTATTAGCATTACATCAGGGCAAGGACAACAACGGAATTTTGAACTGATGGCGTTTTATTTATATTATTTACTGGCAAAATAACACGATTTCAGAATTTTCCACCATTCGAGAGGTGTATATTCAAACAAAACGTGTAAGAATAAGATAAAAACATCTAAAAAGGACGCTAATATGACTCGACAATCTAAAAATATTTGTCTAAGAATTCGGCCCCAGATAAGAGATTCATTTTTCGTCACTGCCATTACCTTATCTACAAAGAAAACAAATTATCGGGGTACTTAGCATTTTACAGCATTGTCACTCAATATTTTATGTACGTAGATAAGTGTGTTAATTAGGTAAGTTTTAAACATCCTTAGCTGAAATCTCTTCCAGAAAAAAAAAACTTATATATTTAAACTTTTTTTTAAAAAGTTGTATTATTATAGGGTTCCCGCACATTCATTTAAAAAAAGACATTTTTTGTTAATTGTTTTTAGTTACTCTCTAGGCCCCACTAACAAGTTCTAAACTAATTCATTTGTTCTCATCTAAATCAGGTCAAAATCCAGTTTAATTATGGAGCCAAAAAAAGATTTATTCTTAGGAATAAAATAAAAACAGTTTAACTTTAAAAAATAATCATAATTCCTATGAATATAACATATAACAGAAATAGTTTATTTTGATATGATCATTATTGGAATAATTTACGCATGAATCATCTTTGTTATTATAAATAACGCGCAAAACGTTGCTAGAAGAGTTTATTTTAAACACGCACAAGAAGTAAGAACGTATATTTGAATACAAAATATACTTCATTTATTCCAGATATTTTTAATGGAATATAAAATTTTATATTATTAGAAAAGCAATTTTATGATTTTCTCACATAATACTACATTTCACACCAATATAAGAATTATATTTATTTCATGATTGAGTCGAGTGTCGTTTAAGCGTTCTATGCTAAAATTGGCAAAACGCTTTAGGAAAACACTCTGTGACATGCCACTTTCTCTGCAAGTGTTGCACGTAAAAAATATAGCGTTTCGCAGTGGTAGAGCGTGGTAGACCATTGTGATCATGTAAAAAGATAACACTCTTTTTTTTGGTTAGTCGTGTAAAAGTATCATTTTCAATAAAATGGTTCAAATTTTTATGGGGTGTCAAATAAATTAAGTCGAACCATGAAATTCAGAATCAAAGCAGCTGAGCCACAATTTGCAAAGAAATCCCCTCTAACAAACTAACAATTGCTATCACTTTATTAGTTCTCCAAGTATTGCAGTCAATTCTGTAGAGAAGTATATAACTTTAAAATTATTATCAAAAAGTTAGCTCGCCTTTATCACAGCACGATTAATCGATTTTAGTAATTATCGCCCCAATATAAATATCGGCAATAATCGGTTATTATTCTATAGAGAACAATTGCAAGACCAGTGTGTACCTTAGAAATCTCATCAACACTGACACAACATACGTGACCAATCGAAAAAGTAAATGAAGTTTAATGAAGGGGTTATGGGTGTGATGGGAGTTACGTTTAATTTGCCGAACATGAGTCACCGGTTCGTGACGAAGTGACGCGCCCACTACAATTGCCGGAGTCCACCAACGCACCTTGCGTCCTCACTTCTCTCACCTTGTTGCAAGATTTGAGTTCCTTACCTTCTACGACCTCGACTTTATTCATGATAGATTATAGATACTATGACAGGTTTTGAAAATTATATCGAAATAATGACTACCAGTACCAGCAATCTAACAAACAGGTATATGCAGTCAATGCTTTTATTTGAACGTTAACAGGCAGCACTTGCAGTAAAGCATGAAAAGGAAAGTTTTTATTATTTATAATGTGGTGTACTTAAAAATAGAGACGTTTGGGCAAAAGATAATAAAAACCTTAGTAATGTTCGAGGACCGTCAACCGTACAATCAAGTTGTACGACGTAACACGTCGACGTAAAACATGTTTGATATTTGAAGAATGATTTAGATGATGATTGCTAGATAAATACGGTTAAATTCCATCATAAAGTAGGTTTGATTGCGACTATATGTATAATTTTCCATTTGCAATTGTTACCTACGAAGGGACAACAACAACATAGAAAAATAACAGTAACTGTTCAAATAAAAAAGCAGAAACGCATTCTGTGCACTCTCTGGACCATGACAGGACCACTTTAATTGTCATTTAGCTCTCACTATAATTTAAAAATACATAAACACAAATGCTGCTGTAACATATTGGTCCTTTGATACTAAGCATAATTATTATAAACTAGCTTTTGGCTGCGGCTTCTCTCGTGTTAATTTAGAATTTGACATTCAATTCGGGTTGTACTGTGCTTGTAATAATATAATTCAATCATGATTTGAAAGTCACGTGGCGCCATCTATTATCATAAGAACGTTATTGTTCTCTGCCTCGGGAAAAGTACTTTTTTCCGGGATGAAAGGTACCCTATGTCCGTTTCTATACACCTGACAACGTGTATGCAAAATTTCAGGAAGATGGGTACTGTGGTTTAGGCGTGAAAAGGTAACAAACAAACAAACTTACTTTCGCATTTATAACATTAGTTAGGAAGTTATGATTAGGATAGTTAGGACTAGGATTTTATATGTTTGTGATTAATCTTAGCATTAACTGTGAAGGATGTTCCAATATAAACTTATTATTACTGTGTAATGTAAACAACCATTAGAGCCTCGTGGGTCGTGTCCCTTGTGAATTATTTATTTCATAATGTCTTCACGCAACAAATGAAAACCTTACAAGTGTCGTTAATACAAATCAGTTAACTGACTTAGTACTTAATTAGAAGTATTACTAGTTTATATTAAAGTTATGGTCGTGGTCGACGAACAATAAGAGAGTGTTCAAACATCATTCAATTATACTTGCAATGATTCAACAGCAGCTTTGCGTAACGAATAGGTACCATAGTTAATATGCTTCTCGAGTGTCACCTGCGGTAACAAAGGGACATTAGTTAATACCTGTAGACTGCAGGCGAACATATCTATAGATACTCGCTGTTTTATATGTATACATCTTCTGTATTCTGCATGATAGTATGCATTATTGTTACTAAAATGTATGTGTGAAAGTGTCTGTGCATTGATACGCTGACCTTCTGATTAGAAATGTCACTGACAAAATAAAACAATATCCTCTGAGGAATGTAAATAATTCAACATAAAGTACCCGCTATGTCCTGACTCTTGATTATTGGGTTTAAAATATTGCTACTGTATGTTCATCAGTTAATGAATGTCAACGTTGATTTCAATTATCGCCGCGCAGGCCAATCAGCGGGCACGGCCAGGCGAGCACGTAGGACGTGCTGTGTTCACAATCAATGGTTATTTTTTTACTGAATCGTGTTTTGAAATCCATGTTTTATTAAATAGACCAGCTAATATCGAATATTTTAACTATACAGGGTATAACAGAAAGTTGTTAGTTTGATGGTCTGCAGCATATCCTTTCATATGACTATACCCTTTCTGTTACACCCTGTATAAAAATACGGTCATTAAATTGTACTTAGTAAAGTGGATCATCTCTTCATCTTCACAATGACTATACAAATTAACCTATATCATATCTTATTCAAACGATATTACTAATCCTCCTCAATATAACATTAAAAATTGTTCTATAATTCAATGTGTCCTCCAATTAAATTCAATAATTCTTACATCAAAAATAAGTTTTGGTTTCTAAGGTTTGGCAATACTGAGCCTACAAATGGATACAGCGAGAGCTACAATGTGACCTCATCAAGCTGTGAATAATACGACAGAGATAATCACTAATATCCATATGTATTGTATATATGGTTACATATACGTATAGCGGTAATAACCACTAAACTTTTATGGAAATGGTGACTGAACATGTAGTGCACAAAAAACTGGGTAACATAAATACTATCGAAGTAGGGTTCCGTATGGTTATTGTGAGATTTCGGGGGTGTCTACCTGCCATCAACTATGGTCAAGGGCTGACATGTTGTCGGATTTGGAAACTAGTTATTTTTTTAGGTTTTATTGGAATAATAGCAAACTACGGCCCTACATGGAGAAGTATTCAATGAATTTTGTCTATCAATTACAATTCCGCAATAGTTTAGCAACATTAATACTTCGATAAACTTTCATCAGTAGGTGCTAAACTGACCAATAAATTTTGAATTTAATAGTTTGCTTTTTGTCTAGACTGTCTGTACAGCATTTTTTTTTTCATAGAGATGTTCTTTATGGGTCAAATAAAGCAGTTCAACCTGGGCCCTGGCTAAAGTTATACCAGCAATGAATAAATAGATAACATGGCACAAGGAAAGAAGAAAGAAAACAAGTTTTGTATCCTGTCCACTTCATTATGTATGATGGCGCAATGAGCTAACAAAATGTATCTCAACCAATACAATGGTCACCTAGCTTAGGTCGAGTGGAATCAATCAATCAATCTATCGAGGCTATTAGTGATGTTACTGCTATGAGTAAACACGAACCAGTAAGTACGTACAGTTCTAAGAAACGTATTGAGTTAGCATTTCACTTTCAATAGACACACCATGTAGTATAAGCTACGAGAAAACGTGAGTAAAATCAGTCTCCCATCAAGTTGAGCCTCTTTTGTGTTCGAATAGTATAAAACCAGGTATTTACAAAGAAACAAGTTGTTTAAAATGGCATAAATTAGCATTTTCACATAGTAATCATCATCGGTAATCTGTAATAATTGCGAAGTTTATACCTCTCTAGTCTACTACTCCACAGAATGAATACGATTGAGTTTATTTTTCATTGTTATAAATTGATAACAATGTTATATCGGTTTGCGTTGCATCAATTTAATGAGGATTCCTAGATCATATTCTGAGACGCCACTTTCCGGTTTTTATTGAAGTCGTCGTCGCCGTCGCTGGCTTGAGGTTTTTGTTTACTTTTTTATTCCGTGTTATACTACTTTATACCGAGAAGATCGATTGTCTTTACAAGTTCGTGTTTCACTACTCCGTTAGTATTAACAACATGTCATCGAAATAGGCAAATTCGACAGCGTCATATTTTAAAGCTGGTTAAAAATCATGGTTGTACCAAAGTGAATCAGTTTGTTAGTGGGACCTATTCACGGGCCTCTTCTACCAATTAAAAAGCATCACGTAAATCAGACCAGAAAAGTCGGAGATATCGGTGCAAAAAAACTTCTGTTACAAAAACTCCTCGTTTTTAGAAATCAGTTTAAAACTGAATCGAAACAGAAAGTCTCTTTCTTACATTGATTTATCAGCAACAAATAAGATCAATGCAATTTAACCTTATGACTGGCCTTAATGCTTGCTTTGCGGCATGATTGTCCAAGTTTAAACTTAAGGTTAATTCCGAAATCATTAACTTCTGCCATAATGAAAGCTTTACCAACTGCATCAGAGAAATTGTAATTCAGATGCAATATTTTTCAGCGTGGGATAAAAAACAGAATAAGGCGCCATTACTGTTAATACAACAACCCAGAACAACCATAAAGCATTAGCTGTCGTCAATATCTCTGGTAGGAATTCGGATAATTTTGGACTTACATTAACCAGTTGATGGTATTACCAACTTTTTTACGTTTATGGACGATTTTGCAAGCTGTAGATACATTATAATGGTCTTTTGGTAGGGAGGGACATTTCATATTTTCTTCATTATATTCTAATTAAAATTTGTTCTAGTAAACAACATAACAAACTGTATTGAATGACACGCAAGTGCTAATGAAAAATAGGCAGACATTGTGGGCTGTCGTGACTCGTGACTAACCCAAACCACTCCTGCAGGTAGCGTGATGCCAATAATAATATCATTCATTGTTCAGAGTTAAAACACCTTGCCATAACATTTTGTCCTGGTTCTAGTCAACTTCGAAGGCTAAATACTTTATTGTTTTATTCAGAATTCTTGGATATCATATAGTTTTAACAGGGTATCTCATATTCAACAGCTAACTGTAGAGGCGGTGATCAACAGACTATGCTTAGTTATTGTACGTTATTTACATGTTGTGTTACAATAAGATTTTTGATTCCCATCATCCTTAGTTTGTGTTTTGATGGTGATGGGCATCGTCGACACCTTGCTCAGACTTCATCGGAAGTGATGGGACAGGGATGGGACAGGCCTGGTACTTTATCAGCCGAGATTACATACACATGGACAGAAATTTTTGGTACATTCCATCAAAGGCAACATTTTGGTTGTAAACCAAATCTAAACCATATTGTCAACACAACATATTATGACATAGAAAGAGAGATCACTTTTGGTTGAAACTACATGTTACAATAAACGTGTGTAAGAGTACAATACTGTGCTATGCATGTAGTTTTAATTTCGCAAAGCTATTGTTAGGAATGTGCCTGGGCGTAAAGAGACAAAAGGGAAGGGGAACTGACCGGCGACTGCTGCCACCTCCTTTGCCCCGACATGTAAGAAATCAGTAAGAGATAAAGAACTCGCAATCAGTTGCCTGCGCTCCTGAAAATCGAGTTGGTCGAGGCTGTTGGTCCTAGTCCCGCGCACCGCCTGGACGGGCGCGCTCAGCGACATGTCAACTACGCGTCGCCATGTCGTACAGACAACATCTTCACTATTGTAATAACACCAATTACACTGTCAATGAACACTAAACAAAGGCACACAAGATGTGAAACCGACGCGAACAACGCCGATCACGACGTTTTCATTGCGAAATGCCTGCGCCGCTAGAGACGCTCAACGGCAAACTGGCGTGCGGGCGGCCGGTAACGCGGGGCAGAGTGGGGGCCCGGCTGCCTGCCTCTGTCCCTCCTGCATGTTGCAATGCACTCAGCTCGCCTCTCCGGGCTGTAGTCGTGGTGAGACGCCGGCCGAGTATCTGCCGCGCCGCGCGCCGTCACGTCACACAGACACAACCGGCCTACAACGAGCTCCGGTACGTCGCGCCGTGGCGGGCTGGCGGCGGCCTCAAGCCCGCCGGAATTATGAACGTTTTGCTCTATTTGTATTGTAACATTTGTACGCAGATACTGACAACTTCGATTTATACGATACCTTTGTTTGGTGATCGAGTTTTACGTGCTTATTCATTAGTTGTACATGGAGATAATTATGTGAATCAAGCCTCGAGTTATAAATGGTAGAGTCGTTATAAGTTCAAGGTTGACTTGATTATTTGCAGGTAAATTGATGAGTTGCATACTGCGTAGAGTCAATATTGTTGAATTTCTTTTTAGGTAGTGAAGAAAGCAGTGCGTGAGGCAGGATCATATTTTGGTGGGTATGCCTTATAACGGTAGAATACGAATTTCGCGACAAGAGATTTGATTGTTAGTGCAAAATGATCTGTTATTTGTGTTAACTAATCATAGAAATGGAGACCTGAAGGTCGATCGTTTAGTCTAGAGGAACTCGAATTCCCCACTTCATAAACTAGCCAGCTAATGCCTAGGTACTATGACAGCAGTTTATCTTTGTGCGATTTTTGCACATCGCTGTAATCGGGCCTTTTTGAAGGTTTTCAGCGTGATGAGAAATGGTTAAGGAGTAAGCTTAAAGGTATATGGTAGCTGATAACCAAAAAGTATACTCTTAACCCGGTAGCAAAACTGTGAGCAGGTACTTGTACTATTATGTATTCTGTGGAGCAGGCGGAGTCTCGAATGATGAACACAACAGGGTCTTGCACTCAAGTGTCAAGATGTGGTGGAGCTGACTACACACTCTTCACAGACACAAAAAGCCGTTGACCCAAAACAGAAACACTGTTTCAACGTTCAACTTAGGTTGGTAAAACAGGGTGAATTTTAAGCTATAAAGCTTAGGATTTGGCCATCCAACACTTGGAAAATTGTACTTATGTAATAGAGAAAAGTGCGTAAATGGGTCTCGTAACCGAGTGTAATATATTTCGAAAACTGCACCATTTGATTTTAAATTGTAAAAAAAAACTTATGCTGAGTAAAACACGAATAAACCTTCATTGCTGGAAAACCATTCTTCAGTAGACAGTAAGGTGGAGTTTTAATTTTAAATGAAGTCCTTCTTTTCGAGTCGATAAAGTGGGAACAGTAGGGTTAGCTGAAGGTCAATAGTGCAAACAAATATGCTTCATTTGTTTATAGAGCAACTAGTTACACCTAAATCAACAGAACTATTAAGTTGGCATTGATGCTGCTAAAGGTGAAACTCTATCTACTTCATAATCGAGAATTTGTAACAATGTAGGTGACGTTATTGGTATTATATTAATATAATACATGCATGACTTTTGTCTTGGGAAAATATCTGAGCCAGACAGTAAGGTGGAACCGAGGCTGTCTGCCTAAGGTGCGCCAGACGTACATTTTAGTATCGTCGGGCTATTTTAATGCACCCCAACTATGCTCAAAATGGTACTTTTGTGGTTGTTCTTTTAAGGTTCAAAACGGACTGATATAGAAATGAGCCGAAGTAAGAAACTTGTTCAATTGGAGGGTTTTTAAAACGAAATTTACCCCTTTAGGCCTGCCAATTGATGGAAGAGAACGTTTATAAAAAAATTTGGTCAGTTAAGTATTATTTCTAACCGTTGATTATGTTGATTCAAAGTGGTGGAGTCTGTGGTCCAACTTGGGGATGGTGTAGCCGTGACTAGTCTTCAAGCAACCTTAACTTATTGACGTAGTTGACGCAAGTTGAAATGAGCATAAGAAGAGTGCGTTTGGCTGTGTCGTTCATAATACGAGACTTACCTACATATTGGATCGGCCCAAGTCACGCGACATAAGTATGTCATGTCGCAATGCAAAGTATTGTGATATACACGCATAATTCTGTTATTTTGGTTTGATATAAACATAACATAACGCTGGTGTCCCCGAGTGGTTTGGCAGAGTACAGGACCTACCTAATAGTACACCCATATTTCGCCAATTATGTTTAAGTTTTATGTAATAGGGGGCGAGCCTGTTGCCATCAACCGGGCACTAATCCGGACTCCGTGGCTGCTACTGAGAAATTCCAGACCAACACCACAACCCGACCTGGGAATCGAGGACCTCATGTTCAGCAGTCGCGCTCCTGTTAGACTTCAGTAAAATAACATTTTAACGCTTAATTAATTTTAGCATCACAAATAAGCTACCTCAGCATAATTTATAAAATAGCTTGGTCATTGAAGATATCAGTTTAAGTACGTAATATGAAATAGGCAATATTTTGTCGTCAAATATAAACTCAAGCCTACATAATGATCGTCTACTTGTTCAACATTTACATAACATTTGGTGGTACAAACATTTCGTTTGCCACTTTCGCCGTTGAAGTGTCGACCCGTGACCATCCAACACTAATAACTGGTTGCCTATTCGCCGTTACATTAACTTTAATTTATAGAATACTAGCTGGTACCTGCGACCTTCGTCCGCGTGAAATTATTAAAAAATATTACTTCCCTACTTATTTGAATCGGATTTTGTTAATTTCATGCGTTTTCATTTTTTTTGCACGGTTACCTAATACTTTTTCTAAAATAAAAGTGGACTAAGTTACTGCTTATAACATCAGCTATCTTCCCGTAAAAGTACTGTAATAATTGGCCACGCCGTTTCGGAGATTAGCCGGAACAAACAGACAGACAGACAGACACGAAATAATAAAAAATGTTTTTTTGTTAGTTTGTTTGTTTTTTGTTATTAATTTTATCTTATTTTAATTCTGATTTTAATGTTAATTTTAATTTTGATGGTAATTTTTTTTTTTTTTTTGATTTTAAATGTTAATTTATTTTATTTTTAATACTGATTTCACTTCAATGTTAATTTAATTTTAATTTCACTGTATGGATCAAGTTATCTGAAGTACCATAGTATGTACTTGCATATGCATTCAGTCAAAACCTGCTATTTTGAAATTACAAACAGACACTTCAATTTTATTTATAGAAGTATACATTAGCAGAATTATGAGGATAGTTAGCCTATAATGATCCCATTGCTAATACATAATTATTATGCCTGTTCTCTGTGAAGTGGGTTTTATTAAGTTAATTTTTCATTTCTTTAAAAAAAAATAATGTAAGTACGAGTATGCACTTAGGTAAGAAACTATTTTCAAAATGTCTGATTTTCAGGACCAATTGTTCTATGAATCCATTTACTGATACGGTCTCAAATTGAAATGCTTTCAAATAAAACTGTCTTATCAAGAACTTCAAGTCTAACTCGTTATTAACATACCGCGATATTGACCAGGAACTTTGTCCAAAGAGCTCCTGCTGGGTAGGAGGGTAGTTGTTCTAAGAATAGTCTAGAGTTCAGTTGGTTTGATTTTTGACAGCAAAAACTTAACCAAACCC
Source organism: Noctua janthina (assembly GCA_963576755.1). NCBI lineage: Eukaryota > Metazoa > Arthropoda > Insecta > Lepidoptera > Noctuidae > Noctua > Noctua janthina. The sequence goes on from OY755058.1 coordinate 8,709,696, forward strand.
TAACATGGGAATATTTTAGGCCGGAAAGAAGCAATAAAAAAGTAAATTATTTCAATATTTACTTTTTTTAACGTACCTAGCGGTTATTAAAAGCTAATTGGAATTCGCGAGAAAAAACATAATTATGTGCAAAATACGACAAACGGGGAACATATACAAGGTGTAACATAATAAATGCAAAACCTCCCGTGTGGTCTCTCGGACCATGAAACTGAATAACTTTTGTTCTACGAGTGCTAGAAATTCGCAAAAAATAAATTGATTTTCTATAGGAATTGACGCGATCCGCTGATCTACATGTATGGTAAAACTAAAAAAAAAGTTATGAATTTCCAAAAGTCATAGAACAAAAGCTGTTTAGATTCGTGGTTCGAGAGACCACACGACAAGTCTTGCGTTTATTATGTTACACTCTGTATATGCGCTAATAAAATATACATATACAACAGTAGACACTATTTCGATGCAGATATGACAAGTATTTTTTATGAATCGGATATGAGCTTCATCACGAAAGTTCATTAGTATGACAGGTCTGTGGAAACACCCCCTTGACGGATGCAGGTGGACAAAATCACCACATTGTATATATATTTTTAATAATTTGATAATTGCTTCTACTTTACAGTGATTTTCAGCAAACCTAAACATTCTACTAAGTCTTTGGAGATCTTATTAAGTTTAAAATATTCTATTTAAGACAACGTTATTAGTGAAGTATTAATAGTATTGGGCATTTTAGAAGTTCCTCCTCTCCCCCATGAATAAGTTATTGGGAGTGGTAGAACCGGTACGTGGAACATGAAAAACATGCATTTATATCTTGGGCGTTCAGGTTTGGGGTAAGGTGAATATTTAAAAAAAATCTGGCAACTCTACACCCAATCTGCTATCTATGTTTAACAGGTGTAAGACCCTATGAGCAGTTCCTGAAAATGCTAACCGGAGACACAGGCGTGTTTTGTCGCAATGTGTGTTTAATCTTTAAAGCTTCCAAGGTTTTAAGTAAGACATTTTGAACAATATTAAACATTTCTCGATTACTCGTTTTGACATTTCCTTAGTCCGCCAAATGTTTATTTTATGGGGTCTGAGGATTTAGACTAGCTTTACCTACTTTAATATTTTAATAAAGATAATGATTTAGGACTTACTAGATTAACATACAGATAAGACATTATTAACATGTGAACAGAAATCAAGTGCTTCAACTTCAACGCGCGAGTGCCATATAACGACACCCATGAATGGCAAATAAACACGTTTACGCTACTGAGAGTGACTACCTACTGCGTTCAGGCCCAACCTACCAAGATAGCATTTCTTGAAAATTGAATTTAAAGGTGAACATTAATAAAGAAAAGGGTAATCAAACCTACACGCAACGTAAAGCATATCGGAAATAAAAATGCAAATGGAATGCAACAATTGAAAAATGTTCGTTCATCATATCTAATACGGGGATGGAAAATGCAAAGTTGTATCAAAACATATGGAAAAATGTCTTTAGCATAAACAATAATATTACGCGTAGGTATATGTACTCAAGATAAGGTACTAAAGAGGGAATTTGACTTACAGTAAACTTCGTCTATAATTTCAGAATCACTGCTCGTCTCATCGTCTACTGGCCTGTGCCTCGTTTTAATCTTTTGATTTCTAACATCCATTTTGTCATGCTGTCGATCACAGTACACTCAGCTGCCCACTGCCAATACACACACCAAATATTAACATCTTACAATACACTTTGATATCCTAGTAGTACAAAATTTAAAATAACACTAAGACATTACGCATTGAATTCTGAGATTAGATAGCAATTGATAGCATCAACTTATCAAAATGTTTTTCTGTTGGTGCTTGATCGAACTGATTTCGTCACAACAAATACCAATCAACTTATTTACAAGGTCAACCAAAAATGATATTATGGTACCTACTTCTTGTACCCATTAATACATAATGTATTGTTATGTAACGTAATAAGTATACAAGGAAGCAAAATTATGCAATATGATTAGAATAGATGATAATAATGATACCCCAAAAATTCTAATTTTCTTTCATTAACTGTTTTAATTAAAATCCAGTGCCATGGTCCAGGCGATAGACAAGCAGACGCTTCAACTGTAAAACTAACAACACAGTTCGCGGTTTTTCCTTACTCTTATGAAATTGAGTTTCACAATAAAATACTCGTGTGATCCTTATTGTTTTCCTGTTTGGCTTTCGTGAAACATAATTGGCATTTTAAAATAAACAGTTTAAGTAGGTACCACCAAATTGATCAGTATTGACGTGGTATAAAAATGTAAAAAAAAACAAGCTTGAATGAACACAGTGTTCGCTTTTGATGATGGGTTCGGTTAGATTAAGCGTGTAGTCCCTTTTTTATAAATAGATGTCTATATTGCCCTAGAAAATAAGCGAACCATATTTTCATGCTAGAAACCTACGTAGCGTTAAATGCAAGCAGTGAAGCTTAATATGAACATAAAACACTAAATACCCTACAAGTTAAACATATCTACACGCTTTAACATAAAGAATCGTATCGTTTCAGGAATAAGGCACTCGTTACTTAGATAAATGTTTAAAAAAAGATATGGAATAGTGGGAAAAGCGGCGATTTAAGATATCGATTACCTAGAACATAACTCTAGGACAGTCCGACGCCGTTTATTCATCGACGACGTTATTTCATAGAGCATTAATGGATACCAGTACCCATTGGAGTAAACTGCAGAAAGCTAGATTGGGTCTGTTGATTAATCCAAGCTTCTATAAAAGTAATCTCAAAGATGAATATTTTCTACAAATAGTATAAAATAACAAATCCCCTGAAGCAATAATATGTCCAGAAAGAGATGGCACTCTCACCTGCTCTAGTGTACACTGGGAAATCGCTGTCGGATCGACTGTGAGTAAGCATGGGTCCGTAGCACCGCCACGGCGGCCGGTCGCGCAGCGCCCGTGGGCCCTCCACGGCCGTTCACCTACGCCAGCCCATCAGCACAATAAACACGGCACTCGGGCCTACATCTACGTAGCACTCTCAGCGTGGCGTCCAGCTCACAGAACTCACGTCAACTCACCGATGGCGGCGCCACATAGACGGCGAGATCGGACGGGAGGCTGCGCGGCGCATCTCTCGCGCGCATCCCTCACCCCTTCTGTTTCTCTAAGCCCGCCGCCCGCCGCGCCGCCACGCAGGCCCTCCGTCCCCCATGCAAACACGTGTACTGTGTTAACGTGATCCTTTCTATCTATGTAGTAAACGCCCAATGTTATGATATGTCTATGTATACCAATGCCGTGTTTTTGCTAATGCTTCTCCAGTACTAGTAGGTACTGAATTTTTGATGCATACAATGGAATGATAGTGATGCATTCAATTAATGATCTAGTGCCGATTTCGTAATAACTGGTGACTATTTCTAATTTCATGCAACATGTACCTTCTTGGGTTAGATCCTGCGATTTTGTCCTTATTACTTTTCTATTGCTGTTTTTTCCATAAATTATTTCTTAGGCACCTTTTAGCAATCCCCTCCAAAAAATCTAGCCGAAAATCTAGATAAAATTTGAAGCATACGATTCTATGCATATTATACTGGCCTAATACATTTCTGCTCCATTTTTGTGGAATTCATTTATAATTATTTTTCCCATATTATTAGTTAGCAATACAAAAAATTGTGCACAGAATCATCAGAAATTATATTATAATCTTAGGTATAAATTCAGAACTGTGTTTGATCTGCTTAGGATTTTTTATAGATACCATGACTTGATTTGTAAGTCTCCTTGTATGAATTATGTAAGTACATACCCACTGATAGTTTGATAAAGTTTAAGTTCATTTTCAAGAATAAGTAATGGGCCATACTTGGAGTGCTGCTACAAGTCACAGTTCAACTGTATATCTGATAATAATCAGGTAATCTAGTCATCAGGACATAGTAACAAGTCCTGAATCTACATTGAATACTATTGACTGCTTAATCTGGACAAGCCATATCTGTGTGTAGAGCCCATTATGAAGAATTCAAAATAGTTTGACAAAATCTTGTACTCACTTATATCACCATTAGCTGTTGCTGAATCAAATGGAATAGATAAATGGCGACCACCTTTTCCCAGAGGATGCACACCCAGATTTGATTTGTCCTCGTTCTCACCTATGCAAAATATATAAGCTTTTATGTACATGTATAAAAGAAGCAACAAAAAAGGTAATGGTTTGAACTACAATAAACTTTTGGTTTTATAAGGTGAAATTAATAACAATTTTTAAACCTTATTTCATACTTTTATTGTAAGTAATAAAGTGATACATGATTTACATACAAGCTATAACTTTAATTAACATCATAATTTAAATTCAAATTATAACATTCCACAGTGGATTATCAATGTAAGATACATAATCTGAATAGTCCATAAAGTCATGCATGCTTCCAGCTCCTCGATTCCGAGTTCTTATTTTCTTGTCCTGTTCTACAGCATAGAGTTTCTTGTACAATTCCTTCCAATTACTGACATCTGATTGAAAATTACAATCAAAATCTCTTTTACATAAAGAATACCACAAACTATCACTGTCAAGTAAAACTTGCATCCTTGAATTTGTTTTACAGCAGTTGAGGATGTCCACCACAGACAGGTTGAGCAAAATGTTCAAGAGCACTTCCTCTGGCAGCCCAATTAAACTTGCACTAATATAACCATAGTGACTTAATATTGTACTTTTGATAGCACAAACAGTTTTGTTTTTAAAAGTTGTTGAAAAATGTTTCAAGTCCCGAAATATCATTGGAATTGATGTAGCTTGAGGTGAAACCACATAGCGACTGATGGGCACACAAATAGAATAAGTTTCAAAGTTTAATTCATTGGCCACTAAATTCACTAACATAGTCGATCCTAGTGGACTCATGATTAATTTCACTGTGATACTTTTAAATCCAGAGAGTATGAAAGTTGTTTCGTATATTCCAGAGGGTAACTTCCATTTAGATAATTGAGCAATATCAAAAGATTTCAGAGGATCTATTACCTCCATTTCATCATTAACAAGTAAAAATCCATTCTCTATCATCGATACCACGATCAAAACAAATAAAAAGTCTTTTTGTATGGAATCATAACTTTTGCTCTCAGATAAAATTCGTTTTACAATTTCATGCAGCAGGGGTGCTATCTTCTGTGTAGTACTTTCCTCTAATGTGATGTCCATGGTTTACCACATCAATTTAAATTGAATTCATTTTCAAGGTAAATAAGCAAAACAAACGAGAATTTTCGGGCAAGTTATTCGGACTGGAGAACGATTGTTTACCTAAAACGAAATGTCACGGTCGAACAGGCAAAAAAACGTCAATTAAACAGTCGACAGTGACATGACGCGAAGCGTTTACGAAGGTAGTGTTGGTTGTCTAATTACACTCTTTTAAAAGAAGTATGATTAATAATACAAAATTAAAAGTGTAAAAAGAGAGACGCCCCCGGGTGGGCCCGAACCACCAAAACAGTTTATGATCTTGCATAATTTTTAACAGACATAATATTTTTTTGGCCTATAAATTAATGATAATATTATTCTAGCCCAAAAATAAACAATTAAAATATTATTGAAAAATACGTTTTCCAAATAAACATGCAACAACAATGTGGTGTTCATGTGGTATTCTTCCTTCTGCTGTTTTAATAATAACCATTGTAATAAAATACAAAACGAACTTTATAAATGCTACAGATTATCAAGCAAAAATGTGAATGAGGCTTAGTAAGATAGGAGTAAAGGAGCACAAGTCACAACATAATATATAAGCTTATTAAAACTTTTTACCCATGTATGTGTATGACCAGATACATGGATATGGATGAGGCAAAAGGAGTATGTTAGGGTTTTATAATGTGGTTTTCTGTAGTTTCTGCCCAGCCCCATGGGAATAAGGTGTGATGAATATTTCAAATTATTTTGTAACTAAATGATTAATTTCATGGTAACATGATCTATCATCAAACCTACTTTAGGATATATTTACTCAATAACAAGTTTTGTTTCCGAAAAGGAATTTATACTTAACAATTTAAATAAAAAGAAATTCCTAAAAAAAACTTATTTCTATTTTATAATACTTAATTAAGATTGTCACTACTCCTATTTTGGTTAATAAATGTGTAAGAGTCTTACTATGTCCAGCTTACTGTGCGATTAAAAACTGTTTTAACTGTCCTTCCAACCATGTGCACACTTTTTCAGTGTTATAAATAATTTTTGAATGAACTAAATCTGTTGTAACGGCAACAAATTAACTATAAATAACATAACATCACACCTGTAATCCCCGAAGAGTTACGTGAAGGTGTACCTAATAGTACACCCACATTTCGTCTGTTATAAAAGGGTGCATGACCAATTAGTTCAATTTAGTTCTCACAGAGTGGCCTCTATCCATTCAGTAGGTACATTGTAAGTTGATTATGTTATGCTTGTGGCTGCTCTTGGCTTAATATTACATCTATCAATTAAATGTGTTACACTAGTGGAATGCCATATAAATTTTTTGGTTGTTGGGCTTACTATGGCCACAAATGCTACTGAGAAGATTAAAGTACAGAAAAAAGTTGAAACAAGTTGTAAGAGAAGACAAATAAATGTCTTCTCTTTCAATTTTTTTTCAAATTTGGTTTGGAACGCAAACTGTGTCATTTGACTGAGGGCTGGCTCATTCTTTGGCCAAAGAATTAGCATTGACATTCAAGGATGACAGAGGTGCAGAGGAGTTCTTTGAAACCTAAGTGTTCTATCTTTGTCATTGTATTATGTAGGTACTTAGTTTTAGTCCTCTTGGTTGTAAATAATGAGTTAGTTTATTTATTTAAAGTTGTTTATAGTATTAAGCGGGTTGTCTAATAAATAATAAAATCAAAGATGTCAATAAATAGGTTCATTAAGAACATATTGTTTTATATACTTTTAAAAGGGTGCATTACTAAAAATTACAATGTTGCAAAAAGCTGTCAAATATATTGCTGTTTTGATTATTTATATTTTTATATTCTGCCATTAATTTTGGTGTGCAAATTTTACATTATTATTCATTATCTAAAAATGTTACTACACCATATTCAGTGTGCAACACATCAATATTTCATAATTTTATTAATTATTGATTAAATTATATATTTTATATTTTGATGGCTTTTTGAGACATTGAAAATTTTCAGAATACAGGGTGTATTTTGAAAATTTTCAATGTCTTACTGCATAAAGTTGTTTCTAGGTAATATTTTTATAATAACACAAGTATATAGATTAAAGGCTATCCAGGTATTCATTGTAACTGTAATACTGCCCTTATCTAAATTTATTTGGGTATTTCCCTTTCTAGTCATATCATCTTTCACACAGCCCATCCATTGTTTCTTTGCTCTTCCCCTGCTCTTATAGCCATCCATATAATATTTTGATGTGTTATTTGCAAATAAATTAAATAATATATTTATAACAGATGTTCCTCTTTTCTTATCATTGGAAAACTATTGTACATTTAAGCAAACCAATTGAACATACACACAATAAATAATAATTTTTTTTCAGTATTGTACTGCCTGCTAAAATATATATAATTTTGATAAATATTAACATGACACTTTTGATGAAGTAGTTTTTACCCTATGGCAGCATATGGTATAAATGGGAGTAGTTTCAATTTATTAGCCCTAAACCAACAACTGGTAATTTCATATTTTAGCATTCAGTGTTCATTGAATGCTTTACTTTCATTGAATATTCACATCACAATCTGTATGACAGATTGTGATGTGAAGTTCAAAACTTTAAAACATGTTTTTGAAACTTATTAATGAAATCAGAAATTATAAGACATGGCATAAATAAACATAGTTTTACCTCAAATTAACTAATTTAGTAATGACAGTACGGTAATTGACGAGATTGTAAAGTTTTTAGTACTAGGGCTAACATTATAATGGCAGCACTCTCTGTTTAACGAGGTTATTTGTAATCAAAAACTTCGTGATCCGACTTCTCAAACAAGTAATATTAAATTTAATTTAGTAATACAATAATACGCTTACCAATACTTCCACTATTCGCTAGTTTCTTATTGCTCTTCAAAGAACCATCCAAGTTATGATTATTCGAACTTTTATCGTTGTCACTAGCCATTGAAAGGATTAAAGTGGTTAATGTAACAGATAAAAAAATATCACAATCTATTGTCCATTTCAAACATATTTTATATTTTCACTAGTATGTAAAAACAATTATAAAAGTAAAAAAGCACTCTTTCAAAGGTAAATCATGTTTACACCCTCTGTTTCAGACAGATGACAGAAACTCTAAAATCATAACAACTAAACACGCGTTCAAATGAAAAAAAAAAGCGTTCTCAAAAAAGTCCATCCGAAATAAGGCCTAGAGCAGGATATTTCATAGTTACTTCGATGCTAAACTGCACCCACTGCATGCAAAATTCATATTTGTAGGTGGCGTGCAGTTCAAATTCAAATTATGCATTTCACCCGTTTACCTGTATTAAACTAAATTATGCAACTAACTGAATTTAACCGATACTCGATTGATCGTCTACGGCCCCCATGGACAGGTGGATTGCGAATAATATTCGCAGCAGAAAGTCAAGTCAATAAATAATTGTTTATACACATAAAATATTGTTGGTTTTTTTTCACAAAATGATGAATGTGTCTTTTAAAATATGAATTTATCGACTATTTCATTTATGCGCTAAAGTATTCCTTTTTTATGTTTCTGTCGATAACGAGATCGACATCGACAGTTTTATTTTATAGTGTTGTATCATACGTTGCGAATAAGTTCATCGTTCATCACATTCTCAAATTCACTTTGTTGATAGAAACTATCTATGCTTGAGAAATACGAAATTTTTTTTTTAATATTATAAAAGTTTTCATAGAATCACACAGTTTTATCTTTTCCCAAAACAAACATTAGATTTTTTATGCATTTACATTATCCTACAGAACTGTGGCTGCTGATGTGATATTCTTGAAATGTCATCGTATATGGCTGGTGTTTTTGATTTAGATTTAGACGTGGATACAGTTACTGTTGGTGATTCAGATGACGACGATATAATTGAAGTTGACGAGGTATTCATAACATTATTATTATGTAAAATTAGAAACACCTCATTATTACTTAACCTAAAACCTTGTTCCATATTCTCTCGATTGTCAAGGATAAAATTCGTCGCAGTTGATTTTTAATAATTTCATAGAAACAGCTACAAATAGCCGTAGTTTTTTGATTTTTAAAGTATAAAATAGCTGTAATATTTTTGTCTATTGTCACTTTTTGCAAATGCTAATTGTTTGTGTTATAAAACGTCTCAAAAAGTTATTAGTCCAGATTTATTTTATAATACAATAAAAATACTAAGATACCTTGATATTAAAATTTGTTTTCATAGGTGGATTATGAGCCTGAGCTACATGTTAATGCTATTGTAGAGTAAGTAAAACCTTAACATAATAATTTTCTTAAAACCAGCATTTGCTTAGTTTAATATTTATGAAACTTTTTCTTTCAGGACTGAAGGATCTGAAACCATTCAATTATGTGAAGATACTGTAAATCCAGGCCAATGTAAACGTCTTGGTCCTCAAGACTTTGAATTACGCAAAGTTTTGGGGAAGGGAGGATATGGCAAAGTCTTTCAAGTTCGAAAAATTACTGGTCCTGATGCAAGTGCACACTTTGCTATGAAAGTTCTGAAAAAAGCTTCTATAGTACGCAATCAAAAAGATACTGCCCATACAAAAGCAGAAAGAAATATTTTGGAAGCTGTGAAGGTAACTTAAGATAGAGAAACATGTTTTTGGTTTTTAATATTCATCTACCTACCTATATTTAGTACAAAGAGTTTCTTAGTAACAATTAAAATAATAGTAACAATTGTGTCAATATTTCAGCATCCTTTTATAGTGGAATTAGTATATGCTTTCCAAACTGGAGGCAAGTTATACTTAATATTAGAATATTTAAGCGGTGGTGAACTGTTTATGCACCTTGAGCGTGAAGGTATATTTCTAGAAGATACAGCATGGTAAGTTCTTTTTTGTACAGGTACATACTTTTATTAAAAGAATTTCAATTTAAATATTAATGAAATGTTCTGTTTCAGCTTTTATTTATCAGAAATTATCTTGGCATTAGAGCACTTACACAGCCTTGGTATAATTTATCGTGATCTAAAACCAGAAAATGTACTATTAGATGCTCAAGGTCATGTGAAACTTACAGATTTTGGATTATGTAAGGAACATATTCAAGAAGGAATAGTTACTCACACTTTCTGTGGCACAATTGAGTACATGTAAGTATTAATGTTGGAATTTTGAGTGTATTTGTTTCTTGCCAGCAATAAAATGAATTACCTTTATCCATAAAAATCTTGTAATACCTTCCATAAATATGCAAGAATATTTCGATTTTTCCAGGGCACCAGAGATCTTAACACGAAGTGGCCATGGGAAAGCTGTAGATTGGTGGAGTCTTGGAGCATTAATGTATGACATGCTCATTGGACAGGTTAGTCTTTAATAACATGCAACATCTTGTTGTAGTCTTGGTTGCCGCCTCACCTTCAGTAAATGTACAGCTCTAGAAACTTTTATTCAAATCTTTAATCTTTGTATGAGCAAGAGCTAATGCAACCTTACCGCACAATTATGGCGACTTACAAATTCCGTACTCGCCGCACCCGCGTCTTCAGATAGCCAAAGCGCACCCACCGAATAGCGCCGAGAACGCAATTACTTATTGCCTTTTTTGATAATCGCCACATCAGCATTGCACCCATGTGAAGCAGGGGTGGGTCGCTAGTTAGTAATCTACGATATCTAGTGCCCGGTACACATTAATGGAACGTAACGACAAATGAAACGGGTCTACCCTTTATAGCAGATTTTTTTATGTTATATATTATTTTGCATAACAGCAGATAGCATAAACTTCATTTCACAGAAAATCAATCACTCATTTTCATACATTCAAAACTCATAATTGTTTGCATTTTGTAAGTCAGAATCATCTTGGCAAAAGAATTAAAAAGTAGAACCATCATATCAAAAAGTTCACAGTCAGAATCGTCTTTTGGCATACATTTCATGTCTGTTGATCATCAATCATTATAAAACAGCTGATAGTGATCATATTATGTGGTTTTTATTTCCCTGTAAGAAGCATGCAAATAAGCTTACACCATGCATGCAGCTTGCAAGCGAACATGCAGCAGGCAAGGTTTCTATCACGGCTCCGGCGCCGCGGGTCTACGGCGGTCCCGCGCGAGCTTATCGTCGCAGATGTGTTTAACGCTCACCACCGCAGCTTCGTCAGTTTTGCAGCGATTCGTTTCTGTCACTATCTTTTGTAGCACATCATACGGACTTTGTAAGACAATATTTTAATTTTAATTTAAGGTTAAAAATGAAATTGAAATTGTACCAAATAATTGTTGCTCTAAATAAACGTTATGCTAAACAAAATTATGCGGAATATTAACTTGGCAAAAGTAATTATGACAAATAAATTCTGACAACTTAAAAGTATGCCATTGTAAATTCGGAAATACGATAAACATTCGACAACGCAATAATTATATAAAATCATTTTTATGCTTTCAAAATATTCGTTTAAAGAAGATTATGCTAAGTGTGTTATGCCAAATAAATTTCGGACTATCAAGATTCTGCCAGATAGAGGGAACCGAAAAGTAACACGAATGAGCCGTCCAGACTTACGCAATGCAACATGAAATGTAACCGAACAACAAGGCGAATTTATTTCAGAGTGTGTTACATTTCATGTTACGTTTCACCAATGAGTACCCAGCATAAAACAGCAATAACTCTTACGACGTGATCGGGCAAGCGAGTAGTTTTCAGATCAAGACCATCTACTAATATTTCTGTGGTGCTGTGAACACGACGAGTGAACGAGTTTTTCTCTCACTGATCATTTTTGTGCAGTCTGTCCGAACTGGAAACTTTTAGTAAGTGTAAACGTATGCAATATAATCAAATTATCAATTACATTTCAGCCACCATTTACTGGAGATAATCGTACAAAAACTATAGAGAAAATTTTAAAAGGTAAACTAATGCTTCCTGCCTACCTCACACAAGACGCACGTGACCTGATAAGGCGCTTAATGAAACGCTCAGAAACGCAACGTCTAGGAGCACAGGGCGCCGCAGCCGTCAGAGGTCATGCATTTTTCAAACATGTTCATTGGGATGACGTGTTTGCTAGGAGATTGGAGCCACCTATAAAACCCAGACTGGTAAGAGTATTTTATTTCAGTTGGTCACACTAGTTATGCGCCCCAACCAAATGAGTTAGGTAAGTTAGGTTAGAACTGTAACCAACTGCACACAAGCCGAACCGAGCGAAGTGAGCTATACTGCGGCACCGACCGACAAGTGCTACGTGCAAGTTCGTCGCAGTTACTTGGTTATTTAGTATTTTACGTCACGAAAGTTTATTCGGGCTTCACAAAAACGACACAAATATGTGACAAAATGGTAGGTGAAGTTGTGGTTTGGCGTGGAGAGCACGCGCGTGCGTTTATGCTCTGACGGTCAAAAGGTTACTAATAGTCGCACGGGACGATATCCAAGCTTAAGCAGTGCTTGCCTAGGTAGGTCGGTTAGTTGAAGGGTGACGATCTTACATACCAAGTTACCTCCGTGCCTTAGAAAGCACTTTTAAGCCGTTGGCCCTGCTGTCACTTGTAGGTTTTTGACAGTCGTTACGAGTAGTCAGAAGCCCGAAAGAACGAGGACCAGTCTTGCCAAGGGTCGCCCCAACCACCAGTAACCCCAACCAAACCCAATAACCCGTAACTGGGTTGTGAAGATCAGATAGGTAGTTGCTCCATTTAAAATACTGGTACTCAGCTACATCCGGTTAGACTGGAAGCCAACCTCAACATAGTTGGAAAAAGCCTAAGCAGATGATCTTTTCAATTACTGTTTTCAGACAAGTGACGATGACGTCTCTCAGTTTGATACAAGATTTACTCTGCAGACACCAATTGATTCACCTGATGAGTCTACTCTTAGTGAAAGTGCCAACCTAATGTTCCAGGTAAGTGCATTTTCGATTATTTATTTTTAATCTACTTATACCAGACTTGTTGCTGCCCGCGACCTTCGTCCGCATGAAATTATTATAAAAATATTGAATCGGTTTTAATTTGTTTGCACGGAACCCTAATCCTTTTTCTAAAATATAAGTAGCTTAGGTTACTTCTTATAATATCACCTATCTGCCAGTAAAAGTCCCGTCAAAATCGGTCCAGCCGTTTCTGAGATTAGCCGTTTGAATCAGATTTCGTTAACAATTTCGAGGTTTTTAATTTTTTTGCACGAAACCCTAATTATTTTTCAAAAATAAAAGTAGCCTTAGTTACTCCTTGTAACATTAGCTATCTTCCAAAACAAGTCCCGTCAAAATCGGTACAGCCGTTTCGGAGATTACCCAGAACAAACAGATAGACAAAAATTGAAAAAGAAATGTTTTTTTATAAGTGCCGTATATATTTTCATATGCACTCAGTAAAAAGCTGTTATTTTGATATCACAAACAGACACTTCAATTTTTTTTTATTTGTATAGATAAGTAAACCTGGCTGCCTTTTGCAAGTTAGTTATGTTGTATTATCTTATCCACATCTGCGATGATGAGGACTAGACAATAATAATTTACTACATGTTGAGTATGATAAAAACACAGGCGCAAACAATAGCAATCCGTTTTCTGTTACAATTTAATAACTTTTCTATCTGTTTTATCAGTGCTGTTTTATCTCAAAATAAATCATTTGCTAGGGCTTTACCTACGTGGCGCCATCTGTAATGGACGAAATCCACAAACCGCGTGTTATAACCGCACGTTCGCCACGGCGCCCGAGACCTCAACACCACCACTTCGCAGTGCCGCCAGCATCCTCTGCGCACCCACACTCTCACGCTCAACATGAAGACCTCATGGATGTTCAAGGTTTACCTATATAGTAAGTAACTACCCTTAGAAATAATTGAAATAGATAAGTGTTGTGTTAATTTAACTACTGGTCTGTATTAATTAGAAAAAGCGGGTTCATCCTTCCTGTTAACTTTGTTACATAGATATCCTGAATTATGAAAATAAATCACAATTGTTTGATTGAAGTATAACAATGTTATAATTAGAGTGAGTTGTGTAAGTATATAAAGCCGCGTTGACACTGGACACTGGACTCGTAAGAGTAAGCTTTATAAGAGTGTTCTCGGATAGCTGTTGATATTGTCATAGTTCAGTCGGATCATTTTCTTCATTCTACAATTATTTTTCAGTCAACATCGAAAAATTTCGGATTTATGTACATGAATTTCTACCGCACCCGATGCAGTGCGCAAAGATTTTTAATTTTTTGCTTTCTCCTGAATATAGGTGCTCTGAATGTTGTTGATTTTTTTGTTTACATCGTCGACAGTGATATCAAAATCAAAACTTCTTATCAGACGCTGCACAGCCGCGTTCCTGGCATGTTTATTTTTGTATTCCTTAAACCGTTCCAGAGAACCTCTTCTGCTTCGTACAGCTGTACAAATCTAGCTGTTTCACGCTCTGACCACTTTTTTTTGGTACGAGTAGGTATCAGAGTCCACTCGGTCCGAGAACACTCGGACCGTGTCAACGCGGCTTTAACAGACTTTTGTGTTTTAATTTCATTCAGAAATAATATGAACAAATAATTATGTAAGTACATTTTAAATTTGCGGCATTGATTTATTTTTTTAACATTCATTCACTGGTTTTTATTGAATTCCTATTGTTTTACTGGTTTGCCTTATTATTACTGTTAACATTAATAAAGGAATTGTTTCTAATGTGAAGTGTCCTAGTTCAATTGTAAAGACCCCCACGAGACCCGCCAAAACTAACGTTAGTTAATAAACATAGAAAATGAATTAATACATAGGCTATTATAGAGGATATAATTTTAGTATAACATTATAATTTCTTTTATTTAATGTCAGATTTTTTTTGTGTCTCCTTTATTTTGTCACCAACCTTCTATTTGAAATGATACAGAAGTGCGTCATTGTTTACTTATATAATCTGTACAATATTGTTTCGTTTTTATTGTAATTTATTGTTATAATCAAACGAACTTCCTACAAAAAGCTTATGAGAATTGGAATGCAATAATAATGTATAACTATATTATATCGTAATAAAGATGTGTTTAAGTTATAAGAATGATTGTTATTTGAAAGTGAAATATTAAAGGGTAATACAGAGCAGAGCAAGTCTTAAACATGGATCAAGTGCTGCGTCGTATTAGTGATATTTACTGATTGTACAGATTATAACTATATGCCTTAAATACATTACACAGAGTTGTTGACTATTACAAATATAGAATTGACTGAAAAGCTTTTATTTTCAGGCCTAGAGTAAATTCATATAGTTGACCATTTTATGCTAAGGATGAATTCAACTACAAAAGATGCCCTTGTAATAAATATCGGAAAATGATGGTACTGTTTTATACTGCATATTATAATTAATGTACATTTTATACAAGTTACCATTTAGTCTAATCTTTTGGTAGGAATTAATCACATGTAATAAAATGTTCTAACCCCGATATGACAAAAGAATAATTTACAATATACCTTGTTACCATGCTTCATGAATTGATTAAAATGTCATTTTTTATTTTGTAACCAGGAGTTTTTTTTCCTTACTTCGAAATAATCCAATAATAAAAGTAGGTTACATAACAAAATAAAATCTTTATGAAAATCTTACAATAGAATAACATAGCCTTTGACTTTGTTAAATTAGAGCTGGATTGTCGTATACTGTATGTAACTACTGTTGGGTGGATACTTCGTAATAAACTGACATTCAATCAGTATTCAGAAGCTATGGAATATAAGTACTTTTCAGTATAATTAACTGTATCACATGCTTACATCTACTCAGTTAACAGCTATAATTATAACAAGGTAACAATGGGCAAGGCTTCAAAATGCAAGGTGGAATCATTAAACTCCAGTACAGACAAGGGGCACTCATCTGTGTACAGTGGTAGTCTGTTTATATAAAGCCCTTGAAATTGCACAGCAAAGGGTCAGTTCAAACAGAACGAAAAAATCCCCGCGCAAATTACTGGATGCATTGAAAATAAGACCGTATTACAATTGTATAAAGTAGAGAATTGCATGAATATATCGACACGGATGTCAACCGTCGCCTCGCGCATGCTCGTGACTCGGTGCGCGCCTCCTCGGGATACCACAGACCGGGCAAGCAAGTTCTGTAGTATCATACTTCCATTTTTCGCATAGGCTCGAGACTTTTCTCGATGTCGCACCGTGTTTAAGCGCATTTCATCTCTTGGTGTTTATTGCGAGAAGAGGTTCGAGTCTGTGCCAGTATTTTTCCGTAGGATCTGACCCTAACCCACTCAGTTGGCAGTTTAAGATGCAATGATGATAACATACTCACCCCAGAAAAAAATACTTGAAAAGGTCTGTTAAATTACCAATATTATATTTTTGATATTTCAGTACAGCTGATTTTTAAAAAATATGAAGCAGCCCAAGAAACTAGAATTTTTAAACTTAATAATACATATATTGCAATAGAAAGAAAAAACAAAACCAATTTTAACTACTACACTTGGCTCACTCTTGTGTTGGCATGTCATGAACACTTTCTATTGGTTTCACCAATTACATATTTCAAAAAATTGTATTTGTCCATGCCAATTAAGATTAATAAATCATGCAACAACAAGTTATTAAACTATTAGTTTCATTTCTGTACAATTTTCACAAATGAGGTAAACATGACTGTCATTTTCTTCTGAAACAATACCAAATTGCGCATCACTACTGCACATAGCATTATGACCATCTACAGAACTCAAAAGAGATTTTTTAATTTCTGCTACAGATTTCTGTGTTTTAATGGCACTTTTGCATTGGGAACAAGTCAGATGACCATTTTGAAGCTGAACATTAGTCTTCTGGCACACTGGGCATATAACATTGTTATCTTCTTCAACAGAGGACCAATCAACATTTTCCAGCTGGCTTTTTTCATACTCATTGATGCACCTGCAATAGGTATTGTTTTTGTAACAATAGTACTAAGAACCTTAACAAGTAAAAAAGCTATCTCGGAATGTAGGTCATGCAGGTCTGATGTGTTATTTATTGCAGCTTCCAATGTTTGCAGTTATCGGTGGTACATCACATACTTGGGACTTTGACAAACTAATTTGAGATACAAGTAAGTATCTCTACCCAGTTGAGCAAATAAAATTTCTCATTCTTAAGGCGGATACATACTTACGTATCGTGGCGTGTCGTGATGCGCCAGAAGTATATAAGTTTCATTTAGTATGGTTAGAGACATTTATATGTCGTGTCGTGTCATGTCGCGACGCGTTCTGTCGTAGCGCTTACTGCTCGCCACCGATTGCGCCAAATCGGTGGTGGCCGTTATAACGCGACACGACACAACACGCAAATTTAGTTAGTATGTATTTTTAGAAATTGCAGCTCTCATCAAAATCACTATCCGAATCCAAAGAAAATATTATGTATGTTTAAATGCTGCAAAGATTCGATATGTACTGTTCAGAAATAACGCCAGAGTATGCCACGGCATGACACATTACTGTATACAGACACCGTCACGACAGTAAGCACCACGACACATAAGTATGTTTCCACCTTTTCTTACCCATGAAGTTATTATTTTGGTCAGAATATTTTGATTTTTGATGTAGGCTAATAGGATGATGACATACCATTCCAACTCTTCTTGTATTAGCTCTTTTTTGAATTCCTCCATAAGCTCATATTCTTCATCATTGATAATTTCATCAGAATAGTTAAACATAGATTTGTAAATATCAGTTAAAGTGTTGCATAAATCTTTTTCTATTAATGATCCTCGTAGTTTATCCATTAACATACCACGGCAGTTTTGAATTTTGTTTTTGTAATTCTGAAACATTGTGTTTTAATTAATTTATTTTAGTACAAATTAATTACATTTTTAAATACAAAAACAATTCAAAATATAAAAAATAGTAGCCCACTGGTATCAACCAGTGGGCTACTATTTTTATATTACTATTACAGGGAACAGGGTCCAAGCTACCGGCGGTCTGGGCTCCAGAGAGGAACCTCCTAACAATACGAGCCATGGCCAGGAGTACCACTTTCTGAATCAAGCCTTCTGGTCTGGCTGCCTAATGAGAGCCTCCTCAGGTATTGGTTGAGGCTCTTGGAAATTAAGCCATTGGCTGATACTCATACAGATTCGGTGCAGCATATAAAAAAGAATTCAAGCTTTTCTGTGCAACAAAAAGCTTTTGATTTGGTCATAATAGACCGAATGTTTTTTACAGCTGATATATAGGTAGTGTTTATTTTGTTCAAACTTTAAATAGATAGTTTCAGGGGTACGTAATGGTCACGCATTATTTAATTAATACAACGATAGTGAATACCTCTGGTACCTTGTACGCAGATGTTAATATCTAGAATTGAATATAATTTCTTTACCTTTCTCATTTTTTCTTTCAACTCTTTTGGAGATTGTTTAGGTCCTAATCCTAAATTTTTGAATTTCGGTGATGAAGTCATATTCGAGTAACTACAGTAACAGGTTTGATACTTGTAAAAATCTGTGAAAGAGACAAATATCAATATAAAAATACTTGTAAAACACCAAGTAGTTGGCGCTAATATTTTTTGAATGTCAATCAATACCAAAAACTCATACTGAATGAGTCATTTTGACACTGACAGCTGAGACAAGAGAACAGAAGGAATTTCTTAAAGTTCTAACCTAAAGCAAAGTGTACACCTAGGTTAGTTTTATTTGATTTTTGTGCAAAATTCTTCTTTAGCATTGAGTTTATGCATAAAAAACCAAAGACTGTTAAAAAAGAAACAATTGATTATGTTTTCATGATTTTGAGCTAATTTATTTACATGGATAAATTACTAGGTCTGTGTAACTATAGTACACATTACATAGTTCCGTTTGGTATAACAAAAGTATCCTACTATTTGGATAGTACTTTCCAATGTATGTTTTGCCTAGATGTTATATAATTGCCACCCTGAAAAAAATATCGCGTTACTAAAAATCACAACTCTACTTACTGTAAATATCAACTAGCAACATTAGCTGTCAGATGAAAAAAACAATGTGTCTGTGAGTGTGAGTGATAAGTAAAAATATGGACAAGTCCAAAAGTTGATAGACCTTTTATCAAACGTAATTCAATAAAACTTCAAGTTATAACTTATTACTTTGATACACACCAACATCCAGACCATCGAAATGAACGATGTTGAGAAACGACAGTCCCGACCTGAGAAGGAGACAATACACTCGGGACACTTCATGGTGTCACATTTTGAAGCTGAAGCCCAAGACGACTTTGACGACTTGGTCACGGTTCCCGATGAAGATGAGAAGCAACACGATGTACAAAAGGTCACAACCGTGGCCACCTATACGGTGCCCGGTGCGATCATACCATACACACCTGATAAAGAGGAAAGTTTTCAGCATCAACAACTTTCTATAGAGATATCTCTAACAAAGTTATTCAAATGTATGACTTTGGCCTATAGGTGAGTCCTCACAAATTTATATTCACATAGACGATTATAGAATAGACATACTATAGTTGTTAATTGGCATTGATGTTTTCCTGGTACATGTTTAGTTAGTTGAACATGCCTAACTTACGATTCTAGTGGCTGTTGTTGTAAAGTTATCTAAATCTCAAACATGTTTTACTATTGTCCTTGGAAATAACTCACATATTGAATACAAAATGCACTATTTATGAACAGTAATTACTTGTAAAGACATAACATTTTTCTTTAAATTTGTAATCACTGCTTCATTTTGGCATAAAAAAGTTTTAAAATATTTTAACTATAATTTCATATCAAAAGGTTATTGAGATTATTATATTTATTATAATATCAAAACATCTTATCAGTAAAGCATCAAATGTTCTCTAAAAATAAGGAAACAGTATGTTTCCATTGGGTTTAGCGTGCAAAGATAAGAGGAGGTCATCATAGTCAGTACAAAAGACACAGGTCATATGCTGAGATAACTCAGTCTATGAATACTTACTTATTAATAATTGACTTTTCATTTTACTTAAGCTTTAGTGTGGTTCTCCACTATTTTTGTATGTTATGTAGTAATAGAAATGTCCTTTCCTTTGAGACCGCTTTATTATGCAATATTATGTTGATACCTACTTACACAATGATTGAATCTGTAAACATATTAACATGCTTTGCACTTCAAGTGGTTGTAACAAGTTTATAAATAAATTACTTTGCATGATGCTTTTGCTGTTTTGATTTGTGAGTAAAACACAGATCCTAATAAATTTATTATGTTGTTTTCAAGCTGTGTCTGTGGCTCACCTCAAATAAATAGAATTTGGATAAGTAGACCTTCAGTAACAAGTATAATGACTGACAAATGTTGTGTTTCTCAAAATTTACGGATGATAATAAGTTCTAGTACATTTAAGTTGTAGTAAATTCCTAAATCATGGAAGTCATGAGAAACTGTTACTCCAATGAAAAATGTTTGGAATTTATCTGCACAACAGTATCCTAATATAATATTAGATTTTGGTAATATATGGGTACATACTTACAATATATGTTGGTGGTGCTGGGTAAGATATATAATTTAATGGCTATCTAAGAGTATAACAGTCACTCATTGTCAGGTTATTATTAGCCTCATGTTTTCCAGCTGTTATTGCACAGCAAGCAAGTATGTAGTAACCATATTACTGGAGAGTCAAACATGAGGCAAAATACCAAACTTCAATAACCCAAACAGTCAATAAAAAGAACAGCAGATATAGTTTAGTCAGACAATAAATTAACAATTTTTTCGTATAAAAACACAAAAACATAGGTAATTAACCATCTGATAAGAAACAACCCCATGCTTGAGACAATTACCTTATTTATTGATATTGCAGCCAAAATGTGGAAAATTTTAAATAACTTTACAGAATTATTTACTTACTACGTAATTACCTAATAACGTAATTTGAATGTACACAATGGACTAGCCTTATATTTTTTGTGTGTTCATTAATTCATTACCATACTTACTTATTTCCAGTTATTCCTCAAACAAGGAAATCAAAACAAAACATTACAAGAAAGTCATTAACTTTATTGTTTGTCGAGTTCAGTACAAAAAACAACAAAGAAAAATATAGGTTTAAGTTTACCTCTTGCAATGAGTGTGTAAGAATGTAGATACCTAGTAAAGGTATTAATGACAGGAAAATCAAAGAATTTTGCCATATTTGCTGCAACTGTGAGGCTTTAGTTACTTTTGTGATGACTAAGAAAGCTTTATGAAACCGAGCATGGTGGGTTCTTACCTTTAGACTTTCATACAAAATCGAAGGTACATAAAATAAATTAAAGTACCTACACATCACAAATCGCGCTAAGCCGCACTACGATTGATGTCCCACACATCAGCCTTACCACAATATTCCTACCTTATACCTTGTTTCTTCCATCCATTTCACCATTCCTCATATGAACAAAATTGATCGATTTTGTTCTAGAGAGATCACGACAACAAGATACAAGAGGCATAGGTGATTGATTCATTGGTTTAATGCCTTTTGGGTTGTACATACAACTATCTTGCAAAACTACTCTCAGACACCCCTAAGGTTTTTCCTGTGTCAAGAATTTGGTAAATGGTTCGCATTCATCACATAATACCTAATGCGACCAACTGTAAACATCGATATCAGATACCATGAACCAAACAGGTCGTTTTTAATAATAAATAACTGTGAACATGTACCCGAAACCATGACACATGTTTGCATACCCCCTTAAGAATTATAGTCGTGAAGATTTTTGTCTCCAGAAGTTAGCAAACAAATCGTTTTCAACCCGTAATAACTAATGAGACCAACTGTGAACTTTGGCACGGGTAAGATGAAACATGTGTGCCCCTTTAAGAATTATGGTAATGAAGCTTATATTTATCAGTGCTGAAGTGATGAAGGCTTGATTAACCTAAGACCTTTATGTAATACCTATGTTTCACAAATAAATATTCTGATTCTGATTTGATACTACCCGTATTGGTCAATATCACTTGTATAATCCACCTTTATTGCTCTAAAATAAAAGGAAGAATTCGATTTACAAAATGCATTATTTCATTTATTTTTTTAACGATTTCTTTGGTAATTGAAAAGCATCAAACACAACAAGTGATCTGAGGTTACTCATCAGAATCAACAAAGCTACTTGGACCAGAGTCTATAGAAGTCGCCCCATCTCCTTTGGTCAAATATGTAGTACCGATTTCTGTTAACCATTTCCAAAACCAAAGGCCTATTATCTTAATGTAAAACGAGAAATGGTTCTCGACTTCGCGTACACTTCAAGCTATAAATTTCCAGTATAACATGGCCTCGATTTGTTTAAATTTTCAATACAATGAAAGATCAGCATAAACTCGTTTTGTTGGTAACCGTGCGTACGAAAAATATTTGGGCCCACATAAGAAGCACCCTATTATTCATCCTTTTCATCAAGTCATTCATTTAACGGATCGAAATTATCGTTAGGTAAACGTGAATGAGTGTGCTATTCATTGTTCAGATCGATGGGGCATCCTACTCTCTCAAAAAATTTCGCCGCAATCGTCGCTCAATCAATACTTGGAACTAGTTGATTGAATATGATGTGAAGAGATAGATTTCGTGTAATTGCATGAGCCGACCGACGCCCAACGATCGTATGATCGTTCCGTGTATGTCCTGCGTGTTAGTGTAATACACCCTAAGAACATTAAAAACTATGAGAACCGATCGTTAGGTGAATTGCCTATAAATAAAGTTATGTAAGAATCTTGCCGTAAAGTGCGTTATTATGCAATAGGCAATCCTTTAAGCCTGTCGAATCCTATACATAATTGATATCTACATATATCAAATTTATTGTTACAAATAGCTTTTCTAATTTACCTTCTGCCATTTATTTGTACAAGTCGAGACCGTAGATAAGATAGGCTATGTTTCTTTCTTATCAAAATGTTATTTGCAATAAGCTTAAGATCACATTGATAGCGATGCTGATAACCAGCGTACCACTTGATTGTCTGACAATTTATTTCCACTGTGCAGCACAGTTTTGTAATATTGTCTACACTTTTGACAAATATTTCTTTTTATTTTTTTCAATCATGGCTGTTTTTAATACTTTCAAAGTAAAAATGCGTATGTATAGTAATAAAATGCATAGTATTAGTTCAAGGACCTTTATAGTTAACATTTTTATGACAGTTCATTTATCTAACATTACTTTGTGACTGGGTGAACGCGGGAAGAGCATGGTGAGTTTATTTCTTTCTAAACATATTTTTGTGTTTGATTTTTCTCAGACAAAAATTAACTTCGCCAAAATGGAATCGTTTTAAAGGTATAAAACTCCGGTGGAAGGACAAGATTCGATTGAACAACGTCATATGGCGGTGCTGGCATATGCAGTGTAAGTACATAAACTTTATACATAAAGAATTAGGTGTTAGAATATTAATAAACATCATTCATCATCAATATTCTCTTGCCCTTATCCCAATTATTTGGGGTCGGAGCAGCATGTCTTCTTCTTCCATACTTTTCTATTACTCGTCACCTCACCAGACACCTCCTTTCTTGCCATATTAAAAGTGTTAATAGATACATAAAAACGGCTTTTGACATCAATTCTGGATCGTCCAAATAATAACTTTTCGTTGATAAATTTTCTATTTGCAGTCTTTGACGAGGTTTCTTACTGTCTACGTATTGTATTATCTGTTACTATATGCGGCATGTTCTGTAATAGATTTTTATAAAAAAAATGACTCATCTTGTCTCATTAGGTGCCTGCGTGATCTGCTTTCCGTAGTTTGGACTTGAAATGTTAATGTTAAGTGAGAGTTGAGATAACTAGGTTTCTTTGCTTTAAATAGTGGTTCAAGTTAATATCTGTGAGCTGATTGCTGAGTTTGTCGTAAAAATAAAACCTCGACTAAGCATGCACTAGACGCGTGCTAAAAGCAATATTTTGATAATGATGCTGATATGGAATTGGTTATAGGCGCGTAAGTTTCGGAAAAATATTTATTGTGTGGGATATGAAACACCTGTACAAGTAGCGCCTCACAGACTAGAGCACCTACATAGGTACGAGATACAGGAGATAACGGTGACCCCAAACTGGACATTAAAATAAAGACAAGGTTGATTTAAATTTGATTGCTGCTACCACGGTGATATAATGCTTATTTAGGTACATTTATTTAAATACAATAATTTTTTTATGCTGCTTACTTCAGTATTTTATTTGGAGACCGGTTGTTGTGGTGTATTTTAATAAAAAATAGTTTTCTGTTAATTGTTGGGAACAAAGTGATTTTAAAACTTCAAATCCTTGGTTCTTTTGTTATGTAAATTGTAAACTTGTTTAAATTTAAACTAAGCAGTTTGCGGGATCACATAAATTTGTTTTCTAATTATTTAATATTTATTATAATTCTGCTTAGTAGAAGTTATTGAGCTTCTTAAGCCACGCCTACGTTTTGACGAAGGCGTGTCATGTAGGTACCTACTACGAGGAGTATGTGCGCATTTTATCACATTCATATCTAGTCACATTCATAAATTACGATATAGAAAAGCTTTTCATACTTATGCGAGGTGAACCTACGTCTGGGCGATTAAAATTTCCAGATAATGTAGAATATGTAGGCCAAATTATTTATCTAAAATCTATTTCATCTATCTATGTATATTACATAGTTGAACTGAGCTTGTCTAGATATTCATGCTACGCCAAAGGCTCACAAAGTGGTGTGATGTAATTCATAGCAATGTTCAGACACCGATATCGTCTATTGACACCTTGAACACCGAAGGTGCCGATAACTTTCTACCATATTTTGTATATTTTAGTGTTATGTGTAATTAAGTTATAACTGTATAAATTATGTTTGCAGTTATAAAGAAACAAAACACTTTGGTATGCCAATTCGCTTCCCCGTTAGATGTTGACACACACGTAAAACCAGAGGTAATGTATACCTATGACTAATTAATAATTATTTTTGATACGAAACTAACGGTACTTTTATTATTATAATTATATGGCATTATTTTAGACAACAATACTAGAAGGTAAATATTGGAAACGAAGGGGAGAGGCGGTTAAAGCAGAATATAAAAAATGGCGCAAGTTTCATATAATGCGACTCCTTGGAAAGGGAGACACTTCCGTTCAGGATACGGTAAGAAACCATTTTTATTATATGTATATTCGTTACTGAAAAATAGTCCTTGCGACGTTAGAAATATGGTTGATTTTTTCAGATATCGGACATGGACACGGTGGAATCGTTCTCACAGTGCAGCGACCTTGCAGGCAATATGCTCACGGACGAGGACTATCTAAATTTCATGACTGACACACTCTTCTCCACCATCACCAGCCACCAACCCTTCGCTTTCCCCGACTGTAGGGAAATAGGTAAATACTACTTTGCTTTGATGTAAATAAGGTCAAGTTTACAAAAAGAATTGGAGCTACTGAGGAACAGAAAAGGAAACAATGCATAAGTTCCTATTCCAGTATCGAACCATTCCTCATCCATAAAAAAACGGATATTCTTCCTATTTTTAAAATATATCTAAATTTATTTTATTCCAGCCAGAGGAGCAAGTCTAGCAGATTTCATTCAACCAAGTTTAGGCCCACTGCAACCCAATCTTGATGATTTTATGGACACATTGGAACCACTTCAGGGTAACTCTCATTTTAATATCCAATAAGTTTACTATTTACCTGTTTCAGTACTAACGTGACAGTACAATGTTTCAGATTTGTTGACGCCCAGATTATTACCGCCAGTGCCAGAGGAATCTGCGTTAACTTCCGAAGACTCGATGTACCGAGGGGGCATGTCCGTGGACACCTACTCTCCACAGAGTTTTATGAGCAGCAGCCAGAGCAACACAGCAGTCACGATGCCGACCAGTCAGATGTCGCTACACGGTACTATTTATAGATTGCACATTTCACGGTGACGCGAATCGTTTGTGCGGCAACCGTATCAATGTTATAAAAGTGAAAGCATTCGTCATCGTGAAACGCAAATCCCCTATTTATGATGCGATTTGTTGAAAAAATAGAGAATTACTGAACAAGCTTTTTTCCCAGGCACAAACAACAATACTCAAATGATGTCGATGGCAGAACAAACAATTAAGAACGAGCAGCAGATGGGAATGTACGACAATAACAGGCTATTTTCCCAGTCCGAACTACAAAACAATATGATGAATACTCAAGAGATGCTGTCTTCATACCAACCCATCAGTTACGAACAGCAGAACACTTCACAGTCAGACCAACAAATGCATAATGTTTACGGTGGCAAATCATCTAGGTTACAATATGTTAATACTCCAAAGATTGTTACGCAATCTGAACCTTATAAATATAATACAGGTTAGTTGATTATCCTGGGATCTACTCCGTTGTCCTCTTAGAACAAAAATTATATTGTACGTTAATTCCAGGTGTAGTACCGCCTTCACAAACTGCACCAGAAACAGTATCGTTGCTGCAGCAACCGATACAGAATTCTAAGTACGCGTCTACTATAGTGATACAGGGGCGGGGCGGGTACGGGCGCGAGAAGCCGCGACAGAGGGTGTCGCACTACTCGGGGCAGGCGCAGAACAATCAGTATCAAAGTTACGGGCAGTCCATGAGCCAGTCGGGCCCGCCCGTGTCGCCGCAGGGCTACGAGTCCCGCGCCGTAGGCTCGCGCCAGACGTCGCCGCAGATGCAGTACTTGCAGCCAAGTCAGCAGGACTCGTATAAGGCGAAGCCCGTGTCGTCTACGGTGAACCCGCGCTCGTTTAAGATGTCCCCACCGCTAGTGCCCGTCACAGCACCACAGGTGACAAATTATGACGGTTTTATTTTTTTTAAAGGGTGAATATTTAGCTCATTTGTATGTTGAGTCTTATTGACGATGTCGTGTGTGATCAGATGTCGTCGGTGGCGAATTCGAGTGCGGGCGGTGTGTCGCGCGTCAACAAGGAGCAGTTCCGCTCACACAGCCTGCCGCTGGGCTCGCAGCTGAACCCCGACTGGAGCGTGAGTGCGCCTGCGCAGCCCGCGCCAGCGCCCGCGCCCGCACATGACGTGTCGATCTCTAAGCACAACACGAGGGTATGCGCTTTTACTACATTGTTTCTTGCCAGGACCATCCGGACTGAAAAGTTATTCCCGAGTAAGATCCCGGAGTAATCGTTCTACATCCTAACCACCACCACTGCTCCTCCCGAGAATGTCCGCGCATCGAGCTTGTCAAGTTTTGAATTGCTGAAGTTTTGAAATTACACATTTGATATACACTTTACCATGGGCCAACTACAAGATTTAATTTATATTGACCAACAGATGTCTGTGGAAGTGAAGAGTGATTTAATCGCTCGTATCCTCGTGCAATGAAATCTCGGCAAACGCTCGAATCATTTTAAATGGTAAGTACAAGTGTACGTATAACGTACGAAGTTTACAATTTGCAGGCTCGCGAGTCGAACCCGGGCGGCATTCGCATTCGGTCACGTTCGACGTCGGGCGGCGTAGTGGAGGGCGGGGCCGGCGGGGCTGGCGGGGCTGGCGGGGCCGGCGGGGCCAGCGGGGCCGTCGGGTCGGCTGGGCCTGCGCGCCGCCCGCCGCCGCTCAACAGCGTCGCGTCCGAGCCCACGCTGCCGCAAGCTAGCGTTATGCTCGCGCAGCTACTCTCAGCGCAACACTGTCAGTCAATATGCTAATTTATTTTATTATGTTATTCACTCGCACGTTTTATAAGTTGGATACAGATCGGAATAAAAATCATAAATATAAAAGTTATACTAAATACATCTTTAGCGCAGTTAAGACCATGCTTTCAAAGATCAACTTACGAGATTTAAGATGATATCAGTCACTAAACTTATTTTTATTAAAGCCTGCCTTTATTTTTACAATTCCGTTCTGAATCCAGCATGAAAGTTCGTAGTTGTAACCCGCGACTTCCTCTGACCTGTGCTGTTTTCCCCTTGCAGCCCAAAGCCTGTACAAGTTGAACAGCTGCGAGGAGAGCGCGGACCCTACGAAGTCGCCGAGCA
Source organism: Noctua janthina (assembly GCA_963576755.1). Lineage (NCBI taxonomy): Eukaryota > Metazoa > Arthropoda > Insecta > Lepidoptera > Noctuidae > Noctua > Noctua janthina. The sequence goes on from OY755058.1 coordinate 8,738,063, forward strand.
GGAAGGCGCAGCCGTCGCCCATCGGCAGCGACATCATGTCGCCGCACCACGTGAGTAGCTGGGTAATATGACAAAGCCGAAGGGCAGACTCTTTTGACGCATCGAATGGGACTCAAAGTTACATTTTCATCGTACATTTTTTTCACAACTTCGGCATGTGAACGGTATATTCGTATCTTGAGTTCATAATCTGAGTTTATTTATTTTCAAAGCATGCGTTAGCGCGCTTTTAAGAACAGTTGTATGGCTGAATCAGGATTTAACTAGGTTTCAAAGAGTAGTCAAGACGATGATACAATACATTATCTTTATTTTCTCTCTTCACAAAGGTTCACATAGTTATAATAAATATAATTGTAAGAATAATATTTTAACAAAATGCATAATAAATGTTTCTTTGTGAGAGTCTGGCGTCCATACTAGAATATCCTGTGTGACGGATCCCCAGGTTCTCATCTCGAATTAAATGTAGTTTACATTCAATACAATATAATAGATGATGGTGTCTACCTGTACTCTCGAAGTCTCGAAAGTATGACCGGCTCCCATATTCCATATCTAAACCATACAGGGTGTCGGGGACATAGACGCCGACGGTTCTGTTACCATGAGTTCAGTACATGAATATAGACTCGTAAGCGTTGAAATTCTCCGCCAGTTATCCAAAAAAAATCTATTGCCCTAAACATTTGCCCATGTAGGTATCGCACTTTCGCATGTTACAGCAGATTTTTTTTAACTGACGAATAATTTGAGCGCTGTGTAGTCTACAGTCACGTGCAGGTAACAGTTTGCGCGTCTGTCTCAAGCTAACCGTGCGCCCCGCAGTCGCTGTCCCCGCCCACGTCGCCGGGCGGCGCGGGCGGCGCGGGCGGCGCGGGGGGCGCGGGCGGCGCGGGCTCCCCGCGCGCCGGCAGCCCGCGCGAGCCGCGCCGCACGCACCTGCACGCGGAGCAGAAGCGCCGCTACAACATCAAGAACGGCTTCGACACGCTGCAGGCGCTCATACCGCACCTCAACACTAATCCCGCCGCTAAGGTTGGTCTATAAAGCTGTTATACTATATGATCATCATTCAGGCGAAAGATCTCTTCTGGCGTATATCCAAAACATCGCTACAGCGACCGCACCGGGCTTTCCTCATTCAGCAAATTCCTGCAGCCTTTCTTCTTAATACTATTTCGAAACAACCTAGTTTACCCCTTTAAATTTTCACTTTTTATTTTTGTTACTTGTATGAATGAACTTTATCTAACGATACAATTTCCTGCAAGCCCTTTCTAGACAACATCCAATTCCACAGGCCTCTTCCTCTTGCAGTGATCACCCCCCAAAGGCGGAGGTGCATACTGGGGGAGAGTACATTACCGCTACTGAAAATTTCCTAATACATAAAGCCAAAAACATTGCCCGACTCGGAGATCAAAGTCAAGATGTGTTTTTAAAATATCAATAACATAATGTATGTTCTCAAATACATTTTACTTTTTTTTAGATAAGTAAAGCTGCAATGCTGCAGAAGGGTGCCGAGTATATCAAGCAGTTGAAAGCTGAGAGGAACCAAATCAAAGAGGAGATGGAGAGCTTGCGACAGCAAATAGAATGTTTAAATAACTCGATCACGTACGTACACAGTTTTTACTCGGCAACAGACAAATCAAAAGATAAGAAAGAGCATTGTACCTACTAAACATTAGGTTCTGCCCGAACGGGAGTCGACAATCTCTGAAATAATCCCACAGGAACCTACTAACGAGAAAACAAACTAACCTAATCCCTGACCTAGTCATAGTCTATCCCTCAGTCAAATTTCGTGCAAAACCATACAGCCGTTACAGCATGGGTAAGAGATAGACAAAGTTTTTTTGCATTTGTAATATTTGTATGAATGCTACACATTCGGGTGGAATCAGCGCTCATTTAAATCGGCAATCAGTATTTTAAATGGATATCGTTTCGTTTTATCGTTTTACCGATAAGTGTAAACTCTCTCTTATGCTAATCGTTAATAGATGAAGTGCGCTCCAACTTATACAACATTTATTAATTTTTAAACATTGCCCTCTCATTGGCAAGGATTGGTATACTTTTCTTACTTATTTGTTAAGTATCGTTTTGCGTTATGGCTATAATATATAATAAATAATCCATCTTCCTAGCCTTTTCTCAACTAACTAGTTTTTAGGCAAGCGCAGTCTAACCTTAAAAATTACTCGTGCTGATGTTATTATTTAGCCTCTATGCAAAATAAAACAATGCTTTTTTTTAAATGAATTGAAATATGTGGAGAATGGAAGTAATAAACGTGTTGCGCCGACTCCAAGTAACATGGGACGAGGTCAGGAAAAAGTGATGATATAGGCAAAGTAAGCAACAAGCTTGTTAATGTTACAGCAACTGCCACTCGTTGCTGCCCGCGACGGGCGCGCCCGTGTCGCGCGCGCGCTCTGGCCGACTGCGCGAGATGTTCGCGCGACACGTCGCCAACCGCACCATGCACAACTGGAAGTATTGGCTCGTATCCTTTTCACATAATATTGATATAGATTCGTAATAGATACGTAAGTAATTGATGAGACGTGACAACGACGCAATTTTAATACATACGAGTCAACAGTGGGGATGAGTGAAGGTTTTTACTAAGCAAATCTGGTTTAAACATGTTGATAAACACGATGAGTCGGATTGTCGCCCTGTTATTAGAATTTAAATTTCCTTAGAACCTATCAATTGATCTTGAGAAACAGCGACTGACCGAACAGAACTGAAATGAGCATTGAAAATCATATACATATGATAGTCAGCTTTTAATACAATACATTTAGATTGCTGACATATATCAGGGAATTTGCTAAAGTAAAATCACAACAAAATAGACTGGCGTCAACATAACAAAATATTTTACGCGCGGAAACAGGCGTATACGCACGTAGATGCGACGTACAACAGTCTCCATCGAGTATCCGTTGCGAGTGCACTTGCTCTTGATTAACGTGGAGCTTGTCTGTGTGCGTGCATGTTTGATCGTTTTATCGAGCAGACTTTCTGTACATATCTTTGTAACAAAGTTGTTGCAATGCAGATAACTATCGCGATTCTTTAAACAATGTTGCAATGATAAGTGAAGTGATCCAAGCTGTTTGTTAAATAATATTTCTTCTTGGAAAATAGAAGAAAAACCACCTAGTCAAACATAAAAGTCAAATTGAATGTAATCACCAGTATTTAAAATTTCCTCATATTGTCTTAGATAACGCTATTAAAAACAGCATTTTATTATAAAGCATGCGCTAGTCACTTAGTAGTCTCGTGAGGGCTTCCGATCGAGGACGCTTATAGATATGTTATCACTTGTTTTGCCGGCAAAACCTGCATTTTTTACTACTCATCTATGTTCTACACAGCTGGCGCGATGTACCTACGTCAATGATAAAAAAATAACTGATAAGTACAAATATGTGCCTAGTTAATAAAAATGAGTTATCACATAAAATATAAGTAGGTAGGTAGGATCTTCGCATCATGGGTTTGACTAGATATAGATATGAACTTTGAATGGGCTTCCATTTTCCAGATAGCAACAATGGGGAAGTAATCTTTGCACGTTGATACAGGGCATTCAACCTTGATAAAGATATTTTTGGTTATCGTTTTATATTTAGTTAGAGATATTTCATTACGTTTTTTTACCTTTTGCCTCCTATTCTAAAAAAAATGAATTAATTTGATACTCCTAATCTAATTGGTACCCGTAATGGGGCTACATCTCCAGCCTTTAATAAAAACTAACACTACTAACTAGGATAAGTTAAAGACTAACACAACTAACATTTAATTATTAATAAGTACCTAGTGTTAAAAGTGTGTAAATTTAATTGAGATTAGAAATAAAGGGCTTTTAATCTAATTGGTGAAATCTCAATATGACAGGGTTGATATTTTTTGTCTAAGAGATCAGTTATAGTTAGGGTATAAATATAGTTATCAAAAACTGTGACAACGTAGACAGAATAGCAATCGCCAAAAAAAATGGCATACTTATTAGATCCAAAAACCTTTATTTAGCCTATAGCACTTATATGTCTTCTTTTATAGAAATTGAAATTTATATGGTGTACATAATTTTGGGTATTTTTTTTTTTTTAATATTCTATCCATCTATAGCACAATTTGATCGATTTATGTAGGAATTGGCAAAGCGACAACAGGGCTAGACTATTCTCATTTCATTGAAGGTTCAGCTTATTCGTCTACAAGCTGTTTACCAACAAACAATACGTTTCCTTAGTTTGCGAGTACAGTTTAGCGTAGTGAGCGCGGCGCTGGTGGAGTCGTTCAGCGCGTGCGTGTCGTGCAGCAGCGCCGCCGACCTCGTGCGCACCACGCTGCTGTGGGCCGAGCAACACTGCTCGCTCGTCGAGATGAGGCCAGGTAACACAACTACTTTATAACTTATTTCATTAAATACGTGTAGCGCCATCTATCACGTAACAAACGAACTACTTATCACCTATCGTCACGCAAAAATCCTGCATCTCATTTTTTTTGTTAGCTTATTTAATTTCCCATTGCTGCTGGGCAAAGGCCTCCGCTTTCTCCTTGCAAACCTCTTCATCCTGTGCAATATCTAGTCTGGCCATGTTCGCCCCGCAAACAAAATCGGATCGTTACACCACCTTCGCCGCGGCCTGCCTCAACGGCGATTTCCTCCGACACTTTGCATTGCATAGAGAAGGTTTATATAGCACTCCCACAACAACCGTGGAACAGTACCCCACCACACAGATAACCTGTTTTGGTCGGAGGATCATCCGTTTTCTATGGAGGATAAGGAACTTCACACACTGTTCTTCATGCCTTTATAAGCCCATCATCATAATTCAGCCGAAGACATCCTTTGATCGACATAGGAGGTCAAGCTTCCACACCGAAGTTTTGCCTCAAACGGTCTTCACCAAGTCGATGGTCCACCTTAGGCGATAAGTTGGCGTTATAGTTAATTGTTATATTGAGCAACTACTAAAGCAATGTTATTTAGATGTTCGTATTTTGTTGAATCCCCAGCGGTGTTGAACTCCCTGCGCGTACTGTGCACGACCACTGACATGCTGACGAGCCCGGAGCGCCTGCCCGAGGAGGCGCGGGCGGCCGCGGCCGCTAGCGCCGGCGTGAAGGCGGAGCCCACCTAGGGTGCGCCGGCGTGAAGGCGGAGCCCACCTAGGGTGCGCCGGCGTGAAGGCGGAGCCCACCTAGGGTGCGCCGGCGTGAAGGCGGAGCCCACCTAGGGTGCGCCGGCGTGAAGGCGGAGCCCACCTAGGGTGCGCCGGCGAGGCCGCGAGGGACCCCGACTCTCCCCAATAAAACATACATTCTCGACAAGTTTTGTTTGGGAGACGCCGTCGACGTCCGAGAGTCCTCACATGTAACACTTCCCTTGTCGGCTCGGACCGAGTCGGTGCGGTTGGATGGTTAGTGCGCGTCAATGCAGAATGTTACATTTTCGACCGACAAAAACTTTGATGTAAAAAAAAAATACAAAACCACATTGTGAGGTCGGTCGTCTTATCTTTGTTGTTTTTTTTTATTTATTTTTGTTCAAATATGTTTCGGCCAATTTTTATTGCGTATTTCGATCTACATTCGCCTTAATTTTTGCGCGCCATTTATTTAAATATCTCACGAAAAAAAAAACGAATTTCAAATTTCGTTTTGGCGAATGATATAATGTGTTTTTGGCCATATTATTTTGACTGTTGAGTAACAAATATTTTGTACACATCGTAAAACATGCAAACAAAATAGTTGCAACTGAACTAATATAAATTAATGCCATATGTTGGTTTTTATTTTGGCAATTATCGAAGCGTTCAAACACTGCCCGGTTTGAAGTGTGAGCTTACATCAGAATTGTTACTTCTTTTTTGTGTTCTTGACTAAGTTTTTAAATTGTATAAAATTGTTGATTTTCATTAAATTATCATAATTGTTAAAGCCTTGATAAGATCGTCTATTATGCATACGTAGGCTTATGTTTGTAATAAAACTTAACTGTAAAATGAGTAACGGGAAAAAATATTAAGTGTAGCATCACAAGAATGAAATCATCATTCTCTTGCCCTTATCCCAATTCATTTGGGGTCGGCGCAGCATGTCTTCTTCTTCCATACTTCTCTATTACTCGTCATCTCGCCAGACACCTCCTTTCTTGCCATATCATTATTTACACAGTCCATCCATCGTTTCTTTGGTCTTCCTCTACTCATATACCCATCCACATTCATACTCAAAACTTTCCTCACAACATTTTCCCCATTCCTCCGCATCACATGCCACACAACTTTTCAGTCACCGGCACCACTTTCAGACTTCCTCTTATGTACTCATTTCTTATTTTATCCATTCGCGTAACACCACACATCCCCCTTAGCATTCTCATCTCCGCCACATGCAAATGCCTTTCGTTCATCCCTTTTGTGGTCCAACATTTTGATTCATACAAGACAGCAGGTCTAACCATTGTTTTATAATTCTTTAAGTTTAAGGGGAATGCGGGAGTCGCAGATTTTTCCCGTGACCTGCCGCCATTTCATCCATCCCGTGTTAATTCTGTGCTTTACACTACGATCTATTTCGCCATCGCTTTGCACGAGTGAACCGAGATACCGAAAGTCGGAGCAGACAGGAAGAAACGCGCCATCTAGCGCTATGACTCCAGAACTGGAGAGACCGCCGAAATCGCAGAACATGTATTCCGTTTTAGTTCTGCAGATTTTCAAGCCAACATTCTCCAGCTTCTGTGGCCATTTCTCCAATCTGCTCTGGATCTTAGGTCTATCTTCACCGACAAGAACAATGTCGTCGGCAAACAGCATGCACCAGGGTGTCTCTTCCTGTATGTCCGACGTCAAAGCGTCCATAATCAACAAGAAGAGGTAAGGACTTAAAGCCGACCCTTGATGCAAGCCTACAGCCACATTTAACTCATCGATGTTGCCAGCAGCTGACCGGACGTAGGTACAAGGTTGACTGTACATAGCACGAATTAACTTTACATACTTCCCAGGTATACCTTTCTCTTTCAAGGCCCACCACAACACATCCCGAGGTACCCTATCATACGCTTTCTCCAGATCAATGAACACCATGTGCAAGTTTTTGTGTGCACGTCTGTACTTCTCGCATAATTGGCGGAGTGCAAAAGTAGCGTCCATTGTTCCTCGACCTGGCATAAACCCAAACTGATTTTGGGTAATCTCACTCTCCTCTCGCAATCTTTTCTCTATCACTTTCTCCCATACTTTCATAATATGTGACATGAGCTTTATCCCCCGATAGTTGTTGCAGTCCTGCACATCACCTTTATTCTTGAAGATGGGCACTAGCGAACTATTGCACCATTCTTGTGGGATCGCTCCTTCATACAACAACTTATTGAAGAATAGTGTCAGCCACATACATCCGTCTTCTTTTAAGCACTTCCATACTTCTACTGGTATTTCATCAGGGCCCATCACAAGAATGAAATATAATTTAAAAATATATCACAATCATCACTTTGTAAACATTATGTTTTATGTGGTATTGTGTAACAAGCGGTCCAAAACTTAGTTTGTACTCTGAGACCTGCCTTCAGGCGCATTTGAGCGAGATGGACCTTCTCGCACCTCGACCGTCGAGAAGCTCGTCTCTTGAACATAAGCCTTTATAGTTCAATACGGGTAGACTAACATTGCTCGAAATGTCCGCGCCTTATATTTATTGCGGTGATAACTGAAGTGTCCTAATCTAGTGCCTTGTACGTGGTAAATAAATGTAATTTTATTGTAAATACATAACAGTCACACAATTTGTGATTTTCAAAGAACTCGGAAGGAGAATTGTTGTAATTGCCAGCAATAATAACCTGACTGTCGGGCATAAATATGTTACTAAGGCTAGTCAGGATTGCTGTACTAATGTTAGTGACATAGTTGAGCATGAGGCTTTGGTCGGATATTATTAGCGGCCTATCGAAAGTCTGATATTATTATTGCTTGCAACTGTAAATTGTTCTGTTTGTCGACGAAATGACATACAAACGATTCCAATCTTGGACTACATATTTTTCTAAACACCTTACTAACTTTTTTAGTCCAACCTTGAAAGATCCCAGGTGAAGTGAGCAGCAATACTGGCTGCAACTAAACCAATGGGGCGATTTAAAGGAAATAACTTTACCAAAGATATAACAGCCGCAGAACGCATTGCTGAGCGAGTGCAATCATGTTGTAAAATAATGTACAGGTGCCCGTCCTGTCCGATAACACGTGAATACCAATGTAGTTCGTAAGAAACAATGAATTTATTGAACTTGTCGAGATTTAATTTAGAATTGTCTAAGTATATTTACGTAAGTACTTTAAGTAAATATTTTTATATTGTGTGATAACACAAATGTTTTTATATAACTATATATAACTCGGTGCCAACGTAAATATTGTTGTAATTTGTTATGTAGTGATATAATTTTATGAAGTATCGTTGACTCTGGCAGCACGTTGTCGTTTGTTGGCGTCGGCCCCGCGCCGCGCTCGTGAGCTTTAAATGAGGTTAAGTGCAATTGTTGTTCTATTGGAAATACAATCTGGAAACACTAACGGCTGTTTTAATTACCATTTATTTGGAACAAACGAGGTACAATTGAATAATAAATTATAACATCGTATAATAGTCTCGATTGATTACAATAAAAAAAATCAAATTAATTCAATCGTTCTCTTCCTTTTAACAAGTCTGTAGTCAGTCACTGCGAGCATTGTGTGTTAAACTAGCTAATTGAGATTCAATGTCAACACCTTTGTAAATAGCTTAAATTCCTCCAGTATGAATCGTATAACAGAATTTCAAGGTTATATTATAATTTCTTGATATACTATGTAAATAGATAAATAGAATTGCCTGGTGTATGATTCTCGATATTACTATTCAATATCAGTATAAATTATGCTTCTTTGCACGTTAAAACTTAAATCACTGATTAGTGACTATAATTAACTAGCTGTACTAACTGTACACTGTATCATACTTGTAAATCAAAAATGTGCAGTATAATCAGTAATCTACGAAAAGTGCCAGACCATGAGCAGGTGCAGTGCATGCATGTTGGTTGAAGAAATCAGACGAAACTTGTGCATATTTTTGAAATACTAGATTGATACTGTGGAAATCCTGATGTCATTAATCTTATAAATTTTTAAAATACTGTGCAGTTGAATACAAAGCTGTATCTTCTTATCTATAATATTGGTAAATCTAAAATAAATATTCATAGGTACAGACTGCCTAACGTGCAGTTGTGTCGAGTCATTTTGAGTTCTAAGAATCTTGTCATTTTGAGTTCTAAGAATCCTTTTAGATCTACAACGTATTCACTTAGATCCCCTTAGCCCAGGTTCATGTCAGATCCTGAATGTGTCTTTTATATCTCGCTTTCACACGCGAAGTAAGAGTAGGACAAAAGAAAAGGAAAATGAGGTGGGTTAGTTAGGTCGTTGCGCGGCAGCGTGCATGCGCGCGAGTCGCGAGGCGGGCTGCGAGAGAAGAGCGGTAACCGCGCCCTGCTCCACCACACAGCCGCTGTCTAGCACCACGCCGCGCTCGTACCCTCGTACCGACGATATGCGGTGCTGCAAAGTTAAACAAACATTTTAGTTTGTGTTGCCTGAATCACTAAGAAAATTACGAGTGTATTGGTAATCAACATCTTACTAAGGACCAAAACATACCTACATGAGACGACATCGTGTAACGATACTATGTCGTGTCGTACGAAGTGCATGGTAAGAAATCTTTTCGCAATTGCTTCTTGCTATGGGCTCGGCGGTGTAGCCTTGCATCATCAGTTTTTACAACAAGATCTTGCATCTCAATACAATTAGTAATGTGCCGCCATTCGACGTGTCGCGTATAAGTGTTTTGACCCTAAAGGGTATTACAAAAGCCAATGATGTTTACCGCGACAGTGATGATGGTAGTATGAGGAGCGACTGCTGCCAGCGCCGCAAGCAGCGCTCTCTCAGCGGTAGCGTCAAGTGCAGCAGCCGGCTCGTCTAGCAGTAGTGCACCCGCCAGCCGCGCGTGCAGCGCTGCACGGGCAGCCGCCACGCGGCCCGCGCGCCCCGCGCTCCATCCTGAAGCACCGGATCGACTGCATACGTTGCACTCTGCAGACAGTATTACAGCGACTTTTATTTTATTCCAGAATGCAATAGTACGAAATAACATTATATCAAGCCTGTAATCTCCGAGGTTAGGCAGAGGTGTACCCTATAGAATACACCTTTCGCCAGTTATGTTTAAATTCCAAAGGTACAATAGAAAACCTAACATGTAGATGTGAAAATGAAGTTTCTGATCCGTTCAAATCTATTAACCCTATCTCCTTTTGTTCGCACTTAGTTTTGGCACTAGTGGAGGTTCTTTCAGGGCTCGCAGTTGCTTGCGGGGATGTCCCCGAGCCCGCTATCAATAGATTGATAACTGCATGCTCTGCATGCTGATTGATGCTGACTGTCAAAATCTATTACCATAAGACTTGAAAAGCACTTTTTTCCCTACTAATCAATTTTAAAAGGTTTACATACCCAATCCAGCAGTCTGAGCAGACACAAAGTCGAACAGCCCGACGGCTCTCAAGCTATTCCATATCTCTTCATCAGTGTGCACGGCCAGAGGGTCGAGGTTCTCTCTGAGCGTGCCGGAGAACATGGCAGAGTCCTGCGGCACGAGCACGACGCGGTGGCGCAGCGCGCGCAGCGGTACGCGCGTTATGTCCTCGCCGTCGATGAGCACGCGCCCCGCGCTGATCGTGGTCGCGCCGGCACAGGTCAGCAGTAACGTGGATTTTCCGCTACCGCTGCGGCCGCAGATTGCTACCTGTTGTGAGAAGATGATACGTTTTGAATATTCATATACCTACGTCGGTAATCTAACGTAACACAGATTGAGGCTGGAATATTTAATGATGCTGTGTATTATCTAGTGAGTTATGCAAGACTATGGATCTATGGAGGCTTGCAGTCTAACGAAATCCAGCTGAACACCAGTATCTTACATGAAGCGACTGTCTATCTGGATAGCTGCAGTAGATATACACAGACTAAGAAAAAATCAAACATTTTTGGGTTACCTTTTCACCAGGCGCAATCTTAAGGTTGATATTTTTAAGTATCGATGTCGATCCTGGTTCTTGCTGAATGCTGACATTTTCGAAATCTATTTTTCCATTCCTCTGCCATCCGACAGGTATTGGACCTAGAAATGAAAGACAAGAGCATGAACATGTAACCTGATTAACACTCATGCCTAGTAAGAAATGTTAATAGATAATTAAACGTCAACTTCAAGAGTAAGTAGTTTACCTGCAGAGTGCTTACATAGGTTGGAAGAGGAACAGTTCCGTGGTGGACAACCAAACTTCCAGTACTTTTAAACGTTTTAGAACTCTAGGTGGGTACAAAGTAACGTCAAAAGTACTCACAGTCATCTCTATAGTCTTCCTGAGGCACATTAGTATCATCATGCACGCGCTCAAGTGCCGCAAGCTGTAGATGCAGGTCGGCGCGGCACTTGGCCAGATGCGCCAGGTAGGCGGGCAGCAGCAGCGCGTATGCACCCGCCAGCCCCGCGGCCGCGCCGCTCGCGCCGCCATGCAGGCACACCGTCAGTACCACGCACACGCAGCCTGCTCCTACCAGGTCCTGTAATCATCATCACCATCATTGCATGTAATGAACATAATTACAAAAACTAGAAATGCCTATGAGTCGTTATGAATGAACCTACACCCACGGCAGCCCACTATGTCACGCGCGCTCTGACGACAGTCAAACTGAGATAACACTATTCCGTCTGATATTTGCACTTGCCTCAAATTGCAGTTGCATTGCTTGAAGAAGACGTACAAGAACTAATCAAGTTTTTTTTTTTAATTTCTAGTTAGATTTTGAACCGTTTCACTTACCAAAGTAAGTCCAAGCCAGCGATTGGCTGAATTGAGCAGGAGCAGTGTGTTATGATTGGTATCGAGGCCTCGCTGGTACCTGGCACGCATGCGTCGCTGCAGCCGGCCTGCGCGGATCGTGCTGCCGCCTGCGCACGTCTGCGCGCATAGGGACACCACCACGGCTGCGCTATGAGCTTCTGCACACTGAAGCTCCCTGGATTATGTTGAAATAGGTATGGAGCTAATTTGAATGCCTCGATTGAATGTCACTACCCCTATGTAGTAGCTACTAAATAGAATAAAATACCTAATCGAAATCTTTTTTGGAATTTCGTAAAGTAGGTCAAGGTATACCTAAATCAATGATCTTTCATTCGTTTTATGTTCGTTGATAATTATCGAGAAATTGCTTATTATAAGCCACTAGCTTTTGCTCACGGCTTCGCTCCCGGTACGATAACTAACCCACGGGACCGTTTAAAATGTAGCCTATGACACTCGGGGTTAATGTAGCTTCCCGTTAGTGAAATAATTTTCGGAATCGGATCAGTTGTTCCCTAACATACAAACTTTTTTATAATATACAATTACTTGTCAAAGTTCATCTTCACAATAATTCTCCTGCAGATAATCTTCACCATCTTCCCAACACTTGTAGAACGTCACCCATTTCCCGTACTCCTAGCTAATGTTTATAAACTGCGAATGTATGTACCTAGCGTTACTCAGATAGACCGACTGCAGGGTGAGATAACATAGCAGCGCCGGTATCGACGCTAGCAGGGTCCACGGTGCGATGATGGCGTTCACCAGCACGGCTGCGGCACATAGGAGGGCTAGCTGCGCCCAGCGGCTTATCGCTGTCGGCAGTTTCTGAAAGAGGGATATGGAAGAAAGTTAACAGGGCCGTCAGCGAATCTATCTTAAATTCCATTGTAGATAAGCAAATCAGTTTGAGGTTCCTTTTCGTCTATTTTGACGTATGTAGGCCGTAGGTATGATTAACGTGAGTAGATTAGATTAACGTCATAAATAGGTTATGATCCGTCACAGGGATTTTTTTACCTTATCGATGACCAAAATATCCGCAGAGAACCGATGCAGTGTGTCTCCCAAGGGCGCACTGCGCAGGTGATGTGGTGGGGCCCGCAGCGTGGCTCGCAGCAGACGGTCGTGCACGGTGCGGCGCGCGCGCGCAGACGCACACGCACTGGCCGCCTGTGCCGCGCCTGCTGCCAGTGCGCCGCACCCGCACCACATCGCGTATGTGCGCACGCCGCTCCACGTCTATCACAAAAACATACAAGTTACGAAATCGCCTTTTGTTGCGCTATAGAAAGGTTTTCCTTTTGGAAAAGATTACGATGTAAACGTAAATTAATAAAAAAGTAGTCATTGAAAATTAATTTAATAAGTAATCGTTACAGACTGTCAAGAGTCCATCAGCCCAGCCAGCCTCTATCTAGGAAGCTCACGTTAGACAGTTGGATCCAGGGTTCGATTCAGAAAGCATTAGTAGAGCTTGAAATTGACATTGGAATATCTACTAGTTTAACAGTAGGCAGTAGGTAGGAATGTCGTCGGTAGACCGATACGCCGCCTCAATTCAAAGGCAGAAATAAAATAACAGCTTTATATATACAAACCTGTTGATCAGAGAGCTCAGTGCCCGCCCTCTGAGAGGTGGTGTGCGTGAGCCAGTAGTCCGCGGCTAGCGCAAGCGCCTGCGCAGCCGACGCTGTCGCCCAGTACGCCCCGCCCCACCATCGACACGCTCGCGCGTATTCCCACCATATCGCACTCTGCACAAAACCAAATAAGTTATGCCAAGTTAGGATTTCCGGAGAAAATTCCGGACTTAACCTAACCCATTTCGGGATGCCCGTCGTCTTTTTGTGATGAGTCCTAGCCTGGTAGGTACCCTTCATTCAATTGCGATTGAAGTTAGTTATTCTCGCACTAAAACTTTTGATGTTACGTTTAACAATAAAAGAACGATAAAGAAAACGAACGAATGAAACGAAACGAACGGAACGATATTGCATTGCGTCTGCAATATGTTTGCATAAGCCAGAGTGGACAGCTTCTCAGCTGTCGTGCGCAAAAAGAATGCGTCTCTTCTCGCCAGATTGCGGGGTAGTTGCAACAGCCTCTTGAGAGTTATTGCATAGTGAGGCATCTTATTAAGATCACCCTGTCTATATTAGAATATAAGTACTAACATAGTTTGTAAGTTAAATTGTTTACTAATATTATTATATTATTTCTTGTGGATCATGTCGTCTATAAAATAAATAAATATATGTATAAAAGAATCGTGCTGAAGCCAGTGCTCGCGCCAGTGCTTGAACAAAATGCTCGCGCCAGTGCTGAGAGTAAGTGCTTGCGCCGGTGCTGGAAGTAATTCATCATCAGCCTACTTCAGTCCACTGCTGGAGATAGGCCGCATCAATTGCACAATTAGCTCAATTCTCGAAAACTCTCGTTTATTTGCTACCAGCCATCTTGCGGAGATTATCGCTCCACCTAGCTTATGCCAAAAAAATTTTTGCACGCCATTTCTAAATGGCAAAACATGTAGTTACTTTTGTTTATTTATAAGATTTGTTTAGTGTGTACCTATAAATACTCATGTTTTACAAAATAAATATATCTTTTATATCTTTAAGTGACGCAGTCGATTCCTATGTTGATTTTATCAAAAATATTTTATATTATCAAAGAAAATTTATGGAAATTCCGAATATTTTAGAATTACCCCGCATTCCGGACACTAAGCTTAAATTCTGGACTTTTCCGGAAAATTGGAATGGTTCTTAGACTGCGATCAACAATTTCATTGGTAGGTAACCACCTGAGTTCAATGTCAAACTAAAATTTTGTGCCGAAACTGAGCAGTACAGAGAAGCAGATTTATGAAATAGACTGGTAGAAAGATAAGTTAAAGCTTACACTCACCTCACTGACTTCTTCTGGTTTCTGTGATGAGTTAGTATCTTCATCAACGATGATGGTGTTATTGGTTTCTACGCCATTGGAGGTCAACGAGCTGTATGGTGTTGTATCAACCATGGATTCATCAACTACATCTGAAACGAAACAAAGACTTTAGAATATTATCATGGCCGCCGGCAGCAGGGTGCAAGAGGGTGCTCGTCGTCGGGAAAGAAAAACTATAGAAAAGATGTAGATTATTATAATATGTCACTGTGTTATAAAAACTTAAGGCGTCTAGGTTGCTGTCCAAGTTCATCACCTTGTCAATCAATATTTAGTGTCCTCCTCTACTCTTTTCCTGTGAACAAAACATGCACAGGTTGCATACGCCTCGTGTCTTACAACGTCAGGGCTTTAGGCAGGGGAAGGGTGCGAAATTTTGGGTAACTATAGAGATACCAATCCATCCGAGGCGGAAAGCAAAAATGTTCGTACTTGTTTGTATGAACAAAAATTACATAATTTATTCGAGAATATCGAGCTCGCTTCACTCGTTCAGATGTCTTATGTCTTTTATTTTTATAACCTTTCCTTTACACAATTAGCCTTATTTCTACAATAAAGGGCAAAAGAAAACCTACGAAGTACGAGAAAAAAAAAAATTCAAGCTCGGTACGGTCGGTCTTGCATACTATTTTTTTTAGATTCATGGCTTTTCTAAATATCGACAAAATGACTCCTTGTACGAGTTGACAAACGAAAATCTAACATATCTGAGATGGAGGTGTGGTGCGGTTTGGTGATGGTGTGTGGGTGGCAGGTGGTGATGGTGGTGGGTGGAGTGCAGAAATTGTCGAGCTGTTTTCATGGAACTGAAGATGCACCCCCCCGGAAATGATCCTGCCGGCGCCTATCAATATTACTCGTATAATAAAAAAAAGTAATTAAGTAATTCAACTTAGCCATTCTTGGACACGGACAAGTTCTCAGAATCAGTTGGCCAGCTTAAATTGTAATTTAAGTTAAGGTAAAAGCGATACAAACCGTTACTCTGGTTGTCTTCTGGTGCAGTTTCAGAATCTGTGCTTATAAGCCGTCGTAGAGTCTTTGGAGTCCATCTGAAGCAAAATATTTGTTTAGTTACCTAAGTTGTTCCTAAATAGTTTTCCAAATTAAATCATTCGCGATCCAATAAACCAGAAACCCAATCACAAGAGCTGCGGTTATAGTTCTAGTATGCTAGAACTTACGAGAATGGCTCGTTGAATACGTTTTTAATAGGCCTACTACTACCGTCCTCGAGTTAATTTTAACTTTGACATGTTTAGTATCGTAAAGCACCTGTTGACACTGCGTGGTGCCCTGGGCTTGAGTAACCGGCGCAGGTAGCTGGCTTCTCTATGTAGAGCCGCGTTTGACTCGTCTGCACTGACTGCGCGTCGGACGTCCGGCCGCCATCTGTAAAATTATACCAATGTGATTATTTTTGGAAATTTTATGAAGGGCTACCAAAAAGATTCAAAGAAACAAGGTAGCTGAGAGTCAACTTCACTACTTGAAGGATTTTGGACTCATTCATTGACATTTTTGTTTGAATTCATAGAAAAAATACAGTTGAAATATCTAATGTTTTATTAGAACTTACTTTGAGTTGCACATAGATGGTGGCGGTGAGGATAACTGCCTGGACAGCGCTACTCGCTGATAAGAGGACACCCGACGTCTCCAGCTACCGCCCGCACACGTCGGCACCTCGGACAGCAGGTGCGCCCCCGCCGCTTCACTGACGCTGACCTTCACAGGATAAATGAACATTAAGATGCTTCTTCTTCTTCATGAAGTTTCAGATTTTCAGATTTTATTGACCAAGAAGTTCGTCACTTCGTTGCGCAAATGTCATACAGCTCAAAGGGCAGAAGAAGAGGTGAGACATAATGAGGTTACATCTTCGGAACGCTGCAAGCTGTGAATGTGGAGCTGTGTCCAAACTGAGTATTAAGGATAACGAAGTTTATGACATTGCTTGTTATTTATTTACAGTACAATCACTTGGTCGTTCCGTAGGTATCTAAGAATAGAGATGACTTCATCTTCCACTAAGTGTGAATTTCTACAAATATTTTTATTGCCCTGAATCGCTAAAAATGGCTTTGGCTAATTGGCTTTAAACACTGGCTGGAACACTGCTGTAATAAGGCGGTGCCTGTTAAATTGAAAGTGTTGGTTGATTGAGAATAATCGAGATAGTTATTCACACACACTCGTTTTGACATATGCACCAATTCATCATGGCACAATTGGATTTGAGAGAAAAACTGAATTCGGATAGTTGACCAGTCGTATTTACCGTGGCCTCTTCGGAGTTGCTGTAAAACCGGGTCCTGCTGAGCGCGCGCACGAGGCGCGACCGTTCCCGGGCCGTGCCGCCGGGCGGGCCGGCGCCGGCACGGGCCGCCGCGGCGCGTGCCTCACCCGCCAGCCGCGTCCAGCGTGCCAGCGCGCCTTCACAAGCTGCGCCGCGCCCAATGCCAGCTACGCGGCCTTCTTCCATTGCTATTATCTGGTAAAATGACGTGATGTGATCGCGATCTTAATTGAATAAGTATGAAGTCTGTTTCTTGTCTTTATCTACATATCGGATGTTTCGATTCAATTTCGATTTTGCGTCGAACTGGCTGCCGTCAGTTATCCAGTTGTGGCTTCAAAGACCAGGCTGTCACGCATCAGGCTTTTCTTGGCATAAATTCGTTTCGTAATCTTATAGTAAAGGAGTCGGTAGGTACGGGGTACCCATCTAGAAGCCGCAAGCGACTAAGTCCAAAACGATGACAAGACAACCATCAGTCTTCCCAAGGGGCATCGTGTACCCAGTAAAATGGTTGTGGAATCTGGAATTCTGGAGTACACGGTGTAACCTAACTTGTGATATTTTTTTGACAGAAACGACGTATTTGTTAGAAGATAAATCTGTATTTCCCCAACAACGCAAAATATGCATCACACCACCTACGCTCCCTTGAACTTGAAATATATGACTTTGTCTTTCTTTTCTAAAGTACCTACCAACATCTGAAGATCATGATGAATCATATGATTCAGTTGTCTCGGGTTTTTACATTAAACTTCTTATAGGAATGTGGGAGTTGAAGTTGGAACTTACCAAATCAGCATAATGAAGAAGTTCAAGTCTGTTGGTTGCAACGACGACGGTGCGTCCAGCGCGCGTTGCTGGCACCAACGCGCGCGCTACCAGGTGTCGTGCTAGCGGGGCATCCAGGGCGGCTAGTGGCTCGTCCAACGCCAACAGTTGTGCGTTCGAGTACAGAGCCCGCGCAACGCACACACGGATGCGCTGCCCGCCCGACAGTGGCGCGCCGTGGCTGCCCAACCGAGTTGCGTCACCCTCTGTTTGGAAACAAGCCGGTCTCATAATGACTCCTACTGTACACACACGACACGTCATACAAAAACGTGTATAGTATGTACACATTTATACGCATAATAATAACCATCATTGTTCGATCGTTACACATTAATGATTTCATTTGTAACTGTATACACGTGACTTGGTTCATTTGCTTGCAGTTTGATTATGATTTGCACCGATTGTGTTAACAAGGTTGCCTGATACCTAGATAATAAAGCTAAATCTGTCCAATGTCTATGCTACTTTCTTGCCTGGTAAAAGCTGTAGATCGGGTCTCAAACCGGTTGCTCGTAGGACGCGTCCGTATTTTCTCTGGCACCACGAGCTGTCCATGACGATATTGTTGCGCACGGACCCCTCCAGCAGCCACGGTGGCTGGCCCGCGTACCACGTCGAACAGTTCCTAGGGTGAAACGAAATATTATGACTACATATTCCTATGAAAAGCTACTTAGGTATCAATAAGCATATTTAATTTGTTCACACTATATCCAGCTCTACTTAATGTAAGAGGTTCCTACCTATAATATTTCATAAAGTCGTGATCTTGCGAATGGTCAAAAATCAATAAATATTATTTGCATAATAACTTAATCTATTATTTATGTGAATCTAGTCGAATGTTTACCATCACTGCTTCGCTAGGTACATCCTATATTCTAACTATGAAGGACGATACTATCGGTGCTGTAAAGGACAATACATGCTAAAAATTTATTACATAGGAATAGTAAAGATAAATCCTGACTGACCCCAAATAAAATCTCTGCCTTATTTTGGGAATAAGTCGTTTATTGATCAAAGTAATTACAGCATGTAATAAAATTGTATTAATTGTAGCAATGGGCGTAGTACAGACAGTAGGTAGGTACTTGTCAGTCGTTCAGCAATTTAGCAATGAGATACGTACAACGTTACTGTTTTAATTAACGTAATTAGTTTTAAATTGCCTCACTATTTTCGTTTACGGATGGGACATACATTCCATCGTTCCTCGTCCCAGGAGAGACGTTAATCGACTAACATATTTAACGGGGTATCAGGTAGGTACGAGTATGTCCAGGTGATAGAGAGCCTAAGTTATAAGTTTTAAAATGTCTAATGCCATTGAAGTTTCAATTCCAATATACAGGATATAAACAGACTTTTCACATAGCCGTCAACCAAGCATTCTGTACATCAAACTAAGTAACTTTACGCAAAAATTATTGCTGGGAATCGACTTTTTTTTTGGGGTGAAAAATCACGTTTTACGGTAGAAGTCGATGGAAAGCACTCAAAGCATTGTGCTGATGGATGGATTAAATAGTACGGGGGTCGTGGAGGTGTGTAAAGTAAAAATCTTACGTTAAAAACATTAATTTAAAAAAAAAACTTGTTAAAAAGGTGGAATTTTGACCCCCAATATCTCCGTAACTAGAAGTTTTCCAGGCATGGTCTAGAACAAAAAAATGATAGCAAAGACGGGGAGAACAAGTGCCTTTCGGTTATGTTAAGGGTTTATTTACAGTTACAAAAGATGCATGGCAAACTGTAAGTAGAGTGATAATAAACATGATGAGGCCTGAAGATAGATCCCCGTGGTACCCCTTCGATATTTTCCAGCGTTGTTTCTTACCATATCGGGGCTTTCGTAATTTTGCCAAAAATAAAAATCTTACTTGTGATGTACCACGTCCCCTCTGTCCAGGTACATCTCCCCGAGGATAGCAGACAGCAACGAAGATTTCCCAGATCCGGTAGTGCCAACGACCATTATCAGTTTCCCTAATAACAAAACAATTAGCTATTCAATTAATCCAAATCAGCAAATCGATTAATGATGCCGTAATTGCTGTTAAATCGGTAATGCCATTGGTTAATGATTAATCATTTTGTTTATTCTGATTGAGGAAAGAAATTTGTTTATTTTGCAAAATCTTGGTGATTCTCAAAATCTTGATGTAGCATCAATCTTGTATTTGTAGTACCGACATAACTTTACAGATAGATGCGTTTATTGCCCGTGGTTGACGGGTATTTTTATTTTCGGTGGTTCTATCAATCGGACCATGGAAAAATCAGTTTCTATCAATAGTACTAAGGGCAACTTTGTCCACCCGTGGTTCTAAAACTTAAGTGAGTATTTAAACACTTTGCATGTAAACTTCATTCAGGAAAATGTTTTATATTAAAAAATATGTATTACTAGTTGCGCCTGCGGTGTTACCCGTGGTGAAAAAGTTTGCACACGTACACGTATTGAAACTTGGAAAACGGAATGACATCAAATTTACATGAACATTTTTTTCATGTTCTTTATAATTTAGTGCTAAAAGCTGGTTAAAAGTAAGTTGTGCCCGGCATGCGTTGCAATTCACCTTTCCAATGCACGTTTGCTACTTACTACTTCCTTATCCTTTTTACTACTCTAAACTATCTCGTTCGAATAAACAACAACTTGAATTTATGCTAGCTTCAGTACTTTGGGTCGCCTAAAAGACGATTTTAGTCAATATTTACCATGGTACCATGGGCAAAAATATTTATCTTTGTTTTACTCGACCAGTAAGTAGATCTAGTGCAAATATAATGTGATAATTTTATGAAGATGGTCCGATTGAAAGAACCACCAAAAAGAAAAATACGTTTGGTCCTATTAGTAGAACCACGCGGTCGAACCAAGGGCAATAAACGAACAGATGCATGGAAATTACAAAATATTAATCGGGCGAATAAAAATTTTATTAATTTTATTGGACCAATATACTGAATGGGCGGCTATTGTACCAGGTAAGTAACTATTTATCCGGTCATTGCGGCAAAGAGAATATAGGAAGCAAGAGCGAGCGAAGGCTGAGAGAGACTTGTGGCACCCCGACTCGGACAGGTTAGGTTCGAAGGGGATGGCGGGGTCTAGTGAGCGAGCGAAGTAAGCGAACTAAGACCCCGGAATCCCTTTCGTGTTAGGTTACTTTAAACCCTGCAAACAATAATAGGAGCCGCGCCCGCGCAGCGCGGCTACGTCGACTACGCCTTATCTACAATCTAGTGGTTAATAAAATTGTTTTAGGTTTTTTCAGAGTCCTTAAATTATCACACTGATCGTATTGAACTGATGGAATTTCACTGTAGCTGCCAACCTATTATTTTTGCTACCCATTTTAATTTTTTAAAACCCTAAATCAGATTAGTTTGTCGGCGCGTTAAATACATACCAATATGTAATAAGGTAAGAAGGTACACTTTTCAACAAGCCTACCACAGATAAACCCACGATGCTTTATGTGGTATGTTTGCGTTTGTGAAATAGTTGTAACAGTGTTTACTGAATAATAAAATACTAAAAAAAAACAAACACTCTCACCTGCTGGAATTTCTAGATTATCTACTTCTAATAACATGTCACTCCTCTTGCCCCAAGTGAAGGCTGCGTTTCTAAACGAAATCAACGCCTCAGCTCTACTAGTTGGCAAACCGAACACTTCATCATCGGAAAACTGATCCACACATTCAGCGCCGTCGGGTTCATCTTTATTGATTATGTAAGTGTTGTTACTTTCAATAAAAGTATCTTGATTTCTTTCTTCTTTGGTGGTTTTCCTTTGATTTTCGTCATCTTTACCTTCATTAATATTATTCGATTCAGGAAGTTCCAAGAAATCTCTAATTCTCTTCGTACTAACCTAGATAACGAAAATATAATCTTTATTTTCTGGTAGTTGGCTAGTTAGAACTTCTGCATCAATTTTACTTAAATGAATATTAATATTAATTTCCTTACCATCGCTTGAATCACCATTAGCACTGTAACTGGCAGTATGAGAAGGGGCACAGTAAGCTGATTAAAAAACGCTAATCCAGCGAATACATTAGTAGCCGTAAACTGACTCTTACTTTCTATAAAATAGTATACGGTAAAAGTGATAACTGTTATCATAATCGACGATATTTGAGTTGTAAAAGCTGAAATTATAATAAATAATATTATAACCCAACATAATTTGAAGGATATCATTGAGTAAGATGACGAAAAATTTTGTCCTTACTTAAGAAACTCCAGTAAACAGAATCTTTATTTAGAAGTTTCAGTTCAAGTTCCCTCAATTGTAAAATTTTCTCATTGAACAAATCCTCCCAAACGTAAAGTTTGATAACATCAATGCCGTGTAATATTTCCGTCATCTTCGATAATCTATGGTCGGTACATTTTGCGATATCCTTTGAATTATCCGATAATTTCTTTCCGATATAAAATTGCAACGGCGTGATTACAAGAACGCTTGCAGCGGTACCTATGATTGCGCTTACACCCAGTTTCGTGTATAATAAGTACAAAATTACGACTACCTGCAACATAAACAAAAATTTGGAAATAATACAGATATAATAAAAGATAATCGACCGCCGTTATCAAAACTACTGTATACCTTTAAAGGTATGGCCCAGATGTAATGACAGATCCAAACACACGACATAATATTATAGGTGTCTTGCGAGACTAGATTCGTGATGAGGCCACTCCTCGTGGAGCTGCTATCCTCGGTGTCGCGCAGCAGGCGGGACTCCTCGTCGTCGTCAGCATCGGTGGATGACCACGGGGCCAGCCTCATGCACTTATCGTACACCATGCTCTGTGAATAAAAAACTGCATAAAATGCAACTATTATATATTACATTGTGAATATTCGAAATATCACAGCAACGACATTGTCATTAACAAAAGCTTAGTTGTCGTAACAAATGAACGAACTTGTAGAGCTGTCTTCAGTCTTGTGCCTTCAACCGTCAATAAATGTGTTGAATTCTGAGATAAGAATGCTTGGCTAATTAGTGCCATCGTAATTATGAGAAGCATTACGTATCCGTTGTTAAAGAATTCTTCAAGAGTCACTTGTTCACCGGAGGATATTTGCTTCGGATCTTCAATGTACTGGATTATTATGGCCAGTCCTAATGGAGGAACTACGCCGATCAAATCACCAAACAATTTTAATATTCCAGCAATATAAAAGTTTGGCCATACTTTACGAATATAACATGACCACAGACTGGGGCTTGCTGCTTTTGTTTTTGAATCCTGAAATATGAAAAAGCAATGTGATGATAAGTTACGTAGTAATCGCACATACAATACGATGTCATCAGTGTAGGCAGTACGTACGTCTAGGTCCTGATATATTTTAACAAATTCCTTATAATATTTAGCCGAACGTTCTTCTTCTGGAAGTTCTCCCAAATAATCTGGTTCCAAAGGTGATTTATATCCTTTTTTCAATAAGGAATTTAGCCAAAAGAACGTGATTTTGGAATAGAAGTGTGTCTCGTTATGTGTGTAACAAATATTTGGGACGCTTGATTTAAGATCGTTTCTGTAACGTTTCGTGACCTGAAATAGAAACACTTCTATGGTATCAAAAATAATAAGAAAGATCTTTTAGTAAAACATCTATCAATTCTTCAAAATTATTTTGAGATACTACATAGAGAATTTCTCCACCAATTTCCAGCTTTCCCTTCTAAGACTATTATCAACTTATGATATAATAACGCTTGAACTAGAAGAAGGCTTTGATAGCTATCACGTAAAATCCCGTTCGTATTGACCGCACGTGCACTCATGGGAAATGCCATCTGAGAGCGGCGCCAGACGCATTGTGAACATCGTCTCCTCCGATGTGCTCCTTGCGCGACGGCTGGCGCCGGCCGGCGGCGGCGGCGGCGGCTACCCGACCTGACTCATACACCACATACCTATGCTGCTATATCAGTACTCTGCTCCCAGTTTTAAGCTCAATAATCTGTCACATAATTTAGTTCTATTAGAGAGAAAGTGGCACCGTGGCACGTAACGGTGCCGCTACTTGAGTATGCGACCACCACGCACATCATTTTGTTACGTACGTATCACTGGCATCAGGCATGCCTGTTACTATTAACTTGCTGTCTATTATTGCAGACACGGCATTTACAAATAGAACAGAAGTTATAATTTATGTCTAATTTAATTTAACTTTGACGATTATTGTCGTCGTCGTATACAATGTATTTGGCTACCGGTTACCGACACTTTAAGGCCATATTATATACTCATAGCTATTGACAAATATACGTTTATCACTAACCCCACACCCCGCGAATGGCAGCCATTTTGATTTTTTAATCGGCTGATCTGGGTATGTTCAATGATTGAACATACCCTAGATCATTGAACTTCAATGAAATGCTTTTATCTTTGAATCTAAAATACCTAGAGACGTGGAAATAATCTTATTGCAAGGGTAAACGCAGAGGCTATTAAATTATTAAATAAATTTTCCTGAAAGTAAGAAAAAAGAGCCTAAAATAATAAAAAATTACGAAATTTTCAAAAAAATACTAATTTTTTACATTTTCTACTCTAGTGCAAAATAAACCCCTGTATGTTGCGTGTGTTTTTTATATTAAATCAGAAGTATTTGAGTTAACCTACAAAATGAAATCAACATATTGACTACAACCTAATTATAGGATTAAAATAAATAGGTACCTAATCTTAAATTCCAACATCCTAGTCACGAGCGAATCATTAGGTAACAGGTCAGTGTAATCATACACTGACCCATCTAATACATATTATGATAATACAGATTTTAGACGAAATTTTATTCATTTAAATTACAATCAGCTTAAAAACATACTCATGCTAACTGGTTTAGCCCCGATGTGCCATGTTATAGACTTAATTTGAATAGTCTGGAGGACATTTACATTTGTATATACATAATATATATATCTTCACATACAGCCAAATAAGTCATAGGTTTATTTGTTAATTCAATATCTATATTTGCATAGAGTGATGGAAGCATTCGAGCGGTAAATTACTTGAGTGATGTTTTCCTGTTTTTTTATAATGAATGATAAATAGTCTGGCACTAGACTGAAATATGATTTTACAGAACTATTTCATATTTCTATCTTCTGAACGGGTGTAGAAAGATCCTTTACAAATGAATTAATTTAAATATTATTAGGCCCGCTCCAAAACGCAAATCGTTGACGTGGATCAAAAGGCTTAAATGGCACTGGGCAGGACATGTCTGTCGCAGGCCGAACGAACTGTGGGCCCGTAAAGCTCAGGATTAGTGCCCTGAAACAGTGACACGGTGTCGCGGCAGACCACGAAGGAGAAGCGGGACGAACTGGATGTCTTCCTTGAGAATTGGAAAGAAGTAGCACAGGAGCGTGACCTTTGGAAGGAGTGGAGGGAGGCCTTTGCCCAGCAGTGGGACAATGTGGGCTAGCTATAATATATAATAGACTACTAAGACACAATAGAAAAAGTCACAGGACTACTCGTTCGTGTACACGGCACGGTAAGGTGTTTTTAATCGGAGACTTGCTGAATCAACTGTAGGATGATTGGCTTAGACGGAAGTGGGACGCTTATCAAGTTATGTGCGCTAAGTCAATAAGTGGAAGCACTAAGAGGATGGATCAGTTTACACAGCTCCTAGAAACAATTATCACTCTAACTAAAATAATGCGTGAGATACGCGCGTGCTCACCACCACGCACTATGTTCTCATAGTACCTTAACACTACCATAGGCCATTGTCTAATCTTTAATATTTGCTGACACCTAAATGGAATGACGTGCCAAGGCATAATGGCAATTGATGCTCTGTGCATAATGGTCACCTCCATTCAATTTCACCGCTTTTGTTTAATGATCCATTATGATCCAAAGGCAATGAGCCTCTTTGGTATTGTGTGAGGTCGGCTTGTAATAGTATGTCTCAACAATCTAGTTTTATTATTAGTTATAGCCGTAAGCACGGAATCGCTGCGCCAGATGCGGACCCCGAAGTGTTTTCGTGCTCTCTAAGCCTGCCTAAGGATGGAAATTGTGGTATAATTTTATTGTAATTAGATACACGACTCCATATGCTGCTCAGTCATCCATGCTCAGATCTGTTCTGCTCTGAAGCCCTTGCTTTGTATAATAGTATCCCTATTTTAGTACATTAGTAATTGGTTGTATCCTTTGAAACTATTAATATTGCAGTTAGTTTAATGGATGAATTACCTCGTCATAAAAGCAAACGCAGTCAACTGCAAATAGCAGTAATGTCATCAGTAATGAAACGCCTTGAACGTATAGTTCTACGTGTGTGGATGTAGCTCCCGCGATGAAGTGTTGGCACAGGATTGTCCCCGCTGAGGTGGCGGCGAGTATCCAGTAAATAGCGAGGTAGAGGATGGGAGCTGCGGAGCGCCGGGTCCACAGGGCCACGTGAAAGGCGGCGGCGGCCAGCCACGACCAGGGGGCCATGAGTGCGGCCACCAGCCGCACCGTATCCGCTGGGCGGAGCATTGCCGCAGCCGCATCGCAGCACCAGGCCACTCCCAGCACGAGGCTTGCTACTCCTCGTAAATTTTGTCCACGCCATCGTTTTGTGTGCCTGCATAGGATTTTGATGTTAAGGATTTTTGCTACTCTCAGTAAAGAGCACAAACAAAGAGATAAATTAAGTAGATACTCTGTGATCATCTTGGAATGGAAGAAATACTTTTTAGGGTTGAACTTGAACTAGTCTCAAGTTTAGCTTATCATGCATCATCAGCTGTCGCGATATCAAACAAAGTTAATCCTAATAGCTATACCTAGGTCACGTACGATTATTTGGTTAACGATTTAATAATATGAGGTTTGTTTTTAATAGCAAAAAACAAAGACGTGAGAATATTAAACATTCAACAGTTGAGTTATATGTATATTATTTTCATTCCTTATTTGTAAAACAAATAAAGCGGCTCACAGCATTCACGATATGATATTTAAGAAATAAATAAGGAATCTATTTTCATTTACATAGATGTTTTCACTTTAACCGTTTCTCATTCCTGATTATCCTGATTTCCTGTCTATAGACGAAGCGATGGATTTGTATTTGATGACTATCAACGAGGATCTTATCAGCATTATTGTTGATGTCTTGTGGTACCTGTAATGTTTGTGTATGGGCGCGCAGCAGCACATGAGCGCGGCACTGATGGAAGCGCAGTAAAGGTTGATGGAGTGCAGCGCAGCTGCGAGAGCGCGCATCTCGCATGCCGCGTCGACGTGCGCGCATACCGCCTCCATCCTCCTTCGATGACAACTATTTCGGTGATATCACGCACTCTCAACTGTCAACTATTGCTTTTACGACAGCTACCATTTGTGTGTAGACGATTCTAATGAAACACAAATATTATATTTAGTGGGTAAGTGGTCCAAACTCTGTATCAAAGTAGATTTTTTTATGGGTTTATCTGATGAGTTTTTACTTTTTAACTACATTTAGTTTTATGAATGTAGCAATATAGGAATTGTAGAAACTGAGCCTTTGCCTAATAACACCATACTTAAAGACTTTTGTGAGTAGGTAGGTATACCTTTATATTATAATATTTAACAGGTATAGCACCCTTTTTACATTAGTAGTACCTGTATCAGTTTAGTAAATAATATTATTTATATTTTATTATATTCACTTACATGTACGAAATTACTTGAACACTAACTAAGGAATAAGATTTTTTCAAGATACGTATGTGCTCGTTTAATCAGCGGCTTATTATATTATAGATGTCATCTATTTATAATACGAGTACCAACTTAGGGGATAATGCTTGAAATATTTTCGTCATAGTTTATTGATAATATTTTGTCAATTTACTAGCAAAAAGTAGTTGTTGGTGCTAACACCGAGTTTCTAAAGTGTCCCATCGCGAACACTGATCAGGGTAACAAAGAGGGGTTTCTGAAAAATGTTTTAAGATAATCTGTCAGATCTAAGTCAGGATATTGTTTTGGTAGGATGATTATTTTGTAAATGTACTACGTCACGAAACGTCATTCCACTTCGGCCGGAATTCACAACAAACAAAACTCACCTCCAAAATAATTTTAATTCCACTACAAAACAATCACTGATCACCATCCGATTGTCACTAGATTGAGAATTTTACGTTCATCCGCTTCCCATTATACTGAAAATTATTGTTGGGTTTATGGCATTATGTGGTTGTTATTATTCGATCAGTTTGTGTGAATTTACATCGCGTTCAGAGAGTGGCACGAGCGCGCGCGTGATAACAGCCGGCTACTACGGTGGCGACTGGCCGCCAGTATCGGCAGTAGCCGGAGCGCCGCATGCCGCTCGCACCGTGCAAGTGTCGCTGGCACTGACTCGAGGCTGCTCGGAGCCGGCAAAGGCCCCCGGCACCGGCACTCGGCGTCCGGCGACCGGCGCTGGAGACTCGCCGGCACTACTATGTACAGCATTGTATGCCACACAGCTGTGATTGACCTGCTACTACAGATGCTCGCTTTTTTATTTCTTTTACTAACTAACAGGTTGTTTTGTGGGGCATATGAAAGTCGCACTTACTTATACGCAAGTTGAGATCATTGCTCTCATGTTATACATAAAAATTATGTGTCTATAAATATAAAATCGAAGTGTGTACAAATGTGAGTTTTGTATATTTCTATCTGTATTTAAATTAATGGAACTGTTAGGTACTCACATATTATAAATTTTGTTGCGCTCTTTGAAACCAGATCATTTAACTACAGAATGCTAAACACACTCCTCTGAAAAACTGTTCCTACAGTCCGAAATGAAAAATTTTCAGCCAGAAAGAGAGAAAAATCTTTTTGCAACATTCACAGTCAGGGGAAGCCCCGGAACTGTTGCCCGGTTGGTTTCACATAAATCTTGTACTATTAGTATTCCCCGCAAACCGATTTCATGAGGTGTGACGTCATCGAGAGGCCATTTTTCAAATACGTTTTTGGTTCAAGTGCGTAGCTAACGCACTCGATACATAATGATGGCTGCTAGCACTCGATATTCAAATGGCAGCGTTTCGCATAAACACGGCGACGCGGTGCGCGCGCGCAGTATTCAGTGGCACACATATGCCGCCTGTTATTCTCCCCACTGACCTTATTCTCATTCCACGGCTTTTCGCTAGCTCTCACGCCATCATAGCCCAGCTTTATCTCCATACCACCATAATAATAAATTGATAAAATAAAAAGTTATTTTGTAAAAAGTATATATTACATGATTAGGTTTATAAAAATATAAAATAAAATATAATAGTCACTTAAAGTAGTACTTAATAAAATATCTACGGTAGGTAGCTAGGTACCAAATCGACTAAAACAATCATTACAGTTCAATTAGGACGTTAAAAAGATGCTCAGAAATTCATATCCCAGCCGGAAGTTTCGTCTGGCGGCATTTTATCCTTGGGGTACTTGTCAAAGTTGACGAGGTCCAGGTCGTTGGCTACAGGTTGTATCAAAGGAGCCTTCAGTCGCCTCTCCAGGAGCCCTTCCCAGTCGAATCCCAGGAACCACCTGCACAGTGGGAGAATTATAACACTAGCGATTAAACGAGGTCATGATTGGAGTTCGTGATCAAAAGACCCATTAAGTTTGATTACAGACCTAACCTAGACTATAACTAGCAGTTTAGCATTCTTCATCTTCAAATACATTAATGTTAAAATGTTTAATATTTTTACAGCGATTTCGAAGGCAGATTTTATCGATAACGTCACAGGTAATGCACGCCATATATCAGCAAGTATGAATTAATCAAATCACAAAAAAAAATTGACTTTAAATTAATAATTAACATTTAGGAACCAAAAAACATGAGAACTCAGACTGAGTCGGATTCTTTGTAGTGTCAATGAGACGTGAAATGAATTTATATAAGTTCGATACATATGCTACAGCTACACAATTTAGCAGTTGATGACGATATTATAAAGATATGTAACCTTGAACGTACTTATGATTTTTGATGTCTGATATTCCGCTTTTGAGGTATCCGAGTCGTTCGGCGGGCACAGGTCGGCACAGTTTGCGAATGAGCATTTGTGCAGATTTGGCGACCCGCGGGTGCCACGCGATGGCGTCGATGCCGCGAAGGATCAGCGTGTATGTCTTCATGTGATCTCCACCGGGTGCGCGGAACGGAGGCTTGCCCACTAGCAGCTCATGGATCAGCACTCCTAATGCCCAACAGTCCACAGCTCGGTCGTGGCCCTGAATCAAGTGCGAAAGTTAATAAAGGGCGCTTAACAACAATGCAAAGGGTAGTTTAAGATATCGACCAACCTTATTGAGGACTATCTCAGGAGCTACGTATTCGGGAGTACCAGCAAATGTCCATGTTTTACTATTTGGTGAAATCCGCTTAGCGAATCCAAAGTCAACCTACGGAAGATATAATCATGTATTCCTTATTGCCAATATTAGGTCAGGTAGGTGGGTATATGTTTAGTTATCAATAAATGTAGGTCGGTACCAATTTAATATATCCTTGTCTGTCGAGCATCAAATTTTCAGGCTTGAGATCCCTATATATAATATCTTTAGAGTGCAGATATTGGAATCCTTCGACGACACACGCCATCATGAAACGAGCAATGTTTTCAGGGAAGTAGCGTTGCTTCTGGAGGATTGTCCAGACATCGCCACCCAGCACCGGCTCCATCAGGAAGTAAATGTATTTATTGTCTTTGAAAGTGCGATATAATCTGTAAAAGTGAAACAATTTCCAGTAAATCATTGATTAGATAATTTCATTTTCGTTTGACGTAAGCAGTTGCTGTGATTAATTGATTTTTAAGTTGAACAAGTGTGTCGTCAGGCCTAACCCAGTTATCTCAAGGTACATTAGATAAGGGTGACAAGTGATATTTGCATTAAATACAGTATATTTTTCTTTCTTGAAAATCTTGAACGGAAATTGGTTAACAGCAGTTTGATTAGATTCTAATGAAACTCGATTCCAGATTTCCTTTTGATATCTTACTAATATCTAAGTAATTAAATTTGGTTCGTAAATTAAGATTTATCCGATTCATTATTTAATTTATCTTCTTGTCTTAATATGTACGTTACGTTATATGTCAGTTGTTCTTAATATTATGTTTATATTATACTCGTAGGTAAATTAGGACGGTCACAGCACTACACATTACCTTGTATATCTTGCCCTATTTCTGTCGCAGTATTTAGAAATGCACCAGATCTTCTAAAACAAACATTTACCTGCAAATAAACGGACTGTTGCACGACATCATGATGTTCTTCTCATTGTACGCATGCTCCTGCTGCTGTTGCTGCACCATGTCGATCTTCTTGAGACACTTGAGAGCGAACGTGAGGTTCTTGTCGGGTAAGTACTGCACCAGCTCGACGCGACCGAATCCTCCCACACCCATTGTTCCCTTAATCTCCAAGTCTTTCAGTTCCACGTATTCGAATTCTGAAAGATTCAATTGAACATCCAGTCATCAATATAAACAGCGATAATTGTCGCGCGCTAAATAAGTAGTTAATATCTAGGTCAATGATAATTTAGGGTTTAATCCGCCTTAAAACGTATATCTGTTTCGAAAATAATCATATTGCAAAATTATTAAAGAATATTCGCAAACATTTAGTTACGAGTAATTCCGGCCAATTTCCTAATTTAATACTTTTGGGTCATTTAATGATGATCCAATAAGTTTTTATCACTTAAATGCTAAACTAATTGTATAGAAAATGTACTTTACGGAAATGCATCTACATCATTATTGGAACTATGTAGGTAACAGAAGGGGATGGGGCCCAGTATTAGGCCTAGTGGTACCTTTTTGTTGACGTTCGTAATGTACACAATTTTAGCATACACAGTTAATTTATATTACTTACCACTTCTAACTTGTGATGTTTTCTTTTGTTGTGATAGTCTCGGCACATCATGAGTAATGTTCCTTAGTAACTCTATATTGCCCAATAATTCCGAGAATGGCCTGTCAAATTAAAAAAAAGAAACATTATAAACCCGGGACTGCCATCAAAACCTATCGAATTAAACGAAATTATGTCTTTCCTAAGCTCTCTTTTCGACACCTATCTATCTATTTGGTATATTCAGTTATTGTATATATAAATATATTGGAGTCGGCTTCCAGTCTAACCGGATGCAGCTGAATACCAGTATTTTACATGGAGCGACTGCCTATGTAACTAATCTGACTTCCACAACTCAGTTAGTACTGGGTAATACGATACCCCTTGATAAGACTGGTTGTTTGACGTTTAGGCCACTAACTACCTGAAACGAGTGTCAAAGATCTAGTAATACAGCCGGGAGTAACGTCTTAAAGTGCTTTCCGAGGCACGGAGGAAACTCGGTATGTAATGGATGGTCACCTATCCACGGACCGACCTAGGCAAACGCGGCTTAACCTAAAGATCGACCCGCGCGGCTGTTATTATTTAGCCACTCGAACCACGTCCACGAATGAATGAATTAATAACAATAACAAGTGATTTATAGATAGTGTTTTCTGATGCATTTACCCCATTTAATCAAATAAAAAATGTAAACATAGTGAGACTAACTTTAGAAATGGTTTTAATTCACGCTTGTTAGCTCAACACGCGGCGTCGACAACGTCACAAATGGAAATATTGCACATTGCAAATTTTTTTCAAGAGATCAAGTACCCTCGTTCCAGCGACAGACACTCGACTCCCGGCGGCTGTGCGGTGACGGTAGCCAGTCTGCGGTCTTCTCGCATCAGCGCCTGTTCACCGAAGAACTGCCCGCGGCCAAGCACCCCAACGCGCTTCTCGTCTCCCTCGCCATCCCGCTTCGACACCACTACTGTACCACCACGAATGATGTAGAATTTGTCACCCCGGTCGCCTTGTCGCACAACCGGCGTACCCGCCGAAAAGAATTCCTGAAATATGTAATCAAGAGTTAACGTTCCTCTTTTCTGATGACATTTTATGTATATTTATTAAGATTATTTCATACCCTCTTGAGGAATTCGGAGATCTTTGTGAGTTCGATAGGATGAATGCCTTCAAGTAAAGGTACTGAAGCAAGGAAACGAATGTTGTCTTCTTGCTCTTGTTGTATACTGCGCACCATAATCTTTTGGAAAACTCGCCGCTCCAACATCCATACTTGTGCTTCCGTTATACCTAATTAAAGAAGAGTACAGTGTAGGCATATTTTGTTTGCTTCAAAAGTTATAATTAAAAAAAAATTGACTTACATCGTATGGAGGCGAAACGTTTGGCTTTGTAAAGAATAGCAAGTTCGCCAAATGCTTCTCCTTGTTCGAAAGTTTTTACAACCTGTCCACCTTTAAGGACTTCAAACTGTCCGTTTGCTGAAACAAAAAGATGGCTGCCACTCTCGCCCTCCCTGATTATGAGGCTGCCTGCTGGGAACTCCTGGCGATTCATCGCTTCGACTACTGCTGCAAGTCGACCATCATCCATTAAGTTCTTTAAGAAGTCATTAGCCATTACCGCCTTTTTTATTTGTTCGGCTGACCTATAAACAGTAAAAATTGGGTTTAAGAAAGGATAAAGTATAAATTAGATATATGGCAGGAAATACCCGTATTGATTCTAATGTTTGATCTAATATTAATTGAAGTTGACTATCTTACGTCTTATCCTTTTCGTATTTCTCATATATCAGATCACTGAGACGCGTGGGGTCTGTGGGCGTGTGAGGGGCAATCACTCCACTCTTGCGGCGCCGCCTCTTCGTCCTCTTCTGCTGCTGCACTAGCTCCGATATAGTCTTACGACCAGCACTGCTCTTCCGGACATCAATATCAGTGTCGGAATCTCTACTAAATCTCGACGGGGTTCTACTCTGTGTGCTGATCTTTTTGTCGTCTCTTAGCGTCACACTATTGGTGGTACTACTATTATTGCTAAGTGCTGTTTTGACAGGCTGGTGTTTGTTACCATTCGGTGGTAATAGGTCAATACCATGGGCGTGAAATGTATCTGTGCCATCGTCAGGTTTTATCTGAAATGAGATAGTGAAATCAAATTAAAACACGACTACAACTATAAGCGAGGAAAAAAATAATGCAACCAAAGTGGAGAGATTTGCAAGACCACTCAGCATTGGGTGGCTAAAGATTGAAAAAGAAGAAGAACTTTACTGTAACGAAGTTTAAAAGAAAGTCAAGTTCTATGGCGAATGTGAATGTTATGTAGGTGCACACCTAGGTTGCATAATTTAATTGTACCCTCTGGCGCACTATAAAATGATGAAACACTATTAGGTATTTGTATTTAATAAGAGTCAAAGTCTGCCTCTTCCCCCTTGGAATTGTATATTTAACTTCCCTATTCGAATCGGATTTCGTTTAAAACTTCAAGCGTTTTAATTTTTTTGCACGGAAACTTGATATTTTTTTCTAAAATAAATGCCAAAATTACTCCTTATAACATCAGCTATGCCCCTATAAGAAAAAAAAAGATAAGCTATCTGTCAGTGAAATTCCCGTCATAGTCGGTCCAGTCGTTTCGAAGATTAGCCGGAACAAACAGACATACAAAATTTAAAAAAAAAATATTTGTTATATAAGGTCTATCTTTTTATACACGAAATATTTTAAGAGTAACTTCTATAAGTCGTAAAGTCGCCATAGCGACGAAAAAAAAATTATCGGAGTATTTTTTTTTTTACGAAATTATTATAATTATAATTTTTTTTTTAACTTTTTTTTAGAGAAACTACAACATATATCTTAAGTTATACATTATGTAGCGGCTACATAATGTATATCATAAGATTCATGTTGTAGCTACGAGTTACATGCTACGCAGTACACGTAAAGTATCATGTAACTTCTATCTTAGAACGTAATGCGTTTTTTTCCTTAGTGTACAGTGAATGTGGTAGCAAGTAACATCCGTCGTAGCACACTATAATCGCAGCACGTAACTCCGATCGTAGCACGTAGCATGTAACATGCGTCGTGTCGTAGCACACAATACTTTAATCGTAGCGCGTAACTACGATCGTAGTACGTAGGGATTGCGCTGTAGCATGTAACGTCGGTCATGTCATAGCACACTAACTTTAATCGCGTAGCATGGGCGTACCCAGGGTGCGGCAAAGTGGGGCACTTGCCCCACCCTACTCTCTGACCCGAAGCTAAGAATTTTTAGGCAAAATTAATATAATGACAAAATTAAATATTCATTTGGGTACTGTATCATTTCACATTAAAATAAACACTTGGTTCCGTCATGTCGTAGTACACTTTTTTTTTCCATTTTGTTGCATTCAATATTATCGGGACTTTACCGATGTAAAGTCTAGATTGAGTATAATTATCTATTCACCTTCAGTAGGTAGGTATATAATTTTACATACGACTTTACACGATTGTGTACTTACGCACAAAGCAATTTGTATTTTTACGATATGTATGATAAATATCTATGGGCCGAAGTTACCTGAAAATAAATATATGTGATGTTATTGTCTGAGAAGGCTTCGGTACAGAGAAAGTTCTCAACTTCCCTTTTTGATAATAACTAAAATATTACATGGTAGAAGGGACAACGACGCACAAACGGTTACCATGTACTCAGTACATTGTTCTGAACCCACCACATAGATTTTGCATTGGTAATTTAAAAAAAACGGCTATTTTCTACAAAAGTGCAATCCAACAAGGTCAAAATTTATGGAATAGCTGTTTTTTTAAGTGGAACACCTTCCACTTATCCCCCTATCTACAGCTGTTATTGGGAAAGCCTTTACCCAGCAGTGGGATACTAATAGCTGAAAATGGTCTAATAATTATGAGTTGTGACTAACTATGTCATTACCTATACCAAAGTCCGTTTCAATCCAACTGCACTTTAATGCCCTCCCCAAAGGTTTCGTTTCTAGACGTACTTAGCTATGCATTGGTAACCATGGGCGTCGCCAGGGGCATTTGCCCCACCCCTCCTAGAGGCTCAGATTTTTTTATTAAGTTTTTACTTTTCCGCCTAATGCCACAGAATTAGTGTGTACGTACGTAATAAATTGTAGCGTACAGTAGAACCACAATCTTACTACTATTATTTTTTAAGGGTAAAAATGAGCCTGTGATTAATGTAACTGCCTCTACAAACTTACACATTTTGCACTCTAGGAAAAAACTTTCATCACAGTGTTTCCTGTTGGATTTTCATGATCTGCATGATCTGCCGCTATAGATAGAGGCTGAAATAAATTAGGAGCCCCTTGCCCTGAGACCATAATAGGCAATTATATCATACATAAGGTTAGGAAAAATGGAGCATGTAGATGATTTGTTCTCAAATTGCATAGGTATCTGTATTAATTCAAGGCATGATGTAAACATTTTCGTGCTCGCTTCGCTTGCTCTAGCGGCGTACTTTCTATTGAATCTTATCTTTGTCTATAAGTAACCCATGTGAAGGGTATGAAGGGTCGAAACAATTCTAACCGGCCCAAGGTAGTTTTAAAATTTTTGAGCTCGCTTCGCTCGCTCTTGCAGACTACTTTCTCTTGGATCTTGGCTTTATCTAAAAATCCACCAAGGAACTCTTGCATGAAGGATCGAAACAATTCTAAACTGTTCAAGGCAGTTTCTAAAAAACAAACTTCTTTTTGAATCTTGACTTGGTATGTATGCCTACCGAGTAACTCCTGTATGTAGGGTCAAAACAATTGTAACCTGTCCTGGGTACGGTGCTAAATTTTTCGAGCTCGCTTCACTCGTTCATAGTTCTTTTATTCTTGAAATTGTCTCCCTATGTCAATTAAGTAACATCTATGTATGTGTGTAATAAAAGATCCAATTTCAAAACAGAAACTTTTCAAATGCCTAAAAATAGAACTAATCTTAATCTTGGTCGTTCAGCTCCTCTATACCGATTTTTGTCTAGCTACAATAAGCTGAGCACGCGTACAAACAACTTGGACATATTTTCGAACAGTCTAAATGAATTCAGAAGATACGTCCTCAGTTCTTGATCGATTTGTTGGTTTATTTCTTTTACAAAATGTTAATTTGTGTATTTGCGTGACTCCATTTAATGTATTTAATATTGTACAATTTAATTTAATTTAATTTTTCAACTCAAATTTTAATCTATCCTATTCTTTAAAAATTGTATTATAAATAATGTAATAATTACGCCCTAATTTATTTGTTATTTTTAAAGTTTTGATTAATAATTGTTATTATATTCCAATTTAAATGCTGTTTTTTTAAATTTTGGAATTATGTATACTGTATACTGATTTTTAATTTAAAAACTACTTTACGTTTTAAATCCAATGTAAACTTTATAATTTTGTTATTTTCATATATTTTCATTTCAATTTTTACTTCTTATTTTATTATACAAGTGCTGTGCACACCTATAAGTGACGAATTCACCGCAAAGCTGTTGAATTAGAAAATATATAATGTAATGATTTAGTGAATAAGTCGTTGGTGTGTCAATAAATAAATAAATAAATAAAAGCTATGAATTTCAAAAAGTCATAGAACAAAAGTTGTTTTAGTTTCATGGTCTGAGACATCACACGAGAGGTCTCGCGTTTATTATGTTAGATACACCATGTATAGTAAGGTATCATATACAATAAGCTATAAAATAAGTACCACCCACCCCAGATTTAATTTTTCAATTACAATAACGAAATCTAAAAATCGATAAAACTTAATCCCTCATTATTTTTCATGATTGCTATCTGCAGTGATTCGTATAACTTATCACATTATTTTATCAAACATTTCGATTGATTTTTAGTTTAAGATGGCATTCAGATAACTAAAAGGTATTTTCAGATTCCCCTTTTAATGATGAAGTCCTTTGTTCTAACCGCTGGTAACGTAGGCCCTGGTACCTAAACTAGGTGAAACTTAACTTCCAGTACTCACGATTTTGTTAAGATTTATTTCAGACAATCAGTGTGACTAATTGTGTATTAGTGTCTACGAGCCAAGCTAAACAAATATTGGTCGAACCAAAGACAGATCTTATTAGCACAACAAAAATATGAAACTTAATAAAGATGGTACTTTTCACACTTTTTTTTTTTCAATAATCTTTGAGCAACTTTATGCAAAAAGTTATTGTTGTTACTAAGGTCCTTCATTGACCGATCCGTGAACTGAAACTAATACATATTTACCGACATATTATGTAGGTCACGTCAGAATGAGAGAAGCATGAGTTAGTAGATTGTATTTCTAGAAACCGTTTGCGGCACGTAAGTGCGTACTAGGTCCTAATAATTGTAGAAATATATTCAAACTTTTAAGCGTCAGACTTGAGGTACCTAGTATTGCTATTGTTTTACTTACATAGATCGTTTCACGCCGTTCATCAGGATTTTCAGCAGGTACAGCGAACTTGTATCTCGCCCGAGAAGCCCATCTGAACGGCGGGCACAGCACCATATTGAAGTAGTTTTTCTTTACAAAGAATTAATTAATTTGCATTATACACAGCACTGCATAACACGAGTAACAAACCACTGAGGAGCGCTCGCGCCGGCTCGACACTGCTTGAACAACGCAACCACAGCCCTTATCGCTATTACCAGATAATCTCACCATTCCGATTGTTTTAATTATTTCACACTAAAGAATCATTACCTACTATGTGTTATCAGAGAACCTTGCAATCTTATCGACTTAATACGATTGTCACCCAATCAGTATTATTCACAAAAGAGCAATTAAATCTGCTATTCAGTAAAAAAAATATTTGGTAATCCAGTAACAGGAATTTATAAAGCAAAATATGCGGAAAATAAAATACAAGATTTTTTATACTATAATTTATTTATAACGTAAATGAGTACACAATGCCAAAGGCTTTAAAATGATTCACTTCATTCAATATTTTTCATTAGAAAAAAAAATATTTACAATTTAAAAGGGAAAATCAGCTTTGCAATCCATTGAAAATTGCCACACAAAAAAGGAAAATTCGTATTGTTAATTTACTTTAGGTATCACAAATCGTATATGAGGGGGCTCGCTGTGCACTTGGCTTGAAAATTCTCTGCTAAATAATATATTGAACTAGTATTCTTTATGTAGATCCGTGCATTAATAAAATGTGCAAAGTAGGTATCTATAAAATGTGCCAAACGGAAGACATTCATTATGTAACATATCTATTGTAGTTTACATTAAACTTCAAAAACATTTTGTCAACATTATACTTACAATGTACAGATACAGGAATTGAGCACGGTATTGTAATAATATTTCAAATACTGGCCGACTGAGACAGTGTGCGCGCGACTCGCGCGGAGACGTGCGTACACGCATGCTGACCCACTATGCAAATGCAACGCATACTGATTGCTTTCACAACAAGCAACTTCACCAAAACGTCATCAACTATATATATCTAAGATGAACAATAGAGTCAATGTTGTCATTACTGTTATGATATTTTCAAGTGGTAATGTGAAACTCAGAACGCAAAATGTTTTCACATTATACTTAGTCATAGTTATTATTTTTTGGAGGTAATCACACAAGGTCACACGCTACAAACTAGACAAGCCTCTAATTAATTTCACAATCAGTATGCGTTACATCACCTATGTACGGGTAAATCGAAACTATTAAAATCATAGACGTGATGCGTGACGACGTCGTGCATTACAATGAGTGGCATGGCACGTCTACGACTTCAATGTTCGACACACGGGAGCAAACATTACCCCGCTAATATCTGAATAGTCTACAACACCAACGGAACAGCTTTGACGAGTGCAATTGACGAACAAGTGATACTTATTAACTCTGGCTACTTTAACAATATGAACCCGAGGGAACAAGTTATACGCATAACATGAGGCGGAGCAGCCGCCGGTAACACTATATATAGTCGACAGCAGCCGAGCGGAGCCGCGCGCCTGCCGTCGGCTGCACGCGCGGGCGGCGGCGCGGGCGGGCCGGCTCTGTGGCGGTAGATGCCTTCAGTGCCGCTAGCGAACATCGCTACTAGCTAACACCTCTACTGATATGATTTATTTATTATGCACAATAATTTAACAATTCTTTTAGATCTAATGAATACAGTATTGAAGCCGTCGATCGCATAATTTGTGCACAGCATAAAACAATAGAGTAGTATGAAACTTTAATTTAACATCTCATAAAAACCGAGAAACAAATCGCGTTACAAAATACATATCCTTAATTTTATGATTATAATATTTTATAATACATTGTTCTTGATGTTATTTTTTTCAATCTTATTGTAGCACACTAACCATTTTGTCAGATATGTAATTTAAATTCTGATTTTTCTCCAAGTAACAACAATTTGGCTTACATTATGTAACTTTATACAAAACTTAGGTATTTTGCTTTTGTGATTTATTACATTATCATTAAAATCATACATAAAAGACTTAAAATAACATAATCAAAAATTATGTATCTTTTAGAATGAAGCAAACAAGACAGGTTTTGGTCTGGAGTTGATTGAATTATACAGTTACGAGTTGACACAAATATAATGTTTGTAATTCATATAATTATTCCAAAACAGGTCCTGTTAACTTATTATAAAAATTAGATGATTAAAAAATACACATTTCACAAATATTTGTGACTTCGATTGATAAAAAATACTAAAACTAAACAATAAAATCAAATAGAATCACATGTACTTTTTTCTGTACTCAGATACAAAATCTTGCATTAATCAGACAATTCCTACAAACCTAAGAATTACTTAAAATAATGCATTCACGCATGAGTATTCAGCAGTAAAGCACAAAATATTGTTCGAAGCTGCAACGAGACTACAATAACGTACGATAAAAGTAAATATAACTTATTATATAAAGCCAGTGGCACTAAAAGGTGAGAGTAATAATCAGTAAAAGGAAAATATGACACGAACCGCTTATTACATATCGTACGGAAAGAACATAGAATACGAATCGAGACAAAGAAACGACAACTAATTCCGTAAATATCACATGAAACCTTTACGAGTAAGCACCTTTACTATTATTTCAATAAAAGATTGTGCGCGAAGACTAGAATTCTGCAAGACAAACAATAATAATGTCATGGAAATGCTACAAACTGAGTTAGTTAATCTAATTCTGGTTTCAAGATGACACAACTGGGTGAGAACATCACCTTAACACCTTTAATTAATTAAAGCTATCATCATCAGACGACACCGAGTCGTGAGGCGTCACCTGCGCCCGCGCGGCGCCACCTCTGCGCGGGACGTGCTGATATGTCGCGAGGGAGCGCGCGGCCGCACAGCGGACGTCTGCACCGGTCCCAACGTATTCGGTACATTATCTCTACTTGCTACGTAAAGGTTTGAAAAATAAACGGACAAAGCTCTAACACGTCGACGTCGACGCAACCTCTCATACAGACACATCTGCAACACAATGTGTACCATATTCCTTAGGAATTTACAACATGAGAAGATTGACGATCAACTATGAATTAATCAATTCAGATCTATATTTTTTGAACTACATTAAGATTAAACTACTCTAGATGGCAAACATGTAGATATGTCCTTAGAAAAAAATTACTTAGGGAGTTATGAAAACTTTTAATAAAAATGAAGTAAAAAATAAGTCTATTGTTTTGTTCTAGTTATCTATCTACACCACGACTTATAGATTTTTGAAGTTTTTCTCAATGAAAGACTATTAAATCTATCGAAAAGAGGTTAATGTCCTGCAACACTCTCCGAATACGTATGAATCGATGGGTTTTTGTGCTTTGGTATAAACGTTGAGCGAATTCATAGATGTTACAATACTTTAAAATCCTAATGCAAATGTTAGATCTAAAATTTACAACTTCTAAAAGGGTTGGACCCGTATGCGTGTTTGTTCTATAAAATGAAAGTCCGTACGCCAGACAAAATATTAAAATAGCACTGTAAAAATAAGACATCGTTAAAAGACAATAGAATTATTGATTAAACATAACTACATACAAGGAGAAAATCTCAATGATATGTAAGAACTCGACGGAGTTCCCTTCTTCCCTTATAGACTACTGCTAAAGCGTTTCGCCTACATTCTGTAAAACATTAGCTTATTTATAAACTAGCAACCGATTATTCGATTTACAACTAACCAGGACTCAAGTAAACACTCCTGGCTCAGAGATTAGAATCCGTACGAGAAGCGAACAGTACGGGAGTACGCGCCAGGATGAGCTCCACTGACGAACGGAACGGGGACTATCGACAAGGTAAGCTTCAAGCGTAAGAAACCGAAACGACACAATATTAGTACTACCGACAAACGACACAGTTATATCAATATTCAAACTCGCATTTAAAGGCCCAGGAGACAGTTAGAAGTGGCCGCGAGTGTGAACACCGTGTAGCTGCGACGTTGGTCACGTTCTCGGGATAGCCTACAACTATGTCACATTAACTGTACGGGTACAAGGTAACTTTAGAAAAAATATAATACGTATGTGTAAAAATAACAACCAAACAAATGGCACCACATTAATATCGCACCAAATAACTTGTTAGTCCAAAATAGTTGTTCTGAAATTTCTATTGTCTCTGTGTAAATGTCTACAAGATAACGGTAGTTACTGTAATTTGATAAATGATAATTTACGTTATTTTTAATCTTTTTTATTCGAAAATACTAATGTAATAATTTATGAATGGAGAATTATCTTTTAAGTTAACGAGTATATTATTTAGAATAAGATCGCTGAATATGTATTTAGGAAACAACATTTTGGAAATTTTGAATAAAAAAAAAAAAATTGCGACCTAATAAAATGTGTTTCCCGTTTAGTATTTACAATTTTTATGATATGCAAGTGCAAAGCTCACTAAATATATCATTATAGTATATATTTGTTCTATTGTCAATGATACAAGTGTAACATCTACACTAGATAGTACGGTACTCTAATCGTAACATGAATTCACTTCTGTGTAATTAGTAAAAATATAGTAACCCTTAGAATATCTAAATAGAACGAAAGCACTCACTTTAGCTGCTCGCACTTGTATAGCATTACGTACACAAATAATTTACATTAAAGTTCAACTTAATAAAGTATTTCTGTTAGAAATTTTAATGACTTTGGTATTTCATAAGTTGTGTATGGCGCGGCTGCGGGCTGCGGGTTGCGGGCTCCGCAGCCGCGCTTCGACGACTCAACGACGCTCGCTCATTACTCATTAGTTACGCTACCCAAGCTTAGATACTTATTCGGTAGTCGGCTAGCGTTTATTATTGATCCTTAAATTTATGAATTACGTTTGTACGTTTACAAAGAGAGTTCATTGTCATGTTTGAGTGAAGGTGGCGAAGGTAATATTCGAGTTTATCGTTTCATGATCCACTGGCTTTAGTATGGCGCGAATCTGTTGTATCCACTTCTGTACACTGCAGTCTGTAAGGTAAATAGTATTAGTGTTAGTATTGCGTTTTAGGGAAGTTATAGCGCTGACAAATGAAATCAAATGTATATTTTACCCCGTATCCCGACACCGGCCCGATACCGTGGCCTAAGTATGGATCTGCGTATTCTCTGCCGTACCTGCAACACGCAACATATTTTCTTGTGCTTTACAATATAATGCTAACTGATTATTATATAGTCCAGTGCAGAGCAGACTACTAGAAGCAATTTGCTATTTCTAGGTATGTGTAACTACGGCCTACAGTTCTACATAAATAATTGCACGATTACATTGTTAATTATTACATAATTACAAAACCACGAAACGAACGTGAAAGAACAGTTTGCTAAATTCATTTCAGTAAATGGTGGATAAGTTTATTTTTAAAATGCGTCATTCCGACATACGTACGAACGTAGGTTCATTTAATCAATTCAATATAGTTCGAAAATATTGATGGTTCTTAATTTTAGTGCCGCTTAAAGGGGGTCGAGTGTTAGTGTCAGATCATATTATAAAGTAGTGTTAGTTAAGTCCTGAAAGCTTTGTAATTACATGAGCGACATCAAAGTGTTGGAGGTGGACGTAGGTACTGACGTGTGCGCGAGCGGCGCCAGCGAGGGCGCGGGCGCGGCGCTGACGGCGGCGGCGGCGGCGCGCGCGGCGGCGCCGTAGTTGGCCGCCGCCGCCGCCGCCGCCGCGTGCTGCGCCGACGTCAGCGGCGACTTCAGCAGGGGCGCTGCCGCTGCTGCCGCTGCGGCTGCCGCCTGCGAACACAACACTCATCAGTACGCTCTGGAACGTTCGCTCGTCCTCACTCCGACGTTCTTATCCGAACAGTGAGCCCACAAAGGCACAATACGAGATGGTCACCTTTTTTCTCCGTCGAAGAATTATGGCGTTCGTGGTCGCTCTCCGGGCATTTGATAGCGTAGATGACCTTACCGTTATCGTACGAGCAGAACCACAGTCGACATAATGGCGTAAATATGATTTCCATGTCACATTGATCTAGATCTGCGTAGCCATAAGTTGAAAGCGAAAACGATGCAGAAAGTAGGTACTACATACAAGAAAAAGATTGTGCACGTCTGTAAATACTATTTATTTACATTAAAATCGATTCACATGCAACTCTGCCGGCACACGTTTCTATGAAGTTTGGTGTTATATCTTCTGCACAAACCATCGATTTCAGTTAT
Source organism: Noctua janthina (assembly GCA_963576755.1). Taxonomy (NCBI): domain Eukaryota; kingdom Metazoa; phylum Arthropoda; class Insecta; order Lepidoptera; family Noctuidae; genus Noctua; species Noctua janthina. The sequence continues at coordinate 8,782,897 of OY755058.1, forward strand.
CGACTTATAGAATGAGATGCAGTCGGTAATGTTAATGTGGACGATGAACATGCATTGAAAGAAACAATTATGACGGAATCGATCCAAACTAAATCAAAACGTCGAAGTTTCTAAATCTAGCTACATATTATTATCGGTGATTGTTAGTGTACTTAATAATTGCATTTACATTTGTGGGCTCAATGTTCTACTCGCAGTATGGTATTAGCATCTGATAGATTCAACGTACAGCCTCAACATATGCCTAAAACTAAATCACCCACCACAATACCAACGAACAAGGATAAACTCAACAGAAAGCAAACCGCGCGGGCCGACCGGCCGCGCGTGTGCCAAGTCCATGTGGTTACCACAAACACAATGTGCACCCTGCATTACGGTGGATTACCAACCAATAGGACCATACGAATATAATAAAGGAGCAAACAAAATCCCAGCACTCACTCCATGATGGATATCGAACTTATACTAGCGTGGTGGAACATGAATCAGGAAGCGATAGAGATACAGATACAGTCGCATATCGAGCGAAACTGAACTCTAAAGGCGTGACGTTTACCTCGGCTGCCGGCTTCGCGGCCTGTAACAACACACGCACTGTCACCAGCTGGGCCCTCAACTCGACTACAGACACGCTGTCAGAGCAGACTAGTCGGTACACTCACTTATTAGGTATTCAAATAATAATTAATTGATAATGGAACTGACATTGGAGCAGGGAGAAAAACGAAATGTTATTTACCTGCAGTCTGTAGTTGGAGTCAGCCGTGGCGGCCGCGGCTAAGAACGGGTCGTAATATACACTGCGAAATAAAATAACATTATACAGAACATTAATAGTATTTTTAACAGCTGGTAATAATATTAAATTAATTTCAAATTATGTTTTTTTTTAATGTAAAGTTGTAATGGAATAAAAATACTTATTAAAAGTGTCTAATCTACTTAGTGCAACGAACAGTACTGTTCATTCAAGTGCCATTAGTGCAGAGATAATATTTTTAAGAAAGAAACTAGACAACTGTCATCTACTAGTAGTTGACTAATCAACACTATATTACAACGTTGGGATAAGCATTAAACATAGTTATCTATAAGCTTAGCGAACAATCCAGTTAGAATTACCGTGACTATTGTTAGTTACACATTTACACTGAATTACGTGAAGTGCTGGTGTAGTTAATAAATAAACAGAAAATAACTCATACCAAAGTTAGGTGAATCGGGGACTGGGGAATGGGATGTCTGGGAACGAGGAGGAGACTTGCGCCCTGTTGTATACACGTTACTGTTAGTATTTCACTTTTTATTGCTCGAATGTTCCTGCTTGAATATATTTTGCTTCGAGTATTAGTATTCTACATAGTTGTGGAAATGGCAGGCAGATGTGTGCTATATGGCTAGATTAAAATGACCTATACAACAAAATCTATCTGCGAAAATTAGAACAACAAAACTGTATCTTTGTACCTCGCTCAAAAGTGGTCCTACGGTGCATATTCTGATGCGAACTGAACTAGTATAAACAAATCGATTTATCAAGTATTGATTGTGACATATTAGCATTATTTCGCAATAGTAAAAACTTCGTGACGTCGTCGTGTCAGTGTCTATCTGTCACTGCATGGTGGCAACAAAGAAAATTAGGTTGTAACCAACGGGAATATATTAGTAAGTGGAGTGACTTTTCCGACGCGGTGACGAAAATAGTTCGTGAGAGTGTCTTGTCTATTAAAAGTTTCTCATCAGGGACCGAAAAGATTACCCGTATAGAGGCTTTAATCGGCTTATTTTTTAGGATTATGTTGAAAACCCTAAGGTAACGGTTAACCCATATTATAGGGTTCTTCAGCGTATAATAACCGGTTCTCACACATAGTTCATTTGTGTACATTAAAAAAATACGCAAGAAAATGACGGAGTTAGCTCGCGCTCGGTGCTTCGTCTCTCTCATTCTGGTTAATCAGCAAAATTTAAATGGTTAACCCGTAGAATGGTTTATCAAATATATGGATTATAACCTAACCAGTTAACCTTTTGACCCGATTAATCAGTCCATGCTTCTCATAATCCAAACTAACTTTCTCATAATTGGACTGCTTATTTTATTCAACCCGAGGTATAATGTAGTTCTGATAGACTCCAGATACAAATAAATAAGCTATGTCCTATGTATTAGAACATGACCAATTTATGGATGTAAATATAACGTGATAAGAACTCCGATCATTTGTCAGACTGATGAACGATGGTCTGATTTGGCCTTGTCCTCATCCTTGTCCAAGCCTTCCAGGTTTGGCGGAATCGATTGAATCGACTCCATTTTATCTGTTCACGATCACGACCACCGTAATGAGCCATGGACGTTTTTGGTAAAGTTTATGAGTTTGATCAAAATATATGTAAATGACGACAATAAATTTACCATAATCACCGAATTTAAGGAAAGTAAAATATTGCTCTGTTTTGCACACTGATATTAATCTAATCATTGTAATCTAATTAATTTTAGCCTTATCATTTTTGTTAAATATGACTGATTTGGCACAATCGGTACTAAAGATGTTTAAATCTGTCGGGTGGGCGACCATTCAAAGTAGGTACTAGTCTCAGGTAGGGACGGGGGGGTAGTGCGGTGCGTGTACTCACGGTGCGTAGGCGTGCATCTGCGAGGCGTAGGCGGCGGCGCGGTTGAGCACGGCGTGCGAGAGCGCGTGCGGCGAGGCGTGCGGCGCGTGCGGCGCGAGCGGCGGCGCGGCGCGCGGCTCGCGGCGGAGCGCTACATGCAACACACGGGAGGGGGGCATGCGTTACCTGCGGCGCTGGGCGGCGCGCGGCGCCAGCACGAGCGGCGGCGCGGGCGCGGCGGCCGGCGCGGCGCCCAGCCACGGCCACGACACGCCCGACACCCGCAGCCCTGCGCACACACCGCGTGAGCTACGCGCACTGGCACGCACACCACCACAGGCGAGCCCACAATACGATACTACACGCTTCCCGCTCGGTACGCTACTCATCATAATGTCGCGATGTGTATGACGATGTCGTTAGGCTCATCTCCCCTGAGTCCGAGCAGGCGCGGCGTCCGAGTGCCAGCGCTGATGAGGCGGGGCTGCAGTCACCGCAGAGGGTGCTAGTACTTATTACATTTTATTCGGCAGATAAGGGCAAGAATCTAAATAACCGAGTAATCCCACCACATTGAGTGAAGGAGGTTCATGCTCGAATGATTGTTATGTAATGTAAACGCGTAAGCTTAATTTAGTTTATCGATTAAATGTCATACCAAAATCGTAATGAAGGTTCTCACCTTCCGGCCACTGGACACACACTGGAACAAAATAGACATAATATTTAAATATATGAACTTCACAAGTGAGATGGAGGATTTTGCTAGATCTAAAACAAAGAACATACCTAGAAGACATTCTCTACTACAAAATTGAAATATGAATATAGTGCATTACGGAAATTGCATTCATTCCAGCAAACGTCAAGGTATGAACATTCATGTGTCTTGTAATAGATGTACAAAACGTGTTAAGTTATCTAGCAAGCTGTCTAATTGACGGTGTCATCCGTTTATTAATACAGTGAGTAAAGATCGTCAGGCAATGCGACGCCGGAGACAGCCTTCTGCAACGTCCGGAACTGTCTGTAACTGCGTGAAGTTCATGTCTGTATGATGCGACTCAAATGTATCGCGTGTGACGAGTGTCGGCGAGACTGTCTCCGGAGCGGACAGTGGACATTCTCTAATAGCATTCACCTAGAGCATTCAGACAACGGACTAGCCACATGTAGGAATAAGTAAGTACATTAACATGGACAACACCGATGTTACAAGTTCAGCTCTCTCACCCAGAGTGGGAACTGATCCATTTCTAGCCAGAATAACTGGATGGATTAAAAAGAGAAAATCCCAAGATGCATTATATTTGTACAGGTGTGATTCAATAAGGTATTCTTATTCATAGTAATGTGTGAATTTAAATACTTCATTTTGAAAGTTTTAATTTATTTCATTGAATGTATTTCATGAACGATCGTCGGGTTACTTACCGTTAGGAACGGTTGGAGGTTTCTTTGTCTGCACTCGCGCTGTCGCATTATTAACCTGATTTGAAGTAAAGTCTATATGAGAATACGTTTGGGTTTATACCAAAAACAAAAACATTGGCTGATTTTAAACAAATTTAAACATCAAAAAAATTAGTTATTTTTAAAACAAGTTTTTATTTCACAAAAAAATATTATAATTGTAAGGATATGGATAGTTTTCAAGAAGCACTTGATTAAATCTTGCAAATCGGATTATTTGTGAGACTCGAACCCACTCCAGCTTCTTTTCAAAAAGAGGAACATAAAAGTAACAGTATTTTATATAAACTTCTAATGTGAAAATCAGCCAATTGGATATCAGATGTCGTACATATAGGAGAAATACAAAAAATATACTAATATGAACTGATAAATATCAAACGAACATTGTTCAATTGTGTAATTAAGCCGCAGACATCTGATATGTGAACATAAAATAAAGGAAACTTGGGATTTACTTTTGAAATTAATAAGGGATATTGAAGAATATTAAAGTGAGCATACTTTTCCACACTTAACCACATTCACTCTCCTCTTAGGCGCAGACTGACTCGTCTACAAGACCACTTTTCAGCGCTTCTATTTAAATTTAAAATGAAAGATAGAATGGAACTAAAATTTGTTTAGCAATCTTACCTCTGCGGCATTGTGACGATACGGTTCGTTCTACATTTCTCTGTGAGACACTCTCTCTTTCGATCGGCATATTAAATGACCGTCTAGAGAGTAAAGGGATAAAATAAATAAGGTTTGTTTGTGGATTAGACGCCGGCATACTTAGTGCTAATATGCGGGACCGCGGCGCGGCACGCTAGCATGACAGTAACTACAGAGCAGACGAGCGCAGGTTGCGGTGGGCGGTGGGCGTAGGAGCGGGATGTTATAAGTTACATAGTGCTACGGATGGTATTTATTGAGTCATGCACACCTCTATCTTTCTGCCCTCAACCACGGTGCCGTGAAGACGCTCTCGTGCTCGCTCCGCATCACCACTATTTGCGAATGTTACAAAACCGAATCCCTGCATGCAAGACAGACAAAACATGCATTAAAAACAGCGTCGCTCAAAAAACAACGTGCAACAAAAATTAACATTTATGCATTGCATATTCTTTTTAAATATTCTAGTGAAATATCGAGAAAATATTATCGAGTCGATTACGTTGATACTTTGAGCGTATTCTAGCTGTATGGGTACACATAAGCGTTTGGATCACAGTAATAAATTAATGTATTGTCGCTCGACCTAGTAGTCTGTACTATTGGTAGGAGAGTTTGTATCACTGTATACAACGAGTCTTAAGGATTGTTCGACACTAATTCATAGACACTACTTACTTTATCAAAATGACAAGTCATTGTGTGAGATGTTAGCTGCGATTTGTTCTATACAGAAACTCACCGATCATGCAGTGGCTAAGATCAACTAATTGGATCTAGAAACACAGGTATACCCAAACGGACTTGATATTCCATTACGGAGCAACCAAAGTACAAAAATCAAACATCGATACAGTACTTATTTTTACATTTAGATGCTATTATTAAGTGAAAATAAACTAACTTTGGAATCATACCAATATTACACCTATATTATTTTACAATATAACATTGTGCATGTACTTTACAGTGCCCAAAACTAACACGGTAAACATAAGCGATACTTAGATTTATTAGATATTGATAAATATACACCTGGTACATCCTAATTAATTACAATAGGTGAATCACACAAATTACTGTCAAAATTGTCGTAAATGGCATTCAGTACGCGTTATACAATTTCGGCCAATATTATTGAATCAATAGATCGTGCTCAGACAAATGAAACTACTTACTTTCAATAAATGGTGATAACCCATAGATACAAAAAGCAGCTAGCACAGCACACAATACAGTGGAAGAGACGAGTTGTGAAAGTGGCAAACAAGTTGCTGATTGTACGAAACGCTTACACTTATAAAAGCAAATGACAGCTCTATTATTACCATTCTGAGTGCAAATACTTAACGTAAACATTAAATCTGGGCAGAGAGAAAGAGAAAGAAAAATAATAATTTACGAAGAGGCGAGGGCCCGTCCGACGCGTTACCGCGGTACCCGACCGGACTGTAACACAACGCACACAGTGCAACAAGCTCTCAGTATGTTGACAGACACAATCGATCGACAGACGAGGAAGACACAAGTGACGCGTACAGCTCGGCTACATTACCGCCATCTCACTCGGGGCATTCATAACCAGTATTACTGCGCATTTATTTACCACTGAATAATGGTATTTTATTATTTGTTATTTTCATACCATATAAAGATTTAATTTTATAAAATAGAATGATAGAACTTTTAGAAATGAATAAGAAGAAATGAGTTTTAAAATGAATCTAGTCTTATCTTACATGATTTTCATTATTCTTTTATTATTTGTATATAATTATATATTTGCAAACACAACAGCAACTGTAAGAACAAATTATGGGTTAGCCAAAACCGGTTAGAATTTCCCCAAGTGAAAACGGAATGTTACCGAAGTGATACGAGAAAGCCAAACTAAGTGATGCACCCTAAAAGTTACTTCTAGGAAAATAACTTACATCATATAGTCATTGCGTTACATTATATAACATTGTGTTTCCAGGGTTCAGCAAAATATACATGCCCAAAACTAATAAAAATTATATTCCCTTGTTAGGAAGCATATGACTGAACGAATTTTTGTATTATTTATTAATAACATAGTGGACAGAAAATAGTAAGTATGCTGTCAATCTAGTAGACTAAATACATCAGAATGACTGATCATCCAAACTACAACATAGATGCATTAACAGGTTTGTACATAGCATATAATCATGTCATAAACATAATAAAGAGATAAGAAAATACAACACTAGAAGGATCGAAGCAGTTTGGACGATTGTAACAACCTCATTAGTGATGAATAATAGAGCTGTCCTGAAAATATGACTTAGGAAATCAGCTGTTATAGTGACGATGCATCATTCTCTAATACTGCATATCCCAATGTGAGGCATTGAAGAAAAAATAACTTGGAGCTATTATTTAAAAGAGTAAAATACTTGTTGACATGAGCGAGCATGGACTACTTGAGGGGCGGTCACCAAACTGACACAAGGAAAGCAGTAAACACGAAAAAGCGTTCAATCCAATCAATTATTATAAAAATATTTCGATAATAACTCTTTAAATTTCATGGGAATTATCATTTACAGTGAGTTGTTTTTTGAGTATAATTGAAATGTAAAATTAATGTTGCTAAATATCAATATATTGCACCAATGACTTACTTCAGGTGCATCATTTTATGACATATTCTTACATTTACACCAACATGGATAGTTGCTAAAATAATACAATAAGTATGTCAATAGTGCAATCAAGTAAATATAGTTCAGATTTGTTCAAAATCAGAATAATAGACATTATTATTCAATGATAATATACAATGCAATTAGAGATACTGCACCAAACATTAAAACCAATATGCTATGAGAAAGAAGTTTGTTTTAAAACACAATTATGATTATTTTAACTAAGCCCATTTGCCTTCAAATTTCTGTTAAGCAAGGAATAATTAATCAAATCGCATGACTTGAAGAGAAGTAAACTTTAGAACATATTATTAGGAAATATTTGTATAAAATCGGTAGTTACTTTGGTTTGGGCAGCGATGACTAATAATTGTTAGTAAGACCTCTTAGCTACTGCACTTCTGCTTGCCGTTATATCGTTCATTACTAGTCATTTATCAATGTTATTTTAGTCCAAATGTGGCAAAGTCTAACAATACAAGTATTACAAGTCAATAGCTATGAAGTGCAAGATTGGTACGTAAATTAAAGGAATAATTTTCGTTTTGTTTTTTTTAAATAATATTCATCAAGCAAAGTTATCTAAAAGAGATACTTGTAAATTTTAACCCTGACTTGCTATAACGAGGTTATTACATGACCAGTTTTGAATTTAAAACAGAAGAGAAAATAATTTCGTCAGGCCTCACCTTGGCAGATGGCGTAGCCTAGCAAGTCGATGAGTAGAGGCACCGCGGGAGCAGTGCGTGAGACTTATAAGTAAATAACAAGAGCAATAATATCTGCTCTGTTAACCTTGACAAACATACTCGACGAGTCTGCCAGTCAAGAGAACCTTACTCTTGCCCTACTACCTTGTTTAGAGTTGAAAACATAATAATGACCTCGTGAGAATGTACTGGCTATTAATTATTCCTTTAAATTACTTAAAGATTTGTAAAGAAACAAAAAGACGCTGTATTTATAATATAATCTGATTTAAAAATAGTATTGATGCGTTATGTTTTTTTCGTCATTAATTTTCGAACAAAATCGTAGGATATCAATTAAGTGTTTTTTGTTTCTAAACATGAAGACATTTTTATAAAGTGGCCACAATGAAATCTGTGTATCAACTGATTTCAATGAGTCACTTGATTTCCAGCGCAATGGCCGAAAACATTGCTTACCTTTGAGCCACGTTCATTGAAGATAATTTCTACATCAAGTATTGTGCCATATTGCTGAAAGGTAAAAGGTTCGAAATTAAATAGCTGGTATATAACACCGACAACTAGTTTGGTTTCGTCATGCTTTGGGGTAAAAAAGTGAATACGTACCCCAAACATATTTCTTAGGTCAGGGTCCCTAAATCTGAAGGGTATATTGGAGACGTGTAGCCGTTTGGGCTGCGACGCTTGTGAGACGGGTACGAGTGTCTTTTCGGGCGTGCCGGCCGCAGCGGCATTGCCGGCGGCCACGGCGGCGCTGACGGCCGCGGCAGCCGCGTGTGCTGCGGCCGCCTGCTGCGCTACCACGGCCGCCGCTTGCTGCGCCACCACCGCCGCCGCCACACTCACTGGTGTGCTCTCTTCATTTGATTCGCCTTCGCTTTGCTGGGGACGGCAAATAATTTGGAATTAGTTGTGTAAGTATTGAGCTTAGGAACCTTTTAGGAGCTCTAGGCTTCGCTTTAGAAGACTTATTACCATGGCCGAGGTATTGAACACGGTGAACTAGAAGAGGCTGTTTATTATTGGAAAGCTTTGGGCTGTTGATGACGAATTATTCGACATTGTCACTGTTGCGGAAAGGTGTCCCTCATTCAATCACAGTCGATCAATACATTGGAACGAATCATAAACAAACACACTGGCAATCAAGACATTTAGCCACGGACGAAATGAGTCTAAATGCCCCAGAGAACGTTCTTTGTGAGCCAAACAAACCACTCTAATCAAGAGTGTAAGCACCTACATTACAAAAAAAAATCTGTAGCAACTATCGCCTACGTTCCAATATTTATATAAAATATTTTTTATAGATAGTTGACGTAGAAACAGTTTGGTAGTAAAAGTATTTACAGACATGGGTCAGTTATCGAAAATCATCTGTCACTCTCCGGCAACATACGAGAGTGCCGCCCCATTTCACACAGCTGAGCAGGACATGAGATATTATGTTTCCCCAACCGAGAAATGGAATACAAGCGCTCATATTTTTGCAAGTTTTCCCTCTATTTAGGAAAGTAAATAGGCCCGGATCTAAGAACATTTCGAAGACGAGTCTTTGTTCTGTGCACGTCAGTGGGAAGGTAGTGCATCTATTAATCATTATTCTTTGCAATCTTGCAAGCTCAGTGTTCGGGCGAGTATACAAAAAGTATTGTTACCGTTATCTATAAATACGAGCACAATGGGAATGAAGCTTGGATGTACTTTGCTCTAGGAACAGAGACTCCTGGGAGTAGTATCCAACAATGCCGTTTTTAAAAGTGGTTGTTTGCATAGTCATCGTTATATTTTGCTGTGTCGATCTATAAAATAAATATTTGAAACTTACTGAGTTGTTGTTTTGATTTTCTATTGAGTTCTGGGTGTGTGTCTGTGGCGGCGGTTGAGGTGAGAAATTAGCTGGCGGTAGCGGCGCAGGCGGTGGCGGCCCTTCGCTCTTGACGAGCGGGGGCTGTGGTGGCGCGGCCGGGCCCGCGGCCTCTGCCTTCACTCCCGCGAGCGCGTCGCCGTTGGCTGCGAACTGCGCAGCGGCTGCCGCAGCCGCCGCCGCCGCAGGGAACGGGGTCGCCATACCCGTCCCCACCATATGCTGAAATAACAAATAAAACAACGCTTTAGCAAATAAGAAGAGAATCAGTCTATAAGCATCCATATATGTGTCAGCAGGACGACATTGATCATCAAAGAATTTAAAGCTATTTATCTCAGGGACGCGGTCTAGGTGGCTTATGTGCTAATTCTGTCGTAATAAATAAATCCGCTTATAGTTGACGTTTCTGGGCTGCGAATCGAAATATTGACGCGAAGAACTCGTGCCAAAACGCGACCAGCCATGCACTAGCTCCTTCAGATACAGTAAAATCACATGATGCTAGGGCCGTAGAGTGTATTAGAACGCAAAGACCAGGTTTACAGACTGTACAGTACATGAAGAAAATCTATTGCTTCAATAAAAAAAAGTAATAAGTATCACACTAATACTAAAACTAAGACATTTTTTTTTCCATTGTGGCCTATTACTGATCTTATATGTATTAAGAGGTTAGTATTTTTTTTTTTAATACGACCTTACTCGTACAACGCAGAGAGTCGGAACACATTTAAATGTTTCGAGCCCTGAACATCACACCTGCCTGTATAACTTGTCAGTTACTAGAGTTAAAACGCCATTGTTACAATAACAATTATAACACACGTTAAAATACATTTAACGAGTGTAACCCTATGTAATGTTTTTAATTATTCAAATTAGTAGGAGTTAAAGTCGAATTTCCAACATGGCTGCGCAGCCTGTTGTTATTTTTAATACACACGCTCTCTCCCTTTAATTTTATTTTACGTCCCAAAAGCCTGTCGGTAACAAAATTAAATTGCGAATGAAATCTAACAGAGAGCACCCTCGGCCAGCGGGTGGTTCGTCGCCGCTGAAAAACGGCGGCCTTGGACATTTAACATAACGGCCCGAGCTTTCATCCCTTGATTAAACATTAATGTATAAATTTCAGTTCTTCGTAGTATAATTACTACGTCTCATCAGTGTCCCTAACCTACGTCATGACTGGCTTATTCTTAGTAGTTTTATATGCTATAACGCTGCAAAGCAATTTTACAGAACGGCATACAGCAAGTACTATCTACGTAGCGCAGCGCCGGATACGAGAAAATTAGGAAGTGGCCATTGGACACAATTGCATAGACTGCCGCCTGACTCCGCGTTCGCTGGATCACAGACCTCGGAGCAAATTATCATATTGAAATGATGTACCTATGTTTTTGCTACGTACGAATAGGACTACATGGCTGTGACTGTGAAATCTCTCACAAATTCGTTCAACACCATAATATTAGACGACGTTCCTTCTCCGCAAGACTTGTATTGAAAGAATGACTACGAAATCTATACGTAGATGTTACTAAGTAAACATGAGTAACGTGCACTTTTTTATATAAAATATATGGTTGCCCGGTAAAAGAAAAGAAAGATAATATCACTGCAAAATATAACAGGTTTTTATTATACCCATTTTGTCAACTCAAGAGACTTACATATCTCTCTTTCTAAGCCGTAACATTATTTAAGTATGAAAACAAATTAAAAGAAGTTAAGTACGTACCTGCAAACTTTCAGTGAGCTTATGTAAAATTGGTGAAGCGCTAAGCCTAACGTAATAGTTATTTATATTTACAGCAGTCAAACAACCATTAACGGGAGAGCGGGATTAAAGGCGGGTAGCGGGCAAATCCCGAGATCGTCCCATAGATTACTATTGTGCCCGGTTTCTGTACAAATAAATACATAATCTTCACGCCTGGGCTTTTAGATAGGTAACGTCGAGGCTTGCTGTGGGAAACATAAATTCGTCGCTGAGCGACGTTGGTTTTCAGCACCAGGGTTTAACTTAATTCGAAATGAGAATTTACTTTTTTACACTTCCAGGTTAAAATACAAAATAATTAAAGTTTTAAATCGCATCGTAAGATTCGAAGTTTCCGAAACGGGAATTGAAACCGAAACAACAGTCGTGGCCTTAAGTAACGCAATGACAAGAATCTTGTTAAAGTTTCATAACACCGCCTCCTGCTTTAAACTTATAAAGTTTCTAATCTGTTTTTGTGCCGGTACCCAAAACTGAATACACTTAATTTTGCTAACTCCACTGTCAAGATTAAGTAAACTAATTAAAGCTCGGTTAGTTGGATTAAAACAATCTTCTGTTATGTACGCAATAGGTAGATACACCTTTAGTAGTTCTACTATCAAGGATTTCTATTTAATAAAGAATCCTTGACAGTTGAACCTCTAAGGTTGAGGGCTAGAGTATGTAGAGGGTAAACTATGAAGTATGAATACTGGCAAATGTACCCAATTGATACGTTCGTCACGCGTAGGCGGATGGGTAGGCCTCCGGCCCTCCGCACACCGGAACCTCATCAATAATGATGCGACACCTCTATGAAGAATTTTCCGGAATGTACATATTATCATAAGTAAATGAAAAAAGTTAGTGTAATGTTCTTCTTATTACTTTTTCTTTCGTGTCTTTTTATGAATATCCAAAAACTCAATTCCGGAAAGTAGGTATTTTTTATTCTACTGAATTATTATTTTTTTTCACGTGAATTCTCAAAGCACACTATTAATTAAGTGATATCGCACAAAGACCGCCTAACAGCTTCTAAATTCAAATCCCTTAACAATACGGTGTAATTCCTCCCTCAAAAATAAATATAACATTCTGTGAATAGCACAATTCTACCATTGTGTTGCCTTTACAACAGACTAGGGGCTCCATTTTTGAATCAGCCGTTATCGTTATTCGTTTCCACCTCAATAAAAAGGTTTTATTTTCAGGTAAACAAGTAGATAATGTAACTTTTGAATTGGCGGAGGCAATTGCCACTTCTTTCTTTTAGACTTCAAAATCTGTAAAGGGCAAACCAAAGAAAATTATAAAAAAAATATTGTTCATGAAATACTTTTAACTAGCCACCCATAGACGTCAAGAGTTTGCTCTTGCTTTGGCAATCTAGCATGGCTGCAGACATATGAGCGCTAGCGGTATACTGCAAGTGCACTTAAACTCCTAAAGTCCTCTTTCATAAAAATTACGAGAAAAATCTAAAATTTGCGAGTGACTTTTATACTATACGTGTGATTTGAAACTCGAGGCCCGTTTCTGTCTGAAAAAGCAACGAGCAATTTCTTTCGATAAAAGATCCGGAGGCTATACCGATAATGTCAATACTGGCAGCCAGGGTGCTGATAATAATAGAAATATTTTTAATAACGACCCTTTGATGACGGTTGTATGACTGCTTCTATCGATTGTTAACCTCTCCACTTGCTCAGTCTACAGAGAATAAGGCTCTTTTCTTTTACCTTCAAAGTAATTCTTGAGATAATAAAAGTTCTTCACAATATCACACGAGACACTAATGGAAAATATTAAATTAATCGCCAATAAACTAACATTTATCGCCAATTAAGTCTCGTTATTATAACCTTATTTACGTTGGGAAAAGTAATAACTTCTGCAATATTTTGGGGAGAAGAAAATAATGATATCCTGCAAAAGTATGACGATTCTTATTAAACTATAGTGCCACAAGCTAACCAGCCAATAAAGTAACATGTGACTGTTGGTTATTTTTAAGACGGTACGAAACAACATGAGGCAATAGTATAGAAAAGAAAGTCATTGTGCCAAGACACTCGAGACGACATACGCAAGACGGAGTGGAGTGTCTCTGCTCTTCTGCGAGAGAACGAAGGGCACTTCGTTTTTGAGTTCTAATTTTCCAACCGCGACACCGCCAGCGACACCGGTCTGAGGCGGACGATGATTTAGTACATGTGTCAAGTTGCCTTAGCACCCTCCAGATCTTGTTGCTATTTATGGTAACACGACGACACAATAGTCGTGACTCATTCCGTAACAGCGAAAGAGGCTACGTATTTATACGACATGTCAGTAATACTCAACTAACTTCATGCATATTCTAGTCACATGGCCCAACGGCTACAACTTTATTTAAATTACAATACGATTTTTATAGCGTTTAGTTTATGTAAGAAGCCGAATGGTAGTCTGAAGAAACTACTGAATAAATGATAATAAAGTAAGTGCTGATTAAGTAATACAAATATTTACTACATCTTTATTATGTGTTGACTTTTAGAGATGAAACAAGATGGATGCTGCTGTACCCCGTGGTGAATACTTGGAACAAGGTTAGAATAAGCAAAGCACTACACATGTGGTAGGCCACCATCCAGTTGTATCCGGCAGTCCTGTAAACAAACTGACTTTTTATAGAGCGCGCCTGCGATTCGTCTCGCGCAACCGCCTAGCTGCTTGGTCTCGTTTGCTTCGGAAACTGTAGAAAATGTTTGTAAACGACTAGGCTCAGTTTATGTTATCGTTACTATATATACTCACTAAATGACTACAGTTCTAATAGTATAGCTAGATTTCTTAAACACAACTATATTTTAAGAACAGGAAGACCATTAAAGTTCATTTAAATTCCGATATCGTGTGGTAGGCGCCAAATGTGAAGAGCATAACAAAGCGTTATTTAACAGTAGTTTCATAACTTCACGGTCACATTACTTGACGTTCATATTTACGAATTTAAGTAAAACATTGACATGAAGTCTAATACTGGTATTCAGCTGCATCCGGTTAGACTGGAAGCCGACCCCAATATAGTTGGGAAAAGGCTAGGCAGATGATGATTGACATGAAGTCTAAAAGCAGTATCTACATTTCTGATCTCGTCGTCGTAAAAGTACAGGGAGGGATTATATTTTTAAGTAGCTACTCAGAACGAATGTATCAATTTTGCAACTCCCACGTGTATAATGGTTCAGATGGGTACTGAAATGATGGAGAAGCAGAAAACACAATGCGCAACCAGCCTCTACGTTATCATAGCGAAATGTGTTATTTGTTACAGTAGTATTCATGCTGTTGTTGTTATTATGATTTAAGGATAAGTAAGAAGAGATAACGAAATACAACAAAAAAAAAAATAATAATAATAAATTGGCTTTTGTGAAGCATGGTTTTAAAAATAAACTTTATGTATTGAAAAATGGATACTTATAATTAAGAAAGAAATACTACATAAAATGAAAGCATATCATTATTTTAGTACATATCTCAGAAAAATGGGTTCCGAATAGGTAAACAGCAATATTTTATTCGAGATGAATGTGCAATGAGATGTCTTGAAATATGTACATATCCAGGATCTTCCTTTTGAATAAATCTGAAATTGAATTCAACCAGTCAAGGCATTCCCTGGTGCATCATGTCGTACTCGTCTGATTGAAAATGTATGGGCATCTAAGGAAACTACTACAGTCGACCAACCATATAAATAGTAATTGTCGTTAAAACTACTTGATAAAAAGCTATCCTTACAACTGTAATGCTCGAATAGGACGAGGCGCGGGCTGATTCACAATTAGGCAATTATACGAGGAGCGATTAAATGTAATTGAACACGACGCAAGTTACGGGCAACGCTCGGAGGGACACTTGTTCAAAACATGCGTCATCTCGAACAATACATCTGGACGCTAATTATGATATCTCTGTTTTATTCTAAAATAGCATTAATTTCTTTTTGCGTCTGTAACTCTGTACACACGACACATGTAGTAAGTGGTGGTAACTGAAACGTGCCAGTCGCTGAAGTTAAACTATTAAGAAAAAGCAGCAAAGAATCTTTGTAAAATAACGGTAATTCGTGCAGTTATTTTTAGAAATCGTTAAATTATTATGATTTACGATACTTTTCTCGTAGGTTCAATGTTTCATTGCTCTTGTTAATGCAGTTTTTAGGTCATAAATAAATGAAATATATTATCCACTATTGAAGTTCTAGTGTTTTGTGTAACACGAATAAATTTTGCGCTGAATTTATTTTGAAAACCAAAAGGATAACGATGCTATGTATTCTTTCTTTTTTCATGCAAATGAAATAATAACGATATTCTTATTCATACCACAACCACAGCCGATTAATTAAATATTATGATACCCAATAAATGAATCATAAAATATGTACTTTGTTCAGTTTTCCCGTTTACAAAAACCTAAAAACGGGAAGTTTTCAATGTAACTGCAACTGTTAGATCTATTTACTTTATTTATGGTCGCTGTTTTATTCTAAACTTTAATCCTATGACACGCACAACAGCTCGACATATTTCTAGATATATTTTCCCGGCTATTTGCTCCGTGAAGAGTTCAAAGAGTTCAATAAACCTCTATATTTAGCAGATGTAAACTGAACAGCATTAGCGCTTTCTACAAACGCGGCGATAACTAACAAGTAATAAAATTATGCGCTGCTTAACAAAGAATTAGAGAAGCGATGCAGCTACAAAAGTTTTGAAGGAAAAAAATACATCAAGCTAAGTGCGACTTTCAGTACCCACTAGATTGATTACCAAACTTTGAATGATGTTTATGTGATGAAAACTGTATATATTCATTTATATGTACCTATATGGCGTCCTGCATGTGTAACATAATATGTGGGAACCAATAAAGCTTAAGATTATAATCAATTGTAGATTAGTTCATTAATGTAACCATACTTTCCTTGTAGCTACAACTGTATTGTTTTTGTTATCATAACAATGAATTTGACCAATTCATTTATCACAAGTTCACATTGTGTTCTTTACTCATTACAGCCATTATTCAGATCAATTATTTTCAGTAATAATGAACCAACATGAGGACAATTCAAATATAATTAGATACTCAGTATAGTTATCGAGGTAATAATTGTTCACAATAGCGTGGATTAATGACAAGCCGCTTCATTGAAGTGTGTGGACTGTGGATGTTGGTGTAACTCCCTGTCCCTCCTCACCCCCCCCTCGTGTTGCTCCCCCCCTCCCCCGTGTGCCACCCGCGGCCCGCCTACTACCCTGACACCCTCACACTGAACAGATGCTGAGTCTGATCTGAGTAAACACAAACACAGACCCCTTTTAAGCCGACGGCACGATAAAACTACACAATGAAAATAATGATATCCCTTGGCGTTTAACTGAAATGTGCTATTACAACGAAAATGTCCATATCATTTTTTGGTCTTTGATAATTTTGTAAGACGAAAGTAAGAAAATACTGTTGAAATACAGTCTAATCGTCTTATCTAATAAAATAGCTAATCTGTAAAACAGCTAGCTACATAATTAAAGTTTACTTTGGATGTTAAATAAAATAATTGAGCTGATGCTGGGACAGCGAGTACTTTAATAACATCATTTACCTTCTCGTCATTTTTCTTCTTCGTCTACTATAATTAATTATTAATTTCGGAATATGTCACACTTATTTAGCCTGCTGTGATGGATTTTTAATACATTCTGGTACGATACCTGAAAGTATTAAAAATTCAGGCATAAAATTGAAAATGTTGCAAAAGATCTTGTAATTTTTTAATGATCACATGATTTTCACGCCATAGGTTGTCGTCATGTGAGTCACCATGAGTAATGAGAGTTCATGGAGTTCAATTCGGAGAACAATTGCTAAGTTGCTAACACTTTGAAGAAACAGAAACGTTTCCATGTTGAGAAATAATTTTCAGTAGCAAGTTTCCAATAATGTCGTAGAACAGGTTTATTAAAATCTTGTTCGGTCTATGAAATAAATTTTTCTTAGGCATGGAAATGAGAATTGATTTAATAGATTCATCAATTTCTTCTTAACCAGTTTTCAATATTCCACAAATAATAATTTTCTTCTAAAGTCTGTGCATGTTTCAATAGACAAAAATTTTGTCTAGCTGTTCAGGAAAAAACTTGGATGATACTTGAAGTTATGAATGAAAAACGAACAGCTATCACATTGTTCATAACGTAGTGTACAGAAGGGTAGTTCTGTTTAATATTTAAAATTTTAAGTGAATGCTCCCAGATTTGCGTCCGGGATTGGCCCTCTCAGGCATGGATAGAGCTTGGGTTTGAGCGGGATTTCTTCTGGTGAATATTATTTTGTATTAATATTCAACAGTTTGCAGCGGCGCTACGTGACCGGGAGAGTATTTACAATGCTTAGCGAAGCGCGCAACCCAGCCTCCACCCGGCCACCCTAATGCCGCTACCTACGCCGACATTATGCATATGAATGATCTTGACGGTCCGCGATAAAGATTAACGTTATTTAAGCACCAAATTATCTATTACACTCATTTGCTAGGCTGGAGATAATGGCACATTCAATTAAAAACGCATGAGCTACGCTGGATCAATATGCAACACCGAATCCTACAAAATGTAAAATGTATGACACGCATTATTCTGTGATTTCCTTGACCTTCTTTTTGCTTGAATATTTTGTCTCTAGTGTGAGGATAAAGGATCTTTACTGAAATGATTCTGTGCTTATATCATCACTCAGTAAATGATTGGAATTGTAAAATGGGAAGAGTACATCTTACGTGCATATATAACTCATAGTTCACCAGAACTATGAGTTATGTCTACTCATGACATAATTTGGCCGAATTTTTGAGAATGAATGAACTACCGATATATACGAATAGTGCACAGCTACAACTAACTACAGATAAGTAGTACAAAATGGCTTGGCATAATGATAATAAATTACCCGCATTTTATTCTACCGATAAAAAACATTAGGTTTCATCATTTGTCATGTTGTAACAATACGCAGATTGTGTCGGGTGAATGCGACCCGAATCCCGACCCCACTTAGAATGCTGTGCGTACATGTATACAAGGCCGATCTGAGGGCGTCACTCGGTAATGTCCTCGCAACAATGGAGATGGGCATTCAGAGCTCACTCGTAAATGGCGGGAATAGCTCTCTTCCGGGCGCTGCAGCGTCGGCAGCCGCTCCGCTCCAAGCCAATATCCGTGTGAACACCGCTCTATTATGTTATTTAATTTACTACACAGAAAAACACCACTACAAGACTTATGTTGAAGAGATAATACAGAAACTCTTAAAGAAAAAATTGAGCGTAAAAATTAAAGCGCATTCTGAGCTAAACGTGCTTAGATTGGAAAATAAGATGTTTTTTTGCTTTGATTTTGAGCTAGTGCTAGTATAAGCATGTTCAACTAGTCAAGCAATAGATTAAACTTGAAAAAAAACTAAACTTCTACAAAATTAATTCTATTCTAATTTAAATGTATCACGAAAACTGAAATACTGACTGTTGTAGAAGAGATATATAAATGCACTGTCAACGTTATCGGTCCCATAAAAATGTTGGATACTATCTCGAGTGGCAATTACTCCGCAATGCTTGCACTATAAACCGCGACCGCTCTCATGTTTTAAGATCTATCTTGAATTTCAGTTTACTCTAGATGTCGCTTAGGTATATTTTGACCTCGATTTTCAAAATGGCGCTCGTTATTTCGGCCTGGATTATTGAGAAGCAAAAAAATTTTCTTCATAAAATCCGTTATTCTATTAAGTAAATTAATTAATTAAAATATAAAACACATGTTTTAGGATTGAGATAGTCTAGCCTGGGAGGGGTAAAATAGAGCATGAAAATTAGTGGGGAAAATCCGAAATCTGCGGCAAAATGCTGGTACTAGGATCATATTCATAACTTTCAGGGCCGCTTTTGATCTACAACACTTTAGTTGGAACTAAAGATGTAATTGTACAGATTGATGAAAGATAACAGTCGAATGATTGAAAGCTACCAGCGCGAAATAAATGTTTGGGTACAGAATGGATGGTTTGGGTTCACCCCTGCTACCGTAGTTTTCGTGTTCGAGAAGCCCGAAGAACGGGGATCATTTGGCTTGGCCCAGTTTGGCTTAGTACCTACCTCTTTCTGAGCCAGAATACATTATTTGGCCAACTGGAAAAGGCATTCTAAAATTACAATTAAAATTATTTTGTGGTTTAAATCGGAAAATATCCGATTCTTTCCACGTCGGTACTAGGTTGTTAATCGACCAGCAATTTGCTAGTTACTTATGATCTTTTTTTTTAATAAAACCTTTTGCGACAATCCTAAAAATGTAAATCATTAGAAACTTCATCGAAATTAAAATACGTATCTAATAAGCACTTTCAAGTAGGTACTACCTAGCTAAACTGGCAAATGAAAACAAATTTTAACCGATGCATATTTCCGCAATATCAAAAAAATTAAAGTTGTTGTAATCGATTTTATGACGGAAGGCAACTGCGCCACAATAGGTACCTCTGTATAAGTATATCATCAATAATTCCCATCTCCAGTCGTCCCCACACGTCGGCCTGCCGCTCAACGAATTACCGGAATCAATAAATATTTGATTACATTTTGAACGGCGTTTTAGGGCGAACAGAATGTGTCAATAAAGAAGATTCCAAATTCACATTATTTACGTTGGGTCTAAAAAATATTTATAAATTCCTCCGGTGAAATTAACGTATCCATGTTCCTTGTAAGCTACAGTTCATTACATTTCTAATCCTTTACGAAGATTGATAGGCAAAGATACTGTTTCTCAATTTTAATACTCAACATCAGTCAATAAACTCGATTTCCTTTTTAGTTAGAGCCTATTACATGACGTGAATAGGCCCCTTTAATTTTGAAATATTATGGATCGTGCACTCTCCCAGACATACTTCTTCCGCTGTGCTTTTGAGTGTGACAGAAATGTGAATTAATAATGTATTGGAAGCCACAGGATGAACATAACAAGCAGTTAGTAAGCAGTGTACGTGCGCCTGTTAGTTATGTATGCAAATCAGGCACGCGTATGGCAACTTCACGCCAATACGAGTTGCTATTCACACGTCATATTATGATATCGTTACTAGGAGATATCTATCGACAAAGATTACCAAGAGTGTCTATTAGAACTTCTTAGCAGGTTACCTACTAGCATCAAACTTTCAATGTATAATTATTCAAATATTGGATTCAGTTATTCATTACCAACCAATAACTGTGCCACTGCACGGCAAAGGCCTCTTCTCATACAGAGAGGGTACGAACATTGATCACCGATGTTGCTCAAGGATTGGGTTGGAGATTTGAAACTTATATTATGTAATTATATTTCGTGAATGAATAACTGAGAAAGAAGAAAATTAAACAATTGTTTAAAAACATTTTAATTAACGTATGTACTAAGTCTTTAGACACCATAATTTCACATAAAACAAACCATAAAAAAGAAATATAACAATGAAAAATCATAAAAAATAATCGGTAATTAAATTAACGTAAACAATTAATTTAATTACCGATTTTATTTTATTATAAAATGTATTTACATTATAAAGTACACCAAGGGTTTTTTTTTATGAAATAACCTACCACTTGGAAGTCCAAAGTCATTATACCGGCTGGTCTACATTACCTATACATATATAAACAACCAGACAGGTTTAGGTTGTCTGCAACATTCCTGATCAGAAAGAGTTCAGCTCCTTGCCTGGCAGAAACAGATAATATGCCAACCACGTATTCCGCTTTATATTTAGATCGATGTAAAGTAATGTACTGCAATACACGCTTGGCTATGAATATTCCTGATCGTGAATCAGACTGAAGAAATTAATGGAATGCTGTCCGTACCAACAGGCACCAAACAATTACCGAAATATAAGAATACTGTTTTACAATTCGATTCGATTTGATACCGATTTGAATGCCGTAAATGCTAGAAATATTTTCCCGGAAATATTAAAAATTGTTGTTTGAATGGAAAATGTAGAACGCCATCGTTGAAGCGTTAAAAAATGATGGTATACTATTACAAAGGAAAAAGAACGTTGACGTTGGTTGCATCACGGGGCGTTCGCTCGGTTCGCCGCGCCAATCTCTTTGAAACTGCACCCGAGGTCTACCCTATTTAACGGACCGCCGATCGCGTTAATTAAGCATTTTCAATTTATATGCTACATTTTATGTACGGCATACACTTACATAATGCGACGAAAATACAGCAATGAAAAACTTTATACGAAAAATCACACGATATGTTAACGTGAACGTTTTCAGGAGGGTTCTTGATGAAAATTGAGTAGGGTAGGCAATGTAGGCACCCTATATTAAGTATATGTGTTTTGGCCGATATTTTGTTTAACATGAAAGTAATATTCTATACGAACCAAGTACAGGAAATATTGTCCTCGTAAATAAAACTACTAATTCCGGATATCATCATCATCATCTGCCTAGCCTTTTCCCAACTATGTTGGGGTCAGCTTCCAGTCTAACCGGATGCAGCTGAATACCAGTATTTTACATGGAGCGACTGCCTATCTGACCAAAAACACATTAAAACCGGACACTACTAATTCCGGATATATTCCGTATCAATATTTTACATTAATTAGACACGATACATAGTTACACGGAGTCATATGCATACATACATACTTATACATAATAACAAGATAGATACTTCTCCTCATGCTATATGTATAACCAAGGAATTTCTCCCGACGCACGCAGGCAAGCAGGCATCTCACGCGAATGGTCACGCCACGCAACATAACATGGAAAGTAGGTATAGATCTTATCAAATAAGGTTGTTGACGATTGACTGTTTGTGCTTATAATAAAACATAGAAATCAGTTCAGGGATTTTCTAATAACGTTGAGTTAATAGTTCACTTAATTACTTAACTTGCTGCTAAAAATAAAAAGCGCTACAGGATAGAATCAAAGAAAATCGGCAGTTTAAAGGCAAAAAAAAACATGATTCTGGCCTATCAGGCCGAGAAAGCAATAAAATTGTAGCTATGGGTATCCCGCGCCTACGCTATCTGTTCCATATTTATAACATTAACTGCTGTGACACTGGAATTCTCGAGTAAACATATTGTCACAGTAGTGTCAAATGATGTAAAGAAATCCCGCCAGTGTGACGGCGCCCGTCTTCGTTCGCTCCGGGCTAGTAATCCTGGCTGACAGGCTATAAGTGGTTCGAGCACCTGGCCCTGAGACACAACGCTATCACTTCACCTACGGGAAATATTGATCTTATTTGAGCTTGATTAACTTTGTCGTTGTCGACGATGCTAATAATACCCAAACTCTGGCACCGGTCCAGGCGAGGTCTTAATGGTACTTCGATACACGATAATTTTCAAAGGTGACACACTATATATTTGATTCGATTTGATTCATTACAGAGATAGATATTGCACTAGTTCAAAGTAGGTATGTACATCCACGCCTTTATGTAAATTAGGGACAGCCCAATTAGCAACGTTAGAATCTGTGCGTATGTTCGGAGGCGCACGCACGCCAAGCTGCCCCATGGGCCTTCTTAACACCCTGTTTCCAAAAACCTGAAGCCACGAGTACGTACAGCTTCGTTTTGCAAGAATTATTATTTAATACTCGCTACTTTTTGACGATTTAAAATACTATAACGAAGCAGAAAATATTCAAATGTATTCCAGAATTATTCGAGGGCACTATTCCAATTTAAACTCCGCATACCGAACGTCAACAAAAATATGCATTCGATGCATATGAACTGCATAAATATAAGTTGGAAACTGAACGCACTACTATTAATGTCTGCTTATAAAACCAGATTTGCAGGTTACGCACAAAAAGATTCGCGATTAGCAGGACAGGTAGTACAATCGATTAAATATTTAAAACTTGTTTGGTAAAGCGGATACTTAAGTTTAATAATGTCTTGATTCTTATACGAAAACGTTTGGTCGTCAACACTTCTTAGGAATACTGAGTACCTTTTGTTTTTACAATCCGCATAATCAACTCAGTTTATGATTCTTCTCATAAAATATGAACAGAAAAACAGACTATTAACTAAACTGCTCTTGTTAAAAATTACGTACCTCTAGCTACATATACGACAACAACGACATAATAAAAATCGTGTGTCGAAACATCAATAGAATAGGTAAATAATGAATAAATGTGTAATATTATGTAATAAATAACATTACGTGTACAGATCAAAGCGTGTCTGGTGTCTCAGAGTCGACTCCTGGCCTATATCAATGTCACTTGGAGATTGAGGCAATTTAATTTATTTATTACATAAGGATTTTGATGAGATTAAACTAACACATGCATGGTTAATACAGGATGAGATGAAAGCGTCGAATGGATAGCGCGAAAGTACGACTAAAATTGTCTCAAACAATTAAGAAATACCAAGTGAAATATTACGGTTTATAATCAGTAGGTATAACGTATTGTATACCGCGAAATATGTAGCGTTTCAAGTGCTTGTGGAAATTCAACCATATACTCGTACGTGAAAAGAGGCTGAAGGAAATCTTTTGTAACGCGCCGCACATATTAACCTTGAATTTTACTTGTTCCCTGAGGTCGTGTTCATTTTCACTTAGCTATTGTTAATGTAATTTTCTTCTTTTGCGCACGGAGATTTCTTTGATAACAATATTATACACGTTAGCAACCAGTATTAAGAAATATCGCAATTTATTAGGTAAGTAACGCTACGTTTTGACATAAATCTAGATGAACACATTTAGGTTTATCTAATAGAAGCGACACATTAATTCGTTCATCTAAAATGCTTTGATCTAGGTACTACTATATAATCATTAAACTGAGAGGACAGATCTAATAATTGCAAGAAAACAAGAAATAAACCACAAAATATACAGAATTCGGGTTACACGTTATTATTGTACCACTAGGTACAATGTATTATTGCGTTCTACGGAATTAAATGTAAATGATATAAAAGAAAATTAACCTCTCGCATAAGAATAAGAAAAGGAAGCTTAAAAGTACTACGACGTTTAAAAATGAGGGTTAGTCGTGCGAGCGAGTGAGTAGGCGTTCCTTGTTTAATATAAATTGAATTGGCAGACATGAAATGAGACCAGCTAACTTACGGTTAGTACATTATAAACTAGTAATTATTCAGACATGTTAAATGTGAATGCATCCACATGCGTAAGTAGTGCTAAATAATAAACGGTAAATACCAGCAGGGTAGGTGTTCCTGTATCGATGACATTGCCGTTACTCACCTGAAATAAACAAAACTCACTAAGTGACTTCTAACTTTGATTAGGTGATGTATTTATGAGGTTAAAAAATGTCGTTCACGTGACATTGTGATAAAGTAACCGATGGATGGAAAGAATCGATCACACGATTCTATTTATTTTGTATATCATAAGTTCTTCAAATAGTTTAATCTTATCAGAGAGCTGACAATAGTGTGTGATCTCAAATTAAACAAGGTAAGCATCGCCATCGGCTGGATGTTACGTTACATTTAAATCTATTTCGAAATAACTAGGAGGTTATTAGAGCGATTGTGTTAAGTTATGCATAATGTTTTCGCAACCCCAATAAAGTTGTTTATATGTATAGGTACCTACCTAGGTAGTTGTCAAGTTGTGTAAGTGATTAATGGTTAGTGAGTAACCCTGGCCGGAGGTGTACGGCTGATAGCGGTTTGACTTGCCAAACTTTAATATTGACCACTTGGTAGGACTAGACATAATTTATGTATCAACGTAGGTTTGGGATGCCCCACAGGATAAAACTTAGAACTGAAATAGGTCGTTAACTTGTCTTCCTTCATCACTTTGTCATTATGTAGTTGGTACCCCTAGATTAGTACAGCATTATATTGTTGGTGTTGTCACGTGTTAAGATTATTGCCATCAGAAGCACTACGGCTAGGCAAACAACGAAAGATGCTGGAATACGATCCTCAACTAACTAAATATAAAAGTTATAGACTTTTGCTACATTTTCCCGTTACGGGAATAGAAACATATGCTGAACCGTAAACGCGAAACTTCAGTATACCGGGAAGCTCAACTGTGAGAACTTTAGGAGTATACATATGTATAGGACCTTCATAATAACGTCAAAGTAAATCAAAAATACAAAAGCCAGCTAAGTGCAAGTCCATCGTTCTTACCCATTTGTTCTGCGCTATTTATGTAACAAACGTAAAAACAAAGTTCTAAAATCTTTCTTTTTATTGAAAGAAAACAACACTAAAACATATTGGAATAAGTAGACGGTAGATTAAAGTCTAAAATTATTTCAGAGAAAATCGCTTGTGACAGGCAAACAATGAAGTGATTCCCTATGAGTTCTTTTTACTTATTTTGGAACGGAACAAGGCAAAAAAAAATGAAGCCGCAGATGTTTGTACGGCAACCACGAATAAGTAGGTAACTGATTTACCGATATCTAAAAGAATTAACATACAATTTCTCTTACTCATTGGCCGAGCATTTTTTTTAATAGGATTGAATAAAGGAATTGTTTTTAAACGACATTTTGAGTTAAGAGCTAACGTAAGTGATGCACTTTCGACGTCAGGTATTGCATTGCGTTATCGAGTCGAGTCTGATGGTCGAGTCGAGGGGCATCGCGACGCCGCCGCCGCCCGCGGACCGAGCAACGTTGGCACGGTCCCAAATATTTTTCATGCGCCTCACTCTACACCGGGATAAGTTGCCCTATTCACCTGAATCGGAATACGAATACATTTAAATCAAAGAATAATTTATTTATAAATATATCGCCGATACCGTTGCTCAATCGGTACAACGAACGCGCATCGATCCTTTTAGAATCTGTTTCTGTTTTTCGAAGATGGCATGTTTGACCCTCTGATATCGGACTATCCTCGTAATTACATTTTCCTCGAACATTAGCTTAGAGATCAATAACAGAATAAATAAAGAATTACTGGTGAGCTGATAAAGAAAATCGTATTCATCATAATTTGTTAGTATTATTTATTTTCCTTATCTTCGAGGACGAGGACATTAGTAAATCTAACAACATTAAGTTACGCGGAGCTTCGAACTATGTACATTCATCATTAATGAAGTGGTGGTTAACTAGGGCTAATTGATAACACGTAACATGTACTTATAAATCATCCCGAGTATATGGATTAATGTGTATACTCGTACATCTGTTTAGCAGTGAGCGCGTCACGTCTGGCGGCCCTCCACTACACGTTTGCAAACAATATTGCACAAATCGTGCCAGGTCCATTTACTCCATATTTTTCATACATTACGATGTAAACTCATTCTGTGAGAGAGTTTATACCTAAAATGTAAAACAGAAAATGTTTATTTTTACTTCGTTTGTTTACAGCTTCGCTTATATTTCAGAAGATATTCAAGCATCAAAACCGTCTGATGAAAGTACACCAGATTTGTAAAACTGTATACATTTTTGGAACAGCAAACGCATTATTTCGGAGTGGATAAACATGTTAGATAGGTACGTTTAGTTCATCATAACTAAGAGTTGTAACTCTCAACTGATCACAACTTGTGACTTGTGGTAAGACACACAAGACACACAAAGATGTTTTTCAGTTGCTCAGTCTTAAATAATACCCAAACCTAGAGAAGTGTTTACACTTCAGTGACAAACTCGCTTCACCACTGTGGTGACTGCATTGTAATACTTCTTCGATTCCATTCTTCGTTTCCTGTCTTTTTTACCAGCGAATTGTTCCAAAAAGACCTTTTCGTCAGATTACAGTGCGAGTTCGACACAGTGTAGTTTTGAATTCCTGTACTAAGTTTTCGAATATCCTGCCTCTTGTTTCGCGTTTATTTATTATTCAACGCGGTTAATATTACAAACGAATAGCCATGGCATGGGTAGGTAGCGCTCCTGAGTGGGCGTTCCCAGTGTGTGGATGTATGATGGATTGTTATAATTTTTTTACGATGTTAAATTTTAATTCATAATCTTACTGAAAACAGTAATTTCGTCAGGAAAGTAACTATGTATTTGCGGCTTCTATGGCAGATCCACTATGCTAATAGACATTGTAAATTATAATCAACAACAATTAAACAGATTAACATAGGTACTTAGTAACGGCTCATTGACAACAGCAGGGATAGACCAATTAAGTGTGAATAAGACGTTAAAATATAAAAACAGTAAATGAGTAAGTACTTTTTTATGGACAATTAATCGTTTAATTTCTTTGTTGTTAATTCCTTAATAAATTGCAGCTATAAAACCTTCTGTGAAAGACGCGGTGCTTGATAGATTTTATTAATTAACTTAAAACAATGAAAGTGTTTTATTTTAATATCAGATTAAATTATTGTAGGTTCTTTAAAGAATGGAACCATTATGATATCTTGAATATTAATTATTTTAGGTCATATATTTGTTTCCAGTTTCAGACTGTCGTCGAAGTCACAATAATTATAATATCGAGACAATAAAAGATTGAAAAATGTATAAAAAGTGAAAGTGTTCCGTCTTGTTGTAGACAGAAACAAACGTGTCTCTAAGTGTACAATTAACGATGACCGTGTGTGTAAATAATGTCGAGCCGCTTTCCATTAGACGGTCTATTACACGCACGTCGACAGTGCATCGCTTCGATTGAACGGCCAGCACTGGCGGCCATGATTATAAACGGAATCATACTTAATCTGCTACTTGCAACTATTTACTACATTAATACCAGTTTGCCTTCAACAGCAGACGCATACCACAGACTGCAACTAACCAAATTATTGTTTAGATACCACTAGAACCATAAACCCGTCGCTTATTGATTTACTCTATGAGATAAAGTGCTGATTAAGCGATGCCATTTAGAGAGAGAACATTTAGTCGATGCTGGAAACTTCCAATACCTATTAGCAATAATATCAATAATAAGAAGACGCTAACAGCACAAACAACGCCGATAATAAAGTTATTTCAAGGACTTTCACCCTTTGGGCTGATTATTTATTATATTGTGTCGTGTCAAAGGCAAACAAGTTAATAACATTAGTTCTCGTAGAGACAATGATAAAGGACAATAAATCGTCTCGTGAGCGGTCAACTGTTCTTGTGGAAACAAGGCGAATAAAAAGTTGTTTCGATGATTCAACATGGTACGAAGTTACTCGAGTAAATATGGGTGTATCAAGACTATCAAGGTCCCGTGAGTGCGGAAACATTGGTAACGCTTCCTTTCACCCGTGCAGTTGGGACGCGGGCCTAGCGGCTGCACGTGCGCCGTGCACTCAAAGCTCGCTGACTCGCTATGCAACCAAGTAAACACTATGAACTGGTAGCCCAGGCGTATTGCCATGTACGCACTCAAGCCGCACCTCGACACGCTTAATTAACCACACTGAATTCAATCTTATAATGCTGTCATCAGTCTTTGTCTCGTGATTGGATACCGATCTATTTTGGTGCTGAAGGCAAAGAATTTATCTAGTACAACGCCAAATTCACATGAGACAATATCCCGGTTGTTTATTATAGAAAAGGTAGGTAGGTAATAAATGTAACAAGGTACACGAAAAAAGGAAATAACATTTTTAAGATTTTATTATGAGGAAAATCTGTTAGATTGTCGTCTATTTCTGATATACTTGACTTCAGAGGAGCGGTAAGGGGCCAACAATACGGCAAGCCTATTAGGCAAGTAGACTGTTCAAAAACCCTAACATCATGAAGAGTACTAGGTTACAAGGGGAAGCCAAGCTTGTAGGCTCGCATAGAAGTACCGCTACTGGTATGCACCTCTACATGTTTTGGCCTAGCCGGTACTTTACTCTGTCTAGCTAACGATTACATTGGGAATGCATATTTACATTAAAATGAAATGTCATTAAAACGTTACGCTTGTTATCAGCTCCCAGATAAGTGTTTGACCCCATTATCTGAGAATAAACACGCAACGACTTCCAATCAGTGACCGAAGCCGAAGATTCTAGCAGGAAGAACTAAACAACTTCTTCTTATTATTATATTTTGTACTGTCATTAGGTACGTTTCTAACCTAAGATCATTATTTTAGGCAGTATCCGATTTTACTTTAGTCTACTAGGGACTTGAGAAGTATTTAATTAAAAATTGATTAGCAGACGTAAAATAAGAACAGACAGTGTACCTAGAACTGAACACCTGAGAAAATCTCTGAGGATTATGTTGTGAGCAGAACAAAGCTGCGCTGTATACAGCTTAACAGTGTGGATTAATATTTAATACGATCTGCCTGCCTACCAGGTAAATACAATGCTCACGATTTAACGTCATTACCTATTATATAACATAACGCGAACAGTCCCTGATCTAAAGCCATCAGCTGCCTAGCCTTCGTCATCTAAACGCGATGCTCCCAATAACATGGAAAAGAGATCACAGTTGAAAACGGGTTGATAAAATCTGTATCGAGATGAGCATATGGAAGATTTTCATGCGACTAACAATACGAAAACTGGGTTCAGTAAAAATAAACACTAATATATTGTGCTCTGTACTTAAACAGTCAGCCAAACACTCAAATCATCATTTCAAAATGATGCGCACTATTATATATTAAACCTGTAATAAAAATAGCAGCACATCAAATATTTTCGGTACTTATGTGTATCTATTCTAAATTGACACTGGGAGCTGTAAATCATGTGTAATAGCACTCAAGTCGTAGACGGTCGTCTGATACGACGATATTTAAACTAGATATCTGAGCTGTTGGACCATGGCCAATGTATCCAAAAAGAATTTTGACAATAATTTTAAGATATGTTGATACTAACCTATAAAGTAGAATCATCACATCAAGTTCGGGTGCTAAAAGTAGTAATAAAAGAATTGATGTCGCCTCTTAGTTAGTTCTACAGAAATAGTCGGGAGAAAACCGCAACACGCGCTCAGTGACAAAGTGAGGAGTAGAACAAGCGGTTAACGAACCACAAAAAAACATTACACCGACCATACCACAGAAATGTTTTAAAAGATTGTTCAAACACGACGTTCGTGTAATAACACCGTATAAACTACACAAGTTTCCGTTAACTCCTCCTTACTGATATTAAATTCTTTCTCATAAAATTCTTCACTTTATTCGTTTATTCTGCTAACTACACAATCATTGACTCCAAGTTCAAAGAAACATAATGATTTTGTTTAACTAAAACAAGTGTTATGGGTGAGAATTTTTGAAATATTGATGCTCATTTCGAAATGGATTTGGAATTCAGGCCGTCTATATAAATGCTTAAGTGAGCACTAAATCCGGTCACCTATTGTTATAAATAAGAAAAATATCACACCATCATGATATAGCGGGGTCTAAAAATATCAAATGACAGTTGTGGCATTTTTAGCTATCTAGAAACAGCTTAGTAATCGTTTAGATCCAAGTAGTTAAATACTTCTGCCGATTTGAACTATTCTTTGTGAGAATTACTGTTCTAAAGCTCTTTATTACAGCATCTATCGATATTTTCCAAACAATGATCAATTTAGAAGAAACTATAATAATAATATAGACATAACTACAACATTCAATATTATTGAATGTTGTAGTTATGTCGGCCTGTTGATTAGCGAGCGTCAACGAGCGGTCGTAGACAAATGAACGCCCGCTGGAGACGGCTGCCATCAAAACTACAAAGAAAGTAGGTGGCCTGGCATTTTGCTTGGCGACGAAACACATAGCTGATATGTATTTACGACAAATATTTACATTCAACTATATAACATCTAACAGAAGCATACTCTTCACAACATGAACCGTTTACAAAATCTAAGAATACATAAAAAAGAAATTCCTGAAAGTTTTGTTTTTCCAGAAGGTGTGTGTGTGAACTGTTCAATCAGTTTCGGATCTTAACCGAAAAATACATTTAATATTTTAATTTTATTTATTAAAATCGATTTGTTTCATTTTAACAGATAGATGTATTCCATGCCTTGTGTTTATACATAGAAAACGCAGCTTTATTTTATTCGATTTTGGACACTTAAAATTTGAACTTCTCGTAGGACGACTGGTTATAATGGCATGATAAAATAGTAAAGCAAGTACATCTCTTAAATAGTTCAGTTAATCGAGAGGCCTTTGCGATAATGCTCCTATTAAAATAACAGTTTCAAAACCAAAACTATTTGAGGGTAACCGATTATAACGAAACGACCGACTAATTACGTGTTATTAAGTCGGACATCCATGAAATAAGAAAAAATAAGTTAGAAGTCAATTATTTATAGATCTAGTAGTGAGTTAAACGTTATAAAAATAAATGTCTCACGTGAAGGGTGACGCAGTTTTATTTTCATGTCCTCAAATCAAACCATACCAATACAAAAAAAAAGAAGGCCTTGATCAATGAGGCCTTGATTATTACTTTATTCCTAAACTTCTTATTCTCTCTGAAAATAACTGCCAAATACCATATTCTCGGAGATGAAAGGCATGAAGGCATCGTCATTGAAACTGAGCATCTGGTAGTGAAATTCATCCCATTATAAAGTGAGTGATTACACATAGACGCAGGTGCCCTGCTTTTTCAGCGAGCGGTATTACCGTAAATAAATCCAGTCGGCATTCGTAATATACAGGGTAAGTTTTTGAGATAGCTGTACAGCGAAAACCAAAGTCATGAGAAAGGTTTTCAGAACTCGAGTTCACGTCTCTTTTAAGAAATATTTGTGTTCGTAGTTTTGGGTTCAAGATTTATCACAAAAGCTCATTCTGTAAAGTCAAATACTGAGTGCACGCCTTGAGCAAGAAAGAAACACAAGGGAAATGATACCGCAGCTTTTGATTTTAATGCGCAATTTAAATTCGTTTTCAGTTTGCTGCTGAAGGGCATCAAAATAGATTCCATTATACGTAAATATGGTTCCGTTGTGGCTTGTTTAAATAGTTATATTGATCCTGTTACACAATTTGCCCCTAGGGATAGCAGAAATACAACATTGTTTTTGCTCATAAACATCAGTTTCGAGGATCGCTTTGAGGCTTCTGATTACAATAGCCAAAGGCCCCTGAAGTTTGATCCCTTAGTGGCGATATTGAACGACACTTGCTAAAGCACAATCAGACGCATTTTTTTTTATTTTATTTTATTTGGTTGTAACCAAATATTGCATATCATTGAAAAACGCGTCTAAAAAAATCACATGGCCAAATTGAAAAATTCTCCCAATTTTCTGGAATATGCTCGTATATCACATAAATTCCATTCGAATATCGTAATTTAATATTATTTCGGTTTCGTTGAAAGGGTATTAGGGTGCTCTGAACACAATAAAATGCGTGTAAGTGAAACGGATACAATACAATCAATTTACCGAAATTACATCGAGACAAGACATACGAAGTAATTGAAACAAATACCGACACAAACCTTCCGCTTTTTCGTACGTTTCGGAGAATTTATGAATTTAATTAATTAATTCATTCGGAATGTAAGATAAACTATAACATTTAAGTGCCTCTTTAGCAAATATTATGATTATTAATCACACATTATTAGACGAGTTTACATATCTTCGAACTAGGTTTGCACAGGCACGATGTGTATGATATATTTATTTCTAAAAATAAATAAACGTAAGCTCCTAAATGTATGTTTGCAAGATATTGATCCCTTCGTATGTGTCATTGTCTCGCTCGGCAGTGAGCTTGTGTTTTGGAGCAATATTGTTCCCAAACTGTCACAGGAGCCAAAGAACCCGCGGATCACTAACGTAACCATTCAGGTATCTGTGGTATTTTGAAATTAGCCAAACTGGCAAGGGTTACAAAATTTCTGCTAATGTTTATATTATGAGAATAATGTATTTGCTCGGCAAACATCAGCGAGGGTGAATGTAAAAGAAAGCTTCGGCCAACAAACAAAATGACGGATCTCTTATGGCTCAATGCTAACAGAAGAGAGCGTTTACCCGTATAGGTAATAGGTACCTAATTTATGTCTGAAGAAAAGTTTTTAATATCCCAGATAGCTAGATATTTCAGTACCGAGTTACTGGTAGTTTCAAAGCCTTCATGGCTTACTAAAATATCGATGATCAATACTCAGTAACAATATTTTGTGTTAAGTGCCGGACGGTGCCTGCCAGCTTTCAGCTTGCTCGCAATTTCTGTTGCAATCAGGGTCTACCACAAAATCTCCGGCCCATAAATCTAACAGCGCCTATGAGCAGGTCATTAAAAGCAAACATTGTTTTAGTATTTACACGACTTCGGAAAGTTGTACGACGGGTTTATTTAAACACACCGACCAATGCTTGAACAATTTACGAATTCAATAATACGTAATGCGCTCATTTCATATGTACCGTGTTATGTACAGACAGAGAGAAAACTCGTACACATTTTCTTGACGCGTAAAGATTTAAATAGCAGAAACCAAGCCGTCATCCGAGGCTAGATGTGGGACGGAAACCTATTTGCCATATCGTGGCGAACTAAGTGCTATTCTCACGGTAGGGGAGAAAATGTTAGTTCCGTTCACTTTAACTTCTAAATGAAAATGTGTAGAATAAATGATAAGTTTAATAATAATTATTTGCGTACGTTGCATATTTATTACTTAAGTTGTCATTGGTCATTACTTTCTTTCTTTTTCCAACATCATATCAATCAATACTGTATCTTTCTGTTATGGAAACCTATGGAGCCTGTATACCTAAATCAATAATTTCTAAGATTGTGTTGTACCGTACTAATAAAAACCGCGCTTGGCAACATTTCCACATTCATTACCTAATGAATGATACAATAAGTAATTGAAAAGTTTATCTCCAAAAGGGCTAGATAAGTAAATTTCCGTCATCTCGGTGGAGTTCCAAACGAGCGAAATAAGTAAGTCATTAGCAGATCCAACAAGGGCGACTCTGGCCGACTGTGTTTCGAACATTTAAATTAATTTGTAACTTTCTGGGATTTTGAACACCAACAGATCTGCCATTAGAACTGGCTGCCCGGTAACGAAATTAGTAAAACCTAAAAGTATTTTTTATTGTTATATTCTGAACATTTCTAAAAGGAACTGCTAATGTTTCGTTTGTAGTGAAGCTGTCATCTTCTTATTTTCAGTTCGGGTAGTGTAAATTCGTAGTAAATCAATATGAGCAGGGTATTAAACTGTTTAGTCTCAGTCTTATTCTCACGGTTACCTGCCGCCATAGTTTTAACGAGCAGGTAATCAAATAATACTTCAGGTAGGTGAGCAACATCTCACACACTAGTAATACAGATTATTCTGTGTTATTTACCGATACATAAAAAATAGCATGGTGTTTATAAATGGCGTTGCTGTAGCTTTCTTGTGTTGCTTGTGTATTTAGCACAATATGCTTCTGGACGGTTTTTATCAACGTTGAAATGTTTTCATAAGATTATTGTTTTGGGGGGGGTTGTCCTCCCTACTTTATTCATCCAATAGTTAAATACGGTTCAAAATAATAATAATGAGCCAGTATAAAAGAGGCCAGCTGCGATTTGGAACGAGGTTTTGCTTGCTGCTACCTGCGTGTTCGATGTTTCAATGTTTACTGGCAGGTAGTCGACCCAAAGTCGTGAAGTTAATACATCCATGAACAGAGAGATGTGAACAAAAGGCCGGTATGCGAATAATTTGTCCTTATTACCATCACTGGTGGAGTTTCGCGTTCACCTTGAGGCATGAACGGGTTCCTGTAATCTCCCCTTCCGTCGCTGGCAATGGCGGCTCGCTCCAAATATTCAAAAGGAGGGGGAGCAAGATGATGGTTTTTTATTAAATTTCAATTTTTTAAACGTCTGACTTTGTACATCAAGCAATACCGCCAGTCTTCTGTTAGAAGTATTGTTAAATACAAAACACAATGTCAGAAATAAAATTGAGGTTTTACAGATGCTGGGGGACATTGGACAGTTTTTTAACAACCCACAAACAAAATGCTTATTGCGTACCTATCTCGTGTTTGTTTAATTAACACATGGGTAATTGGGTCGCACGTATGGTTAAATCCTCGTAATCATTTCTTTCGCGCTTAGGTCTTGTTTTAGCGTTGCCTAGGAATACCTTAACAGTGTTTGGGTTTTTATATCACAGTTACGTTAATGTTTGGATATTCTGAGCAAATATTTTCGTATTTATGAAAAACGATACTAACCTGGCTGACGACTTCAAAAACATCTATAAAGTGGGTTAGGATTATTAATAAAATTTGTTTCACAACAGTCAATTCGGTGGCGCCGAGTCGTCAAGAGCAGCGATCCAAACATAGACGTAGGTACAATGTATTTTATCTATTTACATAATACCCCTTTATTCATTTTTAGAATCTTAGATTGTTTACTAGAAAAGAGTTGTAGAATATCTAGTTCGGTCTTAATTCAAGGCAGACAGATATAATAATATACGTTATTATTACAAAGCATTATAATGAAGAACACACGCTTAAGCTTTAGCAATGAGGTGTTAAATTTCAGACATCTCTACCTAGTTAGTGCAGTTAAATGTGCCTAGGTATTGGTTTACATTTTAAATCAACATTCCTGTTTCTTTTTTGTCATACAAAGAACGCGGCCAAAAGCCTTGTACTCAAGTTATAGTTGTTATGAAAAATTACTCTATTTCAAATCTCGACGCTTGACACATATTCAAAACAATAATGTTTTGTGGAGGAAATATTTTTGTTAGACATAAATACATTTTTTTTTTATTTGTTTTGTTATGTACATTTTTATTGTATTTAGTTACGTGGGTAGGTATTTTGTAAAATAATTCGTTTCGATCTTGACTATGGTGATCTGTAGGTATAGAAGGTATATAATTATCTACTTGTTTACAACAACATATTCGTGACAAGACATTTTTCGCAGAGGAATAAAACCAATGCACAAAAATACGAAGGTAAACAAAAATGATAAATACAAAATAAAAGTACGATTATTGACTATGTTACAACGTTGTGAGGGTTCTGACTAAAATGAAAACGTCTCTTTTTATCCTTACGTCATTTTAGTGTAGCAGAAAAAGACAACTAACGATGAATTTCAATGAATTCATTCAACTTCAATGTCATAACAATGGATGCAAGAAGAGATACATACAATTATCCGTATTTCGATAGGTAATTGTTAGTGAATTAACAATAAATGTAACAAAAAACTATAATAGTTACGTGGTGCTGTGTGAGTACAGAGACATAAATAGATACAGGATAAATTACGGTTTCTCTTAAATTAAAATATTAGGATAATAACAATTAACAGCAAACAACAGTTATGATCTATTTACGCCAGTGAAACCGTAGAGTAGGCATGTAACGCCATGCGCCATAGTGCCATAACATTGTGCTCCACCGTCTGACACCAGGGTTATCTTTATTACGTCCCGGGCTCGAAAAACAAATTATCATTTATGCCTGTATATAAATATTATTTATCGTAAAAGATACTGAAGTGTATACTCACAGGATAGTACATCCCCTGCGGCGGCAAAAAAAAGGCCCCTGATCCCCACAGCTTGCCGTTTGTATTTACTTTGTGTTGCACTAAAATACACTCCACGTACGCCCTTTGGCTGGGCGTAAACTTCCACAACACTAACTTATAAATTCGAGGTAATCATGAGTATTTAATGGTATTACAATGAATAGTACTAAAATAATCAGGGTTGTTTAACTTTGAGGTTATGTGAGTATAGCGCGGAGGAACGCGCTCTAGCACTGAAAGCGGTTAATGTCGATGTGCAACAACGACGGCTACGAGCACGCGTGGCCACTCAGCGAGTCGCCTCGCCCGTGCGAATCACTGTGTGAAAGACAAGGATAGAGAATCGCTTCGGCTTCATTCGACATCCAAGGCGCGACAAGTAATGTTGCTGTTTCTCTTACTCAGAAATTACGGATGGTTTTTAACTTTTGGGTCGTAAGCACAACTCCCAATTTAATAAAATAAAAATCAAGTACTGATGTTTAAATAGGTGTTTTGCTAGGTATTCTTTTTTACAATACCCCTATACGCTCAGTATTGCAAAGTACTTACGTTGTTTACAAAGAAAACTCTCAAAATAAATGTCACTTTTGTTCAATACCAAGGTCAAAGCTAAATTCCAAGCGAGAAATAACTAAATGATACATACTAGTGACAATCTACTAACTGCTAAAATAAAACAGTTTCTTTAGTTTATTCTCTACTCATGATTATCTACGATAAGCTACATTGAATGGAGTGAGAGAGAAACTGCACGACAGCGGGCCCTCCCTTTGTTGTCCCTGTCGCAGTGCCGAGAACGATTCGGATCAATGAATCGTTCCCGGGCCCCCCGCCCGGACCAAGCGTCATCCCAACCTCTATGCTCCGCGCTCCCTCTCGCGTCTTCTCATCTCATTTCCCATTTACTTACCTACTCTCGTCCCACGTTCACCCATGGTTCTGATTCAAAAGATATTGTATTTTTTGTTGTTAACGGAATTTACGACAAGTAGCTAGACCTATACTTAAAATTCTTATGTACTTTGTCGAAACGCGTCCGACATTGTACGGTTCTAATCTAAGAATCTCTAAATGCTTTCTTGGATGAGAAAAGCGATAATATACCTACCTACCTTATACCCACATAGTTTGCCACATAATAATTTTGACACAGTGCCTTTTTAATTATTTTGATATACCAAGTCAGAGCACTAATCACCGGCAACTAATTATGGGTTAGGTACCTACGTTTAGAACACTATGCAAAGCACCTTGTATGAAATGAAATGTACATAGGTACCAAAATATGCAAAAAATAAAACAATTGAGCTTATAGTACTCGGACAAAATGTTCTCACAAACAAAGGAAGTTGTCGGGTATATTACAATAAATTGTTGACGTCACAGCTTCACGCTACTCGACACCAATAAGTTATAGCGTGTGTTTGTCTGTCTAGCTCGTACTCTCGATCTACAAACTGCAAAACATTTTTGGAGAGGTAGTTAAAATAGTAACGTTATACAAAAAAGTTAATCGGTGACCAATCCAATTAGGAACTTCCAGCTCTCGTTTATAAATAACGTCAAAGGAAGTTGCTAGTTAAAAATAATTTAAAATGACAAACAGCTTGTGCTAAAACAGCAAAAATTAAGACGCGTCTGTTACGTCATGTACCAATTAACTAATATAAAAGACTGCGGGTAGGTTAATAAACTGATATTGGTACCTATATCACTTTTGACATTGATACATTATTTTCCTTGCTTTCAAATAACAGACTTAGTTTGTAAATTATTGCAGTAATTATTGATTTAACATAATTATTACCTAAGTAAGTACGTCGTACGTCATAAGCTACTTAGATACCAACAAGAACTAAATTCATAGCGGAAACGTAAAATAAGTTGCACTCGTCTGTCTGGATTACAAATGGCCGTTTTTTACTACCCAGCTGTGTGGACCCCCGACCCGACGTATGTGTGAGAACTGGAGCGGATATATTTC
This sequence comes from Noctua janthina, assembly GCA_963576755.1. Lineage (NCBI taxonomy): Eukaryota > Metazoa > Arthropoda > Insecta > Lepidoptera > Noctuidae > Noctua > Noctua janthina. Next base: position 8,822,266 of record OY755058.1, read on the forward strand.
ATTGTACATGAGGGTAGAAAACTCTCAGTGTGTGTAAGTCCGTGAAATGTCTTAAATACTTTTACGAGTACGTAGGAACACTTACTGGGTTTGCAAAATTGAATAAATTGTTTTACCCCTCGTTATCCTACGGACATCTGTTCCAAGTGTTCCAACTCGTAAATAATTTATAAATACCTACTTAAGGATTAAATCCCGATCGTCGTTTACATAAAATATTGTAATGGAAGAGCTTTTCGAAACCACGAAATGAATCCTGAAAATGATTATGTATAGAGACAATAGGCAATATTCAAGAAGGTACCTGTAATCATCTTTACAAGTTCCGTCTGTGAATAACAAAGACGTGATTCACTACTACTAAAATTAATCAATACCTTGCCCAAAACGAGTTTTAAAATTAGCCATCGCTTAAAAGTGGGAAGTTTAAACGGACAACGCCATCTGTTGGCGTAGTGTGGCATACGAATGACTAGGTTACGGGGCTGACGGTGGACTCGTTGGCAAGTCCATGGAATGTAGTTTATTGTTATGTTCCCCTCCAATCGGCAGTTGAGTAAACTCTGCACTAGATGTCGGTTGGAAGCTGAATATGAAACGAGTCGGTATTTCTTTTAGTGTTATACTTTGAAAGTTATTGTAAAGTAGCAACTTGATCGTTTGAGCGAGACGCGTCTAGAAATAGCTGGTATAAACGAAAGTAAATACAAAACTTGGTGGGTAAATTCCAGCATTTATATTAGATATTGGGAAAGATACAAAAATACGGTGGGAGGACCTACTTACCTAGCTAAAATGGATTGGTACAAAAAGGAATTCATAAAATAATGTGGGTAGTTAGGTAAGTAACTTCTTATTTCTATCAGTTCTCACTTTACTTCTTCTTACAAAACAAATCTAACAACTGGGTGATAATAAGAACGCAACAAACAAACGCTGCTGTTTAAATATAAAAATGCGCTTCAACTGATAAGCATTTGCTACCCTCTCCTATTTCAAAAGGTCTACAGCGTGTCACATTACAGAAAAGTCAAAGAAAAGCTCAAAGCGCAATTCAGGGATTTCATAATTTTCAGCGTGTAACTTGGCCTTATAATTGAGTAGGTATTTGTTTGTAACTGAATATTTTCAGTAGATAATGTGTTACGCATAAATGAAACGTGCATTTTACTTTTTTCCGAATTGGTGATAAAGGTATACGAATTCAGAAAAAGTGTAAGATAAGGGTTATCTAATAAGTGTATACTTATATGCGTAACTTAAGAACGCTTAATTGATTGGATTGAATTAATAAAGGCTAAGTCCATAGTTTTCCAGTAAATGTTTAAAAAAATCCTACTGAGGGCTAATCCAATACTTTTACGATTGTTGATTTTCCAGGTAAATATTACTTATTTTTAAATTTTCAACAAGAACTGTTAAAAGCGGCGTAGGATATATGTGACATCCAAAAACTATTAATCTTGTACAATAAACCTCATAATTAATACTTACCTTGATACATTCATCAATGTACTCCCACTCTTGGTACCACTCCAATAACAACAGAAACTTTGTCCTATTCATAGTGTACTAAAAAAAAACCATTTACTCTAATGTTAATTAAATTAAATATTTGATTATCATAATTTTTACGACGCGAAGGGAATTTCAAGTTAATATTTCGATTTTTAAATTACAACTTATCAAGTTTCAAAAATTCCAAATTCGAAATAAGTTATTTGTCACATGTGTATAACTTACGTACCTAATAGATACTGAAAAGTAAAGTTAGTAATAGTTGTTATAATTGAAGGCATTTTTATTATATTACAACCAAAAATCATAAGCGAAGTATTTTCGCTATTAAACATTTCGAAATAAGCAATAACTTGTATTGATTATTTCTTCCGTGAGCCGGAAATCAAATTATTCCAGGAAAATTCCAAAGTCCTCTCATAAACTTCGTTATGATGTGAATAAGTTGGGCTAAACTTTCTTGTGATGTGAATGGAGCCTTGGCAGGGGATTTTAATGCAGGACATATCATTTATTCTGTAAGCTCTTACCCACGAACGTTTTCCTTCAGTCGCTAGTCGGGACTAGCGTGTGTTGTGGTTAATATTACACGGCTCCATTATCGTGGCTCCTGTTTTCTTTAAACTTATGCTCTTAGTTTCTTGCGTAGAAAAACTTTTCTGTTTAAGTTTGCGCTATTAAACTGCTGCGGCGAAGAAATTAAACCATAGATATTTTTATCTAGACTATAGAATTAAATAAATAAATAACTTTTGAGCATTAGCTTAGCGACTAGTTTTGTAAAATACTTCAGTAAGTAGGCAGTAGGTACCAATCCAATCTTGATAAACGTAAGTAGCATTTATATTGTTCCTCCAATTATCTGAGCACTCAACAGTTACTCGTATTTCAGGAAAACGGGAAAATGTTGGAGCAATAAATAGGTCATTATAACGATAGCCTCCCTCGAACGGAGAATTTATTTGTGAATAGCTGTGCCCCGCGACCTTCAGCCGCGTGAAATTATTATAAAAATATTATTTCCCTATAATCGGATTTTGTTAACAATTTCAAGGGTTTTATTGTTTTGCACTGAACCCTAATTATTTAAAAAAAATAAAAGTAAAGCCTATCCGCCAGTAAAAGTCCTGTCAAAATCGGTCCATTCGTTTCGGAGATTAGCCGGAACAAACACATAGACAGACAAAACTGAAAAAACAAAGTCTTTTTGTTAAGTATAAGTCCCATAAGTATATACTGTCATATGCATTCAGTAAAAAGCTGAACAGACACTTTATTTATTTGTTTAGACTAAGTTTACTCCGCGACTCCGTTTGTGCCAATTCCAAATATTCGGCATTACCTACGAACATTACCAAAAAACCTCGTAAGCTGATTTTATAAATAAGCAATCTAAAGTTATTTGTCTAATCGCGGTACATAAATTGGATTGATTAGTTTTAACAAACAACACGAGGTAAGTTTTGTTGGCACGAATTTTTCTTTTCGTGATGTTTAACTTTTCATTAGCGTTTAGATGGCGCGGAGAAACAAACAATTTATAAACACTACTTGACGAAAATCAAATCAAAATACTTACAAAGCACAAGACAAGGACGACTTGAAAACAAAGAATACGATTCGAGTCTTCGACAAACAAACATTGAGTTCCTACTGTTCCTAGTTAGTGTTTTTCTATTATAAACCTGCCACTTAACGGAAGTGTCGAGGGATCATTGAAGAACCTGAAGTATTTAGGACATCCTGGCATTGGACAATGGACTTGGAAGTTGGATTTTATTAGAATATAAAGTGACAGCCGAAGATGCTGACTTAACGTGAACTTAGAGTTAACTTTTATTAGGCGAATAATTCAGTTTCGATTATTGGAAATCTATAAAATTGCCAGACATATAACGACGATGAAATATATCACGCCTGTTGTAAGGGTTAGGCAGAGGTGTATCTATTGAAGACCCACATTTCGTCAGTTATGTTGAGCCTCATGTAATAAGGAGTGGGCCTACTGCCATCAACCGGGCACAAATTCTTGATGAAAATACCAAATAACAGTGCCCAACCTATGTTTGGAAGCCAGGACCTCATGCTCGGCAGTACTGTTTGCGACTACTAGACCAAGGGTGCAGACTGGCAACGATTTTTAGTAATATCCAGTGGCACCTCTGGAGGACTGCCCAGATTAATTAAAAATTATCTAATATCTTCACCAGTACGCACGCGTTAATTACAGTACTATTTGTACTAAGTTAGTGCTGTCACAACAGAAAAGATTAATTTACCGAAAGTTGGTATTGAGCGTAAGTTGATATTCGCCTGAATAAATAAGGCTGAAATGAAATAATAAATATTTATTTGAACACAGAAAACCCTAAAAAAATACTATCACGGAATAAGTAATAAAGCGTAGAAAACAAAATAAAATAACATAACATCACATCTTATTCCCTGAAGACAGAGGTGGATGTGTATAATACACCCACATTTTACCTGTTACTTTCAACCCCTGTAACACGGGGCGGGCACAAATCCTAAATTAGACTGCGCTGGTACCGAAAAAAAAACCACCTGGGAATCAAACCTTGATCGTGGACATCTATCGCGCTTCTTGTAGTACCTACTCATCGACTCACTAGTCTGTAGTCTATTATGGCGTCCAAACAAAATACATACGAATTTGGTTTATTAGTATTCATTTAGGCACCTAATTACCCATTTATAAAGTCTGTTGATAACGTCAACATTCAATAACAGAGTGATAATCACATACATTTATTATTTACCTTACCCAACCCAGCACATTTCGTAATTATGTTTGACAATATTCTTCTTGATTTATGAGTGTTGTTCCACAAAGAGTTTCGTAGAACTTTACTATCCACAAAGAGATCTATTTAGCGAAGGAAATTAGGAAAGTTTCGTTTCCGATAAGTGGCAGCCAGTCGATTCAGGAGTTTGTTTACCTTTTAATCAAGGCAAATTAAATTACCGACCTACACATTAGTAAATTTGGGGAGAAAACTGTAAGTGTAAAGCTGTACTTTACCTTTTTTACCTTTAGCCTGATCTAAACAACAAAGAACGCACCTTTTTAGTTGTAAGACTCTAGATCCGTGGCTAAGATCCATAATGGGTTTGTAAGTGCTGTACGCACGACGGGCAATCAAGGTATACAAAACCAGTTTATGCGGATTTCTCATTGTATAGGACATCTATACAAAGCGAGGCAACGTTATACTGGAAACATGTGCCGCCGTGTGTACATACTGCGTGCTAGAAACAAATAACTTGTGACATGCAAAGTTTGAATTTCTCATCCTAGAACTATACCTAAGTAGGTAGACCTAATTATTCTATCTGGTATATCAATATCCTAACAATGAGCTTTATGACTGAGAAGATCCTAGAAAGATCGGAGAAATGAAGTAAAACCGTTAAAAGAAAGTTTAGAACTACATGTCTAGCGTTAGAGATGGTGGCTGTTGGCGATCCATTTCTTAGCCTTAGGTAGGAACCAACTTATCTAGATGTTTGTTCTTACTTCACTGAATCCTGCAGAACACACGCCTGAAGTTTAAATCTCATAAGAGTGAACTACAACTCAAATAAAGGATCGCCTGCCCAATAAGTGGGTTGTTGTAGTACTAAGTACTTACTCAGTTCGGAAATTTCAAGGCAAGCTCCACCATTCCAGCCATTAGTTTGTTTTCATACGAACAAGGTGTTAATTAACGAACTGAGGCTATATACACACCACGACTTTACGTATAAGTATAAATCTGCTGGGATTGTATAGGTATGTGTAGCCGTGCCGCCGAGATTTTTAACGAAAGGTCGGAAAATACTTTACTCTTAACAAAAAATTAAATACGTTTTGAAACGCCGCGTTGCGGAACGAAAACATTTCATCATGAAAATGATAAAATATCTATTGAATTTATTATAACCCCGATCGATAGCTTTCATTTATTTTATTATATTTGAGATAAAATAAATTATTCTTCACACTTCATGAGCTCAGTGTAAACAGATACCCTCCGTAAACTTCTCCAAAGTTTCCTTCAAAATGTATCCAGTTAGTATAAACAGATTGTCTGTTTTCTTTACTAACAAATGATTTTCTAACATTGTTAAAACAAGCAGGTAACTTGCCTACTTATTTACATTATGTTACAGCTCGTATTCTGAGAAATATCGCAACAATTTAATCATAATGAAATGAAAAGATTGGTGTTAAAGTAATATCTAGCGGTGCCTTTATAACATTGTTACATTGAAGTTATCCTTTGTAGTTATAGCTCTGATGTTGAATCAATTAACATGGCTCTGATTGGTAAAGTTATGAAAGCTTTTGCGTGAAAGCACACTATATAATATACTTACCTACCTATTAGTACATGTTCACATTATTTCCTAATTGTGTCTCTGTTTTGATTTTGTATGGCTACAATTATTATTTGTGAAAGCTCTTATTGCTATGTAGATACAGACGATTCATTGTAGTTTGGCAAGTTCCTTTTCCTTGTTCCTTCGTTACTTCTTGATGTTTATACTGTGGTACCTACTGAGTGGAAGCTGCACTTATTAACAGGGACTATTACAGCATCATTAGGGATTCTGTTTGTGTCGCGCGGCGAGACTCCTCCATGCCTAAGCTTTATTAGTTGTCTACCTCAGCGGGGGAAAAATTACAAATTAATAGAGCATTTTCTGCCTTTTTGCAGTAAAGCAGAAAAAGGATTCAACAAATGTAACACACGCCTCTAAAATCTTATTAGAGGTAAGTAGGTACCTACTTACTTGATAAATAAACATAGATTTAGATTGTCTAGCTTCCTAACATTGTCATTATTAAATTAATCAAGCCCTAATGTCTCCTCCAACGATTGACGTAACCAATCCATGTCTGGTAATGTTCCAATGTAGGTATTTGCATATAAATTAAATACACACGGATAAGTAGGTATCAACATCGTCTCATATCGATTTCAATTTCGCCGCTCGTTTGAAGACATCATTCCTGATCGAAATCAAACAAATCTATTGTGGTCCAGAAATAACAAGGCAGCTGCCCCTCGATAATCCGAAGGGATTGCGAACCTATCAGTTATGATGACTGAACACGTTCAAACGGCAGCTTTCACACATTAATTCCTGGAGTAGAGTAGGTAAACGCCATAGGTCCCGCTGATAAATTTTTTCTCGTATTTTTCAAGACAGCATAATTACAGACGCAAAAAGTAATTAAAACAGAAAGCCGTTTACGATTGAGAATTCTAAAAGGTAAGCTCTTTAATTAAATTAAAAGATGATACTTTACAACACGAAGTTAACTGTTCTGACTAATGAAATGTTTTCTGCTTCTTTTCTTTTGCTTCCACTACAACTTCCTACTTACCTACGTAATAGTTTGACATGTTGAATGTCTCTTTTTTATTAGAAGAAAATATTTAGGTTTTTAACCGACTTAAAAAAAGGTTCTCAATTCGGTTGTATTTTTTTAAATGTTGGTTACCTTCGCCATTTATGAACTGATTGTTAAGTTCTTTTATATGTGAAAGGATATACTTTCCGATTTGTCCCATAGAAATTTCATCGAAATCGGTTCAGTAGTTTGGTTCTTGGCCTATGTTGACTAATATGTTGATTGTTGACGACATGATGGTTCCTTAACAACTTCTAGCTACAATGTAAAATATTGTTTCGTGATAAGAATTTGTGTGGTATTGTATTATACTACTAAAAAGGGGCAAATAAAAATTTTAAAAAAAAGTTTTTTATTAATTTCCCGTTCCACCACAGAAGTCGCAATCAAGCCAATTCAAATGTAATAAGTAAAAAAGCCACCAATACCTGTAATATACATTAACCCCTTTGTTCTTTATCACAACCGGAACATTCGAACCGACCACAAGCCCTATAGATGCTATCAAAAACAAATCGAATGATTCGCTAACATCACATCAACGAGTCGGTGTTGATGCCAAAGCTTACCGGAAATTGAAACCATGACACTGCACCGCCCACTCGTTTACGGTACAGCCATCGTACGCCATCATACGCCATCGTACAACCATCGCAGAGCCCTGCCGCGCCCGACCTTAATAAAAACTTATAGCTTATACTTACACCTCGTATATTGACAAACAAATCCGTAGCTCGCAGATTATGTTACGGAGTTTCGGTATCAATGCCTGATATTTGTGTTGGGCGGATATTAGGTACTTCGGTACTTATTTGTTACCTACGCTAAGAGAAAATATGCTGTTCTATTTTCGTTATCAGTACCTTCTGTTTTATTAGCTCCCGCTTTCATCAAAGTGACGAAGGCTCCTTCAGGTCATAAGTCTTTTCGTAATTGGTCTGCGTGATTAATTCTAATCTAAAACAATCCTTTCAAAGAAAACGAGAGAGCAAATGCAGTCCCGGGTTTTTTAAGTGGCCATTTTGTTTTTAGCTCGTGACCCCAAAAAACTCATAGCGAATTTTATTGATGCTACAATTTATAGATGCAAGCCTTAAAAATCGGGCAGGATTAACCCCTTGGGTTCTCAATCCTGCATTAGCATATAGAGAGAGGACGGAAACCTTCCTTTCGTTTTACTTTTATAGAGATTAAGTTCAACTCTTTCCAACTTGCTTGTGTTCTCTTTAAGACAAATACAAAGAAGAAGATAAGGTTATGCACTGAGGCAGAATACCAGGTTTTACAAAATATGCTCGAAAGTGCTTTGGAGTGCCTAAAGCAGTCCAGCCTTACAAATAGCTTGCTTTCAAATAGTTTACAAAGTTTATCTGGCTTATCCCAATTCTAGAACTGAAAAATCTTTGGGTTAGTTACTAGGTTGTACTAGAGGTTTATAATAAGTATTAGGGTATTGGCCCTCTGCAAGAATAATTAAATTCAGCCGAATCTTATCGACTGGGAGGCGACCGGCCCCCATATACCCTTGGGAAAGCTAAGATGAAGACATAATAAGCAGTTAGGCATGATATTATACGTAAAATATGTAACGCTAAGCAACATTTACGCTCCTCTGCTCCCCTTGATCGATATTACGAAATCGGTCAAGGGCCACTAATGTGATACGGAAACTTGTGTACCGGTGTAGGGTGAATCGTATAGATGAGCGATAAGAAAATAACGTCATTAGCTGTAACCGTATCCAGTTACTCGCACTGATATTATGCTACACGAATTGTTATAATCGAACCTTTTGTGTATAATGCTTGTTTACTTAGGAAGTTCCTTTTTATAAGTGAAATTAAATGAAACATACGTACCCAAAAACACATTACGTTCATAATCATCATCATATATTTATGTAGTAGTCCATTATTTCAGGGCAAAAAAAAAGTTCTACTTCTTCTCTTATCACGAAGTTAATAAGAAAAGTCGATACTTTGATTTTTGATCACGGCCTCTGATTAGCCAGTTAGGAAAGATGGCAAATGAGGCTGACTGCCCTTTGTTCAAGATCTACATGACTACCTGTTTAGAATAGACGTGCAAGATTTTTTGAAGCTGTAATTATCAGGTACCTTTTTGCAGTACCTAACGTGTATCTGCATTTCTCTAAAATTTCCTTTTTCCTTGTTAAACTTCGAAATAAGCTCACATGGCGCTCACTTTCCGCATAAAATTACATTTTCGTACAAAAAGCTACATGAAAACGTAGACTGTATATTGCTCGATGTGTGTAGGTGTTACGGAGACTGGTGTCGGCACATAACTTCGTTACCGGCACGGGCGACTGCATCTGCGGCACACTTGAATGCATCTATCATAACATTCTGCTGATTTAGTGGCGAGTTGTGAACGTTGGCCCGACAATGACCAGTGGTTACGAGCTAATGCCAACTGCCATTAACAAACTGATAGTAATTACTCAGTACAAATTGAAATGTTGTTTTAGTAAACAGTAGGACAACTCTTGTTATTGTGTTAATGTTTTCTATAGATAGAATAATCTACAAAGCTTGTTTACAAAGTAACTCTAACTCATGCCTAGTTAGTGTGTAATGTAAACTGCGTAGCACTTGCTACGGGACGGACTTGATTAAAAAACCTCTTCGAAAACTGCGTAGCACTTGCTACAAGACGGACTAGATTGAAAAACCTCTTCGAAAACTTAATTGTTCTTTTCTTGGATTTTGCTGTGGGTGTACAAACCATTACATAATATAAGAACATAAATGATAATTTCCTCAAATCAACATGTTTATGATAAATAAAATAAAAAGTTCTAGAAATAAACATACTTCTACATGTTGGAGCATAGTAAATTTCGTACTTATTTATATCAAAAGAGTCTGAGGGCATATTTTTCTTCGTATTTATTAAAAAACTTTTTCTTTTATTACAAGCGTGTTTTCTTTGAACAGGTTTGCGGGAAATTACAGTGAAGATGTTGAGCTGAGATAAAAAAGTTTTTATTACATAAAGCTACAGATCGATGGCGTCAAAAATATCGTAAAGCAAGTTGTGCATGTCGAGCCAAAGGAAGGTTCCGTGATTGAAAACTTTAAATTAGATTCACTAAAACCCAGTGAATCTAATTTTTTTTATTTATTTTGTTGTAATAGCCTGTTTTTGTACCTCTTACTCATCGAGTAAACAATTTCTTCCGTATTCGTTCCTGTTTGGACACAATGGAACATACAACTGGTTATAGAAAGGACACACATATTCATATGGAGAAAGAATAGGAACTCCTATTTTATTACATATTTTACAACAGTAGGTACCCAAAAAATCGGTAAATTTAATGTCGTTTGCTTATCAAGTATCTAAACGAGCGGCAACATTTGCGGCTACAGTATACCACAACCACAACTTTAATGGAAAACATAATCGTATTCATAACTACTGTAACTCAAACTAAACACAATCAAATTAATTTTAAATTATGCAATTAGGTTTGAGTTAGGTTAAACTTAGCAAGCTTACCTACGGTTATTGTGTTCGTATAACCACAAAAAGGGACATTTAGAAATTAATACCCTGTACCTACTCAAACTAATTATGGGACATCTAGTTATTGTTTTCTTTTTTGGGGTTCCGTACCAAAAGGGTAACCAACGGGAACCTATTACTAGTTGCGGAGATATTGGGGGTCAAAGTTCCTACTTTTTCACACGTTTTTTTTTTTTAAATACATGTTGTTAATCTAAGATTTTACTATAAACACCTCCACGATCCCCGTACTATTCATTCCATCCATCAACACAATGGTTTGAGTGCGTTACATTTGAGTCGTACCGCAAAACGTGATTTTTCACCCCAAAAAAAAAGTCGTTTCTAAGCAATAATTTTTGCGTAAAGTTATTAGGTTTGATGTACATTATGCTTAGTTGACTGCTTCGTAAAAAAATTAATTATACCCTGTATTATAAGCTCTGTTACATATCGATTTGGAAGACATAGGTAACTTGTTTATGAGAGAGATCTGAAAAAAAAAACATCAACAACTTAGCAGCCTCCTTGACTTCTTGTTACCTAGAATTCTATGTAAGTAAACGTATTTATGATAAAAGGTAATGAAAAACTGACTACTCATTCTTAAATAGGATAATAAGTTTCTTTTGATATGTTGTTGCTTTTAAAGCTAGCTCTATGCACATAATTGAACATTTGATAATAATTAATAGTACAGCCTCTCTCCGTCTTTCACAGGTGGCCTTGAAATGTAGCCCGAATGCTGAGTACGCGGCATCAGACAAAGATTGATGACTTTTTACTCCTTTTAAATACGCTCTGCTTTAAACAGGGACTGAAAATCTATATAAATCATTTTTAGCTTTCGGTCACGACTTTGTTTCTATGAAAAATTGAGTTTTGACACTTTTGATTGAAGCCAAGGTAGAAACTAAGAGAATCATGTAGTTTGTTTGCTTATTTCATAGAAATAGCTTGCTGTTTAATGATGATCAGTTTGAGTTACAAAACCACTTTTCGCATTTCCCCAAAAAAACTGTCTTTGCAACAGTTTTTAGATTTATACGCGTTTTCATCATCATCAACTGCCTAGCCTTTTCCCAACTATGTTGGGGTCGGCTTCCAGTCTTACCGGATGCAGCTGAATACCAGTATTTTGCATGGAGCAACTGCCTATTTATTGAGTGAGATATTATCTAAAAACCTAATATTTTTTTATGTTATTACAGTTTTTTAGAGGACATGAGTACGACCTGAATTGAACAAGGAGGGTATTTAGGTGGTTGAATATATAGGTACTAAAATTCAACTGACTCCGTCAGTTTATTTACTAATCTATATCATAACAAGCAAGTAAATACTCGTGGAATAGCAAATCAACATAACCAGTCATTCAGGTGAACGGTATGATTCGGCAATTAACCCCTTGGCGCTTTCGAACTATTGCCAATTAATAATAGACTAGTTACTTGGTACCTAATGGTCTAGAAATAACATTCTCACTAAGCATTCGTTAACCTTTTATTGTTAGTTGTAAAGGTTTCAGTATCTAATTTACCTATAATTGTTGTTAAATATCAAATCCCGTCTTCTTATTAAGTGTCCACTTACTTACGAAAGCTAAGAGCATAATTATTTTAGTAAATTACGATTAAATTAAGCTCAGGGGCTCTCGACACCTTAATTATTATTTGTAGTTAAAGCCAGGTTTCAGCAAAAGATAGAATAGAAGGCAAGAGCTCAACTCGGCTTATTGCGTGTGCTAACAAGATAAGATGGAAATACCTGTTTTACATGAGCAACACATATGAGGCAAATCCCTTCAGTCTTACTAGCGTAAATAAAGGGACATATTAAACCCCGAATACGAAAACGAGATTTAATTTTAAGACGTTTTTATACATTCGCTGTCACTCAATTCACTTTGATGATTGCATGAGTCTGCAGGCGACTTTTAGTAATAACCGTAAGTTTAGGTACCTACTTAGTAGGTAGCAGTAGCGAAGGGTCAATTTTTGTAAGAGGTAAGCCGGAGTACATATCTTTAATGTGATAATATTATTTGTCTATAGAATACTGACTGTGCCATTTTTCAAAGGGAAGTCGGTAGGAATCGAGTTGTATGGAACCTTTGCCACTGGTAGGTAGATTACGCAGCACTATTAGCAGAGAATTGGGTTCCTTTGACGTACTGATCTGATACGCCATAGACGAAGGGATCGCGTGATGACGAGAATTCCTCGTGAAAAAAGCGTTAGGCATTTGCCGACAGATTGGTTTTCCACAAAATTGGATTCAGCTAAATTGAGCATCAATTAAGTCCGGATAAATGGCTTAAAAATGTAATAGCACGACGGGGTCAGTGCGGTTTTTATTTTTATGTTGTAACGTGAATAAAATTATGAGCAATAGGGTTAAAATGAAAATAAAACTTGCATTGTTTATAACCTGACATAAACAATAAGAGGCCTTAACCCAGCTGTGGGTTTATTATAAAGTATGTGACGAAGAAAAAACATAAAGTAACCAAGGAAAAGTTTTATTAACGCCACTGAAAACTAGTAGCTCACCAAATAAACAACTGATATAGAAAAAAAAAATACATAATTCAAAAGACTGAATGAAACAATTCATAGAGAAAACGGGAAAACATAAATGTTCAACTTTTTACAAATCTTCAGAGACAATGACCGTAGGCACCGTAGCGTAGCATCCGCTTCACCAAGCCTCACCTACGCTACGAGCTACGAGCGTAGTTCGGCGTAGACTCGTAGAGTATGCCGCTGATTGTAGGCAAATAGTTATCGCGTGCCTCGCCCTATTACTCCTGCCTAGACTTCGGATAATCATTCCATAATACCAGTTAAATACTACCCTTGACCCAATAGTGCATTAAAACACCTATTTAATGAATATTTGCAATTTGTTGTAACGGCTCTGTTTATAAAAGCTCGTTTATTTAATAAATTTGTATTACAAGCTACGTTAGGTGCTAGCGCGTTACTAAGATCCTGCCTAGCTTACGATAAGGTATCTTTCCGTGGATTGCACGCAACACAATGTTAGTGATAACGATAAGGAAAATAGAATTACCTACACTTTGTATCGTCTAACAACGATGAAAGTTCTCTCGCAAATTTAATATTACAAAGTTTAAACTTGCTCTCAGATAATATCAGTCCATCGAAGTTTGTACTTTTAATATAAATTAACGTAAGTTTTGGGTCATCAAGATCCCTCGAGGGTGAGGGTCAGTCTGTCGCATCTACAGGATTATGATTACTTTACAAGTTTGAGACATAAGTTGCGGATAACGAACCGCTATCGGACTTAACTAACCACATCATAGAGATTTGTGTGTTTAGGCACAATAAGAGGATCATCGTCTTTTTATGACGAAAATCTGTCTTTGTTGTTACTAAAATGCTTGAACGTATTACGAGTAAAAGCCAGTGCGTCATTACCTATACGTGAGGCGAAGCTTTAAATCGTTATTTTATATAACAATGCCCTTTATTCGAACTTCTACTACGGCATCGATCAAGCGATTCCAAATTCAATTAAGTCGATATTAAATGTGTCAAAGTGTTCAATATGAAGTGAGAAGCAAGTAGTCAGCAATACAATAGTGTTGACGTGATTAATGGCGTGACCAGGGAACAGGGCTCAATTGAGTGGAGCAATATAAAATGAACATTGTGGTCCCCCCCCTCGACACCCCGCGGCCCGCATGCCCCCGCCGACAATAGCCCCTTATGAACTTTCTCCTGTGTATTCGGAAATAATAGCGAAAAAGTTGTTAAGGTCTTTTAATAATAACTTTCCCGCATCGCGTGTACAAACTATTTCTATAAGCTGATCGCTTCAAGCATTTCTGCACAATACTTATTACATGTATTATTTCTATTTACTGCTGGTTAACACGTCCTATACTGTTAAGCTATAAGTCACACATGAAGGTATTAGTTATTTTATAAACGTTATTTAAGTGGACTAGGATTAAATGCGCTGAAATGCTGAAATTAAGTCGAAAACTGTCATCCAATTTAAACGCCTTTGACCTGATATACCGTGGGCACATTTTCATATTCATCGGTTCATATTTTAGTTAAAGCGCAAAAGGAATCTTACTAAATTAACATGTCAGTGCGGCCACTCGCCAGCTCGCCACTGAGGAAATGTCAAACGAATTTAACTTTTAAACCCGCCTGTTGATTCTTGACCGATTTTCCTCGGCGTCTCTCAACTCAGTTTTCTGTGAATATTCAAGTGAATATGGAATTTAATATCTCCGAGCTTGTTGAAAATACACTTCGAATTTCCTAGTAACGTAGCCGCCTCTTGTAATTATATCAATTAGCGAGGTTATTCTTAAATAACCTAGTTACGTTGAATAATTAAATGAATAAAGAGGATATTAAAAGACGTAAAATATTCATGCTGAAGGGATGGGCGAGAAAAATAAATTCTCGAGAGCTTTGTTCACGCGAAGCTGTAATGACTGCACGAAATATATTACTGCCCCAAGGGCCACCGAATTTAGGACATTGGGAATATCATTTTAACTGTGTGCAACATCTGGATGCGCCTTGAATTAATATGAAATACTTTTGAAATTCAAGTGTAACTTAGGCGCACTGCTACATAATGTACCTACACTGAAGTACCTAATTGCATGTATTGCTCAATTATTTCTTTTCTTCGTACCTTTTCAACGTTTTACTAATTGCGATTTGTTATCAAAAGGTTTGAAATTACGAACGGAAGCGCAGCCAACAATTACTTGGTACAGTTCCGTACGGCACTTTTCTGTGGCAAGGTCAAGACTGGCGGTAGGGGGAGCCACCAGCCTCGTGTTTATGCCCCGGTCTATATTATACGTACAAATAAGAACCAAGCTTTTCTTACAAGTAATTGAACTGAGCCCACTGTTCAAATCGGCTTAACAAACCGCGCAATTCATGGAGCGACTCGTTAACAATGAGCACCTACTAAGCTTTTGAATAAATGGGATTTTTCTGCTTCATCATTCTTTTGTAATTTAAAAAAATGTAAGCAAAGAAGCTTATTTATTGATTCGAGGCCGCTATTTTAGTAACTACTGAAACAGCTTTCATAGCAAGGACAGGTGTTAAACTGTGAAGTTTGTGGCAACCGGTGTCAAAGCCACCCCCTAAAGGGGCGGCGCCACTAGAACTGAAGGGATGCTATTGAAACGGATCGCTCGACTCGACTCGGCCTCGCTAAACGCTTCCTGTAACCAGAAATTACGAAAGTTTCGGCCTTGTTGGGATTTACATTGAGACTCAACAGTAACTATTAACTCGGTCACTTCATTTGTGAGATATTACTGCGTTACATGTACTGCGACAACGGTAAAGCGCAGCAGAAAGCTGCCAGTATTCAAAAGAACAATCTTGATAAAATAATAAAAAGGCACAAGAATGAATGAATATTGAAAGAAATCAGAAACACGAAATGGAACGAATTTCACAACATTTTCAGAATCTAAGGATTGCGATTCCCATAATCCCATTACATATTTACCTGCTTACGTACATATATGTATAATGCATACATGTGCTAAGTTAATCTCTTTAATTTCATTTCTTGCCGTCGTGAGCCTCTTTTGACTTGATTATGAATTTAATATACTTCTGCTTAGATATTCTCTAGGCTAGTTAGATTACTTGGGATATTCTACTCAGTCTGTGCAAAATAACAATTTCATAAGACAGGATACGTTCTAATTTGGCACAGAGCAGACGTAGCGAGTTGTGTCCAAAATCTAGAGCTTGCCTGCCTTACTTGTATCATCTGACTAACTAGTACAGTTCAAGGCAGTTATCATATGTATCTCGTACAATTAGTAGACTAGCTGTTGACCTAAACTGATATAAATACACGCCATAAAAACACTGAAAAGTATTTAAAACAACTTTTGCGTTTTACTGAGTACCTACATTGCGCCATCTGGAGAGCAATTCTAATTAAATATTTTGTTTACAAAATGGAAACGTCCTCTTTTTAATTAATTGTCCACTTAACTTTGGCGATCTCAACGCATTTTAAAACTCACCTAAAGCCATAAGGCTGACCTGAATTAATAATGGCTGTGCCCAACTTTTCGGTTAACATGTGAAAATTTTATCATGTCAAATAAATTAATGAGATCGGAATGGTTACCAAATCTAGTGATGATATTTGACTATTTCGTCCAAACAAACGATACATTATTTAATAATGTAACGGCACTGATGCGGATAATCCAAAGGGATTACTTCGTTTCCCAACACACCGCACTCTATTATGATCCGGACAGCCACATCACTCAATTAATATTAATAATTTAATTGGTACCTTTACCAGAATTTGGCCTGCGGAAACGATTTATTTATTCAAGTAACTATTTATTCATTATTCACTGCCAATTTTTAGATAATTCCGTGAAAGCTTAAGTGCTTACAAATAACTTAAGTATATAAGTTACAAATCTGAACTGTGGTTAAAGAGCGAGATGCGCTTTAAGCGGCGGCAGTATACTTAAACTATTGGATATTGGCGCAAGTGGCGGTCGCAAGGAAGTCACTTATGATATTGCGAGCGCCAGCTGAGATAAGCCTGGTTTAAAGCGAGCTGGGTGAAGTTGTCGCGAAATTCCCAACTATTTTGGTGCTATCTCTGTTTCGTGTCGCGCTGCAGTCGGCGGCTCGGCGGCTCGGGGCGTTCTAACTGCAATATAACAGCTTGTTTAGTGCATCTGATGAAGGACTCAACTTGCCGCCAAAGTCCCCTTTTTGCTGGTTATATGTTTTATTAAGATTAATGTTTGCACGCTTTAAAACTTCTGTGTTTGTTCAGATGTGGTGCATGTTTGTGTGTTTAATCGTCGGCACATTTAGGAAACGCTTTTACGTTTTATGCGCGAGCTAATTTTACTTTTGACTCGGAGTATAGCTGAATCTGTAAACATGTTAGGGATTCATTTCTCTGCTTGAAAATGTTTTGATTTTTGTTCTTATACAAACTACAGGCAAACTATTCGAGATACCTTTTGTATGTGAAGGACATAAGTATATGACCAAGACTGGTAAGTCTATTAACACTGTCTGAGGTCAAAGTTTCAAGACGTCTATAACCGTAGAATACGAGTGCTATGTGTCAACTACAAACAATTCTACGACCAAGTTTTATTCATCCAATGAGATGGAATGCTATGCCATTCTCCCGTCGTGTAACCTGCACGGTAGCTCGCCGGGAGCGCGATCTCTCTCAAACATTGTTCAGAATGCTGTACTTGGGAATTCAACCGCATAACTAGTGAACTATCAGCCCGGACCCTGCTGTGGATTCTTCCATATCATCTGTCACTAATGAATTCTGTAAACTGTAAATCTACAATACTTACTAAAATGAGACCAGTTTTAGTTTGTATTAAATAAGTAATTATTTGGCCTGGCAAGTACTATGAATGATAACGCTAACATAACCACCCACTTGTTATTTCCACAAGTAACTTTGGAAATTGCTGTAATTCAATAAAGTGTGGGTAGATTTGAATCTTGTGAAGCTTGAACCATGTAAAACAAGGTACCTTCAATCTAATTCTGAACCAATAAAAAAACGATAACTTAATAGAGCCTTGCGGATGTTTTTGTCTGAAACCGTTTACGCTGTGGTTGAGATTGTTACACGTAATATGTGGCTGTGGGGAGGCAAGTGGGGAGGCAAGTGGGAAGACAGACTTGTAGGTAGACTGTTAAGACGACTAAGGGCTGCTTTTTCGAATTTAATTTTCATCCGCCGAATAAATGTGCGGTTCGACAGTTTTTGCACTTAATCATTTATAGAAGAATGTTTATCCAAACTGTAGCGAAAACAGGGGCATGTAATATAGGTAGGTACCCAGTTGATTAATACCGTAGGACAGTTATATACGATTCATATTTTATTTTGAAGCACCTACCTAAATCACACAAGAACGGCGAAATAAGTAGCTCACTTTAATATTCTATTTTAGTTAAACGCGCCAGATTACACAAAAAGCATCAAGGGTGCTCGCACAAACGGCACAAACATACCGTTTATTGTATTTACCTGTGAAGTAGAAGTGGCTATTTTAATAAGATTAACAATAAGTGGTGACGGTTCTAAATTTTCCACGAAAATAGGTGGCAATATAAAAGCCGTGCGGAGACAGATGGCTCCTTGCGGTTTCAAGAAAAATAACCGAGCATTCATTTGCTATGACAATGACTTATCTGTCTGAATTCTTCTCTTTAGAGATAAGTTTTCTCCATTATCTAGCTGTACATAATGGTGATAAAATGTCGACATGGGCAATTAAGATTTTAAAAGATTGTTGACGGTGTTATTCTCAGCTCTCACATTAGTGTAGAGTAGGGAGTAAATACCAAACATTTTCCGACTATTAGTCAATATGATTTCGCATCGCTAAACGAAGACGTGCCAGACCGCCTTTATCTGAACGACTTCACGCCTATTCGTAGAGAAGTGATTAGCGGCCGGTTTGATCGAATTTAAGCCCGGTTCCGGCACTTTGTGCGTTAAGTGAAAATAAAGGCACTGGCCAAATTTAATTTGGCGAGGAGAGTGAAAAACTCACGTAATGTGAGTAATATTTCAGAAGATTCTTTGACTTTTAGGTAAGTAGGTAGTCGCGACTTTTTGCAAAGCCAAACCGCGAATGCATGAAGGCAAAATAGCGGTAAAAAGTTCCGGAAAATTTTGTTTTTATGGACAGTAGGTACCTGTGAGGTACTTATTCAAAAATGTCGTTAGCTAGTCCGTCAATGAATGCGAAACGGTAACACGTGGGGTGATAAGGTACAGCATGAGACCGCCTTCCGGAGCCTTGGAGGCATTTCGACAACATTAACCCCCCACCATCACCTCCCCCCTGCGGCGGAACACCTCACCGCTGCATACTTTTTGTGAAATCAGATTTATTTCTTCCGCTCGTACGTTAGTTGGTGTTCTTTTTCAAGACTGGCTTTGCCACTGAAAACTTGTTTGAAACATGAAAGGAAAATTGTTACCAATGTGAAACTACAATTGTAGCGCTGGCGAACAATCATAGAGTTTCCAGATGTAATCGAAATAAATATTTCCTCAGTTTTATTTTTCTGATGTTAAAAATAGGTTCGTAACGTGTGTACAAAATCTTTAATGTTTATATGATTTATAAATAAAATTGATGATGGTTTCATCGTTTGTTTAAAATAATCCTTAAATATAATAATTGGCACGCCGAAGATCGTAAAATCCTTTGTTTAGTTTTAGGAATTCAACTGCAGTCATCGTCTATAAATCGTGCAGGTACTTTATAGCTATTCACCTAAAGATTAAATGCACTTCTCGTTTCTTAAAATATTGGCACCTGGCCCACACCACCTAAAATTATTAGGTAAAGTTATTGAATGCCCGTCAACAATTAACGCGAATGTTTTCAGCCTGTCATTCATTCCGCAAATGGGTGGGTTGAGGGGCGTGGAGTGGGGTGGGGGGTGATATTGGACCGCCTGCCGAGTGGTTGCGCTAAAAGCACACTACAAATGCTACAATGCTCTGCGGAGTCGTCTCAGCTTTCCACCATTCATTCACAATAAACGCTCCCTGTGAGGACGAAAATGCTGGTACACTACTTTGTGACTAATACAAGAATAATACAGGTCTATCTACAGTTTTTTACATAAAATAAAAGGAAGGCTTCAGCACATGAAAACAAGTAGCATCGAGCCTGTTTATTAGTAGTACTCACAAAACTATTTAATTGAAAGTGCCGTGTATTGTTTACTTAAGTTGCATTTATAATTAAATCTTTGAGACGTAAATAGGTGCTAATTACAATATCCGCACAACTTAACATATCGAGCAAGCAATTAATGTGTTAATTAACATATGCAAACAGAAAACCTAAAAGAAAATCTTTATGAAAATAATTCTCCTTTCTCAATGAAAAAAACTGCATTAATTAATTTCGTTAAATGACGCAATTAAATACATTAACATCGGAATGTCCGTGAGGCGTGCTGCGAGCGTGCAGTGCTAATGGTTTACTACGAATCGTCAACTCAACTCGTCTCGATTAACACTCCACGGAAATCGTTCCACGATGAAAATGTTTGTTTCTCTCCCCAACCGCGAAATACACATCAATCTCAATAAGTGACATTTACGGACTACGTTCATCGTATTGAGGGCTAATTCGAAAATAATTGTTCACAAATGGAACGATAAAATGAAATCGTTGTTGAAAGAAAAGTGCACCCAAGGTAGGTGTTGCTTAGAAAGCGATTAGACTAAATGGTGGCTTAACATGTAAGTAGGTCTACGAATAGATTACACGCGAATGTTACGTAATTAATTAGAAGATCAATAAATATAGGTACTGCGCAGCTATCAAAGTCCATTATGTGTTAATGCTAGAGTGAGTTAGCACAGTTAATAACTCATCATTGATATATAGGTAGGTACTTAGGTAGTCTAATAATTCGTAGAATTCAAAATGAAACAGTTTCGGCGAAGCACAGAACTTGCAATGTAGTAAAGCCGTCTTATGTTTGAAATTTAATTTAAGTGCCTTTGTGTTCATGAAGCTTTTGCGATAAATGCCTATCATTTATGTATAGATACTTACATGAAGTTTTGCTTTATGATTTTACGGAGTTGCGTGTCAACTTTTTGCATTTTATAGCGACGGTTCAATCACAGACTATCTTCACCGTCCACGCCAACATCAACCTACTTAGTTTATTACTTATTAAATCCATACGTACTTACTTCTTTGAATTGTTAAGATAAATATCAAAGACATTATTATGCTGTTTATGCTAATGAGTTTTGTTTTTAATGGGAAGGCCTTGTTTATTCTAGATAACAAGCAAAACGAGGTGTCTCCTAGAAACAAAATAACAATGCCCAAAAGAGAAGTGGACGAATTATAATCACTGTCCAACAAAACAACGGCGAACTACGAGAACTTCGGTGGCTCTAGTTACTAACTAAAAACAAAATATTATGAAAAATATTAAAGGGGAGAATGGTGAGTGTTGTCTGTGCAGGGTCGGTGGCGGCTGGGGAGGAGGCGGGCGATAGCAGCGGGCAGCAGGCACGTCGATATGCATCGCTAGGCGAACACAATCCTCCAACATCATTACATCAACAATGCCCTGTGTGAACACACAGATGTATATATATAGTTCACTGCTTAATTCGCTCACTGAACACCACACAGCCCTCTGAACTTGCTTGTTTTCGCCGCCGCTGCAGTTTGCTATATTGCATTTATACAGCTTCATCTGAGTTTCAGGTATCACAAAACGGGGCTCTGGTATAAGGCTTATTATTTAATGAAAGGCAGCACACCTAAGTAAAAGCATTACTCAGTACGTGCCTACATTTTAGTTGCACTACTTAAAGAATGTTTGTAAAATGGTCTGGTATTGTCTGGGATGACACAAAATTAATTCAAGGTTTCCTGTTTAATTCCTTCTGTTTAATAGTCACAGAGGTTTTAATTAAATATCAAGCCGGTTTGACAGAAAAAAAACAAAATGAAGTCATGTTGTGATAAAAAATAAATTAATAAAAAGAAAACTTTAATGGCATCATATTTAATTTGTATTCAGATGGTTAGTATGTGTTATTTATTTTCAAGCAATAAAGTTTAAGAGTAAAAAAAAGTTACTTCACTCATATTTTGTACATAGGGTACACCATGCTTAATATAAGTACTTTTATTAATGTATTATTAAGTTATTTTTATAAATACAAGGTGTAAACAGACCCTTCACGAAGCCGCTAACCAAGCATTCAGAGGCGTATATAAAGATTTAGCGCCCCGGGCCAGTTAGCTTTGCCGCCCCATTCATTTAAGGAAAAAAACTGCTATGTGTTGTGAAATAATAAATAATAAAAAAAAATCCTAAAAATGATCCATTTATTCACTATAATAGGTAAATGTTACATTTTTTTTCTGTGTACAAATTAGTTGACAAAATCGTCAATGACGCTGTCATAACTTATGACGTTTGTCAACTCAGCTTCTATATTCAGAACAGCTAAGCTGCTTAAGCGTTCTTCGCTTATAGTGAAATGTAAATAATTTTTTATCCTTTTGAGTACCGAAAACGAACGTTCTGCACTGCAATTCGTCACTGCGATGTCGATGCAATCTCTACATTTGGGAAAGCTTCTTTTAAGTCCTTATTTTTTATAAATAAGCTAAGTTGCCTTAGACTCATTTTATTTTCATAGGCTGCCAAGAAGTGTTTCAATAGAACACATTCGTCTTGTAAGGTTAGAAACGACCTCCAGGTCCGAGTTAACCTCAAAATACCCCAAAAACAAAAAAATAATTTAAAAAAAACTCCAAAATTACCCAAAATTCTGACAAGTTGGCCGTTTCCAGGGAAGTCAACTGTTTAATCAACCCTGCAGTTTCATTTCTGACCAAAGCGGTTTGGTTGCCAGAGTCACCCTTTATGGCTTCAAGGGCCGCTATTTCTTGATTGCAGTCTTTGTTAAGACTGAACAAGCATCGTCCCTAGCTGATCATCTCGTCTGGGATAAGCTTTTCAAAGTTACATTTTTGGGCGCCGCTGTCAAGACATCTTGCAGTAGTTTTGCGCGCTCCGTTGACGCTGTAATTTTTTTTTTTTTTTTGCCTTCTGCTTTTATCTTCGATCGGGTGTCTAGCCATAATTGGATAGTCTTTGTTTGAGATTTTTTGTGATTTTCCATTAAACAATCACATTATGTGGTTCAGTACTAAAATAATTTGAAATTTTCACTGTCGCTGGTCCAAGTTTAGGATTTGCCATGTTATGGCGGATTATATCCCCTTCTCTATTTAGGAGGTTCTTGGCAAATACATTACTGTGCTTGCTCAGTCTCTGTTTGTAGGTTTTGCTTTTTTCGCATATTAGACAGGATATAGCCAGGACAGACTTTTCATTTCAATGGTTAAAAATGGGTATAAAAATACGTACAGATTCTGCAGCAACCCGAAAAACTTTGTATCTTCTAGGCAAGATTCAGCTGCCGATGTGTGAAAATATAATATATATTATAGTTAAGCTTGACAATAAAAGGCGCCCAGAGAAGGCCGCAAAGGGCGGCTTTGCCGCCCCTCTCAGCCTGCCGTCCCGGGCCATGGCCCCCTTGGCCCTAGGGTAAATACGCCCCTGCAAGCATTCTGTAGATTTCGGCCAGGAAGCGCCCGGCGTCAGGTGTACTGGTGGTCGCGAGAGCTGACGTCTCCGCACGAGGCGTGCGTTGCCGCGCGGCACCTGTACGCCAGGTATCGCACGCTCCGCATCCGCCCTCCGGATGCGGCAGCCATTGAGGCGGAGCTGTACGAGGGGTACAAAGCGGCGAAGACCGCCCTCCAAGAGGCTGTCCAGCGGGCTAAGAATCTGGCCCGCGAGGAGATGCTGGAGTCTCTGAACGGAGATCCGTGGGGGCACCCTTACAAGATAGTGCGGGACAAACTCCGCACCCAGGCCATCCCACTGACGCAGAGTCTCCGGCCTGAGCTCGTGGAGGACGTGGTGAGCGCTCTGTTCCCTTCGCGAGGGGAGCATCTTCCCCCGCCTATGGCTCCGCCGCCGCGTGCGGTGTCGGAAGCGGACCACACCGATGACGATGACGACGTTCCGGAGGTGACTGGGGTAGACCTGAGAGTGGCGGTACGCAGGCTGCAAGCCAGAAATACCGCCCCGGGACCCGATGGCTTGCCTGGCAAAGCCTGGGTCCTGGCCTCTGAAGCTCTCGAGCCCCGACTGGAAGGGCTCCTAAACGCATGCTTGGATAGAGGCCAGTTCCCGATTCGTTGGAAGACGGTGGAGCTGGTCCTCATCCGGAAGCCAGGGCGCCTTGTGACTCTCCGTCCGTATACCGGCCCATCGTTTTGCCCGACAAGGTGGGCAAGCTCTTAGAAAGAGTCATTGCCAACCGCCTCGCCGGGCACCTTGCCGGATCTTGCGGAACACCAGTTTGGTTTCCGCAAGGGGCGCTCGACGGTGGACGCCATCATGCGCGTGAGAGCCCTCACGACGGGGGACGCGGTGTCCCGGAGCGGGATCGTCTTGGCAGTGTCTCTTGACATCGCCAACGCCTTCAATTCCATGTCCTGGAGCTGCATTGGGGAGGTATAGGTATCCGGTATCACCGGGTGCCGACCTAATTTCGTCGTGTGGTCGGGGACTACCTGACGGGTAGGGCCGTCATCTACCCCGGTCGGAGCGGAGAATGGAACCGGCGAGAGATGTCGTGCGGTGTTCCACAGGGATCGGTTCTGGGGCCGGCCTTGTGGAACATCGGTTACGACAGGGTGCAGCGCGCCGACCGCGACACGCTGGTACTAGCACAAGGGAGGTCGCATGAGGCGGCGGCCGAAAACATGACACGCGAGGTTGCGATAGTCGTGGAAAGGATCCGGCAATTGAGTCTCGAGGTGGCATTGCACAAGTCCGAGGCCATGTGTTTTCTTGGCCCTGAAATGCACCACCGTTGAGATCCCTACTGACGGCAGGAGGGGTTTCCATCGGCGTCGGGTCGACGTTGAAGTACCTAGGGACTGGTCCTCGACAGCCGGTGGAACTTCGTGGAGCATTTCCGCCGTTTGGCTTCCAAACTGGAACCGACAGGGGCTGCCTTCAAACGGCTCTTGCTTAACCTGAGGGGTCCAAACGCCTCCTGCCGGATGCTCTTCGCGGGGGTCGTGCGGTCCATGGCCCTTTACGGTGCCCCTGTGTGGGCGCGTTCTTCTTCGTTCTTTCGCGCGCCTGCACGAATGGCGCGCGGAGGCACTACGTCGGGGGGAAGCTCCGCTGCCGCGGCAAATTGCCGCTCAGCGGACAGACCTCCGGCGTGACCTCATGGCGACATGGAGAGTGTCATAGTGGCGATAAGACCCCTCTAGAGTGGCTAGAGAGGCGCCTCGGCGCCCTCACCTACCGCCTGACGCAGGTCCTCACCGGACACGGTTGTTTCGGGAGGTTCCTGCACCGAATCGGACGGGAGGAAACGCTCGGGTGTTTGCACTGCGAGGATCGTCCGGAGGACATGGTGGAGCACACCGTGGAAGTCTGCTTGGGCGGAGCACCGCCGTGTCCTCGTAGCGGCAATTGGCGGCGGCGATCTCTCGCGTCCGGCCCTGGTTCAAGCCATAGTCCGAAACGAGAGGGAATGGGGAGCCGTCACCTCCTTCTGCGAAGCAGTCATGCTAGTGAAGGAGGTGGCGGGACTAGTATTTTTTTTAAACTTGTGAAAAAGTTGGAAATTTGACCGCCAATAACTCCGAAGGTTCCCAGGTATGGTTCCAAACAAAAAATTGATCGCAATGGCGGGGTGAACAAGTGCCTTGCGGCACAGATAATATAATACTACTTGCGGCTTCGTTAAGGGTCTATTTACACCCTTTATAGTGTAAATTGTACAATACAATATGTTGCAGGTACCAAACCGCATTGGGCAAGCGTGGTGGATTATAGCCCATTCCCTCTCATATAGAGAGGAAGGCCTGTGTCCCAACAGTGGGAACATTATAGGCTGATTATGCAGTTATGCAGGTGCTTATCAGGTTTTACTTGCTACTCGCGTTCCAATAAAAGATTGACACGGAAATTAATCGCTATATTTGTTAATAAACCTCGTTATTAATAAGTAAAGCGTAATTAATGATTAACCAACCCACAAATATGGGTAATAAAACGGCGACTGGCAGTAATTTTGAACTTGTAAGTACGTTTAATAGGCATATAATATGCACCGAGGTGATAAAGCAGTGTCATAAGTCACGGGCATTATTTAAGTTGAGTTTAGACTAGAATCAATCAATTGGACTAAAATATATCGATTTAAGTCAAATTAAGTCGCCGAAGATGAAGACACCTTTATCCCCGAGGAAAAAGGTGTCTTGTGTCTATCTATTCTACTTTTCTTTTTCTGCTAATCTACTACTCGGAAATATAAACAATTATATTTTCAGCATCACGCTACCACGATGACGAGGGTACGGACCAAAGCAGCCGATCAGCTGTTGTGATGACATGCCGCTGTTACTGCTACTGATAGTCAATATTCAATTTTCGACTTGACAATATGCAAAGACAACTGTTTTTTATTGTTGTAATTGTTTAAACCTATTTAATTAATTTGATATTTGCGAAGGTGGTGTAGTAATCAAAATCAACTACATGTATTCGTAGTTCTTTTTGTCTCTGCTTATTGAGATAAGTAAGACAGACAAAATTATATTGGATCATATATATTTCACCAAAGATGTACAAGTATGTTTCTATACGACACTAACAACAATTTTGACATGTCCCATTTGATTTTTTGATCATTTATTATACATATAAACTAATTTTTGTTCTTTCTGGTTAAGCTTGTTGAGATAAGCAAGACAGAAAAATATTAGATTACATTTAATATTTCATTATTACATTATTTTTTGATAGGTGAGGAAGCCAGCTTATAATTTATAAGTTTTTCAACTGTTTATTTGATCAAAGATATGCTATAGATGTACAAATATAAGTACACGAATATATATTTTTTAACGAACCAAGCGTTTTTTATTTTATTACCAAATTAGTAAAACATTTAAATGTTTTACTAATTTCGTAATAAAATATACATACATCTATAGCATATCTTTGTGTAGTATATGTAGTAGAACTATTTTTAAATCTAATTAGTTCGACGGTCGAACAAATGAGGAAAAAAAATTCTCACTAGTTCGACGGTCGAACAAATGAGAAAAAAAAATCTCACTAGTTCGACGATCGAACTAATTAATCGAACTAGTGGGAATAAACGACATATGTAGGCTGGTTCAGACTAAAAAAAAGTCTGAAGCCATATTTTTATAAAAAAATAATTTAATAAAGAAGAAAACTTTTATGGCATTATTATTATTTTGTATTCAAATGCCTAGTATAGATTACCTTAAACCTTATTACAATCTAAAGGTAATAAGTAGATCTACTTATTACCTTTAGATTGTAATAAGGTTTTACTTTAATTTAGTAGGCAAGTGGATACCTAAAAGAATGATTACTTACCGATAAAAAGTTATGCGCCTAGCGTTGCACCTTTATTTAATTAAGTGTAATTATATTAGGTCAGAATAGTATCGTTTATTACTTAGACGTTATTAATATAGTATACTGGCTGCTGCCCGCGACTTCATTCCCGGGGAAATTATGATGTGTATGTCTGTGAGAAAAAAGAAGCCACCATGTGCTATTCCAGAAATCCAGACTAAGCTGATCCGTTCAGCCCTTCTGGCGTGATTGAGTAACAAGCTTTCTCACAAACAGGTATTAACGGATCTTCGGAAAAGCATTCAGAATCTTTTAAAAAAGAACCACATTTTACAGAACCACTTTTCAGGCTCTTTGAAGTAAAATGCTTTAAAATATTAAATTTTTGTCCCGATTTGCTATGTTCGTACTACAAACGGAGTTCAAGAGGATTTTTGATGTCCGAGTTTTGATTCCGTGTAACAGCTTTGTTTTGAAAAAAGCTCAGATTTTTTTATACTATGCTGGACTTTGCAGGTCGGCTTTTTATAGTCAAAACCGGTAGGTATAAGTTCGTTATTCTCAGTAATGCATTGGATTTGTCCGAGCTTCAATTCAATTCAATTCAATTCATTTGTTTGCAAAAACATGTGTAGATAATATACATGGTATGGTATGATGCTTTTTATTGGTGTTACAGTATACTCTTTGGCTCAACATATTTGACCATGGCTGGTGTACAAATTAGTTCGAAAGACCATAAAATTTCAAAAAAAAAGAAAATATAAAATACAAAGAATAATAATCAAAAAACAATTAACATTAATTATAAATTTAAAAAAAATTGGTTAACAGTAATGCGATTAAATAAATAGATTCATTCAATGAGTATAATTTAAGAGCAATTTGTCATTTAAAAATTCATTGACATTACAGTAGGCTTTTTCTGTCAGTATTTTTTTTATGTTTTCTTAAACTGATCTGTAATTAGTATTTTTACACATTTCGCGATATTATTATAAATTATCGCCGCTCTGCATACAACGCTTTTATGCAGTAGCGCTGTCTTTGCTGGTTGAACACGAAGTTTACTATTATCCCGGCGATTTCGTATTTCAATGTCCGATATTCGAGGAAACAAATGGGGGTTATTTCTAACAAATAAGGCGATTTCTAAAATATAAAGTGACGCCTGTGTGAGGATTTTATGGTTTGTAAAAAGTGGTTTACAGCTCTCAGTGCTTTGGATACCGAACATAGCACGTATGCATCGTTTTTGCATTTTAAATGCCATATTTTTATGAGATGAGTTGCCCCAAAAGATAATGCCATATCTGAGGACAGATTCAACAAGTCCATAATACGCCGAGAGTAACACATCAGTGTTGGTAGATGGAGCAAACTGGGACAAAGCATACACTTGACTACTGATTTTTTCACATAGTGCATCAATGTGTTCTTTCCAATTTAGTTTACTGTCTAGTGTCTATAATTAAGCCGAGAAAACGAGCATTAGATACTTCATTTATAGTGTAATTATCATGAATCAAATTTACATTTCGATTATGCAATCTTTGTCCAGAGCTTATTAAATCATTAATAATTTCATATTTGTTTTTGACATGGAAATTTCGAGAACTGTGAGCGGGGTGCGATGGTCTAGTTGGTTAAGACATCCGGTGTACTGAATCGGAAGGTCGCAGGTTCAAACCCTGCTCGCACTCGAATTTTTTCTTTCCATGTCAAAAACAGCTATGTTCCCTACGCAGGGTTTGCGTATAAAATATTAAAATTTCATATTTGTTTTTGATAAATTTATTTTTAAATTATTATTATCAAGCCAAGAAATTATAGATGTCAGTGAATTATTAATGTCAGATTTATAATTATTAATGTCCTTACATGCAATTGAAACTGAACTGTCTTCAGCAAATAATGTCATAGGTTGAATTGTTGCCTTTGGCAAGTCGTTGATAGGGATAATAAACAGCGTTAAACAGCTTAAAATATAGTTTCTTCGTTTACTCAACTTAGTACTTATCTTTAGGAGTATTGAGAATGAAGAAAAAAGAGGTGCACACAGTGACCCCACTTGACCATAGACGTCATATTAATTATGAATTCTACTTGTTTAATATCGCGTATGATTCAATAATTGACTGTCTTGAACTTGCTTCAAATTAACGATAGGTACGCACTAATCAGACAGGGCTACGACAGCGACAACTCCTACATGTACCTTATGCAAACACTAAATTTTAGGCGTAATGCACGCTTTTCGAGAGCCAGTCGCAGTTTCAATGAAATTTCTTGTGAACCTGGCATTGACCTATTCTGCACCAATTCAAAAACTCTTAGGAAAGCTATTTTGTGTACAAGAGGCACCAGCCTGCACTTGGACAATTTATTGTCCAAGTTATCTTAATATAATAACAATTAAATTAAATGAACCTACTTTGAAGAAGTAACTTATGCTATGTAAGTAATAATTTTGTATTTATCTGTGGAGGTACATTAGTTAGTTATATATTATTGTTATTAGTCTGAAAGCTTTCGTAAAAAGTAAAATACAAATATTTATGTATCTACAGTCACATTCATTCGTAGGTATTTAAACTACGATGTACTTATTATCGATACCAATAATAATTATCAACTGTGGGTATTTAATGAAAGCTAAAGCCGGCTTTGATTAATTCTAGGGAAAGCGCATCGGAAAATATCACATCGTTGCTCATATGGAAAGAGATTAATAAGTATTACGTTGATTTCGAATATAATGAATAAATGTTATGTTTACCAGTAGCGAAGGGCCAATATTTGTAAGAGGTAAGCCAGTGTACATATCTTTAATGCGATTATTTTATTTGTCTATACAATACTGACTGTGCCATTTTTCAAAGGGAATCCGGTAGTAATCGAGTTGTATGGAACCTTCGCCACCGATGTTTTCCTATAAAAAAATAGGTAGGGAGAAACATAATAAAGAGGTGATTATTTGTAAAGAACTAAACCCAAAAACCTTTGTAGAATACATTTTGTATACAGGAGATTCTTCACAAAAAAAAAGTTTTCGTACATACTCCGTAGACACCTAATTCTGTCAATTTCGGTCGAATGGACAAAAGTGGACGTAAACGTAAGCGATAGAAACAAAAGCTTCACCAATTAATCGTTTTCAATCATAAGTTCAAGAGATCTTAATCCTATCATAAAAGTACCTATCTAAGTAATAGTAAAGGTATTTAAATAGCAGCATTCATCATGAAAGATACATGGTCACCACTAAGTTAGCATGCAGGCGAGTTGAAGTTAAACGGAGGCTTTAGGTGAGCCCTAATTGCTAGTCGCAGGCTCTCATTTTGCTTACAAAATACAGGAGACTACCGATGCGATTACAGCTCATATCATGGACTCGAATCTTGTCAGTATTCTAAATTAAAATATCAGAAACATGCACGTATGTTGTTTCGGTTTGGTTTCATAGAACAACCAATTTCCTATAGATCGGCCCTTTCCAGTTGATAACAATCCGATGCACAGCACAGCTTGTTATTGTTTCATTTTGCAAAGCGATGCAGTGAACAATCAAATATGGATAAAGCTCTTCCGCGAATTTCATAGATTGCACAACGAAATAGATATTTTTTTCGTAGAATTTTCCAAACGAATTCAGTTTCAGTTTTGAAAGTACCTACTCGTGAACTCGTGGAACAAATCCTTGTTGTGCTTCTGTAGCGTATTTTGTTCTAAACAATATTATGTTTCCTAGAATTCATTAGGGCATACAAGGTTTATGTGCTTTTTCGTACGATAGGTACTTATTTGATTTATAATAACTAGTTATGTGTTATACAACAAAAATACGGTATTTTTCTGCGCGTGCACCCGCGCTTTTTGCCATAAGCGCTTATAAGTGCGAGCCGCGATATATGCCTACTGACATATTGTTACTGACTGAACTCATCGGTTCGAGCGCACACGCTGGAATAAGCGCATGTGCTCGCGTTTAGTGTTTTGAAGCGCAAAACTTGGCGCGCGTGTGAACGCGTAAGTCGATATGAGCATAAACGCATAGAAAAATACGCTCGTCTGAAACCGTACAAAGTGTCATTCCACGATGTACAAAAATTAAAAATGTACCTAGTGTATTGACAAGCTACCAAACAGCATAATTATGTTATTACTGTTGTTGTATGATGTCAGTATCGAAATACGAAACGATTTAAAAGCGATTGTATCCAGGCCCTCAGAAACCTAGTGCCTCGTTGTGCACAACTTCGGCTTCCAAGGTAATCTCGGAGCGAAGTCACAAGTTTCAAAGTCAAAGTTAAAACATTCACTTCAATTAGACCATTTACAACTCGCCACTTCAAATAGCCAAGCAGTCTCTCGGTTAAAAGTTAGTTGTAGTCGTAGATAGAGAATAAGAAAGAGCAAGAGGCAGGAAACACATTGTTTATTATGATCAATAATCAAGCTATTAATGTCCCATAGGAAAGTAAAGGCTTCTTGACATACAAAGAAGGCATGAGCATCAATAGCGAAGGGTCAATTTTTGTAAGAGGTAAGCCGGATTTAATGTGATTATATTATTTGTCTATATAGTACTAACTGTGCCATTTTTCAAAGGGAACCCAGTAGGAATCGAGTTGTATGGAACCTTCGCCACTGATGAGCATTGATCACCACGCTTACTAAACGCGGATTGGAAATTTCAGACTTACGAAAGTAAGTCTAGGTTCTTTTTTTCCCCGCGCTTTGTCCTACGAGATTCCAAAACGAGCTTAATATTAGCTAAAAATACGCTAATCTGAAACGGCCCTCAATATTTAAAAATCATTGAAATCAGTTACAAACGTGTTAACTATATTGTGAACGTGTATGCTCGAAAAATACGATAATTTTGGACTCGAGAGGTGGAGTAGTGCGAAGATGGGGTAGCGGGACTTTTTCAATCCATGTGTACGTAGGTATGAAATTAAAAGTTTTAATTTATCCTTTTCGAGAATAGAACCCACCAGAGTTATTAAAAAAGTACCTATAACATTTTTATACACACACAATGTCATACTTTTTTAATATCTCTGATAATCTTGCTGGATGTTTATAGAGGTAGGGGTAGGATGCATCGATATTTCCTGCTTTCTCCGAACGAGCCTTTGTCCAGCTACGAAAGCGATAGGCCTGAGTAAGCGAGTACTGAGTACGTAGATGTGTTACCTATGTATATACTGTACCTGTGCAATGGAGCTTTTTGCGTACAATAGGTAGAGGTACATACTATACGTTCACACAAACTATGTACGTTCGATAGAGCAGCTATTGTACAAGAACTGCCATGCCAACATTTCAGCTATAACATAATAATGATTTATGCTTCAGATCTCCTGAAACCAATTACATCTTTGTAGCTTTGTATGTGTATACAGTATGTTAATCTGTACCCAAGTGTTAACCCACATGTATTAGGTGCTGAACAACATACATGATGAGAAAACATAATGAGATCACCAAGTATTTTAGTAGGCTGTTCCTTAATTAAACGAAACGAGAAAGGGCTACATCAAAATAACAAGACGAGCGACGAGCAGACAGATAAATTATAATATATAAGCGTATTGACGACACCAAGTTCTCGACGCGTGAGTCAAAGCCACGTAAATAAACGGACATGACACCATCTCTGCAATGTTAAGAATGCTCGCTGTTATCATAAAGTACGATTTAAAATCGTGGTTACCTAGCATACCTTTAATTCATTATTTTAATAGACAAAAGCGGTCTCTGCCGTATTCATCGCCCTTTGTTGACGTCCAAATCTCCTATTGTTAAAAGCAGTCTTATCAATTTCTTCGTCCACCGTACCGAGGGTATTTTGTGAAAAACATTTTGATTTTAGAGAACGACTTTTGGTTGTTTATTGTATTCTATAAACAAAAGTTACAGAACTTTTGTTTTGTGCTATGATGCCTAAATAGATACAAATTCCATTAAAAATATAAGACGATAAAGTAGAACATCGAAGAAATAAACAGCGATACAATTGAAGCGCGATATTAAAAGTTAGCCATTCAAATGTAAGTTCGGAAAGAAGAAAGTACCTACAAAGTTTCTTTATAAATTGAATCAAACAACTTTCTACGAAGAAATATAACTGAGTTCAACAGGTTGGGTTAGTTACCCGATAAAGTAGGAACTTTTCGTCTTGTTCATTAGCAATACAACACAATTGTTACATGGAACTTTTTAACATAAGTTCACCAAGTTTAGTTCGGAAGTTTTAAGTGCATCTTGCAAGTATGCTTATCCGCCTGACGTCTTGTAATTACAGGAACATTATCAAAATGTAGTTGAACTTACCTTTAGTGACAGCTTAAGGTCTGTTGTTTATAAGTTGGTAGTCAGATCGGTGGACACGCGTGGTGGGTGTCGCGAGCGGGGCGCGGGGAGGGCGGGGCGTGCGTCGTGGCGCGTCGTCGTGGCGGCACTACCGCGCCCGCCGCCGCCGCCGCCCGCCCGAGCGTCCGCCCGCCCAAGAGTCCGCCCGCCCCACGCGCCGACGAATTCCTTGCTGTGATTAATCGTCGAGCCACCTGCGGAGCCTTTTGTATATCGTTAATGTGTTCGGCTTGGTCTCTATAAACAATTTTGAATAACAATGAGGTATATAGGACATTTTCCATCAAATTCACATTAACTTTCTATAGGTATATTCATATGAACGAGAACACATTTATAATAAGGAAAACTCGTCGAGAAAAAAATGCGAGTAATTTGTCAAAATACCACTTAAATTTAGCTTAGGCAAGGCAAAATTAAATAGGTAGGTTCCAATTATGTTTAAGTGTTATAAATAAATAGATAGTAAGTAGTCATTTTCTCACAAAGATTGATCAACATAAATCCTGAACACACTGAGATAAAGTTTTATAGTGTACTTCATATAAAACAAATAAAACATAGTCGTTTCTCCTTAGTTGGTAGAATAATGACTGTGGAATGAGGATGGGGGATGCTGAACGGAGGTTTTACTCGTAACTACTATTAATCTGTGCGGTGGAGGAACGAAGCCGATGAATGAGCTCAGGATGAGACAATGACAGCTTCCTAAAGCAAGCATGTCTGGACGGCGGACGCGAACGGCCTGTGCGCGACCTACTTTATTTTGCTATAGAGGTAGTATGACGAATGATGCTACGCGAATAATTATTATTAATAATGTTTTCTTGTTTGAAGATCACGTAGATTGAAATTCATAATACTGCACACTGTACCTGTATCTTAGGTACTAGGTACTCATTCATTCGCTGCTTGCCTTGTCGGCACATACGATTAACGTGGGGTCCTTGGTTCGAATTTAAGGGTAAAGTTTTTATTGGATTTTCCATCAGAAGCAGTCTGAGTGTTTGGAAATGTTCTCTGTTGGTGGAAATGGCCTTGCTCACATGGGTCTTTAACATAACCGACGAAATGTAGATAACGTGCCTATTGTACGTTATCTACATTTTATCCTACCCCCTACACAAGACAAGCGTAGTATTTCATCATCATCATCATCATCATTTCAAACCGGAATCACCCCCACAGTATTTACCAAATGACAAATCATAAACATACATGTGATGTATAACGCGCATCGCCCCGAATTTGGTCTAATACAAACAATCCAATTCTGACTTTAGGTGCCTCGTTTTGGCGAGGTGCACCATATGATATGAAATCATGCACGGCAAACAATCCCGCTTATGAGCTGCCGAACTGATAACGACACATTTACGAGCGCGCGGGGAAATTGAATTTCTAAACAAATTTTAGGAAGTGTCAATGTTATGCAAACATCTGTGATAAATCGGGAGTAGGTACCTACACCTACACTCCAGGGTACGTACGGACCCTGCAGAAGATAAATGGCAGGTTTAAAGTTAGCTATTTTCTGAAAACCCTAACTTATAAAATCAATCATTATCAAAGATGAAGTAGGAAGTAGGTAGGTAGGTACACATACAGTAAATAGAGGTTCACCCTTGAAATGGTTCATACAAACATACATAAACTCACACCTTTTTTCCACGGGGGCAGGCAGAAACCATAGAACGCCACATATCCACATACCCCCTCACATACTCCTTTTGCCACTTCCACGTTCATACATCTGGTCATGCACGCACACCGAGACAGTTGTATACCTTACTAGCTGACCCGCACAACTTCGTCTGCGTCTGGATTTTTCCCCGTTTTTGCAATCTTTTTCATAAATGCTCCGCTCCTATTAGCCGTAGCGTGATGTTATATAGCCTATAGTCTTCCTCGATAAATGGGCTATCCAACACTAAAATAATTTTTCAATTCGGACCACGAGTTTCTGAGATTAGTGCGTTCAACCAAACACACAAACTCTTAAGCTTTATAATATTAATTATGTATAGTATAGATTTCTCCTAACAAGCACTAGAATCCTTGTATACAGATTTCAGTGCCCGTACCAAGAACCTGTCCACACCATACATGGATAGTCTCGACCACATCTCTTCCCCCACACGCTGTCATAAGCCTACTCCAAGTCTACGATGGTTCACTATTGGAAAATCAGAAGCAAGTTAAGAATAACGCAATCAAAAGATTTGTAAGTTAGTGTTTACCTTTCTACTAAAATAAGGAAATCTAGCATTTTTACAATCGTCTAGATCAGCCCGGTTTCCAAATTAAAATTGAATCATTACATTATGATCCTATTAAGACTTCGCCATAGTATTAGGTAATATTCTGTGGTTCGACGCCTCGAGAGCGAGGTTCAAGTCAAAGACCCCCGCGGGAGTAAGTTCTCTAGATCAAAAGTTCCTTTCATCATTTTATGGTTATGTTTAGGTACTAAAAAAATCTTTTTAAAATGAAAATAGGTATAGGTACGAGAAACTTTCTAAAGCTCACCTTTGCCAATATCCTTAGCTGAGCTATTTTAGATTAAAACAGAGTACCGGGTGATACCCATTTGTGTTGTGTACCTACAACATAATCTTTCAAAGGCAACGCGTTGGTGGATAGCTTCTTTGATGTAAAACGCCATTTTACAGGGATTTATAGGTGTCATAAAAGCCACATTCTAATTATGACCAATTCCTTCATCACATTGAACAACGATTATCACCGTAAGCATACAGCAGTTCACATCGGCTGTTGCCAGCCACCTGTGAGGACGCTTTCTCTAGGCTGAGCCCTGACCTGACGGCATCCTAGTCTACATTCTACGGCTTTGCTACTTGTAAAGCGGATCTGTTAACATCTTGCTTATGTTGTGTAGCCTTGCCTTGCCTATATAACTTTGCTTAAATTTTGACGGTCGGTGCTATTTGAAAAAAACAGAACTCTCGGGTTATTGTTTATGTAGTGTACGTGTATTTATGACACTCTACATACTCTACGTAGGCATACCTAAAACCTTACGTAGAACAAACCTCTACGATTATCATAAATATCAAGCAAGCACGAGTTTCTATGGATACCACCTCACCAATTGATTACTCATGTGCCTAATGTGTAAGTAATTAATTTGATTTTGGGCACATCAAAGGAGCGATAGAATACGAGCACGTAGGTGCGATACATGGCTATATCACTACCTACCTAGGTACTTTACATTTGTGTTGGGTTCTTACCACGTTCCTTGTATGACCATTCTATTTCAGGGTGAGAAGTTTTGAAGGGCTGTGAATACCTAATCGTCCAGTAACCCCGAATCTAACTGCTTGAATGGGTTTCACTTGTAGGGAAAGCTTGTGGTAGGCTATACTCTATAATATGTTCTCTTATGTTCTTCCACAAATAAGTATAATTTCTGATATGTTAATTGCAGATCGACCGCTTTAATGAGTCCTCGCGAAGTTATCAATTTAAATGGAATATTTCGTAATACCTACGTGGATTATGGTTATTGTAAAGCAAATAATCTGTGGGATATTGTTAGAACTTTGTGGTCACTTAATGTGCCTTTGATGAAGCAAGGCGGAGTACTCATTACACATTACAGTACATTATTTCTAAATAACAACTATTGTATTTGAATTGGATTGTGAATTAGAAACAAAACCCAAAAAAAAAAACTAACCATCATGCATACGATATTACTGATTGTGATTAGAAATTGATGTGCCTACCGATCCATGTGTGGCAATCGTAAACAATCAAACAAAACCTTGAAACAAATGACGGCTATTGAACAATGATTGTATGGCCACTTTGTAGTTTCTACCTATTGAATTTAGCTATAACACCGTACCAGGCGCCAAACGTTTGCTATAGTAGGCGCCTCTTGAACACTCATTGAACGATGGCCTTTCAAACCTCTAATTTCTGAAAAGTAATAAAAGGAGTAGGTCAATGAAAAATAAATATTTGTGTTAATATTTATTAGCTACTATTAGAAGCCACAATTGCTTATAATCTTTTTTGAATATAAAAACCTAAATATTTACATTGGATGAAAAGAAAATATCTAAAGAAAACAACATAATGTTTGGCGATGATTGCATAAACTGTCAATGTATTGAATACGGGTTCAATCACGGCTCACAAATAAATAGACATTTTCCTGCTTCCATAAATATCCCATTACTTACAGACATAAGTTCGTACCAAATCTCGGTATTAGCGTCAGTATTGGCTTTATATTGAAAACGATTATGGAGGGAGCTATAAGGATAGGCTATGCAGCATTTTTTATCGCTCTTCGGCTTTGCACAATTTATAATAATATTTATTTTTGCGTAAAACTTTATAAAATTCCCAGATTTGTGCGTATTCCATAACTAACAATACGTAAATATTAAACATAAATGTATTTGTAAAAAAGGATGTCAAAACTAAATCTTATAATAGTAAAAACTTACAACACTAAATTACATTAATTTATTTTCGTTTCTACATATCAACTTTAATATTGGAAATAAATAATATTTATCTTTTACACACTATAATATTAGTAATGGCACTAGTTATTATTCATGTTATAACAAGGCACAAGGGCGAACAAGGGAAGCTGTAGCAACGTCGACAGACGTCGTATTGGAGATTGAGTGAGATTACCTCAACGAATTCGTATAAAATGTACTTTATATTTTATAAGATTACGATTATTAGTACACTGCGGATCTTTGAGAGTATTCGGCGTTTCGTCGTAATAAATTGATGTTCCCAGGACTTGACTGAATAAATATATCCGAAATACATGAGATCACTCATAACATCGATTTCAGACTTTCCGCCTACGTTGTTTATTCAACTTTTACGTAATTTTTTTTTTTCAGTCATAAAGCAGATTACAATACATCTCACTTTCTGCCTTACAATAACAATTCTATTTATGGCAGTGGCTAAATTAGTTTATTTGATCGGACAAAACACCTTTATTTTATTGTCGCATAATTATACGTTTGCAATGAGTCAATATTCGACGATTATGAGTTTTGATTGAAAATATATATAAATTTATTTTAAAATATTAATAGTATTACAATTACTCTTACGATAAAATAATATCGGGTTACGAAATAGACTCAGCGATAGATGGACTTCATTCACATAGATTTTTCATAAGTCTTACGTTAAAATGAGATTTTACATTGATGATAGTGAAGTCACTTTTAAAATGTATTAAATATTATTCCCGATTTGCTCAATTTTGTAAATTAACAGTACTACCGTCAATAATGATAATTATAAAGCTCTAAACTACAACCTATCGAACGTGGTATGGTCATAAAGTAATGAACAAAATGTTCATTTTTAGCACCCCGTAACACGTTCGATTCTACGAAGTTACACACAAACACATAAGTACATACGAAATACATTCACACATAAGTACAAAAAGCGTACAATATACATCCTGAGATTAAACAGACCTTCTGATAAAATTATATAACATAAATTATAAAATAAATGTAAGGCATAAATACAGACTGTTTGCATTTGTTTTATATAAATATTTCTACGACAATGTAGACAAAACATGATTCAAAATATACGCTAAAACGTAATCAAGTGGGCAGGTAATTTAAGCATGTTGCTATTGCAGTAATTTATTTTTATCATAATTAATATAAAATTCTATTGAAAGGCACATTTTTAAGGCATCTCTCTTAACAGTTCTCAATATATCATGACTCTAAAAACCTATGCTTGAATAAAAATTATATAAACGTCGAAACTTCATTGAACACTTGATCATTTTATAAATGCGGCATTAATTCTTGTATATTTTGAGACGACTACTTAACGTTTTTGACTATTTATACTCGAAATATTATTATTTTCCGGCGTAAGTAGGGTTTTTGAACGTCGACGTCGCTTGCTTGTAAATGGGGTTCTCGCCCTAGGAAACAAAAAAGTCATAGTGAAAACCAAATACATGAGTAAATAAAATACAACATAAAAAGAACGATTACGAAGATGTGGTGGGAAGCCATCAGGCTCGGTGGAGTGACGAACTTCGCAGGGTGGCAACTGGATGAGAGTTGCCGATAATCGAGTTGAGTGGCGTGCGATAGAAGAGGTCTATGTCCATCAGTAGATTGATGATGATGATGTCTAACAAAAGGCACTAAGCTTGTGTCGCGGCTTTACGGTTCACTTACTAATAAAGAATAGTCCAACCAGAAGGTACTAAATAGATATGGTACTGTAGGGTCGAAAATACCACAACAAATGATATAACTGTGATGTCCTTATGAAAGAACTTGTGCGTAGTACTCGAAACCGGCACAAAATCACCAGATGCATGAACGTGAACGAACAAAGGGACACCCATGTTAGGATCGTAATTGTAGCAGGTTCCGTTCTGTAGTTTCAGCCAGTCCCAATGGAGAAGGGCTGTGAGGGTAAAATGCATAACAGATGAAAATGTTTCATACCCAAAAGTGCAACAAAACTCAGCTTTTCCTGACCCTTTCTTAAATTCTATGATTTTTAATTTCATGCGCAGAATTTCCTTACCGTGTCCCACTTGGCCATCATGCGTTCCTTCTCGAAGCGCGCGAACTCCCTGCGGTCGTGGATGGTGGTCGCCATCTTCCACAGCATCAGCAGCGCTAGACCCACAAGCACTATGGCCGCAATCACACCGAGCACAATACCCAGGATAGGCACCTATGAGGAATGAGATATAAGCAAGTTAGGCTAGGGCGAAGTTCCCTATAAGCACCAATGATGTCATGTAGGAACATGCCGAAGTAATGGTGCTTTATATCGTAATGTAGCGGTCAGCCTACGTCGACCGTTTGATATTGATCGCCCTAAATCATGATAACGTAAACAAGCTGCCATGCACCCGCCGAGTGAATCTGAACGATCGTTTTCAGAATGCAACTTAAAAAGGTGCATTCTGAAAGTTGGCAACGTCGGAAAAAGCTGTCGAATATTTCGCTGTTTTGGTTGTATAAAGTGGTAAACAAAATTACTAAATGAAATTATGAAACATCGCTTTGTGTTGGATTAAGTATTGCAATAACAACAATGGATATCGTATAAGATTTTAAACTATCATGGTCACTAACATTATAATTAACACTAGAAACGGGATATTTACCATGTATACTGATTTCTTTGTTTTGCGCCGAAATATCGGGACGAACTCAAAGAAATCAGTAAACATGGTAAATATCCCGTTTCTAGTGTTAATGATAATGGATATGGTGTTTTAATTTGATTTCCAAGTGTTTTTTTTTCACCTAAAACAAAATATTTAGTGTTACTATTAGTTATTGCAAATTTATAATCAATTTGTTAGTGCAACACAGAGCTATATTCCTATTTCATTTTGTAATATTAAAGTAATGCATGAGAAGACTTAAACAAAGCAATGGATGGTGATAAACTAAAGAACAACAATTATTAATAATAAATAGCTATTCATGACAGCATTAACTCATCTTAGATGTCCTTAGTCTGTACCTACCAAAGACATTCAGATATTTTAAATCTCTTTGGTACCTATTCTAGTGGTTGTTGAGAAGCTTTTCTCCAATTGCGAATGTTTACATGCTGATATGAAGATGATAGGTATATTTATTGTATTTGTTCTTTGAGCTGAAACATATTTATACTCATAAATATGACTAATATCCTGTGATAAAAGTAACAATCACGCTTGTGAGTGAATTAGCGTCAAACGATGTATCATTACTTTATATAAATACTACTAATGAAAATTATACTAGTTCATACCTTCTTAGGACATTCGCGTTCCTTCTGCGCCCTAATAACAAGTTGCTGGTTGTCAGTGTAAGAGTAGACGTACACATACAAACAGTCTTCGTCGTCGTAGAATGAGCACAGATGCTCATTTCGAGATTCGTTGGCTGAAAAAAAAGGAAAATGTTAAGATAAAAGCAAGCCAAGTCTTTTCCAAACTAAGTTGGGGTCGCTTTCAGTCTAATTGGATGCAACATGGAGCGACGGCCTATCTGTCTTCTACAGCCCAGTTACTGGGTAATGCGATACCCATTAGAAAGACTTCGCATTACAAAAATCCTACTACATTACTTTCATACATTGTTTGTGAACCATCGCTTCATTGTGGGCTTTTTTCTTTATCGTGTGGTTGGTTAGTGCCTAACCTGTTGTGACTTGGCTTTCATGGGCTTTCTTGTATTGAATTTCATACGATGAGCTGCGGACCAACGGTTACGATGTTCGCTTACAGGTAATGCGCATGATAGATTGTGATTCATTGCGGATGAAGCATCGGACGTGACAATATAAAGGTGATTAAGGAGATGACTCGAGACACGTGTCATACCTTTATTACTATATTAACGCTGAATTTAACTGTAGGGCTGACTCCAAACGTCAAGTGTAAAGCAACAACTTTTCCTAAATGAAAAGCACAAAAATAAATAGGTACCAAAAGATAGGTATAGAATTATTATTTTTGTAATTTAAAATAAAATAACGAATAAGTATATTTATCTTATTGAACTTCCAATGAGGTCGTAAGCTAAAGAAGATAAACTCGCGGGTTCGCGCCTTATCCAATTTCGTTTGAAATGTTTTTAATGTGATTTTTTTTTACATTTTCCTGCTATCAATCAAGTAGGTATAGGCTGTCACACTTAAACCTATGTACAGTTTAAAATAAAATTGGCTATTTGACTGCTTACTTCAGATTAGACCCAAGCGGCAGTGGTAGACTAGTGGTGTGATCTTCGCACTACCAAGTCAGGTCTCGAGTTTTCGAATTCCTGTGCTTATTGTATAATTATCACCAACTTCGGTGAAGGAAAACGTCGTGAGGAAACCAAACCAGCATGCCTAAGAGATATTTCTCGACGGCATGTAAAGCTAAGTCAGAGGCCCATGGGCGGCATAAAACTCTCCGACGCCAGGCTAGGCACTAACCACACGAAAAAATGAAAGTAGGATCGAGGTCTCACCTTCAATTTTGCCTTCTTCTACGATAGGGAACAGCGCACAGTCGCCGCAGGTGTCCGTGTCAGGTTTGTAGAGCGGGCCGCGCTTGTGCACCTCGCATAATACGCAGTCTTTGAACTCGCCGCAACGACCGGGACAAGTCTAGAAGTATTGATAAAGGTATTCATTAGTAGGGTCAAGTAAAATATTGACAGTGGTAATTTAAAACGCCGATATAAAGAACGTTTTGGATTCAGTTCTGTTCAAAATCAATCGGCATGTTCAACGTCTCTTACGACATTTATAATATCCACATTCGATATATTTAACCGTACATATTTTTGGGTAGGTACTTACAGGACACTTCTCACAGTATTTTCCCGAGTAATGACGGTCATCGTCAACATTACACACACATTGACCGCAAACACACTTTCCGTTTCCGCTGCATATTTCGTTGTTTTCTGTAACAAACGTAATGATTAGCGCCTTGAAATTGATTACATTCAACCATCGGTAATTAGCACATTGATTAAGACACATTATACACAATTACTCGACACGCCAAATATGTATTTATCGCAAAAAGCACAACCAGCGAGGCGCCGTTTAAATTTAATGATAACAAATCAATTTTATACAATATGAATTTTAAGTAACCTTTCGAACACTAATTACAACGTTAAACGCTTGTAGCTAATAGTGTGCGTTTTATATGTATGTTATGTAGGTGAAATATAGCTTGCCTAGAGAAGAAAGATTTAAACATTGGCACCAAAGGCTACCTAAAGTGAGAAAGTTTATTTAAGTTTATAGGTAATGGCTGTGTGTGATGGATGATAATTTTATCAAATGAATAAATGATTAAGAGTTTATCGAGGACCTCAGAAACCAGGCTTTCATGGGTAATTTATTATTCAGTCAGTGTCAATGCCATTGTTTTGTGTAATTTCAATTGATCAATCGATGGCATTATTCTTACCAGGCGAGCGACAAGGCGTCTGATCCTTCAGGCACTGGCAGGCGGGCCCGGTGTAGTCGGGCGTACAGCTACACTTGCCGCACACACACTCGCCGTGCTCGGGACCGGAGCACAAGAGACCCTTGTTCATGTCACACGTGAAGTTGTCGCACTCGCAGAATGGGCCGGAGATCACCTGGTGACGAAAATTAATATGAAGTTGGTTTTGTCAAGAAGCAAAAACTAACATAAAAGAAAAAATATTGGATAACAGTTCTGTGTGTCATCTAAAATTTGATCAACAGAATTGCATAGGATGAGCAGAGCGGAGCAGGTTTTAGATTTAATAATAAGTTTAATAAGTTTATTTATTGCTCCTTAAAAATATAACATATTGAACAATATTTAAGTGTAGCAGCTGTGCCTGAGCTAGGCTGAGCCTGTATTTCAGGTCACAGTTCTCTTCCCAGTATTATGAGCGATATTAACAATTCACAATTCAGTTTTTTCTCCACTCTACTTCTACTTTGCGTGTGAATGGTGCATACTACTATAAATATTATGGATATACCTAAAAAGTAAGCGAATGCAAAATGGCAAAATATGCCAAATGCAAATGCAAATGGCGTAATGCGTTGCTTTCATAAGAATAAACATTTGTTACCTTCGAAGAGTCATCCATCTTGTTGCACTCGCACACGCCACAGATACACGTGCCCCTGTTAGAGCACAGCGGCCCCGCGCTGGCGTTGGTGGGCCTGCAGCCGCGCTCCTGCTCGGCCGACACGCCGCCGTGCGCCGAGCACTCGCAGCTCTTGCCGAAGCGGCCGGGCTGGCACACGCACACTCCGCACGCCGACACGCCCTCGCCGCTGCAC
Organism: Noctua janthina; assembly: GCA_963576755.1. Lineage (NCBI taxonomy): Eukaryota > Metazoa > Arthropoda > Insecta > Lepidoptera > Noctuidae > Noctua > Noctua janthina. The sequence goes on from OY755058.1 coordinate 8,867,020, forward strand.
ACTAGGGGACTGGCGTTGTAGGCCTGAGAGGACAAACAAAACAGTTTTTGATGTGGTCATTCAGTTTTTTTTAAAGGAGACTTGTTTATACCTAGAATTTGTCTAAGTAGGCGTTTGCCGAACACCGCCTCAACGTGACGTAGTAACAGTAAAATATGAATCACGTATCTACTCGCTGCGAATCAAGAACAGCGCTTTTACGCGGCGACAACGCCTGTGCTGGACACATAACGTTTATTAGAGACAAATATGGTGATAGTTTTCCATATTACACGATATTGAAAGAATCGTAAACGATATTTTTAATATATCTAGATACATCATCTGTATTTTGAATTACTGATTTACACATGATTATAGAAGAATAAAAATGTATAGGCCATACTCACATGATGACCTGGTCGCTCGCAGGGGCAGTCGCACACCATCTCGAGTTCAACGGTGAGGCTGTCTGAGATACCGACGGGCGAGATCTCGAAAGTCTGGTTCCACTTCTTGCGGTCCTTGGGGCATTCTTTCAGTGTGATTTCAGCTGTGAATTCTACCACATCTCCTACCTACAAAGAAACGCAAAAAATAGTACATAAAACCCAAAATATTAACATTAAATATCAATTTTAGGACAACATACCTTTAATCCGTCACATTTGTTTGTCTGAGTGAGATCTTTGCCGGTAAGACAAGATGAGTAATACACTATTTGTACAGCATCACTCGATGAATCTTTCATTTCTACCGCTGACGTAATTTTCTGTAAATAATCAATGTAATCTTTATTTTTATAACTGCAATAAAACGTTACGACATTCAAATATAAGTTATTGTGTTACATGAAATTCCATGTCTCGTCTAAAAGCCCATTGCCAAGGTCGAAATATCCGATACGATGCATTTCATGCACTTGAAAAACCTATTCTTTATCCTGTTGTCAAATTTCATTACAAAGTTTACGATGTAATTGTTACTTTGTTCACAAAACAATGTGAAAATTGTTTGCAACCACATAGGGTAATATGTTGTTTGCAGTTTAGTTAGCAGCGCCAGACGCGTTTTCAAGAATTTTACGATTGATTATATGAGACGGCGCTTACAATTAATATAATTCTGTTATTTTTACATTTAAATCATGGTTTTAATTATATTGTATTGTATTGTCCTAATACTTTAACAAAGGCTAACCGATAATGTGTAAATATAACACTTATTTCTGCAATGGTAGGTCTAAGTACGTTTGATAATAAACAAACAATAAAATAAAGTATTTAGAACTAATACAATAAAATGAAACAACATTAAAATAGCCTCCACGACTAATACCTAAATCCTAGGCAGTGAACCTTATAACCATTATATCGTGATATCTGATTAATATTTGAACCATAACTTATGCTTAACTTAGGGTTAGTTGCCACCAAGCGAGAAAATCCTCGCGCTGTTTTTTGATATCATTAAATAAAGGACTTTATCAGTATTGCCTTAAACACCTTTACTCTTTCACAGATGGCGTTTGCCGATACGAGAGCACAAGCAGACTAAGTACTCACGTTGTACTGTTCCCGCACAAGGTCGACGATGTTATCGGAATCGTTGCTAAGCACTCCAGTACTGGATCCCTCGATGTGTTTGCTGAGCTGCTCATATACGCTGATCTGTTCCGCCGTCACTGCGAATATCACGTTGATAGCGTGCTTCTTTACCTACAAATAAATATATATTATATGAAATATTTGTTTCACCTCGTGGTTTGCATGGTGATAGTTTTAAGGAAAAGACAGGAAGTTATATATTTTTTTCGCAAAATAGGCAGGAAGGTTTAAACAAAATATGGTGGTGTGCGAAAAACCTCAGTCCATAAAACTCAATTAAACACAATTTCGTAAGGAAAAAAACCATCTTTTTCCATTATACATATTGAAATCAGGATTAGAATTAGGTTAATTTTTATAAGATTTTAAACTATCATGGTCACTAACATTATTATAACTAAAACATAAACAAATAAAAATATCGGAAACTCAAAGAAAACAATAAACATGGTAAATATCCCGTCTTCTAGTTATAATAGGTTAATTTTTGTTTTTATTTAAACCATGTAGTCCATTTTTTAACAGTCAAGAAGTCGTTCACTCAGAAAGTTGAAGATATGAGGTGCGCCGAGCGGCGCAGGAAGAGTACCTCCTTAAAGCTAGCGGTCCATTTAATATCAATCTGTTTCAGAATGCGTACAATTGCGATCATTACTCATATTGGCAACTACTGGTCATTCAGCATTTAAACTAAACCATTCGAAAACGTATAAATGACGACGGCTTACATCATTTACTTCGACGTAATAGAAAAGTCACGTACTCCTAAAGGTATGTGAATCAAAGTCTATGGAAAAACTAGGAAATTAGTAAACAAAACACTACCTTATGATTAATCTGTGAAATACTGGGGTAATCCTGCAACGTCGAGTGTGTGTAGGTATTGTCTTGCATGTGACATTCGCCATCGTTGGGCTGCACGATACCTCCGAGCTGCAATTGAACGCTATTAACATCTTTTTGATTGGCGTAGCAACTTTTATTGCTTGTTTATAAACCATTTAGGAATTCATGATGAATTCGAAATGTGGTTATGAATGTAACACATAAATAAAGAAATATAATTGAAAACCAAATCTTAGATAATTTAAATGTATTGCCAAAGCATTGAGTTTGAGTTGCATAAACGAGACAGTTATTTTTCAAAAATATCACAATACAATTATGCACTTTAATAAGACAAGTTACTATAGATTCACTCTTTCATCTAAATCCTTTTAGAATAAGAACATTACCTTTCCGTCTCCAGCGTAATGGAAGCCAGCGTCCGTTGAGAAGACAAGCAGTCTTCGGGCTTGGTCGCGCCAACCTATCTGCTGCTTGCACACAACTGCTTGCATGATCGCGTCAAAGCCTCCCTCGGGGGCGTCCAAGTTACCTGACACGTCTGCTTGCTTTACGGCATTCTGAAGGACGAGACAAATAACATTAACATCTGGCCTGGCTCTACGAAGGGTTAGGCAGAGGTACACCCACATTTCGACATTGTATATTTAAGTCCTATGTAATCACAGGAACAAATCCTGAGTTCAGGCTGCTGAGAAAACCCAATAACATTATGACCGACCTGAGAATCGAACCTTGGACCTAAATCTTAGCTGTAACGCTTGACTGGATACCACTAGACGAACGATGTAGTCAACGAAGTGAGGCTTTGATAGTTATAATTTTAATTCTAGCTGTCAAATTCAATCCACAGATCATAAACAGAAGGTTACGAAAATAAGATTTACGATAACTCACATTAAAGAAGTTTGTATCAGTGCTGAGTGCCATCTGGTTTTGGTATCCGTAAGGTGCAGCACATCCTTCACATGGCGAAATTAAACTAAAAAATGAGCACAATTTTAATATCTCAACCCTAAATCAGTTCACAGTTATTTACTTAATTATTAAGTCTTAGTAGAATCGTTGTCCACTTACTTCTTAGGCACAGTAGATACGTAAGGCATGACTAATTTATCTACGAATGAGCCGAAACCGATTCTGAACATGGAGGTCATGTTTTTCATGGTCTCAGAGAGCAAATTTCCCAATGTGCTGAGTTTCTCTTTGTCGTTCTTCATGGATCTACTGAGGTCCATAAGATAGTATAAGTCGACGGGGTAATCTTGGGCCCTGGAGTACGCAAATGTCAACTTCTCCTTTTGATCTGGGAAAAAATATTTTGGATACCAGTTAGGTTTAGCATAACAAGTTATTAAAATAAATTCATCAGGACATTGTGTCATATAGTATAATTATGAAATTAATTAATCCATACAACTCGACGATGACATTGAACGCGAACTGTTTATCATAACTAGTTGAGTTATGCCTGATTACTTAACTTCCTACACACAGCAATGTATGTACTTACTCATTCTTAAGTTGAGTTTCACTCCCTGTGGTTTCATCTGGACCAGGCGCTTGCCAGAGGCGGCACCAGCGGCGCCTCCGGCCGCAGATGCCGCAGATCCTGACGCTGAGAAACTGCTTCCCTTCGAGCTATAAGACTCTTCGTATGATGACGAGCCTGCGGCCATACCCATTCTAGACTTTGCTGAAAAGTCACAGAAGAAATGTGAAATGGAACTTGCTGGAAATAATACAAGAATCAAGAAATTAGAATACGTTATATCAGTTACCTCTGCTGAGCTCAATATTGGACTTTGGGTCGACAGAACGCTGGTTGTCCGGACTGAATATGTAGGCTTCATTGCATCCTGCGGTTCCGCCGCGCTCCATCGCAGGGTTGAAGCACCTTGGGCCATTGAACTCTGCTTGATAGCACCATGAGCAGCTGGCAGTGCGGATGCAGTCGCTACACGTAGTCTTGCTGGAGCAGGGGTTCTGCGCGAGGAGTTGCTCTGCCCGCTGGGCCCAACATACCGCCAACAGGCTCACCCACACACATAGTCGTAAAACAGTCGATCGTTGTTTGTACATTTTGTACTTAATCTATAGATTCGTTTTCAGATCAAATTCTGTAACAAGGATAATTTCGATATTTAATAAAGTTCGGTGCTTTAAAGTGGGTAATTAACCGTAATCGGGCAATATGTTGCGGTTCCAGATTTATTACTATTATCCTGGTTATTACCAGCGTTTCAGCGTGTTCATATAAAGTCATTACTTTCTACTCGCGTGACCCAGTATCAAAGGCCAGAACGTCAGGAAAACTTATTTTAATCTTGAACGCAATATAATATGTTTTGTAATTTACGTTGCTGGTATTACATAAACTCGTGCAAGCCTCATATAAAATGCATTGCGAGTGCGAGTGAAACGCAATGGAGTATAAAAGTCTCTCATAAATCAAACAATAACATGATTGCCCTAGTTACTATAATCCCCGTCCGGAATAACTTATACTAACTTCCTATCGTAGCCAAACTCCTAAGTACAATACTTATTATTCCTCTGATACTTTAGAAGATCAATGATGACTGGCTTATCACCGTACTGCACATTATTACGTACACTATTCAGTATACACTAATGTCCCGCCAATCCATGTTTCATGTAGACAATACTCATTGTTTGATATATAAGTATTTGATCATCAGTGCTTAAACGTAGCTTTCCTGTTTAGGTACTGAGTAAATGAAGTTTGCTTCAGTATACCTTTGACCAACGTTGGTGAGCAGCAAATTCTTAGCAACGTAACAGGCCAAGGTCTTATACAACTAGGTCAATGGGACAACTAAAAGGATAAATTTTGTTTATAAATTCATAGAAACAAAGCAGCGTATGTAGATGAAAACGGCGGTATAAATAAAGATTGTGTTAAGCCGGTGACGAGGTTCCCAGACCGCACTATTAGCTGTAAAGTAAGAATGATCGTACGACGGCGTCATCGGCTCACAGGTAGTAAATAACGTTGAGTAAACGTTATGATACGGTTGGAACATATGGCCAGCTGTGGGCGGCGGCTGCGACTGGGAAAGGGCGCCACCTACGCATTGAGTCGTATCCAGTCCGCCTCGTCTATTTTATACCATGTTCCGTCTTACTGATCAAAATTATTTGTATTGATATCAATTGTTTGAAAACTAACTATATGCCTAACTCATTCATATTGTAACACTTTTCCTTTAACCATTAAGTACTTTTCCCCATATTAATAAATAGGTAATTTACTCACTAACGTGTCACTAATGTGTTCACCTTGTTGACTGAGTTGCAAACAGCATGTTAACTGTCATAAATGCTTATCTTTCCGCCAAGATGTAGGAGTCAAATAAACGAACTAGGTTGTTTTGAGAGTTCGTAACTCGTACACGATTGAAGACTGCGTTATGAGGTGCGATGAAGAACCGGCTAACTAATCTAAATAAGTTGTTTGTATTCCAAAATTTTGAAGTTAGGAAAGAATAGACGATTTTCCATAATTATTCTCAAGACTTTGTAAAGAAATAGGTATAATGTCAACAAAACACAACTGAATTTAAAAAAAAATGTACTGGAAAGTTTTTTAAACATAGGAAACACAACAAGGAGATAAATTGAAGAGACATTTCAGTAATCATTGCTTATTTACATTAAGCTGCTTTTGTTTGCACTTACATATTCACACCGGCTACTTGATAAAAGTCACTTATCATAATATCACTGGGTTAGCTCACAGGCATTATCATTACACTTGTGTGCTTTTAAATCTTCTTACATAAAATATTTTTATAAAACTTATGTTATATCACTAGGTCCCCTTTGTTTAAACTCGACGGTTAAACGAATAACACTTAAAGAAATATATTTTCACATCAACAAACCTAGCCCAAAATTTTCAATTATGGGATTTTTATCACCACAAATTATAAGATTCTAATTATTTTAGTCAGTCTCAGTAATTTTTACAAATTATATTTGTAATAACGTTGAACACAGCGCGACGTGCGCCCGCGCCGGATACACGCGTGACTAATTGTACAGAAAATAACTTCGTCAGCGGTGATACAGCGAGCGCCGTCACAGTTTCTTCTCGGAATCGATACTCAATACACTCATCTAAACATTATAATCACTGCGACAGGGCCGGCATTGGCAGCACTCATAGGTACATAAATCCTTGCGAATATTTAGGTCGAAGTCCTTTAGATTATCCCGAACGCAAAACATATTGATCATTACCAACTTGACAAAAGTGTTCCCAATATTACTAATATCGTACCTACTTGGAAGATAGCCATCAAGTAGTTCATCAAACGCTGTAAATACAATACATTCAATGGGTGTTCCTCAAGGTTCAATACTTGGACTAGTATTTTTACGCATGACAGCGGAAAACGGTGTGTAATGCAGTGAATTTCATTTGTGTTTGTAATTAGTGTGTTCAAAATCAACATGCATCCAACATGAGTTGCCTTATTTGCTTTAAGATCGAACAAAAACTTGAATGACGCTATGCTACAAGAAGCTCCTAAAGCTGAAATGTTTTAATGGTTTACGGACGGAGAACCAATAAATCAATAAAAGCTACATGGGACACTTAATCAAGTCGCTGCAAATAACTTAGGTAATAATTGGGAAAATGGAAACATCTTGTACTGATGTCTATACAAATCGGTTGGATGCTGGCAATTAGGAAAATGATCGAAAGTACTAATTACAACTCTGAAACCGGTCACTTAAGATCGGGTCCATTTTACGGGACCGCTTATAACTTTGCCTAGTGCCGCATTCAGTGGATCAGAGACTACAATAAAATTACCCCGGTCCTTGATCCACATTAGTTCTCAGTAAAAAGCGCTACTTCGAATTGAATATAACTACAAATAAATAAATAAATACCTGAATGACTTTGAAGAGTGCTGTTTCAGCGAACATCGCTTGTGATACTGGTTCAGTGGATAGTCCACTTTTGATTTGGGCAGAATGTTTACTTACGTTAAGTCAAAACAAAACCACGGGGTTATCGGATTTATTTTAAGTGCTCAAAACAGATATTTTAGTTGCGATGCAGTTTTACATCTTTATTATTAACATCGCGAACTCCATCCACGATACCATCGTTAGTTAGTGTTTATGATAAAAATGACCTCCAAGTTTGAAGACAAACCGGTGCTTCTTTCTGTAAGTCGAGTAAATTACGTCATTACCAACTCCGCCCGACCAAAAGATGATTCAAGTTGTGATATCGTAAGCATTCTTTCGCTTATACAGTCACATTTGATGGCCTTACGAACATTTAAATCATATCGTTAATTAGTTGTCTGCGGTGAGTAAGCAATAGAGAAGGCAATGGGAAAAAGAAATAGACTTTTCTAAGAGGCAGATAAATAGATTTGTTGTTACACTAAGTTAGTACTTTGTTTGATAACAAATATTGTTTACACATAATCTAAACACAGAGATCCGTAGTATTTGTAAAGCAGATTACGTCATATTTTTAGAAGCCGCGTATTACGAACAGGACTCATTTATAACATGATGCGCTTTCTAGGAAATTGATTAGCTACCAGGTATAACTGAACGTAAGTACAAAGTTCCGTAAAGCCTTCAGCGGGTTTCCTTATATCGACGATAACGGTTAAGGGGTGTATACCAGCCGGGTCATCGACCGTTCCTGCTTACTTTGGCGGGCGCGGCGGGCGCCGCGCCACTATTACCCCACGACATGGAACGCCATGTAGGTATGGAAGAGAATTCCCAATTAAAATGTTGCATGTTTTTTTGGTGTAGGATTCTACTACATTTTGAAATCCTTTACTAGAATTTTACATTCTAAGTTTGTTTTTTGGCTTTTGCAAAGGATAAAAACATTGAAATAAATTCAAATTGTTTAAGACGAATAAATAGTTTTCCTTTAAAATATGACTACAGGCATGAATTAGATCATAACTTTTCAAGTATATCGTAAAAGGAGAACTTATTATAGTACCTACTTACATGATGTTGAGTTGAATTTATTAATGTTATGAACACATTATTTATGTCTATTCATAAATAAGAATCATTCTAGCATGAACTGGATTGCTTTGTTGAATGGACAGTAATTTATTAAATGAAAGTTTAACAAAATGAAGAACCAAAATAAATACCTATAATATGATGCATCATTAATATGTGGTAGTATATGAGTAATTAATAATTTAAAAGCCTAATAAAAGCGATAGATAAAAGTAAAACGATGAGCCAATATTGGTACTGGGATTGGTACATTTTATTTTTGATTGGTGTATTTGATAGCTAAGTACTATTTTCAGAGCTAACTGTTGTGACTTATAGAGTAAACATTATTACTTTAAGAAAAAAGGAACTGATAAACTTTCGGTGACGCTAAAACAACAATTATTGTTCTTGGTTTTTATTAGTAGGTATCTAAAATCGATAGTGACATAATTATATCCAGCCTAGATTTATGTTAGGTAGCAATGTAATTTTTTTTTAATGTTTGGGCCATATTTGCGAGACCTAAGGCATCAATTGAAAAAGGATCCCAAGGTAGTAACAATAATTGAATGCACATCACAGTAGCACATTAAACTAATAAACATCAATTGAAGGCAACTACCGAGGCAAGTAGGCCCAATTTTGGCCTAAGTGTAGCAGAACAAAACATTTCCTGGATTTTCATTGAAGCGGTTTTGTGACACCTCTCAGAGATGAAACTGTATCAACAATTACCATGAATTAAGAAGTACATATATCATAGTCTGGTTGAAATGAGTAATTTCTTGTGTTTTATGACAGAATACATAATATTACAAGTACAGATGATTCACTCCGCAAAATCATTTAAATAAATAGCGACTTTCAAGGCTGGGGGGCATCGCCAAGGGGGGGCCGCAAATAGAGCCTTAGTATTTTTTTAAAGTTATAACTTTCCCTGCTTGATGCCCCAGAATTTGTAAGTACACCTTCTTTCATTTTTTAATTCACTTTCAGGCTCTGCCTCGCTTTCTGTATTGTGGTTGCTAACCTCTTATTCTAGACTTCAATAAAACCTCCTCATTTTCACTATCTTCCAACTTTGGATTTTTGGTCTTCAAAGTGTTGGGGATTTACAATTATTGTATGTAGCGTGCCACTTTACAAATTCCTACATAAAATGATAAAAAATATTATTTATGTCATACTCTTGGGAGAACCAGGTCCCGCAACAGTACATACCTCTCTCTCTTCTCTTTTTTATCTACTCTCCTTTCGCAGGTATGCTGCAAGAGATTTCTTTAGAAATAAGCATCACCTTTTTACCTATTTTTCTGTTCCTTCCTTCCTTGTTTTCTGTATTTAGTGTGAACAATAAACTGTTAAACTGATTTTTTTTTTTAAATCCTGCTGATCTGTGTGCCCTAGCTCGATCCTCTTCCACCACTAGTGAGATCTCTGGTGGTACTGGGAATACAAGGACGGACAAAATACTAAAATATATTTAATATTTTGGGGACCTTACTCCCCCGCAAGTGGTGTTATGGGTTTCTATAATAGGGATCATATTATTATTAAAAGTTTCAAGTTGTTAATGGAGAAAAGTATAAACCAGGACCTACTGGTGGTATTCATCTTCGAGACAATTAAGAGATACCCATTAATAATTTTCCTTTACTGGTTTTGTAAAATTACATTGCTTTAGAAATAAATACAAATAATTAGGTCGCTCGTGGGCTGTCCACTCAGCTGAAGTTTACACAGTTTCAGATCAATACACGGAACACTTTTTGTTCCTATTACAATGTATTTAACACTTACCAGTGCTTTGCCGTTTTAAACGATATTATATTATGGTCAAACACATTTTAATTCATTTTAGTAGTAAATAAAAATAATCTCAATTTCACTAAACGTACAAAATATATGAATGAGTGAATGAAGTAAACAGGCAAATCGTTCACTGGATTACTCATCATTCATTCTAGCCGTGGGCTGAAAACGCATTCATTCAAAATTATTTTACTGAAGACCTTTAAATATGGATTTAAAGTATTTTTTTTTCGTAACAAAATCTGATGCACCCTAATATTGTTATTTTTTACATTGTAGACGAACTGGGATGATCCGACCATATTTTCACACTTTTTCTCAATTTAAGAAATTATTACGAGGGATAGAATTAACCAAATCAGAGGTTTTGAACGCAACGTAGTTGGGAATCGATTTTGTTTTATTACGTTGGCTGCACGTCGATCGTTCAGCCAATGAGACACTTCTGGCCTTTCTTCTTCGAAGAATATGGCCGACATTTTGCTATTGCTGTCATGAAGATTTTTCAGTGACAAAATTTTAACTTTGTAGTTCTTCATGCACGGTTTTATGTTCCCAAAACGTTTTATTTTTTAATTGCTTAGACGGAGTGTAGTGTAAGCTATTTTATTTTTTGAAAATGGCAGCTGATCGCGAGATTGCTGCTGAAGACAGCATCAGAGTGGTTTGCCGATTTCGGCCACTGAATGACTCTGAAGAAAAAGCTGGATCTAAATTTATTGTGAAATTTCCTTCAGGACCCGATGACAATTGCATTTCTATAGGGGTAAGTGCAAATAATTTTAATGTCTATTGCTTTCCCCTATCATCGCCCTAAATTAGATCATGATGACTAATACATTACGAGTTGTTCACCTGCTACGAAATGGCCTTTCTTTTTCATTCCGCTTCGATGGTTATGATTATGATCGTGTTAATATAAAGAATCATGCCGAATAATCGCATAAGTACAAACGTCTTTGTTTTGTCGAAAATCAATACAAATACCTCCTCGACCTTGACCTGAGTTGGTATACCACGATTTTGTATGGATTTATTTTGTTTAATAATAAGCAAAAATATTTCGGCACAATAATTACTTCCAATTCTAAGATAAACAGAATATTAATGCTTGCACATTGAATTCTCACAATTACCCTCTTTTTTATTCACAAGACCATCTGGTACATGCTGAAGTCTCTGAAAATGACTATGTATTGTAATTATAAAAAATATATCAAAAAATAATTTACTGCTTCTTTATAAATTCTTATTAGAATATAATTTACAATATTCAAATAATGTAGTTTATCAAACACCTTGTGATCTATCAAAGATATAAAGCTAAATATATCAAGCTGGCCTCACTGACCCTATAATTATTACATAATTTACTGCATCCTATAAACTATATAATTAATCTGCTAATTAGAACTGGATATATTCACATCCAGTTGTGATTGAAGGTGGTCTAATAAACATTTCAGTAATTACTTTTGCATCCACAAAAATCCAAACCTAATAACAAATAAACTGGCAGCTAACAAAATTAGGATACTTTTTTTTTATAACTGAGGGTAGTTTAAAGATTTTTAAATCTGGATTTGACAGGCTGTCTTACAGTTACAATTTATTTAAAATAAATATGTATTCATCTAATAATTAATTTACTAGTATCTACATCAAAATAATTTAAATACTTTAAGAATTAAATATTTACAAATATTAAAAAAGAGCTCATCCTGCCTATGGAACAAGATCTCTAAGCTAAAGAAGTTATTATTCTTATTTCCAAAATTTATTAGAAAGCAGATTGTTTTAGCATTTAATTTGTCTCAAAATGTAACAACCTACAGTTTATTGCCTGTCTAGGTGATGATGTCAGATACTTATGTTGGCCTGATTCATCTTGGGATGTATGCTCAGTCTATCTACAGTATGTTTTTCTTTAGACTACACAGGAAATATTTGCAAATGAGGTTTCTATAAATAAACTCTTCAATATGTCTACCAACATCAATAGGTACATTGAACTTTGTTAGTTAATCTTCTGAAAGTAGATAATTGTTTGAGCATTACATATACAAATTAAAATGTGGTGTTTTATAAAATTGTTTAGATCTTCTTTACCAAAAATATAAAAACATTAAATACTTTTGCATCACAATCTCAAAAGTATAAGTCAACTAGAAGTCAATAACCCAAAAGAAAAATGACAATGACTAGAGATCCTTTTAATAGCAGGAATCATCAGCATCAAGTATGGAATAAATTAGCCTTGGAAGGGAAGTGCTTGTTTAACATCTAATGGTAATTTCAGAGACCATGAGTCAAGTTAACTTGTGACCATAATTTTCAAAGTTTAATCTCAATTAAAGTATCTTTATTTTTATATTTAATTTAATTTTGAGTGGATTGAGATATTTTTATGCAGTAAGCCTTTGGCCTTCATACCACATGTTGCAATAAAGTTAAATATCTGTTTTCTTTTTCTAACTAATTGCTCAGAACCAGGTGAAACAATTTAATATTTTAAGTTATTAACATCCTAATGTGTAACACACTGAGAATGTTTTGAACATTGTAAGGCCATTTGCATAATGAAATGCCAAGAAGTGACTAACACTTGAACAAGTGGAAGGCTATTAATCTTGGAAGTGAAATAGACTAACTTGTTAAGTATTATCTACAACAAGTAGGATACTGATGACATATAACCTGTGTTTAATTGCTCATAGTTTTCAAGCACAAATTGAAAATTCTGTGTTTAGTCTAGTTGAATAATACATAACATAGTTATTATGTCATACATCTTATACTTATAGGTAATAAATATTCTGTATAATGTCTCGCACTGTACACAGGAGTTATTTAGAATGAAACTTTCATAAAGTTTAGAATTAGTTGCCTAGTCATTTAATTACTTCTTTTTCCCAACACAATTCTAAAATAAATGCAATGCATTTATGTTCCATATGTTTTATATTCCTATTTTTCTTTTAGGGTAAAGTATACTTGTTTGACAAAGTATTCAAGCCAAATGCAACCCAAGAAAAAGTCTACAATGAAGCAGCAAAGAGTATTGTGTCCGACGTACTGGCGGGCTACAATGGCACTATTTTTGCATATGGGCAGACCAGTTCAGGAAAAACACATACTATGGAAGGTGTCATAGGTATGAGAGGCACTGTCAAATTAGTTACATCATGCCAAACTAGTACATACATTTCATTCATCTTTAATTTATATCTAACTTTTTGTACTTTGTTTTGCAGGGGATCCAGGGAAACAGGGTATTATTCCACGGATAGTAAATGATATATTCAATCATATTTATGCCATGGAAGAAAACTTGGAATTTCACATTAAAGTGTCATACTTTGAAATTTACATGGACAAGATCAGGGATTTGTTAGACGGTTAGTGCAGCTCAACAATTCTTATTTTACTATTTTGGTGAGATTGTTCATATCTAACTGGTGAAATTGCTGGTTTCAGTATCAAAAGTGAACCTCAGTGTTCATGAAGACAAAAACAGAGTCCCATTTGTCAAAGGTGCTACAGAAAGATTTGTGTCAAGTCCTGAAGAAGTGTTTGAGGTTATTGAGGAGGGAAAATCAAATCGACACATTGCAGTCACAAGTAAGTATATCTAAAATAGTTTGGTAAAAGCTTGCTGTGTTATGTTCAGTTATTAACCACCACTTTTTACTTCAGACATGAATGAACATTCATCTAGATCTCATTCCGTCTTCCTCATAAATGTTAAACAAGAAAATCTTGAGAATCAAAAGAAACTTTCGGGCAAGTTATATCTGGTGGACTTGGCTGGTTCTGAAAAGGTACTTATTATTCTAATACTGAAATATGTGTATGAATCAACCTTCACTAGTTAATACATATTTATTACATTATTACAAGGAAATATTACTTATTATTTTCCTGGTCAAGTAAACTACATAATATAAATATTTATTTGGGGAATATGTTAACAGGTATCTAAAACTGGTGCTGAAGGTACAGTCCTTGACGAAGCTAAGAATATTAACAAATCGCTATCGGCGTTGGGTAATGTCATTTCTGCATTGGCCGACGGAAACAAATCACATATACCATACAGAGACTCAAAACTGACGCGTATCTTACAAGAGTCGCTCGGTGGTAACGCTAGGACTACGATCGTCATTTGTTGTTCCCCCGCGTCGTTCAACGAGAGCGAGACCAAGAGTACACTTGACTTTGGTAAAAGGTATGTGTAAAGACATTATACATATTCGTCGTACCCACTAAATTAATGCAGTACTAAATTATGGAGTATTAAGGAAATGTAATGCTATTTTAACACAACAGTCATCAAACAATTCCAAATGTAGACTAATGTCCATCTAAAAACATTTAGACGAAAAATACAAAAGTACTCCATTTATTATGTACTTTGGTTATTGTCATACTACATGCATATTTTCTTTGTAGAGCCAAAACTGTCAAGAATGTCGTCTGTGTCAACGAGGAGCTCACTGCTGAGGAATGGAAGCGTCGTTATGAGAGAGAAAAGGAGAAGGTGGGCAGGCTGAAGGGCAAGGTCAGTACTATACTATGATTAAAACATTGCAAAACTACCTAGACAAAAGGTTCATTATTCTGATAACGTTATTCAATTCATCAGGTTGAAAAGCTGGAGGCCGAGTTGAACCGCTGGCGCTCGGGCGAGACCGTACGGATCGAGGAACAGGTTAACCTGCAAGAAATCGAGGCCGTCACTCCCGTTACGTCATTCATTGAAGAGAAACCACCTGCGGCGGTAAGTGATGATTCACTACGAACATACATACATACATACTATAGCAAGATCCATGTATCACAGATGAATAGTTTCAAATGAATAACAACCATTGTTATTGTTGTAGGACACATTTTTATTCTAACTAAAGAATTTTTCGCTGTTACGTGGTTTATGCCATTTTCTACATAATGTTCCTTGACTTCCAAGTACCATAAACTTGGAAGGTCATATACCGGCCTTATTCGTGACGTCCTTCTGAAAGGTCAGGTGCACAGAATGCGCCGCCGCCTGTAAGCATCTTTACGTTATAGACATTTTCATATGAAATTGATTAGAATAGTTCTTGTAAGTATAATAAGTGTTAACACATCATTCATAAAACCAAGATTGTTCTTCTCAGCCGGTGCCAGTGGCCGTATCTAGCGCAGTCGAAGATGCGGCGATGCAGGGTAAACTGGAAGCCCTGTACCAACAACTGGACGACAAAGACGAGGAGATCAACCAGCACTCACAGCTAGTGGAGAAACTCAAGGACCAGATGATGGAACAAGAGGAGCTCATTGCCTGCACAAGGTAATTTATTTGCATCTTCTATGATTGTTTTTCTTTCCATTTTATTTAGGAACTAGCTGTTTCCCGCGACCGCGACCTTCGTTCGCATGAAATTATTATAAAAAATATTACTTCCCTTTTTGAACCAGATTTTGTTACCAATTTCAAGGGTTTTATTTTTTTTGCACGGATCCCTAATTCTTATTCTAAAATAAAAGTAGCCTTAGTAACTTCTTATAACATTAGCTATCTGCCAGTAAAAGTCCCGTCAAAATCGGTCCAGCCGTTTCGTAGATTAGCCGGAAAAAACAGACAGTCAAAACTTGAAAAAAATGTCTTTTTGTTCGAAGTGCCGTGTAGTTTCATATGCATTCAGTAAAAGTTGTTATTTTGATATTACACTTAAATTTTATTTATTTGTATAGGTTAAAATACGATACATAGACGACAGAGTGGTCTAGAAGGAGAAAAGAGAGACCTTTACCAAGTAGTAGGACATAATTATATATATACACTAATAAAATAAAAACGATTACAAATAAAAATAAGTCTTGGTATTATATTTCTAATAGTCATGCATGATGCAACGTCATTTCGATTTGCGATTAACGAAGCGATATATTTTCTACATACACTGATAAAAACGCGCTGATATCTGAAATACTTGAACATCTTTTGACATATTAAACCAACACATGGATTTCGTATCATTTGGATAGGAACTACAGGTGGTCTCTTGATTGACAAATTAGAAGCAAAACAATTGAGACTCATCTCTAACTAACCTCACCTTTTATTACACAGGGCTTAACATTATTGACGATATTATGTACACTTTACGCCTTTGCCGAACCCCTCGGGCATACGGCTGTGATATTATGTGTGTATTTATGATTGGTGCAACCATATGTTCACAACAGGCGCGACTACGAGGCCCTGCAAGGCGACATGAACCGCATCCAGCAGGAGAACGAAGCCGCTAAGGAGGAGGTCAAGGAGGTCCTGCAAGCCCTTGAGGAGCTCGCTGTCAACTACGACCAGAAGTCGCAGGAGGTCGACAGCAAAAGCCGCGAGTGCGACCAGATGTCCGAGGAGTTGCAGACCAAGCAGGTCAGTTTCAACTACAGGGGAATAAGAATTGACTTGTTTATTATTATTTTTATGTAAATGACAGGTCATTAAACATATTCCAAGTTAAAGAACAAATACCTTTAGAAATATTAAATTCTGTCCTCGCTAAACAGACTTTTTAAATATTTGCTGTGATATGTTAACAATAATTTTATTGTACACAGAGTGCTTTGGCCAGTGCGACGTCTGAACTCCAACAACTGCGTGACCTATCTGCTCACCAACGCAAACGAATTGCCGAACTGCTAACGAACCTTCTTCGAGATCTCGCGGAGATCGGCGCTGCCGTCGGCGGCTCCGAATTGGACTTCAAACTCAACGTGGACACAGTGGGCAAGCTTGAGGAAGAGTTCACGGTGGCACGTCTTCATATCAGCAAGATGAAGAGTGAAGTGAAGAACATCGTACAGCGATGCCATTCACTTGAGTCGGCCAACATCGACGCCAATCAGAAGGTCAGTGACGCCAGAAAATTATTTCTTTTCTCAAGACAAAATATATTCGATTTACTTGAATATGGGTAAAAAGTTTCAATATTATAATCTAGCAAAGTGATCTACAGTAAGACACTTGCTCAGAGTTAGTAGAACACCAGCCCAGCTCAAGCTAACATGTCATCTGGAGAAACTTAGAAAGATTTTTACTTTTCCTCAACCTAGTTAACACTTGACCCATTGTGATGTCACATTTCCGGGAACTTGCAAATGTAAATAAGGAATGTGTCTTTAACAGATTGAGGAGTACGAGCGCTCGCTGGGCGAGTGCAGGCTCCTGATCTCGCAGCACGAGGCGCGGTGCGCGTCACTCGCCGAATCCATGCGGGAGGCCGAGAACAAGAAGAGACAGCTGGAGGAAGCTGCCGACGCTCTGCGCGAGGAATGCGCGCGTTTGCAGGTATGTGCTCCTAAAATCGAGATTTAACCGTTTTTAAAGAGGCTATATTCTAAAGTTGTCAGCCCCGCGTCATAGCAAACTATCTATATTACCCGCAAACCTACACGAGGCACTGCAGGTTTGGACTGACCCCGCGAACGTGTCTCCGTAATTACTGCCTATAGATTATATGAAGATCTTCTCTAATATGACGATGTTTTTTGCATGTGTGCAGGCGGCAGAGCGCGTGCAGCTGGCGGCCGCAGAGCAGCGCGCCGACTCGCAGGTGCGCAGCGCGCTGGAGGCGCAGCTCGAGCAGCTGCGTAACGCGCACGCCACACAGCTGTCCGCGCTGCGCGACGAGCTGGCCGCGCTGCAACGACACCACCAGGAGCTCAAGGAGTAAGTACCATACAGCACTACCTCCACTAGCCCTATTTGTAACGCGTGACGCGATCTACATAATGTTAATAAATCATTGGCGTTCGCTGATATTAATGAAGATAGGAATAAAATTGTCAATTAGTTTAAATACTAATATGTATTTGTTTGTTTGCAGTACCTACCAGGAACTGACGCTGGCTCGCCAGCAACTACAGGACGACTACGAGAAACTGAAGCGCGAGGAGGCCGACAAGTCTGCCAAACTCAAGGAACTCATGTTAGTGTCACATTCACCGCGACGTACTCTCGATAAAGCCGAGAAAGAGGTTGTCAATCAACAGATGGTGTTGAAAGAGGAAGGCGATATCTTTAGGGATTACATCATATCGCCGAAGAAGGAGAAACTAGGATTTGCATATAGAATGGGCCTTGATATTGAAAAAGCTTCCGCCAAAGAGGAGAAGTCGCTCTCGGCAATCCCCAAGTCCCCTGTCTCCCGCCACTCCTGCAACATCCATCCCCTCCAACTGCATCTACTTATATCTGTCACCATGATCCTACTCACCCATCGTTATCCACAAATTGTTGTTTTGGTTTAAGCTTCATTATATTTTTCTGTGATATAAATGTGGATCTCTGGACACCAGACAATATTTTTTGCAGTGCCTTTAATGACATGATCAGCAATAATTATATAGGGAATCGGAATTGGTTTTAGTTGGCATGTTATTTTATTGAAAATATGTCGAATGGGACCAGCTCAGATTACGAATGAATTTCCATATATGGATGGCTGAATGAATTGTAGACTTTAGCTCAGTTCTAATAATTTAATGAGTGTGAGAGATCCATATATTTATTTGTTGTTATAATAACGACGCTATCACGTTCGCAACTGGCTTACATTTTAAAGTATAACAATAGTACAAAATACCTAGATCTGTTATAATTGTAATTTGATGTAAGCCAGTTGTTTTTATTGTTGTTTTGATATTCAAAACGATAAGTTCATATTTTTTATGCATTTTTGACGCTTGGCTTTGGAGACTAATCATGTCACTAGTCGAAAAAGCATTTAATGCCTAGTCAATCATAGATTATTTTATAACGTTTATTTTGCTTGTAAGGTACTTAAATATTTGAATGTTGTAGTTATCTGCTATATTGTAGCGTGTTCTATAGTAACGTTCGTAATTATTTAGCATGAAATTTTTCGTAAAAATACAGTAAAGACTGTAGTAGTATAACAATCTATTTTCGGTACTACATTTCGTTATGAATTTTCGTGTTGTGCTCATTTCGGTTGTTAATATAAATATGACGATAAGCGTAAATGAACGGTTGCGTTACGCCTTCCAAGCTGTTATCAAGTCACACTGCCTTACTGCATTGTTAATAATGAGCTATTTATACGATTGCAAGTTTAACGCAACAGGTTTCGTTTTCAAAACTATGTGTTCCTAGTTTTATTTGCACTTGGAATATCGTAAAGTTAAATATAATAAACCTCTGTTATTTTTTATAACAGCTTGTGTTGCTGTAATACTTAACTATCAACTCGTATTGATATAGATCGTCGTTGATGCTTGCACAAATTATTAGTCGCAAATATATGAATCAGCAAATGAATATAATAACGTAAAACTATATTCTCATGTAAATATAGCTGTAAATAACCCTGAGTGTTTGTATAGAGAGTCGGCGAGTAATATTTTTATCAAACTATTTTTTTATACAATTTGAAAACCGTTATAGCTAACTTTGCATGAATATTATCATGTTTCTCTACAATAGTGTTCATCTTACTGTTTGTCCATATGAGATCTCGTATACTTAATCAGAGTTATTAGAGACAATTTAGATGATAGATATACGTAGGTATTTTAAATTTATTGATAGACGACAGGCGATATGGAACCATTTAGTAATAATTTCATTTACAACTGCTATGTCTGTTTTAAGGCATTTACTATTAAGAGCCATTTAAGCATTCCTGCAAGCATTTACCGCATAGGATTGAATCGCATTTAACTGACAATTTAATATTGCATGAAACATTTTCCATTCCACTTGTATTGACCATCAATTTAGTATTCGCTTGCATTTAACCGCATTATATTGTTCCTAGTGTATTGTTCCTAGTGTCCATGTCACTTCCCTAGTCTGTGTGCACTCGAACTGCCGAAGAGTGATTGTCGCCTCCATGTGTTTAAGATACCGTAAATGAATACTTCTCCCAGTGTTTAAAACGACGAAGATTGACTAGAATCGCACATTCTATAGACATGTAACTTAAACACACCAGGCATACCTTTGGTCTAGCAATTTAATCGATGCAATACTTAGAACATTCCTATTTCAATACACTCTTCTAGATTAATTGCTTGAAAGAAGCGACAAAACGTATATGTGTTACATATTGTTATGATCGATGTAAGTACGATGTAGACGTAGTGCGAGGTCTTGTAACGCCTTACGCTTTTTACTTTTGAGTTATCATTTTATTCCGCACGTATCCCATTCATATTCATTCTGCCGAGGGTTGGCATTTTCTAAAACATACGGCCTAAGTACAAGGATGCGGCGATGTATATGGATGGGTGCGTGCTGGGACTTAGATAGCTCACATCTGTTCGCAGGTAATAAGGGGTGACCATTAACTATCATTGAATTCTTTAGTTTATAAGTGTACTAATGAGAGACCCATTGTTATGTGTAGTCAAAGCGTGGAGCGGCGTGAACAAGCCCGCGCTGACCTCAAAGGATTGGAAGACACTGTTGCCAAGGAGCTGCAGACACTGCACAATCTGCGCAAATTATTTGTACAGGATCTGCAGGCGAGTACAGTCATTATGGCGAATCAGTTTTATTCAAATTAGTTAGCTTATCTTTGTGCTAGCTCATCATCATTATTATTAACATTACTTAATCGCGTAGGCAAGGATAAAGAAATCTAACAATTCGGAAGAGGGCGCGGAAGAGGAGGGCGGCTCATTGGCTCAGAAGCAGAAGATCTCGTTCTTGGAGAACAACTTGGAACAGCTGACCAAGGTGCACAAGCAACTTGTGCGCGACAACGCGGACTTGCGCTGCGAGGTGCCCAAACTCGAGAAGCGTCTGCGAGCTACTATGGAGCGCGTCAAGGCATTGGAAACAGCACTCAAGGTACATTTTATTATAACGATTACGCCCTCGAAGAGAAAACCAAATACGCTTATTTATTTTTTAAATAATTAAAATGAATTGCGACTGATTTCAATGTCTTCTTTTTTATTTGCAGGAAGCAAAGGACGGCGCTATGCGTGACCGCAAGAGATATCAATTTGAAGTTGACAGAATCAAGGAGGCTGTTCGTGCTAAGAACCTCGCAAGGCGAGGCCCACAAGCCCAAATTGGTAAGTGGTATTGAAATTATTATATTAAATATAGTGTTACCACACTACAAGAGACTGCAAATGTTAACATTATGACTTTTTTCCAGCGAAACCCATCCGTGCAGGTGGTGGGCACCTAGTGGGCGGCGGAGCGCCCGGCGTGGTGCGGCCTGCGCCCGCGCAGGACATCAAACGCAAGTCTATCATTGTGGGCGCGCGAGGTAACTACATTTAAAAATATACTTTGGCTGTTGTAACAACTAATCACAATCCATTACATAATAATGCTCTTGTTTCAGATGAGAGTTGAAGAGATAGCAGTTACATCATAGAGAATTTAAATGAAACTTCATAGATGTACCTTACAGGGGCGACGAAAATAATTCTTTTAAATCATAACCATTATTATAACTATGTGTTTATGGAAAGCCTAATAATAAGTGCAACAAAAAAAAAAAAATATCGGTAGTATTCTCTTAGGCTTAATGTTTTGAGCTACCTAATATTAAAGTCTATAAGTGCACATGGATTTAGAACAGTTAATAGCTTTCTGCGATATTATATATCAGGTTTCATATAAATTCGATATAGTACCAGTTCTAAAATAAAAGTATTACGGTTTGAGCAGACCGAAGCTTCAATGGTCTTTTGATGTTGCTATTTTTAAATCAGATATAATATTTTTATGAAATGACAAAAAGTATTAATTTAGTTTCTCATTATGGATGCTTAAACTCGATTAAATGTTCGATGAAATTGAGAGATTATTTATCTGCTTGAGAAAGAAATGCGGCAAACTGAGACGTGAGCAATCATTCAGTACAAAGATATACCGAGCCAGTTACCAATTTGTGTGAAATAGACGGGATATACATGCTGACATTTCTTTCTCATATGGATAAAACAATGATTTCCAAAATTCAATATCTCGTTATCTTTAAGAATATGCTGTGAATTAATTGCAGAGTTGCATATGCTGCCGCACAAATAAAATAAAAACAAAAAAAGTAAAAAAAATATATTAATAATATGTATGTTACTGTCGGCGTTGTTATCAATTCCACGTGTGGTGGCAAATGCAGAGCAGTGTGCATCTTCAATGTGTAGTTGTAGTTTAAGCTTCTTTAATATATATTTTTATATATTGTGATAAGCGTTGATATGCCGACATGCGAGCATTTATTTAGTTAACGAAACGAAAACCTTTGGTATATGTTCACAAGGTGTCATGGGTGATAACGAGAAGGTTCATAATTTATTCAGATACATAAAGCTTCAGGTATCCGCTCATACCCGGTGAGTTTGCATTGGTTCCACGTGCGTGTGCCTGGACGACTTGCTACCACAAGCAAGTTCACTGTCACTAGGCACGGTCTGCGCCAGATTGACATGCGATTCGATATTAGTGGGTGATTTTTGTATTCAATCATGAGTATGAAAATCTCTTTCAACTAATTACATTTAGCTCCAGTGACTTGAAATATTAAACCGTAACAGTACGTTTGTTACTGCTTAAGAAACATAAATACACACACATAGTTGTTGCATATTGTAGGTTATCATTCATTGCACCTTTCGCTTAGTCCCTCCTACTGCGCGTCACCTTCACGTTAGCTTGTGAGCTGTGATGTTTTTTTTAGCAAATATTTTACTTTTGTATTGCGTCTTTCTTGTAACTGTCTCAGTAGTAATTTTAGTCACTAAGTTACAATATCGGCTCTTATAATATAGTCCGTAACAATTAAGAAAGTATATTTTTAATGAAATGTATGGCATATTTCACTTTGGATCATCGTCTGACATCTGTTCACATGAGAAATAAATAAACTTTGGAAAAAACAGCGTCAACATAGTATGTTTGATTGGTTAATAAAGTTCTCTATTTGCTTTAGGATGCATCAGCTTCGCAGTAGATCTGTAACTTATATAAGTACTTATGAATTAATCACGACGGATGGCAGTCCAGTATAGACTTGCTGCATCTAGACACGGAGCAGTGTAGGGCCCAAGTGGCTGCGTCCTATGAGGAGTTATGGAACTATAGCCGACTCAATGTCCAGAAAACCAAAGATGAATCACAAGTTTAGATTTATTGTTCGAGATTACTTACCAGCTGAAATTTAATGTAAGCCCCCCGAATTACTCAATGGTTCCAAAGCTCCTTAGTGTGTTGCAATACATTTATATCGTTTAGATGTAAAGTTGTAGTAAATTATTTCACACTTAATTTAGATACATGATTTTGTCATATTTTATTTATTGTATTACATAAAACTAAATTATATCGTTTTTTTTTTCACTTTTGAAGTGTAATAAATGCGCTTTTTATATACCTCTACTTACATTATTTTAAAAACATGATCAAATACCATATATTTTGCATTCAAAATTAGAGATGCCTACAAAGATGCATTCCACGAGGAAAGTACATTGTATCTTTGTTAATCTTTAAGATAGTTTTGTTAAAATGTAGTTAAAGAGGCTATCCTCGGTTTCCACTCGCCTGTTGCATAGATAGCTCTAGCCGGAGGTCGACGCGCCCTGGACGCGCCCGAAGGTGGGCTACCCCAAACCGACAGGCTTGCCTTTGCACCAAGTGATTTAGTTTGTATTGACATCTTTTGTATCATGTATTTTAATATATGGAAAATTCTCAGAAAGAGTTTTCTTGATTTTTTTTATTTATTATGAAAATAAAATCATGAATTTATTTGCTAAAGCGTTTTTTATTGAAGTCAACCCTTTAGCTACCTATTGATGTAATTAAAGCTAATTCTGATTATAGTTAATATAGTCACAGATAATATAATACTGCCATTTTTTTTTTTTGAAACGTCACCACACTAGGAATTTCTTCTGTATCGTGGGTGCGTTTCAAACATTTAAGCGAGGGCCACACTGCCAGCTGGCGGGCGTGCGAGCGGGCGAAAGACGCATCGTTTCACCTCTTTTCATACTTTGGTTCACACCGCGAACTATCGAAAGATACGAACGTAGTACGAGAAGGGCGTCGTTCGCGTCGCTCGCCCGCCCGCCAGCTGTCGGTGTGGCTTGCACTTTAAACTCGCATACACGCAGCCAGACCCGGTACAAACAAACAAACAACAAAACACAAATACAAATATTTTTTCCGTGAGGGGATCGAACCCGCGACATTCAACGCAGCAGTCAATCGCTCAGCCACTGCGCCAACCGTGCTTGGGTAACGGGTTTGATTGGCATCATAAGTTAAAAAAAAAGTTGTGAATATTGGGAATTTTCTTGCTGGCTGTACACTTTTACAAAATCTGAAAATACAAATTCTACCGTTCCACCCGTAGTACGGAGAACACAGTGAATCAGTTTCGTGCTAACAACCTTAATGAATACCGATAAGTACCAAACTAAAATTGATAACTACCTTTACTGCTTATTTGGAACTTACTAAAACTTTCGCAAGGTTGTATAACGGGCTGGTGTCCGCAACTCCACGTCAAAGCGCGTATTTTGCGTGCGGATAACTTTCGCAAGGTTACTACTCTGTCAAGAAAGTACCGGAAAACGATCAATAATACACAAAATGTTAGTTATTCATCCAAAGTTATTTTATCGCCTTCAAAGTTTGCTCCTTCAAAACGATACTGTTAGATACGCCAAGTCGCCAACGAAAAACATTATTTAAACGCTTTTTCCGGAATTGAGTTAGTTCTTGCCGGGAATTTTCCTTTATGTCTTCTACCGAATGAAAACGGGTCCCACGAAATGGTAATTTGAGTTTAAGAAACAGAAAGAAGTCGACTGGTGCCATATCTGCTGAATAAGGTGGTTGCTCGGGGATCCCTACTTGAAATCGAATAACACTTGCTCGAAAACGTTAACTCGATAGTACTTGAAATCGAAAAATTATAAGCGCGACAGTTCACTACCTCGATGCATCAAAATCTCGAATAACTATAAGTTCGAATCATCGGCAGTGCGAAGGCCTATTATCTTGAAACATCATTTCTCAGCCGCGCTTAGGTCTGGCTGTTTGTTTATGTGAATTTAAATGTTTGTAAACGCACCCACGATACAGGAGAAATTCATAGTGCGGGGCGTTTAAAAAAAAAAAACATTACAATAATAGGGAACCCGGTTGCTCGACGGTATTTGTTAAGTTTTTGGTCAAAAATTAATTCACTATGATGGCCTCGTGCGAAGGCGCATTATCGTGGTGCAAAATTCAAGAATTTACTTTGAACAAACCTGGCCTTTTCCGTCGAATTTGCTCTCTTAAACACCGCGCATAACGCTCAAATAATACTCATTATTTACTGTTTGACCTTCCGGTAATTCCCGAGTGCACAACACCGTGATAGTCAAAGAAAACTGTCAACATGACTGACTTTTAATCGACTTTGGCGTGGTTTTTTTTAGTTTCGGTTCAGTTTGAAGGCGCTACTCCGACTCTTGTTGACTAGTTAGCATATCAAACTCACACCCCACATCCCCTTACCAGTAACAATGCGATTCATGAATGTTGGGTCGGAATTCACTCGTTCTAGCCAGTGGCGGATTTTCAGTCTTGGCCGCTCTAGGCCCCAGGGCAAGTGCTGCCCATTAGCACGCATCATATAGACTAGGTACATAATGAATTTACTTTATTGCCAACTTTTATCGAAATCGATTCAGAAATTTAGTTAACTATAATAGCTGCTAGTTTGTAATATTTTCCGAAGTTTCAGAGATAATTGCACATTTTTTAAATAAAATATTTAAAACGTTTTTAGGTTTTATTTATTAATGTGTTACAAAACTCGTCTACACTTAAGCGCAGCAAAATCATTAATTAAAACTTCGCAATCCATTTTGTTTAAAAAATCAGATTCTATGTTAAAGCAAAGCAAGATCGTTTAACCTTTGCTCCGTCATTTTTGTGCGTAAATAGTTTAAAGACCGTTCTCCTGAACAGTTATTAATATCCAGGTTCGGGTAAATGGTTTGAAAACCATTTCGTAACCATTTTAACAAACTGACAGCACTATTCTGCACCAATGGAGACATTCTTGCGAAAAATTGTCTTCTAAGTTAGTAGAATTAACCATTTGCAATGCTTTGCCCTTTTCTTCGACTTCTGAGATGCCTAGTTTCGTCAGGTTAGTAATAAAGTTAAATTTATTGTAAAGTACTTTATAAGCATCTGGTCGTTTTTTCAGTTCTTCTGACAATATCTCAATTACTATCAAAAAAGTAGTGATTCTGAAATTTTTGCGACCAGAGCGTTTTCTCAACTATGTTGGGGTCAAACCAAATAATTTATTCGCATAATATGGGTGTACATAGATAGTCTGCTTCCACTCTAACCGAATGCAGCTGAATACTAGTATTCTACAGGGAGCGGCTGCCTATCTGACCTCCACAACCTAGTTAGTACTGGGTAATACGATATTCTTCCTAAATCACTTATATTATATGTACGAAATAATTACTTATATTTTTAAACGTAAAAAAAGTGGTTTAGGGAGATTATTGTTATACAATGCGGTGAAGTGCAGCCCGCCATAATATGCGCATTTGAGTTATTTCTTGTTATCTTCAGTGAATTTTTTGTCACGATTTGCCGCCATCTAATAATACTAATATCTGGCCGCCCTAGGCCCGGGCCTACTGGGCTTTAGGGCAAATCCGCCAATGGTTCTAGCATGGACGTAGTTTTGCTGAAAGGACTCAACCCACACTATGGTCAAAAATGAGTTATTATGCCAAAGAGGTCCTAAAGGTTGGTTCTTTCACTCAGCAAAAAAGATCCGTGGTGATTTTTTAATGACGCGAACCAAGCCACATAGGGACGGGTATTTTTCTACAAACCACTGTAATAACCCAAACTGCTTGGGTCGTTTTTAATTAATTCAACTTGAAAGAAGCAGGTCTATATTTAATATAACAGAATTGTCTCAAAACACTTGAATCGTTTCAGTTAAAATACCTTCATAGAAACCAGTACATTATTTTATTCAACTAAAAGGACTCAAATTGTTTGGATCATTTCTGATAAATTGTTTTACGAAGAAACAAGCCGATTTTTCATTCAGCTAAAATGACCCAAACTATGTGAGTCGTTTCAGTTAAATTACCTTCATGGAAACTAGTATATTTTTTATTCAACTAAAACGACTTATACTGTGTGGATTATTTCTGATAAATTAATTTACCAAGAAACAAGCCGATTTTGTATTCAGCTACTACACTGTCACAAATAATAAAACAGGAAAAAAGAAACCCAGAGATTACAGACGAAGATATTATTTAAGCGGTGTAGAAGTTTGTAAGGACATATTACATAATTTTCAAGTATCTTCCAAAAAAATAGATGTAAGTTTGCGAAAAAAGCGATCTAATCAAAGTTTAAAAGACCAAAGAGGTATACAGCAGGGTGGCTGGAATAAAACCCCAGAAGAAGATGTGGAATTTATTAAAAACGTAATAAACTCCCTACCTAAGAACAAGTCCCATTATAGAAGAGAGAACAATAGTGACTGTCAGTACCTAAAAGTGGGGATGACTGTACAAAAAATTTACGAATTTATCTGAAAGAAAACAAAAAACAGCATGGAAAATCTAAGAAGCCTGTTTCGTTTGAAACCTTGAAAAGAATATTTTAACCTTGAAAATAGTAAACAGAAAAACATTTATTTTGAAAGAAAATGTGAATTGGCTACAGACAAAAGAAATTTGCATTAAAAAGAATTTTAAACATTCCATTTTTATGAAAATAGATGGAGTAGTTAAAGAGCTCAACATTGAAAAAAAAGTTAGAGGAAAAGTTTTAGATATTTCTGAGGATGATTTCAGTTTTCGTTGGCCTGATGGCAAAGAAATTGCACAGGCAAAATTGGACGATTTAACATCAATGTTTCATCTTATCCCTAAAGACTGTCTGGACTTATACAAGTCGTTAAAAGGAAAATAATCTGAAGAAGATGTGGATGGGTTCGGAGCGGAACCAGATTTCGAGGTGGAGCCGGAGCTGGGTGATGATGAGGAAGAATAGAAATTAGATTTTTAGAACATTGTAATTTTTGAATAAATACGTAATTTGCTAAATAATAAATCTTTTTTATTTAAATATCAGTTTGTTCACCATTTTTTGTTACTTGTATCTTTTTTGAGAAATTAAAAGAAACACTTCCTAATGTTAAAACCAATTTAGCAGAAACGACTCAAACCAACATTTTCCCCAATAACTCGAAAATAAGTTGGTCTATGTTACTACAACTTGACTCATATTTTTTTTGTATATTTTGCCCTTACTTACGTGATTATATTTCAAAATATTCCAAATACAACATCATTACACAGCAATACACAACTAAACTTAAAACCTCGATAAGTCAAAAATGACATATTGAGGGTTGAGTCCTTACTGCTAAACTACGTCCGCATGTGCTCAGCGACTCTTTTGCTAATGAGTTTTTGAAGAAAATTCAATCGCAAAAGAGTCGCTGGCAACATGTGTCATACCCAAGTAATTATTTCAAATAGTACGGATCGACTCGTGAGACACAGTCAGTTCAGCGGCTATCTCTCTCAAACTTGAATGAGGATTTTCAGTCACAATTTCCTTGACTTTTGCGATGTTAACTTCAGTTGAAGACGTTGATGGCCTACTAGTGCGAGGCAAATTTTCCATCCTATGCTTTCATCACAGCTCGACAGCTTTTGAACGCTTTATTACCACTCATTAGCACGAGTTTTTGATAAAGTCGTAAAAATTAACCGTAAGCCTTCTGTAACATTTTCAGGGACTCCGAACACGAAATTCCATTGCCGATGCAAAATTTAAGACAAACTCTTTGTCCGATGTTTTTGTTCATTTTAAAATTCCCAATACACAGTAGATATCAGTTACGAAAGTTCCATACAACTTGATTCCTACCGAAGTACCGACCGGCTTCCCTTTAAAAAATGGCACAGTCAGTATTCTATAGGCAAATAATATAATCGCATTAAAGATTATGTTCCTCTTACAAAAATTGACCCTTCGCTACTGATGCTCATGCCTTCTTTGTATGTCAAGAGGCCTTTACTTTCCTGTGGTACATTAATAGCTTGATTATTAATCATAATAAAATATGATCTAACTAAAACCAGCTTTGTATTTAATCTAAATAACAGATCACGCAACTCAAACTCCGCGCCAAAATAGAAAACATTTGTGCCAATCTAACAACAAACATAATAATTTGTTGGAACCATAAACAAATCATACAATCTCGATACTTTTTTTACTGAATGTATATTGAATTCGGAAATAAAGTTATTTTTTGACGGATCGAATTTTCTCAAAAAGTTATGACTGCGCTCCCCAAACAATTTTCTTGTAGCTACAACGGTTAAGGTATCTGCCCTAACTGTGGAGGTGTGAATTTTAAGATGGGGCTATCTTAAAATTCACACCGGTGTACCAAATAGCTTGTTCAACTATTCCAGAGATCGCAAGATCATTGATAATTATTCACTGATCTCTATATCGCGTAGTGCGAAGGTTAGGCAGATTTGCACATCCTGTACAAAATAAAAATAATGTGAATAGGGTACTTACCTACACATTTATACAGGGGGAAGAGACATCGACGCACAAACGATTACCACGTTTCAGTACATCATTCGGTACCCCCTTACACCCACAAAAGAATTTTACATCGGTAATTTAAAAAAAAAACTACAAGTACACCATTCCGAACACCCCAAATACATATTAAAAAATAAATCTACTGTTCCATACATTTTGACCGTGTAGGTATATTGCACTTTTGTAGGAAACAGCAGATTTATTTTTTAATATGTATTTGGGGTGTTCGGAATGGTGTACTGAATACGTGGTCCGTTCGTGAGTTGTCCCTTACATGTGTATGCAAGTGAGGATATTATTATAGAAAATAATAAACGTTAGCTGTGTATTGTGGTTTACTATATATAACATTTCTACATCCAATATTATAACATGTATAAAATATTCATTACATTAGTTAGTGTAGCTCATTAGGAAACCTGGGGATGATTGTGTATGTAGTGCTTTGTTTGGATGTAAAATATATCGGTTTTCCCTACGTGTCATAATTTATAATATCTATATAAACACTATATTACAATTTCTTTTTAATATCTTTGTTATTTTAACAATACTACATCATAAATGATACGTCCAAAAGTATCAGCTACATAAAACAGCTCTAGGTTTCCTACAATGAACACTTGAATACACGTTTCATAAATTCCATTCTTATTTACATAATATATTATTTTGTTTTCTCTGTAAAAGACCGGCTTCTGTAATACGCAAATATATAAAATAATAAGCCCGATCATAATCTATATAAGTCAATCTTCATCTATACATACAACATTTCTAACATAAAAATAAATAATATCTTGTTTCTTTAGCGTTACTGTGCATATTTATAAATAAGAGATAAGTTAACTTAGAAGCTGGTGTAGAATGTACTCATTTGTTTGGAAACTTTTGCGGCCTGCTTCACCATCTATCGATAACTTCCGCTTAACTGATCTGACAGACACTTTCATACTAATTTTGGTTTAGGTATTGTTAAATCTATTTGATGGATACTAACTATCCGGACACTGGGAACCACGCCTTCATACGTATTAACGAAAGCAAAGCATCAAAGTGCATTGTATGAAGAAATGGAATCATTCGATAGTTGGCGATCTAGGGTGTTATTCAAACCGTTCTCCTTCACAGTAGACGAAGTTCTGAAACAAAAAAAATATAAAAATAAAATAATGAAAATGTTGAATATGACTATTTATATGACACATCGAGACTGCTTTTTGTTGCTTGCTTTTGTTGTACTGTTAATTTAACAATTTTTTAGAGTTCCGTAGCCGAATGGCAAAAAACGGAACTAATGGGTGTTTTTTTGCGGCGGAGAACTTTAATGTCGCGAGGAAAGTTATGAGTATGAATGTGGATGATCGACATTCATACTCAAAACTTTCCTCGCACTTTTTTTAATTCCTCCGCATTCATATACTGAGAAATGGCCATTTTGAGTGGATTTGACGCATTTTCCCCCTTACATATTCTCTTTTTGCTTTCTAATGTTATGTATTATGGATTAGTGAAAATAAATGTTGTTTCTTTCTTTCTGCTTATGTGTAAGGTATAATATACAAACCCAAAGAAAGGTAGCAAGGTGATGAGTTGTGCGCGATTGGTACAATCCCTTAGCTCTGGAAGCACGAGTAGTATGTGTCGCAGATACGCCTGCAGAGCCACTCGGCGTTGCTCAACCAAATGAGCGTCCTATATCAAAAAAATATTTTTATTCGATTTTTTTTACATAACATCACGCCTATAATCCCCGAAGGGTTAGGCAGAGGTGTACCTAATAGTACACCCACATTTTGCCAGTTATGTTTAAGTCTCATGTAATATGGGGCGGGACTGTTGCCATCAACCGGGCACAAATCCAAACTTCGCTACTGAGAAATTCCTGATGGTAAAACCCAATAACCCTTTGCCCGATCGACCTGGGAATCGAACCCAGGACCTCATGCTCAGTAGTCGCACTTAGTAGTCGCTGATGAAAGTTTAAAAAAAAAAACATTCTAAAGAAACATTACTATTGACTTTTTGGCACAATTGATTAGAATAAACTTTTCGAGTTTGCAGGACTTGAATGTACCAAAATAACGGTGACTTACCCGTTTTCGTAACGTTTTCTTTGGCGGAAACTTGTACGTCGCTATATCAGGATGACACTTTCTTAGCTGCATGTGCAGCTCGTGAAACTTAGCGTATCTATGATAAACATTCCACTCCTCTTGTCCTATCTTCAGGTAGATCTGAAAATCACGTTATGAATGACATCAAAAATTACTATAACACCCGACGCAGGTTGCCATTGTAATTTCCGCTGCAACCAGCGAAGCTAAAAATTCCAGTGGCAACCTACGCAGAGCAAGGTCGATATTTGTATGACAGTGACAATAGCGCTGAACTGTGCTTGGCCAGGTCTGGCCTTAAGAGTTGCATGTGTGCAAAATTACCTGATAAACATGATATGAAGATTTCTTCCCTACAAGGAATGCGCTAGGTATATGAGCCTTAACATTCGACTCGGGATAGTCCAGCACTTCCATCGCCGATATACTTTCGTATTCCTTGAGTCGTTTTTGCAGATATGTATTGAACTCCATTAGCTCAGCGTGCATTTCGGCCACCTAAAAATGTATTTTATTGTATTTGAATTCAGAATATTAGGCAGTTTATATTCATCGCCACTGTACTCAACTATCGAATTTAGTGTTTAAATAAAACGGTCCCAATTTAATCTTGGTTGCAATAAAAATTGTATTTATAATTATTATCGTTTTAAAACTTAATATTTTTCTGAGATACTAAATCGAAGTTTTAGTTGTGTGTAAGTATGTTTGACACTAACAGCGCCCTTATTTTGTAAATATATTAAGGACTATTTATATAATTCAAGTATTAATGGGGTGCGTTTGACGCGTTTACCTGGACTAGTTTCCTTTCATACTGATCAACTTCTGCGTTTTCCCCAGAATCGTGTTTTAAAGCTTTCCCAATTTCAACGGCAGACATGTATTGACGCAATTGGTCTTTCAATCGGTCATTTTCTCTGAAAAAGAAAGCATTGATTAAAACTTAATACTTACCACACCAATTATTAATCACTCCATTAGTTGAGTATTCTGTGAACATGTCCTAGGGTACAGCGATTCCCGCGGCAATGATGCAGCGGACGAACTCGCTAGAAGGGGATCGAGCATGGCAGCAATGGGACCCGAACCCATTGTGCCACTCCCTTTCGGGTATCTACGCACACTGGTAAGGTATCGTACCAGCGAACAACACTACAAGCTGTGGCTGGACCATGGCGAGTGCAGGCAGGCCAAGGAAGCACCACTATCGATGGCCGCCTCACCAAACGAGCGCTTAGGCTGACCAAACTACAGCTGCACACACTTGCAGCCGCCATCACTGGACACGGCTCTTTTAATAAACACCTCTTTGTCATAGGAGTTACAGACAGCCCCCTGTGCCGAGCCAGCATGGAGGAAGACGAAACAGCAGCCCACGTGCTTCTACATTGCCCAGTGGTTGCAACATACAGGGCAAGGTACTTCGGTACCCCAGGTACTCACCGCGAGATTGTCAGCAACATCAAGGCGCTGCTAGCCTTTTTCGGGGAGTTAGGGTGGATCGAATAAATTTCCCAGCAGCCCGCAAAATACGCGCTTTGACGTGGAGTTGCGGACACCAGCCCGTTATACAATACAATAATGTCCTAGGGTACAACTTTAATATTATACTCACTTGCTCAGATCTAATACCACATTTTCTAACTTTTTAATTTTTTCCTTATTGGCTACTTCAATTTGTGTGAATTTCATTTGCAAGTTTAAATAATCTTTTTCCCTATTTTCTAAAAGCACATTTAATGTCTTATCCTCCGGTACTCCTTCGTCTTCTGTGAAACATAGCTCCAAGCATGAGGTGCTTCCATCAATACTTCCTGCAACCTCTTCACTGTCACTTTCAGATATTTTTAAATTGTTTATACTTAATTCAGATACATCGTCTTTTATAACGTTATTTACATCAATACTGTTAGAGGATGAGAATATCTCCTTTGCACATTCTGATAGTTTCGACAAAATTTGTGAAGGACTGTCCATAGCTTTAACACTGTCTGGAAAGAAGTGTCTTAGAGCACCCTTGTATTCCGAGCTAGTAGGCTCACTACTTGAAGGAGCCTGTGCTACTATTTTGGGATCTGGTGAATTGAGGCAAGTCGCTGGTGCACTGTTCCACGCGGAACTATCAAGTTGTTCTGCAGCTTCAAGAGATTTTCTTTTATTTACATTAAGATTTTTTTGTTCATTTTTATCAAAAGATATAACTTGGCGCAAAGGCCTACGTTTTAAATTACTCGATGATTTCACGGGTACTGGTAAAGGTATCACATGTTCTGCTTTGTTAGAATGATTAGCTTGTTGTGAGTCATTCAACTCTGGTCTGTCGATTGATAACGCAAACAATACAGTTGATAAACCTGAAATAATATATATAAATTATTATTGTATTTAATGTATTATTATTTGTAATTTAAATATTCGTTCAATTGCTCATTTGGACCATCAGCAGATTCTTGTTTCTGGCTATAGTAAACTGGGAATTAAAATCTATATTTCCTAATATTCATTAAAATTAATGATGAATACATAAATATTCAACCTGCAGCCATGCTTGGTAAAAGATGTGAGGTATCAGGATCTCTGACCAGAGCCCCTTCCTCATAATATTCCATCAGCAGACCATGAGCTACCCAGCTTTGCAGATATCTGGTAAAAATAATAAATTAATTAAAAATAATTTATAAATTGATTGTAGAAATTTGTAATGTCGCAAGGGACATTGAACATGTTATTAACAACGTTCGGCTTGGCGCCGAAAGTCGAAAATCCAACAGCACGTTCATACGGCATTTCAATTTACCATTGTCAAAGTGTTGTGAAACTTAGTAAAATAATGACTACCTGTCTAGAGATCTCTCGTTCAGAGTAGCTCTTAGAAAAGCTCTGAAATATCCAAGTGGTGTGTTGATGTTTGTGAGAATTTTAAACCTTTCCTTTTCATGTTTCGTTAGATGTAGGCAAGTGTAACTCCAGAGAGAGTTACCTGTAACAAAACAATACTTCTTACTGTCAATTTCCAATTAAATTCTAAAATTATATTTAAATATGTGATTTATAAATAATATATTATGCTTGTGTTACTGAAAGCGAAACTCCGAGTATATTTTTTATCATATAACATTATCTTACCAACATTAACAATATTAAAAGTGAAGTTTAAACCTGCTGTGACCAAATTCTGAATTGCCGAGTTTGATAAATTAGTTCTAATGCCATGGCTTAGCAATTTCTCCCATTTTTCACATAGTTGTGCTATTCTGAAACAGTTACTTAATATTATATTTCGTTCAACATTCATAGTATGCACTGGAGCTAAATTTTATTTTTATCACCTTATATCATCTTCTGTAGCTAACTCAGATTTTCCTCCAAAGCGGATTTGACAGTTTTGTACACAATTTTGTAGTTCCTGGTAAATAGTTTTACCATTTTCAATCCTTTTCTTTAACTCCTCTCTATTGTCTATAGCATTAGCTATTGTATTTAATATCTTGCTATTCTGAAAGACAATACAAACAGCTGTTTACAAATTTGTCATGTGTCAGTCAAACAGGAAAATAAAACTGAAGATGAAAAATTGCAGTATTATGTGCTAGGACTCAATTCCTCAAAGTAAAACAAATATTCAAAGGAAAAATTCAATTCCATTTATAATTTTAAAAAAAAAATGTAACAAGAGAATGTATTCAATTTAAAGATAAAGTAGGAACAACTTCTTGCTAACCACATATTTTGCTTGCTGAACGTTTAAAAAAAAAAACAAAAATTCTATTGTTCTATTGATTTTTTTTTTGTTTCAATAATCTCATGGTATGAACCATGAGATTATTGGATTAAAAAAAATAATAATATGAGTTTCCACCTGATACTGATTATGCACCCGTCTTGGGTGTCTTAGCTTATTGTTTCACTGTGTAGATGTATTAACTCAGAAACCGGGCATTTTACATGCCAAGTAATGACACATGAGCTTTAATATTAAACATACTATGATGTTTACTTAACACCGAAAATACCATTCCACTATACTTGAAACCTTTTAAATTTTTGGTAAGAATATTTAACTCAAAAAAACTAATAAAATATGAATGTTACATGTACACTATGTAATGCACATGCACTTATCTCTCTCTAAAATCACTATATCTAAGCTACATAGAGGTTCATTTATTTCGTCCAATGGATGTTTAACATCCCTTATGTGTACAATTTTGATAATTAGATGTATACACCAGTAGAGAGGGGTAAATTTTTGTAAGAGGTAAGCCGGAGTACATATCTTTAATATGATTATATTATTTGTCTATAGAATACTGACTGTGCCATTTTTCAAAGGGAAGCCAGTAGGAATCGAGTTGTATAGAACCTTCGCCACTGGTATACACTTACTAAAAATAATGACTAGCAAAACAATGCATGGTACAAGGTGCTAACTTTTAAATAGGTTTATGTTTATAGTTATCATCGTTTATTAGTTATCTATACATAACAACTATTTAACGAAGTTACATGCAGGCTTTCTTCTCTAAAATATATTTTTTTTATTTTTGACCTGTAAGGAACTGAAGTGGGTAGGTATTCATGTTACATCAGTTTAAAACTTGATTATGACGACTTAAGCATCCTTAAATTAAAATTAGGTATTGGCCTTAATTTTTACAAGCAGTCGACTGTTCTATACATCAATTTAAAAGAAACTTATTCGTAATTACATTAGTGAGCGACAGTGATCATTTCTTACCATGTTATTGGGTCCCTGTAACTCATAACACTAATAGAAATTCATCTAATGAAATAAAGCACATAATCTTTTAAATTTTAACAACTACAAGTTAAATAAAATGGTAAACATTATATATTTTGACTTTCGTTGTATTTATCTGACAATTTCATTTGTAGTTTTGAAGGATGACATCTTGCTGTCTTGCTTGAACAATCTTGAATTGAATTTCTTTAGGAACTATTAAGTACGAAAAGTTTGTACATTTCAATTTATTTAAATGTCGGAATGAATCGACTAAATTCCTTTTTTTTTTCAATTCTTGTGGAATTTGGGAGCATAGAGGAAATAGCCCTAGAGTTGGCATAGAATTAACGCTATGCCAAAGTACATTGGAAATTTGACCATACACGTCATAAATCTATGTAGTTCATTCGCTGACAGACGCCATTGTGTATCGTTTTATGAAAAAATTGCGCAATTAACCATTCTTAGAGAGCATTTGTTTGTTTGCGACATAAAACGATACATAACGGCGTCTGTTCGCGAATGAATTAGTTTTATATAACGTGTTTGGTCAAATGATCAATGTACAGACGCCAGCACATCATATAGTCAAATTTCCCCAATCAACCTTGAATCTAATGATCTAGCGATAAACTTGAAAATCTATTCATGTAATTTGACTGATTGTTATAGCTTGATGCATGGGTGTACCCACGGGGGGGCAGCCTCCCTGCCCCTGCTCTTGCCTGATGCCTCTCACCCTAATGTAGTGCAGTCAATAAAACGTATCAGTCGGTAAATAAAAAGCATTTTTAACTTCCTACTATTTAGTTTATTTACTTCTGCCCATGGCTTGATGTGCTGATGTTATGCCATTACTATAATTATTGTTTATTCCTCTATGTGTAAACTTGATCGTGTGGCTAGCACAAACGCAAAAAGGCATTGTTTCAAATTGCTCAAATGTTATGCCACAGAGAACAAAATTCTCTCTTTTGATCTTTAAAAAAAAAATATCCCTGAACAAAATGGCGTTACCAGCGTGAGTGTAGAGAATTTGTAATTCGTTCGTGTGTAATTTACATTTGGTATTTTCCTCTTAATTGATAAACGTAGAACATAATTTATTTATTTAACTTTATGTTTTGTGGTTACTCTTTATTGGTATATTTTAAAAAGTGGGAATTATTGAATTAAAGAAGTTGTATCATGAGTAATTACGAGGACGATCAAAGCGAAGATGGAGAATTAGCGCGTAGTCCTGCTCAAGATGAAATGGATTTTAGGTAAGTAAATATCAACTTTTGCAATAATTTCTTCCTTTGAATCAATTAAAACGTGTAGAAGATCGTAATTTATATGTTGTTAAATAACATGACTGTCAAAACAGGAAGAATCCAGTCCACTTCAACAGTAATGCTTGTTTTCCTTGTTCTACGATTTATTCTCACTCGTGGTTAATAATACCTAACGCTTTTTATGTTTTTCTATATCTTCCTTTGTAGTGGATTCATTCCTTCACACAGACTTGGACTTACTCAGATCTTCCTGTGGGCTGGGCTGGGATGGGTTTTACCTGACGCCATGCGTATGAGGAAAATGGTAGTGCAGTAATTCGTACAAGCTGCATAAAAAAGTCAATGAAATGAAATTCTAGTTTGCCTTACCTAATTATTGTTTATCACAATGTTTATGACAAAGTTTTGTAAAATAGGCCTTGCCTGCGGTTTCACTTGACAAAATAAATTGTTTTTGCTTTGGAAAAATGACTAAGTTGGGTGAATGTCTTTGTTTAATGTTATCTGGCACACTATGTAAAATTTTGAGGATTTAATATAGTATTTTCCTTATTTTTGTATTTTCAACAATACTTGGAATTTTTTCTGACTCTTTTGGCAATTTTATAGTTTATCTGATGAAGATCGGGACAATGCTGATTCCTTAATTATCAAGCCTCCCCAGGCTGTAATTCATCCTACACACCGGGACAAAAGGGGTCATAAAAGGAATATCAAGGATAGATACAAGGATAATGCTCGGAAAGAAAAGAAACATCTCTACAGGTAATAAAATTTTACATGATAAGTGTTAGACCAATTTACTTTTTCTAATATAAAAGGCTTTAATTCACTGTTAAAAGTATTGTGATTTTATTGCTTTTGGTATAAATTATTGTAATTATGTATTTTAGATAGTTCTGATAAAGAGTTATCTTTATTTTGCATCTTAGACAACCAGTAGTACTAGTTTATTGTTTTTATGAACTTCAAGATCAGCTGATGCAGAATTTGAAGCAGTATTTGTTGTAAAGTATTTTAATGTTGTTTTTAAGTTTTAATTACTGAATTAAATGCTTATCTCATTCATTCTTTAGTTTTTCATAACTTTATAACATGTTTATAAATCTAATATTATGTGCTTTAAGGTCTGACATCCTACTGACATTGGGAATGTTATAGATC
Source organism: Noctua janthina (assembly GCA_963576755.1). Taxonomy (NCBI): domain Eukaryota; kingdom Metazoa; phylum Arthropoda; class Insecta; order Lepidoptera; family Noctuidae; genus Noctua; species Noctua janthina. The sequence goes on from OY755058.1 coordinate 8,906,262, forward strand.
AATCATAAACCTTTTTCAACAGGGAACGGGATAAGTCAGACAAATCAAAGAGAGAGATTAATAAGAATCCAGATCGTGAGGAAATGGCCAAAGAGTACTATAGAGAAAAACAATATTATAGGGAGAAAGAAATGTATAGAGAAAATAAAGAAACCTTTAGGGACAAAGAACCTTACAGAGAGAAGGAGGCATACAGAGAAAAAGAAATGTATAGAGGAGATGGTAAAGATAACATGTACAGGGATAATAAAGACATCCGTGAAAAAGAGATGTATCGGGAGAGAGATGTGAGGGAAAAGGAAATGTATAAAGAGAAAGAAATATACAATAAAGAAAAGGAAGTTTATAGAGGTGAAAAGGATCCATACAGAGAAAGGGAGCATTACAGGGAGAGAGAAATGTACAGGGATCCTTCTTTCAGAGAACCAACCAGGTCTAGAGAAGCCTATAGAGAGAAAGATATGTCATATAAAGATAAGGATATGTATAATAAAGAGAAAGATATGCAGAGGGAAGCTTATCTTGGCCGTGACAGACAGTATAATAAATATGCTGACCCAGAACGAAAACGTCCTGACAATGAAAGAATAGAATCTAGATTAAGATCATTAGCTGAAGAAGGACATACTAACCACAATAATGAAAAAGAAAATAGAGACAGATCTTCTGGAGATAAAGAATTAGAAGATTTAAGAACTAGACTACTGAATAAAAGAATAACCAAAGAGTTACAAAGTCAAGATGGCAAGAAAAGTTCAGAGTATTATGAGAAAGAGAGTAAATCCTCATCTCGTCACTCATCACTAGACAAACATCAAGAACATAGGAAAAACAAAGTTTTGTTTGCAGGTAAGAATTGTGCATATACCTAGGACTATTTAGTTTAGGATAGAAAACTGTTTTGTTTACTATTAGCTATGGTAGTTGTGTAGTGTCATAGTAAATACGCTTAATAAATGCACTTTAGTAATAAATAGTTAGGTATTTTAAACATCCTATAAAAATGTTAACATTGTTTAAGATAAAGAGAGGGAAAAAAGGAAGCATGAATCCCGTACAGAATTAGAGGCTAGAAGACAGGAGCACCGTCGTCGTGGCAAGAAGCGTTCTGTTTCGCCCACTGAGACCTCCACCAAGAAAACTAAAACTGAATCACCAAACTATGGTGATTCTGTAGTTACTGTATCTGATTCTAGTGATGTGGAAATGAAAACAGACTCTCTGCACTCGGAGCCTGAAGATGGTAAGTGGCAAACATTATTATTTTATAAAAATAGCACTAGATTCTGAATAAGATCTGAAAACCTCGCCTGAAAAATAAGTGCCCAAGACCACACAGTCTTATTTCAAATCAATACAATATGGCTAAATTGTCACCAAAATAAAAGTTGACAATTCCAATAATTTTTTTTTAGGTGAACACACAAACAGTGAAACAGAAGAGGATAGCTCAAGCACGGAGTCTGATTCTGCAGCAGAATCTAAATCTGAAGGTGAGGAAGAGGAACATATTGATGATGATAAGTCTGATAAGGAGGAAAAGGAGCAAGAAAGGATCAATGAGACGACTAGACCTCCGTCTAAATCGAAGTCCCCCAGCCCAACCTTGTCTAAATCCAAGCCTGAGTCACTACCGTCGTCACATGGATCACACTCGCACAACAGGTACATTCTTTTCATTGATTTCTAATTATATGCCAAAAGGGTCTGTTTTTCGTAAGAAGTGAGGTGAAGGATTTCTTTCACCTCCTTTTTCTTTTTTCCTTTCTTTTTTTTTTTTCGTTTTCTTTCTTTTTCTTTCTCTACCTTTTAAATTATAATATTTCATTTATACTAGTAAACTACCCTATTATGAGTTTTGATGTGCTTATTTTCAAAGATAGAACTTAATACAATTCAAAATACTAATTCATTTTTATTTTTTCGCAGATCACTTTCCAGATCTAAGAGTAGAAGCAGGTCTCATTCCTTTTCACCTCCTCCACCTGGAGAAAATGGAAAGATTACAGAGGAAGTTATGCCTAATGAAGATGATGAGGAAACGAGACAGAGAGAGGAGGCCATTAATGCTCTTCCTCCATATTTCCCTGCATTACAGGTAAACATTGTTTTATATTCTTGTAAACCAATAAATAAGCTTGAGTAACTGACTTACGCGATCCGAGAGCTCACGACGTATAATCGTCTATCAGTGGGCTTACACTGCATTGTGAGCGTTGGCGTATCCAATTTGAACGACTTCGTCCACGTCTATTTGCCCGCTCAAGTCGTCAGCGCTGTCTTGTTCTGTAGCAGTGTGGTAAGGTGTAACATGCACTGTAGTGTGCTCATTTTGTTTTCATATTCGAAATTTTTTCGAGTACCATACTAATTTCTAACCCATTTATTTGTTTTTGTCTGAATTGCCAATGTCTTAGAAATATCTTTACTACTTTGTTTGAGCAAAGAAAATCATTGTTTCCAGGTCAGAGAAGTAACATTATTCATGTAAAGTGACGTCATAATTTACCTCTTAGGTTAGTTCTGATCATTATGGAAAATACTAATTAAAGATTTAATAATATTTTATAGGGGTGTCGATCCGTTGAGGAGTTTCAATGTCTCAACAGAATAGAGGAAGGCGCATACGGAGTTGTTTACAGAGCGCGTGACAAAACAACAGACGAAATTGTTGCTCTCAAACGACTTAAAATGGAAAAGGAGAAAGAAGGATTTCCTATCACCTCTTTGAGAGAGATTAACACATTACTGAAGGTAAGATCACAATCTTGAATGTTATTATTGTAAGCTCACTTGAGCCATCACAATGCATCACTGCTCTTTTTCTCGAAAGGTATTTTGTTCTTAAACTATTTTGTTTATTTATAATACGTGTTAGTGTTTGAGCCGCGAGCTGTGAAGCACTCGATGGCTCCTGTGTTGAATTCATTTCATTAATGCCTTGTATTTTATTCCTACAGGCCCGGCACCTCTTACCTGCAAGAGGGTTGTGCTAGAGGTGTGACCCGATTGCAAGGGTTAACAACTCCGATACGGGCGGGCTAAAGTATCTTAGGAATTTATTCCAGGGGGACCAACCCTTCAATGATTTCTTGTTGTCGTGGAATTTGATGGTCTACAAAAAGTAATTTTTTTATATTATAAAATGCTTAAAATACGAACATCGAAGGTTACTATAAGATAATGATGCAAGTTTTTATTAAGATCATCAAGAACATCATCAGGTAAAGTTAGGGAATAGTTTTAAGTTCTGCCGAAGTACTTGAACATAATCTAAGAAGACGATTTTTAATCAATACTTTTAAGTTCCATTTATCTAGGCTAGGAAAATTGGACTTTTATACTCTTTATATCCTACAACTTTTTGCAACTACTTAAGTGGTTTGGTCACATTATATGGCTCTATTTTCTTTAAGTTGTGGGTCAATGGTCGAATATTATAACGAGTAAAAAAAGTCTTAAGGTTTCCTGCAAAATTTGGTATTGTTATAAGTCAGCTAGATAAACCTATCTCAATTCTGTGTTGGTAAAATCACCTGGCAACCCTCATTTATACTTAGAGCACATTATTGCTCAATGATCACTTGAAATTTTATTCCCACTTAAGGCAAAAAAGCATGACAGAGCTTAATGTATATGTGTGCTATGAAATATATTACATGCTGCTACATTCTAGCTAGATATTAACTGCAATGAACACTCGAATTGTTCTTATTTATGTAAGGCATGTTTACAAACTCAAACAGTTTGCAAGTGAAGTGTTTTATGTTTCTTGCACAACATTTATATATTTTTATTTCTCAGAGTTCTACAACAGCTGTATATCTATTCACTTTATGAAATACTATGGGACGCTTAACGCGGCTAATGCCAAAAGGCACGTACTTGCACTTGTCTGACAAATATGTGCGACTGAGACGGACAGCAAAACTCGAGAAAACGCTTCTTACGCGCACGACTGAAACCCAATTTCCACCAAAGCAGAAACGTGTAAAATTCGACCAATCACATTGGTTGAAATCCACATCGCGTCTCTTGTCTCTTCTGTGATTGATGGAAACCGGGCCTGAATCTGCTTTGCATAGATAAATAGTAAATAAGGCTTATGCTTTATCTTTTGTGCTAACAAGAGTAATTCAAATTGTGCACTTCTTGGCAATTTCTGTGCAATCTTGGTACAAAACCATGACTGTGTAATTGGCTAGAACTTTTAAGAATTGCGCGATTCATTTGCTCGTGTAAACACACATATTAATATTAGAGACCGTGCAGGTTCATATGCGTAAAACTAGTTCACATTCGGGTTTTTGCAATATACTATGCAAGTTCAAACTTTAATGTATATAGACAAATAAGTAATAGCATAAGCCGCGCTAGCTTATGCTCAATTAAAGACCCAGCATCAGAATATTCATACAAGTAGTAGCAACCAAGGATTTTATTACTATACAGCCTGTATTAGAAAAGTGTGGTAATATTTAAGGGTGTGGTACAAACTGAACAACTTTCTCCATGGGACCAACATAGTTATCGCGAAAATATTATCAACTGTCCCATACAAAAATATCTGCTCGATCCAAATGAACGGGAAAAATTTTTTTTTCGCGAGAGTCATGTTGGTTCCATGGAGAAAGCTGTTCAGTCTGATAGTCTGTACCAGACCCTTGTACAAGGAATTTCACAAAGCCGTCAACCAAGCATTCTGTACATCAAACTAAGTAACACATCATAGCTGGGAAACGAATTTTTATTTGATGATAAATATAGTTGTATAGTAGTGCTTAATGTTACCCACTCAAAACATTGTGCTAATGGATGCATTGAATAGTATGGGTCATGGGGGTATTTCAAGTAAAGTTATAATATTTAAAACTAAAAAAGAACTTGTTAAGAAGTTGGAACAACCTTCAATATCCCGTCATTGCGATCAATTTTTTAGTATAGTCCATACCTGGGAACCGGGAGTTAGGCTGCCTGTCCATTGAAGCGGAGCGAGGCTGCGGAGCGGAGAAACTGAGAAATATTAACCAATAGGATTGCATACTGGAGCGTTTTATGCAGTCCTATAGGTTAATATTTCTCCGTGTCTCCGCTACTCAGCCTCACAAAGGGTGTAAAAACACCCGTTATATAACCACGCCTTTTTGATACATGTTATAAAACCGGAAGTTTTCTAACTAATTTAATTTCACTTTGTACACACAGTATTTATAATATTTGCATTTTGTATATTTGCGATGCCACTTGTGGTATACCTCTAGTTTATGCTATTCCTGTAAGACTCTATTCATGGACACCGCGAGAACTTTGACACGCGGCAAAGACATTACATTCAATCAATCAATTCTCACTGTTACAGTCCACTGGTAGACACAGGGCTCTCCTAAGTTGTGGCTCAATGCTTCATCCCCATTCTTCCAAACCTAGTACGTCTTGCTTACTCTCACTACCAATCGTGTTCTAGATTGAATCGAATATCCTTCAGATGATTGCCAACCAGTTAAGGGTCTAATTTGGATGTTGCGTTCTTTTTTTGACACATGGATACTAATTCAGTACATGTTCATTCTCAAATCACAGAAAATAGATAATTAAAATATTTTCAAACTATAGTAGAAAATGGTTTGCTTTGACGGTATCGAACTGATACTAATAAATTCGAATTGGATAAGAGTTCATTCTATTCATTCTCAGAAGAAGTAGCCTGTTGGAACGCATTATTCTAATCACTTTAAATTCTGCGTTTGAGTTGCGTGTCTGTAGTTGTCATCGCGTGTACTTTATCGTAAATATTTGTCATCTGTCTTGACAAGCGTCATTGAAAATACTGTATTACATTTTCCTCAGTCAACAAGTTTGTTTATTTATTGGGTTCGTTGAATGTCGAATATAAACAGGTTGGCATGTTTTAAAAACGAATGTGCAACAATTAAACTAAAATAGTAATAAGTTAAAAAAAAAACTTTGTGATTATCTCAAAGAGATAATCTCAAAGTCAAGTCAAGCCTCTTTGATATTATTTTTTCAAGGGCAGTTAGCCTAACTGCTGTAGACATCCTTAATTTTTAGAGTTATCGAGTTTTTTTTGCTTCTAGAAGGTACTCTACCCACTATATCAGTTGGTCTCGTTGAGTTTTTTAATCCTTGACGGGAAGTATTAAATTGGCAAATTAAAATAAAATTGTTCCTATAAGTTGTGAGATTTCTCACTTTTCTAGCTGACGCGCTAGCTCTAGCGGTTTTTTCCAAAATCTGTTAATGCAGTTAGCAATTTCTCCAAAAGATATGAAAGACACTGGGCAAGATTTTCAAATCATCACCATATCTTCTTGTATTATCAGCAAATGCTGTGCTTTTTTACTCTGCTTATCGGCCTGGAACCCGCGAGTTCCTGACTTCTCTCTTCTTTATGGTTATATTACAAGTCCAAATGCGTATATTGCACTTATTTGCCAAAATTGAGCTTGAATAATTCAGGTGTGCCGAGTTATCTGCTTAGTTTTTTTTCATTTGGTTCAAAATAAAATATGAAAGGAGGTACAAAGCAAGGAATGTTTTACAATCTGTAATTTTGCAGTTTTCAACAACACGTCACCTTTTTCTGCGATTCTGCGACAGAAGTAATTGAAGCGTCGGCGGCATATTTTTTGTTTTTCTTACTAAGTAAGGAAGTCCTGCTCGCTGACTGCCTCGTGAAGAATGATTAACTAGATAAGGGGTCCCAACCTTTGGTGTCTTTTTTAATAATTTTATTTATGTCATCATGTGTTTCAAAATAAATCGTTGATTCACCGGGTAACGCGTTTAGAGACTCCACGGTTTAGCGACTGAATTAGAAAATAATTCCCTGAATTACTAAAGGTTGGGCTATACATATATACTGTACGCACATATGTAACCGCCTTTACTGGTATTTTTTTCCCTCACGTTTTACTCCGGAAGGCGTCTCCTCTGGTTGAAATATCCTGATCTATGTTTTCTTTAAAATTGTTGCACGACTGCCTACATAAAAAGAGTTATGTTTATAGTGTTCATGTCATATGTATGTTAAACTATATTACCGAACCGCCTTGCTTTTTTGCCTTAGAGTATAGTCTAAAATCGATTTCCCTTTTTTAGCATCCTGTTTTTTTAATTAAAAGATCCGATCTCTACTATTGTCCATTAATCACGATTAAACTTGTTGGTATATCCTGACTCGTTGAGTATATCAAAAGTTTTCTTATGAGCGTTAGTAGCCTACAGCTTAGGGGTCTAAGAAACGTCCAGTGCCGATTCTGTACGAAGTTTATTTTCTCTTTCCATACTTGAGCTAACTTTTGTGTGCTTTGTTGTCACTCATCAATCTCACTTCAACATATTTTTTGTTTTGTTCACTGATTTCAAGAGAAGTATCGTTTATTCTATCTTCCGGAGCAATTTCGTAATACTATTTTAATAGTTCAAGGTGCGGACAAACCGAGCGAACCGTAAAGCAGACTGGCTGCAGACACCAGAATTAGACAACTATTTTAGACACCTGTCAAGGTTCGGTGTTCGTAATCCCGCCAGCTTGGTTTAACCGCACCTTTATTGTCACTATAAATATTTTATCGGATTGTTCTATAGTGAGACAGTACGACAAAATGTTGAACAGAACATAATTACCAACACAGTTTGTCGAAATTGGCTCTAAATCCTTTACTTACCTTCGCTTTAAAATCTCACTTTAGTCAAGCTACTGTCTGGCTAGTGAACTAACAGATGTTGATCGAAGTGGTCAACATCAAGCCTGGATTGTTTGCTTGTGTATCAAATTGTACGCTTTTTGCACAAAAATAACAATTGAGATCAAGGTTTCATCGAAATTAGAGCATGCGGAACCCTAAATTAATTTACTAATTAACTAATTTCATACTTCAGCATGCCCTAATCGAAATGGTAATTCCTTATCGGTTTCTTATCCCAGTACTGAAGTATTCTGACTTGACAATCAACACACGAAACGTTGTGTTCTATTTGTGATTCGTTTTATTGATATATTTTGTTTATTTTTTGTTTTGAAAACATTGTTTGAAAGCATGTAAGATACTATGTGCCATTGCTGCTGTTCAGGTGGAAGACTAAGGCTTTGCTTTCATTCAATTTATTTTGTAACTGGCCCATAACGAAGTCTAGCTCTGTCGATACTAAAATAACAAGAAACATCATTTGATCTAGCTTTCGAATCAAACTAAAATTGCATGAATAAATCACTTGGGTCTTAATAAAAATGTCTCGTGCTTAGCTGATTATTTAATCGATCGAACACACGACTTTGATTGTATTGGTAAATTAGAAATATGTGGTTTTTAATGCATCATTATTAACTCTCGATGTTCGTAATTTTCTGCCATCAAATTCTATTATCATATTCGAATAATACCATGCCAGCAGTAGTAACTGGCATGGCATTAACTGGACTTGCACCCGGTTTGCAAACAATATCGTGAAGAACTCAATCATATCTCAAATTATTGTGTACCATTAGTTTCATCTTAATATTCTGAGGTGAATTTAATGCTCCCATGTTATTAAATTTGCCGCGAATATTTTATTTTCATAATTAATTATGTATTTATTTAGTTAGAAACGGTATTCATTTTCTATTCAGCAATGTTACACAAATAAAACCCGGGTAAAGAAAAAATGTTCATAAGATACCTGTGTTTCAGTGAAACAAATTAATTGTCACAGATGTGAAGATATCAAATGTATTAATTTTCTCTAGAAGTAGTATTTAATAAAACAGTTACTGGCATAATGCGTTTCAAATAAGAATAGGTACATCAATTACCTCTATCTGTCAACTGTAACTTGAAAAGTACGTTTTACAATAAAATTTTAATTTAAGCAAAGATTTCTTTTGTAATATTATGATTCGTTTATTCATTTGTCTTACATACTAATTACATTTTTAAATATTTTTTAAACAAAAATTATATAAAAGCATTTAAAAATTTATAAAATAGTAGTGCGCCGGTGTCGGGAGCAGGGTCCAAGCTACCGGTGGTAAGGGCTCCAGAGACAGGAACCTCCTCAAAATGCGAGCCGTATCGAGGAGTTCTGCTTTCTGAATCAGGCCCTTGATATAATTAATATTATGATCTTTTTTATCTTTTCATTGTTAGCTTTATCTAATATAGGTATTATGAGTTAATCCGTACTTTTCAAGTGACAGTTGACAGATAGAGGTCGTTGACATTCCTATTCCTATTTGAAACGCATTAAATTGTCAAATATTACTCTCGAATTTAAACATAAACCGGTTCATGACATAGGGCTTACAACTAAGTTATATTTACGGAAAGTCGTTATAGAAATTATCGCAATATAAGCATTTACTTTAACTAAGTCAAACCACTTACGATAGTTACTATAACTATGAAACATTGAGTTGTGTCGCTCTAAGTTTATATGCAAATACTGACTGTAAAATATTTGTAAGAAAGCTTTGGTTGATACTTTCCTAAATTAAAATCACGTATTTTTTAAGTGGTTGTGTCAGTTTAATGATAAAAAGGCCTTCACAAACAAATTTTATCCTGACACTATTGATATCCTGCGTGATTTTAATTATTGGACATCAGGACTATAGATATTGTTATCTCCGGTTTAAATAAATACAAGTTTAACACCTGTCACAAGTGTAATGTATTTGAATATTGTTGTCAATATTTGTTTTGTTCCTGTGTTTGTTTTAATTAAACTGTAGATAAAACAATAACTCATCGTATCCGCCACGGAACTCGATATGTCTTTGTTTTGTTATTAGATATAATAATATAATTATTTCACATTCTTAGAACAAAATGTTTTCTATCTTTTTAGTTTTCAAGAACTAAATATAATATAACAATAGATTGAGACGTATCGAGTTTTCACAATAAATTACGTATCGTTAAGTGCGGCAAGGTCCGTATTATCGGAATTTATGAACCTAATTTTACAGTGTATAATTTACTCCACATTGATGTCGTAAGGATTAATCTTATTTTAGTTATCTGAAAACGTTTTCTTCACAATAAACATGTATTTTTTTTAAGACTAAGTGGCTATTTTAAAATGTCTGTTGATTGGTTTTCATGAGCCACTCCAATTATTTTTGTCAATAAGTTCTGGCATCTTGCTTCTATCCTTGTATAAGATGAATGGTTTCAACTTTTAAAGTTTTTGCTGACAAATCATTATAAATTTCAATTGTATCTAATTTACTAAATACAAAAGATAATGACAAAACTACTATTTAACTGTACTTGGGTTAATACCTTTTTAATCTAAACTCATTTTGTTTGGAATTTATTGTACTCTCATCATGTTTAGTTTTGTATAAAACTTGCTGTGACAGTGATTTTGTTTAAAAATCAAAAATAAGCATAATTATGTTTATTAATGTTGTAGTTTGGGTACATTTCTGGAGTGCACGGTATGTATTTATTTACTCAGTATGTTAGAGCCTGAGCCTGTACAGAGCCTCATCAACGACGTCTAAAATAAGACAAAATTTTATCTTGTTATAATATAATACTATTCTATCATATATTTTGCTTTGTATAAATATTAGTGTTGTGTTGTCCTATTTTTATTGTATTACTAGTGTCAAGCCATAATATCTACACTTCATATGGATGCTTAATCTTCGCCGCATCTTCGAATGTAACGAGAAAATTATTATATTATCGCAATATATTTGTTCAATTAGCACTTGACATAGCAGAGATATTAGTGTAATTCTTGTTTAAAATTTCTACTACAGAAAAAATTAAGATTTCAAATTGTTATAGCTGCTACTTTATGATGTACCCAAACTGTGACAGCCGCCTGATAACTTGATTCAGAAACAAAACTCGTCTCATCAGTGGACAATAATTCATCTGATTATTGTCTGTTTTATAAGAGACGTGCACTATTTATAATGGTCAGTCAATCTCTGATCAAGTATTGTGAAGCATTCATTTTCAGATAACTCTATATATACTCGTTGTGGACGATGATGAAGTACTGTAGCGTAAGAATGCTCCGCCATAGCCACAATATTAAGACGTCGCACATTCTGCTCTGTTGTTGCAGGGCCAGCATCCGAACATTGTCACAGTGCGGGAGATAGTCGTAGGCTCCAATATGGATAAGATCTTCATTGTTATGGACTACGTAGAACATGATTTGAGGAGTCTTATGGAGACTATGCGTGGAAAGAAACAAGTATTTTTACCAGGTAGGCCACATCTAACAATATTTCTCAATATTAATTTTAATCTTGTTCTTTATCTGCACTACAAAACGTTGTTCTGCTCTTTACAGGAGAAGTAAAATGTCTAATGACGCAACTACTCAAAGCTGTTCATCATCTTCATGATAACTGGATATTACACAGGGATCTCAAAACTAGCAATCTTTTACTGTCACACAAAGGCGTATTAAAGGTTGGTATTATTTTTGTGAATATGTATTTTTTTTAATAAAAATTAAAAACAAATATAGCTCATTGTTCAATATTTAAACTGGAAATTGTTTTCAGGTTGGAGATTTTGGCTTAGCAAGAGAGTATGGGTCCCCGCTACGCCAGTACACCCCGATCGTAGTAACGCTGTGGTACCGTGCGCCTGAACTACTCTTGTGCTGCAAAGAATACTCGACTCCCATAGATATGTGGAGTGTGGGCTGTATATTCGCCGAATTTATTACTATGAATCCATTGTTTCCTGGAAAGTCCGAAGTGGATCAATTGAATAGAATATTTAAGGTATGTTCTTTGTCTTTTAAAACGAACACTTTATTATGTAAATAGACATTTTCACAAGTAATTAATGATTTGTTCACAGGATATGGGCACGCCTTCGGAGATGATTTGGCCCGGCTACAGCGAACTGCCTGCTGTGCAGAAAATGACTTTCGCAGAGCATCCTTCGGGTGGGCTCCGGCAAAGAATAGGTTCCGATCTACTTTCAGAAACGGGGTTAGCTTTACTGAACGGTTTCCTGACATATAATCCAGCCAAAAGAGTGACAGCCGACGCCGCGTTAGAACACGCTTACTTTAAGGTAAATAATATGTTTATATTTCAAGTAGTTTTATTCTTCTTCTTTGCGTGTTGATGGACTAAAAAATACCCGACCGGTATGTAGTCACCTGCACAGCAAGTAGTAGTTTTTATTAAAGTTCCTAATTAATTCATTGTTTCAAGATGTCAATTGAAAGTCATTGTTTAAAGTGCCAACGTCCTAATATCACTTCCGAACTCTCATGATCCGAACACTCATGATGACTCCAAAATGTGTATAATTGAGCCTAAAATAGTTTCGTGTATTGCTGTGCAGGAGCAGCCTGTGGCGATCGAGCCCGCGATGTTCCCGACGTGGCCCGCCAAGTCCGAGGGCAACCGACGCAGCACGCACAGCCCGCGCCCGCCCGCCGGCGGCGCCGCCTACGCGCAGTACGCGCGCGCCGACTCCGACGAGGCGCTCGGCTTCCAGCTGCACCAGCGCTCGCTCAACGTCGCGCCCGGCTTCTCGCTTAAGTTTTAGCGACGGCCTCTCGGGCGACGCTCGAATCATAATCTATACTAGGATACTACTAACTGTTATTGTGTAACATCGATTAATCTAGCTACGCAACATTAACCGGACGTAGCTGTAGGTACTTTAATTTCCAAACAAATTATCTGCTAAAGTACCGCTACTGCTGCGATGATGAGATTTTAATTGCCATATCGCTGGATGCCCGCCTCATTCTAAGGCACAATTAAAAACAATATAATATGCAGGGGGCAAATTCTTTACACGTCACACGTTGAATTTTTTTTACAATTGTAAGGAATCGTGCTGGATCAGAATAAAAAAAAAAACGCCATTTTGATAAGTAATCTGTATATTGCAATAAGATCGCTTTACAACATTTACTATAAACATCAAATAAAATGCTCGTGTATATAATATAAACGTTATTTATGTACTTATGAAATACATAACAACTTATAGAAATAAATATTTCATTGTGACTCTTTGCCATAGTTGATGTATGTATATGTAAAATAGCATAAAGTAATATTTTTTCATTATAAATGTAATCATATGTAATTAATGTATTGAGAGTCAAACACTCAAAATATAAAACAGATTGAGTAAATAAATAACCTCTGATATTGGGCGTTTAAATGTTGAATTGCACATGATGTGACGAACTATTATTCAACATTTCTGTGAAGTTACAGGTTACACTTTGTAAATACCTCTTAATTTTAGTGATGGTGGAATTAGTGTAGAATTAAAATATGGTACAATAATTATATGTTTTCAAAAGATATGATATTATTATTTAAACATCCCTTTATGTACCTATAATAATAATACTTAAAGATAAAACAAGAAATTAAACTGATGTTCTAGCAATCTAATGTTATTTACGATTACAGTTTGTTTCTTTAACCTGGCAAATATCACCAGCACGTGACTTTGGCATTTATATTGCATCTGCTTTATTGACTAGATCAAACTTCTTTCTCATTCATTTTGTTGATAATTATCACAATAATATTCACAATTTAACTCTTGATACTAGCCTAACGGCCGGCGTCGTGCATGCCTTTAGGCAATGACAATAATGAGTTTATCAAGTCACCATTGCGTTTCCACGTTTTATACTTGGTGTCTACCATAGCATTTGTTTCAATCACCATTCGCCGTCCCAAGACGTCATCTCTGTACGCGTTGATCATGGAATGGATGTGCCGGATGTACTGGAAAAATTATAATATGTAAATAAAAATCAATTGCCACAAGTATGACGGAGCATCAATTGAAGACGGCTCGACCGACTTGGCTGTTTTTTTTTGTGTGGTAATTATTTTCTGGATTAAGATTGTGTGAAACAAAATATTGATATTTTGCTCTCATTTCCTGTAGAAAATTGCATTCGTGCGACGCGGGGGCGGTCGAGTTACAAATAAAAAAATCCTGAGAACTAATAATCACTGATGCGATAATCGCTATGTAGAACCTGACGTAGTTTTAGTGCAACCAAATGCACAAGCCAAAGGATGGATTTGTGTTTTAACAGGGATTAGGTAAAATGGTTCCTGACTACTAACTATAATTTACTGTAAAAAAAAACCGACTCCTTTTATCTTATTATAGAGTAGTTCAATCCTTTTCACAGATATTAATTTTATCTCTGACAGTAATGTCTGATTGCAAAAGGAATAAAGATCACAGTGAGTTCGACTGATGCTAAATCACGGCTAACTGTAAAGGGACTAGATATATGTCTAATCTATAAATTGACCAATGGTTCAGCTAGTTCTTTTTTTTTTTAATTGAGTTTCTACCGCAGACATGGAGGTCCGCGCTCTTTTTTACTTTACATTATTGTTTGCACATTTTATTTATTTTATCTAACATGCGTGCTCCTACATAGGACACGTTACATTATACTTTATTTGTCGTAGTAGAAAGGTAACTTAAAAATCTACTACTATTTGTTTTACTTTACATGTTAATTCAAATTTGATTTACTAAAAAGAGGTTACACTTAATTATTGATATACATTTCACTGATAACTGCATGGCAAAGTGAGCCGACCGGCTCCGACCGACGGCACCCGTTCACGGGCATGACTTGCACATCCGCGCCGCTCAGCTCAACCATTTTTTAGGGAACTTAACGACCGGATGCGCAGCGCCACCATTGGCAAAGCTTTTACGTGAGTATGACAGACTCACTCTGCCATGCAGTTTTACATAATCTATTTTAATTTCAGGGAATACAGACTGGAATAGTTTGGGTTGGGGGTTGGGTTTTGGGGTTTGGATGGGGACTTGGTGTTTACGTGGGTCGACTGACCAGGGACTTCGCTAGCCTGAGCAAAACTTCCACAACGACCGCATCTCGATGCTGCATGGCCGTCTTCAGGTTGTACTCGACGACCGTTTTAGTAGGCGCATCCATCGCTCTCTTTGCAAACCGGCCCGTGGCGTCATCGGCGTCGTCGGTGTAATAGACGCAGCTGACTGTATGTCTCGACACCGCCACTATCGCGTGGGAGATGCTGTCGTGGATTTGGAGTCTCCTGGACTTGGTGTTGATGATAATTACGCTGTCGAAGGTCAAGCCCTGGGCCTCGTGGATGGTTTGAGTGCGCGACCCTTCGCCGGACCCGTATCCCTGGCTGACAAGAGAAGTTTTCTCCTCTTGCGTATGAACCAGGAATAGGGTGTTTTGGGCAGTGATCGGTATTTGCGCTCCTGTGTACTCTTTGACGCTCAGTGAGTGGACCCGCGACAGCGACGACTTGGAGGAGTATATGCCAGAGTATATGTCGCACAGTGCGAATGCCACATCCATCGGATTGCGGTGTGTGCAAAGTAACTCCTGGGTGATGCCAGTCACCATGTTTGGACGGGTATACCTTAACTCGAAAAGTTTCTGTCTGTCCAAGAATGGTAGCTGGTTTACGTCTCCGATGAGGACAACCTCGCTTGCTCCTGACAACTTTACTGCCATGACTATGGCCCCAAAATGGTTCATAAGAGCCTCATCTACCGTTAAGCGGTAGCATTTCTCTTCTTTCTTGAACCCGTTGACTAAGATTGAGGCCATAGTGCGCACCTTTGTCTTTACTCGATCTCCTAAGCGGTGCGCAAGCTTCTCTCTTCTCTCTTTGGCAGCTTCGGTAGTCGTGGTGGCTACAACGTCTTTCTCCCCATCGAAGTGCTTCAACCTGGAACCCCGTTTACCAACCTGATATTGGGTACCGTCCAATGTTCCTGCGATGCTGTTTTAACCGGGATCCCCGAGATGGACTGTGCCATTTCAAGGATCCTATCGTCCAGCATGATCTTGGTACATTTGGCGGTAACCACTATCGTGTCGTCGTTTGTTGTTCTAAACTTTGGCCTTCCCACGCGCTCCGTTTTCTCCTCGTCCAGGGCTACGAAACCGTTCTTTGCGCTATAGGCTGCCATGTACGTCCCCGTCATTTCCCCTTTGATGACTTGTGATTTGACGTTGTCATAGACGGCTGCCTCTGCCTCCTCGAGCAGTACCTTTAGCAGTCCTTCTGTGTTTCTTTGGTAGGTCTGCAGGATTTTCTTGCAAGTTATGAGATTGACCTCCCTGGTCGCCCTCACAATTGCTACGTACTCGAGGAAAGCGCTCTTCACATGGTCTGTGGTGCCCGAGTTCAGTGTGAGGACAGGCGGGCTGACTTGCCCTTTGTCGGCTCTCGTTGGCGTAGGCTTCCGTTGTGCTGGCTTTGTCGGTCTTTTCCTGGTTCAGCTAGTTAGATGTAGTGAGTCCGAAGCCCGCTTGTTGTAATATTGACTTAGGTTCAAGTTGGACTCAATAGCACTAGCTTTATAAAACGTAAGTGGATACTCGGAGGGATTTACAAGAATACTAATAAAGAGCAAACCAAAGTGTTGGTAATCATTGAAATATAAGTGCTGGCTGCCTCTCGAGCTATCTTATCAGCTGATGAAGTGTCCGAGGTGGCCACTGGTTCCTGATTAATCATGCACACAGCGGATATCGAAACGGCTTGTTAGCCCAAAATTAACACATTCTATGTTACCACTGAAGCGTTACATAACCACAAAAGCCATATCCGGAGATAATGCGTAACAACTAGGTCCTTATCTACAGTTAGTTACCTTTTCGGTCGTCAGTAGGAACTATTCTACTCTGCTCCACCAAGTTGTCCCACTACTGGGACGCAGATTTTTTTTATGTCCACTTTGTGTGGCACTTGGAATTTTCGGCAGTTTCACTTGGTAGAGCACCTCTATACGCACTTATCTGTTACAGTCTCAATCAAAACTCCACCTGAGTTCTTTTACAGCTATGTTACCTCCACAGACGTTATCTGTGGTTACCTCTGACGACAGAAACCTTATTTATAATGGCGTAAGTAAAGATCTCTATGTGTGATGCAAAATGCAGAGGTTAATTAAACGTGAGCCCATTTATTCTAACAATAGAAGTGGGTAGACCGTAGACTCCACTAAATGGATGCTTAAGGGGGAAGCGCCCCAGCCTCCAGGGTAGCTCGTGAAATTCGACTATTTCATGAAAAAGTCGTCCAATGGGATTAAATGAACTTAAAGGGTTGTATTGATGTTTTAATGATTATAACTCAGAGCAATATTTGTTACAGTCGCAAATCATATTTTAATCAATATACGCCTAAAACTGACCGGCAAATTGCAAAAAAGTAAGGGAATTTCGCGGGCTACCCTGGCAGTTACACCCTAAAAAAGTTCTCGAAGTTTAAATTCCAATAGAGCATTAATATTTGGGTATAAATTTAGGTGTTGCTTAAAGTTAGTAAAAAGAGCATTAGAGAATTACTACTTATCCTTCTATGCGGTTTCACGATATTTACCCTTGCAGTTGATTTGAAATACGTGCGGTGTTGCATTGTTTTGCTAACTACATTTGCTGTGCCAAACTGCACAATTTAAGATACAAAAAAGCTTGTAGAAAATCAAGCATAATAATTCAGTCATCATAAGTAAAACAATATGCAGGTAGGAAGCTACTAATTAAGATGCTTAGAGCCCGAAGGTGCACTCAAGGGTGTGGGTTCGAAGCCAAGCGTATGACGTAGTCAGTTTAAATTTTTGGGGTTGGTATTATGTAGGTGCTTTCTAAGTTCATTTATAAAATGGGGCCAATTGATGATAATTACAACTTTCAGATCGGTGTAACTCAAGTTGCATTACCTACTTAGTATCTGTACCTACAAACAAGGTGTAATTAAAATAACTGAAAACCCGTAAGTTGGCTCCCCCATCATTACCTATGAAGTATTACTATGGGAATTAGACCAACCCTCTTCCGTGATTTCAGGGTTGGTGTCACTCTCATCCGTTTATAATAGTTAGAATCACGAATTCAGTTACCCTTTTTCGAGTATTCGTTTGTATGTTTCACTACTTGTAGGTATTCAGGTTCCTACCTAACTACTTATTCCAATTATTTACACTGCACATCCGGTAGCTATACTTTTCTTAGGTAATTTTCTACGATTTTTATTGCTCCAGGTGCGCCCTATGCATGATGTCCTGCTTTGATAGTAGCATGCAAAAAAAACTAAACTGGGGGAGCGAAATCATGCCACCGTAATTACGAATGCAGTACCACCTAATCGGCGTTTTTGGATTTTATCAAAAGCGATATCAGTAGGTAAGTACAAAACTTTACAACTATTTACTTTTTTTAGTAATATATATTTTGATGGGACATGAAAAAACTTTTAGCGATTATGCAATATTTGGATATCAAAATTATAAGATAATAAATAAGGTATCTACATATTTAAATGCATTTGTCTCTTAAACGCAATTTCGCGAGTATCTACCTACATCTCTACTGTATTTGACAGCAGAATATCACAAGGAAGGGAATTGAGGAAAGCTCAAAAATGTAGTTTTTCATCTGTTTACATTACAAGGGTGTGAAAAGATTAGGGACCTCGCGCACTACGCGGCCAAGACCACGACTTGTCGCATGAGCGGCTACTATCTCAAAACTGGTCAGAAGCGGTCTTGCAACCAAACTTCTTCCTAGTGCGCGGGATCCGAATTTTCCGAGTGTCACTGTCATTGTGATCTGCACTACAAAAAATACCTTTTCATTTTCCTCGTAGGGTATTATTTCGGCTAACTCCTCCTCTCTATATGATTCAACCTCAGGTCCCTCGACGTAATTGCTGGCAAATACTTCACACGTTAGAATCAGCGCCATGAAGAGAAGAACCGCTCTTCGGATTAGATTTAACATTCTGTATCACTACAAACAAAAATACGAAGTAAGTAACCCACTAATTTAAATCACTCAACTGTAGAATTTATTTATTGCATTATAGGATGGTGCATTTTGTGTTCCCGCGTGTTGTGCACCCATACGGACTAGGCGGCTATGACACCTATCCACAGAACAGATCACTCTTATACCTAGCACTAGAAAATATCGATCATGCATGAATGTAAATAAACATTTAACATTCAGCCGAGACCTTAAGCTTAAATTGATAAGGTAGGTTTACGTTATCACTATCAGGTAAGCTGGGATTGTATAATATATTATTATATTCACTAGTTTAAGTCCCTTCATAAAACACATGCCATAAACCGTGGGTGGGTTCGTGCTGCCTACTAGCTACTGCTAAAAATCCACCTACACGAATTATTTTTTTATTAATTTTTAAACTCTTTTACATCTAGAGTACTATCATAGAACAACGATGCTGAGATACAGCATTGTGAACTTAGCTGTGGAGCTTTCTGAACTTACAGCTTTTAATTTGTTTTTCTATCGGTACGGCACAAAATAAACGAAGTTATTATTTGCAAAAATCTAAAAGAAAAGCACTTTAAAACTTCTTACGTAGTCTACCTTACCGTCAAATTTAATTAATCCTTATTTTAGTTTTAATCCTTGGTCTTAGTAACACAACACTTAAAGTAGTGTCAGCAAATGTACACCCGAGTCGACCGTACTGTTTAGTAATGATACGAATTGTATTTGGTGGCGACCGTCTGCTTTTCGGAATGGCAATGGTGAAGTGTGTAGCGTCGTCGGTTAAATGGGCAAGCAATGGTGGGCGGCCGGCCGGGGGGCGAAGTTGTTTTTCCTGGCAGGGTCGCGGGGCACGCACTCGGGCGTAAGCAGAGCGACGGCCCACGGAGCGGTGCGAGAGACAGCTCTACCGCACTCTGCAACCCTTCGCCGTACCTGTACTTGTCAACTTAACTTACGTCATATTTTATTTTTACTTACCCCGTTACGATATTGGCATTAAATAGAATGACAATCGTAGACCTACTTTATTTTTATAGGTTTGTAGTTAGTTTCATGAATTGTGTGGGTCATGTTGCAGGAAAGGCACGATTGTCCTAAGTTACTTAGTAAATCCCTAGGTAATGGTGGAAGAATTGAGATGCTTTAGGATGGTTTTCTTCTCCCTCTCACTTTTATCCAAACAGTATTGTGGCATGATTATGTCAAGCAGCAGGTGCCTAGGTACCCATTGCAGTGCCGAGAGACTTTACCCTATCACCTATGCAAGTTGCATGGTTCTTAGAACTAAGTCATGAGGACGATGAGCTAGTGCTACGAGTAGTCACTGTTTACCACTGAGAGCCAGAGAATCTTGTGTAACAGGTGGTCTTCTATATAAGATCAGATATTTTGTCTAATCACGCTTCTTTTCCCCGGGTTAGGCAGGGGTGTAGTACATACATTTCATAATGTATTAGGGGGCGAGTACAGGCGACCCTTATACGGCCATCAACCGGTAAGGTGTCCAATCGAGACTTCTCGGGACTCCAGGACATCTAAACACTGGTAAATTCAGACTCAATCCACATTTGTCGCTGACTGTTGGTTCCTCTAGTTTTTTCGTTAGTAGGTAAGCATGACGATTCATGTCCGCGTCACGTTCACGAGGGAGCTTGCGTCACAAAGTTAGCTAATTAGCTAAGCTCATAATATCTTTTATATCAAAAAAACAGTGTTTCCCACCTACGTAGGTGGAAATCAAATTGTTCTTCCAGCCATCCATTTTGACTGTTTACTATATTTAGAAATATTTGTTTATTAGGCAGATACCTAATCGATAACCTTTTAATCTAGGCTGGTCATTCATTTACGTGACCAATCGCCGGGGCGTGATTGGGTTTCGTTTTACTTATTTACTTAATCTTTAGCCTGTTTGGGTAAACAAAGGATGTGTGATGCTGGACGTGATCCATTGATATTGGCTCTTTCTATTTCCATAAACTTGAATCTTATTAATTCCTAGAGTAGGTACCAGGTAGGTAGGAACTTTGTCTTGAAAATAAAAAAAATGTGTGCCGTCACGGGACGCCTGGCAGATGTAAAACATCGACATTATTTTGTAAAAGTAATATGTAGAAAAGAACAGATTGTGATAGGAACTAAATATGTCATAATGATAAAATAAAATATTACGATTTTTTTTCCAGATAACGATGACTATTTATTGAATAAACATTTATTTTCATTAAATACAAAAATTTACGAATTTATTTCAAATCGTGACTACTTAATCCGTTTAATCAGTGACTTCGGTAATAGTTATAAATATTATTATTATCATATTATTTTTAATATTTTTTATACGCAAACCCTGCGTAGGGAACTATAGCTGTTTTGACATGGAAAGAAAAACCCTGCTCGCACTAGAATTTTCTTTTCTTTCCATGTCAAAACAGCTATTATTATATTATATTTTTTTTTTATAAATCTTTTTTTCTTGCAGACCAATACCAAACTGAATTCGGGATTGACCGTAGAAAAGCTAAATTAGACTCTATGCAGCTATGAATATACTCTTCGGATTGAACTTGTTCCTTAGTTATATTGGTATCTGTACCAACATGTCTAAACGCGATCGTTAAACAGTCACGAACTCGCAGTCTCATTATTTTTACAGCCATACAAATGATGGCGACGCGTCGCCACGGCATGCGTCGCCACGCCAGAAATCGGTTTTACGTGCGTCTATAGATGTTTCACATCAAAAAATACGTAATCTAGATAAAGTTGATAAGTAGATAGTCTATGGTTGTATGATTCCATGACGAATTCTAAAGTTGTGATAACTTTCAAACTTTCTGTTACAGTTAGCAGGTAGCGAAAAAGAACTAAAGCACACAACCTATAGGGTAAGTTTTATTATTTTCCCTAAATACACAAAGATAGGTTAGACACTTGAAAGGTAACATAAACTTTAAATAGAGCAAGTAAATTCTGCTTGTACTCCAAGCCATGAGTGCAATCTGTCCAGTTGATGAGCCACAGCAGCTCGCGCGGTCCCTCCCAAGCTAGTGTATTGTTCCACACTCGTTTCCCATGAGAAAATACTCTGAAGCTCCTCTTCTGTTCCAAATTCAGGACTGTAACCGAAAATTAAAATTGAAAGCCTGTTTTATCATAGCTTACCTACTTACCTACTAGTCAAATGTATAGTTACTGGATTGTAGATAACTGTAGCTAGGTACCGTCCTTTAGATAACGATTGTATAGATATACCTACAGATGGGATGTTTGCTCGTATAGAAAGAGAAATAGCATACCAAATGTTGTGATATTCCTGATAAGGTAAATTTTTGAGGTCGACACCGAGGGTCGATGCACGTCGTAGAGCTTCCCCGACGAAGTGATGCGCTCGTCGGAAAGGTACCCCGCGGCGGACCAGCGCATGGGCCAGATCGGTCGCTAGCATGCCAGGGTCCAGGGAATTTATTGCTCTCTCACTATTCACCTGCGGATATAAATCGACGTGATAGCTTTTATTCAAGATTTCAGAATCACTTGGTAGTAGATAGCTAACTTACTTCCATGGTTGCAATTGTTCCAACAGCAACTTTTAAACAATCAAGCAGCCGATCGTAAGATCTAAACAGGAGCTCCTTATCTGATTGCAAATCTTTATTATAAGTACTCGGTAACCCTTTTATAACGCAACTGAATGCAAAAGCCTCTCCGAGCAGAAGACCAGCAGCACCTCGAATCAGTTCTAATCCATCTGGATTACGTTTCTGGGGCATCAAACTTGATCCAGTTGAAAATTGATCGGAGAAGCGAACAATGCCGAACTCTTGGGAGCTGTAGATGATCAGGTCTTCTGATAATCTACTTAGATGCAGACCACATAGCGAAGCCCAGTTGAAGAATTCCACTGTAACATAATTTATTTACTGATTAAGGATCAGCCGGCCATGGGTGACCTACAAATAGACCTGAATTGAATTCCTTTTACCCAAGTGATCTCTCGAACTGACGGCAAACATAGAGTTAGGCGTAACATCTTCAAAGCCCAGACTAGCAGCTAGTCTCAATCTATCGATAGGCAGCGCGCAGCCGGCAATAGCTCCACTGCCTAAAGGACAGCAGGAAAGGCGACTCTTTTGTTCTTCTAGTCTTGTCACATCATCATGTAGAGCCCAAGCATGACTGAAATGTCAAGATAGGGATTAAAACGGAGACAGCACCGTTGTGGAAGCTTTCCGTCCGTCCGCGCGTTTATTGACGTAGTATGGTTGTGGTATTTCATTTACCTTAAGAGGAAGTGACTCCACCGTACAGGTTGCGCACGTTGAAGATGGGTATACCCTGGTGCAATAATATCTATTTCGCTGCTAGCTCGGTTCACCAGGACCTTCAAACAGTAAGTACAACAAATTCGAATGACAACGCTTTTGACTCTTGCTGGAACTAATGTTAGAAATAAATACCGTGATCAGTTCTTTGAGGGCGGCATGCAACTTAGGTAAGTTGGCAAGCATCCACAGTCTAGTATTGGTGGCCGCCTGGTCGTTACGGCTTCGGGCTGTGTGCAGGCGCAGAGCTGCATCACCTGCGTATTTGAACAGCCGCCGTTCTACTACTGAGTGGATGTCTTCTTCAGAATCTTTCAAACGCTCACTATGTTTCATTTCCTCCTCAATGTCTTTCTCCACCTGTAATAAGGGTGGTCAAGAAATTACAAACGTGGTTATTTTGACTTCACCGTTAATCTAGTTGTAGGAAGTGTGACTACTTACAGTGTGTGGAAAATCCATTAAAAAATTCTCAGTAACAGCCTCGGTTAAAGGCTCGCCCCCATTTACAGGGACTATACCTATAGTGAAATATGATCCATCTTGTATTTAGGTACTACCACACACCAGGATACACCTGGAATCCTATAATTTCCTTCAGATAATAAGGCGTGACGACTTTAGAATATAAACTATTAGATGGAATGTTGGTATTGGATAAAAACTTACTTTGATAAGTCCTTCCTGAATGGAATTATTGTCGTTTTCAGAGAGGTGTCCACTTCGATTTAGCTCTGCAGCCCAGCTGCGGCTGCCTTGTATGTCTTCTCGGAACAATCGTGCATCCACTGCTAGAGAGTCGTTTAATCTCCGCAGAACGGCTGACGGTTCCTCTTCGAAGCATCCTCCCCATAGTTGATACCTGTCCTAGAGAGTTGAATAAATCTTTTTAGGTAGGTAAGTACCAAAGTCCCTATATGTAATTTTCTAGCACAAATTCGTGTGTAAAAGTTATAATTAGCTAAGTAAACCTCAAACAAATAAAATGTTTACTGTACTCACGGTAGACATTATCTTCAAGGAATGACTGCAAGATAATTAAATGTTGAGGCACATGATAGTCCAACAATAATAAATTATCTTTCATATGCTCTCATATCTAAAGGGTTAAAAAGGTTACCTACAAACAATATAAATATTTTACACATTCTCTGACTGTTGTCGGAATATTGTTATGTAGGTACATATATTTTTATGTATACTACATTTGCATAGGTAGGTAGTTAGGTAGGTACCTAGTTAAGTTAAACAATATCCTAACGGTTAGGGCGTCGGGCTAGCTCGCTGTCTTTAGTTCAAACCTCACGTCAGACTTAGACTGTTATGAGTCCATCATTTCTGGATAACACAGTGTTAATATGTGAACTCGTCCGGGTAAAGATGTAATTGCTGGTTTCCCTAGGCTCTGGTTGCTAATTGCCACCACCAGGCTGTTTGCTTCGGAATGCTTTTTCTATTGCACGCTTTTGCTTAGAACCATGTCCATGAGAAGAAATTTCATCGACTTCCGAAAAGGGCCTCCGGAATAAAAAAGCGTAACTGATAAAAAGTAAACGTAATGTTTTACGTTTTGTTCTTTTCATTTTGACAAGTTGTGAGATGGTGAAATGATGACAATGACATTGACATTTATTTGACAACGAATACAAAAGCATAACCTCAAAATAAAAATATTTTTGTTATTTAAAAGAGTGATATAAAATAATATTAAATACTAAAGTTTGTTAATTAAAATGTGTCAATAATACTTAGAGTGTCGGTTAAATAAAAGGTTAAAGTGACCACACGTGGATGGTTAATTTCGTAAAGTACGGTCTAACTTTGCTTTTTGATGAAAATACGGTATATTTAAGTATTTGAAATGGATAACGCAGAAGCAAATTCTACGAAAGACGACGTATCTGTAAGCAATGAACAGGAGGAAAATAATTTTCCGCAATATACACTTTTTGATATAACAATAGATTCAGGTTTGCAAGATGATGAGGGCAACGAAATTCCGAGACCTTTCACCAAAAATCAAATGCGCAAATGGTTAAAAAAAGTGAAATGGGAAAACCGCAAGGCGGAGAAGCGAGCTAGAGAGAAAGCAAAAGCCAAAGCAAGGAGGAAAGAAGCTCGGGAGGCCAATATTGATCTAGGGCCAAACAGGAAGGCATTGAAGAAAATGAAGTTAGAAAGACCGAAAACAAGTACTTCAATAGTAATAGATCTAAGTTTTGATCATTTAATGATGGAAAAAGATAGGTTTAAAGTAATAAAACAAATTCTGCGCTGTTACTCAATAAACAGGAGATCTGAAACCCCAGTTCAGTTCCACATTACCAGTTTTGGAGAAGTAGCTAAAAGTGATATGTCTAGGCATAATGGCTATGAACATTGGGATGTAAGTTGGATTCTTATTGTAAAATGTTAATGTGCATATTAGTTATGTCATTGTTGTCTTCACACTGAGGACTGTATAGGTAAAGACCTCACCTAAAGACAAGTTTATACTATATTCACTATTTATGACAGCATATTGTAGCTAACACTTAGTTCCAGCAAAAGGTTAGTAGGATAGCACATGGTAACAGTTGCTAATTAGTGACTTGTTGTTTAAAATAATTTATTCTATGAGTTAAAAATAGTGATTCTTTTTTTAAAATCATGGAGCTACAATAACAACGAACACAAGATTTCAGCCTTTCCAGCGACATCAAAGTAGTTGTTAATAGAGATTCATTCACTGCCAATATCATAAAAAAAAATACATTCAAGTTTTCAACTTTATATATTATCATAGCAATCTTGTACACAATATTACAACATTCCCAGGTACATTTATGTCACATTTAATACAATTAACAATAAATAATATCTTTTAAATAAATATATTTAATGTTTTACAGATAAACTTCCATGAAACACCTTATCTTGAAGTATTTCCTAAAGAGAAGATAGTATATTTAACAAGTGAATCTGACAATATCATTGAACAATTTGAAGAGAACACTGCCTATATTATCGGAGGTCTAGTAGATCACAATAAGCATAAGGTAAAGCTTTAAAATGCTACAATGTTAAATGAATATATAACTGTCAACACTCCTTGTCTTTGTGCTTATGAGATTGCAAAATAAATAAAATAAATGCTTAGCGTTAAATGCTAGACAGCTTCTATGCTTTTATGTTCTTCAAAGATATTCATGTTATACACATGTTAGATAAACCTGTTTTTATCACAATAATTATTTAAAAAAAAACAATTAAGCTTTGAACAAATTCACATATATTTTATTCTATTTTCAGGGACTCTGCCATAAAATAGCAGAAGAACAAGGCATAAGACATGGGCAACTGCCATTGGACAAATACATAAATATGAAAACTAGGAAAGTTCTGACAATTGATCATGGTAATTATCTTCAAGACCACACACATAAATTACCTAATTGAAATAAATAAGTCTAGAAACTAAATAAACGTAATGTCTTTGTTCTTTTACAGTATTTGAGATTGTTATAAGGGTGTGTGAAGGAGTGCCATGGCAAGAGGCACTACTAAAAGTTCTGCCAATGAGGAAGGGTGCCCACATTTGTGACAATGTCAGTAATTCTAATTCAAGCTTAGACATTTCATGTAACAGTGAACATTCAAATTGAATTATTCTGAACATCATGGGTATTATGTGTAATTCTTGTTATGTTTCATTGTGTAACAATAAACATTTTTTTACAATATATTTGCATAAAATTGTATTTATTTAAATACTTATCATATTTAACACAACAGTTTATGATGACTAGTAGACATTTTATATTATTTATCATTAGAAGCACTTTTTTATTGCAGCTACTACAACAGAATAATATTTATTTTTTAAGTATCTATTCATTGAATTGAAGCCTTAGAACTACTAACACACATATTCTTAACAACTTTAAAACAAGTAAAGAATGCATTGCATAAAATGCACAGAAGAAAATATCAATATCTGTGTAGCATTTTCACTTTTAAAACCTGACTTGAGGACAAATAAAGTAAGTCAACACTTTTTTTACAAAATAATCAACATATACATAGAATACTTTTTACGTCTTATCTGATTTTACGACACTTAAGGTAATTAAGCAGATTTTGCAATTTGTGCGAGTAATACAGGAATCAAGAATAATAAAAACAGTGTTTGTGATGTAATAATATAATTTCTAGCGCGGTTTGTACATGCTCCTATTACTCGTAGAACGATTAGATTTTTATCTACTATATGTAGTTGAGATTACAAACACGAGTCAATCTAGATAACTGGGCGAGACTTACGTTAAACAATTAAACTGAGTTACCTTGTATGATATTTATTCGAACAGTTGCTTATAATAACGATTGCTGAAAATAACAGCTTATTACCTTAGAAACTTTACATAGCCACTAAGATGTAAGGAGTAAATAAAGTTCAGAGATTTTTATGTTTTTCAGGATTCAAATACTCAAGTTATGCTTTTGAATGAAATTTTTAACTAGCGGAGCTACTAGTTCGGGATTGTTTAAATGTACATGATGTGTACCACGAACAAAATGAAATTCGTAGTTTTCATTGACCTGTTCTAAAATTTCGCGCATTTCTATAGAATAAGCGTCGGCCGAATATGGAGAGTCTATCGCCTTGACGTATAAACTTGGACATTTCAGTCTACGGACGAGAGCTTCGACGAACTTCTTGTCTTCTGCATTAAATAATGAATACTTCAATCTGGAGTCGCGTGAGAAATAATATTTCGTGGGATCAGTTTTTGATTGTTTTGCTCCCCTTTTCAAGAGGTGGGGAACACTTTCTAGGGCTACAGACTTCCTAGTTCCTGCATGCCATATTTTAACCATATCTTCCATAGTATATAACGGTGGCTCTTTATCCAACCGTGTTTGTGCTATTAATCCTTTTCGCATGGTTTTAGAAATTCTTTCTACTACAGCATTTAAATCGTAGTCGTCGTAAATAAGACTGTCTATGGCAATGTAAAATTCGACCTCATCTGGGAACACTGTCGCAAAACGCATGCCTGCTATTGCTCCCATAGAGTGAGATAGTAATGCAACTTTTTCCATCTTGAAATACTCCTTTAGGTATAAAATAATCCTAGGCAATTCCCATTGATAGTACAGCATACCTGAAAATGTAAAATATAAAATTGAATAAAAGGTAAGTATGTAGGAAACCTATTCTACGACGGCACAGTTGGCGCAGTTGCTGAGCGATCGGCTTCTGCGCTGCGTGTCGCGGGTTCGAACCCCGTATGGAACAAATATTTGTATGGCCTCTATAGGTAGTTGTTCCGGGTCTGGATGTTTGTATATGTGAGTTTAAATGCTTGTAAACGCACCTACGATACATGAGAAATTCCTAGTGTTGGCAACGTTTAACAAAAAAAACCTTAAATAACCAAAGGCAATTAATATACCAGGGGGAATCCACGACGAATAGCCATGTCCAGGAAAGTCCAGTGCTAATATAGGTCTATCCTTGATGATCATCGGTATCAAGGGGTCCCAGGTGCCTGCGTTGTCTTGCCAACCGTGCAATGCTAGGATGGGTGGTTGGTCGCCGCTGCCCCATAGTTTTCCCGCGATGTGGCCAAACTTGACTGGGATCTGTATTTCTTTCGTTGGCACCTGTTGGTATAGGGTTTTGTCATTAAAATTATCTCACTATTTACTTAGAGACTCGACTCTGCTACGTAGTACATATTACGTAGCATTGATGATAATTTCATCAGGCTAATGCAGAATACTATTAGTTTTGTTTTATTCGGCTGAATATCATTATTAGTTCAATAGTACCTAAGTATCTGTAAATCAATTATACCTTTGTTAGAAGCTCCAATCAAATTAGGTCCAAGGCTTGTGGCAAAATCAATTTAACTAATAGCCTGCTGTGCCTACCTAGATAATAGTTGTGTATAGTCTAATAACTAGTTTTTTTTTTTTTAAATCCGGATTCTAATTGAAATATAATTTTGGTCTTAAAAAAGCGAGAACCTATAATTATATAAAATTATAAAAAAAAGTATTTTCGAACGGTTAAGAAGAATGCGTTCAAAAGGTAGAAATTATTAGAAAATACGTTCCTTCAACAGTTCAACATTAGCGTCTGAATTAATTAAATTATTTATTCAAATAACATAACTCATAGTGTTAGTACCTAGATAACAATTTGACTTATATCTATGTTAGAAAACTTAATAAGCATAAGCGTAGGTATAACGATTAATTTCAATTTATTAATACATTCGTTATGAAATTTTAATTTAATAAAATATAAACAAATAAAAAAACAAATTGTAACAGTAATCTATGAAGTCACTGAACTGATTAAAAAATAAATAGTTTGCGGTGCACAAGTAAAAAAATACAAAAAAGCTCCATAATTTAAATAAAACAAACTCACCTGAGTGTGCAGTTTTTTACTGACAATAGGCATAGACGACTTTAAAGTAGTCCCACTAGAGTTCAATATCAAACTGGAGAGCAATCGCTTGGCCATGTTTCGGGTTTGTGCACTCTTGTTGGTATAGTCGATGAGAACACGAATAAATAATATTCGCAGTTGTTTTCTATTAATTCATTTGTGCCCACTAATACAATGACATGTTAAAATAACCATAGTCACTAAGAGGTTAAGTTTATCGATCCGCGAACCGTCACGAATTGTTAGCGTGATTTAATTTTCGACCAATGACAATTTAGACTTAACACCCACTTCTTCGAGTATTAGGAAGTTGACTTCAGTTATGTAATTTTTGCAAAGTAATTGAAGATATTTCACTAAAACAGCGCGGTTTAACGTAACGCAGTGACGCACCGCGCGAGAATAACATTGCCAAGGCCGGGCTCACTGTTATGTACGATTGAATGTTACACTCGCACAGCATGGACTTTGGACTCATACTGCCTAATCATTAATACATACATATATTATGAATGAGGATTACTACGATATCTATAATCATATTTGGTCATTTATGTCAATAACTCGTCCTTTTATTAAAAACAAAAAAAAAAAAAACATTTTTAAAAGTAATTAAAATATTTAAAAAGATGTTATATGTACCTATAGCCCACCAGTCTTGTTAAAACGAACCAAGTTATCGGTGATGGCGTCTAGGCAGCCGCCCCGTGAAAGCCTCCGAAACTCTTAAGATGATAATCAAGACTCTTAGCTATTTGACCATTGACCGTTATTACTTTGTTTGCATTCATGTAGCTCATGATTTCAGAGTCCATGTCCCACATGTTGTCAAGATAACTTGAATTTGTTTCAATCTCGAATATGAAATTTCGACATTACGAGGGACAGAGACTTCAACAATCAATTTACAGTGCTTCAGTCAATCGATCTTCTTATTAATTTGTTTTGTTCGGGATTCCAAATAGGAGTGCTACTTGGAATGTATTAGGCAATTCTGGTATTCATTCTAACCTAGATATAATAATACTAGTCTTTTGGTACCCTTAACGCATAATTGTAATTACTTACATTGGTTATCAACTTATTATTATTTTTTAATAGAAGTAAATTAAATATTAAAAACTTAAGTTATTCTTTTCTATGAAGTTTTTAATTAAAGGTGCAACTCTTTCAGGGTTGTTTAAATGAACGTGATGTTTACCGGGCACAAAATGAAATTCGTACTGTTCGTTCTGCTCTTCTATTATTTCGCGCATTGCAATAGAAAACTTGTTGGCAGAAAAAGGAGACTCAGTTGCTTTTAGAAATAACATTGGACACGTCAGTCTTCTGACGAGAGCTTCGACAAACATTTTATCTTCAGGAATAAGTATGACGTACTTCAGTCTCGAGTCCCGGGTGTAGTAATATTTATTAGGATCGCTTGTTGATTGCTTTGCGCCCCTTTTCAGTAAGTGCTGAACACTCTCTAAGGCTATAGACTTCCTCGTTGCTAAATGCCATGTTTTAGTCATCTCTTCTAAAGTATACGTTGGTCGTTCCTTATCTAACCAAGCTTTAGACACAAAATCTTTTTCTAGCATTTTGGGATAAATTTTGTTCACCAAAGTATTTGAATCGTGGATTTCTAATATAAAACTATCTATTGCAATGAAAAAATCAACTTCATCAGGAAAAATGGTCGCGAAACGCATACCGGCTATTGCTCCCATAGAGTGAGACAGTAGGGAAACTTTGTCCCAATTAAAGTGTTCTTTTATATATAAAATCATCCTAGGCCAATCCCATTCGTTGTAGGTCATACCTGGAAATTAAAAGCGGCATTACTACTTGTGCGTAAGGAACGTATCAATTTTAATTGAGTAGCTAAGATTGGATAGGCCCAAGACGTAGATAGTAATATTTGTTAACCGGGAGTCCACGACGAGAACCCATGTCCAGGGAAGTCCAGAGCTAATATAGGTCTATCTTTGATGATCATAGGTATTAAGGTGTCCCAGGTGCCTGCGTTGTCTTGCCAACCGTGTAATGCCAGTATTGGTTGTTTGTCGCCGCTACCCCATAGTTTTCCAGCAATATGACCATACTTCACTGGGATCTGAATTTCTTCAGTGGGTACCTGTTGAAACAATAAGTTATTAACCATGGGTTCTATTTGGTCGGGATTTTATGACGACTTCCTTGCGACTAGCTTTGTCCATGATTTCGTCCCCGTGGCAGTCGTTACAGATAATCAGTAGCTCAAAATAGTAGGTAGTCAGTAGCTCTTATAACCAGTCTTACCAAGAGGTATCGTATTACCTAGTACAAACTGGGTTGTGGGGGTCAGATAGGCAGTCGCTCCATGTAAAATACGGGTATACAGCTGCAGCCGGTTAGACTGGAAGCCGACTCTAACATAGTTGGGAACAAGGCTAGGTAGATGATGATGGTAGCCAGAAAACCATAACCATTAGCGGCACTACCTGTACACGTAGCAATCACATAATCATCATCATCATTTTTAATCGTCAAAACCTAATTTCATCACAACTATGACCCTCATCTTACACGAACCGACAACGGCACACGTGCACCTTGTTACCGCCAGGTCATTTTTACCATAGACTACCATAAAGACATAATCAATCATCACCGGTGTTAGTTAACTAGCTCAATTTATGAAAGTCATCACCGTAAGCGTAAAAATATATGCAGGACAGTGGGAAAATTAACTTTTAAGTTTGCGGGCTTACTTCGGTCATCATCCTTTAGTTAGATAATCGCGTTAAGACAACACGTAAAAGATACAACTCACTATGGATCGTATGATTGTGACAAGTTTACCAAAGAAACAGAACTCTTGAAAAAAACTTACTTGAGTGCTCAGGTTTTTGAAGAACACAGAAAGAGGCGTCTTGATTTTCGGGAATTTATTGCTCAAACCAGTGTAGATTGCTTTGGCCATGTTTCGGGTTCGTTACTTTTCAAATAGTTAGAGTTAGAACTTTCAGGAACTGTGTAAACAAGTATCACTTAACATTTATAGTTTTCTTATTTAATTTGTCAAGTCTCGTCACTTCCCACTTAACTATAATTATATTTATACGATCATGTACCTCTTAGGTACACATGAAGATCATTGGACTGTGGATTGATTACCTAATTGAAGCGAAGCATGCGGCTAAATGTTTTGATTCAATGACATTTACAACGTTACGTTACAGAAATAAACAATGATCACTTTTGTTAATAAATTGGGACACTTTCGTTTATATTACTACGTTTCACGCCAATATTTATTACGTATATCGCCAAAGTCGTGCTGTGTTATATGAATCAACTTTTAAACTGAATGGAGTTTGGACTTAAGGTAGATACCTAATCGAATTTTATTATGAAAATATCCAGTAGAGTATTTAGTGAAGATATCATATCATTGGTCTCTCGATTATTTTATTTTATATACAGGATAGATATCATATCTATACCTATACTATTTTTTGCAAGGATCTTTGCCCTTGGCTTGCTATTTACAAAACTGGTATCATCATACTTAATCAGATTGCACGATGGATTTTGCACTTTGAATCTGAGAACTATTTGAACTGTATTACGTAACGTGGTCCGTGAGTCAATGACACAGCATGTAAATTATTCATAAGAAAGAAACACTCACTACAATGTTCATTAGGCGTCTGATGCAATCACAATACGTGTATAAAGTCATATTTAAGGACTCGTTGTGTGTTATGTAGATAGATCGATTGGTGACCCATTATTTTAAACGAAGCTAGACAAGAATAACTATGCTGCCATTCTTTAAAATCTAGTGTAGATTAATGGGCTTTTGTTAGTGCAAGTCAAGTGTCCTATATAGGACATAGCATCTCATAATAAATTACGTGGATTGAACAGACAGCTCAACAGCTAACTGTTGACTGACTGTGACAAAAAAACTGCATTACAAGTCTAATTAATATGGGTACTACAATATTACCTAGAGGAACACTTCGTAAATGAACATGGTTATTAATAAAGTTCACTATAATTTCAGCTTATAAATGTATTGATATCCTGTATTCATCGTAAATTTATTGTTTAGGCTATGCATGGTCGTTATCAGTTGAACATTTGAAGAACGAAGAGTGTCAAACTCTCTTCCTAAGGTCTCACTCATAATTTATTTAATTTGTACCGAATATCAATTTTCTCTTAAAATTATTGTCTTTTATTAGCTAATCTACCACCATAATTAACTAATTTTCTTGCTAGCCTAAACTAATAGGTTGCTTGATAGGTAGGTCTAAGCACCAATTTTTTGAGGTGATTAAAACAAACCATATTGTGTAGTCATATAGGTAGAAAAAAGGCAAAGGAAAATTGTATGTAATGTCGTCTTAACATGATTCGGGCAAGCCCGTGAGGATATTTTTAATTAGTTTCCTAGTATATTTTCCTCTGAAATGCGACACGCTTAGGAAACACAATTATCCTTCTTCATCTAGTTATTGGATGTTTTCTGTATGTTTTGCGTCACCTCAACGTTTGGATAGTACGTACCATGTTTTACCATGATTTATTTTATGAATGGGTAATTTTTTTAGGGTGATGAATAAGTCGATTTAATATTTATAGTATCGTTTTATTATCATCAGACAAGACAACACTTGCAGCATCACATAAATATTAGGGATCTTGTATGCTACCAATATTATGTTTATTGTACTTAAGTAAGTATACAGTTGTGGTAACTATTTATTCCATAATAATACAGTACTACCTGTA
The DNA here is from genome assembly GCA_963576755.1 of Noctua janthina. Taxonomy (NCBI): domain Eukaryota; kingdom Metazoa; phylum Arthropoda; class Insecta; order Lepidoptera; family Noctuidae; genus Noctua; species Noctua janthina. Next base: position 8,940,615 of record OY755058.1, read on the forward strand.
GGGTTTAATATCAATACCGATACATTAACAAAAGTTTTGATTTTTGTTGTCTAATAATTCAGCTAAAATAATTCCTAGTACTTTTACTTAAATCGGAAATTTGGGTCTCGAGTTTCGAGAAAATCAGTACCGAAAAATATTATAAAATACTTATTATCTACTTGTAACCGTCAAGTAAAAATCAAGGAATTTACAAAAACGATGACATCAGTAGAAAGTTTATCTACGTATCAAAAATATCACATTGAAGTATCTAAATGTTTAATTTTTACCTAAATTAAGTCTTATATTATAAGCACCCACATGACACAGTCTCATAACCGGTACTTTACACAAAGAAGTAACCGTTTAAATATTGTAATTGCTGGGGTCTGATGTTGGATCCCACGTTTTACACGTTGTAAGTTTTACGTAATTCACGCAGCAGGTGCGCACAGTTCAAGAGGTAGGTCAGGTTCTGTGAGACCTCGCCGCATCGCGTTCAGCAGAGAGCATTGTCCCCGCGCGTCCAGGTCGAGCGCCCACAATGCGGCACCGCGTGCGCCCGCGCGCCTGGCCGATGCGCCCGCGCCGCCCACGTCTGCTCCACTCAGGTACGAAGCCCATTGCCCACCGCGAACGCTGAACGTACCCGCAGAACTTCGAGTCTCCTCCCACTGATGCGTCGCTAAACCATCGGTGACCTGTGTCAAATAAAAGTGTTAATAAATGTAACCCTACTATTTTTATAATAATCGCGAATGCCAGGTTCGAAATCAATGAAATGCATCCTACGATGACCTACCTACCTAATAACGGACGGGAAGTTGACCATCATCGAGCTGCCAAGCGAAGTTGGCACTAAAGTCAGTTATACGAAATACTATCCTTACCAGAGAGTCTGTCTTTGTGGTCACCAACATGACTAGACACAGCTGGGTCATTCCATCGACCGATACAATGACATCATGCCATTGTCGAGACAGAGACTTAGTATGTCAAGTCAGAGTGAGTACGCGATAAATATTAGTTACTATGTTGGTTTCATTCCAATTGCCCTAGATTTCGAGACCGAATCGTATTTTGGAGGCACATAGTGCAAACTGAAATCATGACGTGAGATAATAGAAAATATGTACAGGTTATACAAGTCAATTTGTTGCACTGTGGTTACAGGAATCCGTCCGTCTTAGCCCGTCGAAGCTTATCATGCGGATCTACGCTTCATAGTGCTGCGTCATTTAACATTCACACGATGAACATTGAAGTATGCCTTCACTACCTATCTTATCGGCAGATAGGAACCGTGTCGCGTGATAGTACAAATAGTAGATAGTATGTCTATTGTCTGTGACGGAAAACGGTTTCAGGTTGACCTTCGAAGTTTTTCCGCAATTTTAGTTCATAATTTGATAAAATTTAATGCTCTTGTAATTTCGAAGTGGCAATATTATGATAAAGAACTCAGGCGTTCTATTTATAGCGTCGACTTGGCCAGAGCTTCATTCATTACGTGAATACGGCGAGAATCTGTTTGCTCAATAGTTATTTTCCTGATCATATTGATATCTAATTACCCAGTAACCATTTTATTTTTGTACGTTGGACCTGTTTCTCTCTACTAACCTCATAGTAGGCCAAGAAGCCAGGCACTCGTGTGTAAGGCCCAGGTTCTCCCGGGCCGGTGACAGGCGCTCCAAGCCCAGCGTTAGCAGCGCTGCGCAGACTGTAGGAGCGCGCATATGCAGGAACTCCCAGTACTACATGACGAGGTGGCAACACGCTCGTCCAGTATGATAGAGACGTGTTCTAAACAAAACAAATTATGTCAAAATCACCAGATTGCTATAATTAATTAGTTCACGGTCCATGGGAAAGAAGCCATATTATTAGAGCTGATCAGCGGCCAACTCACACTGATATGTGTTTTTAGTAAAGGGCTTCTTGCCTTGTAATAGAGTGCCCAATTATATGTAAGTTTATTGTAGCAGATGTCCTTTACTTTCCCTTTATCTACAATAGTAGGCGCCATTGTGACAAACCAACAAACAAATAGATAATAACTACTCAATTAAAACTGCACTTACCAAACTATTGACTCTTCCAGCATAACTAGATTCTAGCGGTACTAAATACGACGTCTTTCCAGTTGAAGAAGCGTAATAATCATTAGCAGCGATCGCGACCCAGTCTAACTCTGCGGCTAGAACGTAAGGCTTGTATGCTATTTGGGCTATTTCTGGAGAAGCAGACACCATAGCTGATAGCTCCAGGTCTTGAGGACGAAGAGTCCTTGATAATTCTGTCAGTAGTTCAGCGAAGTTGTCCCTTTCTTTGTAGTTCACCGTAGCATTTGTGCAAGGAGTCTGAAATGAAAATTGTAGATTTTATTAGCTTCATCAACAGTATTTGGATACGTTTGCGCTGTAATTCAGACTATACAATCTTAAGATATTTATGAAGCTTGTTCTGTGTTTATAATCGTTGCTTCATTAAATAAATATTCAGATTCTGAAAACATAGGTAGTTTTACCTGTCTGCATCCAGGATATTGCCAGGCAATCTGGACACCATCAAACTGCCATCTTTGCAAGAATTTCAAGACAGAGTCTATAAATGTCTTTCTGTTTTCTGGGCTTGAAACCATTTTGCTCCATTTTCTGCTTTCAGAGTCCGTAAGCCCACCAGCACCAATAATAACTTTGACACCTGTTTGCCGTAATTGAGTCAACTTGCCGTAGAAGTCTGGAAGAGAGTCATAATATCACTGTAGCAGACACTTGGAGTTGGGAACCAATATTAGCAGTGAGTTTGTTTTGTTAACCATACATACCATTCTCAAGATCCAGCTCTGGGTTTCCAGGTACCAAGTTGAAGGTAGCGCCATCAAGATGAGCCCACGCATATATGATGTGCGAGCAGAGAGTTGGGTTCACTTGCTCCGGTCCAAAGCTGCCTTTACCGGGCCTGTAGTCAAAAATGATTTTTGAAATATTTTGTTGGAACATGTGCTGTCTTTCATCAGTCAATAATTTGCTGTCTTTACCTATAGAAAGCCCAATTGGTGAAGTAGCATCCCACAATAGGTTTATCCTCTTGCGTCTCTTCGGGCTCTAGTCCTGCTAGTCGCAGTGCAGACTTTGTTCTGCATTGTGCCTTCTCTGGCCAGTCGCAGTGGTTCTGTATAAACGAAATCATTTCAATAAATAAGTTTGTTTTGTAAACTTAGTTGCGTTATTCAGGAAAATACTTCTTTTCTCTTGTTTCCATCTACGATGAAGCATAAATAAATTATCTAGTGGAATCTATTAAATTTGTATTTACCTTATGCCAGTGTAGCGGTGAAGGACACTCGAGTTGCATCCAGTTTCCGTTGAGACATAAATAGTATTTGCTGCATTTACTCTCATCAGCTTTAAATACGTTTCCAGTGCACGACATGCCTTCAAGACTTGGACCCTGTTAAATATCACAAAATCATAATGAAATAACAAGTTAACAAAGTTGTTTACTAAAATCTTAAGCAGATAAAGATTTATAGGGGCTACTTACACTATCAGTGTCTACATCGGTGTCGGTGTCAATACCAGCGTCAGTATCAGTGTCGGTATCAGTATCTGTATCAACTTCTTCTACAGGTACCATCACTGGGATATCATCAGTTTCCTCAATGTCCGGAGTAGGTGTGGCGCTCGGTATTGACACTGGGATGTTTGTGTCTGTTTCTGCATTTTCTGCTTGTACTGTCAACATAACATTTTTGTCTTAATTAAGTATCCTGTTTTTGGCTACTGTCTCATAAAACGAGATTTTGAAGGTTTTCATATTGATATTGTATAGTGATAAGGCAGGTACAATCTGATTTCAAACTTACAATCTTCAAGCGAGCACCTCGGTGGCGCTTCACTGCCACGCAGCACATGATTGATAGTAGCGAGAAGCGGCGACTTTCCACAGCCGCAGTTCCTTCCACTGAAGTCATCAAGATCAAGGGACCACGCCATGCTGCCTCCCAATCCCATAGAACGGACATACTCTGCCTTGTGGCGCATCATGAAGTCATCGTCGAACGAAACCCATTGGTCGTCGAAGCTTGCATACGGACCCATGCGACCACCTGGGTCACGGGATACCTGCCAGCCTTTCATTCTGATACGATCGCATATCTGGAGAAAAATATGAATATTATAGCAGAAACTTTCAGGTAGGCTGGGTCAGCTGGTCGCACCCACAGTAAATACATAGCAGCAGCCTATAATGTTCCCACTGCTGGGACACAGGCCTCCTCTCTATGAGAGGGAATGGGCTATAATCCACCACGCGGGCCCAGTGCGGGTTGGTAGATGTCACATGTCTTCGAATTTTAGGTTCTTAGACATGCCGGTTTCCTCACGATGTTTTCCTGATGTGATGAAATAAATTACACAAAGTAATGTGCCTGCCTGGGTTCGAACCCACGACTTACATAGTAAATACATACGACAATGTATTTGCATTAGCATCCGTTTCCTTTAAGAATATTAACGACGTAGGTACGTTAAGTAAAATAAGTCAAAAGTATACTTTCGACTGCAAATAAATGTATCTACTGAATAAATATATTCAGTAGATACATTTTATACATGCAGATATTGAAGCATGCCATTAATGTGGTGCCTTTGACTTTTTGGGTATTTAGTAACTTTAGTATGTAACAGCAGTACGCAGATAAGACAATTCGTGACTTTCACTAAATTATAACTCACTTCGTAGAATGACAAGAAGCCTCTAGCTCGGGTCTCATCGCCAGCCTCTCCACCCGAGTAGGAAGGTTCTCCAAGGCCAGTTCCCACGTTCTCTTCAAGTGAAAATGATTGACCATAGAAAGGCACACCTAATATAAGCTTCTCAGGCGGTGCTCCTTTGTTGATCCAGTAGTGCACCGTGAAGTTCTGCAGAAAAATATAATTTTACTATGGTCTGTGACGTGAGCGCAATTTAAGATTTTCGTATTAAGTTGGAGGTACTTGCCGTGTTCAAAGTTTTATCTTCATCGCCATCGCTAGCATACATTGGCGATACATGTCCAGTCTTCTTATCCCATTGACCGTGGTAGTCATATGTCATAAGAGAAATCCAATCGAGATTCCTGGCCAGCGTCGCAACATCGTATCCTACACGAACATAACATTTATTATAATTCAGAAAAGTTAAGTTAAACGATATGGTACGCTAAAAAAAGTAAATTAGAGTCTTACCAGCGTCTATTACTCGTTTACTGGCTGAGACAGCGGCGGATAGCAATAAACCACGAGGTTTGAAGGCAGCACGCAGTTCCTTTACAAGACTAGCAAAGCCTTGTTTGTCGGAGCTGGGACCCTTTTCACAGTTGACCTAGAAAATGTATTTGTTAGTTTTAGTTTGATCCATTTGAAATCAGGATTAGAAATAACTTTTGATATTTTATGGCACTCACCTGCCAGCACTTAGGATACTCCCAGTCGAGATCTAATCCATCAAACTCATACTGTTCAATAAAGTCTAGAGCGTGGATCACGAACTTCCTTCTTGCTGACGGACTGTTCACCATTCGGGAATACTTGTCACTCGCAGAGTCGTCCCATCCACCCAGTCCAAGGACCACTTTAACGCCTTTCTCTTTTAGGGATACAACCTTTTCGTAGAATTCTGTATAACGTGAAAAAGTTGTCAATTAGTTCAGAATATCATTAAAGAAACAAAACTACCTGGCACTTGTTATCGAACAACTTACTGTTTTCCACATCCAACCAGATGTCGTGTGGTTTTATCACTAGGCGCTTAGTGTCGAGGACAGCAAATGCGTACACAATATGGGTGCAGAGCGAGGGGTCGATGTCGCTAGGTGTATATTTTCCTGGACCGGGTCTGGAAAAAGTCAAGTCATTGTAGAATTACTCGAATAACAAACAATCGAACAAATCCACGTGTTTCTTAAATATTAATACGTAAGAGTTACTTAAGTAATATTTTTACGTAAGAGCACAAAAACACATAATTAGGTTAATTACCTGTACCAAGCCCAATTAGTGTAATAGCAGACGACCTTGTAACGCTCTTCCAAATTGGTACTGACAGCAGTTGTAGTCGTTGGTCTTTTCGTAGTTGTGGTTATAATCGGTTGTCTATGTGTCGTCATCTGAGTGGGCCGTGGAGTCGGCTTCGTTACAGGCCGCACTTGAATGTCGTCCAGGTCGTCGTCTATTTCGTTCGGAGGCTCAATGATTGGGTCTGATAGTATTGTATCCTCTTCTACGCTAGGATCTAATAAACCGTTTTTAATTGCGTTGACCAATGGATGTCTTCCTTGGCCGCATCTAAAAAATAATGGATACAGAATTAGTTAAATAAGTTTTCGAAAAACTGGGTTCGGTTCGGTCTAAAAAATAAGGGTAAATAAATGCTTTACTTATATAACTTTTTTGTCTACTCACCTATTTTTGAAATCGTCAAGATCAAGAGCCCAAACCATACCACCAGCGAGGTCAAGCGATTTAATAAAGTTCACTTTCTTTTTGATAATTTCAACATCATCGAAGGACACCCACTGGTTGCCCTTGTATGCGTATGGACCCATACGCTGGTAAGGATCCTTGACAACCTTCCATCCGTTATATCTGATACGGTCGCAAATCTAAAACGAGAAACAAGTTATTAAAACATTCTTGATTTTCTTTTGTTTGTTCGATTAGTGATAATTGTAAGCATGGTTTAGTACCTCATAATAAGATAAGAAGCCTTTAGCTCTAGTATATTCTCCTGCTTCGCCTCCAGTTGAAGCTGGAGCGTTCAAGCCAGTATCCTCATTGCCCAAGCTAAGGGTCTGTGGTGAATCTTCTTCAGCGCCCAAAGTGAACGTCTGTCCGTACATTGGCATACCCATTATCAGCTTATTCGCCGGGGCTCCCTTTTGCATCCAGTAATGCATTGTGTAGTTCTGTAATCAAATGGAATCGTTTTTTATTGTGAATGGGATTTGTTGTACCGTGATCGTGAACAAAACAAGACATCGAGAGAAGTTTGTTTTTACTATCTCTAATTTTTGGCTTCATTACTCTGGAGTTCTGGATTGGAGTCAAATTTAGGTGCTTTATATTGATTAATTATAGTTTCAATAGACTCTTTCGGAAAATCAAATGATGCTATTTAGAAAAATAGTTAAGTCCGTACCGCATTGAAGTAAGTGGTGCCGTCTTCAGGGTGGTAGTACAGCGGTGCAACATGGCCGGTCCTCTTGTCCCACTGGCCGTGGTAGTCGTACGTCATGACGGCGATCCAGTCGAGGTGACGAGCCAGCACTGGCACGTCATACCCAGCGTCTATGACCTTCTTGTTAGGGGACACGGCCGCTGAGAGTAGCAGGCCCTTTGGTTTGAACTTAGCAGATAACTCCAGGACGAGGTCGGCGAAACCTTCCTTGTCCGAATCAGGACCCTTTGAGCAATCAACCTGAGAACAATATTATAGAAAATATAAGTACGTAGGGAATCTCTAAAGTTGTTGTGTTGGGACCCATCGTTCTTAATGTTCTTATGTAACATTCAGTAATTTTTTAATGTCCAACGATTTATTTCTTGCATGCTATGAACTTTCCGTAATAATCTATCATATTCTGTCGAATGGTCTATGTTTGTTTTTTTTACTCTATATTGCCCTCGATTTTAAATTCACAGAAAAGGTTGGTTAATGTTGCGTTCTTTAATAGAAAGCAAATAAGTGAACACAACTAAACAAGATAAAGCATATCTCCCATAAGCATAATATTATACATTTTTAAACAGAACGTATACAAAATGATATAAAATTTCTCACCTGCCAGCATTTTGGATATTCCCAGTCGAGGTCTAAACCGTCGAATCCGTATTTCTCGAGGAATAGAACTACGTGTGAGACGAATCGGGCACGTGCCGCCGGGTCATTGACCAGCTTCGAGTACTTGTCGCCTGCTGAGTCATTCCACCCACCGATAGCTAGAGATACTTTGATACCATAGCGTTTGTATTCTACGACCTTTTCATAGAATCCTGAAAATATTGAAAACATTAACAATGATGTTGAAACAGCTATTCAACTATTTTGTCGTCGAGGGGATAAAACTTACTGTTATCATAGTCCGACCAGGAGTCATGAGCCATAATGAGACCATCATCTCCAAGAACAGCAAATCCATAGACGATATGGGTGCAAAGACTCGGGTCGATATCCTCTGGACTATATTTGCCGATACCAGGACGGTACCATGACCAGTTCGTGTAGTAACACACGAGTTTATAGCGAGCTGAAAATAATTTACATTTTAAAGTGCTTTCATATTATGAAAAGGATTGTACAGTTAAATCACTTTATTATCAACAAAATTTGGTATTATAATCAGGTAAAAAACCTACAGTTTAAGAGAGCAGGCCTGGAGCTTATGTCTGGTTGTGTGATACTAGATGAAGAAACCATTGGCCTATTTGGTGCTCCGTGAGAATGATCTTGGCCATGCTCATGTCCGTGGTCATGTGTATGATCATGTGAATGTTCATGGTCGTGCTCCGGTATCACGTCCATTTGAACTGGGCGGGATGTAGTCGTCGTGGTCGTAGTAGTGGTGGTGGTAGGGCTGCCCTTGCGCTTACATTTAGCGTTCTTGGGCCAGTCGCAGATTTGACTCTCCTGTAAAGTTAAATAATGCACTGTTTAGATCATTTAATTCAAATCAAATTATACGGGCTATAGTATTTCATTATGACGGTATTATTATCATTACCTGATTCCAGTGTAATCCAGCACTGCAGGCAAATTCTTCGAATTTTCCAAACAAGCAATGTAGGTATCTCGTGCAGTCTGTATGCAGCTGGGCATATGCGCCACTTTCACAGTACTCTAAAAAAAATATTGAAACCATAATGAATAATTTCGAAGTATACATTTTATAGATACCACAAGTGGAAAGTTGATAGATTATTGCTCTACAAGTAGACAACAACTTACTTGGCGGTTCTTCATTGAGCTGCTGCATCACGGTTGATTGGGAGTTGGTAGAGTCCATTACGGGAGTAACGCTCTGTCGCTTGTCAGTACAAGAAGAGGCCGAGGGGAAGTCGCACTGGCTGCGGTCGGGACGCCACGCAAGGCCGGGAGCACAGCTCTGAGCTATCAGGAGGCCGTTCACGCACACGTAGAACTTCTCGCATTTAGGATGAGCGTGATATGTGCCAGTGCTGCAACCCTGGAGTATAATGAAAGTAAGAACATAATTGTTGGTCTATTGAGAGAAATTAAAAGAAGATATTCGTATTTACATGACCAACAAAAATGATCGAATGATTTGTATTAGCAGAAGATGTAGTTTCGCCGATCTGGTCAGTAACATTTAAGGAAGCTTAAGCCCATTGCCCTTCATAAGTTATTGAAATAACTACCTTGCCAGGCACTTGCGGTTCATCAGCGACTGGTCTCTTTGTTGTAGAGGATGTGGGTCTCGTTGGTCTTCTAGATGTGGTCGTTGGACGTCTGGTGGTCGTCGTAGTGGTCGTGGGTCGTCTAGTGGTCGTCGTAGTGGTCGTGGTGGGTCTAGGGGTGGTTGATGTGGTAGTTTGCGGCATCGGAGTCTTGGACGGTGTACCCGCTGTTGGAACAAGTGTATTTATATTATAAAAAAGTTTGAAAGTAGAGAACCTGATGGTATACCCTGGGGTACTGTAGGTTTTACTATAACAATCTTTCAAGAGTCGAGTTACTATCAGAATTTTCACAACAATGCTATCTTTGGACTTGTGGATTTCATATGGACTTACGGATTCATCTGGACCTATGTCGGATTTTCCGGTATTTAAATGATTTTTAATTTCTATGAAACCGAATAAATTTAGAAAATATGTTTTTAGTGTTTATTACCTTCACACATAGCAAACTCGACCCAGTCACATCGTCTCGTGCGCCTGTCCCAGTGCAGGCCAGACGGACACATTTGCTTGCGCCAACGTCCTCCGACACAAAGCATGTATGAGTCGCAAGTCGCCGCGGGTGCATGCACGTCGTTGCCGCCGCATGATGAGTCTTCAGATGGAGAACCAGACGCAGGAGCTGTTGGGAAATGTTTCATTAAAATTTGATTCTCTGGTTACTGCTCATTTTAATTTGCTGATTACTGCTCATCCTTGGATTAAACAGCAATTGCTTGTAAATGAGTAGGTTGGCATGTCAGAGTTGGTACCGATGGTTTAACTTGAGAAGAACATTGAGGAAAATACGTACAAAGTAGGGCTTGAGATGCAATAACAATAAGTGATTATAAGGAATTGAGGAGTATGTGGTTACTTACTTTTTGTAGTTGTTGTTGTGGTAGGCCTGGTTGGTCGTGTCGGTTTAGGAGCAGCCGTCGTAGATTTAGGTACTGTAACAAATGCAACATAAACATTTTGTACTATTTGCTTTAAATATGTTTGTATAAAAGAATCTGATAAGAAACATCAGTATCTTTCTTAGGCACAATTCACGACTATGCTGTTAAATCTTATTTTCCAGGGCTAAATGCTTTTATCAAGTTTTTATGTAGGTAATAGAAGTGTATTCACCTTCGCACTTGGCGTACTTGGGCCAGTCGCAGTGCTTCTGGTTATTGCTCCAGTGCAGTCCGGGCGCGCAGTGCTGCATGTGCCACACGTTGCCGTCACAGTGTAGGTACGCGTTGCAGTCGCCGGGGACTGAGTTGTATTGTTCGCTAGAACATGACTCTCCGTCTGCTGGACCGTCTACAGAGTCTGTGGAAAATGGGAATAAAAAGATGTAAAACTCTTGATTGCATTTCAAATACAGACTAACACATGTTTTTTTAAAGTCGAGAGAAAAGAATAAGATGGCCCCGGCCAGCTTGCCTTCAGACGTAATATTTAAAAAAAAATCAGACTTCTCGGCAATAGCTTAATCATATCTTTAAATACCTATGTCAGTAACTAGAGACGGTCTTAAGCATCGTTGTTTTGTATGACCTTTAAATAGAAATTTTGTTTTATTAGTCGAGTGCAATCAGACAAAAAGGTAGAACGAAATTTGTAGTTCTCGGATCTTCATGGGACTTTTTTTACTGAGTTCCTAGAGGAGTGGAGAAGAAAGTTAAAAAAAAAAATTCGCCACTGCACTATAAACTTCGTACCACCTTTTGAGTATTTTTTGTGTAATTGCACTCGGCTATAAATCGGTATTGGACATGGACATAACACACATCGCATCCCTGATGACTCGTGTTCGCGGGGGCACCAACATTCTCAGTGTATTTGCTGATCGATGGGATTCCCCGAAGCTGCGGAGGTGAATGCAGCTCCACGCTGAATTATAATTGTATGTGTCTGTAACCTACTAACACTAGAAAGTAAGTAAAATTGGTCTAACCCTATGGACTCCGGTCTGCAATAAAAAAATCTATTCTATTCTATTCTATAATAATACTGATGATATGTTTACCAGATTGGACCGGCACAGTGGTGGGTTTTGTGGTTGGTCGCCTTGTTGTGGTAGTAGTTGTAGTGCTTGTGGGGCGTCTGGTTGTGGTGGTGGTCGTGGTCGGTCTCGGCGGAGGACGTGACGCTATCGGAGCTAGAGTCGAAGTTGCTGTGCTTGCTTCGCTACTTGCTGTTTCTAGAAGAGGAATTGACACTGTGCAGTATTCTATTTGACGCAGACTACAAAAGTATTATCTAAATATGTAACAAAAAAAAGGCCACAGCAATAATAGCCCAGATGATAAGCAGCAACAAATCGAAGAGACAAGCAGTTACCTCGAGCTTGATTTAAAAAACGCCGTAGGTATCAGGTCTGGTTACCTACACTACCTAGAAATCCATCCTAATCCAACGGGCATGAAATCTAGAAGTCATAACATAATTATTACCAGTGCATTTGGCGAAGCTAGGCCAGTCACAGCGGTTGACGTTGGCGGCCCAGTGCAGGCCGGGCGCGCAGTGGTGCTTGCGCCACGCGCCGCCCTCGCACTGCAGGTAGCCCTCGCAGTCGCCTGGAGCCGAGTGGTAGTCGCCTGCGTTGCATGATTGGCCTTCTATGCTGCCTATAATAGGTAAATTATCTTTTGAGACATAATCTTCATTACCTCAAATCGTAAGAATTATCTTCATTAAAAGTGCCCTGATCTAGAAACCTGTGCTCGGGTAGGTTTCTGAATCTTTTGCCTTATCCTCTGTGGCTAATTATGAGCGTATTACACCGTGGAGCTCGACCAAGGGAAGAATTTGTCTCGCGTGTTTCTCTTTGTTGATTAAGTAGGTATCAGATTTATTTACGGATACAGTTACTACAAATTGTCACCTATATTGGTCCACTAGTATCTTATTTTCTGACATCACGCTAATCATACAAGTATAGTAGCGCTAGTTTGTGGAATGCACTTATTCATGTGTCCTTCACTTACCGGAATCAGCTGGAGGTTTCTTAGTGGTAGTAGGTCGTTTCGTAGTGGTAGGACGTTTGGTGGTAGTAGAAGTAGTAGTGGTCATGGGAGTGGTTGCTGCAGGCCACCATGTCTGAGTGGTGCTCTGTGTTGTTGATGGGTTCCAGCTCGGCCACGTCGTCGATGTCTGGTCGTGGTGGTGATGGTCGTGGCTGCCACCTCCGATAGAACCTGAAGTAAGAAAGTTAATGAGTAAAAATTCTCTAATTAATTATTAGAGAATTGTGACGTTGACGGTACGTTATTGAATGTGAATTCTGTGAGAAGAAAATTGGACAACGGAATAAAAGCAGAATATATGTATGAATATAATGCATTAATTGAACTGGGACGAAATAAGCATTATGGCGCTTACGTTCTACAAGAACGCAACATATATAACCTTAAAAAGTTACTTAGCTGCAAGTTAGCGTACAGAAAGTCATAATAACTTTATGTGTCGAAGAAAAAGAGATTACTCTTCTCCTCCAACAAACTTGTATGATTTGAAATAGAATGCATATTGCATTTGGGATTCGAACTCACCATCAAACTCAGCAGTGGTAGTAGTAGGTGGTAACGGTGTGACGGGTTCAGGTGGTTTTTCACAAGCTGTAGTCGGTGGAGAAGGTACTTCTCTACCCAGGGCTCGGCCGGCAGCACGCAGGAGTGGCGATGGTTCCGCGCAGCAACGGTTGCTGAAGTCATCCAGGTCTATCGCCCAGGCTGTGACACCACCCATGCCTTGACGTAACGCCCATTCCACCTGCACACAGTTTATATTCATTACCAGTATTAGCTATAGGTACTTACGCTATGTTTGTGACTGGACCCTGACTCAAAAACACTCTGTCCATCAATTAGCAGTGTAAAATTCGCAAGTCTAATGATGAAAAACTAAAGGTTTATGATCTAAAATAATATTATTTTTGGCTATTGGTTTGCCTCGGAAAGCACGTTAAGCTGTTGGTCCCGGGTGTCGTTTGTAGATCTTTGACAGTCGTTAGGTAGTCAGTGGCCCAAAAAGTCTGACAACCAGTCTTACCAAGGGGTATTGTATTACCCAGTACTAACTGGGTTGTAGGGGTCAGAGAGGCAGTCGCTCCATGTAAAATACTGGTATTCAGCTGCATCCGGTAAGACTGGAAGCCGACCCCAACATTATTGGGAAAAGGCTAGGCAGATGATGATGATGATGGTTTGTGGACGCAAAATCGCCGAGAACGTTTTTTCAAACACGCAACATAAAGTAACTGTATATTAATAATTATAACTAACTTAGTCAAATGTAACAATTGGTCATGATGACTACACGGTACTTATGTGATGTGTCATGCCAAGTAATTTAGAACCAATAACAGACATTGAAGGCGACCTAAATTAAGTTCAAACTGCGGCTTGGGATTTCAATTGAATTGCATCGCATTGAAGCAAATAATTAACTCATGTAAGCAGCAAAAAAATGAATGTACACAAACCTTTTCAGTGATAGATTTGGGGTCATCGTATCCGACCCATTGATTGTCGGAGTATGTGTAAGGTCCTGCATTGTCCTGTCTGCCTGTCTTCCACCTTAGGTTCTTCACTGAAATAAAAATACAATTGTTATATTTTTTTATCGAGGCTGGAAAATATCATTAATGGGAACCTGAGACTAGTAGGATCGTGATATCATATCAAAAATAAACTACTGTTGTGAAATATCGAATGATGTGTCACCAACCTCTGTAGCAAATTTCATAGTAAGCCAACATTCCGGGTTGCTTGGTGAACTCTCCTGACTCGCCCGGGCCGGCGGCAGAAGATCCAGGGCCCTTAGCTCCGTCAACATCAGCTAATCTGTATGACTGACCGTAGAACGACAAACCAAGGAGAAGTTTCTTAGGATCTGCTCCACCGCTTATTAAGGCTTTGACTGCGTATTCCTGAAGAACAATTTGAACTTTAGAGACATTTCTGATCACTCAGATCAAAAACATAAAAGCGTTTATAAAGAGTCTTTACTTACGATTGAGTAATAAGCTAAAGTGTCTCTAGGTGATGGTACTAGGGGAGTATGGTGCCCAGTGGCCTTCTCCCATCCACCATGGTAGTCATAAGTCATTGTGCTAAGGAAATCAGCCGCCTTCGATAGAACTGGTAAATCGTATGCGGACTCGATCACTTCTTTGTAACCAGAGAGAGCGATACCAAGCTCCATGTTGGCTCCGTGTAAAGCTTTAGATAATTCCTGCAAAGAAGAAAATATTTATCATTAATTTATTTAGCTATATATTCGTTTATAAAGTTTATGAAATGTATTAATAAATTACCTGAACGAATTTAGCGAAATTAGCTTTATCAGAAACAGCTCCCTTTTTGCAGTTACTTTGCCAACAAACTGGGTAGTTCCAATCCAAATGGAGTCCTTTGAAGTTGTGCATGCGCAAGAATGGAATCAATTTCTCGATGAACTTGCTACGATTTGCCTCAGATGACACCATTCGGGAATATTTGTCGCCAGTGGAGTCCGTCCAACCTCCCAAACCTAGGATGACTTTGACGTCTTTTAAAGATGTAATGCGCTCATAAAGATCTGGAAAAGAGGTAAAGAATTATTAACTTTTTGGACTGAATCATATTGAGTCGGTGCATGTTTTTAGATCAGCTTCTATTTCAGTTTCTAAAAATTCTAATCTATACAAATAAATTTAATTTAAGTGTTTGTCGCGGGCAACAGCTAGTTTTCATTATAAATACTTACTGTTGGTAACATCAGCCCAAGGATCGAACTCCTTCACAATGAGTTCATCAGGAGAGAGTGATGCGTAGGCGTACACCACATGGGTACAAAGCCGAGTGTCGATGTTTTCAGGAACGAACTTCCCGTCTCCGCGACGATAGAACGCCCAGCTCGTCATATAGCATACCACGAGTTTGTCGCTTTGTTTACCTACAAAATAAGATTTATTTGAGAATATAGTCTTTTGACTTACGTTCGAAATAAGATTTGAAAATTATTTTTAGTTTAGCTTACTCTTTTTGGTATCCAACTCTGCAATTAAACGCTCTGGGTCTTTGTTTGCAGACATATCTTTGGTAGGGTCATTCCACTGAATTAAAAAACATTGAAATTAATGAAGTTCACTTTATAGAAAATTTACATAAATAAGCTGAAATGATCAGCAGTTACCTCAAAATCATTTTCATATGCTTGCGATAGGAACCGAGCTGCATCCTCAACGCTGATTCGAAGGCTTTGTCCAGGCATACATTTGGCAACGTCTTGGTGACTGTTGAAGCAACACAATATTTAGATACATCTTGCTACTTAGCATAGGTACCGTTGTTGTGTACGGAACGTACATTATTAAATTATATTAATCTAGCTTCATCTTACCCGCAGAATCCAGTAGAAGGATCGTAAAGTCGTTCGTCTTCGCAAGACATCCTGTAACTGATGCCTCCAGTACAGAAGTGGAAGTGTGCGCAAGAGTCTTCGTCAGACGCTAAGTATGCGTTCTCAGATTCACAAGATCCTAATTTCAATGAGGACTGGTCCGTGTGGACGGCTTCACCTGTACGAAAAGAAAGAGGTTTGTGAGTTTTATCTTGATCAAAATTAATATGATTTTATTATTTTAAGTCGAACGGATGGCCGATGGGGCCGGAATGTTCTGGAGTGGCGACCGCGAACTGGAAGATGTTGCGTTGGAAGGCCTCCCACTAGGTGGACCGATGACCTGGTAAAGGTTGCAGGGATCCGCTGGATGCGAGACGCACGGCACCGGTCAATGTGGCGACACTTGGGGGAGGCCTATATCCAGCAGTGGACGTCTTTCGGCTGAAATGATGATGATGATGATGATGATGATGATTTTAAGTCTAGGCATATTACCGTTCAATGTGGTTGAAATGGCGCTTAACATTGGGAAGGGTTGACCGCACAGTCCTCTGAAGTCGTCCATATCGATGGATGTCGCTGCAGCTCCGGCTAAACCCGTGGTAACTACGAATTTCATCTGTTTAAAGACATCGAACATTAATATCTGTTTTATGTAGAAATCTAAGTTTAGCAATAAATCAACGAAAGCTTAGCTTACCTTTTCTAAGACAGTTGCTGGGGTATCGAAGGTGATCCACTGGTTGTCGAAAACAGCGTAAGTGTTCCCACCGTTATCAGTGCCACTTGGTCCTTTACCTTCACGTTCGGCCATACAAATCTGTAAATAGGAAATCATTTAGAAAAACGTAATATTGACTTAGAACGATACTCGTCACAAGAGTCTTAGCCAAAATTCTATACACCACAATTCGCAAGATAATACTTAGCTTGTTTGTTAAAGAAATACTTACTTCGAAGTAAGCCATAAGCCCTTTGGTTTGTGTATAAGGTCCTTCGTCTCCCCATCCACTGACAGCAGCACCAGGCGCGGGCAGTGTCGACGGCGCAAGTGTGTAAGTGCGACCGAAGAACGGAACGCCAAGCACTAACTTTTCAGCGTTCATACCATGGCGCAGGATGAATTTCACCATGAATTCCTGTGGAAATATGCATATTCTAATGTTTATAGGTAAATCAGAAAATTCAGGTTTTTTATACATTGCCTGATATCGAAAGTAGGAGGCAGCAGATTTGACGAGTTTTGATGCCAATAAGGCCAATTGAAACTTCGATTTCTGTGATTCAATATCAGAGCATACAAACCAGAACTTTGGTTTGAGAAAGTATCTGAACAACCTGTAATATTCAGAATTTAATAAGGTGATTGAAGACGGCTAACTTCCTAAAAATGAAATCATAAGTAACATAAGAAGTATGCCATATTTCAATGAGGTAAGTTTATAAACCTGCATAATGCATTAGACTAACAACTCCGAAATGCTTAAAGTATTAAACAAAGATACCGACTCTGCAGCATAAACCCACACCTTTTTCCGAGGGAACAACACCACCCGCCACGATCTTGCTCCTCTGCGTCTTCCACATTCATGCATCATCATACACGCACTCCGCTCTGTAGAATACTTACAATATTATCATATCTTTGGTCCCGGGCGGCTGCTCCAGGGTCTTTATGCAGAGGACTGTGCTGCACAGCCCTCGATGGAGCCTCCTCACGCTTAGCGTGAGTCATGTCCCACGCCTGCAAGATTGTGTAGTCGGTGGCTCCACTCACTGCGCTTAGGTCGTAACCGTCCTCTATTTGATACCTGATAAGGATAAGGAGTTTTCGTTTAAAACTTTATTTTGTTACTAAAATTGTTTTTACATAGTTTTCACTTTTTACGTGTATTTTTTTTTTGTTTTTAAGGAGTTTCTCTTTTTCTTTCACAGTACATGTATATACTTCTTTTGCTCTTAATATTTTTTTGATCGTATAGCTCTTTTAGTTGGTGGGTCTAACCTAAACGGTGGTAGAATGGTTGAGAGTAGGAATCCATATGAAGAAAATTTCTCTCGGAGCTCGTAGAGCAGGGCTGTCAACAGTTCTTTTTCCTTTTCGTCTTCACCTGAAAATTTTTCATCAGTATTAATACTTGTTCCTTACTCGAAAGCGGCATAAATGCCATCATTTTATTGATAAGTATCATTACCTGGGTATACCCAGTGAAGATCCAATCCATCGAAGTCGTGGTCTCTCATGAAGTTGACAGCGCTTTCTATGAACATGCTTCGTCTAGCTGGTTCTTGTACCATTTCGCTGAACAGGCGATCTGTGCCTTCACCACCCACACTGATCATCACTTTCAAGCCTTGAAGACGACGTTTCAGGCCGGTCGCTATGCGGTAACCACCTGTGAATATATCAAAATGTCTAAAACTGTTCTGAATTTTGATTTCAAAATGGAGGTGGTGTTTATTTTCAGCTAAAAAAACGCAAGGCTGATACGTTTCAGTTTTCTGTTACTGTTCTTACCTTTAACGATATCGTAATCCTCATTGTTGGGAATAACAGAGTAAGTATGGGGGTGCATGGTGGCGAACGAGTAATGTAGATGTGTGCAGGAGTTGGGCACTAATCCGGCGGTGAAAGCTAGCGGAGGGGCCCTGTAGGCCGCCCATGACTCCATGTAGCAAACCACCAAACGACGTGCTGTGGGACCAGCCACCGTCTGCTGCATCGCTGGACAAACACAAGAATAACATAAATATAGAGAAACTTGTAGTAAATCCAAATTGGAATGAGTCATGAAACTGCCTGCTTTACCTTGTAAGTTCTCATTTCCTAGCTGCAATCTCTCATCGCTGCGGGTGCTGCTGCCAAGAAAAAAGGCATCAGGTTTTATATTTCAATTATTATTATTTGAATAAATTATGAGTACGTGTTTAGAATGTCCTTACTTATTAAGATAGCCAGCAGCGCCGTAATATTTCCATGCTCCGAAACTCTCTTCATCCAAAATGACATCAGGATCCTAAGAGGAAGTTTTAATTAGATCATAATTTCGTACCTTGTATTCTTATTTTTTATTGCACACAAAATTATAAATTGAATATTGAGAATCATAAAATTGCCATAATACAAAAATCTATGTGGGGAGGGTTCGAAATGATGTACTGAATACGTGGTAACCGTTTATGCGCTGATGTTCCATCCACCCTATATAGCTTATGTACAACGGCGAGATTAACCCAGATTTGGGTTTCCTGATAGAAAACCTCATTGCGATTACATTTTGTTTTGCCCAAGGTTTTGCCATATAAATTATTTACCTCTAATAATTTAAATGATGATTCTGGTTCTATCAATGAGATCGGTCGTTTTTCCACAGCGTCACGTAGTGGCAGTCTCTCATCTCCTTCATCACGAACACTCCTACAATGCAATGCATGGAATCAATTCTGGTACTTTATATGCGCATAATAAAATACCGTTTTTGAAGTATTTTTATTCTATTTACCTTAGCGGTATACTTTCGACGGAGGCACGTATCGGTGCAGCTATGGGATCGTGCTGCGGGACCGTTTCGACGGCGCTTCGTGCGAACGTGAAGCCCGCACGGGGAGACGCTAATGCGTATGCGCATAGCGCTAACGCTAAAGCGCACTGTAAATAAATCATATGTTAAAATCAGTTCAAATTACAAAACAAGAAAAGGACGAATGAGGTCTTTTGTTTATTAGCATCGATATATTAGCACTTTGGTAGTTTGGTATGGGTTTCGTGTTCCGTCTGCCTTTCCTTAATTTTTATTCTCAACAAGAGGCAGCTATCGTGTTTCGCATTAAATTCATGGAATAGACGGCTTCGAAACTATCGACCTTTATCATAAAAAAAATTGTTGACATTCAAAACAATAGTAAGTAATGCTGTCAATTATCTGGCGACATTTAAATTAAAGCCTATGGCATAATATCGATGCCTTGTATCCTATAGGAAATACCGTTAAATAAGATTATAAAAAGTGCTTACAAAAAGTTTACCTACTCTGCTAACAATGTCTTTGTGTTATGTGAATCAATTGATGGCTTACAAAGGAACCATTAATAAAGATTGAATGGTTTTTCTATGTGCGGCGCCCGAACTGAAAATATGTGAAGTGTAGGCGGTAGCGGTCAGCGACCTTCCGATCATGTATAGCACCGCGTCTTTGCGTAATTTACATAACTTGACAGACTCAAGAATTAAGATCAACACTTGAGACTGGTTCACCAAAGTTTGTGTTTATTCCCAATTTATTGTGGTGACGATGTCAATGGCCGCAACTTGTTTAGATGAATATCGTATAATATTTTGTCGTAAATATAAAGCTTGTCATAAAATAAATAGGTGCAGTTATTTTAAATCCATTACTAAAACATAGTAAATTAATGTTCATCAGACATAAAAATAAATAGGACAGCAACGAAAAGAATCCGCGTACAAAACTAGACCTACACATACTTCCTTTTAGCGCGAGATATTTTCAAAGCAGTAGTAAGTATCAACTTTGGAAATATCTCATGAAAGCTCGCGATAAAACAAATATTATTTGAAACCGTAATGTGGAAATGCCTACTCGAAGCCTGCACGGAAACTATTCGACAGCAGAACATGCAGGGAAATCCTGCGCAGTTTGCGTTATTTTCCACTTTCCAAGCTGTAGGAAAACCGTTACTATTTCGCTTCCAATAAGTACAATATTTTAAGATTGTCTACTCTACATAAGCAGCGGTTATTCTCTAAATCCTGCTTAACTCGTATTATTATTAAACAGGTAATTTTTCACCACCGGAATAGCTGATTATCTAATGCTTTTGTGATGTATTTTGGGAGTGGAGAATCGATCTAATAAATTACTAATAAACGATCTCTAGTACATTGACTTGGGTCGTTCGGAAAACAACACAATTTGCATACAGGCATCAGAGGCAGGTAGCGGCTCGGCTACCCGCGGGGTCATCGTCATCATCCCAACCAGTCCAAGATGTTTTCGCGTGACATTTCGCCGGCGATTAGGACTCGAGCTTTTATTTTTAAATGTTTTTGGACTCGATATTTGTGATAACTTAAGTATGATTATAAATCCCTCCAGCCGTGTTATTGTCCCAATCCTCCGCTCATTAACTTTACGGTCAAGATATCTGCATTCAATTTGCATTTATAGTCCGAGCTTATGCAAAATGCTCACAATAAATAATCTAGATTTGACTTTTTGTCAAAATGGAACAAGAATTATTTTTATGACTTGTTGCCTGGTTGTAAAGGTCTAATAAAGTTCAATGATGTGATCAACGATGATTTTAGAATAAATAATAAATACCCCTAGAATCTAGATGATTCAAAAAATATAAATGTTGTAGGAAACTGGAGTGATACGACTTGACATTGTGTTGATATGAAGGCCGCGGGAGCGACGCACGAGCATGCGTCCCCGTGCGTGCATTGCATACTACCATATAAAATAGTGACGGCTATAATATGGTAATATTTTTCTTTAAAGTATGTACCAGTGGCACGTGAAGACACAGTCATTATCTACATTTTTGCTAGCTGCTTAATAAAATAGACTTAATTGGCACCTTCGATAGCAATTTACTCTCGGTATGCAGTTGGAAATAATGGCGTACAATCTTGAGCTTCTGTTTACAAGGGCTATAGGAATACCATAGGTTCCTACTGAAGTAAGTAGTACCTACGTACTACAAATTCGAATATGCAACGCTATCCATTATAACAGGGGCGATATTAAATTCTGAGATTCCTATAAAGTTATACGATAAGGTACTTGAACCCTATGATAGTTTCGTATAGTCCATATATGGTAGGACCTAATTGACATGTATTGATGTAGGCTGTACTCTATAACGGTTCATATTTATTGCGCCTAATATCGGAAGATATTGGCAAAATTAAGCTCTTATGTTTATGATAAACATTTTGACTTCTTATACTGCTTATTAGCAAGTACCGTCCATAAAAACAATGGGCAATTAATGCCAATGAGTCACGATGAGGATATAAAGACTGTACAAAGATGTCACTTCTTCAAACTTAACATGAAATTAGTCATTGCTTTAAGAACGCTTTCAAACCACAGTGCACAGTTAGCCGAGCTTTGTCAATAACACGCGTCTGTTATTTGCTTATGTTCTCGTGTTTTAGTCGTTGGTACTTGCTAACTAACTAAATGTTGTTTTGATGATATTTCAAGAGTCTTAAATCTCTCTCAATATCGGTAAGTACCGCTATCTCTTCCAAAAAGATTCTCAAGCTAATTTACACTTGACCAAACATCAATAGATCTTTACGTGTTCTAGTATTGCTGGCCTAGTTAGAACTTTTTGTAAACCTTCATCGAATAATGATTTGGGTTTTACCGTACATTATCGAATAACCAATAATTCTCGGTAAAGTAACGGACTTTTTAATTAATAAAAATATATCGCTATAAACATTCTTTCAAATTGCAATTCAGGTAAATAAATAACAAAATAAAGTAGAGTGGTATAGTTTCTGCAAAGGTACAAAAATACAAAGCTGAACCGGTTCCATACTAAGTACTGCCCTGGTTTATCCTGATCCCGACCTTGCTCCCGACCACGTGTGCCCCACTGCCTCATATCATGCAGGTGCTGCAGTTAACTTTCTCATATGACTTTATATATAAGTAGGCGTTCATGTCGTGCATAAGAAATGAGCCAAAGAGACACTTACATACTTATTTCACCGAAGCAAATTTTGGGACAGTATTCAAATACTGTATTAACAGTTAAGCATTAGGTACACGCCAGGCATCTGTATCGTTTCATACGTATCTCCACTGTTTTACGAGTATCAAAATTTAGCTTCTTTTCTTGAATTTATTTTTGTGTTAATATAAGAGTTCATTAAACTTGACCCATAAATAATAATTGCTTTTCCTATTAACTTAAATGTGTTGATCACTGTGATTGATACCGATCCCCACTATAATGCTTAATTTTATCACATGCTGTAAATCATATAATTTTTTTGATGGAATATGTTTTGGAGGAAATTATAAAATATGTCCATGTGTTTTTTTTTGTACAAGCATATACATTAAAACGTAATGAGAGAAATTTAATGAAATACGATAATAAGAGAACTTTGGAACTTTTAAGAAAATAAAGTGAAATACGATAAGATAAGAAAACACTTACCCATAGTGTGAAGTTATGCCCCATGACGGGGAGCTTTCAGCGGTATTTTGAACTTCTTTCTGAAAAACAAAAGAATCTAAATGTACCTTCTGTTTGTAAAGTTACCGGCATTTTCCGAATGCACTTTAAATGTCATAGTGTGTCTTTTTATTGCTTTAGACGTTTTTAAAATGGACGAAATCATAATGCAATCCAAATTATTTTATAAACGTACCTAGTTTGTATTATCCTCCGTGAATACAATAGGGTATAAATAAAACACTACCCCCGTGTTGTGAAGCTGCGCGTGCGCGGGTCTGGTGCGACTGAGCGGGCGGCGCGCGCGTCACCTAGTGTTAAATACCCCGGTGTCATCGAGCCGAGCTTCGCGTCGCACCCACGTTTGTGCACAACAATTAGAGATGTTTAGGGACATGTTCCACTACTGTCAGAGAGGAAAAAAGCTCAAATGGATATAACATCTCAATACGTTTTCAGCTCTACCAGTAGCAGTAATGGCACGAAGCAAGAAACAAGGCATTATCGAAGGAGCATCGGTTTAAGGGCTGGAGTACAATCAAATTCAAGTGCCTTTGAAATACTCCATAAATTAATTCGAATATTACTCAAGATAAAACCAGAGTTTCACACTTCATACTACTTTTACAACCGTTTCAACAGATCCTATTGCACGGCGTGTTTCTCACAATTGTAACTTCCGTCAGTAACTCATGGTTACCCTAAGATGAGACAAAATGTTATTATTTTAAACTACTGATTAATGTAACGTTTTTATTTCCCAATGCGATTTGAAAAACTCTTTATTAATAAAAGTGCCATTTGACTGTCAAAGCTTTTACAGTCTTTAATTTTCTTTCATCATTGCTGAGAGCTTTGCAGGGTTTTTTAAGCTCAAGTTAGAGTGTAAAATAATTAGGTTGTTTTCATCCAATAATTGTTTTCTTACGGAAGCTTTGTGAGAGATTCTTAATAAAAATCTTTTTAAAAAAGAAAATTACTGCGATGTTTTATCGATGGAGCATTGAATATAACAATTGTGGCCTATCCTTATTATGGATAGGTAGGTAAGCATTCAGTCATTTTTGAAAATCTGCTTAGTCGGCCATGTTTAGCAATCGTTGTTTTATTTAAGCAGTTTTATAAGATAGATTTGATAACTCTCAATCCATTTTTTTTTTAAGTGGATTGTGATCAGTATAAATTTCTTTCATTCGATATTCTTTCCAAAAGAAGATGATGGATAGAGGTTTTTATTTATGTATAAAGACTGCTTATTATTATTTTCCTTTTAGTTTTTTTTTGTACAAATGGAAAAATATGGTAGATGATAATTTTTCACTTAAATAAAACATCTCATAAAACGGATAATGAAACCGTTATTCAAGTCTAATAAAATTAATGAGCTACACATAAAAAAAAGAATGAATGGATCAAAAAAAAATGTCCATAGGTAAAGATTTCCATAAAGTTGGTTATTGACTTTTGGTAATAAATTATTTAGTTATAAGGTAACAAATCTTTTAAAAAAAATTAAGGAGCAGCCAATCACTAGCGAACAGCTGCTTTCATTTGTTTTCTTGACTTCAGACGAACAAATTGTCGGTTTCTGAATTTATAATTTGCAGTTGAGAACCTTTCAAACTCAACTTTAGCGGTATACCTAGGAGCATAAAGTGATTCTTCCGAATTTCAAAATGTAATGATAGTTTCCAACTCATACGTTAATAAGGGACATAACGTATACCTACTTAAATCAATTTGACACCAACGCAAAATGTGAAGAGTAGCTTTATCCCTTTTTTTTTTTCCGGATGGGAAATCATCAAATGACCCCCCCCACTCTGGGCGGAGCGGAGGGGAGTGTCAGACTTGTACTGACTAAAACCCATCCATGTTCCTTCTTTGCCCGTTATGTTCCAGGGCCACGGTATCTCTTTCGAACAGTCCCGCAGCCCCGGCAGGCGTTGGCCCATGCGGACCCCTACTTGATTGCTGACATCTCTTTGAGGCGCGCGTGGAACACGAACGCGCCGTCGACACGGCCCGTCGTCATAAGACGGCCGGACGGCGAGCTAGCCCATAACTCGCCGTCCACAGGCCAGCGCCTACGGTGGTCGGAAGCCACCACGTGACCCCCGACGCCCAGGGCGTCTCCCGCGGCGGCTGGGACGTGAGGTTCTTTCCCTCTCACGTCCTGCCACCTCCTTCACTAGCATGACTGCTTCGCAGAAGGAGGTGACGGCTTCCCATTCCCTCTCGCTCCGGACCATGGCTTGAACCAAGGCCGGACGCGAGAGATCGCCGCCGCCAATCGCCGCTGTGAGGACACGGCGGTGCTCCGCCCAAGTGGGGCAGACCTCCACGGTGTGTTCCACCGTGTCCTCCGGACGATCCTCGCAGTGGAAACACCCGGGCGTTTCCTCCCGCCCGATTCGATGCAGGAACCTCCCGAAACAACCGTGTCCGGTGAGAACCTGCGTCAGGCGGTAGGTGAGGGCGCCGTGGCGCCTCTCTAGCCACTCCTCAAAGAGGGGACTTATCGCCACTATGGTGGCGTGCCCTGCACGGGGTTGCGACAGTCGCTCTCTCCATGTCGCCATGAGATCACGCCGGAGGTCTGTCCGCTGAGCGGCAATTTGTCGCGGCAGCGGAGTTTCTCCCCGACATAGTGCTTCCGCGCGCCATTCATGCAGGCGCGCGAGGACTATCGCCTCCAGATCCCATGGCGGCAATCCGGCAAGGAGGCTAGCCGCCTCGCCGGAGATCGTGCGGTACCCCCGGATTAGCCTTATGGCTATCACCTTTTGGGGCGCGTTCAGGTAGTGGGCGGCTTGCCGCCTCAAAGAACGCGCCCACACCGGGGCCCCGTAAAGGGCCATGGACCGCACGACCCCCGCGTAAAGCTTCCGGCAGGAGGCGTTTGGACCCCTCAGGTTGGGCAAGAGCCGCTTGAAGGCAGCCCCTGTCCGTTCCAGTTTGGGAGCCAAACGTCGGAAGTGCTCCACGAAGTTCCACCGGCTGTCGAGGACGAGTCCTAGGTACTTCAACGTCGACCCGACGCCGATGGAAACCCCTCCTGCCATCAGTAGGGATCCCGACGGTGGCGCATTCCGAGGCCCATGAAAACACATGGCCTCGGACTTGTGCAATGCCACCTCGAGACCCAATTGCCGGATCCTCTCCACAACTATCGCAACCCCGCGTGTCATGTTTTCGGCCGCCGCCTCGTGCGACCTCCCTTGTGCCAGTACCAGCGTATCGTCAGCGTAGCAAACTACACTGACGCCGGTAGGGAGGCGTAGCTTTATCCCTGAATTGATATCAGCAACGTTAGGTAAAATCTTTTATCATGCTTCCTTGAATTTTGCATTTTATTAGGAATCGCCACTTTTGCGTCGGTGCAGCTTACGAACTGGCTCTATTAGTTTAAAGTAAGTATGGACTATAGTTTATAATGTTATAAATCTTTAATCATATGAATTATCGACATGAGATTTTGAATGATCCGACTAGCAAATAATTATAATTTTCGATTTGCAATAACGATCGATGGTTTGGGTTTCTGAACTAAAAATTAATTTAGGTACTAACCTGTTTTACGATCCAGTTATTCATGTGTTGATCTCATCTAGATTTGGTAAGTGTTTTAAATAGGTAGCCTACATTAAAGTTAGTACCTGATTGAAAAGTATAAATATTAATAATGTGTTTAGCCAGTGGCTTCACTTGCGTAAAAGACGGAAATTATCCCATGGGAACGATCTACCGTGACTAGTCCTATATTTTGGTCTAGATCTCGATCTAGTCGCCTGCCAATATCCAAATCTGTAGCCGTTGGGGTGTGATTGATTGGAAAACATTCCATAGTGAGATAAACGCATATAAAGTAGCTTTGGCTTTACTGAACTTTTAGATATTTAACTTACAGTAAAAACTGTACCTTTCACCTTCTATTTTGTTGCGTTGTAGATATAATTAAGTTTAAACATCACATTCACATAATACAATTTAAAATTCACGCTTTTTCCACATTTCACAATATCTATAAACATTGAAAGTATTCCTTGATGTGTCAGTTTGTGTATCGAATGCTTTGCTAGACTTGGCAAGAGATAGTGGTAGAGGTTGCCACGAAATTTATCCTTGTTTACACTTCCGTCAGTGCCTCATCAGAATGAAGCTAGTTTTTTGGTACGTGTCTGGTTTGGTGATAGGTTTATTAGACCGCACTAGTTAATATTTTCTATAAGTTATATAATATATTACTAATAGTAAAGCTCTGTCAGTTGTGGGACGTAATGTGCTGTGCCCGGACTGTCCAGACTCGCGCATTACTAACGTACGTGGTGTCGAGGTGCGTTGGCGCACCGAGCTCGTCCATCATTACTATGCACGGAGCGTCTCTTCCTTTCTTGCCGCCAATGTCACTCGCATTGTTTACCGGCACAACGCTGTCGCTATCGGCACCACCTAACTGTACACACACGAACTAAGTGGACCCTGAAATTGGCAATGCCCTTGTTTTCAAACGTTCAAAGTGGACCCGAACGAGTGACCTAGCTTCTTAGGAAGTTTTACTCATGTACAAGTTGTTAATATTCGCATTTATGTAGACTTGTGTGAGATCGTAATGAGCTGATGCTAGACAAGTCTTTTTATTATTATGTTATTAATGGCTTGTTCGGAATCTGGATCATCCTGCCCTTTGGAAGAAGGACAAACCGGAACCGGTATGTTTACAGTTTACTGAGTACTTGTGCACTAGCATTATTGTGTATGTCGCGAGGGGGGGTTGGTGGTGCAGGGCGATGGCCTTCTTGCACCCCGCGTGCTTCGAGCTCTGTTTAAAGGCGAAGTTCAAGGTGGGCCGTTGGCATTTACTGTATGATTCTTCAACATTCGGTGTCAGATGCTTCGCGCCCACGCTCAGTATGGGTTCATAGTTTGAAATAAAATTAAATCCTAAATCAAATTATCTATTGTACTCGTAGTTACACTTCTTTGTGTATCACTATTATTATGACTTAATAAGGAACAATGGGATCGAAATTAAGAACGTTTGTTACTGAGCCGCAGTGAAGTCATTGTACATCGAATACATTTATTGGGAAACATCATTATTCTTTGGAGGACTAACTTCTTGTTGAAACAGCTTTCGTCATCCTGATCTTACGTGTCTCAATCTCAGTGTTCCAAATAAAAGTAACCGATGATGTAGGTACATTATACAAGTTAGTTATTTTACTCTTATCGAACATCTTTCGTCATCTTTATCACTATCGTCCATTTGTTTGTTTACAATGGTCACAAAGTTTTCACGATAACAGCGTGCGAGCGCGTGGTCATGAGATCAATAGTTAGTTGTAAATTATACAGCGGTGGTGTTGGACGCTCGTGGTTCGATAGTTGTATTGCTCATAGTTGTTGCCAGTCGGTGTTGCGATGGCGTTGTCTCAGCGTCACTTGTTTTTGAGCAAACGGCTCGTCACTGATAGCGGTATCACAGACGGCGGTGTTCTGGTGGATGAACGCGGTACCATCGAACAAATTGTTACTAGGGAACAGGCAGATAAATTTGTAGCTGAAAGCGATGGAAAAATCAAGGTAACACGTTGTTTTGCAGCTATCAACTCAACTACTTTAAGTTTGCATTATTTGCACCTCGTGTGAGGTACGTCATTTTCCTCAAACCAGTCTTCAAATAAAGTTACTGGCGAGTTATTTGCATTAGCTTATCTATGGTGATTTATCGTTTACCTATAATACCTATACTATATACATGTATGTATGTATGTCCCTTATTGTCATCATTCTAGTGTTAAGTACTTAAAAAAAAGTTAGTTGTAAATTAAACATTGTTACACGTTAGGTCACGGTCTAACGGACCGGCCTCCAGATATAACATAACCGCTATAATCAACTATGTACTAAGTTCCAAGGAAAAGTTTGTTCAAATCTTATTACCCATGTTTTCAGGTGGTGGATGGCGGGAACCTGGCTTTGCTGGCCGGTGTGGTAGACTCCCATGTCCATGTCAACGAGCCTGGTCGCACGGCTTGGGAAGGGTTCCGAACAGCCACCAGTGCTGCGGCAGCTGGGGGCATCACCACCATTGTCGACATGCCCTTGTGAGTTATCAAAGTCTTATTTGAGCTAGAAGGAAGAACAAAAACCTTAATCTCTATTAAGTTCATACTCAATGGAAAGTCATCTCTACTGCACAGGCAATACAGCGTATTATGAGATGTGGTATAAAATATACCTACCTATAAGGTGAGCGAAAGCGACCGACATAGAAAGTACCTTATGCTGACGGTGGTCCGAAGCCCACATACTAGAAATATCACACAGATTCCAAAGTTATTACTTATTATGATTCATTTGTTTCAGTAAAGTAGTCTAGGTAATCCTTCAGGTAATCATTTGCTTCTGAAGTTGTAATGTTTAGGTAAAACAGAGTATCCAGTAGAAGAACTTTTGTTTTAAGTACATTTCACCAAACTAACATCAGAGCCAAATCATCAAGAAATCATAATATCACGAACAGTAATTAACTATCAACATTGAACAGTGCCAAGCATTGTCGTGAACACTAATTGGCGCTAATAATGACATCACACTAACTGGCATACCTACTCATAATGTAAATATCGAAAATTAAATAACAAAAATATGAGTATACTAGCTGTGCTCAGCGGACCTTCATTTATTTATTCACCTTTTTTGTTTTCGGTCTGCTCCAAATTTGACTGGTAGTTCCAGAGATTAGTGCATTCAAATTAACAAACAAACCCTTCAAGCTTTATTATATTATAGTATAAATATGGTGGAACTACTCGTCTTGACCAATAACGAACGCGCACAATATACTTAGTTACTAACTTACTATAGTTGTACTGCTGACCACATTTATAAATCGTAGTGCCTAATGTGCCTATTCATAAACGATAAAACATTAACCTACTTTAAGTAGAGCTGTGACTCTATATCTATATTACTAATTGAAAACTGGTACTAAGCACGATTCTCGATCGACTAAGTACTTGGTTAATTAGTTTTTAAAATGAATTGTAGATTATATTGGCATAGTTAATGCACATTAACTTCTTTTTTTTTTTCGGATGAGAAATCATCAAATGGGGTCCCCACTCTGGGCGGAGTGGAAGGGAGTGTCAGACTTGTACTGACTAAAACCCATCCATGTTCCTTCTATGCCCTTTGTGTTCCAGGGCCACGGTATCACTTTCGAACAGTGGTAGGCATCGGCCCATGCGGAACCCTACTTATGCACATTACCTTCTAATTTAAAAACCATAAGTTATGTTGCAAGAAATGATAATAATGTTCTGCAATCACTAATCAATAAAAATATATACTGGAGATAGTTTATCACATCTCAGTATATAGTATCGATGTCCTACTAAAACGATATTTCTACCTTCGCTGTCAGAAAATATCATACCTACTATTATTTGAGATCTGCTAAGAAATAACACAGCGCTCAGCGACTCTCTCGATTTTTTTTTTTTGAAATGCAACGAGAACACAAAGATTGATCGTCGTCAGTATTAATGAAATAGGTACGTATTACAATCGAGAGTAATTTCTACGATAAGCCACCATGCCGAAAACAACACATCTACAAACTATTTTAACACTTACATAAATTGAGGTTGATCGACTCGAACCTTAATTAATCTGGTTTTAAAAATGGGCTCTCATAATTTTCCAGGAACTCAATTCCACCGACCACGACTTTGGAAAACTTGAAAACTAAAGCATCTTCAGCAGAAGGAAACGTCTATGTGGATGTGGGATTCTGGGGCGGAGTTATTGTAGGAAACGATGTAAGTATGAAAATATAGCTATTATTAAAGATGACTGAGACACACTTGTCTTGTCCAAAGCGGATAAGGCTGCGGCGTGACCACGACACGTTTTCTCATCAACATAGGTATACAATTCCATGAGTTCGTTAAGCTCTAGGGTTCATTTTCACATTCCCAGAAAACAACACTACACCAAATAATCAGTTTTGGTTGACTGTTTTTTTATTTCTTAGTTTCATTAGCTTATCAATTTTATTTTTAGCAAAAAATCCTTTCATTATTTTCGTATCTAAATCAATATT
Source organism: Noctua janthina (assembly GCA_963576755.1). Lineage (NCBI taxonomy): Eukaryota > Metazoa > Arthropoda > Insecta > Lepidoptera > Noctuidae > Noctua > Noctua janthina. Next base: position 8,971,758 of record OY755058.1, read on the forward strand.
ATTGTAACGATACGATAGATCGTCTCACACGGCCTATAGTTTCGCGATACAATATGCTTACGATTTTTTGCTATTGCCTATAACGACGCTCCTACGGTCTTGCTACGCGGCTGCTACGATGCGCCTACGGCTCTTCGAACATCGCTACGCCGCGCCTACGGTCCGGCTACGCGGTTTCTGCGATCTTGGTACTTGCTGCGCGTTTTACGCTCTCGCTACGCGTCTGCTACGGCGGCTACAAAGTGTCTATACGCTGCACGATATGTCCGACTAACTAAAACATGTGCAGGACAAAAGCCCTGTAAGAAGAGACGTGACTCTGGAAGTTATTTAAATAAATATCCATTACTTAAAATGATTTTAGTAGGTAACACGAAAAGGTAGGGTTTACGACGGTGATCGACGCATTTGACCCCACATTATAACCATTATTTGCTTTTTCATTGGACATATTTTTACCATAATGGGTAAAAGAACAAGTTTTTAATGTTATAAGATTTGTCGCACCATAATATAGCAGCAAAATAATAATACAACTTCTAAAAGGATAAACGGAATTCGTTATAAATATAGCAAGCCGCATTTTTATTCAAAGCTAGGTTATTCACTCTTGGAAATAGGTAAAACGACAAATCACTTCCCGTAGTTAATTTTAATTTATTTGAAGCGGAGGCGTTTTATTATTTCATCTCAAACATTAAATAATAATATTGACTTAGATAACATTAGAAAATAGTCAAATTATTGATTCCTTCTTTTTCTTGGTTTTTAATATTCCTAACTACAAAGTACACTATTATATATATACTTTTTCAGGACTCACTGCGAGACCTTGTGAAGGCTGGCGTGGTGGGTTTCAAATGCTTCCTATGCCCGAGTGGTGTCGACGAGTTTCCCAATGTAGGCCCCGAAGATTTGGAAAAGGCCTTCGCTGCCTTAGAGGGGACAGGATCAGTGTTAGCGGTAATTATAAGAACAAATACTTAGATGATGTTTGTGGAGATTTAGTCCGGATAAGCAGAAGCCAGCCTCTTATGTTAACCTGCGATATGCTAGTAAAATAACAAGATGGTTTTGATTTTATTTGTACTTACTGTTAAATGTTTTTTTAATGTTATAGTTCCATGCTGAACTTGAAAATGACAGCCCACCCAGTAGAAAGAAAATTAAAAAGAAAGGTAAGATAGATTTTATAAACGTGAAACACAGCATTTTTTGCCGAAAACGTTGCTTTATTTAATAATAAAATGTAATGGTATATTAAAAATACGTAGCTTACTTAAATCAGTTGTTTTTTTTTTTCAATAAATTCAATCAATCAATCAATCAATCAATCAATCAATCAATCAATCAATCATTTATTTTGTTAAACATAGGTATGGTTACAGATAACAGATAACAGATAGTATAATGTCTAGAATATGTGCACTATGTTTTGCCAATTTATGGCGTACAAAATTAACAAATAAGGTGGCATGTCAATAGATTACATTAAGAACAAGAAAAAAACAGTCAGAACAAAAAATATGTCAGTTAGGTAAACATGTCATTACAATTTTAGATAAATAAACACATTTATACTTAATCAATAAATAAAATCATAAATGTTTCATTGGCAAGTCGGAATCGTCATAGTACCTCTGTTTATCAGTAGTAAACTCAGTGATGGAGTAGTAACATCTATCTATAAGGAATTTAAACAAAGACCTCTTAAAGGACGCCAGACACTCGTTATTTCTGATAGCTTCTGGTATACTGTTATATATTTTTGGGGCCATACCTAGCACACTTTTGCCTAAATTAACGTTGTCATATCAAAATCAAAATTTGTTTAAAGACCACCTTGCCCTTCAATTGAGGTTAAATAACATACGTACAAACAATATGTTACCAAAACAAAGAAATTACCTGCTTTTAACTTTTATATGACAAAGGTTGTTTTTCAATAATCTACCCGTATATGTATTCTTTTGTTTGTTTCAGATCCCGAAGAATATCAAACATACCTTGAGTCAAGGCCGCCGAACATGGAACTAAATGCGGTGTCGCTAATCAAAGATTTTGTTGACAAAACTGAGTAAGTTATTCTTTGTGAATCATAAATACACAAAAAAAAAAATGTACACACTCGTATCGAGAACCCTTCTAAGGTAAAAATTACAAAGGAAATAGATATTATACATAACTAATGTGAAAAAGCCCTCTCCGATCCGTCAGGATATTATTAGGTATTGATATTAGATTCTATTTCTATAATCCTTTTTGGATAACAAGTAAAAAAATACCCCAATAAAAATTAAATAAAATGTTCTAAAATGAGGAAATTTACATGGCAACACAGGGGAGCCGGCGGTGGCGACCGGCGACACTCCGCTTGCTTCTCGGGTAATGACGTCATAAACAAACAATATTGACGATGGAACATCTAATGCTGAGGATGATGTTGTCACGTTTTAAAAGTTTGTTAGATGTTAGGGAAATGGTGGTAATTTGGGCACAAAATCATGCATTTTAAAATTCATTAATGATATGTTTACTTTCATGAATATATTATGATTCGTATTCTATTTGGTATGACATTGATTTGTCTAACGGGTGTTCTGCCCGTCATTACGATATTTTTTTGTACTAGCTAGACCATCCTTGGGAACCTTCTAGTTACGGTGGTATTGGGCGTCAAAGTTCTGAGAACATTTTTCACAAGTTATTTTTAAATTCAAGTTTTTAATGGTTTAGTTTACCATTAAATATCTCCAGAACCACCGTACTATTCAATACATCCATGTTTTGAGTGCGTTACATTGAGTCCTACTGCAACGCGTGATATTTCACTTAAAAAAAAAATCATTTCCCAGTAATCATTTTTGCGTAGAGTTACTTAGTTTGATGTCAAGAATATTTGGTTGACGGCTTTGTGAAGGGTCCGTTTACACCTTGTATATGCTCCTTTCGGTTTGGAGGTTTTTTAACATATTGTATACGAGCAACGTGGTGAGTATTAGTAAAGATAATTAATACCTACCTTAACGATTTTGGCTTTGATGTGGACTAGAGAACTTCCTGATAGTGATTGTGAACGTTAAATATCTATGTTTATACACTGAGCTATTTACCTCTATAATACTAGTCATAGGAAAGTTCCTTTAACGGCCAAAAATTCTCAATTTTCTATATGCATATTTTTACCATTAGCGTCCGAGTACACGTCGTCCACGTGTCTTCATCAGAGGTGGTTCCTCTCCTCGTGGAGGCTCGAAAAACCCGGCGGGCAAAGGGCAACGTGGCCTGGCGCGCTGGTGTCACCGCCGAGACATGCCACCACTACCTCACCTTTAGCGCCGATCAGATTCCTAAGGGACGGAGCGAGTACAAGTGCGCCCCACCTATTAGGGATAAGGAAAATAAGGTACATGATTACGAGGTTTTTTGACCAAATCTTAAATTAGAAAGTGGAGTGGAGACGGAGAGCTGTGTTGAGGTCCTAAACTTCGTGAGCGGTGGGTGCTAAGTCAAAGGCGCGGGCTATATAGGCTTACACATAGCGCCCAAAATTCTGTTCTCGAAATTATACCTAATCACCAACCAAACTAATCAGAGACGAACAGAAATAAGTTATACTTACCTACTTAAAAACTTAGGATGACTGAAAATAATATATACAGCAGATCTTAAAGTTTGTGAGCTTTTGGTAAGCTGATTTAAGTAAATAAGCAAATAATTGTAGTTGTCACGTGATACAATTTTGTTCTTTTAGAAACTGCAAACACATTCGAAACTGGAAAAAGTATTAGGATTTTTGTTATTTTTTGTAAACTGCCAGTATTACTGAACAGAAGAATCAGATATCGATCTAAAGGTATACGAACTTGTTTCATAAGTAATTGTTTTTTAGGTTCGCTCTAAGAATGTTTTCTTTTTCATATGGGTTTTAAAGCATCGTGTGTGGAGCTCGGTTATGGTTAGTTAGTCGGTTATAGAATAAGGGAAAATGTTTAGTTACATGAAAGAAGAAATAAAACAAACACCTAAATTTAATTGTAAGTGTAGTGTGTGTGTTCAAAAAAAGTAAGTTGGTATTTAACATTTAAAAAATAATTTTTATTTTGTGTGTATTTATTGCAGGAAAAGCTATGGGACTACTTATTAGAAGACAAGTTGGATCTGGTTGTATCCGACCACTCTCCCTGCACTCCGGACCTCAAATGTTCGAATAATTTGGAGGCTTGGGGTGGAATTTCATCTGTACAATTTGGTAAAGTCATATATAATGAAATATTGCCGCCTTATTTATTAACAAAATGAAATTCTACATTTAACATTCAACCAAGAGTTTTTGGCGCGTGGCCAAAATGGTAACTAACGCCGCCATCTTGTTTTGCTTTAATCATTTACACAAATGTTATGGGGAAACGACAGGATAACCTGCGAAATTCAAATTTTATTCCTTTTTTTTGCAATTCGGAGGTCAGTGTCAGGCTGTATGTTGAACAAAATATGATATGCGACTGTTACACGTAGGTACTTATGTATATATTTACAGATTTATAATAATTAAATTCATCAATACAACTGTATAAGTTCATTTAAGCCCATTGAATTACTATAAGTATCATGAAAAAGTACGCGAATTACATTTTGTTCAGCCTTTATTCTGACATTGCTCTGCATATTATAAAAAACGTGAGATGATTTGAATTCCATGGGCTACCCTGGCGCATCTACCATCACTGATGTTTACCAAAGACGGCCGCATTAAATTTTGGTCAAGCGCATTATTAAGACCAAAGACAATAATCTACGTAAAGCGTAAACACTGTAAACACAAAGGGATTTAGCAAGTAGTAAAACCATAAAAAACGTGTTTATTAAAATTATATTTTGTTTTCTAGGGTTATCACTATTTTGGACATCGGCAAGTACCCGCGGCCTGGACTTGACCTCGATCAGTAAATACATGAGCTCAGCGCCGGCCCAGCTATGCGGCCTTCAGAACCGCAAGGGAGCTCTGAGACCTGGCCTTGATGCTGACTTCATATTCTTCGACCCTGAAGCATCCTTCACCGTCACCACTGAAATTATACGACACAAGAATAAGGTAAAATTGTAAAGCTGATATCAGACGCTTCAATTGAGTGAATTGTTCACTCAAGTTAATGTTCATTTTTTTCATTCTACAACACCGATGAAATAAAATAGAAATGATCGTTCATCCGCTCATTTAAATTTTTCGTTCATTCGGTAGGTGGATGAAATACATATGTGAAGTACCGGAATATCTAACGATGTTGGATAACGATAATGGATTAATTTTTTTACTTTTGATTAATTTTGTGTTCAAAGTTAAAGATGCTAAAAAGAAGTAAAAAATGAACAAAAAGTGAAACGTCTGGTGTCTGCAAATGGCAAATGCGGAAATATGAAGTACAGTAAACATTGTTTATTGTTATAATCGTTTACTTTTATGGGTGGAGTGAGATATTGTATCTTTGTTTGGCCTTTCTGTAAAATTCCATAACTCTTTTTGGTAGTTAATCAGCAGCTCAATGATGCCACCAGCTACTGTTGCTTATTTGTAAAGCATTATTATATGCTGTACAGTAACAAGTAGGTATGACTGCGTGCTTTTATAAAAGACCCTCATTTGGATTTAAGTACCTAAGTAGGAAGTAAAAAATATTCGAGTGGGTAGGTATACAGATAGAGCTAGATAGATGCATGTTGACTTTGAATAAATAAACAATTAGGCTTTGGCAAGAAAAAAAGAGATTGATTAAAAGCATATAATTAAGGCCCCTATAAAGTTACTGAACATTATTCATGTTATCTAGAATAGCTATAGGAACCCTTATTTTGGTAAGCCAACATTGTTGAGGTAATACTAAGTTAAAAACAGGCAATTAAGGCCTAGGACGCAGAGACAGAGAGGATCTTTAAGGCGAGGTTATCCAGATATACGTCGTTTTGTATTGGGCTTTATTCCTATATGGCACGGATTTAAATTCTGAAAAAAATATATTACATATTTCACACTTCGATCTAGATATTTCGGCACAGCGATACACGATTACTTGCACTTTGTTGCATCCAATTAAATCGCAAAGACAAGTCTAAATGATGGTTTTTAATATTACTTCATTTGAGTTATATTAGGTTTTTAACAATAAAACTTATACCATTATAAAGGTCGTAAAAAATGTGACAGTACACGGCGATCATAATTTGAAATATTAAAAAAACCTACACCACCATTTCCAAAATGTGCTGTTTTCATCATTTCATACTCGCATCGCGTGATTCAGTCCCGAGCGGAACGCGTTGGAGGTCGGACGTGTGCCAATTTTTCGAACCCGCCACCCCACCCCCGCTAAGTTCTGTTACGAACTGAGCCAAAAATAGTTTGTAAAAAATAATACTTAGTAAACACCGAGCCTAGGTTTATTTGAAATGTCATTTGTTCACAAAAGTACAGTAGGTACCTAATAGGGAACGTAGTCAGAAGGTATAAGATAAGAGTTACGCATTAGAAAGAGAGGCAGCTTCTAGGAGAATATAACTGTAGATAATTAGCGCTGCGCGGCCTGAATTGAACTTTATTGTGTCGTAGCAAAAGTCGCTATTTATGATTTCGCAATATTATTTATAAATTTCGGTAACTTTGGAATGGGCAACTACAGTACTTTTACAGTTATTATGCCTTTTGAATGGGACTGTAGCTTCATTTTATTATCTTTTTTTCGACAATTCAAAACTGCCTGTACCTGGCCTACTAAAATCAAAACATTTATTCCAATAATTTTTTTTTGTAAGGAGTTCTAAAAAAGTTTTGCAGGGAGCCCGGTAAGCCGAAGATTATCTAGTTCGACATGGGCAGAAAAAGAAAGTATGCAGGGGACAACGAGATAGAATGAGTAATGGTCGATATTAAATTTTGTACGCACGACGACCGATCAAGCTGTCGAAAACCAGTTTAGGCCGATCTCTCATTGTATAGGAAATCTATACAAAGCGAGGCCAATTTATACTGGAAAAGACAGCTTCAAGTGCCGCCGTGTGTACCTACTAGTTTTTTTATTTTGTTGACTTATTTACATTTTAAAGATAAAATTACTTAATTTTTTTTACTTCCTCTGCATTTTATGCTTTACTTTTTTTCGGTTTTTTCGTCATGGGTGTCATTTTCAAGGTTTTCGGGGTCGCTGATAACGAAAATTAGGTCAAAATGAAAATCCAAGATGGCGCCGACACAAATTTTTGGTTTTGTCGTCATGGGTGTTATTTTCATGGTTTTCGGGGTCGCTGATAACGAAAATGAGGTCAAAATGAAAATCCAAGATGGCGCCGACGAAAATTTTCGGTTTTTTCGTCATGGGTGTAATTTTCATGGTTTTCGGGGTCGCTGATAACGAAAATGAGGTCAAAGTTAAAATTCAAGATGGCGCCAATGAAAATTTTCGGTTTTGTCGTCATGGGTGTCATTTTCATGGTTTTCGGGGCCGCTGATAACGAAAATGAGGACAAAATGAAAATCAAAGATGGCGCCGACAAAAATGTTTGGTTTTGTCGTCATGGGTGTCATTTTCATGGTTTTCGGCGTCGCTGATAACGAAAATGAGGTCAAAATTAAAATTCAAGATGGCGCCAATAAAAATTTTCGGTTTTGTCGTCATGGGTGTCATTTTCATGGTTTTCGGGCTCGCTGATAACGAAAATGAGGACAAAATGAAAATCCAAGATGGCGCCGACAAAAATTTTTGGTTTTGTCGTCATGGGTGTCATTTTCATGGTTTTCGGGCTCGCTGATAACGAAAATGAGGTCAAAATTAAAATTCAAGACGGCGCCAATGAAAATTTTCGGTTTTGTCGTCATGGGTGTTATTTTCGTGCTTTTCGGGGTCGCTGATAACAAAAAAGAGGCGAACATGAAAATCCAACATGGCGCTGACGAAAATTTTCTGTTTTTTTTCGTCATGGGTGTCGGTTTCGTTGTTTTTAGGGTCGCTGATAACGAAAATGAGGACAAAATGAAAATTCAAGATGGCGCCGACGAAAATTTTCGGGTTTTTTCGTCATGGGTGTCATTTTCATGGTTTTCGGAGTCGATGAAAAAAAAAATTTTTTTTTGTTTCTGTTTATTTTGAACTTATTTTGCGTTATCAGTGACCCCGAAAACCATGAAAATGATACCCATGACGTAAAAACAAAAAAATAATTTTTGGTGTTATCGAATTTTCATTTTGACCTCATTTTCGTTATCAGCGACCCCGTAAAGCATGAAAATGACACCCATGACGACAAAGCTGAAAATTTTAATTGGCGCCATCTTGAATTTTAATTTTGACCTAATTTTCTTTATAAGCGACCCCGAAAACCATGAAAATGACACCCATGACGAAAAATCCAAAAACTTTCGTCGGCGCCATCTTGGATTTTCATTTTGTCCTCATTTTCGTTATCAGCGGCCCCGAAAACCATGAAAATGACACCCATGACGACAAAACCGAAAATTTTCATTGGCGCCATCTTGAATTTTAATTTTGACCTCATTTTCGTTATCAGCGACCCCGAACACCATGAAAATGACACCCATGACGACAAAACCAAAAATTTTTGTCGGCGCCATCTTGGATTTTCATTTTGTCCTCATTTTCGTTATCAGCGGCCCCGAAAACCATGAAAATGACACCCATGACGAAAAAACCAAAAATTTTTGTTGGCGCCATCTTGAATTTTCATTTTGTACTTATTTTCGTTATCAGCGACCACGAAAACCACGAAAATGACACCCATGATGACAAAGCTAAAATTTTCATTGGCGCCATCTTGAATTTTAATTTTGACCAAATTTTTGTTATCAGCGACCACGAAAACCATGAAAATGACACCCATGACGAAAATACCGAAAATTTTCGTCGGCGCCAGCTTGAATTTTCATTTTGACCTCAGTTTCGTTATCAGCGACCCCAAAAACCACGAAAATGACACTCATGAAGAAAAAATTGAAAATTTTCGTCGCCGCCATCTTGGATTTTCATTCTGGCCTAATTTTAGTTAATAGTGACCCCAAAAACCACGAAAACGAAACCCATGACAACAAAACCGAAAAAAAAGTAAAGCGCAAAAAAAGTAATGGCGCCTGGCGTGTAGTTTTGAATCATACCCGTATTCATGATTTTAGTGTCAGTCAGATTTTAAATTCACCTTATTCACAAAAATAAATAAGTATACCTTCTTATTTTTAATTATATCTACTTATTTTAATTGTTAGTAATTAGGTTCACGTTCATAGAATACGTAGGTTCCTAATCTATCTATAACCAATACTTTCTATAAAAATGAAACAAAGTGAACTTATACATGTCAATTCAAGTTGTTTTACTGCATCGCTCTACCCTGTAACGCAACTTAGTACCTATCCGAGTTCGTGAACTCTTGACCAGTGCGCTAAGCGCCCGCGTTTTCGCGCCGCGTAATTTGTTACGTATCGCCTCTCTGTGCGGGGGCTGGGGTAAGCGATTGATGCATACGGCGCTCGGGGTAACCTCGCCTTAAGAAGGACTGCCGGACTGGGCCATAATCCACCTCGCGGGCCCACACCACTACTTGTCATGCATGCAAGGTGCATGTCAAATGTCTTCGAAGTTTTTGTTCTAGAACATGCCGGTTTCTTTACAATGTTTTTCTCATCTATGTGTTCATTATCTTGTTTCTTTGTTTCAGCTGACGCCATACATCGGCAAAGAGTTAAAAGGTGTCGTGAAAAAAACTTATCTGCGTGGACGCCTGATATACGAAGACGGTGAAATTGTGGAAAAGCCGAAAGGAAATTTGTTGTTAAATGATATTTGATAAAAATGGTTTTGCAATGTTAATATTAGAGTGTTGTTATAAATATAGAAACGTTATAACACGGTGTGTTTTCTTTTTGTTGCCTTCATTTTGTTTTATGTGTTTAGTAAATGCTTATAGGTACCTACTTCATAAACTCATATTTTGTTCTGATTGCAGCTCGAATACACTATTGAGTTCGTTTACTACTTCCAACATACTTTTCATTTCGATACGTTAACAAGAGGAGAGGAGAGAGGTTGTATATACCCACAAAATTTAGTTACATTGGTTCTATAAATATATGGTACTTTTAAGAATAAGTTAGTGCACGTATCATCTAGGATAACTTGATTAGGTTGTGGAGGTCAGATATGCATTCGTTCCGTCATAAATACTGTTGTTAATACTAGGGAAAGTCTATGCAGAGGATGAGGGTACTTATTCTTATGAAACTTGACCAAATTATAGGTGAATAAAATATACTCGTCTAATATAAAAATATATCACAGTTATTGCTCGTTTTCACTATCACTAGGTTTCCCTTGAATGACCTAATGCCTTAATAAAACGCGGTTGGATTTTTAACTCTCAGCCAAAAGTTCAATATCCTGCTGTACGCTTTTAATTACGACTTTCATTTATGTTTTGCCTAATGATAGTGAAAATACTCATAAAACAATTGCAACTCTTGCTAGAGGCACGGAAACTGGCTTTTTTAAACATAGGTCGGGTACTTAAAGCAGTAAACCTGCTTTAAGTACCCGACCTATGTTTAAATTATAGCACACAACACCAGAAAGGTGTGGCCATATTTAACAGTGCGATACAATACAGACCATCAATTTAAACGACTTTCTGAAGAAAATAGAGAAAAAAAAAGTCTAGAAAAAATAATCCGCTGTCCCATACAAAACTTCAGTAAAGACCAGGGTCTAACCTTCCGTGCTCGACTTGGAAGTCCTTGAACCGTCTCCGGACTCAAGTGAGAAGATGTAACTCAAACCTCGTTAAGTGGGGCTACCTCAATGAAACAGCAGCGGGGTGTGGTTGTGGAGCTGTATCACAAACTATCCTCCCCTCTTAGCGAAGTTCGCGAAGTTCTCGGCTAAAAAAATATAAAAATTGTCGTGCCAGCGACACGAAGAAGAAGAGACCTACTCGACCCAAATGTTTGGGGTAGCTGATTATTTTTCCACCACATCTTTCTGACACGCTTTAGAGAAGCAAGCAAGCATCGGTGATGCAGTAAAAAACTTGGTATGAGATTTCAACGCTGATTTCCATGCAAGATGGTCCTTGGAAAACCGGTATAAAAATGCCAAGCAAAAAACGTGAAGCAGATTTTATACGTCAAATATTTAAATAAGTTCAAGTTCACATCTGGGTCGTTTTTTATGGTCTTAATGATGTGAGTATGTAGGTTAACGATATCCATCCAATTTAGCAAGCAAAAATTAAGCTGGTATAAAATGCAAAGTTGTACAAGATTTAAATATTTTTTGGATGATGGCTTATGCCTCAGTATTTTAATCAGAAACATGCAAACAGTTCAATAAATACCTATCTATCATATTGTGCCGAGATAATATTATGGTATCAAAACCATTGATAAAACAGTGGCGACCTAAATAGATATCCCATAAACCTGATTCGAAGCTGGTGAAATAATGGGCAAATCTGATTATTGGAACTAGGTTGACATCTTCATCAGTTTCAAAAGATACGGCAGCGGCCTAGCGACTATACTGATAGTCGCTAACCGTATCTTTTTAGATTCTATTATTTGAGATAAGGATCTCAAATAATAGGATCTGGTGATAAAGTGAGATGAGTCTGTATTGTTCATATTCACAGAACGCTCAACGCTTTTCCGACAACATTACTTCTATTTGTCGAAAAACGTGTTTAATTACGAACAAATTAGGTTTTACTCGGTCGCGATTATTACTCGAACAGATAATTGCCTTTGTCATTGATGTAAAGAACAGCAATAAGTAAAGCTGCTCTCGTCTTAATTGTTAGTTAGTTTTTACGAAGCAGCTGCACAGTATCGACCACTATGTTGCTGCCACACATTTTATTAACAACGATAATATTGTGTAAGTTGTGTGCAAACATAAATATCGGCAGTTTTTGTGCGAAAAATCGATAGTAATGTAAATAATTTTATTTGTAGCTGGAATTTCCTGTCGAATAATCGGGTCGTCAACAAAACCTTTAGAAAAACAATTATTTTTAAGTCGCCATGTGGTTACCGAAACCGAGGAGTTTGAAGGTGGAGTCTTGGTTGACGAGAGCGGAGTCATTGAAGCTGTTCTAAGGAAGGAAGCCGTTGATTTGTTACTTGGCTCTGAAAGAAGCAGGGACTGGCAGGTAAGTGCAACTGCAATATAGAACGATTCTTCGTTACGATAATAAGGATAGAGACCTAATTATATACTGTGATTTATGACTTAGCTATGGTTCACGTAGACGTAGATGGTTGGGTTATTCCATAAGAACACATTTTTTAACCTGCCTAGTGTCTATAATTTATTAATTTAACTTTGTTTTATGTATACAGGGTGAATACGTTCAACGGGGCAGTAATGGTCTTCGGAGACTATCCATAATTTTTCGTGTAATTTAGATCACCATTCACATATTTTCAAAAAAAATTACAGTTAGCAAGAAAATGGGCATTTTACACAAAACATTTTATGATGCCTATCGATCCTGTTTCCAATACTGATCAAAAACTTTTATAGGACCAACCCAGGTTGGAGTACTAAAAAAGTCAAAAATGCCAAAAAAATTGTCCCTTTCATCCCTTGTTTGAAAGTTTTAACCAAAAATTTTTTTTTGATGTTTGTCGATCCTGTTTCTGATCCAAAACTCACTGGAAATCATTACAAGTCCTAAGGAAGAATTTGTGAATCTGAAACATAAAAAATAAATAAAAACCGACTGACCCGACCGACTATAGCCGATCTCATTAATTAATGTACAACATCTTATACCTGAACCTGCATTCAAAGCAAATAAAGTACAGATTCTGATAAAACAAGTGATCACTAAACCGGTATGTCATCATTCTCTTGCCCTTATCGCAATTAATTTGGGGTCGGCGCGGCATGTCTTCTTCTTCCATACTTCTCTATTACTCGTCATCTCATCAGACACCTCCTTTCTTGCCATATCATTCTTTAAACAGTCCATCCATAGTTTCTTTGGTCTTCCTCCACTCATATACCCATCCACATTCATACTCAAAACTTTCCTCACAACATTTTCCTCATTCTTCCGCATCACACGAAACCGGTATGTAACTTTAGGTTTTTTGCGATTTCTGAATATTTAGTACTCCAACGATGGTTGGTCCGGTACTGTTTTTAATTAGTATTAGAAACAGGATCAATTAACATCAAAAACAAATTTTTGGTTCAAATTTTCAAACAAAATGTATGGGAAAAGTTTTTTTGCAATTTCTGACTGTTTTAGTACTCCAACCTGGGTTGGTCCCTTAGAAGTTTTTGATCACTATTAGAAACAGGATCGATTGGCATCAAAAAATGTTCGTGTCCCTAACTGCCCCGTTGAACGTATCCAGCCTGCCATCTTTGTATCCTTTATTTATTATTCTAATGGTATGACAAAATCGGACTCTTTATACTTGAATTGCGATTAGATTTTATCAGTAGGTACCTAATTTATAACTAGCTTACCGCTTGGCAGCCCAATAAATGATTAGATCCAGGAAATGTTTACAAAAATTAGAAGCCAGACTCGAAAAATTTTCCTAATGCCTACGTTGTTGCTGTTTACCTAACACCGTCAAAGTAATGGCCTACAGAGATTATTGGCGTGACGGTCACGCTAAGTACATATTATATTCTGGTTACCTCTTGTAATATTAGTTTAACAATTCTTGGAAACATGAATTATTGTCTCGAAAGATCCATTATGCTTCGGTAAGTCGAATTGGACACAATCCAAACAATTTACAAGGTCAAGGTACAAGTAGAGCAGAAGTAAAGGAAATGTGGTTAAAACTATTTTTGTCGTTTTCTTACAACTCTATTTTTTCATCTATTTTATAGTTAATAGATGGCGGATCCTGGGCCTTAATGGCAGGTGGAGTAGACTCTCATGTGCATGTGAACGAGCCCGGCAGGACTTCCTGGGAGGGATATGTAACGGCTACCGAGGCAGCTGCGGCTGGAGGGATGACCACTATCATCGATATGCCTCTGTAAGTCTCCCTGATTCTTTTACTCTTGTAATCACCTTGAGTAAGCGTGGATATCAATGATCATGCTTTCTCTGTATGAAAAGAGAAAAGGCTCTTCTCATACAGATGTATAAATAAATGGTGGTCTTATTTTTATTTTATATCAACAAGAACTGAGATTCGGCCCTAATCGTGGAGCCTCACCCGGTCTCATGAATACAATAACCTTTAATCAATAACGTGAGATTTCGCTTATGTAAACTAGACTTGACTATTATCTTAGATAAACTTGATTAGGTCTGTTATCGTACTTTTGTTTGGTTTTGCGTGTATAATTTGCAATGATGTCATGTTTTCCGGTAATAATTGAAAAATACGTTCTATCTGCTGTGATAGTTCTAAACAATCATAATTGTATGTCGTAAGCGGAACCGGGATTCGGGAAACAAGCGTTAGCCAGCTCCATTCTTTTATTTTTAAGAAACTAAACTAAAAACTGTCATTTCAATTTGCAGGAATTCAATTCCACCTACGACGACTTTTGAAAACTTGAGAATAAAAGCCAACATTGCAAAAGAAGAAGTATTTGTCGATGTTGGTTTTTGGGGAGGTGTTGTCCCAGGAAATGAGGTAAACTTAAATACTGGTACTGATATGCCTACGCATATTTGATAACGTAATGGTACAAAAGTATAAAAATAATGGCATTACGTAATAACTCTACAAAAGGCGGTCAGTGCCGACAGTACAGTGCACGAATTTGCTTTCTTCCATCAGAAATTCAATCCCTATAAACCGCCATGTTCCACAAAAAGACTACAAATGCAAGGCGAGACCATGTTCGACAGTAGTAACCGGAAGTATCAATGTAACTATTATTATTTTCCTTCAACAATCTTTTCGTAACAGGCCGAGACTAGCGAGGCCAAATTAGTAAACAGAGATTATAGCGTAATTCATTAATTAAATATTTATTGTTTCCTGGTTTCTGTATTTTTTCCTTCTTTTCAGGAAGAGTTACAAGAAATGGTGAAAGCTGGTGTGGTGGGTTTTAAATGCTTTTTGATCAACAGCGGTGTGTCGGAATTCCCCTACGTAACAACAGAAGATTTGGAGAAAGCCTTGGTCTACCTCAATGGCACTGGAACCGTTTTAGCTGTAAATATTGAACACGCCTATTCTATTTGTAATAATAGTGCTTAGGTATGCGCAAAACTAAAATATTTAATTGGCGTTTTAAAAACGTTTTCAGTTCCACGCTGAAGTACAAATTGGTGAAGAGAGCATTGAATGCAATGGTACAACATGTCCAGGTATTGAACCATTTATAAACTTAAACATAGACACCTATTAAGAATGTAGTTATAATGTAATTAATTTAACAAAAACTTGATCATTATTAACATTAACACTAAAACAAGATATTTACCATGTTTACTGTTTGTTTTGAGTTCCCGATATTTCGGCGCTGTTGCAAGCATCATGTTCACGGATAAACACAACAGTAAACATAGTAAATTCTTTCTTGACAGTAGGTAAAAATGATATCGTGCGGTGTTCCACAGGGATCGGTTCTGGGACCGGCCCTGTGGAACATCGGTTACGACTGGGTGCTGCGCGCCGACCTCCCAACCGGCGTCAGCGTAGTTTGCTACGCTGACGACACGCTGGTACTGGCACAAGGGAGGTCGCACGAGGCGGCGGCCGAAAACATGACACGCGGGGTTGCGATAGTCGTGGAGAGGATCCGGCAATTGGGTCTCGAGGTGGCATTGCAAAAGTCCGAGGCCATGTGTTTTCACGGGCCTCGGTATGCGCCACCGTCGGGATCCCTACTGACGGCAGGAGGGGTTTCCATCAGCGTCGGGGCGACGTTGAAGTACCTAGGACTCGTCCTCGACAGCCGGTGGAACTTCGTGGAGCACTTCCGACGTTTGGCTCCCAAACTGGAACGGACAGGGGCTGCCTTCAAGCGGCTCTCGCCCAACCTGAGGGGTCTAAACGCCTCCTGCCGGAGGCTCTACGCAGGGGTCGTGCGGTCCATGGCCCTTTACGGGGCCCCGGTGTTCGCGTTCTTTGAGGCGGCAAGCCGCCCACTACCTGAACGCGCCCCAAAAGATGATAGCCATAAGGCTAATCCGGGGGTACCGCACGACCTCCGGCGAGGCAGCTAGCCTCCTTGCCGGATTGCCGCCATGGGATCTGGAGGCGATAGTCGTCGCGCACCTGCACGAATGGCGTGCGGAGGCACTACGTCAGGGGGAAACTCCACTGCCGCGGCAAATTGCCGATCAGCGGACAGACCTCCGGCGTGATCTCATGGCGACATGGAGAGAGCGACTGTTGCAACCCCGTGCAGGGCACGCTACCATAGTGGCGATAAGTCCCCTCTTTGAGGAGTGGCTAGAGAGGCGCCACGGCGCCCTCACCTACCGCCTGACGCAGGTCCTCACCGGATACGGTTGTTTCGGGAGGTTCCTGCACCGAATCGGGCGGAGGAAAACGCCCGGGTGTTTCCACTGCGAGGATCGTCCGGAGGACACGGTGGAGCACACCGTAGAGGTCTGCCCCGCTTGGCCGGAGCACCGCCGTGTCCTTGTAGCGGCGATTGGCGGCGGCGATCTCTCGCGTCCGGCCCTGGTTCAAGCCATGGTCCGGAGCGAGAGGGAATTGGAAGCCGTCACCACCTTCTGCGAAGCAGTCATGCTAGTGAAGGAGGTGGCGGGACGTGAGAGGGAAAGAACCTCACGTCCCAGCCGCCGCGGGAGACGCCCTGGGCGTCGGGGTTCAGGTGGTGGTCGGGGTTCAGGTGGTGGCTCCCGGCCACCGTAGGCGCGGGCCTGTGGACGGCGAGTTATGGGCTAGCTCGCCGTCCGGCCGGCTTATGACGACAGGCCGAGATGTCAGCAACCGAGTAGGGGTCCGCATGGGCCGATGCCTGCCAGAGCTGCGGGACTGTTCGAAAGAGACACCGTGGCCCTGGAACACAAAGGGCAAAGAAGGAACATGGATGGGTTTTAGTCAGTACAAGTCTGACACTCCCTTCCGCTCCGCCCAGAGTGGTCATTTGATGATTACCCATCAGAGAAAAAAAAAAAAAAAAGGAGATAAAAATCAACTTTTAAAATCTATACATATACCTACTTGCTTCCTTTATGATCTCATATTATATTTTATTGCAGTACTTATGACTATAAAGAGATTGACCGGTCCTAGGTTTATTTATGAATCTTGAAAATCCAGCTAAACTAGACTGGAAGACGACCTCAAAATAGTAGAGAAAAGACTAGACTACGATGATGAATCTTGAAAACACTGCATTTTATTCCTTTTACCCTTTCAGATCCAGTTCTATACGACACTTACCTTGCATCCCGTCCCGAAATAATGGAGCTCGAAGCAGCCTCATTAATCGCGTCACAATTGTACAAAACCGAGTAAGAAATCTCTTCTCATTATTCTAAAATTATACAGAATACCAGTATGACCACAGGTCATTGAATATCTTATAAAAACAAGAATCGGTCATGCAAGTTTTATAAGAAAAAAGTTGACGACTATCTACCTAGACATATTAAATAGCCATTTGAAGACGAATAATAAATTAACCGTTATCAATACTGATACACGTAAAAAATAACAGTAAAAGAAACTAATTTTGGCACTTCGTTGGCAATAATCCATGCCATCTCGGTGAAAAGTGGAGTTACTGAATATGAGCATCTCCCGATTTGCCCTACAACATCCGGTTCTTTGCTTTCCACCTTGAGCTCGGTCAGTGTTGAGTCAAACGTAGAGTGAAACGCCCCCAGCATGCTTGCTACGCTGCTTTGGCCGATACGGGTATCGGTCACTATGGCCCAACTTTGCACGTTATAACACTAGAGTTCTTTCCCTATTACTGTTATGATATTATTTTCAGTGTTCACGTACACGTGGTGCACGTTTCTGCGGAAGGCGTGGTGCCTATCCTAGAGGCGGCGCGGAGGGAGAGAATAAAGGGAGGTTACAAAGGTTGGCGGGGAGGTGTTACTGCGGAGACGTGTAACCATTACCTTACCCTCAGTTCGGAACAGATTCCTCCTGGACACTCCGAGTATAAATGCGCTCCCCCTATTAGGAATATTACAAACAAGGTACCTATCAAGTTTACTACGTTTTGGGTAGGTGGAGGTACGACGACTTGAAACTATGATAGTCATCCATATGATAGTCTTCCACCTAATATTAGGACAGGACAGATTTTTACTTGACTTGGTATTGACCCTGAATTTTGCATTGCTTTTGGGCATACTGCCCCGGTAGAACTCTGTTGACGGAGTGTTTAGCGATTCTTATAGAACCTTCTAACTTTACATAATGTCTTACTTACAGCAAAAGTTATGGGAGTATATTCGAGATGAAAGATTGGATTTAGTCGCATCTGACCACTCACCCAGCGTGGCGGAACTGAAAGGGCCAAACTTCATGACAGCCTGGGGTGGAATATCTTCCGTTCAGTTTGGTAATGATAAAACTTTATTTTATTATTAAAGATAAATAAATAAACAGCTAGTTACTACCTATTAGTTCTAAGTTTTTTTTAAACACGAACTTGTGTATTCTTCTTTTTTTTCCATACACTAGGAATTTTATTTCTGCTGTATCGTGGTTGCGTTCATAAACATTTAATTAAACTAACATTCACAAATAGCCAGACCCGGAACAATTACCTGTAGGCCACAAAATTTATTTTATTGAAAATCATATTTTCATTTTGTCGATTTCTAGATCTCTCATTATTCTGGACGGAGGCGAAAGCCCGTGGATTTTCATTGCGTACTCTGAGTCACTATTTATCGGCGGGTCCGGCTCGCCTGTGCGGCCTACAAGAGAAGAAGGGCTCAATAAGACCTGGCCTTGATGCTGACCTCATTTTCTTCGATCCTAACGCCTCATTCGTCGTCACGCCCGATATCATAAGATACAAAAACAAGGTGACAGAAGTTATATTATTACAAAGTCAATGTTTTTAACGGAAAACATTCAGATATTTCTTAGGTAAATTATAGTATGATCGAGGTCAATCTTATGCTTATATTATATTCTTTCTAGTAGGTTATGAAAGACATCCATTCGAGTCTATCTCCTTACTTGCGTAACACTAACAATAGGTACTACAGTTGAGATTCAAAATTCATATGTTTCTTGTTACACATATTTAAATGAATTGAGTTTCCCAGGAGTTGGAGACAGCAGGTTGGTACATATTAGATTACATAATAATATGTGTCTCAAAATCTTAATCAAAACCGTTGTCGAAAATTATTTAGCCGATTTTAACAGTTAGGTAGTGTGTTAACTCGGACTGTCGTTGGTCTAGTGGTCACAACTTCGTAAGCGCTTAGCGTGAGTTCCTGGATTTGATTCCTGAGGCAGATGGTCAGCCAAAGTATTTTTGTTTTTTTCGTGGGTATTTCCATCAGGAATCTTTCAATATCAGCCACGGAGTCTGGATTTGTGCCCGGTTGATGGCAATAGTCTCGTCCCCGTACAGGCTAGCACATTGAGCTTCCCGAAACTGTTTAATTTTCCCCATCACCCACAAATCGTTACCCCTCACCCATTCTTTGAACCTAACGTTTTACCAATAAAGTTGAAAATCTGTTAAAGGACAGATTGTAGTAGCTTGATGTGCTGGCGTCTACATGGAACTTAAACACAACAGGCGAAATATGGGTGTAACTGCTATCCTTACGGGAATTGCAGTGATGGACGTCGTTATGTTAAGTGTTAAGACAATCACGACAATAAAATATCAATGCATCTGTAAGTAAATTCAGACAATTTTTCTAATTCCAGATAAGTCCTTACATGTATAGAGTGCTAACTGGAAAAGTTATGCAGACTTACGTCAGAGGACAGCTGGTATACTCCGATGGCGAACTGATCGGTGGACCTAAAGGAAAGCTGTTGTTAAACTATGATTATTAGGAACTTTAATAGATATTAAAAAGCATTTTTTTTTTTATATGTGTTTGATTTTTCCTTCTTACCTATAAACACACTGTCAAGTATGGCAGTGTCAGTAACGAAAGATGTCTCTGCTCGCCAATTGAACAGGTTCCTTGTATTAAATACATAAGGATCCTAATCGATGAACATCTGACATGGAAAGTTCAAATTGATGCACTTGTGAAACGTAGCTACACATTTAAAATACACATTTAAAAATTAAAGTCCATCGCAGAACCCGAACTGATTCGGATTGTGTACTTAACCATGTGCCAGTCAATATTAGGTTACTGTGTTTCAGTCTGGGGACCAGCGAACAAAACCCTCTTGTTAAGGCTGGAACGAGCTCGACGACCTATTCTAAAAATAGCTTACAAAAAGCCTGGCGTTACTCTACTGATGCTTTGTACTCAGAGTGTAGCGTACTTCGTGTGAGGCAGTTGTTTATCGTTTCCACATTGGTGCGTTTCCATAGGCATGCTAGAGAATTGGCCATTCATTCATCCAGAACATTAAAATGGGATCGACCAACAGTACACTCATATTTTGCAAGCAGAACTTGCATTTATTGGGCTCTACCTCTATTCAACATTCTACTCTTACAATAAAACTGTACTCACCTTAACGTACAGCTCTTGTAAAAATGTTAAATTTAAATGGCTGCATCCCAAAAACTATGATCAAACAGAACACCTTTTGTATATACAGTCGTAATATTGTAACAAAGAAACACAATCATGCACATACTCACCCACCATACACACCACACCCACTCATATATGCCAAACACAACCTAACACTCACCACACTTCAACCACACACACACACACACTCACACGTACTTCCAAAAACACCAAACCTCTTGTCTACAGAGTGTAACATAATAAATGCAAGACCTCTCGTGTGTCTCTCAGACCATGAATCTTAACAGCTTTTGTTCTATGACTTTTGGAAATTCATAACTTTTTTGTTTAAGTTTTACCGTACATTGATCAGCGGATCGCGTCAATTCCTATAGAAAATCCAATTTTTTTTTTTGCGTATGTCTATAACTCGTAGAACAAAAGTTGTTCAGTTTCATGGTCCGAGAGACCACACGGGAGGTTTTGCATTTATTATATAGTATATAACAGTTTTTAGTTTTATAAAATTATTTTAAATTTTTAAAAAAAGTTCTGTTTCTTTTATAGTTAGTTCAGTTAAAGCTAACATTGTTCAGTTAAAACTTACTTGGGAAAGACTGGATCCCACGACACAGGGTATCCTATTGAGGAGTCCAGGGAATGTGTAAAAATCTAGCGCTTAAGGATCATTGTCTTTTGCTATTAGCTTTTTAATATTGTACCTTGTTTTGCTGAGTAAAACTTTATTTACTTATTTAAGTAATGATGGATAATAAAAAATAATGTGATGGTTGGTGGAAGAAGATAATATTTCAACGAGCGAACGCCGAGTGTGTACTTGGAGGTAGAATGAAATTTATATGCTGAAGCATATAAAATTCTAACGCTTAAATTACAGTTAGTCAGTTTTACAGTTTACTTTATATTGTGGTACGTAATAAATAAACAAAACGTAAAAAAAGCATCAAAGCTTATTATTATAAGCTTTGAAGCTTTATGTACTTCTTTTTTGTGCCTGTCGATGGCAATGTAAACTGAGTCGGCCCCGGAAGGCCATGGTTTAGCGCCATCTGATGGGCACAAAAACGAAAGTCTTCATTCCGTGTTGACTGTACTAGACTTTCGGTGGTCCTAATCTACTAAATAAGATTTAAAATAAAAATTGAAATGAAAAAAAGGCCTACAGAATGGCCATACTTTATGGGATAGCGAAACAAAACTTTAAAATGAAATTAAGTATTACTTAAACTTAGTATTTTACTTCACGTATTCAACTAACAGTCAATGTAATCATTAAAAGACACTTTTTTTTTGCATTAAATTGAATGGAAATAAGCAAGTTGATTTTGATGAATGAGTTTATTGTAGGGTGGATCAAGTATAGTTCAAGGAAATGTTTCCAAACGCGCTTTGTCATGGCTAAGTTGGTATTTCTCAGTTGGTAGCATTGTTTGTCCTCCAACCGTCGCGCTTCTTTGAACGAGTCTTTTATTTGTTATTGTAATGCTTGTGATTTTTTTCGCACATCGTTTTTGCCTATGGGGTTTTTAAATTCAATATACTATTTATTAATATTAAATTACTCAACTCTTTTTGTGGTGTTCCGAGAATATATATAAAAGGTATTCTAGTGTCACTTTTGACAGATAAACTAACCTAAAAAGTAAAATAAAAATCGTACAAAACTAGTCCAAACTTTATTAAAATTGTGTATTGTTTTATAATGCTGTTTTTAGATGCCAAGTGTAATAAACAATAGTATTGACACAACACGTCCGGTAGACGGCACCAAAATGCAACTAGAATCTTTGGAATTGGCTGGTTGCACACTAGACCGGTATATAAGTACTGATAATTCGCGCCCTTCGTTTTTAGAGGTTTGTTGAATCATTCTTACCTCCCCAAATATCTTTAACTATGTAAAAATCTAACTTTATGCGAAGCTGTGATTTGAAACTTCTTAACAAGTGTTATGTATTCGTTATTGGTACTTTGTAGATAACTGGAATAGCCTCTCAAAGAAGTCCAACATGCAGTGGTCTAAATGCAGGAGACTACAGGAACCTCGCTGCTCTAGTGAATCACCCCAGCTTGTCGCAATTGAAGATATTAAATAAAGTACCACTGCCACCTGAAATTATGGAACACTTTGCCCGTATCCTTTACAAAACATTCCATTCTATTATTATTTAAGCTTTGTGCCACATTTGTAAAGAAATTTAAATTGATTTAACCATGGTCATAATACAAATTCCTAAATCTGTTATTATATCTATAACAAAAAAGCTATTGCTTGTAAATTGTTCAAAAATTGACATGTAAACAAATTTTGAGATTAAATTTTGTGTTCTAATTATGAAATACTTAATATTTTCCTTATAAAAATGTTCAGATATGCAGTGCCACTGTCTAATGGGGGTCTTTCCAGAAATCAGCAGAGTCTGGCTTGCGATAGACAGCAATATATATGTATGGGCCTTTGAACACGGAAGTGATGTAGCATACTTTGATGGCCTTGGCGAGACTATAGTTAGCGTGGGCTTAGTGAAACCCAAATCTGGAGTATTCCAAAATTTTGTTAAATATTTATTAGTCCTTACAACCACAGTTGAAATAGTTGTGTTAGGTAAGAATCATTTATTTAATATTGATTCAAAATCTATCCAATTCAGGATTGTATCAACCAATTGATTGTGTGAGCCACATTTTGTTTAACAAAACCATACAAACAAACTTCAAGTCACTGTATATGAATCTAATTGAAATGTTTCAGGGGTAACATTTTCTTCTAGTAAAAACGATGGGTCAGGTGAATTTCAAGAGATACATCTAGTTCCTGAGCCAGTGTTTGTGTTGCCTACTGATGGTATTTCTATGATGTGTGTCAAGTCCACAGCTAACGGAAGGATCTTCATGGGAGGCAAGGATGGATGTCTGTATGAAATCACATATCAGGTACTTAGCCCTCAATGTAAAAAGTATAATTTACCTTAGTTTAGTCTGCTCCATAGAGCTTTACCAATTTTTCCATGGCATATTTTGTTGCCCCCTCTCATAGAGAGGAGACCCTGTCCCAGCAGTGGGAACATTATAGGCTTATATATTTTGTTGCATTTTTCAGTATGTACTTTACAATCTTGTAAATATAACATATAATTTTCTAATCAAATGTCTCTTTCAGGCTCAACTAGGGTGGTTTGGTAAACACTGCAAGAAAGTGAATCACTCAACAAGTACACTATCATTCCTAGTACCTACGTTCCTCAGTGCGGCCTTGTATGACGAGGACCCTATAGTTAAGATTGAAGTAGACAATTCTAGACATATTCTATACACATTGAGTGAGAAGGGATGCATAGAAGTGTTCGATTTAGGCACCGACGGCGAAGGCCTGAGCAGGGTTGTGAGGCTAACGCAGGGGAAAATTGTTTCTTCAGCTTTTGATATTGTGAAGTAAGTTTCTATAGAATTACTCCCACTTTTGACAATTTAAAACCCTCTTTTCTGTAATCACACTAACATTAACTCATTGACAAACTAACTAGTTGGATATCTGAAAAGAGAGCTACTCTCTTGACGACATTGGATTATTAATCAGGTTTTAATTTTGTTATTAATTTATTTTCTTCTTCATTTTAGAACATTGGAACCGAGCAACTTTAAACCTGTTGTAGCAATATCTGCAGTAGAGGAATCAGAGTCTGATCACCTTAATTTAGTAGCTGTAACACAGACTGGCGCGCGTTTATATTTTAGTACTGGAAGTTCAGAGTAAGTGTGTAAACAAAAGTGTCTATACTACTAATTAGTGGTGGTACTATTTTAATGGTTATTTATATGACTTCAGTGCGACTCAAGGTGCGCCCCAAAGACCGCAGTATCTGACGTTGCTGCATGTACGGCTACCGCCGGGATTCACACCTAACTCGTCAGTATTAAAACCGAAACAAGTGCACAGCGCCGTTTATGAAAATGGTGAGTGAAAAGGCTATAAATTTTCGTTTATTTCGATGTATTTTCTTAAGACAACACATATATAAATCTTTATAAATGCTTATATGCCAATAACATTTATTCAATTGTATCAGGTTCACTGGTAATGGTATGTTCTGCGGGCGGTGGCGGCGAGGCGGAGACGCTCTGGTGCCTGTCTCGCGTGCTAGCGTCCGCGGCCACGTTCAGCGAGTCGCACACACTGCTAGCTCTTGATGGGCCAGCCTGGGCGCTCACTGCGTTGCCGCATTATCACTCTAAACATCTCTCTCAAGCTATGCTCTCCAAAAAAGGTAAGTAACTATACTTGCAAGTGGAAACTCGGTCATTTATATACCTCTTGAAACCCTTTGAAATTTGTTATGTAACTATCTTTGCCACAAGTGGAAACCTATATTCATATAAACACATCAATAGTTTACTTTAAAACAAGCTAAAGTTTAATGTTTGTTATAGTTTTATTATAGAAGCTATGTCTAAAGCAAGATAAAGGTACTTTTGGTTTTTAAAACAATGCTAATGATTATTTGCAGGGCACAATAATACTGGAAGTTTTTGAGAAATACGTTAAAACAAACAGTTTTAGTAAAATTGTCATATGATGTTATGGTGTTTCAGAAGTGTGGAGCGTGTCTCGCTGGGCGGTGGTGACCGGCGCAGGCGCGTGTGTGGTAGAAGCAGGGGCTGCACCTGACCTGCTGAGAGCACTTCTACGTGACTGCCGCGGACCAGACGCTCATCCAGTCAAGGACTTCTTCCAGGTATCTTGTTACTTTACTCTATACTACTTACTATTTGAAACGCGACTTGCTTAATATTTGTGCAACATAACTTAATTATCTACAGCTATTTTATAGTTGTAAACCATATTTAAAATTCTCAACTAAATAATCACACTCAATGCTGATTATAAAATTTAACCATAACTACTATAATCATAATGAAATTCCACAGTTGTACAGCGTAGAACAAGCGTGCGCCTGCGCTCTGTTCTTGGCGTGTGAAGATATAACTAGTGGCGACCTCTCTATCAGTGAGTGGGCGACCCGTGCCTTCTTTCTCTACGGCAGCCAGCTATCTCCAACGCCCATGTTCCAGCAGCCTTCACAGATGCCTTCCGCTATAAGTAAGTAACAAAATAAACTAACTAGACAAAACACTGAAAAACGTGGCAAATTAAAAAAAAAAAAGTAAAAGTTTGGCGAGTTTAGACTTAAGCAACTCCTCTGTACTATAGTCTCATTAAATAAAATAAATAAAAAAAAAAGTAAAATATCTAAAGAAATGACACAGAAAATTATGAGTACTTGTTAATTGCAGATTCGCCAAAGTTCTCGCCGCGCCAAATGTCAACTCCAATGTCGATGAGGGGACCACAGGGCCAAATGCAGCCTGGAAAACTGAACCAGTCATACCAACCAGGACCTATGAACCAATCCTTCCCTGGATCACCAAACCAGTCTATGATGCCCCAGACCCCATTCCACCAGAGCATGTTGAGTCCTGGGTTCAACCAGTCATCATTTGTGGGCAATATGACCCAACAACCGAGGGACCCTAACTTCCCAATGCCTATAGAATACAGTGCAAAGCATAATGGTCTTTATATCTACGTTGGCAGAGTGTTGGCTCCGATATGGGGTTTGAAATGTGTTTCGATGTCGCAATCGCCTGATCACGAGGAATTTGTGAGTAAAAATATAATTTTTATTTACAGTACCTTGATAATAGATTCTAAACAGATTTTCACTATCCTGTTACTTTTTTACTTGAAATTATTCTAATATTAAATCCTTTTAGAGCATGACAAGTAATAATTTACAATAATTTTTGCACACAGATGAGTAGCAAAGTGACAGGCGAGGACTGCGCTTACATCGTTCAGAAGTTGCAGCGCGTGGCTGCGTTCATGCAACGTACACTGGCGCCACCACATTCCGACGAGCACACATCCCTGCACGCTCTTAAACTATTTATAAGTAAGTATTGTTTCAGCTATTGCATAGTTACGGGATCTTGGCTAACATGTTAAACAGTTAATTACCTAAATATGCTGGTGTTAAAGGTCAGTTTTGTTTCCAGCAATGGCGATAGAAATGTTAAGTTTATGGAAGGTGCTCTGTGAGCATCAGTTCCACGTGATCGCAGCTAGTCTTCCGCCTGAGCAACAGAATGCGTTGCAGGCCGCTAGTTATAGGTAAGAAATCTTTTATCTAATCTTTGCACATTCAGATAATATGATGAAAAATGACCTCAGGAGTAAATTCACATTATCATTAATTCTAGCTAAAATCTAGGAATAGTCCAGTAATGTTTGTTTATGTTTTAAGGGAATTATTAGTAGGTGGACAAGAAGTAGCGTGCTTGCTCCTCGGATCTCTAGTCGCAGGATATCTTAGAGACAACGCATCGGTAGATGGGATCTCACAAAAGCTGAGACAGCTCTGTCCCACACTTTATAGGCAAGAGGATGCTACTTGTTCTAAGGTAACAATGGTTTATTTTGTTGAGAAGATGAATTGTGCTATTTCTGAAAGCTGTTTAATACTATTATTTTTATTTCAGGCCAATGAATTGTTAATATTTGCAAAGCAGCAGAAGAATCCAGCTGAACGCGAAGAGATGCTTCAGCATGCACTTAAGTTATGTAAAGTGAGTATGAACTAGTCACAACACACAATTCTTGCCAAACTTAATTGTAATAATACCACCTAATAGACATAGAATATGGGTTGCGGGTCGTAGATATCACTAACTTTAAAGCAACCATAATGTTTGTCGAGAATTAAAATTGCCTTTTGTATTAATGTATTAAAATTCAGTGTTATTTTCTAGGATGTAGCACCAAACGTGAATCTGCCATTGGTGTGTTCAAAATTAGTGTCAGCCGGTTTTTACTCTGGGGTTGTTGAGTTGTGCGTCGCGTGCGCGTCTAAACTGGACCCGCAGGACAAAGCCGTGCATTACTACAAGAGCGATCAACCCTCCCAGGATAGGGAGGGACACTTTATCTATTATAGAAGGTAATGTGTACCCAAAGTTTTTCTACTATGTTGTAGATATTCAAATATAGTAAAGTATCCTCTAAGGGAGAATCGCCATGAGGTCAGAAACAACTTTATGTCCATGTAGTAAAACCGAATAGTCGCGTCATCCGAACCGAAACAAGGCGGATGACGTCTCTTTCGAATTATGTATCCCGTTTTGGTGATTTTGAATTACCAGTTCTATACTGCACACAGTGAAGTTGTTATCATTGTGATTTTATGAATTGTCTTGTTTGATGGTTTAGAATGGAGATATACCGTGAAGTGTGCTCTGCGCTGGAGCGCTTGTACGAGCGCAGCGCAGAGGCCTCGAGCAGTGAACCTTCGCCGTTGCGCTCCCAGCCCGCTAATGACAACATTCTTACTATGTCGCCTGCAATTGCTAACTACCAGGTAACCAGATAAAAAATTAATCTGATATACATGAAAGCACGTCTATATTCCCGAATGGGTAAGCAGGTCTATGAAAAGTGCTCAAAACACATTTTTTTTAGTATTATAGGGTTATGTTTAATTTATTTTGTATCATGCTTTGTTTGCAGGGAAGAAAATTAGTGTGGGAATGCCTCTCCAGAGATGATGAACTTCTGCATGTCGCAGTTTACGAGTGGCTTGTATCCAAGCAGCTGGGTTCAGGTAGTGTTCAAAACTTTTTGGGTAAAAGTCAACATGTTTACATCTCCTTTTATGAACAATTTATTAACAACATGCCTTTCAGTTCATAACTGCATCCATTTCTATAAGACATCTTTTATTCTCCAGAGTTGCTTTCCCTGGGCACGGCCCCGCCGGCGTCCTTGCGCACGTACCTGCAGGCTGCGGCTCGCTCGGCCGCGCCGCCTGCCGCGCTGCACCTACTGGATCTGCTGTGGAAGGTTCTGGAGAAGAGCGGAGACCATCTCGCTGCCGCCAATGTGCTGGAAGGACTAGCTACGAGACCTGGGTGAGTACGAAGTAATTGTGAAATGCAATGGCGGGATTTGGAACACAGGCTACACAGTACAAATGATTCGACGTTTTTTGTTTATCGTTTTGTTAGTTCGTCCATAGCTCGTCGCTCACTTGGACGAAAACATGTTACGATTAAAATTTTATTTACGTGCCAAAGGAAGCTCAAACCTAAGGCCAATTTAAGTGGTTGCGATTGTAACGTTTGTAAAATGCTTAGTCACTCAACATGTCACATGTGACTTGGCGAAAGATTCCAATTGACTTATTTAGTATATAATGCAATGCTACAGGTCCGGTGCTACCTTAGCCATGCGCATGTCGTGGCTGTCGGCGGGCGTGGTGTGCGTGCGCGGCGCGGGCGCGGGCGGCGCGGGCGGCGCGGGGGGCGCGGGCGGCGCGGAGCTGCTGCGGCGCCTGGACGAGGCCGCCGAGGTGGCGCGCGTGCAGGCCGCCGTGCGCGCCGCCGCCGCCGCGCTGCCGCACAGCCTGCAGCCGCACCCGCTGCACATGCAGCGCCTGGACGACGAGCTGCTCGAGATCACGCAGGTAACGCACCTTGCAAAGATTCGCGGACCTCCGTGGCATAATAACTCTGTAACGTTCCCACCACTGTGACACTAGTTTCAGTAGCAGATTGTTACAATAACACAATGGAATGGACTTTGTATTTTCGTAGATCGAGTATTATATTTGATACGCGATGTCTTTCTTTCCTAGCTGTACGAGGAGTATGCAGACCGCTACAGTCTATGGGAGTGCAAGCTCGCGATCGTGCAGTGTTCGGGCCACAACGACGCGCTACTGGTCGAGAACATCTGGAGCAACATACTAGCTGAAGCAGAGGCTGTCGCTAGAGGCCTTCCTACGCCTGACGAGAGACTGGCCTCCGTACTTAGCAAGCTGACAACCCTCGGCAGGGAATACGTTAATACGGGACACTGCTTCCCATTGTGTAAGTAAACAATAATCGTTTTAGTGTCTGTACGGCTCAGAGTAGTAGAGTTGCAGTGAAGGTGAGTTGACGAAAACCACAGACTTCACGATCCCAAGTTTATTGTAAAGTTACACAAGTTATGTTGGATGCTAATCCGCAGTTTTGCTCGCTAAGGTGAAAGAAGCTGTTGGTCCACTAACGTTTTGTATCAGAAATAATTATAAAATTAATTACGGAAAGTAGGTCGCGGCGTCAGCAAGTTACTAGCCTGTACGTAAACCGTACAGTTTCTAATACAGCGTTAGAGTTATTCTACTCGAAACAGAGGCGAATAGATAGTCTTAATTTGAATGTAATTTTCTTGAACAGATTTCATCGTGCGTCAACTAGAAATCATGAGCTGTAAACTCCAAGCTGACCGAGGGATGGTGTTTAGAACAATTTTAAATATCGGCGTATCGCTGGAACAAGTACTGGACATCTATATCAAGTACGTAATCCTGTTGTGCAATTTTAACTGCCCATATGAGTTTTGTAACATTTTATTATAAATTTTCAGACTTTATAGGTACTTTCACCTAAATGTGTTGTTCACTAGGAAATCATGGTATTTTGTGTCTTAGATTGGTGAGCGTTAACGAGCGCGTATGGTTGGGATGCGGCGACGAGAGTCACGTGTGTCGTGCGGCGGCCATTTTGTTAGAGAGTGCACGCGCCGAGCTCGCTCCGCTACCGGCCGCGCTGCGACGTCGCGCGCTTGCTCGCTGCAAGGACCTACACGAAGCTGCGTTGTCTGCGCTACAGGTATGTGCTCTGCATGCAGGAACAAATACTAGCAGCGGTCAGTGACCTTGCGTCTGTTTGTTTAGATACCCATCACGTCTTACGGGTTTCGCTACGTAATTTAATTTAATCTTGCAAAATGATGCGTTTACCGATATGTAAAGGACGGAATTTAAAATCAGCTTGCTAGCGCAAACCCGCCACACGTACCGTTGAAGTCTAACAAAGTGAAATGCTATCAATGGTATCCACAACTATCATTGGAGTTCTTTTGTTTACATATAAGACGAAGTAGAAGATTTTCTGACTGATTTAGACAGATATTTCAATTTCGGGTATTTGTTTGTTTCAGTCGCGGCCGAACACTCAACGCCTCATCGACCGGCTGTCAGTGGCGCAGGCGCATTTGGACCGCATGGATTGAAACTAGTTGTAACTTTAGCGTAAGGTTATTATTTAAGTTTATACATGTTCACATTACTACATACAAAAAGGAAAGATTTCGCAAGTCCTACTTGCGAATCTTGTGGTTTCTTGCGTCATAATAGTTTACCTTTAATTGTATTGTTAATGCATGAATCAGAAATGTCTGTAATACATTTTGTAACTGGTAAATTTTAGGTGCGCTTAGCTAATATTGGATTTCAAAATTAAAATCAAAATACAAATTGACTGACATAAATTTTTTATTTAGATTTTCATAAATTACTAAAACATACAAAAGTCATACAGTAATAATTATTTTTATTATATAATTTGCTAATATATTAAACTATTGTCTGTTAACATACTATTTGTAGTGGCAGTGACATACATTCTCCTCATAAAATTATGTCAAATGTACAAATATGTTGAATCATGTGCATAATTATAAAAATATAAGTGATTATGCATCGAAAGGCACTATGAAAATGGTTTCTATTTTTGTAAATAAACGATGATGATTTAAGAACAATACTGACTGTGATTTAAATACCTCGTAGAATGCGAAATGCTTAATGAGATCTAATATTTAAATTGATCGTAAATTAAAATTAGTCTATTTAATATTTACAATCCAGATTCCCTAGGGGTGAAATAAGTTTGGAAACCGCCAGTAGTACTCAGCGTGTCCTTTAAATTAACAAAAGTTTGATATTAATGACAAATGAATAATGACGTGACTATGAGGAGTCCTCATCGAAAGGGTTAGTAGTTACCTGATGGCCAGCGTGATGATCGTCATCTGGGTAAGAGTACACTCCGCTGTGCTGCGCTCCGCTGATCGTGGGCACTCCCACTGTATTCATTGGAGATATAGCGCTATTGTATTGCTGTTTAGTGGGATCCCTCCCTGTCGAGTTTTTTCTTATAACTGTAGTGTAAGTAGGTGTCGATTTTATCGGCATGTCTTTAATTCTGGTTCCTGCGCGATACGTGCCGAATTCGTCCGGTGGAGGCGGCAGCGAGAATCCATCCGAAGTTTGTGTTATTTCGGAAGTCTCGTCGCTCAGTTCCTTTGCTAGTTTGTGCCGCATTTTTCTAGGCATCGTGTAGAACGTGTTCATCTGAAAGCAAAATGAAAGTGGCATAATAACTGGGTGTGTATGCACGTAATATGCAGTTATAGCAAAAACGCGTTTACGTACCGGTCTTGGAACGTTGTAATTCGTTTCTGGTGGTAGATGCAAAACTAGATGATCGCACAGTGCTTCCATATCCCTCTTCCTGCTAATATTCTGCAAGGAGTGGACCCTGCAGGTAGTGTGTCGTGGCACGTCGCATTTTACATTCTCTTGTTCGGCCATGTCGTGCATGTAGCGCGCCGAGTGGAACGAACTTGTTCGTCGTACGTCGAAGTTCTTCGAGGGCCGTCGTGAGACTGCTCGCCTGAACGAATCGGTCCGTCGGACGTTGCACTCGCTGCCTTCATCGCTGTCGTGGTATGTTTCGCAGTTTGATTCTGCAAATATCAATTTTGAATCAATGTCGGAATCTCGCTCAAAGAGTTGCTAAGTTAACTGATCCTCGGTCAAGTTTGTTTAATAAATCTGCCCCCAACTTCGTGGTAGCTTACTGTTGACATCATGGTGGTAATAACAACAGCCCATCGCATCGAGTCGAAGTTCAGTTTTATTTACTAGGCTTGCTTGGTTCTTGATGCTATCCAGCCTGTCCCTGGCTCTCTTCCCCTAGCGACGCCCTAAGCAGAGTCTCGTACCCGAAAAGGCGCTCGCTGTTTAGTCGTTTAGTTTGTAAGTTTTTTGCTCCTGCTGCCGACAATCTCATAGGTGGCTATGCGAGAGGTCATACACAAATGCCTTACCTTCAGTGGTGTATGCGCAGAGCGGCGGGTCGGCATGGTCGCGAGGCAGGTCGTGGCGCGAGGTGCGCTCGTACGTGCACAGCACCAGCCCGCACGCCGCCAGCGCCACCAGCGCCACGCCGCCGCACAGCGCTAGCGCCAGGCTTGTTATGTTCGTTACAGTGCTTGCGGTCACCTCCGGAACTAAGCACATAAATTAAAGGCAGTTGTTAGTTTGAGGGGTAGGAATGCATATTGCATAATCAACAAGTGCACCTTATGAGAATCGAAATCGCAAATAACTAGAACGGAGACGGAGAAGAGTGATTATTAAATATTCGTGACCCTTATAACCAACGCTTTGAAAAGATTTTGAAGGAAGTTGCTTACATGGAACTGAAACCGGGTTCCGCATGCTACTCAAGAAGTTTTCTAAACAACCGTTTAGTAGTGTTCTACAAAACGGTTGTCTCGGGTGTCTGGGATCAGAGTATTTTTACAAAAAAAATGAGTGTAATGTTTTCATTATCATAGAACAACTCACCAATTTCTTCGCTGACAATGCTGTCCTTATCAATTTCTACAACTTGGCTGTCTCCTTTATCGTTGAAAGCTATAATAACGAATTTGTAACTCTCGTGACTCGGCTCTTCTACCATAAAAGTTGGTTCTAAGTTAATAATTGATACAAGTTGCTCCTCAGTGTCAGCTGCTTGGACGACGAATTTGAATTTCTGGAACACAACACAACGTTTAGAAAAATACTCTAAAATTCACACACACAAGTGACGTTCTCTTGATGACACGACCATTCTAGTTTTTCAGGAAAATGATAATCTCGCTCACTATCAAAATCTTTGGATAAGTTGCTTCAATTACGAAAAAATAAGGTTCAAAATGAACTGCCTCACCTGCGGCATTCCGCCGTCATGTCCCTTCTCACAAGTTACAACGATATCGTCCACAGTGTTCTTCTTAGCTACACAGTTGGTTGGAGGACGCGGAATAGTCTCGTCGGTCACCAGGAAGGTGCATGGAGTGTGGGTCAAGCCTTTTGTGGGCACATCGTTTTGTCCCCAACAGAATATTGTGCCTGGAAAACGAGCAACGATAAGGAATATTAGCAGATATTTGAAGATCCGTACCATTCATTTGCTTCTGTTTAAAGTCCGAAAGTCTGACATTCTTTGCCTAGCGTTACTTTCGCTATTCTGATTGGTTGTGGAGGTCAGAGTCTTAACTTTCCATTATAGGTAACCAAAACCGCAAGAAAGTTCAGCTTTAAAATAACTAAAATGTAACCTGTTGCTGTCACCTTTGTATTTGAGCTCAGGGATGTCCCTGTACAGTCAACAGCAAAAGTAGATGATCAAAATCAGAAAGTCAATACTAATGAACGGAGTTCGCGTCAGAACTATGTGGCGTCGAAGTGATTCAAAAGTATGTGATTGTAAATTATACCAAACATTTACTACTAGTACAGCTGCTATATATTCGTGATCAGTTTTTACTCCAAAAGTTAAACTCAATTCGCATCAGAACTAAGAAATGAAAAAAAGTTCAAAACTTTAACAGTTAACACGTTGACGGATAGTACCGCCGACAGGCGTCAAGGCGTTAAAAGTTATACGACAGTACGTTTGTCGACGTTAAAATTTTGACTTGTGTAAAATCAGTACGTTTCACGACGGTCGATTTTTCATACTATCATAAGGCATGGCATGTCCTACTGTCACCAAAGGTACAAATAGGACCATCGTACTGGCACAACACATTGTTAAAAATTCGTCCAAAGAAAGGACCTCCACGCACACATACACATTTTAATTGTTTTAACCACGCGATATGACACTACGCCTCTAGGCAATGTATGAAAATGAGTACCGTCTTAACAGCTAAAACTAGTGGGATAGTACTGTCCGTCAACCTGTTAAAATCAAAAAAATAATGATGAAACTGAGGCCACGTAATCATGAGGCAAATAATTCATCCATACTTATTATAGAAATATCCCAGTAATTTAATTTGTTATGTTTTAAGGAAAAACAGCTGAATTGCATAAAAATTTGCATATTCAATATATGCCAAATTCCATCCAATTGAACCCCGAAACGAGTTTTGGAGTCAAAACTGATCACGAATATATGGCAGCTGTACTAGTAGTAAATGTTTGGTATAATTTACAATCACATACTTTTGAATCACTTCGACGCCACATAGTTCTGACGCGAACTCCGTTCATTATGTTTTGTTTTATGTTTTTATTTCCTTACAGCTAGATGTTCATTTTTTGGCCTTAGCCTCACGTGTGGCTTTTCTTTCTGCGGCGCGGGCAAGTTGCTTTGCGGGTTTAAGGTTAGTATTAGTATTGAATTTCTGATTTTGAACATCTACTTTTGCTGTTGACTGTACTATTAATATTACGAAACAAACACACCCATATAAGTAATAAGTAACTCCAACTTACTAAAAGCAGTTCCATTAGGTCGTTCATACAGCAGGGTTTGCTCCTCACTCTCGACCGTCTCGTGCGGTTGATTCCGCAGCGTGGTTAGGTTTACGGCTTCGTTGACCAGGACCCAGCGATAAGACACAGGAGCAGGGTTAGCCTTCACGGTACACGTCAAGTTTATCGCTTCGTTCTCACCGACACCGTACTCTACTACGGATTCGTCTTCGCAGTAAGCGGGATCTGCAATTTGTATTTGATTAAAATTAACTTTGGTGAAAATTAACTCCGTGTGGTTGTATTGTATCACACCCGCGGTGGTG
Organism: Noctua janthina; assembly: GCA_963576755.1. NCBI lineage: Eukaryota > Metazoa > Arthropoda > Insecta > Lepidoptera > Noctuidae > Noctua > Noctua janthina. Next base: position 9,007,177 of record OY755058.1, read on the forward strand.
GCATCGGCAGTGGCGGTTAACAGCTTTTCATCACCTTTATGTCCTTAGTAGCAAGGTTGAAAAGGGTTGGTCTGTATCTAGCTAGCTAGCTAAAAGAGATAGACCTTCTAAGAAAATATGACATAAATTGGAATATATTATGTCACATACTGGAATATGTACTCGCAAATCAATAGTTGACTCACAATTATTAACATTAGAAAGAAATTGAAACATATTGACGATTGTCAAAATCTTACAAGTGACATCAACGTTGATGGGCTCGCTGTACGTGGATCCCTCGTTATTGTTCGCGACACATGCGTATTCGCCCCCGTCATCTTCCGTTACATTCTTCAGTTCCAAAAACTGCTGAATTGTGTCTTTTCCATCATTTTCAGTATTGCCTACCATGTCTTCCTAGAAATTGGATGAAATTGATAAAAACTGTTTATGACGAAAGTAAGTGAAAGTCCATCATGCATTACTTATTTAATACTAAATACCTTGTGAAAGAAGAGTAGCTCATAAACAGCAGGATTGGCTTGATAGCTACAAGCCAGTGATAAATTGGAACCCTTAACTACAGCTACAGTATTATTATCTACGTCCGCGTCGGTCACAACGATTTCCAGAATAGGTGGATCTGAAATTATCAAGATTTTTAATTAAGCTTTTTTCAGAAACTAGTAGTATGTTGCATAAAAAACGAAGGGGCCTTATCTCTACAAATCTGTAAACAAAAAAAATGTTGGCATGATAATCGCCTTTAGTCGCAATCATAATGTTAATAATTTGCCGTCGTTACAAAAAGTTGTCTAACTAGTTTATGCTCCTATTCCATACTTTCTGTCACGAACACAGCTTTCGCAGAAACTTTCCATAGTGGCAACGATACCGTTTTCCTCATACGTCATTACTCACAGAGCACGGTGAGGGGTAGAGGTTGTGCGCACACGAACTGCTCCGAGTTGCGGCGGTGCGCCGGCGTGCAGCACGTTATTGTTGACTCATCGTACTTCCGGTCTATCGTCAGCTGGATCTCGCTTGCCACGAGCCGCTGGGATGGCTCCATCTGTGTGGGTTACAAAATTATTAAAGCCAATTATCACGATTAACGTCACCGGTATGAAATGGCTTTGTTACCAACTCATTTGTTGGGCAAGGGATACAGAAATTAGATGATTAAATAGCTGAACGCGTATTCTCAAAATAGATAGGTATAACAGGTAAAATGTATGCAATCCTCATGTTGGAGATTTCGGCTTAATACCGTAATTGGTGTCAAGATTTTGACCAATTACAGGCTTTACCAGCCAAGATCACAAATTCCAATACGTAAGGTACAATAATTATAACATCGTAACACTCATCAAAGTACATAGAAAGCAAAACTGATCAAAACATTCTTATTCATGTTGTGACGAACAAATAAAAACGCATCAAGAGCTGTCACTCACAGTAATTTTCTGCTCCAAGTTGAGCAGCTGATTGTCGGCGAGCCGCCACACGATGGGCGGCAGCGGGCGCGCGCCCAGCACGCGGCACTGCAGCGCCAGCGCAGACCCCGCGCGCACCCGCCCCACCGCCTCGTCACCCTCCGGGCCCACGCTCCGCAGGGACACCAGGTCCGGTGGCACTTTGATTCATAATGTTATTTGAATTATGAGAAAAATCGGAGGGGGGGGGCAGGGGAATTACCGTAATTGTTTAAAGGGCCGGTCAAGGTTACATTGAATAGTTGAAGCACACAAGCTACATAATAATATGTAGGTTAAATCTTCACTTTTTGTCTAATATTGACTGCTTGCTACAGATCTGCAGTATTTTCGACCTATGGGCTTGTGTAGTTGAAAACGAACAATTAAGGGAAACGTCCTGTAGAATATAACGTATGCGGAGATCATTTTCTAGGAATGAATGCATTAAATTTCCATAAAGGCCGCTCTAGTTCGACTGTATTAAACATTTAACTTAGCTGAAAAGATAGGTAGGTATCAATTAGGTACTTACAATACATATCAATGGTGATGTCTATAGACAGAGGTGGAGTTTTCTCGTTATTTTTGGCGAAACAAGTGAAGACCCGGCCGTGGTCCTCGCGCTGTAAAGGTCCGTATATGAGGTCGCTGCGCACGCGGTGTTCCGATAGCGGAGTGAGGGTGTTCTTCAGAAGACGTTGCTCTGTCCACCATGACAGTTCAGCCAGCGGTTTACCTATCACATGTAAAGGTCATAGAAGTATAAGCAAAATTTTGAAAATACGAGTAAGTATATGCTACTTTTAACAGCAAGAGTATTCACAGCAGCATCTATTAAGTCCATTAATGATCATCAATAGTGCCATTATGAAATACTTGAAAAGTTACTAGTCATGAAATGAGATATATCAGTATCCACAAATTGCAATTGGGATCCAGAACTACCCATCTAAACACAATGTCTCTATGTGTTATTGAAATAGCAACAATTTCCCTCCTTGGAGGATTTTTTTCATGCAATTAATGCCACGCCTCATCAACGTTAACGAACGCTCCATTAAGACCTGCGAGTTGATCACATAATCGCTGAATTGACTGATGTTAGGTACTACACATTGAGAGCTCGGGCATACCGTGATCAGTCAATCGTTCCACGTTCATTCATGAATCTTGTGCATATAGATACGTTCTGATTCCATTGACTGCTGCTAAACTACCAGTTATCCAAGATAGAAACTTCTTTTTCTGGATATAGAAAAATGAATAGTAATTTTTTTTAACTATTCATTTTTAAACAACCTATTTTTAAAGTTTATTGCATTATACAATTATTCTATACAAATAAATAAAATTGGGGTGTCTGTTTGTAATATCAAAATATATAGTTATGGCACTTACAACAAAAACACATTTTTTTTCAATTTTTGTGTAGGGTTCCGTAAAAAAATTATAACAAGTTAAAACCCTAGAATCTTGTAACAAAATCTGATTTAGAAAGGGAAGTAATATTTTTTTTTAATAACTTCACGCGAACGAAGGTCGTGGGCAACAGCTAGTTATATGATATAAAAGCTTATCGCATAACAGCTAAGAAAGGATACCACGTAGTTTTAGTAATGCTGTAGAAGTAAAAATACCGAAACTGGGCGTAGGATATCATGCACCCAGATGGGTGCAGATCGTAAGACTAACGTATCGTTCTATTTTTATTATTATTGAAACTTTTGATACGTTCAATCGGTGAGCATTGTACGTACAGGGCACAAATTGTTTCGTTAGTCATTGAAGATTGAGATGGCTTAAACGGTTGCGCGAACGCGACAGGTAGTCACGAAATATTATTCATCTCTCTATGGCGTAGAACTCCAGACTTATCATATACTAACTAGAAACAGTTCCTTACCTCCATAAGCCACGCAGGCGAGATGAACGGTGTCCCCCACGTAGTAAGGTCCCACGTTCTGGCTCGTGTTGACACCAGCGCTGGCCTTGGCCACTTGCGTGCCGTTCTCGTGCACCACCCAAAGATGACGAGGCGGTTCTACATACAATTTTAACCGTTGTAAGTATTAGAAGAAAACTACTACTTTTAACAAACAAATCATCACAAACTACATTTTTTATAAGGATAAGGTACGGATTTATGTTTACCCGGGATAAATTCCAGAAAAAAAGATACCTGCTACTTAGAAATAGTGTGAACTAGATACCGATACCTACACTGTCTATTTTTATCAACATGATAAACTATTTCATGTATTTCACGTTGTTAAAAAGTTATTAAAGTCCTGATGAGTCTAGTCCTAAAATAATGTAAGTCACTAACGTAGCTAATTATTACGCTATTAATGATGTAATGTTTACGTCGCGCAATTGTTTAATAAATGGAGCGAGCAGTTCCGGCGCAGTCAGCTTCCTCATTAGCCTCGCGGACCAATTAACTGAACTGCGGCTATTCTGCGCGATAGGTAAATTTTCAGTTCGGCTCGTTTCAGATGCCTTTGTTCCGTTCGTGTAAAACGAAAAACTAAGTACTGTTTTTGCGTTTACAATGACTTGTTGACACGTAGTAGGTTTATTTATTTATTTAAAGACTTTGGAAGACTTACTGCTAAATACAATAGTGATAAATAACAGTATTATAATCTGACAGCCAATTACAAGGAATAAATAATAATAATAATAGTTTGTAGGAATTATCAATTTCTATTACAAAGTCCCCAAAAAAATGAAAAAGCCCTCTTTTATTTTGTAGTTATTAGTTGAGTTTCACAAAGAACTGCACAGTATCAGACATTTTCGTCAGATAATGATGCACTGTGACTCATCTGACATGAGTTATGTGACATAACTCACTCGTCCACAAGTGCATGAGTGCATGAACAATTTGCAGTCACATGCCTCGGAGATCACCGCATAAAGACGTTAACGGCTCAAAACGTGTGTCTCGTTAATTTCGAAAATTGCTACGGTGCTCCTACAAATCATATGTCCTTCATCTTCTGTTGTTTCTGCACAATTCCAATCAAACAAAAGGGCCTACTTATTTCGCGGCAAAGGACGGTATATATCCGAATATTTACAGTTACTTATTTACTGTAAAGTGCTCTGTAGAGTATACCAACCACCACCACCACCACCTGGTGGCCTGGTGGTTACCAGCCAGTCAGATTTAAATGGACCATCATTCATCATTTATTAACATCTTGTATAAAATTAGTAACATCGTTTTTAAGTATATGCCGACTTACTGAGTAAACCCAAAAAAATTTAAGCTTTTTGAATACCAGCAGGACTTCATTGTATTTGTTATGTGGTATAAACAAGGTCTATGAAAGGGGCGAAGGATTTGGCTAACAAAATTTAATGGGACCCAGCATCTGTGCCCCAGTACTGATCCAATTTCAACCGGATCGCTTTATCAAAAACCGAAGAAGGTGAAAAGAACTGGATCTTTAGCTACTTACCGATAACAGCGAGTTGAATGTAAGTTTTATGTGCAGGGCTGGCAGCAAAGTCTGCGAGGCAGGTGTAGACGCCAGCGTCTGAGGGTCGCACGGTAACTATCTGCAGCCTGTCCTCCCCTTCGGTGTCGCCCGTCACCAGTCGGTAGCGGCCTCCCCCCGACGAGGTGGTGCTCTTATCGCCATCGCGGAGGTCACGACTGCTGATGCAAACCACGTGAAAGGTCAATTGTTCCTAACTATTACTCGTCTACAAACGCATACCCGTAGATAGCGAAAAGGGGTTAAAAAAAGTTATAGAAACTCAATCTCTTATGGAAGCCTGATCGTAACTATGTTTTCCATTACTCGTTTTTTTTTCGGGAGAATAATTATGGGGCACCAGATAGCTTAGAAACGCTGATAGGCGCTGACAAGGAAAAGGAGTAAGAAAACTGTGGCATGCCCATAAGATGGTCGGAAGTGATGAAAAAAATGTGACTAAAATGATGCAGTAGGGCTTTATAAAACTCGAATGTTATCTGTGAATCGCAGTAAAGCACCATTCACGGATGAATAAAATGATTTGTAGATACCAAGACCAACGCTCTGAAAGGATATGGATGATAATTATGCCGATAGATATAATTAACAAAATCTTCCAGCCTCATTAAAACTCAGGCTTAATTTTACTAAACATAACATCACGCCAGTAATCCCTGAAGGGTTCGGCAGCGGTACACCTCTAACTAAACGTAACTAAATGTGAGTGTAGGAGGTACACCTCCTATACTTACATTTCGCCAGTTGAAATAGAAGGCAAACATATTGCTATCAACCGAGCACAAATTCAGGCTCCGGGCTGCCACAGAGGAATTCATACATAATCGTACATCACGCCTGAAATCCTCGAAGGTATACCCTTTAGTACACACACATTTCACCGGTCAGAACAATCAGAACATTGTCATAACCCAAATTATCCGACCTAGGAATCGAACCTAAGACCTCATTCTCAGCAGTAGCGCTTGCGACTACCATACTAAGGGTTGCGCCCTATCCATCAGCACGGAATCGCATTTTTCCATGCTCCTCTGCTTTTCTGTTGCTCAGAACCGTCATTTGCTAGAGCGAGAAACGCGGCAGCATATGAGGCGGATTAAAATGAATCAATAATTACCTGTAGAATGCGGTAGATGAACCGTTCTTGTACCAGGCTAGGATATTGAGCTTGTCGTCGTCCTTCTCCGCGGTGATGTTGCATGGCAGCTCGACACTCTGGCCCACCACCCCGTCCACTACGCCCCCAACAAGAACAAGTAAGATCTAGAGTTTTGTGAAGGTACGTTCAAGAAGCAAGAGAAGTGGCAGTCTTTGGAAAATTTGCTGTCAGTCGTTTAAGATAAATTTACACCGCCAGCCAGATCAGTGATGTTTCTTGAACTTTCCACAACAAACGGCTATCCTACGTTGACCTCTTGTCTTCTTACAAACGCAGCCTTCAGGCGAAGCTGCACCAGCACGTGTACGTATAGTTGTTTTGACATGATTGGTTGTTGAAATATTTTAGGGGACCTTAACGATTCTGAAGATATTTTTCTTCCAAATAAATAATTATTTAATCATACCTACTTCATAAGTATTTTTTAGTTGATAAATTTAAACTTATTTCAAAGCGCGCTTTATGTCAAAGTTCCTTAGGAATATGATTTTGTAACAGAAAACTTTCATGTGTTAGTTCTAAATTTCGCTGTATAATTTTAAAGGATCAAATTTTTAATCTATGTTCAGAAATAAAATTATTTGATAAGATTTAAACAGGTAGAGTACTTACCCTTTTCATAGATTTCTTGCGCACATAAACAATTAAATAATGAAACTATCACCGTTATATGTATAAAACAATTCATTTTTACACAAATATTATAATTATTTTATTACACATTACAAAATTCGTAGTCCGAAATTTCACAAGGCGAAGAGGGCACGTCCCGATTGGGCGCAACGGACACGCGTTTCAATTGGCGCGCTCGGCCGCAATAACGATATCGCCGGTCCAGGGAGCGCGGGACTCCGCTACCGGCCGGCGCGCGCGGTCCCCGAACGCTTCCGGAGCGCCCGCCTGTCCCCGCGTGTGACGTCACGCTCGCCCTGCCTGCCTGCCGAGTGCCGAACCATCATTTACCTTACACTTTTTAATTGGGTAGGTCATAACAATTGGGTCACTTCATCTGGATTTATTTACTGTGCAAACTGGAAACATTTTATTTCTGGTAGTTATACTGTTTCCGGTTTGCGCTGACCCTATATACTCCTTTGTGTGCAATTGTTATCGGCCGAATGACCGTGTAAATTACGATTTGCAGCCGGCGTATAACCGTGTGGGGACTGTGCGTCAGGACGCGGACGGACTGAGCGAATGCGTTTGTTTGTTAAACGCGTTAACGAATCGAGATTTATTTTACATAGCCAACAAAGTGTGAAAACAGCAAATATAAAAGAGAGAGGAGCCAAATAGACTATACAAAGTAAAAATACATAAATATTTTAAAACTTTATTGTTCCACAAAAAAACCTGGTTTGGCTTCAGTGGTATGCATTTTAAAGTATAACTATAAAAATATTCAGAAAAAACACAGTATCATTAAGGCTAAGAGATATTTGTTTTAGAGTCTAGGACAATACTAATCTAGTTGTTTCAGGGATCGAGTAAATAAAACTGCCAACATAGCAATCACAGCGCTACCAACTGTGCCAACGATGATTTTCTTTGTATTACTTCGTTTTTTGTTTGTCTTCACCTGAAAATTGTAAAATGAACAGAGGATTAGTTTTAATCACTATCACCTTTTTAATCAATAAGAAGACATGCTTTCCCGTATTGTATTGTATAACGGGCTGGTGTCCGCAACTCCACGTCAAAGCGCGTATTTTGCGTGCGGGTGGGAAATCTAGCTTTCCCGTAATAGAGAAGTATGGAAGAAGACATGCTGCGCCAACCCCAAAGAAATAAGGATAATGGCAAGAGAATGGTGAGGTTTTTAATTGAATTTTTGTTCAATGTTCATTGCAAAGAATTTTTACCTTCAATTGTGTGTTTACTGCTTTGTCCATTGAGTTTAATATGGTGATAATTTCGTTTAAAGTGGAGATTGCTATGTTAGACGCATATTTGTCGTGGTAAAGCAAACAATCTGATACTTTCTTTGTCTTTTTCAGAACCATGTTGCTGGCATTCATGCTTATTTTTATTCTGTGGAGAAGTAATGCACACTCCTCAAATACTTCAACTACCTCCATTGGACCAAGATTTGCCCTGAGAAAGATTTAAGAAATAATAATTATTCATGGAAACCTATATTATTATTTTGTAGTATTTCTAATTACTGTTGTTATATTTCATAAATAAAATATTACTTTATTTATATTGTTACTATTGATTGGATACAGTCATTGGTGAAGGTTTATCCATCTTATTAAATAACTATTATTCAAGATTTAATGAGCCCTGTCTCTGTCTCATCACATATGGTTCACAGCAATCATTTAACTATTGTCTACTTCAAAGACAGTGAAAATGTTAAATGGATTAGAATTCTCTTAACCTCACTGTGTTTTTGCCAGTAAGCTTATTTATAAAATTGAAGAAAAATGTTGCTCAACAGTGGGAAAATATGAAATAATTTTGATATCTACTGTTAGTACCTTCTAATTGTATAAATGGGTATTGATGATATGACGATATATAAATATTGTATAGCATTCTAAATTATTTACTTACGTGCACATAACAGTCTCATCGCATCGAGGAATAAGTTTAGCATGTTTGATGATCTCTGTTCTTATTTCTGGTTCAAGGATTCCCAGCCTCGTCAGATCTTCGTCGGACAATTCTGATAATCCATACTTGTCAATATCTTGTTTTCTGTGTGTAATTAATGTAAAAAATAAGATAAAGTACATCAAAATACTATTTAAATAAAAACAGATCTTACTCCAACATATCGATATATTTTTGAGCGCCTAGGCCGCATAATATCGAGCTCAATGAGTCTGCAAACTTATCGGAATCTACTTGAATAGGTTCCAGTTCTGTTTGATCTGACATCTTCAGTTTTATTTGCAAATTCGGTGTTAATAATTGCGACCGGTGGGTGGATTAAAAAACAATTCCCAAATATTCTCAATGTTAACATTTTGACATTGACGTTTGAGTTTGACACTAATTGCGCTTCTTTTCACGCACAATGTTTATTTATAGACTGGCAACATTCGTACGGGCTATGTGATTGTGAAGGATTGTGATGAATTGATGATCAGTGATTACGAGAAAATAATGGTGTGGTGATCACTTATTCGAGTTCTTAACAGAGATTAGGGTAAAGAACATGGATATCGTCGTCAGTTTCTCATCAACTTTCTCATCAGTTGATTTGTTTCAAAAAGTGGTCCTTTTTCAATTTTATGTGTCTAGGCCTGCTGCGATATCTTTTGTGCACTGGGTCTTGAGTATGGCCCCATTTAACGTCTGATTAGTAATAAACAGCAAATATTTGTGTCCTGCACAATTCGATGCGCAAATCATGGCACTCGGAAAGCTGCCAAAGCTTTCCGAGTGGCATGAGTTATGATGTAATGGTTGGTCACATCAGTCTAAAGATACTCAGAGTACCTACCTACCCACGCCGTTCAATATTTCCGCTGACAAACCTTGAACGTGGACCTCAGCTGATTTGTCAAAGATTATGTTTGAGAGGCGTACGTGAACTGAGGATGCTAAAAACACACTCGATAAATCTTCCTATAATAATTACGGCGACCTCTTTGGGGAAATTGAAGGTTTTGACTGTGCTATTATGGACGCAGATTTGTGGACGAACTACTACCGGAAACATATTATATGAAGGACGGGACGGTTGACGTGTGTCGTGTATACCCAGGGTTGGGCTGTATTTGAATTATTTAGATTAAAATACGTAATTGAAATACAAATACATATTTGGTATATGTAATTCAATTACTTATTAAAAATGTAATTTGTAATTGGTATTTCAAATACCTGACGCTAAGGTATTTTTTTTAGTGTTTCAAATACTTATGGCTTCAAATCCATATAAACATAAATACATTTAACGATCTTATTAAGTCGCATGTAGTGAATGCCAGCATTTTACATCGAGCGTGTCTGACCTCCTCAACTCAGTTATTGGGTAATACAATACGCCTTGATACGGATGATAATGGTTGTCAGACTTTCGGGTTTCTACCCGTTTGACTGTTAAAGATCTTCAAACGATAGCTGAGGCCAACAGCTTAACATACTTTCCGAGACACGGACGGACCTCCATACGAAATGTATGGCCCTCATCCGCGGACTATACCTCGGAAATCGTTGTTTAATTTCGAAGATCGACCTGTGCGGCTATTATTATTTTGCCACGAGTCCTAACCTACGGTGATCAGACCTGGTCGCTCACCGAGTTGGAAAGTTCCGCCTTGGAGTTTGCCGAAGTTTGCAAGTAGCAATGGGAAGCAGCATTTTGGTGTAAAAGGGCAAAACAGCGTTCTAAACACCACGCTGTGTTCTGCAACGGGAAGAATGGACGACGGTAAAAAGCTGCTAGTCAGGAATGGCATAAGTCGAGTCAGAAATAAGTGGAGAGACGTTGACTGCGACGAATGACGTACGAAAAGAGTTCTTAGAAGGAATTGGGGAAGTCTTTGCTCAGAAGTGGGACAATACTGGCTAAACAAAAGAAAAGGAGAGTTTAAGCAAGACATGGTAAAGTAAATCTTACAAATAACTTTGTTTCAATACCATATACATTGGATATTCAGAACACATCAACGAAGTGACATCGTTGGTCCCGGACAGACCTTTCGTCGCAAACAAATGTGCAAGTCGATCGCGTTTTTTATTTGCATCACAATGCAATATCACTTATTTACTAAATTAAATCCCGACTACCAATAATACCCACGGAGTTGCCTTTACAACTTAAATGACTGGCTTGCCCTAACTGTTCAATACTTTCACAAAACCAATTGAACGTTTCTGGCATGATTAATTTCAAAACTTAATAGTTAGGTTGAATAGGTTCTTATTTGCGTCTTATTCTGAAGAAGTCATTAATGTAGTATATCAAGAAATATCTTAACACATAACTTTTATAGAATCTTTTTCTGTCTCACTATTTCCCATAATCGGTAGTTTGAGAGAAGTGCGTTCAAACATACAAATTACTCGACTCTACACTATTATAGTAGGAGCGTGTAAACCTTTAGCGCAATCTTATAAATGCATGAAACAAAATAAAGCCTGATGTGCTGTCCACCCCACCGTACATCTAAACAGATATCTGCTTAAACTTTTTAACCCATTCATCCAGAAGTCATCTTCTATAGAGAAGTGCTACCCGTGCGAAGCCGGGGCGGGTCGCTAGTCAATAATAAAAAAAAAGTCATGTGATGTTAGAAGGAGAGGCCTAAAACCTCACGATGTAACAGCAGGGGAGAAGAGGGGATTAAAAGTGGCTTAAAAAAACCTTACATGATTAAAGCGCAGGCCACACCGGCACCACCAGCTGGAGGCGGGCGAGCGAGGCGAACGAGGCATCTCTTTTCATACTTTGGTTCACACCGCGAACTATCAAAATAGTCGAACGAAGTATAAACAGGGCCACGTTCGCCTCGCTCGCCCGCCCGCTAGCTGGCGGTGAAGCCTGCGCTTATAGGAGGTTCCTTGGGTAGGTATCATGTTAACTTAACAAGTCACTAGTCAGACAGCTACCTACCTACTTTCAATGCAACGTTAGGTTTGAGGCTTGAATTTGGCTGGAAAAAAGATGAAAAAAAAAACCGATCAATTTAATCTTCATTTATTTTATTTTTCTACTTTCCCAGATACACACACCACATACTACGCGGCTAATACCGTAATTCATTTGTACAAACTTTGTTCTACGCGTCTACATTTTAGTGCATCACGAATTTTCTTATGTCTAGTAATTTGTTAATGTCAGCGACAGATCTATGTGCATAATAAATGCATAGCTTTTTCTATCTTCTACATTCGTATCAGCCCGTAATCGTTCACACTAATCACGGGCTTTCTAAAAGGCCATTAGGTACAATGACTACTTTACGACGTTACGACTACGACTACGCACAGTCCTAATCACTACGTTGACACAGGTTGAGCAGTTGGTGTAGCAATTGGGGTAGGTTAATATATATTTTATTTTCTATTAGCTTTTCTAATCTTTACTCTTGAAGAAATTGCCATATGGATTTTTGCAGAACAGTGAGATTTTTCATATCTAAGAAGAAGATTCTGAAGGTTGTGAAGATTCTTGTACATTTTGTCATGTTTGTTCTAGATACACACAAAACGTAATATTTTCGATATCTTTATCGGCGATGTTTGTCAACGCATAAATTATGGCAGTAAATAATAAATTATAAAATTGAAAGGTAAGGTTTGTTTAAATTCTAATAACTAAACTAATGTCTAATTGAGCAACTGGCGAGGCGTATAAATTTTTCATTTACATTTAAATAATAATCAATTTTGTTATCCAGGGGATAAGTTATCGACGATTGCTTTCACAGCTTGCCATGTTTCACGGGCAGTAGACACAATTTGGGACCCCGGCAGCAAGAAACCGTACGGACCGAATGAATCCCTCAGATCCACGTGATACGAGAATTTGATTCCAGCGCGTGCTTTCGCCCAATCATGAGACATTCCGGAAGCAGGCTGCCTTATTTCTGCGGCTGTGCCAACCTAAAAGACAAACTACAGTTAGATACACACATTACGTTTCGTACTATGATGTAATATAGTACTAAGTAGGAAGTTAAAGGTAGTCATGGTTATCCTTCTAAGACATTCGTAGGTAGGCATAGGGCTGGTTCAAAAAGGGGTCACAACTCTGGTAGCACAAACTTACAAGCTGCGAATGAAACAATTATATCTAGGTAGATACAAAGTAACAGTGGGATAATCGATCAACTTTCTATGATGAGATTCTTACTTGATACTTAGTGCCATATAAGTCCGCAAGTGCGACGGTGGCCAACTTGCCCATCTCGGTGAGTACGCCGTCGTCGGCGAAGTTCTCGTGCGCGTGTGAGCTCGGCACCAGCCACGCCTGCGAGTACGCGTGCAGCGACAGGTACAGCTGTGAAGCAACGCCATTATCCCAATTAAACTTTGTGGCTTTATAACAGAAAATTACGCTACTTATTGTTTAATCTAAACAACTTTAATCTGTTTGTGCACGCCACGAACCGCTAGTTGCTTTATCGTTCCCATCAATTTGTAAAGTTCATTGTAATACTATAATAATATCTGGATAACAAACTGCACACTATAACTGACCCAATATGACAAGCTTTGAATGAGTAAGGCAACGGAGTAAAGCCTGATTGCTTTGATCAATAGGGTACCGTGTCGCATAAATCTGGTTTCCGTGTTTTCTTAATCAACAAAGATATGGAAAATGGGTCTTAGAGAAAGAAAAATTCAGAATAGTCAGAAATCTTTTTGGTGGTCATTTTAGTAAGAAAATGTGGGAGAGTCCCCCATTTTCCCCCACTCTTCGATCAAATGCTAATAAAATTAAAGCAGCAGCATATTAAAGTAAAAATTAAAAAAAGATAGTCCAATGATCATGAACTCGAATCTAAATAATTTATGAGTATCTTGGCCCAACAAGCCTTGCATAAAGGGGAAAACTTAGCAAGCGTAAAGATTAAATGAGCATAGTTAAAATGTGTCAGTCGACACGCAATTCTGATTGCGCATTGATAACTCATCTAACATTTATACTCTTATTGTTACGATGTCGACAGACCACATTTTACAACTTCAAACTCTCTTGAATATCAGTACTTTTGGTCCAAGATCCCAGGGCCGCCAGACATTACTTATTTTCTCATTAACAAAATGTATGGCATCGAGTAGTATTAGTATGGACTGTAAACGTATGCATACCTGCCAGCTTCTGCCGACGCGACGGGCAATTTTTCAATATCGGTTGCTAAAGTTGCGTAAAAATAATACTAATTTTTTTAAAGCAGCCTGAGTGCTGATTTTTTAATAGATATAAAATTTAATAATTAACACTGCCTCTCAATTCCCGTTGTCGGGAATTTCTGCCAGACTGTTTAAAGCTTGGAAAAAATTCCGTAAGACATCACGTCAGTGTTTTTTTTTAATATTTGATATTCGGGGAGTTATTTGGATTCTCACTGTAAGCAGATAAGTACTGAAATGATTCTCAGAATATAAAAAAAAAAAAATGAAGACTTAGGCTATAGGTAAAATAACATTATTTTTTCCGTACTTTAAAGCGTCTGACAGAAATTTCCGTAGACAGGCAGTGTCTGGCAGTGTTAATCATTAATTTTTAACAATCTTCTATACAACAAAAAAAAAATCAGGCTTTAAGAAAAGTTACTACTATTTTTACCAAACTCTAGTAACTGATATTGAAAAATTGGCCGTCGGCACAAGTTAGCAGGTATGCATACGTTCACAGTTCATACTAACACCACGGCTAAAACTACTCGATGCTTTTGTTAATGAGAAAATAAGAAATATCTGGCGGCCCTGGGATCTTGCTCTATTTTGAAGTATTCGTTTTGAAAGCGTCGTAGAAAATCTTTTGAAAGTTACAATGTGGGCAAACACCGTAGTCTGTCACAATTTCCCGCAATAGCCGTGCGGTCTACCTTTACGGTTTTGAACGAATGATAAATTGCTATACTTAAAGGCGATGGAAACCATTTCTGATTTCTATTCAGTGACTACAATTCGTGACTGCTTACAGTCATACATTTTAGTGTATGAGGTATTCAGGAGAGTTTCAACACTCTCCACCATTCTCTCTCCATCATCCACCATTTCGTTATCAGCTCAAATATGTTGTTAATTACAAGACTTAGCGACAGTCTTAGAACGCATTATGTGCATTTACCAGGCCCTAGCATGAGCGCGCGGTGTAAACGTAACGTAAATAATTACGTCGATTTTTGAATCGAAAATTTTCTCTTCCAATTACCCAAAAGCATTTTAGTTAAATTGTTTGCAACAAGCACAGTCTGGGAGCCTAAATAAAAAAAATATAAAAGATAATAATATGAATCAGTTAACACAAAGGTTTGGTCACAAAGTGACAATTCCGTGACCACTTTATGAATTTTAACGTGATCCCCAGTTTCTTCCATAATCTATCAATATTTTCATATCTATGAATAAATTCTTAAAATTATGAAAATATTGTAATTATGTGAAACTAGTATTTTTAATGTTTAAATCGACGTATAATTACGTTACTTTTACATCGCGCGCTCATACTAGGGCCTCTGGTCGTAAATAATACTAAGAACTAAGAAGGCAACTAAAGGTTGATGTACCGATGGTCACGCTTATATTTACTAATAGCCAAAAGATATCTAGCATATTATTATTTCCTCGGTACTAGTTTGTAAACTAATAAGATCTAAAGTGAAAACGAATACTACGAACCCATTATGCCCGGCAATTATAGGTACTAATTACGTATTTACATGAACACTGTAAATGGGTAATAAGTACCTATAATGACGTATATCGTTGTGTGCATCCGTCACGCGATAAAAAGACTGAGATAGAAAACAAGATTAGTCATTTGAACCACGGTTCATATCGGCAGATTCCCGAGTTTTACACACTCGTAAAACCGTTTAAATTTTATGGCCATCAACATTTGCAAGAAGCAGTATTTCAAATCAAAATAACCGACTCTAGACACAATCTTTTGAAATTGACCAATAAATTATGTGTGTCATACATTATTTGTTGATTTTCATAGGTCAGTGCATAACATTACTGTGCTAAATTCAAGTTTCTAACATTTTGCAAATATGAGACAAAAGAGGTTTATAACTTTCAAAGTACCTTGATCTGTCCTCTGTGCTCGGAAAGGAACTCTGAAACGGCTCTTGTCTCTGGTTCACTGAAGGGATGTGGTCCGGCGTAGTTGTCTGAGCAAGGGTCCTGTGACGAGTCCTTTTCACTCCAGTGGTAGTCCCAGTTGCGGTCTGCGTCTACGCCAACACATTCCGTCTGGCCCCAGTTCCAAGGAAACCTATGAGGAAAAGATTTTTCTTAGTACATTCGAAATAACCTCGGACCTCATAATTTTTCTTCCATGATCGAGTTTCTGGTAATATAATCAGTTAAAGTATTCTCCGCAGTGTGAAAACTGCAAGTTTAGAAAAAAAAAATGTAATTTGCATAATTTTTCACCAGGTTTCCAAACTCACGGTCATTAAAAAAGAACCGCAACTGCTTGTCAAGTGGTACGTAGATAAGTAGAAAAGCGTCAACGTAGCGAAATGACCGATGATAAAAATGTCCTGGTCCAGTACACTCACGAGAAAGGCGAGAGCATTATTATGTGAGTGAACTGTTTCATTTTTTTTTCTTCTTATCTGGAAGCCATAGAGCATGGGTTTGCATTTTGTCATTGTTTCGAAAAATATTAAATTGTCATTAGAGCATTCTGGTATAAGTATTCTACTCTTCGGAACATTCCATAGGCACGAATTAATAGTCGTCGAGATTTATCTTACTTTGATAGAATGTAATATCGTCGTGGTAGAAAGTGTTATGTTCAAGAGAAGTCAAGATAGATTATAAAATAAAACATACAAATCCATGGATTTATTTATCATACCCATGAATTATTCCCATCTTGCCACCACCTTCCCGGTGCCGAGATGGGACTAAACCGAAATTGAGAACACAAAACCCTTTGTCTTTGTAAATAAGTTTTACTACACACACCGAAATTATGAAAAAAATCGGCAGCAATTTTTGTTCCCCCGAGTACAATGACCCCCCCTAAGAGGTTAAAAAGAGAAGAGGATAAGAGAGGGGGGTGGAGGTAAGAGGTTTTCAGTTAATTACACCTCATAAGTAAGTAACTCATATTTTAGGTAAGTATGTATTTATCTAGGGTATTCATTCAGGGTGTTTTGTAGAATGATGTCAATTATTTAGGGTGGTTAGCCGCTCGGATCGATCTTTAGGTTAAGCTGCGCTTGCTTAGGTTGGTCTGTGGATGGGTGACCACCCATTACATACCGAGTTTCCTCCGTGCCTCGGAAAGCACGTTAAGCCGTTGGTCCCGGGTGTCATTTGTAGATCTTTGACAGTCGTTAGGTAGTCAGTGGCCCAAAAAGTCTGACAACCAGTCTTACCAAGGGGTATCGTATTACCCAGTACTAACTGAGTTGTGGAGGTCAGATAGGCAGTCGCTCCATGTAAAATACTGGTATTCAGCTGCATCCGGTTAGACTGGAAGCCGACCCCAACATAGTTGGGAAAAGGCCAGGCAGATGATGACACTTTTTTTGAAATGCAATAGAATCATTTTTCTATATGCCACTAAATTTTTCTGTCCAAGTTATAATTGGAATCAGAGAACCGCAAAAAGGGTTATTTACGTCACATTTTTTCTTTAGTTTCTGATTGCCAACGCCTTTTAAAAAGCCTGGTGCTAAAAGCGCCAAAGTCCGTTTTTGTGAGAAGTCTGATTTTACTGCCAAATAGTTGTTTGACTATGATATTTATGTGTGCTAAAAGGGCTTAAGTGTAACGACAATATTTCAAAAAGGCCAATGTAGTGCGTGCCTCCATGCGGTTTATAAGGGAAATATATAAGGTTTAAAAGGGCTGTAGTATACTTAAGCCCTAAAAAAAAACTCTTCTCGTGTAATGGAGTTTATTAAAATTAAAACGATCAAAGTAAACATAGGCCCATTTTGTATTACAATGTTAGCCCTTACTGCAAAGTGTCAGTTGTCAATGCTAAAAAGGCTTAAGTTATAAATATTTTCCAAAATACTGATTTATTATTAAATTTGAATATAATACAGAAATCTACATAAAAACATGCATCGAACTTCAGAAAAAAATTTCGCTATCCTACAATGTAACATGCATTTTTACAACAATCAATGTTTGTTCATTGTTCTAATGCTAATTTCTGAAAAGAAGGTTTTCAGATTTTAGCCCAGCACCAGGCCACAGAATTGTACTCCGTAAGGCATGGTGTAACATGAAAATATTTGAAGACTTTTGTTTTAAACACTTTCACTACAAACTTGTCTTGTTGTTTGAAAGTATTCCTACTATACAAATAATAAGGTATGCTGAAATGGACATCTGCGGCCCTGACCCTGGCAAAAAAATACAAAAAGAACAAAACCTTTGTCGGTAACGTTGTTGTAGCTGCTCGACAGATCGAACAGGATGTCCCTCGCCTTAAGCCATGTTCAACATAATCATCAAATACAGACTAACTTTCTATAAAGGTAAAAAATATTTTAAAATTATTACCTTTCAAAGCAGGTACTAATGATTTCATTACAATTTTTCTTTTAATAAAAAGTAGACCAAGTAAGATGTGCCAGCTAATGGTAATCGTAAGTGGTCACCGCCACCAATGGACACTTTCATAAGAGGTTTACTATTAACTTTTTGTTCCTAAACTGCCTGCAAAAAATTACCTGGTGATCAACTTTTTGGACAGCCCAATTACAGATTAATAAAAAAACTTACCCAGATTTTAATTCGTTCGCTAGGTCACCCGTCATCTTATGAAAAGTGAGGGGCGTTTAGGCATTGCGCATAATTTATCTACAGTGCTGATGCAAAGCATGAAGCCATACAAGTCGCTGTTGTGAATCAACGTTTTCGCGCAAAAAGCGGTTCACTCAATGACTTACCATCCTACATAGTAGTCGTCGGAATGGTCGGGCTGTCGCGAACGTGTTTTCCTCCAGAGCCGGTCGTGAGTGTGCGAGTGCTCGTAACCGTCGGGGTTCAACACCGGCATGATGTAGAAGTCGGCTTGCTTGAGCATTTCGTACTCCGCGCCTATTAATACAACAAACAAGTTTACACCAACAAACATATCAATTGGCTGCGCTAAAGAAAGTTGCACTCGGATGTTTTTATATTGATTGAAATAATTTGAATAATTTATTAATGGTTACGTAAGTAGTAGGGAAATTTTAGAGAAATGTCGTGCACATTTCTATGTTTATGTAATAGTTGTTATGATCGAACCTTGGTCTTTCTCTCCCTCCACGAGAGTGTGTATCATCCAAGTCGCCACGGCCGGCGCTATCCACTCGCGTGCATGGGAGCCTCCGTCCAGCCACACGGCAGGCTTCATGCGCGACCGCAGTTTCCACTTTTTCTTCTCTTTTCCTTTCATCACAGTCTCATTATTTGATAGTGATATCTGATAACAACAAGACACATTAGCACCCTCAAAGATGTAAAAAATAAAATGATGATGTGGCTATCAAAACCATAGTACGTATTTAAGTAACAGGATGAAGGCCTTACTTTTACTGCAACAAGTGGTAATCCTTCTGATGATCGACCCAGTGGTATGAGATCTACTAAGTCAGAATGCGAGTGCTGCAGGTACTCTAAATATCGGAGGATATCTGCATATCGATGATATCGGCGCCAAGTCATCGGGTGACCACGTAACTGCTCTAACTCAAGTCTCTGCTTCTTTGACAGTCGTGGGTTCTCGTAAGTTATCGCTTTCTATGAAAGAAATTAAAGTAAAGGGATTCAATCAAAAAGAAAAAGAAACCATTTTGATACAAATGGCTATGATTGAAAAATCCGTACCTGTAAATCCCAAATTACTATATCGAAGTCAATTTTATTTGATTTGAGATGATCTTTGACGTCTAGGAGAAGATCGGGAGGTACAAGCAAGTCGGTAGATCCGTTGAGCGACGGCGACGTCCACCACATGAGCCCCGAGCCTTGTGCCTCCTCCTGCAAGTCCAGCATCTCGTGCACCTTCCATTGAACGTCAGGATACGTTCTTACTAGCTGGAAACCTTTGTAGTTCTTCTTCAAAGATTTCTTTGCAGATTTTTCTAGAGTGCGATATGAAACGCCAATTAGAACATTTTTTGGCAAGTCAGCCACATTCACACAAAAAAATGTGAGAAAGTTGCAATAGTAAAAAAGATTGACTCTAGAAAGTTGTTATTGTTTGTGGCCACAACTGCTGAGATCGGCAATGTGACCCAGGGTCGGTACAGACAGTTGTTTTTTGTACCTGATGTTTTTTACTGGATTAAATTGCTAACACTTAAAGTTTAGATAACCAATAATATAATATTTTGGTAACGAGTCAAGCCAGACGTATTAACGGCGTACGCGTTCTTCACAATGCGTATAATGCAGTATGGTGACTGCCTCATAGCCTCTAGAATAGTCTAGAACATCAAATTAAAAAAAAGTATCATGTGCCGTTAACTATTATTTTATCACTAAATGCGCACTGTTTCTTGTCATGAACTAAAAAATAGTTTAGTTTACCAGACCAGAACGTCATTAACGGCACTTATCTTTATATAAATTAAATTAATGAAAACTTTCTGACGTCACGCGTCAGTATCGTAAATATGAATACATGGAGATGCTACGTTTGCTTTTAAATATATTCAAAAAGTGTTAACCGCCCATCAGATTTTTATCAATACTTAGCGTTTTAGTCCCAGCGGTGTTATTCTACTGAATATTCTTTTTTTGCACCTCTACTCTTGCTTGTACTATGCTACCTATCATTGAGGCACGTCTTCTAATATAAACGCGTTCTTAAGGAATAAGTTTTCGTCCGCAGGATGTGGTGTTCCGTCGCTTCTGCGGACTAATAACAAGAACGCCCAAAACATCGTGCAAGTGAAGTGTTACTAACATAGTTTTAAGTTGCTTATACTAACAAAAGGAACACATCGTGAGGGAACCGGCATGTTCTAGAACCAAAAATTCGAAGACATGTGACATCTACCAACCCGCACTGGGCCCGCGTGGTGGATTATAGCTCATCTCATAGAGAGGAGGCCTGCGTCCCAGCAGTGGGAACATTAATAGGCTGATTATGCTTATGCTTATACTAACAAAAATGTTATGTTATTAACCGACTTCTTAGTATGTATATTTAGGTTACGGTATTTATCTATGAGTCTTAGTTACCTGAAATAAATGAATTATTAATTCCTTTATTTATTTCTATACAAATCTTAAACATTCTTAAATATTCCTTACAATTAAAACAATATAAAAACATGGACTATTATTATTAATAATAACGAGAAAGTGTTGGGTTTTACCATCATGCGCTTGCGATGGTTTATTACCTGGCTCGTAAACCTACCGAGTATACAATAACAACGGAGTGTTCAATGTTAGGCTGTTCTAATCGGTTCTTTAGCTTTACTAAAAGGCTGTTGTTTATTGGTTATTTTTGTAAGTGGCTTTGTTAATTAAACAATTATAACTGTTATTCTTACTTATTGTAATATCATTGGAAGTGTAGGCGCCATCACTGTCTTCTGAATCCAGTAGCGTTTGGAACCAGCTACTCGGTGCTGTCGTCAACGGTCGATGAGTAGTCGTCGTGATCGGCCTTTTAGGTATAATGTCTTCAGGAAACCAGGTACCGCCGAACCATGATGTCTTGGATTCCATAAACCAACTGTATATTGAAGAAATAATTCCTGAAAAAAAAAGGTTTGTTTGTAAGAGAATTTTCCGTGGCAACATGGAAGTTATGCTTTCTCAATTTGGAAAAAGAAATGTTTCATGATATTAAGAAGAATTATCGTCATGTTTTGAAGAAACCTACGAATGCAAGAAAAAGAACTAGTAGATAACAATGCGGTTCGTCAAGCCATATTAGAATGCATAATTTACTTCCAGTTTGTAGCATGGAACTGCTCAATAATTCAAAAGGTAACTATTCTTGTTATCGGAAGCTTAGTCCAGTAGTTACTACATTTAAGGAGAAACTTTTTTATGTTAGTGGGGCAAGAGTAGCGAGCGAGAGCTGGAGGCCGGGTGCGCGGGCGCCGAGCGTCGTGCGCGAGTCGCTACGTCATGAGACAACTTCCCCAAACGTTTTCCGTGGTACCCACTGATTGCACAGCATGACTGATATCCATTATGTTAATTACTCTGTCTTGTTTACGATTATTCTCACGTTCGTTCGTATTTGATCGTCATCACTGAGAATTGGAACATAATAAGACATAATAGCTTTGAGAGAGTCGAAGAGAAATTTCGATCATATTTTTATTTTATTACAAGATAGAAGATAATCATTACGATCAACGTCTAGATATAATAAGAAATAGTATAAGAGCATGTAAAGTTGTTGACACGAGAAAACACTGTTACGTGTGTATAGAAGCGACTTTGTAATCATTAACAACTTTCCCGATTATGGCTTCGCCTTGATGTGTAAGAACATAAGTAAGTATATCAACTAGAGATCTACTGAAGTACTGATAGTCTTAGACATTATGCTGTAAAATATTTAAAGATTATGTTACTAGATAGGTAGGTGCATACATGAATTAGATAAGCAATATCTATAACGTAATCTTAATTTGTACATGAAGTTATTGTGCAATACCAGTATTTACTAAAGTGCTTTATGTAATACGGATTTTAACTATACGTTTTGATTTAACGGGAATTAGAAAAAGTCTTAGTTATTGTCAGGTTTTAGTTCAAATATTACCTACGTGATCTAAAGCTGAAAATGTAGTGCCAGTCTACCTCCTAATTAATAAGGTGAAAATATACAGATAGGTATCTGTATAAAATTATTAAATTATGTATCCATTCATAATATTAATGTTATTATGCGTGCAAATCAAATTGCGAATTTCTTAATCTCTATCTTCAAACTCGTTTTAGGCACATGGTTTTTAAATAAACATTGTGTAAGAATCTCAGATCCTTTTCAAAAATAATGTTTTGTTACAACCAGTGATACCTATTTTTAGAAATGTGAAATACATGAAAATGTATATAAAACTGACTATGAGTAGGCATCAGTAGCTACCTGATGCATAAAAACCGATGGTTATCAACTCTCAGTTGGCCTGTGCCATCTACCTAATTACTACAGGACACCGGAGTGAACCCTCACTCAAATAAACCTTGCCTATGTTTGCGTATTGAACCTTTTTTTTTCAAAAAGAAGGAGGTTCTATGTTCGGCTGTATACGTATTTTTTTTTAATGTATCTTCATCGATTTCTCGGTCGATTGTGGATCGATTTTGAAAATTGACTATTTGTTTTGTATTTTTTGTTTGTTCCCAAGTTGATCCCATAGTTGGTCAAATATTGTTATGATTTGATCATGGACTTCGGAGATATGGAACGGAACTCTTCATTAATAGACAGCAAATCTGTCGTGATTGCTGCAATCACTTGGAGTTTATTGTTTACACAATATCATAACATTACATCATATTACCATGCTGCGGGACTTTTCGAAAGAGATACCGTGGCCCTGGAACACAAAGGGCAAAGAAGGAACATGGATGGGTTTTAGTCAGTACAAGTCTGACACTCCTCTCCGCTCCGCCCAGAGTGGCGGGGAGGGGGGGTCATTTGATGATTTCCCAACCAAAAAAAAAAAAAAAGCCTATTACCATGATATGTATTATTAACAATGTAAAATAAATGCATAGCAAATATTTGAATAGGATATTACAACTAAAAAAGGAAAACAAAAATTTACCGCCCCTAAAGCTTTCTTAAAAAAAAACGATTTTATTGTTTGATTCAATTTTTTCTTCACCGGCTTCTGAAGCTAAATTTATTTTTCACTTTTTTGTTTTTTAAAGTCGGTTTTATTTTTTGCACAAAAGTTTTTTTTTTATGAAAGCTTTAAGGGCTCTATATTACTGGCCGGAAGATACGTTCCAGTTAAAAAAAAAAACTACACTTGTAAAAGTTCGGTGTTTTCTTGATTTGGTCTTTTTGATGTTTCTATAATTCTGTTCTATATTTAATAACTGGCTGGTAGGACGTAAAAAAACAAAAAAAAAATATATCTTCAAATCTAGCTTACATAATACTAATTTGTATTTTTATTGTATTGTTTTATGGATTAGTGTTTTGTTATAACTCTTTAAGGTACGGACTTATTACTTAATTATTTGTTTTTTTTTTGTAAGATTTGTAAGTGTTGCATGGTTGTTGGACGCCACTATATTTTTTTTGCAACACATATTTACTTGACCAACCCTGCTGTCAATGTCATTCACGCCGAAAGAACTATGCACGCAGCCACGCAGCCACGCGTACTTATATTTGTATTCAAAGCAATAAAGAAAAAACTCTACTGCCCTGTGCCTGTAGTAACAAAACAAAGCGTGGCCCCTATTTTTATTAAAAATAATTTAAAAGAAAAACTTGGCAAATTCTTACCTAGTTGCCATCATCACCTACGGGAAAGAAAATTTTATATATGACATATTGTAGTGACTGAGGATGTGACGCAGTTTACTTTATACTGTTCTGCATCCTCTCAAAGCATTCGTTTCCGTGAAAGAAATAGTCTTTTTGTGTAGGCAAATTAATAAACATCCAGATTAGTATGGTAAAATAATGGCTTTAATTTTTTTAATGGCTTTAGTAGTGTTTTTACCGCGTGCCCCATGCGCCTTTGTTCGGTGGAACCTTTAATCACATGCAATTTAATATACGTGTCTGTACAGCTGAATCATAAAACAGAGGCTGATTAGAATATGTATGCTAAATCGACATAGGACCCAGCTTAATTCGTGGGCTTGCTCTTAAATTGACCCATCCGCTGTGAATACAGATGTTATCCAAGTTTTTAATATAAAGTGAAAGTACTTAATTGAACCATTTTGATTTATCGTTTCTGCTTAAACCTGTGTCTTAAAAGTTGCTGTCATATTTAATCAATAATTGTGATTATGATTCCGTGAAATGATCCGCCGCACCGCCTCCTCGTAAGAGCTCTACGGTTTTAACAATTATTATTCGAGCACATTTTATTATGTATTTTCGCGCCTTTATACAACATTTGTTGGATTAACCGTATAATACTAACCAATTCAGTGCCACAAGTTTTCTGATTTTAATTATGGGTTTAATAGCTTCATTCATATCATAAATCGATGTCTAAGAATCTCACCTTTCATTCAAATATTGCTTGCTACTTGGTTTTGCCAATCAATATTGTCAATTAAATGCAAAGTTTACGTTGAAAAAGTCGTTATTTGAGGGGTTACAATAAGTATTTATATGGATGTCGTATTTCACCTTTGAGCTACGAACTCTCAATTTAACCAAACTGTATTTTTCTATTGTTAAGTGTAAATATAAAATAGTGGATAGACCTTGTTGCAGTAGCAGAATCTGTGAAGATAGTACTTAGTAATAAAAACAGATTTAAATGCAACAGTCAAATCACTCGATTTTGGTTTCATTTTCCTTTAATTTTGTTTTCTGTAAAAGTCTGTTTCCTGCGCTAATAAGATTAATCTGTTGTTGAAACGTCTGCTTAAATTTATTTTTTAATCCGATACTAACATTTTACGATAATTAATCAAAAATATGTATGTTACTGTTATTAAATGAATGCAGACTATTCAAAATTTTGATTATTTTTACGACTAACACCCCAGTTTATTAAGTAAGTAGGTTTATTCTGTCAGATACAGTTTGAAATACCAATTATAGTGTAGGTATTGGTGGATTGTAACTGATAGTTATTAATGCAGTCCACTTTTTGCTGCTGAAACCTCCAGAAATAGGTACCTAATAAGTAATCCAGCGAGTTCTATAGCTTCCTATACACATGCCGTTTCATTCTAAACATAAGCCATCAAAACTGACAGGTTTGATGCTTTTGTCCAAGTCTCATTTCATTTTCAAAATATGGCGAAGTTTTCCCCAGTTGATAATAAAAAGAGACGGTAAAAACCAATTGCCAACTTTTATAGTATCTTTGTTTTTTGTTAGGTTTCGGGTCTATTTTGGTAGCATGTAAAAAGTTGAAAAGATGTTTTGTTAAAAGATGATCATTATTGTTGTACACCAAAGCCGGTTTTCGGCGACTCAAAAACTATACGAGATGCTAGGAAGTTATATCCTTCTGATATTATGTTAATCTGACAATTACATAAAAATAACATAACATAACGTCTGTAGGCCCCGAAGGGTTAGGCAGAAGCGGGGTTAGATATATTCAACAGCCGATGTATTTGCTAATTGCTGTACTCATTGTATGAAAATAACTAGGTTGAGAGTAGTTGTTTGAAAACACTTAACAATTAACGCTATCTGGTACTAAAAAAAAAGTAATTTTGACCACTAAAACCAATTTCACCGTAGACCTAACGTAGAAAGGAAGCATTCTTTAGGCCCTTTAAAACTGTGAAAGGTGAAAAACCGGTTTTTGTTTTCTTTATAAACAAAGTTACCCTTGAGCACTCTATTGATGTTAATGTTTTGCTCTATCGCAGTCTATGCGGTTTATAATGGACCATGTTTGACGTGTTGCAAGCCAGAAGCTTCAATCAATTTAGTCGAATCGATTATGGAACTTTATATTTCGACTCACTCGCATACAGTCAATCTTTAATGTGCACAACACAGATTTCCTCTCTGTGCTTTCTCACAGAGTGGGCCTTAATTCACCATGTGGGCCCATTGGCGTTGGTGGATGTCATACATATGACATGTATATATGGTTTGGTTCTAGACGACGGTTTCACCACTGTTTTTGGTCTCACTCAATGTAAAACAAACAGTTCCGGAAACCGATTCTTTTACAAATCTTCATCATCTTAGTCTAACAATCAGATTGGACTGGTTTGACCGGATGCGTGCACATAAAGAAACAATCTATTTAGTTTCTACGATTTGCTGCTAATAGGAAGTTCCGGCCGTCGCGTCATAGACAATCGACCGTAAAGGTCGCACGTGGTTCGAAATTATTTCAGATCAGACGGATCTGAATATGCTGGCATTTACCTATGTGACAACAATTTACTTATAATGCAATGTAAAATTCCGGCATTGTGCTCTAAAATTCCGACAATACTGTGCTCACTTGTAGAATACGAGGATCGATTCTGAGAGCATATTTGAAAGCGTCATCATCGTAAGAAAATTTATCTTACCTAGTAGTAACTCTCAACCTTCGTTCAACATGTGCTAACCTAACTGATCAACCGACCGCGACCGGATCGGTCGAGGGGCTGAGTAACTATGGCTTTTTCGAGCCTATTCGGTCACAGTTCTAGCGGATTAGAACTGCTGACCTGAAGACAATATTTATGTAAACAAAAAACTACGACCAAAAAACTCTGATATAGTTACGTTCTAACTAAACCCCCTATTTAATGGATGTTTAAAATTGTCGCAGCCTCGATCTCTTGTAATATTCCCGCAACTGCGATGCGACATGGGTCTGCGAAATCCATCGTCCGTTTTTATATTCACTCGTATTTGGTTGTTTGGTTAAATACCTTCTGAAGTACGGACTGTTCTTTGTTTTTTTTAAGATTTGGATATTGGAGAGCCTCCAGATTTTGCCGTTGCCTGTTACTCAGAACAACAAGCTACGCCATTTACAAAATAGTTCGGTGGAGCCAAAACGTCAGCTTGTATCGGTTAGTACCTACGATTCATTATTTTATGTCGAGTGCGAGAAAGAAAGTTGCACTATGTAACGGGGAAAGCCATATTGCGCTATAATATAAAATACAACCAACCAGTAGACAATTTAAGCAGTTTATGTATTTAAATTATGATTTTCAAACTGAGTTTTCAGTCTTTTCAAGGTGAAAATTCCACGATATTAAATTAAGTGTCATATTTTTTCTCAACCAAGTTAAGCGGATTCTGTGCTGTAAGTAGGCAACTAGGCACCTATATCTTAGAAGTATTTATAGTTCTTACTTTTAAAATAGCCAAGAGTGGCATATTCACGTTAGATATACATTTTAAACCGTGAAATAGCGCATTAGAAAGCACAAGTAAAAATATTAAAACACATTTTTCTATCTTAGTGAGTCCGCAATGATTCGGTTCGTCTCGCCTGCGATTTTATAATGACGATTTCGACTGAAGTTCAACATTTTAGAGAAACTCCTTTTCATCTGCATATGGTCATGGTTTGAGCTTTGACTATCATTAGGTATCATTACGTAGAAATGTACGTTTCCTTCCGGCAACATCCGGTCGAAATTCAAAGGGCAATTATACACACTTGTATGGCCACTTTCAATCACATCACATATTTTGTCTTTGCTGAGCCAAACTTTTCCATTGGCGTCGGACCTATCTCAACTGTTGTTGGAGAACGTACTACGCTTGTGTAAAGTTGTATTTAGTAGAAACGTGGAAGACATGGATGAATATATTATATATACACACTTGTATGGGCACTTTCAATCACATCACATATTTTGTTTTTGCTGAGCCAAACTTTTCCATTGGCGTCGGACCTATCTCAACTGTTGTTGGAGAACGTACTACGCTTGTGTAAAGTGGTATTTAGTAGAAACGTGGAAGACATGGATGAATATATTATATACTCTATACATACATTCAAATAATTAAAATTGAAGTGTCTGTTTGTAATATCAAAATAACAGCTTTTTACTGAATGCATATAAAAGTATTTACGTTACTTATAACAAAAACACATTTTTTTTTTAATTTAGGCTGTCTGTCGGTCTGTGTCTGTCTGTTCCGTCTAATCTCCGAAACGGCTGGACCCATTTCGCCGAGACGTTTGCTAGCAGATAGCTGATATTATAAAGAGTAAGTAAGGCTACTTTATTTTAGAAAAAGAATTAGGATTCCGTGCAAATAAAAAATGAAACCCTTGATTTTTTTACAAAATTCGATTCAAAAGGGAAGTCATATTTTTTACCCGACTACGGCAAAAGGAAGGGTTATGATTTTAGCAGTCTATGTATTTTACGTATGTTCCTCCGTAGCGCCTAAACTATTCATTCGATTTTGAAGAATAAGGTTTAAATGGATTTATTATTATAAACCCGGATAACATAGGCTACATTTTAACCGACTTCAACAATAGGAGAAGTCGATTTTAACTTGTAAACCCCGAATTTAATTAAAGCGTGATTTTGCAGTAGTCGGGTGTTTAGTTGTAGTATACCACACAAATTCTTGTTCATAATAATTTCCCGCGAACGAAGGTCGCGGGTAACAGCTAGTTATAAAATAAAAATAGACCTACCTCGAAACCAACCTGAGTTTGCTGGCCTGTCTGGAACCCTCTTTAATTCCATTTCTTCGAAAAATGATGACAGCCACCCGGAAGTTTTGGGTGGACAAGTAGTTTTCTTCTTGTTATATGGTGATTTGGTTGTTTTGGCGGTGCGTCGCATAGGCCTGGTCGTGGGTCGCCGCGTCGTGGACGGCGGCCGGCGCGGCGTGCTGGGTCGCTTGCCAGGCCGCCGGGTCGTAGGCGGCCGCCTTGTGGACGGCCGAACCACCTGCTCCATCTCAGGAGATTCCATTAACACGTATTGATCTCCTATCTGAAGGACCGGAAGCCCTGTCACGGCATTAGGCTTTCCTTGTGGTCGTTTAGCTATAAAATTAGTATGACTTTCTATATTAATATTAGTTGTCTTAATTAATTGTTTTTCTTCACCTTTAGCGTTTTTCATAGTCACGTTCACTTTGGGAATTTTCCCCTTGAGTATCACTTTAGCACTTAGTGTTGTGGTGCGCGTCCGTGGCGCAGGGGTGATTTCGTACGAGTCTTCGTATTCGTCCCACGCGGAAAAAGGATCTAGGGATTCTGAATCGGAGATGTCTGCGGAGTGCGTGGGCGGGCGGCGGACGGCCACCGCGCACGCCAGCAGCGTCAGCAGCGCCAGGCGACGCGCCATGTGTCGAGCGTGTGCGCATGGCGAGGTGCGCGCGCACTGTACGTCCTGCGGTCGCTGCCGTAGCCGGCCGGACCACCTTCCCTGCCACTGTTATTATGCGTCGATGTCGCTTTCAACGCGCCCGCGACCAGTAGGTCAGCACGCCCGTGCCCGCTTGGCTTATCTATGTGTCCGCTTCCTCGATGATGCATGTATATCTTTGTATTGTACAACAACTCTTAACATCTTAATTAAAAAACAATTTAATGTAAATAAATACCATAATGTACCTAAGTTGTTTTAGATGTTTTTAAGAAAAACTCTATAAAAAGTTTCACCAAGAAAATGTGCGCTAACTTCAGCATCAGCTGCCGAATAGAAAAAGGAACCCTAATTTACAATCCTTTTGATGGTCAAAGGGTTTGGAAAAAGTTTCTTAAAAAATGTTTTTCTTCTGATTTAAACTGTCTGAAGTAGAAGAAAATCATTTAATTTATCATTTAGGTAAGTAACCTAGGTGTAGCTATTTCTATTTTTTCTATTTAGTCAAGTATTCAAATTGATTTAAAAAAGTTAACGTTTATTCAGATCCTAGACTAGAAGAACATAACCTGATAGTTATGTAAGCACAATATTAACCAATTAACCCCCTTAACTTTATTCGCAAAAGTAAAACGATAGACAGTATACAGACAGGCGAAATCAATCAGATTTCTAGTTCGTCTAATGAAAGTTACGAACGCAGCAGGCGTAACAAAGTGGTGAGCAAAGTCAACATCAATTCGTATTGTTTGGTATTAAAACATATGATTTAATTTCCATCGTTTATCATCACATATGAATAGACAACGCGTGAAATGTAGTTCAAGCTGCACGGTTCGTTTAGCGCCGCCGTGGCGCGTGCGCTGCTTAGGGGTGTCAACTCCATAGCAATCGCAATTCACTCGGATTTGTTCCATAATTCCATTGTACTATATGAAATTACTATCCGTCAAGCTTTCCTTTTAAATAATAATGTATGTAGCTTTCTAAAGTGGAGGATGTTGGAAAATTTTACCTGCATTTCTCTTTCCAAAAATACTCTATTGAACCCATTGATATGAATATCTAGGTACCTAGGTAAGTGCTATTGGACTTCAAAGTAATGTCTTATTTATTGCCGTTTAGCTATTTCAGCAAAACTCAAGTTAATAAGGTATTGTAACAAAATAGGCGTGCATAGTTTATGGTTCCTATCTACTTCGTGTATCGGATTTTCATTAGGACAGACAATGAAGTGGAAGACGATCTTTCTCGACCTAATTTTTCCAAAACAAAAGGTGTATCGGCGATCATAAATAATGTGGGAAAACGTGATGCACTATGGTTCATGTAGTGATTACGTATTATATTGTAAGAAGGAAAGCAGATGGTTTCACATCGAGTTAAACTCTCCTTTAGTGAATCGAGTTTTTCCACTTAACCGAAAATGCAGAGGCATGATAAGAATCTTTATAATTCCTTACTGTCACTGACAAAAAACAGGTGTGTCAAACATTTCGTTGTTAATGCTTTCGTAATTTTAAAATGCACCATAGCTTTTAAAAGTTTTTTTTTTATTTAATTTTAAAGGCTGCATCCTGTTTCGTAACTTTCCTAAATCATGACCTTAACAAGGGACGTCCAAAACAAGAGAAAAAGGTACCTTTTCGTAAATATTTTGATCTTCAAACATTCAGTTCCGTTTCGCCAACTAAGTATATGTCAACTGTTATTTTCAATATAAGAATAGCAGTGACTTGATTAAAACATGCACTTACCTATCCTTAAAAGTATGCATAAGTTATATTTTCGTTTTCTTTTAGTTTCTGAGAAAAAAAGTAGATTTTTACTTTGACGATAAAGTTGCCAGCCACTCTTTGCGAAGAGTAAGCCTGGCAGTTGTTGATGGCTATATCAGTACCCATCAGTTAGTTTATTTTCGTATCGATGGTAGATACGTTTTGTCAAAGAACTTGGGCCCAGTAGGTGGTCGCGGCGACAATAGCGTATTTTATGCCCTTGTAAAATGCAAGTGTAGGAACGCTTTGGACGTTCTAGCAGGGAGGTGGGCCACGATCGTTGTGTAAATGAATTTTAACTGTCGCTAAACCTCGTAAAATGCTTTGCAACATAATTGTAAAGGATGGACGATAATGAAACCTACAATTACTTTGGAACAAGCATTACCCACTATGTAATCTGGCACCATAATTAACAATCTGAAGTTTATTGTCGAGTTATGTTACCCACTTATAAATGTGAAAATTATGAGATCGATTAGATAGCTCAATTCAAAGAAAATTGGTTTGATCTAGAATTATAATGAAATTGAGAACAGCATGATGGCACATGGTGTCAAAAGAAATTGCGGGAAAGCCCAGACGAAGAAATGAATATACTGTGATTGATTGAAAAGCTAAGCACAGGCTGGCCAAGCTGTGCTAGGCCAGTTTCCCTTTTTTCTTTTATCTCCGAGTATGTTACTCAGCTATGTTACCAAACTCTGTAGGCATTAGACTTGTGTTAATTAGACTTATGATAGACTATTTCAGAAAAGTCAATACTTTTCACTTTTCCTCCAATCATCATTCATTATAATGGACTTCTGGGCTAGCTAAACCTTTAAAGGATCATAATTAGGTATATTTTCAAAGCTCTTTGAAAGCGGCCATTTTTTGTCTGGAAAGTTGAAGTATTTTTCTACATTTTAGTTATGTTTTCAGACAACTACGCATACTTTTGATCCACAGAGAAGAGAGCTAAGACTACTTTGTCACGTGTGGGGTATGCCGGGTATGCCTAAGAAATGTATTAAAAACAAAAAGGCGTGGAGTATTGAAAATTATTAAACTGCAGCACGTTTTTATATTTTTTTCTCCTTTTCCTATTTCTTCTTTTCTGATATTAAAATAGACCTGTCAAGTGCGAGTTAATTTCTTGAGGATTCCGTCTCAAAACTGTGCCCGGCAGCTCACAGCTTCACTCAGTGACATGGCTTGTCCGATTCCAGACTGAAGAACAAACTCAAGTTTCTATTTGAGGAAAATCTTTCGTTTTCCACACACTTACTCGGAAATTTACGCTACGAAATATATATGATGTTTGTGAAATTTTATGCATTTTTTACCTTGCCAGTGTGTTGAAAAACGTCGTTTGATAAGCGTGAGTACTAATTTGTCATTTCACTCTTGGCTCCAAAATACCCTTTCCGAAAGCTCGGGCTGCAGTCTCCGCCTCAAGTGGAATGACATACTTGCATCAAAATATAGGTACAAATGAACTCAGAGATGTTACTTGTAGCCAAAATTCATGCTGCTATGCAAGTAGAAAAAGGGGCAGACAGACGTACAGCGACAATGCTTGCCATAGGTTGTCTTCCGATTTCCTCGATCTTCCTAAAAAAAGTGGTCACTGACGTACTCATTGCATGTAAATTATGTTAATGTCGTGGCCTCAAAGTAAATCTAGCTACCTAATCTAGCTATACAGGGTACGTAAGTACGTCAAACTAAGTAACTTTACGCAAAAATTATTGCTGGATAACGACTTTTTTTTTTGAGTGAAAAATCACGATTTACGGTAGGACTCAATGTAACGCACTCAAAACATTGTGCTGATGGATGGATTGAATAGTACGGGGGTCGTGGAGGTGTTTAAAGTACACATGTATTTAAAAAAAAACTTGTGAAAAAGTTGTAACTTTGACCCCCAATGATCTCTGTAACTAGAAGGTTCCCAGGTATAGTCTAGAGCAAAAATATGATCGCAATGACGGGGAGAACAAATGCCTTCCGGCTTCGTTAAGGGTATTGTTACACCCTTATCACTGACTTTATTTACTCCGAGGTTGCCACCTTGCAGCGCCAGCTCGCAAAATATATAAGATTATCTAAAAAGTGTTTAAATCGAGTAGGTATTTGATCATCATCGACGAATCTTTATCAACGACCAAAGACTGGAAATAAAGTGGCAGATTAATTTTAACATATTGTAGGAACATATTTCATAAATAACGTACCTTTCCAATCAATTTATTTAAATCTCATGTTTAAAGGATATATAAATAATTGAATATTTAAAGTTGTAACACCGAAATCCAAATTGGAATAATGGCCATCAATTTGTCTTAGGTGGCACTGAAGCAGGTCTTGCCCTATTTTTCAACGTTTTATAACTTCTTAGGGTTCCGTATCTCAAAAGGAAAAAAAGGAACCCTTATAGAATTACTTCGTTGTCCGTCATTCATTTCATTTCATTAATTTAATTTAAAAAAAATATGTATAGAAAATTCATTAAAACTAACATAACACGGCTTTTAAGGTTTACAATTCAAATAAAATTCAATCAAATGATTAAAACTCGGTACGTTAACCGCCTCTGTACTTTGTGCTTGAAGTGTTAAATAAATAAATAAATTAACAAAAAACATGTTAATAAAAAATAAACCATGTCAATAAAAGATAAGTTAATAAAAAAAAAATTTCGTCAAAAAAAAACCTGTCAATAAAAAAAATATAGATCATGTAAAAAAATGGTTAATTATCATGTTGTGTAGTCTAGAAATTCTTATCACTGAGAAACTCCTGAAGTGTATAATAGCATTTTTCTTTCAGAAATGACTTCAGCTGGTGCCTAAACTGATTTATATTATAAATTGACTTTAATTCTACGGGTATAAAAAAATAGTTTATTAAATAGTTTAATAGATTGTTAGCATGCAGCATGACTGACTACTTTAAAATGCGGTTGTATCTTATATTGTAAGTCCATAGGTCTTGTAGCTTCTCGATAAATTCTGTCCTGAAGTGTCTCGTAACCCCGTACTTTTTTCATAAGGTCTGTTAGTAGAACTAAAATGTACAAGCAAGGGACCGTTAATATCTGTAGTTCTTTAAAATAACCCTTACACGATATCCACTGCAGAATTCTTACCATAGTTCTTAGAGCTGTTTTTTACATAACAAACGCTGTATTTAGATTGTACGCATAACTACCTCCTGATAGAGCAATACTGTACCTAAGTTTTGACTCAACAAGCGGGTCATATACTATTTTTAATTGTTCGATAGAAATCTCATCTCGAAAGCTTCTAAGAGCATAGCAAGCTGAACTAATTGAACTTTCTATGGCTGATAGTTCCTTTTTCCTGTTTAGACTTTCATCAATATGTCGGATCCGGTGGTTAGTAGGAACATAAAATGAATCGCAAGTATTTTGATGGCGACATCATGCGACCGACTTACAAGTCTACCGACACCACAGCGTGCTTCTACAGAGCCCTGCTGTTCAGCTCGAGGCGAGAGTGACATTCAATGTCTGATCGCGGCGGAGTCGAGACGTCTTGGAACTGTACCCGATTCATTGTTCCCCGTGTTATTGTATTAAGTTGTAATCACAAGAAATAATTCGTTAGTTTTGCTAGAAACAGTGTAAAAAAAAACCCATCGTCTGCCCACATGATGTACGAAGCTTACGGAATAAATCCTGACAACTCGATAAATATAAAAACCTAGAAATTTCACTCTGTCTACTAATATTATTCTATTGTCATTCAAGGTTATATCAATTGAATCTTTGTTTCTCGACGTTGTTCTAAATAACATAGCGTTCGTTTTTATTGTATTTAAGATGAGATAGTTAATGGTAAACCAAGAATGAAAGAGAGGCAGAGCTTTATTTCCCTTACTGGCTAGAGTTTCCATACTTCTGCGGTTATAATGGCATTCATATCAACAAAAAGAACAAGTTCAGTATGAATTTGTTTTGAAATGTAGTTAATAAATCATTGATAAACAAGATAAAAAAGATTGGCCCTAATATTGAACCTTGTGGAACGCCTTGCCTTATTTGTTTGTTTTGATTTGAAGATTTTCTCAAATGTTTCTTCTACTTTAATTTCTACGTATTGTTTCCTATTTTCTAAGTATGATTTAAATAAGTTTTAAAGTTTTAAAACTGATCCTCTCTTACTCCATAAAGCAGCGTCCCCACTACCAGCCGCGCTCCTTTTTGGGCCTTGCGAGGCTTTTGTGTTTTCTTGCAACGCATCCACATTAAAGAGCCGCGCGGCCCACCTTGCGCAGATGCCACAGACTATATAGAGATATTACCGGCAGTTTCTTTTGAGATGTACAGACGCAAGCACATCAAGCTACCCGAAACTGACAAATTTAGACCGACAACCTTCGGGTTGCGCAGCCGGCCTCGCGCAACCAGACGGTTGTCGGTTTTCGGTTGAACTCACGTTATCGAAGGCAAATGTATCGATGAAAAAGTGAACAATTTCAACGCCATTATATTAGACCTCTATGATAAACATGCTCCTCGTCCGGCGTATAAAAATTAAGCATAATCCTGCTCCGTGGATGACTACTGAAATTAAAAATGCCATTGCTTGTAAGGATAAAGCTAAGAGTAGGTATAGGCGCAGACCCACGGAACTTAATCTCACTCAGTTTAAAGCTCTGCGTAACCGCTGCAATCGTCTGTGTCGAGATGCCAAGAGAAGCTTTTTCCACGAATCTCTCGTTAATCGTAACTCCTCTGATGTCTGGAAATTTTTAAAGTCTGTAGGTATCGGCAAATCTCCCACGAGTACCTGTAAAGATGTCGACTTGTGCGCTCTTAACAGGCACTTTTCTTGCCCACCTGTTTCTCTGGACCCAAGCGTTAAAGCTTCAACTTTGTTTGAACTCTCTAACGTGCCGTTACCACATTGTACACTTTTTAATTTCAGTCCCGTCTCTGAAGACGATGTCAAAAAATCCCTTCTCTCTATTTCCTCCTCTGCTGCGGGCCATGATAATTTGTGTTCGAGAATGATATTACCCATTATTTCAGAGCTGCTTCCCGTCCTTACTCATATTGTTAATTTTTCTTTATTCTCTGGTATATTTCCGTCAGCCTGGAAACAGGCTCACATAATACCACTTTCAAAAATTAGCAATCCTTCTTCCTTATCCCACTTTAGACCCAATTCCATTCTTCCTTTCCTTTCCAAAGTTCTAGTACACATTGTTCATGGTCAAATTTCCAGATATCTATCAGCTAATGCCCTTATTTCCCCTTTCCAATCTGGCTTCCGTACTGGGCACAGTATTGTTACTGCACTCCTGAAGGTTACTGACGATATCCGCTGGGCTATGGACAATAAATCTCTAACTGTTTTAGTGTTACTTGACTTTAGTTGCGCGTTCAACTCAGTGGATTTCGACATCCTTCTTGGGATCCTTCAATCTTTTGACTTTTCTGCCTCTATGTTAGCCTGGTTTGACTCGTATCTTCGGGGTCGCTCTCAGTGTGTTCGCCAAGAAGAGATTTACTCTGATTGGTGTGATCTTACTGATGGTGTTCCTCAGGGTGGCGTTCTCTCTCCTCTTCTTTCCAGCTTCCATCTCTACGCGGACGATTTGCAGCTGTATCGACATTTCTTGCTGGCTGATGCGGAATCAGCAATCAGTGCCATGAATCATGACCTGGAAAGTATCTATCAATGGGCTAAGTCGTATGGCTGACAGATTAACCCTACTAAGTCGCAGGCCATGATCATAGGCAGCAGATATTATCGCACTGCACTCGACTTGTTATCTTTGAGTCCATTATCTCTGGGCTGCTCGACCATTGCCTATGCAGAAACAGCTAAGGACCTTGGTGTCTTATTAGACAGCAATCTTTCTTGGCGAACTCAGGTGAATGAGGTTAGTCGTAAGGTGCACTTTTCTTTCCACTCGCTTAAATCCTTACAGAGCTTCTTGCCTTTTAAAACCAAAATTTACCTAGCTCAAACTCTGATTCAGCCGATCATTGATTACGCTGATGCCTGCTATTTGGATGCCACTGAGGAGCTGTTGAATAAGCTGGAGCGTCTGCAAAATCTTTGCATTCGTTTTGAGTTTGGCCTGAGGAAATATGACCATGTTTCTCACTTCCGCAAGGAACTCAAGTGGCTCTCTATCCGTCTTCGCAGGAACAATCGAATATTATGTCTCCTCTACAACATTCTCTATAACCCTGCATAACCCAGCAACTTGCGAGATCGTTTTTCGTTTACCCGTGCTTCTGATGTTCTGTGTAGATCCCATCTCAGGCATCATCTTAATTTCCCATCCCATAAAACTGAATTCTATTCTAACTCCTTCTCTGTTCACGCAGTACGTTTGTGGAACTCACTTCCGCCTAACATTCGTGATTCTAAAACTTTATTTATGTTTAAAAAGCAAGTCAAAGAACTCACCTCTATACTGTAATATTCTGGATATATATTATAGGTATATATTAACAGTACAAGTATTTATTTTATTTATGTATATTTGTATGTATGTTTATTTTATAGAGGTATAAGTTTGTTTTAAGTTCCCATTTCAATTTTCCTGTTTTGTCTTTTCTACACACTGTGTCTACATTTCTAATCCTACTTTCCTCTCGCAGGTCTGCTGGAAGAGATGTCGTATGAAATAAGTAGTACCTTTGTGCTCTTCTATCTTAATGTAATGTTTTGTTAAGTATTTTGTGTGTACATAAATAAATAAATAAATAAATAAAAGAGCAGTCAGATACTTGAAGTTTAACAATCTTTTTAGTCATTTTTCATGACAGTTACAGACAGACAGAGACAGACCCAAAAACGTCATCGCCGCGGTTTATGTCTTATTTGCGCAGCGGTGCTTATTATTATGAATACTGCTGAAGCTAAAAGCACGTCCTCTTCTTCTTACAGACGCCAGCACATCTAACTACAATCTGTAAAATTACTTTAATAGGTTAACTTTATCGCTAAAGATTTAGGTTCAAGGTTGATTGGGAAAATTTGACAGTTTCGGGTAGCTTGATGTGCTTGCGTCTGTACATCTCAAAAGAAACTGCCGGTAATATCTCTATATAGTCTGTGGCATCTACGCAAGTTGGGCCGCGCGGCTCTCTAATGTGGACACGTTGCAATAAAGCACCAAAGCCTAGCGAGGCCGAGCCGCGCGGCCCAAAAAGCTGAGTGGTTCGTAGTGAGGACGCTTCTTTAGGCCGCGCGGCTCAGGCCTCGCTGACGTCCACAATCACGAGACTCGGCCGCGCGGATAGGCCTGACGGAGCCGCGCGGCCCTAGTGGGGACGCACCATTTTTGCTAGTAGTGAAAAGTAGAGCTTAGATCAAGGCATAACTCGACGCCTTTTAATTTATCATTAATTCCGATTACAATCGGGAAGAAATGATGCTGTTAATACGTTAATCCAAGTTACGTATTAACTGCATCATTTATTCCCACATTTTTCTGGTAACCAAATTGTCTGTAATTAAGAATTTCATTGAGATAAAAAATATTGCGAGTTTGTCCATATGATTTTTCGATTAAGGGATTCGTTTGTGAAAATATTATTTAACAAACTATGTAGCTTTAAAGTGCTATTATTTGTTAGATTCAAGTGTCCCCCCCCCCCCCCGCTACCAGCGAAACGGTTGTGTTTGGGTGTATGAAAAAAAATCATGGTGGTAGTATATATAACGAAATTAAAAGGAAAACTATCACAGCTAAAGTTTACGAGTAATAGTCGGTCAAATTATAAAATTTACTTTGATAACATATTTTCGTAAACATAATGTATGGGAGCACAGGCTTTTCAACTGTATCTAAGTTTGTTTTTTATTATTACAATAAAAATCATCGTTCGGAGGCAAAAACCCATATTTTGATGGGCAACTACGGAACTCTACATTGTGAGTGGCCCGACACGCACTTGGCCGGTTTTTTCTCTGTTATCTCCATTTCTTTTGATTGCACTCGGTTATTAATCACCAATACACTTGCACCTATAGATGAATCAACCCTACTCGATTAACATCCAATATCCATTCCTAATATTGGATGTTAATCGAGTAGGGTTGATTATTGCCACTAAACATTGAAGAGGTTATGTGCGTTCACTTTTGTTCATGTAGGAAGTAATTACCCAAATTGAAGATACCTAATTACTCCTGTGTTATCTATCTCATACGTTCTTGCAATAAATTATCATTATTTATTTATTTATGAGGTAAACTTGATTCCACCAATCACCAATTTATTTAAATGCTAATTTGTCAGTCTATGCAGATTCTCGTATTTCAGTAGTAGAACCTGTAGAACGAGAGTAGAATGTGTAACGGCTATTATCGAATTCAGTCTAAATATAGTTACAAATAAGGCTGTGTCGTCATACCGTT
Source organism: Noctua janthina (assembly GCA_963576755.1). Lineage (NCBI taxonomy): Eukaryota > Metazoa > Arthropoda > Insecta > Lepidoptera > Noctuidae > Noctua > Noctua janthina. The sequence continues at coordinate 9,047,074 of OY755058.1, forward strand.
CGCCTAGTAGTGACAGTCTAACGGGTGTAAAAGAGAGAGTACACGTGTACGAGTACATGTAAGTCATTACGAGCTTTATTTGGTACTAGACTTAACTTTGGACATTAAAAAAAACGCCCAAAACCGCCAGTCCAGACCCTATACCATCCTTTCAGTACATTGACATTCGTCAATTTTAATTCTTCGTTAATTAAATATGACAAAATACTTAGTCTTATTAAAAAAAAACTTACCTACCTACATGTTTCTACTATCTAAAACCGTTTGGCGGAAATGAGTTTTATCCATAATAAGTCCGTACAAAAATAGAAATAAACACAGTTTTTTTTCGTGTCAAAATGCCAAACAAAGAGGATTTTTTTTTTAATTATTTTAAATTACATGTTTCTATTATTTTAATAAAGGAATATTTATTTTATCATGTATTTACACAAAATAGAGAACATAAGGAAACATCATAACAAAACTTAGAGTACAAAGGCACAGCTAATTTCAATAGTACATTTTGATATAAGTGGGGAAACTTTGTTATTGCAATCGAGGTGGAATTCACACCCGAGCCGCAGGCGACGTTGTTATGGTGCCGAGAACTACAGTAACAAGGCATTTTTCATGTCGTCGTTTTTCAATACACTTTCAAAGAAATAAAATAATAGAACGAAAAGTTATTTTTGTCATGAATTATTAGGAAACTATGATTGAATTTGCTTTTTTCCTGCGCTTTGATTTTGCCAGCCTTATATGAAAAATAGATAAATTCAAATATTTTTGAATTTAGAACACCCAATAAATTGTAATTTGTGTTTATAAAAGTAAATATTTATTTTTAAAAATCATGTGTCTATTTATAAACGCAATTAAAATATTCAAAAAATATTTACGACTTACAGACGCATATATTTCTTTGCCGAGATTTAAAAAAATAAACAATCACCGTCGACTATATGCATTGAAACAATTTGGACTTGTATAATATAATATAAGTATAGCTTTGCTGGAGAGCAGCGGTGGCCCAGTGGTGGCGGTCCCGACTTACGAGCAGTAAGTCGTGGGTTCGAATCCAGCTAGGCACTTTACTTTGTGTAATTTATTTCATCACCACTGCTCTCAAAACGGTGAAGGAAAACATCGTGAGGAAACCGGCATGTCCTAGAACCAAAAAATCGAAGACATGTGACATCTACCAACCCGCACTGGGCTCGCGTGGTGGATTATAGCCCATTCCCTCTCATAGAGAGGAGGCCTGTGTCCCAGCAGTGGGAACATTATAGGCTGAGTATCCTAAGTAAAGCTTTTCTCTGTGGAAATTTTTAATTTCGCACGCGGTGTGAAATACATTGCATGTTGAACCTAGTCGTAGTGCGATAAGAACCAGTTTTCGAGGAATTGTATTGAAATAATAGATTATACAACAAGTGAAAAAAGGGAAGTTAATTCGAGGGACTATCGATCCCGAGAGCAGCGAAAATTTCTAGAGTAGAATCTCGAGTGTAGCAAGGGATTCTAGAGTAGAATCCTAAGCGGAGCTAGGGATACAAGAACCGAGATGAATTTTTTTTCACGAGTTGCGTACTCTACTTTTTACTATTGACTGCAAGAAAATAAATAGAAGTGTACTTTTTATATTTCTCGGCGGATCTTCAAGGTTAGATCGGTCTGTGGATGGATGACCACTAATTCATTACATACTGAGTTTCCTCCGTGCCTCGGAAAGTACGTAAAGCCGTTGGGCCGGCTGTCATTTGTTGTTTTGCTTTGAAAGTCGTTACAGGAAGTCAGTGGCCCGAAAGGCTGACAACCAGTCTTACCAAGGGTACTAACTGGGTCAGATAGGCAGTCACTCCAGGTAACATACTGATATTCAAATGCATCCGATCAGACTGGAAGCCGACCCCAATAAAGTTTAGATAAGTCTAGGCAGATGAGTATTTATCACATCTTATTATATAATCGGAAATATAATAGGAGAAAAAATTAATATAAAAATTAAAAATTTATGGTGAAATTAGAACAATTTTAAATTTTCAGTGTTATATTCTCGGCATGTTTTATTTTCTTTTTTTCATAGTTTGTGCTTGTTCCAAATTCAAAATGTTTTTATTCACTGAGTGAGTAAAAGAGAGTTTTATTCATTGTTACCGATGAATAAAATGCCCCTTTTCAAATGGCAATGGTAAAAAGAAATTTCTATCAGCAGGCCTACGAAAGGAAAAATGTAGACAGTGTGTGAGAACAGCAAGTAGTAATAGTATATCTACTTATCCATCTACTAATTGTTCCCCAGTGTCTGTCTACCACATTCAGTCATAGGATGCTGGCCTTAGGCCAATCCTACTATTATGTAGGAGTAAACAGAGTGTAAAGTTCTTCATCCCCCATAGAAAAGGGAGGATCCTCCGACCACACTAGTGTTGTCTGGTGGGCTACTGCACTTTTCTATACATATATTCTTTAGTCGCGGATAACTTTAGTAGCGGGATTCAGAATGTTGATGTTAGTTCTTCGTTTGTCTCACAGATGGCGTTGTAGTAATTTTTGTACTATGCCGCTACAATACAAAATAGGAACGTGGTGGTGACCATAATTATTTTCCTAACGGGACCGAAACGTGGTCGCTCAGAATGCGCTTTATCAGAAGGCTTATAAGGGCAATGGAGGGGGCTATGCTCGGAGGTTCCTTGCGTGATCAAATCAGAAATGAGGACATCCGCAAGAGAACCAAGGTTACCGAGACGTACCCCGAAGAATTGACAAACATAAGTGACAGTGGGCAGGGCACATTGCTCGCAGAACTGATGGCCGATGGGGCCGGAAAATTCTGGAGTGGCGACCGCGAACTGGAAGACGTTGCGTTGGTAGGCCTCCCACTAGGTGGACCGATGACCTGGTAAAGGTTGTGGGGATCCGCTGGATGCGAGACGCACGGGACCGGTCAATGTGGCGACGCTTGGGGGAGGCCTATGTCCAGCAGTGGACATGTGGCTGAAATGATGATGATGATGATGAATTGATGACGGAGCGTGTTCACTTTAATTTGTGTAGAGATATTTCGTAACAAACAGTTATGAAATCTTTTATAAAATATTTTTTATTATTTTAAAGGAACCTGACAACCTACCAGACACATCGGTCTGGTCGGAGGATCCTCCCTTACCTATCGGGAATGACGAACTTTACACCCTGTTCCTGATATCCTTAAAAGTAACTTCTTTCTAAGTGGCACCTAGGCACCTATTAATTTACAATATGAGAAAAGAAGAAACAAATCAGGATTTTACATAGACGAAACAGTGTCTCAATTACTTTCAAAATATATTGATGAAAAAAGAGCTTCTTGCTGAATCATTTTGAAAGCCGTTCATCATTTTGGATTTTGAGTTGTAAAGGCACTTAAACTTTCTATTTCTTTCGAAACACCTACAAGTTCATTTTTTACTTGTCTTCATATGGACGGAAATCGGACTAGGGTTTTTTGTTCCACATGGACTCATTACTGACCAGTTTACTAAAAAAACTTAATTTAAGTTTTTATAATTCAACCCAGATATAAATCTATTATAGTAACTGTTCTAGTTGTACCACATGTGCGTTAATTAATATTAATAAATAAATATGTAACTACCTTAGCCTGTACTACGATGTAAATGAACACGATCTCCTAAACAATTAAAAGTAGGTACGTACCTACCTACCAAATAAATAATGATGTCTAGCTTCAGAGTTGACTTCAAATTGTACGCTCTAATTTTTATGCTAAGTGTAGTTTATTAGCATTTATATTACAATCACTTACATTTTCTAAGCTGAAACTTGAAAGTACGCAAAAGTATCCAAATATTTATTTTTAGAGCAATTTGATTTGTTTTTTCCGTTATTGTTTTAAAAGCAGAAACTATGTTTGTTTAAAATCATGGTCATGCATGAAGAATAGCTAAAATTCAAATGTTATTCCAAAATCTAATAGTATCAAACGGTTATGCTCAATTATGTACTTAAGTGTATATTTTTAGTCAATGGTCTTCCGCAAACACTTGTAATATAAGATTTTATTTTCCACAAAACGAACCAATTATTTTAATAATAAGTACGTAACAGTTAAGTTGATAAGCAACGTACTTTTTCCTTTTTCTTTTATTTTATTTTATTCTATTCTATTCAGGAAACTTACAGCTAATATAAACAGTGTTCTTAAATAAAATGCATTTGAAGGCCATAGAATAGAATATCATTTATTTCTGAGTATATGGGTAGGTACATAAAGATCTTACAATTTATATTAGTTCACTTAAACTACCGTTGCCGGTGTAGAAATATTAGAATTTTTATATAAACCATTTACATTTTGAGTTTCCGCTGATAAACACTTAACAAAAAAGACAATATCAACATCTTCATTATTAGTATTCCTTATTAATTATGCTTCATTGTAATCCTTGTTCGTCATTATAATAAGCTCTACTTCTGGGCACGGCGCGTATTGTTAGAAGATTCCTCTTTCGGGAGCACGAACCAAAGTAACTTAGAACCAGTTCCCGACAACAGTGGGCTAGACTGTAATAAAGGAAATAATAAAACACTGACCCACTACAGGGAAAACTGAGAGCTATAGCACTACGTTTTCTGCGTGTTGTCGCCTGTCGCCTATAGCCCATTATTATTTTAGTTAGAGCAAGTTTCATCACGACGTTCGTCACCGCTAGGCCATAATGTCTTAAATTAACTTAGAAAGTACAGACGAATTTGAAAAGCCACTTTGGTACTTGTATCCTTCACAGTCTCATATTTCCTAGGTATTTGTATGTAGGCCTAGCTTATGCCTGTGGCTTCGCCCGCGTGGAGGTCGGTAATGTCCCACAGGATCGTACCTACTACCGGGATAAAAAGTATCCTGTGTTAATCCATGTTATAAACGATCTGTGTGCCTTTCAACTAAATCCGGTCAGTATTTTTTGCGTGAAATAGTAACAAACATCCATCCGTACTCACAAGCTTTCGCATTTATAATATATAATTAAGTAGGATTATAAAAAACAACTAGTGAACCTTCCCTGTATGATGTATCACAGAAGCCTCAAACTACTGACATGTCAATACATCAACAATTCTGTGCTGAAAAGTCAAATATTTATGAAATAAACTCTTTTTTGATAGTGAAACCAAACAACACTGCGTAGTTCAAAAGAACAGTTTTTTTCCCCGAATACTGTATCAAATTATGTGATGGAAAAACCAACACCGATAAATAATTACCTAATTCAAGCATACGTTGCATTTGTATTCTGTCAGATGTTGTATGTGTTTTATAGCGGAGTCAATACTGTACCTTGGCCATACCTACCATTCATTTTGTCTAAACGTGGTTGTAAAAAACCAACAGATTTTGTTAAACTCGTATAACATTAATTCAGTCTACTAACATAGAAAATAGCCATAAATAATATTCACTCTAGAAGATACGATCTTTATCGATAGCACGAAAATGACTAAAGCAGACGGCAATATAAAGTCGCACGTACTAAATCACACATTCGATGACTAATTTATGATCCCACTTTTTTGTTAAAGCGTCGAGCATATAACACGATGACCGAATTTCATTAAATTAAATTGCTTTTAGCTCTTCTGGCCTGGAATGGCGCTCACCAACCAAAGTCGTGAGCGTGACGGGCCTAGAAATAGTAAACTTACGGAAAGACAGCGATCAACTGCAATTAAATTATTTTAATTAGATTAAGATTTCAAAATCTTATACAGTTGGCAATCTAGGTGCCATAATAAATTATATTCCAAAGAATTTTTCATTAATGCTAAACTGTAATAATTTGTCTTGTGAATTTCCTTGACAAGTCGTTTGATGGTTCCTTAGTTTATTTAAAACTAGCTGTTGCCCGTGACCTTCGTCCGTGTAAATTATTATAAAAATATTACTTCCCTATTTGAATCGGATTCTGTTAACAATTTCAAGAGTTTTAATTTTTTTTTGCACGGAACTCTAATCCTTTTTCCAAAATATAACACATCAAACACATGACATCAGCAATCTGGCAGTAAAAAGCGGTCCACCTGTTTCGGAGATAAGCCAGAACAAACAGACAGGCAGACAGAAAGACAAAAAATTAAAATAAGTACCGTAAGTGTGTACCTGCACGTACTTTCATATTATGCATTCAGTAAAAAGCTGTAGATAGATTGTATTGTATTATATTTGTAGTTCCTTTCGAATGAAAATACTACAATTCACCAACTCGACGAGTACGGTGTATGTTTTAAACATTGGAAATCTCAGTTAACCTGTAATTAACGCTTGGACTATATCTACACATCCACTAACGGAGGCTGAGCCAACTGATAAAGGTATTTAGTAAGAAATCTAAACATGGTATCAAACAATACCATGGTATTTTACACAGTAGAAATTAATTGTCCATAATGGCTACTGACAATTGCCTTACCCTTGGTAAGTCTCAATGTACATATAGCTTTATAAGCAAGGTATTATAATTACATACAACAACAATTACAAGCCTTGAAAATAAAATTTTACTAAAAAACTATAAGATAACACGAAATAGATCCACCTGGACCGCTTTGTGGTGGAGTCTAACCGCTTTAAGCGGCTGTTTATGAATCGGTTGGACGTTTTAGAATCATTATCACAATAGTGTTGAAAACACTGCCACTTGCTATACCATAAACATCAATATTACTAACCAAATATAGTATTTTGATACAAGTGGGCAAACTTTTTAGTTCCAGCCGGGGGGGAATGTTTTTGTGAGCCGAGAGCTGCAGTTACAAATGCCCACGTGTATCAAACGAAGTTTTTCAAAAGAAACGAAGAAATAAAATGATAGAACGAAAAGTATCTTTGTCATGAATTATTAGGAAATTACGATTTCATTTGCTTTTTTTCTCGCTTCGACTTCGCAGGTTGAGCGAGAAGCAAATGAATGAAGCCGCAAAACAGACTAATATTAAAAATAGAAAATTCTAATAGTTTGAATTTAGAACACGAATTAGTACATTTGGGTCGAGTAACTATTGAAATTTAATATGGGACAGCTGATAATTTTTTCGCATTTACGACATTGGACCCATGGAGGAAGTTGTTCAGTTTGATGGTCTGCAGCATATCCTTTCCTATGCATATACCCTTTCTGTTACACGCTGTATAATAATGTTTATTTATGATATTTATACACACAATTTAAATATTCACATACATACATGCTCCTCTTTGCAGAGATTATAAAAAAAATAATCACCGCCGACTTTAGGAATTGAATCAGGTTGGACTTAGTTTAATAGTTATCTTTGGAAATAAAAAAATAGTACAAATAAATTAAAAAGCAATCACGTGAGTGAAATACTCTGCATTCTGAACCTAACACTAGTGCGATAAGTTTCTGAGGCAGTTTATTGAAATAGTACATTTTTATAAAAGTGATGAAACTTTGACATCGGAGTTGATCGCAACCGAGGCGTAATTCACGCCCGAGCCGTAGGCGAGGGTCTTATGAAGCCGAGATCTGCAGTGACAAAATCCCCCGTGAATCAAACGACGTTTTACAAGAAATTGTTTGGAAGAAAACAAAATAACGGAATGAAAAGTATTTTTTCACCCATCATTATGAAACTATAATTTAATTAATCGCTTTTCCCCCGCGCTTTGTAAAGGCATGAAGCCGCCGTATCCTCGTAGCGGCAATTGGCGGCGATCTCTCGCGTCCGGCCCTGGTTCAAGCCATGGTCCGGAGCGAGAGGGAATGGGAAGCCGTCACCTTCTTCTGCGAAGCAGTCATGCTAGTGAAGGAGGTGGCGGGACGTAAGAGGGAAAGAACCTCACGTCCCAGCCGCCGCGGGAGACGCCCTGGGCGTCGGGGGTCACGTGGTGGCTCCCGGCCACCGTAGGCGCGGGCCTGTCGACGGCGAGTTATGGGCTAGCTCGCCGTCCGGCCGTCTTATGACGACAGGCCGTGTCGGCGACACGTTTGTGTTCCACGCGCGCCTCAAAGAGATGTCAGCAACCAAGTAAGGGTCCGCATGGGCCGATGCCTGCCAAGGCTGCGGGACTGTTCGAAAGAGATACCGTGGCCCTGGAACACAAAGGCCAAAGAAGGAACATGGATGGGTTTTAGTCAGTACAAGTCGGACACTCCCTTCCGTTCCGCCCAGAGTGGGGCGAGGGGGTCATTTGATGATTTCCCATCCGAAAAAAATAAATAAAAAAGAAGGATAAAGCCGCAACACACACACACAGGCTATTATTAAAAACAGAGAATTCAAATACAATTTTTGTTTTTTTTGATGTGAAACATCTATAGCCGCACGTAATCGATTTCTGGCGTGGCGACGCATGCCGTGGCGACGCGTCGCCACGCTATATGATGGTATATATATACAGTCTATATGCAGTAGTGTGTACGGTGCGTCACCTGCTGGATGTATTTAGAGGCTTTACTGTTCTTTTCTGCATATTACTTTTACAAAATAATGTCGATGTTTCACATCTGCCAGGCGTCCCGTGACGGCTCACATTTTTTTACAAATAACTTTTAATTTGTTGATACAAGACAATTTAATTATTCATGAAATATCAAGAATTTAAAAACATGCAACTCTTTGCTGAGATAAAAGAAAAAAACAATTATAATTGTTTGAATTGTTTTAAATACATTATAAAGTTTTAATAAAATGAAATATAAAAAAAGGGTCGATTTGGAATGACAAATTTTCCCCGCTTGTATCAAAATGTAATACATGATTTAGGTATTAGACCAACAAAGTATACATAAGTTAAAGGAAGTTACTAGATAAAAAACTGATAACAGAAAAATATCAACTTTGGAAACTGACTTACACATTAAGCACAATTATTACTTTATTTGGTATTAATTAATATGAGAAAATGAGAAAGACCAAATTATAATTGAAGAAAAAAACAAAAAAAATGCGGAGATAGAACTTACGAAGAGGAGAAAACGGAGGTTAGTATGGAAGTCTTAAATAAAACATAAGTTTTCCTTGAACTACTTATCATCATCTTCATCTGCCCAGCCTTTTCCCCAACTTTGTTGGGGTCGGCTTTACGCAATCACGATTCAGCTTGACGGATTCAGCTGAATACTAGAGTATTCTAAATGGAGCGACTGCTTATCGCTGATCTAACCTCCACAACCCAGTTAGTACTGAGTGAAACGGTACCCCTTGCAAAGACTGGTTGTCAGACTTTTGGACCACTGACTACCTGTAATGACTGTTTTGACAGTCTAACAGACCGATCTACAAATGACAGCCGGGACCAAACGGCTTATCGTGCTCATTATACACTCAGCGGCACGGAATCTTGACCAAGCGCTTATCTCGCGATAGCAAAAGCTTTAAGTGTTTCTGATGAATGTTTGTTTAGCAGTTATGTCAAAAAATGTTTACCCTTAGTTCAAGAGGGTAATTCATTATGTTTAAGTGCGCCACGACTAAAATTTAATTTTCAGTTGAATCGGGTCATTTGAGCGACTAAGTTCCCGTTTTAAATTTGTGTGTTCTGAAAAGTTTACAGTTCGGTTATTGAATTATTGTGATTTTGTGCTTTTAATTCAATAAGTAAAGGTGCTTTAAAGTCAATAAAAATGTCACTAACAGCAGCACAGGTTGCACAAGCCGTAGCATTAATTGGCCAAGGACTGACACAGCGTGAAGTTTCTATTGCGCTTAACATACCACGGTCATCGATGCAGTATGCCCTTAAACGATACCAGGAGACAGGCCAGTACACCCGCAGGCCAGGCAGTAGAGGCGTAAGGTGCACATCGGCCCGAAACGACAGCTTTATTGTCCTGGAGATTTTGAGAAACCGCTACCTGACCACTGTTGAGATACCCCAGCAGCTTCAAATCGCGAGAGGCGTTAATGTTAGCGAGACGAATGGAGGAAGTAAATTTAAAAGCTCGTAGACCAGCACGAGGTTCAGAACTTCTCAGACAGCACCGAGTAGCTCGACTTCAATTCGCACGAGAACACGTCAACTGAACCCACGAGCAATGGGCTAGAGTACTGTTCACAGATGAGTGTCGAATAGATTTACGTGCTTTTTACCCATTACCACCACGCAAACAGTGAGTTTCCATGGAGGCTCACTTATGGTATGGGTAGGTATAAGTTCCGACGCACGTACAGAGTTGGTTATCGTCGATAATCTGCTAACAGCTGTTCGATACATCGAGGAAGTTCTTCAGGAACACGTAATGCCTTATTCGGGGTTCATTGGACATGACCAATTCCTCCTTATGCACGATAATGCAGGCCCACACGTCGCACATAGCGTAGAAGAATATCTGGAAGAGGTTAGCACACAAAATTTACAGTGGCCAGCTCATAACCCAGACTTAAATCCCATTGAGCATAACAGGGACATGCTAAAAAGAAAGATAAAGTCCAGCTCAAACTTGCCGCAAACTCTAAACCAGCTCCGAACTGCAGCGTTGGCCGCTTGGGGCATTATACTGCAAGTTGATGTCAGAAACATTATCAAAAGTATACCAGAACGAATGCAGGTGGTTATCAGGGCTAGAGGAGGAAACATCCGATATTAAAACGTATAGACAATAAAGAAAAATACCTTGTTTTTAATTTTGTAGTGTTTTTAAAGGAGAGTGGAAAATTCTTTATTTCAGTAAAATTTTGTGATTTTTGAAACTGATTTGTTAGTGAGGTAATCTTTTCATTTCTAAGTTCTTAAAGCATAAGGGACACTTATTGAATCCACCTACCCTTAATTTATTGACAAAAATGTAAATGAAAAATGTTTAATGCGAATAATCAGCAAAATAACGAAGGGCCAAGTTTCCGTGCCGGTGAGTGTATATACTGCAAAAATCGACTTTGAAGTTATAGCTCACTTGGAGATGGAATATTGACCTTAGTAAGTAGGTACGTACGTTACTTTTGTCAAGAAAGCTGTAACTTATATTTGAGGTTTTTACAGGGCTTATTGAAAACATGTCTAATATAATTGAAAACATAAAGAACACAGATAAGTACCATCAGGATGTCCAAATTCATGTTTGTTTGACTTCTTGTTACAAATCTGTATGCAATGGCTGATAACATTTCTCATTTTATCACATTAGGATGTTTTTCAAACAATTATCAGAATAGTGTGTTAATTTTATAAAGTTCCCACACTTAGATCATTGACACCTGCAGTAATGCGTATTGCTAGCACAATAGAATCGGCAAAACATGTCATAAATTATTTATAGACAGCAGCCACTGACGTTGTGAGAATTTTATTATAAACTTATTTGATAAAGTGACTGAATCCAGTGTAAATTATCAACATAGCGCTAAGTCGTTGATCGTGGATGAAGCTCTAAGCTCATTTGATGTCTTGCGACAACACTTTTACTGTAATAAATCACCTTTTACTCAGCCACCAAGTTTCGCTGTCATAAAATATAAATCTTAAACTTATAATTACGTTGTCCACAATAGAGAGAACATAGTAGCATAGTGCGACTTAATCCGCAGTTACCTACTTCTAACTTTTACAAACTTCGGAATAAAAACGACAATTAAAAAACTCGTTTTACCAGCAACCTCTAATTACCATCAAAGTCATTGAATTTAAGTTGTCTAAGACGAGTCGTCATCACTATAGTGATATGACCTTACTCTTTCACTATAAGAATTTGGACAACCTCCAGGCCAGACGGTTTCGTTTTTTTTGCCGCATAATTATAAATGATGAGCGACATGCGACTTCGCAGCACAGAATACATTTTTGAATTGTTAACATTAACACTTTTCTCCTATAAGCAGAATAAAATAAAATATTGAAAAACTTTTTTAGAAGACGAACAACTGGTTACGTAGCCGTGTAGTCAATAAAATTATCTCCGCTTATCACGTCTTTTCTTAAGAATTAATGCCAATAACAACAAGTAACTCGTTTCTGTGTTATTATTAATTAGTCACAGCAGATACGTAAATTTGCTTAACAAATCGGGTCTTTAATCTGCATTCCCAACAATATGTGCCTGTGCGGTCACAGGTTCAACTTCAAAATCGGCGAGTGACTGAAGGAGTGCCGAGGCGAGCGGTCGTGCAGTAGTGGAGTGCTGTCGAGTCCATCGTGTGAATAAAACACGCTATACAAAGGTACTTGCGCGCTCTAATAACCTACCTAGTTACTGAACCGCAGGCGAGCGATTGCGACTCGTTTCTCGGGGTCAAGACGGTTCACTGCCAGCTCTGTGTTAAGCCAGCGAGGGTCATTGCCGCCACACGAGCCCCACCACACCAGGTACACGTACTAATTCTATTCTGCATGTGTGTCGCTGTGATCGGCGAAAAAATTTATGATTGGTTAACACTACACTCATTTTTTCTCACCCGGTTTGCGTGCTTGACAAACAAAAAAACTTCAACACGGTAGGTATCGGTGTTTTAATATTTTTTTTTTAAATTGGTTTCATACAGCACGGCACTTAATATTGGTTGTTTTCATACGAGTCAGAAAGCCAGAGGTCATAACATCAACATCTCATAATTCAAACTTTGTGTTAAAAAAAAAAGCTCAAAACGAAAGTAAAGTGGTTTGGTAAATTAGTTTAATTTATGTGATTATTGTGTGAGTTCTGGCGTATTGTATATATCAGCCTATTAAGAATTACTAAAAAAAACCGGCAAAGTGTGAGTCGCCGGTTTTTAACTCCAAACAATAAGATAACAATATTTTTGAAGCTCGTTTCTACTCAACAGGAAAACTAAATTTGTTTTTCATACGTTAATGAAAAACAAAGTTATTCAAACCAATTTTGTTTGAAAGTTCTTTTTACTTGCAACTAACTCAACTTTTTTCTGATTTTACTTCCTCTTACTTTAAAAATTGTACGACTTTAGAATCAAATGTCGCAGCAAGAAAAAAAAAATGTATGGAACCTCGATATCATTTACTAAGAGCTATCGATAGTCACCGCACACAGTTATGTACGTAAATATTTTTTTTCAACCCTCATTTACATGTATTGAGGGCCACTCCTGTTTTTTTAATATCTTTACTGCGTAGTGCCAACAGTATCGTTGCAAAATGGCTGTGACATAGGGATGGACAGACAGACAGACGGACAGGACGAATCTATAACGAAGATTCGTCCTGTCCGACTAAAGATATTAAAAAAACAGGGGTGGCCCTCAATACATGTAAATGAGGGTTGAAAACAAATATTTACGTACATAACTGTGTGCGGTGATTATCGATAGCTCCGTTTATTTCCGAAAAATACATTTACCAACACCCCTAAGTTTACCATGTTTTTTGTATTTATTCTAGTACCTTTAGAATTTTATGGAATTTCTGTTACACAAAAAAAAAAAAAAAATCGATTGAAAAAAATGACCAGCGAATTTTTAACACATTCTCATAATTTGAACACAGGCAAGTACTTAAAAAAGTTAAATAAGTTTAAAAAAATAAAACAAAATAAAATGATGCATATTTAACGTGAAACTGAAAATATGAATGTCCAGTAACTACAAAAATAACGAATTCCAAGGCAAGCAACTAATTACCTACTTACATATTATAATAATTTTAAGTAATTATAATAAACGTCTGGCAACCTAATTCGTTTTGTTCCGTTTGTTAAACAGCAGACTTTCCTGTTGTTCAGGTGTTTAATTTAAAATTTTGAGTAAATATACGTGATGTTTATTCATTAGATCTTACCCGGTGACACCTCGCTTCCCGTAACTCTCACCCGCTGAAGTTTTAAGCCAATAAATACGATACTTATTATGTGTAAGCCTATCGCTGCTCAGTGTACAGTGGGCTGCAAAAATATTGCAGGTGACTGTACAAGGAAAAATATAATCTACACTCATATTATAAAATTTCCTAATCGTCGGAGTTACCGATCAAGGAGGCTGAAATGGGCGCTTTACCAGAATCATAACAGGATAATACATAGTATTAATTACGTTACTATTCGTGAAATGGTCACAATGACGATTCATAATATTAACTTCGTCTGTGACCATTTTTTTTGTTTAATTTAACGTTTTTTTTTATATTATTGTCTTATATTATGATTTTACTAAAGCGGCCGTTTTAGGCCCCCTAATTTTAAAAATTCTTACAATAATGGAATAAAGCTATATTATCCCCGAATGTCATAAGCTGTTTTTTTTAAGTTCGCGTGGGATCGTTTGCGCCTATGACATCAGCGAAGCCGTGGGCTAAAACTTTTAATCACTAGGACACGTAAGCTAGTCTTTTTCTTCTCTAAATGCTCTGTTTCCAAACCAACAAACACTTTAAAGTGTTATCTGTCGTAGACATAATAAATAACTTCATTTTAAACATTGTTTAAGCCGTTAAGGTACGGTGTTTTAACAATGTTATCCTTAATGGCTATTTGGGTTTGATAAATAGTCCGATGAGTGATTCATATTTACACACTGCTCTGTAATATAAGGAGGTATTCGCATTTATACATGGCAGTTGCTTCGGGACTTTAGTGGTTCATTGTGAGTAGTTATGATAATTATTTTTAATACTATTAAAATATTTTATATTGATTTCTCGTTGGCCTAGTGTTCGCCAGCACGACTGCTGAACATGAGGTCCTTGGTTTGAATCCCAGATCGGGCAGTGTTACTGAGTTTTTCCATCAGACATTTCTCAGCAGGCCATGGAGGCTTGATTTGTGCCCTGTTGATGGCAATAGTCGATACTCTCTGTTACATGGGGCCATACAAAAAACATAATTGGTGAAATGTGGGTCGTGCTTTATTAGGTACACCTCTGCCTAACTCTTCGGGGTTCACAGGAGTGATGTTATGTGATGTTTGAACATTATAAAAATAATTGTAAATTGTATTTATTTTAATGTACTATTGTAAAAATAAAAATCACTTGTTTATTTTTAATAAGGTTTAGAATGTGTGTGTAAGTAGGTAGTACAGATGCATGATTTAATTTAATCCAAAGCTTATAAAACAACAGCTAACAAAAATTAAGTAATACTTTTTTCATGAGTAGGTAAATAATAAAAAAGTATTATTATGTATTCATCCATACAATGATTTATTTAAGTGCCCTCGGTGTTACGCTAATTTTACCTAAAAGGCATTTAACGAAAAATTATTCTATTATTATAAAAGTAGAGGATATAAAATTAGTGAGATGAAAAAAAAAATATAGTCTTTATTCAAAAGAATCTAGAAATTAAAGGTCCCAAATGAAGTATCCGTGAGTTTTTTCCTAAACATGCATCGGGAGACTAAATTAATAAATAAGTTATCTAAAATACGTTGCCTTTAATAGGCATACATGTATACCAGCACTTTTATGTTATTTTTATTTTTTTACATTTATTCTTAGTATGTACTGCTGTTGGTGTACCAAATAAATAAATATCCTTTATTATTATTATTGTAGTAGATAAAACGAACTATTTTCATCAAGTAATTGTTATTTCAAACAACGAACGAAAAACATACAATTTTAACTTTAAAACCTTGCAGCTTCGCGTTTTTTTTAAACCTAAAACATTTTTTTTTAAACTTTAAAAATAAGAGGAGTTTCACAATTCGGTTGTATTTTTTATATTTGTTACCTCATAACTCCGTCATTTCTAAACCGATTTTTAAGTGAAAGGATATACTTCTCGATTTTGTCCCATAGAAATTTTATCAAAATCGGTTCAGTAATGTTGTTTTTTCGTCATGTTAGTTGGCACATCACGCGACTTTGTGTGAAGTGGCCTGTTATGCTATGGCCGTTCACGCGACGTCGCGTGATGGTGCCTTACAACAGCAGCGTATTAGGTTCTGGTATTTGTTAAGGCTACCAGGGAAGACATTCAACGATTTTTTTTATTTTGGCCATCTAGGTAAGTTCAGCGATTTGGCTTGTTCAGCGTGATGACATGATGATCTCTTAATAACTTCTAGTTACAATATAAAACATTATTCATGAAAAGACTTTGTGTGGTATACTACAACTAAAAAGGGTAAAATAAAAAAACTTTCTGCAAAAAAAACCGACTTCCAAAAGAAACTCTAAAAAAGTCTAAAACAACTTTATTTTCGGAAGTCGGTGGCAAAAAAGTCAATGTAACAAACAAAGTCACCGACTTTCGAAAATAAAGTTGTTGTAAAGACTAGACTTTTTAGTGTTTTTTTTTTTTGGAAGTCGGTTTAATTTTGCAGAAAGTTTTTGTAATATCCCTCTTAATAATATTACAAATAGCATAAATAATATGAGAATTTTGATAAGGTAAAATAATAAATAAATTTAAACCTTATACCTACCTTTCTTTATTCTAAGCTTCGCTAATAGTACTGTCTCAATAGGTAGATAACCGATTAATCCCAACAGATATGAGAAAGTTACTTTCTCATAACTTGTAGATCTGATATCTACACATTCTTCCTTTTTTTTGTTATCGATTTTAACAGCAGACGAGTACAGGAAATGATTTGGTAGTCTGTATAGCTCATCATGTATTTAGATATTGGCAGACAGACGGCTCACTTTTTGATTCGTGAAAAGTATACCAGCTAAAATACTTTATTATATTTTATCAAGTTTGAGGTGAGCTACGTATTTGCTGCTCGCTTGGTTGAAATAAAGTTATATGTGCGCATTTTAATTATAAACTACTATCAGTTAATCTTCTAACAAAAAATCAATTTTCTCCATCTCTTAAACTTTTGTCAACTACAAATCAAGACGAAAGATTTATTGATTGCCTTGGTCTTTTATGTGTCTAAAGTTTCTGTTTATAAGCAAATGTGAATCTGCATGATTAAATACGTAGCCTGTGACAGCTATTTTTAACCTTCTCTAACACGACCTACATACTTTTCGCTTGTCTCTATTTAAAGCCGATGCTTTTTATATAGCCAGCGAATGTGTGTCACTAAGTCTTGAAACTACATGCGCACACATTAACTGAACAGCACTGTTACCTGTCATTGATCTAGGCTTCAGAGAGAGAGAACCTCCCGTCAGTGTCCCGGAGTATCGCTTTCTGCGCCAAGCCTTTAATCCAGCTGCCTTATGAGGCCATCTCCAGGCGATGGTCGAGGCTCTTGGCTATTAAACCATTAATGTAATTGACTATGAGTACAATCATCTCTGTGTATTCACCGCACATGTTGATACGCTCGTCAGCTAAATCAAAACTCTCAGTTTTCACAAGAGCCTGAGCCATGCGAAGCTGACTAACTCTTTGCGAGAAGCTCGAATTCATTATCACCGCCATCAGGCTCATCCGTTTCAAATCATCCTGTGGGTGACGAATTGGCCGAATTCTTATGTTAATATTTTTTTCTTTTCAGACTGCGAGATGCGAATGCAATGGGGAGTGTTCGTAGCAGTATCGTTGTGGAGCGTCGTAAGCGGGCCCCTGACGAAGGCTGACGCTTCCTATGTGTATGGCCCAATGGTCATCCAAGTAGAACATACGCGAAATGTGAGACTTTCGGATCCAATTACAAAGGTAACATAATTTATTTATTTTATTATTACTTGCTGCAAGATATTGTTACAATTAGGCTTTATAACGCTAACATTGTACGGTGAATCTTGCATCAGTGTGCAGTGGTGACTATTCGACATTGACAGCACCTTTTGTCATAGCAGTCAGGGCGATTTTTGTCGTGCAAGTGTTACCACTGGTAAAATGGTTGTCTGTACTTACTGAGTACCTACCTAAGATTGAATAACCATTAATGGACGACAGAACAAAACATTACGTCGATAAAAGGAGATAATGTTACAATCGTGTTTGTATATGAGCCCCATAAAGTTATAGATACTACCTACCTAATGTAATTTCTCAGGATTACATTAGCTGTCATCAAGTCAAGGCTGTACCAATTGACCCACTGATCCTAGAAACAATTAAACGAATTGGAATCAGTCCAATCGGTACCTATAGAAGGACATAATATTGCTGTAGACAGGTACCTAATTATGTCAAACTAGAATTTGTGCCGTTTTCTTCCTTTCTAAGTAGATATTATAAGGAATTTACTCATTACCATAGAGAGAACCTCAGATTTTCAAGAGTATCTATAGCATAAATCTATCGATGTTTATTATAATAACTACTATAAGTATAAGCTATCATTACTTTAGCAAGATACCACATCGTAATATCGTATTAGTTAGTGAATGTACGAATACTGCTCTCCGCAGGGCAAATCCAGTTCCATACATTTTGACCGTATAAGTAGGTATTGCACTTTTGTTGTACCTTATGGTGTCGGACGTAAAGCATAGCACCATCCCATATCTTTCCGTGGGTGTCGTAAGAGGCGACTAAGGGACTTACCAGAGAATGGGCAGCAGCGTTCTCTGTGCGTTTTGTAACAACCGTACTGCGACCACCAACCCACCTGCCAAGCGTGGCGTTTATGGCAAAACCCCCCTAATGATGAGCGCAACACAAAAATGGCCCCTAGTACCCGGCAGCCTGTCTACCCTCCTCTATGGTAGCGGTCGAGGTAACGGCGTGGCAAGGGGTGCGAAGAATCTCCGGAAAGGATCTAGTTGCCTATACCGACAACTTGACCTGGCAAAATACAACACGCGTACACTCTGGACCGACGACAAGATAACGGAATTCGAAGAGGAATTGAGCAGGCTGCGATGGAGTTTTGTGGGTTTATCTGAAGTCCGAGGAAAGCAAGAGAGCGGGAGGACACGATAATCCTGAAACTCGGCAACCTGCCCTATTTTCGAGAGGGTGACCGGCAGTCCCTGGGTGGTGTTGGGTTTATCGTCCACAAGTCCCTCGTGAATAACGTGGTGAAGATCGAGAGTGTGTCGACCAGGGTGGCGTACCTTATACTCAGAATATCCTCAAGATATTCGCTGAAGGTCATTCAGGTCTACGCCCCGACCTCGGCACACCACGACGACGAAGTGGATATCATGTATGAGGATATTTCCAAAGCCCTGCATGGTTTCAAAACTCACTTCACCGTTGTCATGGGGGACTTCAACGCGAAACTGGGCAAACGAGACGGGGATGAGCTGCAAGTAGGGCAATTTGGGGTTGGACGTCGGAACCACTGGGGTCACCAACTGGCTAGTTTTATGGAGAAGGATGGCCTCTATATGATGAACTCCTTCTTCAAAAAGCATGAGCACAGGAAGTGAACCTGGCAGAGTCCCGATGGTGCAACTAAAAATGAGATTGACTTCATCATGCCAACCAAGAAGCAAATGTTCAATGATGTCTCTATGATCAATTCGGTGAAAACCGGGAGCGATCACCGCATGGTAAGAGGCACATTGAGCAACAATATCAAGCTTGAAAGGTCTCGACTGATGAAGTCTACGCTCCGTCCAGCACAGATCCAGATCCAAAACCCCGAAAGCTTTCAGCTTGAACTTCAGAATCATTTCGAGTGCCTAGGAAGATCAGTGGAAGAACACAACGATGGGTTCGTGGAAACTGTCCATACGACTGGGTCTAAGTTCTTCAACGCACGTCGTGCGCATAATAACAAAAAACTCTCTGGTCATACTCTCGAGCTCATGAAGGAGCGGCGTGAGATGATACTGCAGTCTTCAGACGAGGCGTGGAAATACTAGCTCAATAGACGGATCTCTAAATCCTTGAAGAGTGACCTCCGCCACTTTAATACCGAGCGTAATAAAGACGCTATTGAGCGGAATAAAGGCTCCAAGGTATTTTCAAGAGATCTGGCTATTGGGCACAGCCAGCTCACGATACTGACGACCGACGATGGCAGGATCGTATCCGCCAAACAGGAGCTGCTGAGGGAGATCGAGAGTTTTTATAGGCAGTTGTACACAAGCTGTTTGATTCCGTCATGGGGAAAACGCCACAGGCATGTTGCAGGGGTGTGGTGGTACTCTTCTTCAAAAAGGGCGACAATGCCCGGCTGAAGAACTATAGGCCCATCTCACTTCTAAGCCATGTCTATAAGTTGTTTTCAAGAGTCATCACGAATCATCTCGCGCGTAGGTTTGACGATTTTCAGCCTCCTGAACACGCCGGATTCCGAAAAGGCTTTAGCAGCGTAGACCACATACATACGCTGCGGCAGGTTATACAGAAGACCGAAGAGTTATAACCTGCCTCTCTGTTTAGCGTTTGTGGACCTCGAGAAAGCCTTCGATTCGATCGAGACTTGGGCTGTACTGCAGTCTCTCCAACGGTGCCAAATTGACTATCAGTACATCGAGGTGTTGAAGTGTTTGTACAAAAACGCCACCATGTCAGTCCGACTTCAGGACTAGACCTCGGAACCTATCCTTCTGCAGCGAGGTATGAGACAGGGAGACGTCATATTTCCGAAACTGTTCACCGGTACACTGGAGGATGTCTTCAAGGTTCTGGACTGGAGCGGGCTAGGCATCAACGTCAATGGCGAGCACATCTCTCACCTTCGGTTTGCCGACGATATAGTGGTCATGGCTGAGACCATGGAGGACCTCAGTACAATGCTCAATGACCTCAGTAGAGCTGCCGAAAGAGTGGGTCTTAAAATGAACATGGACAAAACCAAAGTCATGTTGAATGCCCATGTAACACCCACTCTCTCAGAGTGACAACTTCGAGTGTAGAGTCACTCGAAGTTGCAGACGATTATGTCTACCTGGGACAAACGATCTAGTTAGGTAGGTCTGACTTCGAGAAAGAGGTCAATCGTCGAATCCGACTCGGCTGGGCAGCGTTCGGGAAGTTGCGTGGTATCTTTTCGTCCAACTTACCGCAGTGTCACAAGACGAAAGTCTATGACCAGTGTGTGTTGCCAGTGATTACATACGGGACCGAAACGTGGTTGCTCACAATGGGCCTCATCAGAAGGCTTAAAGTCACCTAAAGGGCAATGGAGTGGGCTATGCTCGAAGTTTCCTTGCGTGATCAAATCAGAAATGAGGACATCCGCAAGAGAACCAAGGTTACCGACGTCACCCGAAGAATAGCCAAACTTAACTTTCAGTGGGCAGGGCACTTTGCTCGCAGAACGGATGGCCGATGGGGCCGAAAAGTTCTGGAATGGCGACCGCGAACCGGAAGACGTTGCGTTGGAAGCCTCCCACTAGGTGGACCGATGACCTGGTAAAGATTGCAGGGATCCGCTGGATGCGAGACGTCGCCCGGCAATCGGGACCGGTCAATGTGGTGACACTTGGGGGAGGCCTATGTCCAGCAGTTGACGTCTTTCGGCTGAAATGATGATGATGATGATGATGCACTTTTGTAGGAAACAGCTATTTTTTTAATTACCGTTGAAAATTTTCTTTGTGATTTCCGAATCATGATGTCTTGATGTACTGAATACGTGGTAATCGTTTGTGCGTCGATGTCCTTTCAATGTCCACCCTGTATAAGTATCGATACCGATCACTACAGGATGATTTCCACCAAACGGCTCGCATCGCAGTGGATCACCCTTCCGCTCCCCCGCTGGGCGGAGCGGAAGGGAGTCCTTCCGCTCCGCCCAGCGGGGGAGCTTTGAAGGGTCCTTTGCGACATTGTACATTAGAATCTGTATCTTGTAACCACAGCTCTATGTATGAATTTATATCGAGCTTAACAGACTGAGCGCCTTTATTCCGAACGAATCATGCTGGCCTGAACATGTGACACCCGTAAGGTAATTGGATCTACTTTTGTACTGACAATAACAGTGTAATCACTAACGATGATAATATAATAGCGCCACATGGCGTTAAACTCTCTTTATTATCTTGGAAGTGCATAATGTTGACTATAATAACATGCATTCGGTATAAAACAACAATACACAAGTAAATTATTTTCAAAGTTTTTCTTGCAAACTAATGTCTATTGTATATCTGTGTTAATTAAGTTGATCATCGAATGAATAGTAGTATTGGCACTTGGCAGTCTAAGTTCTAGTGCATACTGAACTTTATGAAAAACATAACTTTATAAAAAAAAACTCTAATACCTACCGTATTAGAGTTTTTTTAGTATATTATTAAAATTACCAATTCAGAATCACTCAGTCAGCAGTGGGACACTCAAACAGTCTAATAACCATAAAAAAATGTTTATTAGAGATTTTGTCCTTAAGATTGACCCTATAGACTGACCTATCCGATGTCGTCGTAAAATACACTACAGGTTTTATCTTTACGCGTTTGAGTTGTTTTACTACCGATTCAAGCAAGCGACTTTCGAAACATGTTTGAATGCAGTTTTGATTATTTTGGAAAAGAATCTAATGTTCCCTTTGAGTGAAAACTTGTGGTATTTTATTTAAAGGAGTAAGCTTCCCCTCCGAGGATCGGTTCAATTTTCCAGCCTGTATATTAAGTTGCATGAACTTGCAAATCAATATTTGTTTTCCACTGAAAAATAAGTGGTTTCTGTCATAAAACTGTTTACTAGTAAGTGTGTAAGTTTAATGGCTTTCTATTATTTAAAACATATATTTGTTTAAATGATTCTTATGTGGTCAAAATCCCAAACGTCAAATTTTCGGGTGTTTTGAGTGAGATATTAACAATAGGGTAGGTATTTATAATGTTTTTACCAACTTTTAAATGCTGCGTTTGATCTACATAACTACAACAATTATTTAAAGTAACTTCTTTTTATTAAAGATCTTTATTTAGAACAAAAGAATAATAATACAGGCAGGTACAACAACTGGCCTCTGTTTATCCAAGCATCGGATTATTGTTTCACACACCTACAATTAGCTACTTGATATGATAAAACATTTTTTACGATAATATAAAATAGTATTAAGTAGTCCACGCCATTTTAACTTGTAACTTAATATAAGTTAGGGGTTTTTCTTTAATCATGTGAGGCTCAAAAAGGGGGTGGGTTCACGAGTAATCACGATGGGAAAATGTGAAAATCATGTGTATTATGCATTAAATATGTTGCCAATAATGAATTTTAAACCTTAAAGCAAGCGAATTTGTGTCAAAATACATATTTTTTTTGTTTTAAAACTTATTCTAAAATTATCTGATTTTTTCAATAATAAAAATAGACGTGATATTGGGCAGGGGGAAAGAAGGGGTAGCCTAAAAACTCACGACGTGTAACGAAGGGCAAAAAGGGAAGGTTATCACAAATGGTAAAATTGGCCTAAGAACCTCAAATGATTAAAGGAACTAAATTAAAATTCAATCAACGATTTAGGGTAAACATAAAACAATCAGTCTAAATCATATTTACAGGTCGAGGTCAAACTCTTATTTTATGTAAATAGCAACAGTTAGGGGCCTACCACAAAAATAAAATATCAAGGTGGTCATCTTAAGGATGTGGTACATATCGAACTGAACAATTTTTTTCATGGGACCAACGTCGTAATCGTGAAAAGAAACCGCTGTCCCGTACATAATTTGAAAACTTACTAATCGACTCCAAACCCATACATTGGATTCGAGTAGGAGGAGAGCAAATACACGCTGTAGATGCTCGAGAAACAATATTAACAGAAGTTTTGTCCGTTGTTTCATGTTTACAGGCAGAACAAGCGAACCGGAACATCACTATAGTTGGAAACGATTTCATGGTCGATGGTAAGCGACTGCAAATCATTTCGGGTTCCCTGCACTACTTCAGGGTGCCTGCTCCCTACTGGCGGGACCGTCTGCGGAAGCTGAAAGCTGCTGGACTTAACTCAGTTGCTACGTATGATTTTTTACTGTTCAAATTTTATCATGGTTCTCTTGCCCTTATTCCAATTTACCATCTCAAGATACACAGTTACGGTTACCGCGTATACAGTTACGGTTACCGCGGTTTCAGTACATCATTATAAGCTCCCAAAATTTCTATGTAGGGGTCTCAGAATAATGTACTGAATACGTGGTAACCGATTACGCGTCGGTGTCCTTTCCACCCTGTATACTTCCTAGCCACATCACCTTCCCGACAATCCATCTATTTTTTACTAATCCACGCTTATACTAATAACACTTTTTTTGTCAGATGGTCGCCCCCCCTTTCCTTCGCATTGCATATCTTCAGTAATTCTTCAGCTTGTTTGTCTCAAGCGCTACAAAACACAATCTTACGTACTCAATCAAATTCTGCAGCCCTCCAGAACTAAATGGAGAAGGGGAAATAACTTTTACGCGTCTGTTAACTGCTTTTTTCCCTCACATGAATTTAAATTTTATTCTTCTTTAACACTTTCGCTAAATAATGTTGCTGTTTCATCCATCAGATACGTAGAGTGGAGCTTCCATGAGCCTGAGGAACGACAATACTCATTCGTAGGCGAACGAGATATCGCAGAATTCATCCGCATAGCGGCAGAGGAAGGCCTGTATGTGCTGCTGCGGCTCGGCCCCTACATTTGCGCTGAAAGGGACCTGGTCAGTGGCCATAAATCTTTTGACAATTAAATCGGGTTTTTTTTTCTAGTAATATCAGAATTAACCTAAGATAGAATTATAAATTGAATTGCACAACACTTATTTTAATTACTGACACTGATCGTCTTCTGTTGATATTTGCTACATAATATGACTTTCCTATTGCCTATCGAACTTTGTATAATTTTCTTTAATTTGGAAAAAATGTCACTGCCAGAAAATATAAACAGGCTACCTGACATCTAATTAAGATATATAATTCATCATTATATATCTTAATTAGATGTCAGGTAGCCTGTTTATATTCTAAACCTTTCATTTTGTCGTTTTTTTACCGTTTTCATGATGTATACTATCTAATATTCTGCGAAAAAAATAGCTTTAGAAAGTAATAGTCGTTTCCTAAATACCGTTAAGTGAGTAAGTGTGCTTCAAGGTAACGTCCTAAGCCCACTGCTCAAAATGCGTGAAGGATACTTGCATATTGCGTTTATAATTCAAAAAAATATCAAAATAATATTCTTCATCTTATAATCTTCCAAAGAGCAGTAATAGCAAACTATCAACATGCTGATGGTATTGTCTAGACTTGATTTCCCCCATTTTCGCATCACAAACGATACTTGAGTGTGTGGTTCCATACAACTCGATTCCTTCCGGCTTTCCTTTGAACAATGGCACAGTCAGTATTCTATAGACAAATAATATAATCACATTAAAGACTCCGGCTTACCTCTTACAAAAATTGACCCTTCGCTACTGGTACATACATAATAGGTAGCTAGGTTGAGAAGTCAGATGGTAATAGCAGCGTATCAAATGTGCATTAACTTCTAGTTATTTAATAAGTATGAAAAGGCTAGACAATGTCTGCAACTTTCTTGCACCTACTGACCTTTTTTTATTCCTCTTAACTACATTAAATCTTTATGACCAATTCGATTAATAAAAAACTTAATAAAAAGAACATCGATTTCTAATACGAGTGCATGCAAATTAAATCTGCTCTTAAGAAACTGATTAAAGTATATATTTCACTGTCTTGCTTACAGGGCGGTTTCCCGTATTGGCTGCTTGGAAAATATCCCCACATTAGATTACGAACGACTGATAAAGGTGAATATTATTGATAATTAATAAAAATAAAATGAAACTGTTATAATTTCATCTCATGTTGCGTTACTTTCTCTCGCTGTTTAATATTAATAAAATTTTATAAACTTTTCGCAGATTTCTTGGCAGAGTCGGACATATGGTTGGACAAAATCTTCGAGCAAGTGTCTTCATTATTGTATGGGAACGGTGGACCTATAATTTTAGTTCAGGTAAAATATTAAAATCTACTAAATGATGTTAGAAGCTAGTACTAACACAAACATAACATAAAATCACGTCTGTAATTCCCAAAGGGTTAGGCAGAGGTGTACCTAATAGTAGACCCACATTTCGCCAGTTACGTTAAGTCCCATGTAATAGGGGGCGTCCCTATTGCAATCCACCGGGCACAAATCCAAACTCGGTGGCTGCTACTAAGATATTCCTGATGGAAAAACCCAGTAACACTTTGCCCGACCCGGAATCGGACCCAGGACCTCATGCTCAGCAGTCGCGCTTGACCATTCGACCAACGAGATATTACTATTCTATGATTAGAGATAGGATAATATAATATAATGGTTTTCCAGCCTGATTACTTACATTAGTTTATAATGAACTTTGGATTGGTTTCACTAAATCCTTTGTTTGGTATCAAAATACTTTGAAATACAAGTATCACGTGAAGCCGTGCTTTTTGATTAATTCCATTTGCCTTTAATTAATACAAAAACGGGCAATCACTTACGTGTTATTAACAGTTTAATGAACAAAGGTTAAGCACGTGAATTCTTACAAACGTCCATGCCGAGAAAGCTTTGAACTTTCACCTCTTTTCCTATACCAACTTGAGGTAAAATTATCTACACTTTTAATCAGTTGCCCCAAACAGAAACTTAGAATTGGAACTTTTATTGAGAACAACAATAGAATTCTAGGTTAAGCGTTGATCATTTACAGAAAGAGTATGCTTTTTAGAGTTCCGTTCGTCCGAATAAAAAAACGGAAAGTTGATAGGATCACTGTACGTCTGTCACAGCCTATTTTTTTGTTGTTTGGCTACTTACTCTTATGCCCGTATCACAGAACGTATTTTATTTTTAACCGACTTTCTTCAAAAAGGTAAGTAAGTTATTTTAGACTTTTTTAGTGTTTTTGGAAGTCGGTTTTTTTTCGCAGAAAGTTTTTTATTTTACCCTTTTTAGTTGTAGTATACCATACAAATTCTTGTCATGAATTATTTTTTACATTGTAACTAGAAAAAACGTATTAACACGTTCATTGCCAAGACAAATTTTTTCGCAGAAAGTTTTTTTTTAAACTAGACTTTAAACTTGATTCAACCAACAGGGTTATATCTATGTTCAAGATGAGGACAAATGTGCTGCAGTGTCATTTTATAATACGGGCCTTCGATGACCTTGATTCTTCATAAAGTATGTTCTTTATCGTGCAGGTAGAGAACGAGTACGGGAGCTATGGCAAGGACTTGGACTACCGCACCAAACTCCGCGACATGATACACAAGCACGTTGGCTCCAATGCCATCCTCTACACCACTGACGGGAACTCGAAATCCTTCCTCGAGGGCGGAGCGGTGCCCAACACTCTTTCTACCATCGACTTCAGTTCTGATTCTAGTCAGTAAACTTACTTAACTTTTTACTGTTGCAAACGAAGAGCTGGAATCTTTACGAAGACGAGAATCGCTTGTTCTTTCAGAGATTTTTTTTTCGTACTGGACCAAGTTCCAACATTTTTTTTTACCGTTCCGTGCACCCGTGAGCACAATGTTTAGAGTACACATTGTTTAGTGAAAACAATATTTCACCCAAAAATAATATATAATTCCAATATTGTTAAATGTTATTTTGAGTGGATTACATAAATGCAAGCACACGATCAGCACATCTAAGCGGCGTTAAAGAGTCATGTCATTGTTAACATTCCTTATCAATTGTGACACTGACAGCTCAGCTAACGGCGCTTTATCGCACTTAGTTTCATTGGTAAAATTCTCCCTTAGTTTGATGTATAGAATGCGTAGATAAAAATGTAACAGCATTGTGAATGGATTAGATAAGTGTGCCAGTGCACCTTCGAGCTGCATCGGGTATAACTCATCCGCGGCCGCTTACACATCAGGTGGGTCGGGGAAGAGGTCACAGACCACCTCGGGGTCAATGCTGCAGTAGGTGCCAACTATATCAGAGAAGTACATAGCCGAGTCAAAACAATGGTATGCGGGAACTATGGCAAGGAGGGCCACAAAAAGTGAACCAAGCTGCACCACTACATCTTTCTTTTTTGTATCTTTGGCCTTTTATTTTTTTTTAAGTAGGTATACCTTCTTATCAAATCAGATGTTTGTTTTGTGGCTATTTCAGATTTTATTACGTCAAGGTGTAAGTCGTTTATATACTCATTGTGTACGTTCACGCCTTACGTTACAATACTCTTTGGCAAACCATGGAATACCAAATACATGCCTTAACTTCTAAAACGCGTGTTCGTTGTTCGTGAAAAAACGAGTATCAGAGTATCTGACAATCGAAAGATCAATCGAGCATTTTACCTACGCATTACGTAAATAATTTGTTTGATTGCGCCATTGAGCTTAGACTAAGACATTATTTTTTTATTTTTCCAGTTTCTTTTTCAAATATTTTTTTTTTTTAAAAAGGTTTTCTCAAAGGATCTTCAATATCAACTAGTGTCTCATCCTCAGATGTGAACAGTTCGTTTTTGGAGCTGCGTCAGTTCATGCCGCAGGGTCCGCTGATGAACTCTGAGTACTACACGGGCTGGCTCACCCACTGGGGCGAGCCAATCGCCACCACCGACGCCGAGGCGGTGGTGAACACCCTCGGACGGATCCTCGACTACGGAGCCAGTGTCAACTTCTATATGTTCTTCGGTGGCACCAATTTTGAATATACTGCAGGTATACATGATTTAACTTAGCGCCTGTTTTCCCGGAGGGTGAGCGAGAGTTGCACCTAGATTTTACCAGTTTTTGTCTTTTCAATTTCCTGTTTTTTTTTATTTTGTCTCATTTAATGAGTGGGCAAGCAGATATTGCTTTTTATTTTACTACTAACTGTTGCCCGCGACCTTTGTTCGCGTGAAATTTTTATTAAAAATATTGCCTCGCTTTGAATCAGATTTTGATACCAGTTTCAAAAGAGTTTTAATTTTTTTGCACGGAACCCTAATTATTTTTCTAAAATAAAAGTAGCCTATGTTAGGCCTTGTGACATCAGCTATCTACCAGTAAAAGTCCCATCAAAATCAGTTCAGCCGTTTCGGAGATTAGCCGTAACAAACAGACAAAAATTGAAATAATGTGTTTTTGTTACTAGCGCCGTATATATTCTCATATATGCATTCAGTTAAAAGCTGTTATTTTGATATTACAAACACATACTTAAATTTTATTTTTTTCTATGGTGTATAGATTTATATGTACACTGTTGGTGGCACATATGTATAAGAGAGACTTACTGGTGTAAATTGCCATGTGTCTCAGTTATCTTTAAGAGTCTTGTTATAGGTCGTTTTTAATTACCTATTTATTTATTTCTTGAGGAGCTCGTGTCTAAATAATAACAGCTGCTCGGGTCGATTTTTAGGTTAAACCGTGCTTGCCGAGGTTGGTCTGTGGATGGGTGACCACCCATTACATAGCGAGTTTCCTCCGTGCCTCGAAAAGCACGTTAAGCCGTTGGTCCCGGCTGTCATTTGTAGATCTTTGACAGTCATTAGGTAGTCAGGCCCAAAAAAAAGTATGACAACCAGTCTTACCAAGGGGTATCGTATTACCCAGTACTAACTGGGTTGTGGAGGTCAGATAGGCAGTCACTCCATGTAAAATACTGATATCCAGCTGCATCGTTAGACTAGAAGCCGACCCCAATATAGTTGGGAAAAGGCTAGGCAGATGATGACAATGATTATGAGATATATGGCAGACTTACTGGCATAAATGGCTTTGTAAATCTGTGAGTTAGGTGAGATACGTATACATTTTTTGAGAAAGATCTTAAGCCTGTTTTTTGTACTTATAGGAGCCAACTACGGTGGAACATACATGCCGGACATCACTTCATATGACTACGACTCGCCGCTGTCGGAGGCCGGAGACCCGACTCGTAAATATTTCATGATTAGAGACAAATTGAAGCAGGTATTTGTAATTTATTAACATAAGATAAGTCATTTAGGTAGTAAGCAGGTATAACTATTTATTAAGAAATAGCTCCTTGGCACTGCTTTTAATAGAAATAATTTTAATGTAAATAATAGATTTTTAGATAATTTCTATTTTGGGTTCTTGTTTTGTAGCAGTAAATTAAATGAAAAAAGTTTATCATAACCTAACGATTGTAGCCAAAGGAATAGGATCCTAATTGAAAAAAAAAACAAACTAAAATAAATATACCAATTCACTTATCCCAAACTTTTTTAAACTTTCAGTACAACTTTGTGGACGAAAGCATCCCAGTGCCCACAGCAAGTTCGAAAGGTGCCTACGGACCTGTCAGTGTAACCGCAACAATAAACCTGTTAAGTTCCGAGGGGCGCACGCACTTGGGCAAGAAATACTGCGACTACACCGGCTCAACTCTGCCCACCTTCGAATATTTGCGCCAACGGGCAGGCCTGATGTTATATGAGACCACGCTCAACGAAGCTAATGACTTACTAACCATAAACCAACCAAGAGATATGATTTTTGTATATGTTGATGGCGTAAGTATAACTGAAAGTCAAAATAATTACATATTAGCAAAAATATTATTAAGCATACTTTGTTAGGTGGTTCCTCACTCTGGATCCATACTCACGTAACCACCGCTTAGGTCTTCTCTCACTGCCAACGAGGTCTTATTTAAATTCATACCTTTTTTTCCCTACATTAATATCAAGTAATTTAATAAAACAATGTTTTAATATTTGACGTACGTTAAAATGTACGAGTATCATCATTTTAATATAACGTTCGTCGACGCCAACGCAAGGGTCGCGTCTACGTACGTTGTATGCGCCACGTTGCCGACGTCAACGCAACCGTTGTACAAGTTTGACCTATCCAACCAAGGGTATAGGTAAACTGTCTGCCCAGTCTCATTTAAACTGGCAATCTTTTTGACATCGGTGTGCAGCTAGAACAGCGGCTAAAACAGCCTTAACTTATTTTATTTTTCAGGAAAAACAAGGTCTCATCAGCAGAACTCAGAAGATCTACAGCCTGCCTCTGTCTGCTAAAAAGGGTTCAGTATTGTCATTGCTAGTGGAGTCTCAAGGCCGTATTGGTTTCGGCAGTTATTTACACGATTATAAGGTAATGTTGGAAACAGAAAATAGTCTGAATAGGAAACTAGTCTGAAAAGTTACTATATCGGTGCATAAATAATTTCTGCGTATTTTGTTGAAACGCAAGGATAGTTTCGACGTATTAGCACTGAAATGAAACTTATTTTATTTCAGATTTTTTTATTCATTATGTACGTACGTCTAAGGCTAAGATTCCTTAATTTCTTATTCAATTGATTTTTTTTGATAATGTACCTTCGTGTTTCCAATCTTAAAAATTACTTTTCTATTTTTATTTCCTTATCAATGTTGGGCAAGTTTTCGGTAGTCTATGAAAACCTCAATATTCATATCGTTAACAATGTGGTCGGACCATTGTCCATGACCTAAATTGATCAAGTGTTCTTGTTCTTGAATATGTAGTAAATACATACATAACTGTTCGTTCAACTTACGAGTTTTGCATGAGAAGACATTTTCTCTTTTGTTAGTCCTGTTGCTAAAGTAAATTTTGGTTTCCAACTCCATTGACTAGTGACTATTATTCTATGCAATGGTATTATTATGGTACTGCTTTTATTACTGCACTAGTCTAAATACAAGTTTGTACAACACCAAAAGGTATATTTATGGATAAGTCGAATATTAAAACAACGACACGTCATGCAAAGTTTACTATTACGACGTAGTTACTGATAACTTGTTAAGTAAATTGTAGATACCAGTTAACTATATACTGAGCAAGAAAAATAAAGAACGGCATAGACCGAGCAGTAAAAACGTATTACTAATTCGTTAATCTCAAACTCCGAAAAAAAACCTAGATATTACTAAATAAATAACACGCCTATTATCTCCGAAGGGTTAAGCAGAAGTGCATCTATATATCTATAGTACATCTGCATTCTGCCAGCAAGCTGTTCTTTTGGAGCGCCTACCACCCGAAGTACGCAATCACAAGCGAAACAGTGACTGTATGTGGTCCAATTAAAGCTTTAGATAATACCTATTACCGTTAAATCGATAAATCAGCATAGAAAGCCTAAATCATTTTGTTTTATTTATGCATAATACGGAGTTCATACTAAGTTCGTCTGAAAACGTTGTTAACTTTACCGCTTGAGACTCGAAGAAAATATTAAAATCTATCCAAATTCCAAAAAATATCAAACATTTTTATAAAACTATATAATACAGGGTGGAAGGGACACCCACGACCGCCAACGGTTACCGCGTATTCACTACACCATTCTGAACCGCTCACATATAAAATTTTGATCGGTAATTAAAAAACAAAAGTGCAATAACAACAACAACATTAATTATTAATAATAATATAAATATATCATTTATTTCAGGTAACAAAGACCCATAACATATATACCTTATAGACTATCATACATATTTTATAAAAACAAGAAAATATAAACTATTGTACACGTAGTGCCTTCCGCGGAAACGCCGATATATGACACCCTTCGGCCAAAACTCTTCCTTGAGGAAGGTCTCAATATGATGGGTCGGAACTCGCACCACAAACGACTTGAAATTCGTGTTGTGGCGCGACTCTAACTTCTCAACCCTCAAGATCCAGTTGGTCTTCGCTCGGACATAATCCACGACCTCCTCAACCTTCGTGGTGTGATGTAGCCGGGACACAGGCAACATATATATAAACATATATGTATATATGTATATGTATGTATTATTTGTATATGGCGGGGTGGCATTATTGTCAGGCAACTTTGGCCCATAGATTTGAACCTTACAGACCAACATAAATATAATAAAATACAATTTGTGTAAGTAAATAGACCCTTAAACTATGTTAGTAACACGTCACTTGTGCACAAAAGGTTCGCGGACATTATGTCGGGCCGCAGCGGGTCGGGTCGCAGCGCAAAAATCCGCTCATATCGCTCGTATGTATTTTATATGAACTATCACACTGCAGACCCACCGTACCCCTGGCCGTACCCCTGGTGGTACGGTGGTTGTTTTAAAATTGAACGATACCACCAGGTAATAGTGTTGTAACACTAGTTAAAACCACTTCTGACAACAACATTTACTCTTACTGTAAGGTGAACACCGCCATAATATGAAGCCGTTTGTACAAAGAAGGGCGCTTCCGCCATTTATTTGGATGAAATTAATTTCAGTATCGTCCGTTATAGGTTTTTCCACAATAATTATTCAAATCAATTAAATTTTTATTTTTATAACACAATGTGTTAAATAAGCATTCTGCGCTGCGCTGCGGGCAGCTCCGCCCCGCTGCGGCCCGACGCGCGAACCTTAACAATACTTACACGTTCAAAATTATGAAAAAGGAGATCTAAAAAAAAATGAATGATGAACTGAATACATGGCAACCGTTTTTACGTCGGTGTCCCGCTGCGATTAAAACAAAAACCGTTGCTTCTGTACAAAGCATATGTTTCATTTCCTAACCCGAAACACTGTTATCGAAATATACATACTTATGTCGGTCATTTTATCTGTCAAGTCGACACAGTAATCCTTGAGTCAGACATTGACCAAGACACACGACTCACTATAAGATTGTTATCGACACAATTACAGTTTACTACACTTCCAAATATTTATTTTTATCTATAACTTTTATATAATCCAACGGCCTTCTTGACAAAATCAACTTTTTGTTTCTAATTCCATGAATGTCTTAGTTCGAAAAAAAACGAGAAGCAAACTAAGTATGTTTTATTATGAAGGGTTTTTAAATCATTAACCCCAAATCGTCCTTTCGATCAAACAACTTTTTCACACCAATTTAAAACGAATATTGACACGAAATATAACAAGCTATATCTTTATTGATGTGTCATGTGTCTAATAAATATAAGCAATGATCCCAAAAAGCGGGATTGACCAGTTTCACCGATTTTTTCTCATCAATATTACCATTACAGGGTATACTTAGTAAAGTGGAGTTCAACAGAAAGGTATTGAACGGAACATGGAAGATAACTGGATTCCCTCTGGAGGAGTTCAACACATCATCAGCAAGGAGTCAGAGTAACACAGGGCGTCCCACTTTCTACGAGGGATCCTTCACCTTGCCAGCAGGGGAGGCTCCGTTAGACACATTTGTCGACACTAGTGGATGGGGCAAGGTAACACAAACCTCGAATTCATGATTTTTTACTATTTAATTCATAGAAATAATTTATTAAAAATAATTATTTACAGTCGTTTGGCTGTCTCCCAACCTAACTTTGAGTTAATTTGGCTTTAGCAACTACATTATACATAACGGGTTTAACAATACCCTTAACAAAGCCAAAAGGCACTTGTTCTCCCCGTCATTGTGACCATTTTTTTTGTTCTGCACCGTACCTGGGAACCTTCTAGTTATGGAGATAAATTGAAGGCCAACATTCCATTTCACATTTTTTTATACAATTTTTTTTATGCTGTATCTTTACTTTAAGTACCTCCACGAACCCCGTACTATTCAATGCATTCATCAGCACAATGTCTTGAGTGCGTTACATTAAGTCTTACCGTTAAAGGTAATTGTTCACCCCAAAAAAAAGTCGTTTCCCGGCAATATATTTTTCGTAGAGTTACTAAGTTTGATGTACAAAATGCTTGGTTAACGGCTTCGTGAAGAGTCTGTTTAGAAAAGTTGCCAGAAATAGACCTAAAATGCCAAAACGAACCATCGAATATTCTCTCAACAGTTCAGTTTATAACGTTCAATTAGTCATATTGTTGTAAAAAATATTTCAGGATATTAAATTTTTTATTTGACTTAATTTTGCCAAATTGGCTGTTGTAGCATCTAGTTTAAGGATATTCGATATACTATATTATAACATTGCAGGGATACGTATGGGTGAACGGGTACAACCTCGGCAGGTATTGGCCAAGTGCTGGTCCTCAGATAACGCTGTACCTGCCTGGGTTATGGCTCAAGCCAGCACCAGAAAGCAACCACATTCAGATCCTGGAACTTGACAAACCTGCCCAGGTCGCCGCCATGAACTTCATCGACCATCCTATACTGAACCGAACTGCAAATATCAACTGGCGGAGACTTCAACCGGGATCAATTTAATACTTGCAATATAATGTACGACTAAACATTAAAGTTCATAATTACGTTTTACAATAAAGACTTATTAGGTTTTTCCTCTTTATTGTTTCTTTTCATGTGTTCCGGTGTACAGGTGCTCTTGCATAGAGACTTCGTAAGATATTAAAGTACATGATTTGAATATATACCCTTACAACGCAATTTTATTCATACCGCAACTGAGAACAAAGTGTCACTAATTTAAAGCGAATTTAGTGTTAAATAGTGTTACGATATTATAGGAAGATGCCATATAAACATTATACACACTACATACTGTAGATGGCCTAACGAAAAAACGCAGAAATTCTACGTAACGTTCTGTTTTCCCGAAAAGTTGGCAGACTTGTACCTAGTACATGCACATTTCGATGCATGAAGAGGGGTCG
The DNA here is from genome assembly GCA_963576755.1 of Noctua janthina. Taxonomy (NCBI): domain Eukaryota; kingdom Metazoa; phylum Arthropoda; class Insecta; order Lepidoptera; family Noctuidae; genus Noctua; species Noctua janthina. The sequence continues at coordinate 9,082,343 of OY755058.1, forward strand.
ACCCTATTGCCATCAATCGGGCATAACATCAGAATCAAATATCATTCAAAGAGGCTAAGAATGAGCACTTTCTAATCGACAAAATACAGTCAATGCCCGCCCTCGTTACTTCGTAGTAGGAAGAAGTAGAAGGCGGACAAACTTCCCAACAGCACACAAGTCTAGACTTCGGCCTGCTACTGAAACTCCTAAAGAAAAACCCAATACTTACCATTTTACTTATTACTTAGCCAGATCTCCCAAAATGACCAAGTTGGCATTTAAATTACAGGCCAGGTAGGCAGTCGCTCCATGTAAAGTACTGATATTCAGCTGCATCCGATTAGACTGGAAGCCGACCCCAACATAGTTGGGAAAAGGCTAGGCAGATGATGATGATATTTAAATAATTACATCTTATTGTTGTACGTTCAATTCATAGGATAAATCACAAACTCCAGGGCGTTAAGGAGTTTTATTATATGTATACGTGCTGTAAATCATATTGAGACATTTCGTTTTAACAAGTAATGTTTTACTACAAACAAGTTTCAATCATGACAGGAACCAACCAACAACATTTTAAATTCTAATATAGAAGCATTAAAGAACACAAACAGAACAATTCACACAATAAACCCAAACAGAATAACATGAAAGAGACGGATATAGAGACGTTACTGAAGCGTGAAAGAGTGAACAGCAGGTAGAATTCATTGTGTGTGTGACGGAGTATGATAAGGAGTAGCTAATGGGTGAACTGGGTGAAGCGAGCCTGTCGTCGTGTAGACCGCGACAGCGCCGGACCGTTCCTTACCGGCTTCAGAATAAACCACGTGGCCGGCTCAGCGAACCTACAAAAAGTGAGTAAAACTTTTCGGTTTATTGACCGATGCGTATGTGAACAGATAGCTATTAACTTTGAACCTCAATGTAATTGTCCCGTCTGAAACTATCAATACTAATTCATTTTGTACTTCATCTTGAGCTATTAATGCCCGTAATTCATAATGTTCGCAACGGAAAGTTCGTTTTAGTTTCTTTCAAAACTTAGTCCCATTTGTGTAGTTATATTTGCTTATTTAATTAGTTGTTTTACAAATCTACAATGAACTATTTTGTTCAACATTTTATTTCGTACCTTATATTATGTTTTTTCTTTAATAATTACCTTGAAATGCTTATAATTGATGTGTTATGTTATTTCCATGTTTACTGACTATGTATGGATGGTTACCTATAAATTGTTTTACATAAAATTATGTATAAATGTATAAATTATGTATAAACAAACAACCAATTCATTAAAGCTATTTAGCTCTATAGCTAAATAGCTTCAATGAATTGGTTGTTTGAAAGACATACTTAAATCATGTATTTATATGCTTACTGAAAAAGTAGTGCCTTCAGCCAGTGTTGTGCGTTTAAAAATTTAAACATAAAAATATTTAGAGCAGCCTTAAAATCTCGCATCTTAAAATCTCGCATAGCAACTAAAGCTCAGCTGTTTTTATGAGGGTATCAAACTAGTAGTGTAATATCGGTTTCGGTACCGGTATATTATTATATCACCGTTACAATACATCAGATGCAAAACTTTAGTATAAAATGAGCAAGTATTTGAATAAAGGGATCAGGGTGGAATATTCTTAATAATTTTAAAACAAAAGATAGAGCTATGGCTTTAATTTACGTACATGCTCTTTGTTTTGTCTGGATCTGGTAGAAAGATCATGTTCCAGTCATTGTGTTTGATATTTGTAATTATTAAGCGTCGCTGTCGTTAGGAGGTTGTAAAATGAGATCGACAGCCACTATGTATTGTGACTACCGCGTATGTCAATGGAGTATTACTGCGCCGTAGGTATTTCCATATCATGACAAGCCATCCGTTCCGCATACGATGGGCATTTTAAATAACTTTGTAATCAGATCTCTACATCAGTTATGTGGTATGGTTATATTCAAATACACATATCATCACGCATCTAAGCCCTGACGGGTTAGGCAGAGGTGTACATCACCCTTTAACACCCCATTTCGCCATAGGGGGCGAACCTAACTTGTACTAAAATATAAATACACTACAAAAGACATGAAATAAAACTGACCTGCCTTGTTACATACAAGCAGTGAAACATAGTCAGGCAACGTGGTATTTTTCAATAAATTTTTTTTTTGCGTATTCAGATGGTGGCAGATGACTTGAATTGTGAGGTGGGGCCACCCTGTAGCCTCGTGTTAGCCGATGGATCGGTCTTCACAGGACGAAGCTTTGGGGCTCAAGTGCCTATCGATGGAGAAGTTGGTAAGTACATTGACTAGTTCGTTCATTCTTTGTTTTGCAAAAACGATCCAACCCACAATATTTTTTAAAAGTAGTCCATTGGGTATTCCCAATGTTTTTTTTTTATTTTTCAGTAGAAACAGTCCACTGTAACTGCAAAAATAAATTGAATCAATGTAAATTACAATCGAAAATCTTAGATATCAAAAATACTTTACTTTACTTTAACAAAAATAGTTTAATTCTAAATATTTGGGACGTGGGTTCGTTTTGGTATGACTGATACCAATCATTTAAATGGCTTCACCAACAAAGAATTTCTCTTCTGTAGTAATTAATTGCCGCCTAAAAGTGGTAATATAAGATGCAATTTGCCGTCGTTACTCGACACGTACCTACACAGGTTTTCTTCTGACAAGGAAAATATTGTTAAAAGAAAGAGCGTCACATTCCTAGAATAAAAAATAAAAAAAAAATTATATCATCACGTCCATCGTATCATTTTCTATCATCGTGGCCCAGTGGTGGAGACCCCGACTTACGAGCAGTAAGTCGTGGGTTCGAACCCAGCCAGGCGCATTACTTTGTGTAAGTTATTTCATCACCACTGCTCTCAAAAACGGTGAAGGAAAACATCGTGAGGAAACCGGCATGTCCTAGAACCAAAAATTCGAAGACCTGTGACATCTACCAACCCGCACTGGGCCCGCGTGGTGGATTATAGCCCATTCGCTCTCATAGAGAGGAGGCCTGCGTCCCAGCAGTGGAAACATTAATAGGCTGATTATGCTTATGCTTTATATCTTCACGCCTGTAATCCCCGAAGGGTTTGGGGTTATGTTTTAAGTTCCACGTAATAGGGGGCGAGATTATTGCCATAACCGGGCACAAATCCAGACTCTTTAGCTGCTACTGAGAAATTCCTGATGGAAAAACCCAATAACACTTTACCCGACCCGGGAATCGAACACCCAGAATCTCATGCTCAGCAGCCGCGCTTGCATCCACTCGACCAACGAGGCAGTAAAAAAAATATGTAAAATAAGAACATTTTTGTTACTATTTCAGTTCTTACCATGTCACTTAAAAATGATACATTTTATAGTCACTACTTTCAGTAGGTCTAATCATAGTGTTGTTGATCAGTATTTCAGACGGGTATGGTCGGGTACCCGGAGTCGCTGACAGACCCATCATACCACGCTCAGCTGTTGGTGCTCACATATCCGCTGGTCGGCAACTATGGCGTCCCCGACGAAGACGAAAAAGACGAACATGGAATACCCAAGTAAGATATTTTAATAGACAGATTACACAGTAATATAAAAATTTTACCTTCAAATAAAATTTGTATTATGTTTCCTAAGACGTCCGAAGTCCATTATGAGAGAGAGTGCACGCTTCGTTCCATGAACAGCTGCTAGATGTTCTTACTTTTTCCCGCCTCGTAATCGCGCCACTAGCGCCCCCAACGTCATATCTGTGAACTACTTTCAATAATCGCATACAAGCCGCCATGATGAAGTGTTAAGACATTGTTCGGCTCATAATGATGCAAAGATAGGTAGGTATGCACCAGGAAGACCTTACCTGGACTTCGGACGTCTTAGAAAACATAATACAAATTTGTTTTGACATGGAAAGAAAAATTCTAGTGCGAGCAGGGTTTGAACCTGCGACCTTCCGATTCATTACACCGGACGTCTTTACCAATTAGACAAACACAGCAGCTGCAGCTTTTTCTTTCCATGTTAAAACAGCTGTAGTTCCCTACGCAGGGTTTGCGTATAAAAATATTAAACAATACAAATTTTATTTGAAGGTAAAATATTAATATTATGAATTCCGTTTGACGTCCGAAGTCCATTATGAGAGATATGTTTGTTATCTCCTGGTGGGTTGTATGAATGAAAAGTAACAATGTGAATTATAAACTAATATTATTTTTAATCACCTTTTATACCTTAGATAGTACCTTCATATTTTACACAGGTTTTAAATATGAACAAAAATCTAGCCATTTAAGCACTGGCAGTATAATTATATTAAGAGAAAACGTAAGTGAATAAGTAAGCAATCGTGCAATATCTTTAGGAGTAATTTTTAACCTGGATCAATTTGATTTGAAACATCGCTTAACTTAGAATCAATTGGGGACTTGAAATAATCTTGATAACGAATGCACAGAGGAAATTTCGTTACTAGATCTGATTTCTTTAAGGTAAAATTTTCTGAAAGTTGATTCATGCCTCCAGTTTGCCTTAGATAATATGTCATTTATAGGATAATTTTCTAGCCAATTTAATGATGAGACAGTCGATTTAAAACTACCTGGAGAGGCTTGTATTCCAGCATCAGATAAAACAGTTTTACCCAACCACCGATTATAGTTGGTGTGGCTGCTCTAACGGGATCTCTAGTAGTTATGAATAAATTTGTTAATGAACCCCGTCTTTCCTTTGATATTTTTTTTAATGAGCGGATCCAATATTACGGATTTGTATTTTGATCTTGTGATGCCAACAAAACCCAACTGGATTGCTGGAAAGTCGCGCTATCTGTCTTTGACCCGAACACTGGGTGTAAAGTTATGCAATCCCCATTATCTACAAAATGATCAGAGTCAATATGCAAAAGGGAAAGGTCGTGTACACGACGTCCCGAACATAATAATAAAATAGTCGCCGTTCGCTTAGACACCTCATACAAAGTACTCATGCAAGGAGTATTATCTTTTAAATAAGTAATTAATTCCCTGGCGTCCCATGTGGGCACCTTAGGTGGCACCGGCTTTGCAATTGAAATTGCCTTCAGAATGTGCTTAAATATTATAGATATTTCGCAACATCTGTCGGATTTGGTGTACGGAAATTTACATTATTTTGACTACACTACAAAGACCACTTACCCCAAATAGGTGTGTAAGTTTTAAGAGTTGTAGGTCGCCAGCAAGATAAAAGAAAATCTTTCTCTTGTGGAGACCAATCGCTCGTCATGGTGTCCCAGCCGAAATGAGCCAGGCTTCCAACTGCAGATCGTTGACATGAGCTGGTGGTAGGCCGGTCACCGTGTCCATCAAGGTCTTCTTCAGGTCTCTGATCTTCAGTGGCCGTGCCAAGGATCGATTCTTCAGGTCTGGTCGCCAAAAGGGTTTCTTCCACTTGGGTGCTACTATTTGAGAAATGTGAACACTAGCCAACTTATGCCACTAATGTACGAGAACTCCGTCATTTCTCTTTCACCTCACGTAAAAGACTTGGGTCTATACATTGACAGCAGTTTAAGTTGGAATAAACACGTGGCTCAGGTGAGTCAGAAAGTCACGTTCTCACTGCGGTCTCTCTATAGATTCAAGCATTTCCTCCCATCTAGCACCAAACTCACGTTGGTCCAGTCACTTGTGCTCCCCATCATCGACTATGCTGATGTTTGTTATTCTGATCTTTCCCAAGAACTTCTAAATAAATTGGATCGTCTTCTCAACAATTGTATTCGCTTTGTTTTTGGCCTTCGTAAATACGATCACGTTTCTTCCTTCCGTTCTCAGCTTAAATGGTTGCCTATCCGACTCAGGAGATCCCTCAGATCTCTCTGCACGCTCTTCACGATTATGAACGATCAATGTGCTCCTGATTACCTAAAAACTTATTTCAAAGTGTTGGGCAGTTCTCACAGTCGTAACCTTCGAGCTTCCAAGAATCTACTTCTCCAAATTCCTTCACACCGCACTGGATTTATGTCAAATTCTTACGCTATCTCTACTATAAAGCTCTGGAACGCGCTACCTTTTGGCATTAAAAAAGTTGAAAGCAAATTCTGTTTTAAAAGAAAAGTGCGTAACCACTATTTAAGTCAGAATAAATAGCTCTCTCTCTATTAGAAGTCGAGTCATGGTAATTATTATTAGGTTTCTCGTTTTTAATTTTGGTATTTGTTAAAATATGTATTAGTTTATTTTATTTGTATATAAGTATTAGTATCATTATAAGTGCCTATATAAATTTTCGATAGCAAGAAGTTATTTTTATATATTTATTTTGTACCCTATCACAATGTTTTCTTATTTAACCCAAAGGTTGACTGGTAGAGAATGCCTTGTGGCATTAAGTCCGCCTATGTATCACTATTGTACATGAAGTTTAAATAAATAAATAAATAAATAAATGTACCGACCTGATGACGAGTTGAGGTGGTGAACAACTCGTGGAAGCAACGCCGGCGGTGGGAACACCCATGCGAGGTCGTATCGCCAGTATCTGTTGAACGCGTCGTGATAACAGGCGTTGAAGTCTGAGGAATCTAGAGAAACGTAATTTATCACGACGTGTGCGGTTTGTGACGCGAACAAGTCTATGTCCGGTTTTCCCCAAGTCTGAAATATCTTTGAAGTTGCTGCCACCTGAAGGTGCCACTCGCTGCCGGCGCGATTTCGCGACAAGTGGTCGGCCTCGGTGTTGTACACCCCTGGTAGGTGGTGAGGGATCAGTACAACATTGAGGTCCTCTATCAGAGTCAACAATTTCCGCGTCAATTCCATCAATCGGTGTGATTTCGTGCCTCCTTCCTTCTGAATGACCACTGTCTTGTTGTCGGTCTGTAGAATGATCCTGGAGTCCCGGAGGGCTCTGAATTCCTTCAACAACACAGCAATCACAGCATAAATCTCTTTGAGATTGCAATGCTATTTTTTCTGGTCGGGTTGCCATGCACCTTGTACCTTGTTGTTGTTGACCAGGGCACCCCACAGAATGTCGGAAGCGTCCGTGATGACAAAGTTTGTGGGTAGCACATCTGTGTGAATAGCAGTCTTTTGACCTACATTCTCCATCCACCACTCGAGCTCTTGGCGAACGCCTTGTGTCAGCTGTACTGCTTCGAGAGGATTTTGACGCAGTACTTTGATGTGACATTGCAGCGCACCCCGGTGGGTGATGAAGGACGCAAAGTTGAGAAGCCCTAAGAGGCGTTGCGCCTGCTTTAGGGTCCAACTGCCCGCTGCGAGTCTGGTCGACAGGATCTGTAGAATTTTTATTACCTTCTCTGGTGGTAGGGACTTGCGGTTTGTTTGGGTGTCCCAATCGATGCCGAGATATTCGATCGACCTCGTTGGCCTGGTGATCGATTTCTCGTGATTCACACACCAGCCCAGACTGGACAAGAAGCGTACAGCTATGTTTAGGTGCGTGCTGAGTACTTCCTTGTTCTGGTGGACTAATAAATAGTCGTCTAGATACACGACGAGGCGCAGACCTTTTGTGCGAAGGTATTCTGCAGTCCAGTTTGTTAACCATAAAGTTCGGTACGGGCCCCTTTGGGGGTCTGACACTCAAACCTCCGCTGGATTGGTACCGGCCCCCGAAGGGGAACTGAAGAATTTAATAACGTATGACTTAAACGCTAGACAACGCTAGACCGTTTAAGTCATACGTTATTAAATATTTACATAAATAATGAGGATGACTCATTATTTATGTAAATATTTAATATTCTGATTATCAAATACTATGAGTGTACGTTAATTAAGAGAGTTGGATAAAAAGTTCATATGTCTTCGCCATTAAAACTTCTGTATTTAGTGCGCAAGTTTCTTAATTTACCCTTTAAAAATCCAAGTGCATAATATACGGTCATCGCCATTTTGACGTCAGTGCTGGCTGAGGCTAAAAATCATAAAAATTGTGGTTTTCGGACATCCAAGCTCCTCTATGTTGAGAATGATTAACTCATTATTAAATTATGTGACGAAATAATCCATAGTTCAATTTAAATAAGCAGTGGTAATGATGAATTTTGATATCTAAAGTCGAAGTTTCGCGCCAATCGTGCGAGCTTACATTTTTATTTTTCACATTACACCACACAAACGCGTATAGATTCGATAACAAATATGACAAATATCATTCCAAATATTATAAACAACACGAGAATGCCCAGATCTTAGCGTAATTTACTAATGCGGGACCAATAACTCGTAATATTCATTACGACTCCTCAAATTTGTATTCGAAATTGACGACCATTTTTTTTTTTTAATTATTGTGATGTGTGGAAGCGATTGTTTCAATCGATTCGTTTTTTGTAACTTTCGATAATCGAGAAATTAAATTATGGAATTGAAAAAATCGATAGATGGAATTTTAAAATAATTTTGTTTTAAGCGTAAAATAGAATAAATAAATACAATAATATTTTTTTAAGCTTTATATTGGTAATTTTAATAGTTTTTCGTAAATTGTAGATACTAAAACCGACACAACAAACAGCACAGACTGATCTATGGCTAAATTCGCGCCGTTTTTTTTTCCACATCACAATTTAAATTATGAATGCATTCGCTGTTCAAATAATTGATATTGTATTTTACTAGATAATTTATTGTGATTTTTTATATTATTAAAATGTGCTTTTAACTTCCCTTGTTAGTAAGTATTGATCAAATCTTGCAACTGTATTTCGAACCAGTTTCCTTATACCGATTGAGCTGAATTTTTGCACACCCCTTTTGTTCTAATGACAATACATTTTTATGATAAACATTACTTAGTCCTGCAGCCAGGATCGTCTCCACACGAGAGAACTCCTCAACGGTTAATAGCGCGGACACGAAACTCTGTATACGCGTTTAATTTTAATAATTAAGATGATTTCTATCATGACCCCATCCTGCAGTCAAAATGGTCATCTCACGAGGGAACTCCTCAACGTTAAATAGCACGGATCCAAAAATCTGAAGACGCGTTCATATTTGATGGATAAACATGATTTTTATTATGACCTCATCCCGCAGAGAGAATCGTCTTTTCTTGAGGACACTCATCAACGGTGCATAGCATAACCTAATGATGCGGTATCAGAAATGTACAGAATACAACAAAACTAAAAATTCGAAAATAAGATTATTATTTTAAAATAATTTTAGTTTGGTCGGTTGGATATAAAAAGCCCAGGATCTTGGAAGGCATAATAAAAATTTATTTGGTTCGCAAGATGAATATTTAGTATGGTAAAGTTATTATGTTAGGTTAGATTCGTTATTGTGGTATTCACCTTTTACAAATACTTATTTTATCAGCCTGTTCTTTCTCACTGCGAGTCAAAGGCCTCCCTGTGGCATTCCAATTTTCTTTATCTTTTGCCTTCTCCGAGTAATACCTTTAACAGTCAATATTTTTTGATACTTAATAAGCTTGGTTTAGTAGCAACCAAACTATTTTTAAGAAAACTCTACTAATGCGACTCTCTCTTAACTCTTGCCCTGAGGTTTCTGTCGCATAGCTATTCACGGCTTAACTCAAGTGACATGGCCCACGGCCTATGATGGATAACCTGAACTTTGCAGTTGTAAGAAGAGTTTTTAGAGTTGACAGTGAACCGCTTTCGAAGAATAAACTAATCTTTCTTCAGGATACGTCTTATGAATTGCCGATTGCAAAATAAAGACATTAAGTTTGTCGGTCGTTGTCATCGAGGCAGGTCCAAGAAACGCTTGCTTGACGATTTGGACTCATTCTTCGCTGATTGGCCAGAGAAGCCAAATCACCAGCAGAGTTGGAAAGGATTGGAGGAGGTCTTTGATCAGCAGTGGGAAAGAATAGGTTAAACAAAAAAAAAGTTTGTCCTAATCTAACACATAACCGACAAAACGCTACCAATCGATACACAATTTTAGGAATAAATATAATTTATCTTTAGCGGATCAAACCATTTTTTCTTTACTATTCCTACCATGATTCTATATCCAACCTTCAGATATTACAAAACAAAATTCGCAATAAATGACAATAGTAAATTAAAACACTTAAGTATAAATGTGAAACAAGCGCATTACTAATTTAATTTTTGAAAAAAAAAAAAACGCAACCGTGTGTACTTATCTACCTACAATTGAAAATCAATCCATTTCTAGATTTTTTATTTGCTTGAATATTGTGAAACTTAATTTCATGCCAAATCTCACGCTGCTAGTTCAACGGAAAGTTAGGAGACCATGTATAAGTTTTTAAAAGAAAGGTGATCATCAGAATGTTTACTTAGAAGCCAGTTTTTTTTTTGGGATTTCACATTTCAGAGTTTCTTATCATTTATAAATCTCCTTCTCTTGAAATCAACCAGAAGCATCGAATAATTACTAAATGAAATTATTTAAAAAGATAGCATAAAAAGATTAATTTTAAAATTAAATAATTATTTGAAATTATACCAAAGAGTTTTTATTCCATTTCAACTCTTTTTTTTTCAAACTTGGTTTCATTGCGAGTATCGATTAGGCTTTATGCAACTTTATAATCGAATGATGAAACTTTGGATAACGATCAGCACTAGAGTTTTTAGTAATATTTGTCAAGTTTTTGATCGTGTTTTTTCATGAAATTTTGTATGAACAATGGTAAAAATAAGAACGCAGATAGAATGTTACTGTGTTTATTTTGCCCTTTCGAGTTTTTTTAGCAAACGAGAAAGTTGCTTAAGTACATTATTTCCAGTGCATCTAAGTTACCTAATTTTTGGAAGGGTGTAGTGGTATGTAATTTACACATATTTGGCAATTGACTAACGCCGTTTTACAGACATCAAGACGTTATTAGAGATATTAACCACAAACATATCGTATGAAACAGCTGCCGCGATATATTTTTCATAATAAAATCGAATGCTGAAAATTCACGAAAATTCTTGAAATTCATTACAATTCGCATCACCCCGCCGATTCAGCTGGTGTGTCATGTGTCAAAATCTTGTCGAGCATAGTGGTTAAAGTAGCAAACATTCTGGGAGCAGCAGCCAGGCCGAATGGTAGACATGTCATCTGCAGAAGTTGACCACCGTAGCTGATGCGCAAAAAGCGCCTGTGTTCTGTGCGTATTGGTAGATCATAATAGGCCTGGCTGAGGTCCAGCTTGACCATCCAGTCGCCTTGTTGAAGAAACGAAGGCATTTGTTGGTGATGGAAAAGATGGAAATGCTTTGGATTCATGTATAAATTTAGTGCTTTCAAGTTGAATATCACTCGAGTTTTGCCGTTGCTCTTTGTGATCATGAAAAAAGGGCAAATGAACGATGGGGTCCAAGGAGCAGGCTCTAACACACGTTCTTGAATCATCTTGCGAATTTGTAGTGTCATTTTTTCCGAAACAGGGGTTTGAAATTTTGACAAGTTGTCCGAAGTAGGTGGAATTAAAGGCGGTGCCTGATTGAAGGGGATACGAGCTCCCGATATCATTTTTAAAATAGCTTTTGGAGGGTCGAAACGTCTCCATATTTCTATATAATGCTGAAGACAGCCGCCTTAAAAACTCGGTATTAAATAGTCATTTATGCTTATGTCCTGCTCGCCTTCCGTTCTTATCTTTTCGCCCCCCCCCCCTTCTTTTTTGAAGAGAAATCGTAATTTTGTATGATGTCTTTTTTGTCGTTTCGCTTCGGTTTGTTTTGTCGCGAACGAAAAGTATTATCTTGAAAAGACGTCGAAGGCTCTAAAGATATCGGACGACTAGTTCCCGCACTATTATTCTGTTTTTCTAATTTTTCTATACCCCCAATTTTTTGTAGGTAGTGCGATAAATTTTGAGGATTGAATATATATTCGATTGAGGGTGGTATTTTTTCTATGTCGTCGCGTATGTATTTGCTTTTAAAAAAATTTAATAACGATCGGCGCCGCGTCGCTATGATCTCAGCTCGTTTACCGCAAATAATTTGGAGAATATCATGAGATACCTTTTTATAAGATGACTCGGCTCCAAACAACTCTTTTAGTTTGTCAAAGAGGGTAGTTGAAGATAATTGGGCGTTCGAATTAGCAGACCAATCAATTAGTTTCTGTAATGCCGCGCTCACATGCTCGTTTTGAGTTAGGAAAGCATTAGATAACGCCGCAAAACTGCGTTCCATTTGAAACCATCTTAATGGTGAAAATGGATCTTCAAAACGCCGCAATTCTTCGTTCACTTTCAATTCGACAAAACTAGGAAAAGCTACATATTTTTTTTGTACTTCTGTGTAACGTACAGCATTCCAATCCGGAACCGAACCTCTGCATTTCTGCTATTTTTGTTACACGTTCTGGATTGGCCTTAGGTACATTAGGTTCCTTAACGGAAACGTCTAGATTTGCAATATTTTCTAAGCAAGGGGTAAGCTGCGGCGGACGTAAGAAATTTTCTTGTAAATTGAAGGTAGGAACAGTCGAAGTTGAAGGTAATGTGGTGCCAAAATTATTTGATATCATATAATTTGTTAAAACATTATTGACATGACTCACCAACTGCTGGGAAAGTAGATCAAACCTGCGATCCAGTTCGGAATCTTGCAAGAGGGAGCGCTCGCGTACCTGGCGAGGGCGTTTGCGTGGCGCTGGCTCACCTACATCGCTCTCCGATGACACCGTATCACCTCCTTTCGATGACGATGAAGAACTCGAACTCCGCGTTCTTTTCCGCGAAGTATCGTTTTTGCGCGAAAGTTTCACCGTCCATTTTGTTTAAAATAAACAGCTTACGAGACGGAGTATTAATTTAAGTTATTTAAATACTATATAATCTAATAAACTTTCTACTTTTAATCTCAAAAGTTCTAAAAATTTAAAATATCGCTTTATTCGATTTAACTGACAACCTAACAGAGCTGCGCACGGTTCGGAAAACGACGCAACAATGTCTTAACACTTCATCATGGCGGCTTGTATGCGGTTTTTGAAAGTAGTTCACAGATTCACAGATTATTATATTGGACGGCACGGTTGGCGCAGTGGCTGAGCGATTGACTGCTGCGCTTCGTGTTGCGGGTTCGATTCCCGCACGGAACAAATATTTGTATGGCCTACAGGTAGTTGTTCCGGGTCCGGCTGTCTGTGTTTGTGAATTTAAATGTTTGTAAACGCACCCACGATACAGGAGATATTCCTAGTGTGGGGCAACGCTTTTAAAAAAAAAAATATATGACGTTGGGGGCACTAGTGGTGCGATTACGAGGCAGGAAAAAGTAAGGACATCTAGCAGCTGTTCATGGAACGAAGCGTGCACTCTCTTTCAAAATGGACTTCGGACGTCAAACGGAACACATAATATAATAATCAAAAACAAAATTCGAAAATTTACCCCTTCTGCTTTCCCTCCCGTCTACCCCTCTCCTCGGCCTCTCTCTCAGCCCTCTTTTTCTCTACACAGAATTCAATTAATTGGTCAGATAAAATGAATCGACTACGGCAGCTACCCTTCTGTAGCTACCGGCAGATATTCCTAACAGATAAATCCCAACATTTGAAGTGAATGCAGCAACTGGATGCATAGAAAAATACTGAAAAAGTATCCTGTCACGTGCAACGTGTTTACTATTAAATTTTTATAATCTTGGCGGACCCGCAAGCCATCGTATAATGTCGGGTTTGAAGTTAAAATTATGACTGACTACTAGACGCTACGTTCCAGGTGGTTTGAATCCAACCGCATATGGGCAGCTGGCTTGATAGTGGGCGAGGTGAGCACTCGCGCGTGCCACTGGCGCGCTAAGCGCTCCCTGGGGTCTTGGCTGGCAGCTCGCGGTGTCCCAGGCCTCTGTGACGTGGACACCAGAGCTCTAACATTCCGTCTTCGAGCTGGCGTTACTCTTGGACGCATTATTCAAGGAGTCCCGCCGTTTGGACTATTACCAGCCCTATCAGACCCAAATACCAGGAATCTGGTTGCTGAAGTGTCTGTGAAGGTTAGTGTAACCTAATTTTTTAAGAAGAATTACGTTTTGCAAGATGAAACCACCTGTTTCGCAAAACGAGCTAAAAAAAAATTGTTTCAATGTAGTGCAAATTAGCCATGGCCCATGCTAAGGTTATCACCGTGATCTGTGTATCATTGTATTGAAATAATCCGCATAATTATGAGTATCTATGGTACTTCACATTTTGTTTCCTTTGCTATTTTCCTTATAGATTTCTTACTTATAGAACATGATGCTCTATCAATCAAGTGGCGAAAATTCAATCATGCAACTACTTTTACAAACAAAGAGTTGATAATTTTAGATGTTTTTTTAAACCGAGCAGTAAGTGTTAACCATTTTTTTTCAGGAACCTAAGATATACAACCCAAATGGTGATGTAACAATAATGGCTGTAGACTGTGGGTTGAAGTACAATCAGATCAGGTGTTTGATCAAACGCAATACAAAGGTTGTGCTAGTACCCTGGGATCACAAGCTGGACCCCAGCCAGTATGATGGCCTTTTCGTCAGTAACGGTCCAGGTGACCCAGTCAAGTGCAAGAAGGTGGTGGACCATATGCGCTCAGTCATTGAAGACAAGACAAACGTTAAACCAGTATTTGGCATCTGTCTGGGACACCAGTTGCTGTCCACTGCGGCTGGCTGCAAAACTTACAAAACCAGGTAAATAATGAATGTTTTATTGTTTTTTTTCTAATCGCGTTCCGTTGTTTATTTTTACTTTTGAGTTGTTTTTATCACAATTTATTATTTATGTTTTGTTACGTTCACCCCTGCCTGACCCTTCTAATGGTATTTTTTTTCAGTTACGGTAATCGTGGACACAATTTACCTTGTACACATAATGGCACCGGCCGATGTTTTATGACATCACAAAATCATGGATTTGCTGTCGATGCAAATTCACTGCCGGAAGGCTGGAAAGTTTTATTCACTAATGAAAACGATAAAACGAATGAAGGTATTATTCATAAAACTTTGCCTTTCTTCAGTGTTCAGTTTCACCCGGAGCACACTGCCGGACCTACGGATTTAGAATGTCTTTTTGATGTATTTGTCGATGCTGTGAGATCTTACAAAAGTAAAAAGTCATGTAGCATCGATAGTATCATTACAGAAAAACTAAAGTTTGTACCAACTTTACATGAACGACCAAAGAAAGTACTCATCCTTGGTTCTGGAGGCTTATCAATCGGCCAAGCTGGCGAGTTTGACTATTCAGGATCGCAAGCAGTTAAAGCTTTACAGGAAGAAAAGATACAAACGGTTTTGATAAATCCTAATATTGCAACTGTACAGACGTCAAAGGGTCTGGCCGACAAAGTTTATTTCCTTCCTATCACACCGGAATATGTTGAACAGGTTATAAAAGCAGAAAGACCCACTGGAGTACTTCTCACATTCGGTGGTCAGACAGCCCTCAATTGTGGAGTGGAACTAGAAAAAAGTAAAATTCTAGAAAAATACAATGTGAGCGTTTTAGGAACTCCAATTCAATCAATAGTTGATACTGAAGATCGTAAAATATTTGCTGAAAAAGTTAATGCGATTGGCGAAAAAGTTGCCCCAAGCGCAGCTGTAACAACAATTGAAGAGGCACTAGTAGCTGCACGACAAATTGGGTATCCAGTAATGGCTCGATCTGCATTTTCCTTAGGTGGTTTAGGATCCGGTTTTGCTAACAATGAAGACGAACTTCGAACACTTGCACATCATGGCCTGTCCCATTCCGATCAACTTATTATAGACAAATCGCTTAAAGGTTGGAAAGAAGTGGAATATGAAGTGGTAAGAGATGCATATAATAATTGCATCACCGTGTGTAATATGGAAAATGTCGATCCTTTAGGAATACACACAGGAGAATCAATCGTAGTAGCACCGAGTCAAACACTCTCAAACAGAGAATATTACATGTTGAGAAACACTGCCATCAAAGTTATTCAACACTTCGGCATAGTAGGCGAATGTAATATTCAGTACGCATTGAACCCAAATTCAGAAGAATTCTACATTATAGAAGTAAATGCCAGGTTATCTCGAAGTTCAGCCCTGGCAAGTAAAGCAACTGGTTATCCATTGGCCTATGTTGCTGCTAAATTAGCGCTGGGTATATCGCTACCTGTTATTAAGAACTCTGTCACCGGAGTGACCACTGCTTGCTTTGAACCAAGTCTCGATTACTGCGTTGTCAAAATACCAAGATGGGATTTGGCTAAGTTTAATAGAGTAAGTACAAAAATTGGAAGTTCAATGAAAAGTGTTGGAGAAGTTATGTCAATAGGCAGGAGCTTTGAAGAAGCTTTCCAGAAAGCGTTACGTATGGTAGATGAAAACGTTAACGGGTTCGACCCAAACATTAAGAAAGTGAATGAAAACGAATTGCGAGAGCCTACTGATAAGCGAATGTTTGTCTTAGCTGCTGCTCTACGGAAAGGTTATACTGTTGATAAATTATACGAGTTAACCAAAATAGATCATTGGTTCCTCGAGAAATTCAAAAATATAATAGATTACTATCAAGTCTTGGAGGCCGATCATCATGGTTCAATTCCTTTCGATATTTTAAAGAAGGCAAAGAAAATTGGATTTTCGGATAAACAAATAGCTGCTGCTATAAAAAGTACTGAAGTGGCCGTGAGAAAGTTAAGAGAAGAATATAAAATTACTCCATTTGTAAAACAAATCGACACAGTAGCAGCCGAGTGGCCAGCTACTACAAATTATTTGTATTTAACTTATAACGGTAACACGCATGATCTAGAATTTCCAGGTGGTTTTACCGTGGTGTTAGGATCAGGTGTGTATCGCATTGGAAGTTCCGTTGAATTCGATTGGTGTGCAGTCGGATGTCTAAGAGAACTTAGGAATCAAGGCAAAAAGACCGTCATGATTAACTATAACCCCGAAACGGTCAGTACTGACTATGACATGAGCGATAGGTTGTATTTTGAAGAAATTTCCTTTGAAGTTGTTATGGATATTTATAATATTGAACACCCAGATGGAGTAATATTATCTATGGGTGGACAGTTACCTAATAATATTGCAATGGATTTACATAGACAACAAGCAATTATTTTAGGTACGTCTCCTGATATGATTGATAATGCCGAGAACAGGTTTAAATTTTCCAGAATGTTAGACCGGAAAGGTATATTGCAACCGAGGTGGAAAGAACTTACCGATTTAGAATCAGCTGCAAGTTTTTGTGAAGAAGTGGGATTTCCATGTTTGGTACGCCCGTCATACGTTCTAAGTGGTGCAGCTATGAATGTTGCTAATTCAAACCAGGAATTGGAAGCTTATTTAAAGTCGGCTAGTTTAGTAAGCAAAGATTATCCAGTGGTAATATCTAAATTCATAATGGATGCGAAAGAGATAGATGTAGACGTTGTCGCTGCTGATGGTGTTATTTTCTGTATGGCAGTATCTGAACACGTTGAAAATGCGGGAGTTCATTCTGGCGATGCAACATTAGTTACTCCACCTCAGGATATCAATGATGAAACTTTGGAAAAAATAAAAGGAATTGCCAGTATTATAGCTGAGACGCTTGATGTAACTGGGCCCTTTAATATGCAACTTATTGCAAAAGATAACGAACTCAAAGTCATTGAATGCAACGTCCGAGTTTCAAGATCCTTTCCATTTGTTTCTAAAACACTAGACCATGATTTTGTTGCGATGGCCACTAAAATTATCTTGGGTATACCGGTGGAGCCAGTTAATGTAATGACCGGTTGTGGAAAAGTTGGCGTGAAAGTACCACAATTTTCATTCTCCCGACTGGCTGGTGCAGATGTAACTTTAGGAGTAGAAATGGCATCTACCGGTGAAGTAGCATGTTTCGGTGAAAATCGTTATGAAGCCTATTTAAAATCGCTAATGAGCACAGGGTTTAGAATACCCAAAAAAGCTATTTTGCTATCAGTGGGAACGTTTAAGGTAAGAATAAATTGTGTAGAATTCTGTAATTTTTTGCGTATTGACTTTGTGTAACCTTATTCATGAAACCTTTTGAATTTCAGCACAAAATGGAATTACTTCCGAGTGTTAGAATTCTGCATAAAATGGGATATAAATTGTACGCTAGTATGGGTACAGGAGACTTCTACACTGAGCATGGAGTCGAGGTAAGGTATTTTACTGTAGTTTTATTTTTCTCTCCTTTTACAAAATGTTTATTTATTGTATCATTTTTTGTAGGTTGAAAGTGTTCAATGGACATTTGATCACATAGGTGATCCGGAGGATGTGAGATCGGATGGGGAACTAATGCATTTAGCTGACTTTATGGCGAGACGTGAATTAGATTTAGTAATTAATTTACCAATGCGAGGAGGTGCTCGACGGGTGTCTTCATTCACTACTCATGGATATCGCACTCGCCGACTTGCTGTGGATTACGCTGTGCCTTTAGTTACTGATGTGAAGTGCGCTAAACTATTAGTTCAGGTTTGTTAATTTGTCTAATGTTAATATCGATATTTGTACATCTACTTTCTTCTAAGACCGATTGTTTAAAAGCAAACACCCCATATTTTACAGGCTATGCACCTTTGCGGTGGTGCTCCTCTAATGAAAACTCATACGGACTGCATGACATCGCGCAACATCATCAAGTTGCCGGGTTTCATTGACGTCCACGTGCACGTGCGCGAACCTGGCGCTACGTACAAAGAAGATTACGCGACTTGCACTGCGGCTGCTCTCGCTGGAGGCATTACAATGATATGCGCCATGCCAAACACTAATCCTCCAGTAATTGATCGAGCTTCTTTCGATTATACTTCTGCTTTGGCACGCGTAAGTGCTCGGTGTGACTATGCACTGTACATGGGAGCGTCATCCAGTAACTTTGACACTGCTGCTGAAATGGCTCCCCAAGCGGCTGCATTGAAAATGTATCTTAACCAAACATACAGTACACTTACGATGGACGATATGACAATCTGGCAAAAACATCTCCAAAATTGGCCAAAGAAAATGCCTGTATGTGCTCATGCAGAGCGAGAAAAAACTGGAGCCATCATTTTGATGGCATCTTTACTCGACAGACCTATTCATATTTGTCACGTAGCTCGGAAAGAGGAAATTCTTATAATAAAGTCTGCTAAAGAAAGAGGTCTGAAGGTTACATGTGAAGTATGCCCTCATCATTTGTTCCTAAGCACAGCAGATATTGATGATATAGGAGAGGGAAGGGCTGAAGTGCGGCCAGTTTTGTGTAGCCCAGAAGACCAAGCGGAACTTTGGAAAAATATAGATATGATTGACGTCTTTGCGACGGACCACGCTCCACACTCTGTGCAAGAGAAAAATTCAGAGAAGCCTCCTCCTGGATTTCCAGGATTGGAAACAATTTTGCCATTACTTCTAAATGCAGTGCACGAAGGCCGTTTGACTTTGGAGGATCTGATAAATAAATTTCATCGTAACCCTCGTAAAATATTTAATTTGCCGGAACAACCAAACACTTACGTTGAGGTGGATATGGATTACGAATGGACGATCCCACAAGCTATGGAGTTTTCGAAATCTAAATGGACACCATTTGCAGGCATGCAAGTTTGTGGTGCAGTACATCGCGTAACATTGCGAGGTGAAATTGCCTACGTTGAGGGGCAAGTTCTAGTACCACCCGGCTTTGGACAAAATGTCCGAGACTGGCCTACACCCAAGAAACAAACATACCTTACTATTGAAAAGACGGATAAAGAAGTCAGTCGGCCAAATTCTGCACTGGATATACACATCTCTGCAGACTTAAATAGAGTTAGTGATATCGATTTTGATCAAATCGATAACAGACCTGAGCAGACCAAACCTAATGTCCATTTCAGTGAAATTGCAGCTGCAAGGTGTTTATCACCGTTACTCCAGGTGACTAGACAAAGATGTGATAGTACATCTAATTATAATCCCCCTGCAACAACAGCTTCTCAACGTCAACGTAGCGACCTATTCGGAAAAAGTATACTTACCGTAGACTCGTTCAGTAAAGATACTCTCAATGATGTATTCAATCTAGCACAATTCATGAAAACCAGTGTGAACAAAGGTCGAAACCTAGATGATATTTTGCGAGGCAAAGTTATGGCGTCCATATTTTATGAAGTCAGCACGCGAACTAGTTGCAGTTTTGCAGCAGCAATGCAACGACTGGGTGGTTCTGTAATCCATACCGATGCTACGAGTTCATCAGCAAAGAAAGGTGAAACTTTGGAAGATAGTGTTTCCGTTATGGCAAGCTATTCTGATGTAGTGGTACTTCGGCATCCTGAGCCCGGTGCAGTAGCGGTGAGTTACATTATCTTAAGTCATAAGCTGACCGTAAACTTATAAATATGATGTGTTGATAAAATACTAACTCAATTTTCTTTCTTTAGCGTGCAGCTCGTCACTGTCGCAAACCTATACTAAATGCGGGAGACGGCATTGGAGAACACCCCACACAGGCTCTACTCGACGTCTTTACAATTCGTGAAGAAATCGGTACAGTGAACGGATTAACTATCACTATGGTTGGAGACCTGAAGAATGGTCGAACTGTTCATTCTCTAGCACGACTTCTAACTCTCTACCAAGTACAACTGCAATATGTCAGCCCTCGAGGACTAGGTATGCCGAAGCATATCACAGATTACGTTGCCTCTAAAGGTATACCTCAAAGAGTATACGAGAGGTTGGAGGATGTATTAGAGGACACTCACGTTTTGTACATGACTCGAATTCAGCGTGAAAGGTTCCAAAGTCAGGAAGAATATGAAAAGGTACTATTATATAATTATTTAATCTAAATTATTACTTTCTTAAGTGACATTTCTATCGATGAAAATATGTTTCATTGCACTATTAATGTGTCATTCTTACTTAGATTTGTTTCGTTTTACCGAGTTTGTTTATTAGCCATCCATCATACCTACTCTCAAACGCATCTACTGTTATTCCAGACACGTGGGCTGCTGGTGGTGACTCCCCAGCTGATGACACGCGCTCGCAGGCGCATGGTTGTGATGCATCCACTCCCGCGCGTCGATGAGATCTCGCCGGACTTCGACTCCGACCCGCGCGCTGCTTACTTCAGGCAAGCCGAGTACGGCATGTACGTGCGGATGGCTCTACTCTCCATGGTGGCTGGCGTGAACCCGCTCACGTAAAACCACAGTGCTACTTGCAACGTCTTACATTTCCTAATCAGTAATTATGATTTTGGAATACTGAATATCCGCTTGATATGCAATCAAAAAGATTGAATCACTGGAGAATATCTAAAATCAGAAGCGCATTACAAGTGTGCCGTCGTTTGATGATACTGTATCGTATCAAAGAAAGATTAGGCACACACGTAGCTATTAAGTATTACCTACGTCATTTGAGGATTGACTTGACTATTGCCTACGTAATAGATACATTCCAGATTGTAAAAATATGTTCTAGAATGTAAACAAAAACTTAAAAGCACATTTTCCCTGGTCCAAACAAAAATCCTGTTGTTAATTGCGTACCAAGGTTATTAGTATCATTTCTTAGAATTTTACTAAAAGGGACATGACAAGTAATCTTAAAACGACATTCACAATGCCAATCATTCCTATAAAATAAAAAATGTTATAAGTAATAATCAGATAGTTTATATTTCTTATACTTTAGTAAACATTAAGTAATAAAGTAATCAGTTACAAACTAGCGTTCATTATTTTTCCTGTCACAATTAAGATTGCAAGCATCTACAACAAGTCGACAAACACGCACGAGATTCTATTTATAATAAAGAAATTAAAACAAATTCCGAGAACTAGTTGATATTATCCCTACACACAAATCTTATTTACAAAATTAATATGTACATTAATTCAACTTTTCTTAATCAAAGTAGATTACAATTTGGATTCCTCTCCACTGATAAATTCATTAAATCTCATTTGATCGTGACTTGAAGAGTTCTCAGCGTGTACATCAACAAAGGTGAATGCTGATATAGCAGGATTATCAGTCGGTGAATCGTGGACTTCCTCAAACTTGGGACGCTGCTTGCGGAGCGGTTTTTGTTGACTTCGTTCAAGTTTGCTGTCCCTTCTTGTTGGTAACTTAAGACCACCTTGGTTCGCTAATTTTCTCTGACAGTCAGTCAGTTTTTCACGTACCACATCTAAATACTCATTGGCTGTCATGTCTCCGCCTGGTTCTTGTAACAGCAATTTGCAGAGTCTTTGAGCCTGTTCCAGATATATGAGCGCTTGTCTTATTGCTTCGAATCTTTCGCTAGATCGCGCCATTGCGATGAAATGAGGAATAAAAAATTCCAGTACTAGACGTCGACGCTCCGTTTCCATCTTTTTTGGTATCATAAACTGTAAGAATAAAAAGTAAATTAGTAACGTAAGATCTACAAGCACTTTTTCATTTGTAAGTTTGACTATGCCAAAAAGAAACCAAAATTCGCACCTCATCACTCACGACTAGATGTTTACAAGCCAGATGCGATACTGGGTGCCGATTAGGTGCAACGCCTATTGCATTTCTCCATTATGTTTTATAAAATTACTAAGTATAACTTTAAGGTTTACTTGCTTCAATTTAAAATATAACTTACGTTTCTGTTAAATTCTCGTTCCTGATTCTCTGACCTTTGCTTTTTTGCTTGGTTTTGAGCATTTCTCCTTTCTTGAAGTTGTTTGTGTTGTTGTCTTGCCCATTTATAGTTTTTGTCTCGCTCTTTTTCCTTATCCCAGAAATTTGTTAGAGTATCGTCATCAGTATCAGAACTGTCTTGATAACTGGAAACAGCCGGAGGTAAATATGGATTGATAAGGCGTAATGGATTCTTACATGTGAGTATATCATACAGCCTTTGGCAGTTGAACGCCGGATAAAAATCTTTCTTAGTATATTTTATCCTTTTGAGCGCATTTAGAACATGCATCACCGGGGCCTCCAGAATTTCTGCAATTTTTTTCTGTTGTAGGTGCAGCAATGGTTTCGGTATGTTTTTAACTTCATTACAGCTTTCTACAAAATAATTGGGCATACTTTTTTTCACACAATTCCTGTAAAAGCTTTGCAAAAATATTCTCAAAGATTCACCGAGTCGATCTTCTGGCCATTTTGCGTAATTATCTTCGCATTGCCAAAATAGATGGTTTTTAATATGACTAGCGTCTATGCCGATCTTGGCTGTTACATTCTCCAGAAAAGTCTTATGTAACGCTAAAGTGAACAAGTAACAACGTATGTGAGAATGAGCCAAACAGCTTTCCAAATAACGTTCTGCTGCTGGAAATATAATTTTCCATTGGATATTCTGATCTGGATTTTGGCCTCTTTTGTCTCTAAATCCTATAGGTACTAACAAGCATCCAAAACCTATAGCTTTGTTTACCATGTCTTTTTTGGGCCATTGATAAGAAAAATTGGTTCTGGGATTTTGTATGATCCTTCTCTCTCTAATGATCCACTGGTTAGCTGCATTGGGCCAAGCAGCGACAAGAGCAGGAAATATTTCATAACCGATTTTGGACCCATTTTTTATTGAGTCACAATAAATACTGGCGCCTTGAGTTAAAGCAGAATTCACTTCTTCGGCAGTCAAACCTAATCCAGAGCCTAAATTGATGATAAAGTTATCCACGAAGTTATTCATAAATCTCAAAGAGTTAAGGTAATAACATCTCTCATATAAGTTGGGTGATTGTGAAGACTTGGATGAGCTCTCAGCAACTTCATCGTCGTCGTCTTCATCAGTCCATTCGTCCAGGGCTTTCACATCCTTGGATGTCCACGTCTCATCTGGCAACGCTCCTGATGTCACCCAGTAGTTGGAATGCAAACTGAGTCCTATTTTTTTTGGTGTAGCCGCTTTTGTTATAGTAGAATAACCGTAATCAGATTCAGCTTCACTCGAGTTAGATTTGTAGCCAGAGGTCTCAGTATCCTCTGCAAGATTACCTTCTGAGTAAGCTGTGCGCATGTTAGTTTTTGAGTATTTGCTAAGATCTTTGGTTGAATTACTTAGCCTTCTGGAGTATTTTAATATTGATTTTCTCGGAGCCATGTCATTTTCGCCATGCAATTCTTTCTTTTCCTCTATAAAATTATTGTTAGTGTCCGGTTCATCCTCTTCTTCGGGTAATAAAGTATTTAGTTTCCGAAGTCTGTTAATGTTTGAAATATTACTTTTCGTTACTTGTAAACTAACTTGTTTTATCGGTCCACTGTATCTTCTACCGACAGCCGCATTTGAATCGGGAATAATTTTGTCGTCAGAGGCTAAGAATGATTCAATGTTCTCTAAATTAGTTTTAATGTGTTGTAAAAGTTCTTCGCCTTTACTGGCATTGTATGGGAATTCATCAGAATCATTTGATTCTTTTTCAGATTCAGTATATATGCTATCATCAGAATCAGCTTTATTCATAGTAATCATTTCGTTTTCTTTGTTTAGGGTGCTCTCTAAAACTTCCATTTTCTTCAGTTTTACATATCCTGAAAACATAGACAGTGGTTACTATTTGTTTCTTGTTCTAAAACGATTTACCAATTTCACTTAAAGTATGAATTTTTAGCTAGATATTTCAATGAATTTGTTTTACCTGGGTTTTTACCGTCTTCTATGCGCAATTTGTAGAATGGTGCATCGAGAACCGCGCTGTAATCGGAGGTATCTCCAGGTTCACTCGCTTCCACGTTGTCATAGATAACAAAGAGCCTCGGAGCTGATAGAGGCTCCTTTTGCCCTCGGCTTCTCTGGTAGCTGATGTGTTCGTGAACACACTCTTGCAAGCGATCGGCGAAAAACACATGTTTGTTTTGTCGCACCATAGCTTCGTTGATATAGTGCTCACGTTCACTTATTGGATTGTTTTTTATTTGATGTACTTCCCTGAAATCAAACATGAAATTGATTTTATTTTATATCTCGACACTTGATTACTTTTTGCATTCACGAACACCTACCTACATATTAATATTTTCACGTATTAACATTAAGCAAGTGATGATAACAAATGAATTATAAAATAAAATAAATCACCGCTAACATGCGATAACTTAATAAATATGTAAATGCTAAACTTTATCATTTAATACCAATCTCTTTCCCGTTATCATATCTGTCGGTATGATCTTTTTAATGCCATAATAACACAATTAATGCTTTGAAGTATGTACCGAATGCAGAAGTTAATCAAATAAATATTCGCGGATTACGTTTCAGAGGTAAAAGCTTTAGGTACTAGAAAATGTGCTTTAATCATTTAACCTACTTATTGTTTATTTTTAAAAACAAACGTCACCATGATAAAGGTTATAATTATCATAATAACATACCCTTGAGACAATTTTCATTATTTTGATTATTTACATTATATTACTCTAGGAAGCAAGAAAATATTCTTAACCTTAAAGATTTAATGACGAAAATCTGCTATCTGAATGAAAGTCAAAGTGAGGAACTTTCCTTGCGCCTCTATAGCTGATAAGGACATATATATGACACCAATTTGACTAATATTTATAATTCATTATGTAAAGTAGATAATTGAACAAAAGACACATTGACCCAAAAAAAGGTAAACCTAATCACGAAATTATTGAATTCCGTATTTAATAATATGGAAATCAATAATTTAACCTACTTACTTCAGCTACAGAACTTAATTGTATTTAAAAACTGACTCCACAAATTAGATATTTAGTTTTGGCTTTATAAAGAAGCCCCGCATTAAAATGTGTTTCACCATTTAATTTTTTTTTATTCTAGTTTTTGAGTCTATTAAAGTTTTTGAGTGACATATAAGTTTTAAGTATCTCTAATATCTACTTTATGAAATACTCAAAATGTAAACTTAGGTCAAGAAGTGAACCTTCTCTTAAGGTAAAAGCGCCAGGGTATCCAGCAAAATTCAAGTTTTCTTACGTTTTTTTGTAATTTGCAGCTCAGTGTCAGGTTGTATGTTGATGAAAATTCGCGTGATTCACGTTCGTAACCCATATATTATGTAGTTAAGTACTGAATGATAATCCCTCTAAGGTCATTTAATCCCATTTAATAACTATTTCACGAAAAGTCTTTCCTAGTCTTTTCCCTACCTATTATGTTGGGGTCGACTTTCAGTCTAATCGGGTGCACCTGAACCAACAACAGTTTGTGCTATATCCAAGAACCTACCCTTGTAGAATATTGTAGATACCTAACATTGGGTATGTTATCTAAAATCTAAATTAAATCTGTACACACATTACATTTCGATTATCATAGGTACCTATTGTAACTAACGAGGTTTAAATACAACAGATTTAGATTGTATTAAGGACACGTTTTAATATGAATATTCTTTATCACTTCGTGTCACTGATTTTGAATTCTATGAATACGATTAAATTGGACAATGACAAAAGCAAACATGTTGATTAAAACAACATTTTCATTGGTATAAAAGCTTACCGTTCATAGTTCTCAAAGAACTGCACAGAGAGGAGAATGTTGTTCAAGAGGAAAGCTTCCGAGTCATTCTGAAGCTGGTAGCGCATGCGGTGCAGCGCCTCCTCGTCGTAGTTGCGCGCGTGCTGCTGCATGCACGGCAGGGGGCCGGGGGCCGCCGGGGGCTCCGCCAGCGCCATCGGCGGCACCGGCGCCTCCTGCTTCCCGGCCCTCCTGATCCCAGGTTTCACCTTCTTATTCCGTGACTCATCTCGTTTCTGCTGCATCCATTTCTCCCTTTCAAAAAACGTATCTGGCTCTTTTTCAGTTTTCTTTGATTTACAATTCCCCATTGAAAAACTGCACTTGTTTTATAGATCACGCTCAAGATTTGTGTCAGAACAGGTAGGTTCTTAGACCATATAAACTTTCGCGCACATTTCAAAATATTTAAACACGTGTAATTAAATTTGAAAGATGTGTATTGTCGAGCGTCCCGTGTTCGCGTCTGCACGAGTAAACAATGCCCGCAGCACTGACAAAGTGATTCTCACAAGTCGATCGGTTGAAAACTGTGCTTATCAGACACCAATAATGATTGATATAGTTATCGTGCTTAATCGATTTGAGCTGCAGTGCACGGAATTCCGCGATTGCCGCCGTCACAGGGTAGGTACTTTGACAACTGGTGCATGTTGCCTATCAGACCTCGCCTGCCGGTCTCGCACCGTGCGTGCGTTACTAAACAATCACTCAATAGGAAAAAATGCATTCCTGTGGCTCAAGACATGCTATTACGTAAACTGAAGCATAACTAACCAGTATAATTATTGTCACAGTTGTTTTATTTCAATTTCTTGCAAAACATACTTAATAACTCGCCCGTAATCCCCGAAGGGTTAGGCAGGGGTGTACCTAATAGTACATTTCTCCAGTTATGTTTAAATCCCATGTAATAGGGGGCGAGCTTATTGCCATCATCATCATCATTTCAGCCGAAAGACGTCCACTGCTGAATTATTATTGCCATCAACCAGGCACAAATCCAGACTCCATAGCTGTTACTGAGAAATTCCTAATGGGAAAACCCAATGACACTTTTCCCGACCTGGAAATCGAACCCAGGACTTCGTGTTCAGCAGTCGCCGCTTGCAAGCACTAGACCAATTTAGAATCAATCAACTCAACTTAGAATAAAATATTACCGTCCTTTTTGAGTAATGTCGTAGGACTCATAGGCAGGTAATTGGGACCCACGCCTATCGTAACTACACATCAACATAATTTAATACCATGATAATTTAACTACGCAGTTCCATACTTTATTTGTTTTTAGTCATATGAACAAAGCGATGATGACGTGTGAAACTTACATTTACCGCAAATCGTGCAAGACAACGTGGTGTGAACGGCCGTTTATTCGTGTACCGAAAAAAGAAGATCAACTTTCGTCATATTTGGCAATGTGGAGTGATGACTAGATCACTGACGATGATGCTCACGATGGCATTAACGCAAAAATTACATGCGGCTGTCTCCAGTTTTTGACAAAAAAAAAATGGTCCAAAATAACCTGTTCTGCTCCCAAACTCTAGAATGTTCCTATCTGCACCTTACATGGCTTACTACTCCAAGTTGTCGGACGTCGTCAACCTGTGACAGTTGATGATCTATAACAGCGGTTAGGTCAGGTTTGAAGAATTTTGCTTTCATAAATCCTCATAGCTAATGTATTGTCATGTGTCTATTCTTGTCTGTAACATATACCTACATCATCTATCTAGCTATGTGAATTGTAGCGGCGTATTCGTATAGACAGCATTGAATCGGCTGCCTTTTCCGAAGTTTGCTGCCACTAACATTATTTGGCGAAATGGAGTATTATTAATTCATTCAGCACCCAATGCGAAAGTGGTGCTCCTGATATAACTATATACCATCCGCTGGAGCGTCCCAAATGTCTGTTCGGAACAATACCTCTGACGCCACAATAAACTAGGCTACTTACTGGGCCCAAACAGTAGCTATAATATGTATACCTACCTACATAAATGAGACATTTAGATATGCTGTCGTCAATACAAAAAGTAGATATCTCTGCAGTCAGGTCAACTTATGTTTTTTAGGAACGGATTAAGGTACTAAAGTGTAAATTGAGCCAGTAAACAAATACTTAAATCGATTAATATTAGATCAGAAGCGCCGAAAATCACGAAATCTTCTAGATTTCCATCCAGATGCTATCGCAGGTGCTGCTATCAGAAATCAATCTTTCGGTCTACTTACATCAACAAATACAAAGTAATCGTGATCGTTGCTTTTCATAACACCGAATCAGAAGTGAGACAACCCGCTAATTAAGGACAAATGTATTAAATCTAATCCGTTGATATTATTTCTACAGGTCCTCTTCTTTGTGTGTGACACACTAAAGTTACTAAAAAAAAATGACAAGTGTTAGAAAGGGATACGATAAATATGTAAGTAGGTAGGCCTTTTTAACATTTATGGACTTTTGACCCCAAAGTCGCGGCTATTGTGCAAAAGTACACAACCGCTAGCAAGTATAGTGCACAACTTTCATGACATTAATAGTGAAACATAGCACACGCGCGCGTAGTACGTGCGTGGGTCTCTGCAATCGCAATAGGGAATATGCAAGAAATACAAAACTTTTTTATTTCTTAAAAATGCCTTGTATGCCATAAAAACATTGTGGTACACTTGTTTATTTTTCTAGTAAAACACTTATTTTACAATTTAATATTTTATGTAGCGTGTTTTTGTTGAAACGGAACGCAAACTCAAAACGCATCGTCCCTCGATAGCGCCGGTAGTGACGTCAAAGTCTATGGTGTCAAAGAAACACTTTTATTTGAAAAGTGCTTATAGTTTCACTAAGATTTTATTATAATATTGTTATTGCAATTGTTGCTTGAATAAAGCACATACAATTAGTATAATTAATATATTTTAAAAATTTGGTGTCAAAAAGGCAGATAGAGGTAAATGACGTCACATAACATGACATGAATGGCCAAGACAGTCACGGACGTTTGACCTGTCGTAGAAAATTGTAGGAGTTTAATTTATATAATTTTTTGGGCCGATAGTACTATATTTTATTGATTTAAGTGAAGAAAAAAATTCCAAGCAGGGGCCAACTGTTTTTGAAACATAATAAACGCATTTTGACATTTCATCAATCTAAGAGGATAGAGTTTTCTAAACTTTGTCTAAAATAAAAACATGGAAATAACTAAATTTTTTTGAATGAAAAGTAAATTGGATTTTAAATTAAAACTTCAATTTAAACCGTTACTTATTTTCATTTATGAAACTGGCACAGTACAAAAATACTTAATTTAACTATAACAACACTCAACAGTTTCTAAGTCATAAAAATTACATATTCCTACAATCATATAATTTCATTTGTTAGGACATAAAAAACAAACCATGGTTTATGAAAAATAAGTAAATTAAAATTATATCACATCATATAATTTTGCTTACATTTATAAAAAAAGATCTTGTGTAAAAGTAAATAATTTAACTATTCCTCCACTATCTTGGGATCAATTCCTAAAATACCATAATAAGATTCAATTGATTCGCCTACTTACAGTTACTATGTACACGAAGGTTATACTTTGGCCTATTGAACATAATAAAATAATTATTACAAACAAATTGAAAGAAGGGAAAAACTACTTTAAAAAAACTAACAAAATAGAATACTTGAACTTGACCTCATTTTTCATTTCACCAACTAGAAATGCATAAATTTCAATTTACATCGAAGCTCTTGCCTTTAAGTCCTTCGAAACAAGTAGTTGATTCATATTTTCCTTACATTGTATCCTGATATGTATTTAGTGTAATATTAATGGAAGACCTCTGGTGCCGCGGTGCCGAGGTAGATACTCAAGGACGGAATCGTGCTAGGGTATATGCCGCAGCGCGTCCGCCGGGGGAGCGCTCATGTCCGGCTCCTCCATGTTGTTGGCTATGCTGGCATCGTCAGCAGTCGTGTTCACTCGTCTACTGGTCTTCATGCGCTTCGCCTCACCCATTTTCTTTTCTAATAATCGCCTGAAAGATATAACATGTAAGTTATAATTTGATTTTATTTTCCTCCTATGGATAACTCGATGAGTGATACTACAGGGACTGTGTAGAAGCAGTTGACTCGATGGGGATGTCGCTGGGTGAAAACGAAAAAGAAAACAACTTCCGGTTCAAGACACGGAACGTGCCATTCTTTAACATCCGCAAGGATTACTTCCAAAAGTGACACAGCATATTTAACATTTATCTACTGATTAGTCTCTACGTAAAACTGCAAACAAACAACAGCGAATAGGTATCTTTACTACCGCGATTTGGTATTAATAGGATTAAATTATTTGACGTTAAAGCTGTTATATCCCATAATCCATATGCTTTTGGGCAATATCGAATGGATTCTCGGTAACTAATCTTTGGGACTCCATTGGGCACACTTTCACTCTTATCAGCAACGGCATTGTAACGAATACTAAATATATGGAATAATAAATCTTCCGAGGTGATTATGTATTTACATCATTTCTTCCGATGAAGTGACGTATCAATTATACGTCAGGTTTGCGAAGGATTTTTCAAGACTTTTTCCTCAACTTAGGCGATAAAGTATCAAAGAGCAACCTAATTCCTTTGTTATATTTGTTTCTAATCTGTATAAAATGGACAAGTCCAACTTACTGTTGCCTGCAATCAATAAGCACTCCAAGGATGAATACGGCGAGGATCGCTATGAGCATCACCACTGTCATCCCCACTATGGTGGTCACCGTGAGGGCTGGCAGCTCGTCGGAAATCATCGCTACCGTAAGATTGGGATCCGACGTCGGCCCCACATCTGAAAACAAATCACGTACTTAACATATGGTGATTATCACTAGATGGTCAATCTGGCATCGCTATAATCAAGATATCTAAATATTTTGGAATCCGATTTAACAATTCATCAATCTTGTCATTATACTCTCAATCTGGCATCAATCTTACCAAGGTTTCGGACGAACTGGTGCCTGATTGTTTGTCTTATGGGCATCTAAAATACCATTGACAGAAGACTTACGCGACAGACCTCCTGCCGATCATTACACTAAGAATTTCACAATTTCGTCACATTGGGAGAAAGCGTTTTTATGTTTCACATGATATATTGTTTAATACATATGCAATTCTCCTAAGTATACAGACATTTTTTTGAGATTTTTTACAAGACAAATGGAGATGTGAGGATGACGGGATCTGATTTAATTTCCCCAGTGGCGGTTAATACGAACGACAGGAAATAGTTTATCATCGGAAAAAAACCCGCAAAAACAAAAATTATGTTAATTTTATCGTAGGCAAAGTGGATAGGTAATTTCTGTGCTCATAACATACCTAAAAATAGATTTCACACGTCAGTAATTAAGCGTTTAGATGATAAAGATTTGTATTTATACGCAGGAGCTTCACCTTCAATTCAGTGGATGCAACGACTTGAGCAGTATTATTTACGTATTAGAAGAAAAGTTTGAACAGAAAAACCTATAACGTGTTAACGGTGCCGATAACACGCCAAAACAAGATTGAAGATAGTTAGTTTTAAATGTAATGTGAAAGAAATTAAGAGGACTGAGAAGAAAGTACATACAAGGGCCAGCTGACGAAAAAGCCAAAGATGCAGCCTCTAAACAACTAAAGGAATTAGCATTCAATAAAGTGAAATGAGGCTAGCTGCCTACGGTAACTTTCCAGCACTGAAGTTTTGGGATAGGGATAAAAATTATTGTTTACGCTCAAACAATCATTTTATCCGAAGTGTGTCGAGTATAGAGCAGTTCTTAGTACAGGTACAATTAGATAGAGGTCTTTTTTTTAATTTACCTTCATCTTGCCAGTTGATTGCGTTGTCTCCGGAAGAATCCATTTCTCTTCGTTCTACTGTTGCAGTTGTATTTAACTGAGGAAAAAGAAAAAAATGTTACTTGCTGTCTTTGTTTGAATACAACATTCTAGGTTCGGTTCACCCTGTCAGGGTTCTAAATCCTTATTTTCTTCGTACGAGTATATACACCCTATGAAGAACCTAACTGCCTATTTCAATGTTTCTAGTCGGTCGTGATCATTGTGTAAGTTATTCCTGCTTTGAACTCAGTTTTTATGGGTTAGAGGAAGCGTTCTTTTATTTATTTTTTTCTTCAGTTTCCTTATCATCTGTCACACAATCCGTACATCGTGGTCGTTTCTGTAACGCAGATAATGGTTTAGGTAGAATTAAATCCAAATTATGTATTAGCTGACACTCCACTTTGACATGCTGACCTGCCCTTATTCTAATTTATTTGAGTGCAGCATGTCTTCTTCTACCAAACTGGGTAAAACGGGGTGAATAGGAACACAAGGGTGAATAGAGACAAAATTTTGAAAGGGATTTTAACGTTGAATTAATGTTATGTTGCTAGCAAGGTCTTAATAATTAAGTATAACTAAGTAAAAAAAAAAGAGTACTATTTGATAACATAATCAAATTAATTCAACGTTAAAATCCCTTTCAAAGTTTTGTCTCTATTCACCCCTGCGTTCCTATTCACCCCGTTTGACGGTACCCACTCTCTCTCTATTAGTCGTCATCTCATGACTCACCCCTTCCTAGCCATAATCAACTTTCACACAGTTCATCCGTCGTTTCTTTGGACAAAATTCTTCTCACGTATTCTTATATTGCTTTATTAAAATTTGTAATGTTAAAAGTATAAAGCAGTCAATTTCGTGGATGTTAACCATACTATCTTCCTGCCCTTGTCCCATGTTACTTGGAGTCGGCACAACACGTTTTTTTTCTTTTCTGCCATGGCAATTGTCACGCAGTCATTTACACCTTCTTCCTTCATAGCATTCCTCACACAATCTTTCCATCGTTTCCTCGGTCTTCCCCTCCCTCTCCATCCATCAACATTTATTCATATTTCCGAATTATTGTATTTCATGTATAACTCGGATCGAGTATCTGGTATTCAGCTGCTTCCGGTTAGACAGGTAGCCGACCCCAATAGTTGGGAAAAGGCTAGGCAGATGATGTAAAACTCGGATCGAGTTTTTATGCTTTCAGATAACCTGGGGTACAAACTGGGTTGTTTTGGAGATATCGAAATTTTATAGTTTTTTGGTAATCCATCTCTTCTCCATAAACTACTGATTGGGAAAAATCTACGCCGTTCAGGATGTTAAACTAACCGGGTTAGTTATCAAATCCTGACTTGCTCAGTTTTTTTTCAACTTGCAAATTCTTTCCCTAAGATTACAAACTCATTATCAGCTGCTGATAAAGCGATTCTGTTTAAAATGAATGCTTTTGATATTTGTGTGATATTCATCATTCCTTACGGGTTTAGAAAACAATTCCAAGAAGTAAAATATTTGATATGACGCAAATCAATTATGATCAAAGATAACATTTTGGATATTTTGGTCTTAAAAGTCATAAAAATTACATGTAGTAGCAAAGATTGGTAATCAATGCCGCTATCAAATATTCACATCTCTGATTACAGAATTTAACAAGGAGCCGCCCCTGACATTGTTCGCTGGAGCATCGTACCGACTGAGTTCAAAAAGTAATTCATGAACAACATTTAATGTTCGATAATGATATTCATTAAACTACAATCTAATGCTTTTAAAATTATAATCTCAAAGTCTAAATATAGATAACAACAGCGATTACTGACATATAATAGAATACAAATAGATGCTTCTGAATACATCCATGAGATCCGTTAACATATTGTGTAAAAATGAAAAACTACTTGAGTGCATGGACGGAAAACTTCCAATGGCTTTGTAAACATTCCTCGTGACTGCAGCATGACATACAACTAAAGATGCATTCATACGACCTTCTAAGTTGGATCAGATGCACAAAATTGTAATTGGTAAAGAATTTGCGTCATCGCAACAGTAGCAGCTGATAATCGGTTGACATGATTTGTGTACCTACTCGTAAGTACAGAAGTCACGTACTATAGTGGCGTGCTTGCTGTGTTATCTACACGTCTACACATTCAATTTTTACACCAGAATACCGTTCAGGACAGTCGACTCTGCTGCATAATTATGGCCGGGTCGTTTATAAAACAGGTGCCATAAAAGCGTATTTGCATAGATGATTTCAGCGTGTTTTTTTAAAACCGTGAATTTCAATAGTTGTTTTGACACTTCACTATAATATTGTAATTTGTTTTTAACGAGGGTTTTTTACTTTCAGGTTTTATTACTGTCACTGCCAAGGTCAGCATCATCGTTGTTTTTTAAAGGTAAACGGTGTTCAGTAATGTTGTGTTTATTCTGTGTGATAGCTCTTAACTTTGCTTTCCTTTGCCAATCGTTTTGAAAAGCGTGAACCTTTATAATGCTTGTATTGCTGTATAGCTTTACTTGAGACATCAGAGGCTTACCTTATCTTCGGATCCTGATTCTCTCTAATTCAAACGGAATTCTGACTTTACATAGCTGTTTCAAACAATCGTTTTTTCTCGTGGTTTATCTAAGTCTAATATAAACTTAGAAAACATTCAAATCGGAAGTATTAGGTGCTACTAGATACGCCAACAAATCGTTTTTCTGAATTGTTTCCTTATCAACGAATTGAAAGCTTAAAATCCGGTTGGATTTATGTTTATAATTATTATAATCATTCTAATTATTTATTATGAAGCATTTATCAATATTATAAGAACTGCGATAGTTTTATTTATCAGAATATATTTGGCTCTTGAAATAATAGTCTTTTTTCCTGTTTATTGTTTAATTTGCAGAATCAATCAGTATTGTGATTGTCCTTAAACAATCGTTTCTTTTCTACTGTAGAATCTTGCTGTTTTTGTTTTTTATTAGTGCTTTCATTTTCCTTTTTATAAATATCTACTTAAATAAAGTGTATGTTACTATCTATAAAATATAACGTTTCCTGCATAATATTCCAGTGACTCGCCCAACATGGAAAAAATGAGTTGTGAATTTAGCCAGTACGTATGCGACAAGATCAATCATCTAGGCGTATTTCCCTCCATTACTGAACTGGGCCGATCATATAGCCCAGACTCCTAAATTGCTCCAAACCAATCGTGTCCCTGTCTCGCGTGTCCATTTATCCTCACTGACAAGTTTCTAACTGGTGTGAATACTGTACAAGCCTGAAACAAGATTCTAACCGGTCGCGCGGTCTAATAATCTACCTTGTTGTTGTCGCTACCGAGTCGTTCTTGAACCGTTGTCTACATTCTTAATACGGTGTTAGTCGTCGTTCAGGAATAGTTGAGATTCTATTAATAACAAATAGAAACTTTCTGTTAAATAGGTACGTGACAAGTGCTTGGGATTCAATTTTCAATCTCTACCTTCATGATCGTTACATTCTGGCAAAAAGAAATCTACTACTCAACTCCCTGTAGACTGTACTCAAATGATGTTCAGCCTAAGTAACAGACCCTTCGTTCGGTGATCCAAATGAAGTCAATAATCGTTCATTTACATATCTGTTAATATCAATTAGACAACGATAATAGCGGTAAAGTACCCGAATGGGTGATGGTCGCTTCTAAAATCCTTGGTTGCCTGGAAGCAACGTATCACTTCCGCGATACCGTACAAATAATAAAGCGATGAATCACTGTGTCGCCATTCATACGTGGAAGTAACTACCGAACTACGCAATTCTTGACATTATTTATATATGCGTTGTTTCCAGGTACACCGACTTCCAAAATTAAAGATTTATCATTTTCAGGTGCTTGAAAAGCCTTAAGTGAAGTGTTATCAATTATCTTGGGTCCAGTGGCCATTATCATGCACTCCTGAGTTGATATTCGATATAAGAGTAATAATGAAAACACTTGCACGTTTTGAAGTATTGTTTGAAAGATCGTTATCGATATTAACGTCAATGTTTTAATAAACTGCTTGACGTAGTCTTCGTTAACGTTGGGCTCGAATGCTATAAGTGTATTTAAACGTGAAATACTAACCTAGTTATTTTTAAAGGATATTGTTTCAAGTTCATAACATTTACATGATTGGAAAAAATGCAGCAACCCGGAGTCTTGATTTGTGACCGGTTGATGGCAATAGGCATGCCCCTATTACAATGGGATTTAATCATAATAAGCGACATGTGGGTGTAATATAGTTACATCACTGCCTAAACCTTCGGAGATTACAGGCCAGCCGATACATAAATAAATACAAATTAATAAACTTATTGACTAGTACTACTAGATGCTCCGATAATACATGGTCAGTACCTACTAAAGTTATTTCAAAAGAATACACCTGATTAAATAAAACACTTGCATAGGTGCCTGGAGAATGAAAGGCAGGTACCTACCTACATAAGTAAACAAAAGAATTCCGCAGCGACTCTTGTTGCAGCTAATCATTCGACGTGTAGGTACCTACAAAGCTATTGTAAGTAGGTATTGTATCAATTACTTCTGCAATGCACCTATATTCAGGTCATATCAGTGCAATGTACATGAAATGCATTAACCATATCAAAATTTCTTTATATACTTTGTACTTTACATTGCGAGGTTTATTGGGACCATAAAGATATTCTAAGTATGCAAAAGATAAGCTACATAAAGCCTGTTCCTACATACAGAATTACCTGAGAAACTTAAAAAGATAACACGGCCGTATTGCGCATATTTGAATCAAGGTTAGGTATTCGTTTTTCGAAAAGTATCCGTTGAGTGTACCCGATGGAAGGACATCGAACAAGGTTTAGTAACGGGATCATTGTTAGGGAACTGGGTCAAGAACACGACACCATCGCAGGCGCATCGTCAAGCAATCCTTACTACTAGAAACACCACGGCAACTGTAACTATGTGGAAACGGTCACAGAATTACGACATCTAGAAGGATAAGTTCATTTACATTTTTTATTAACTTTGAACAAGTTATACATCTTCATCTTCCACTCAAACTGTTCGTTAGATCAACATTCAAACAATGTTTCTTTTCTCACTCACACCTTTATTGATAGATAAGGACAAACATGTTCAGCTGATAGCGAATTTGGACATGCCAAACATTAAACCAACCTTCAATCCACAGGTATTTTCCGCCAATACACCTAGCGAGAACGCAAAAAAATACAAATGGCAGGTAGGTTTCCACTTACATAAACACGCAGACACGTACAACTTGGTCCTTTCACTTGGCAAAAAACTAGTTTGGTTATACTAAATTTTACACACTAAATACTTTGGCACTGTTTATGATAGTATCACTTATTGTGTTTATGTTCGAATATGACAGTACGTGATGTGCGCGCGTTGGTGTGTTGTTGGCGCATGCGCAGCGCTCCACGGCGCGTCTCTCACTGTGGCAGCGGCAACAGCGAGATCACTTCACTATAATGTCTTGTGACAAAACCTTTTGCTAGACAATAGTTCGGCCACGGCGGCGGGTACAGCGTATTATTGCATCGCCCGCTATTGTATGACACTGGGAACCACAACAATCATCTGTGCGGTTTAATAACACCGACGCAATTACAACTTTAAATAAATGACGTGTAAACCGCCCCCTTATACGCCCGTTTACGCCAGATCCTAGTAAACCAGACGTTGACCGTAGATAACTTATCTATAATAGCAAAAGCGTCGATCTACGTCCAAAGCAAACGTTCTGCCATATAACATGAGTCATCGACATCGCTTACTAAGAAATTATTACTTACTTAGGTGTTCATTATGTGCTTATAGCACCTAGTGTACTAATTAAATAAATAGGTATAGTAACAATCAAGATGTTATTAGTTTTAATTTCAAGAACCTCGGTTCTATGATTCTAAAATAAGTTGAGACTAGATAGAATAGTATCTCGAAGAGTGTCATTAAATAAATTACAAACGTAATTCTTTGCGTATAAATTGATTTGCTCTTTTAATTTATGTTATTGGTTCAGTGCATGAATAATTTACTTTCATGCAAGGAAGTGAACGTGCGACGCGATCACGTGACAGCGCAGTCGACTCCTGCGCAGGTTGTTTACACAACTCGGAATCTGCGCTCACAACGGATATTACGAGATATTTTGTTTTACACCCGATACAAACCTGAAATTTCAACATATCCGATAGCAACAGATGATAACCAATTGATGTAATTACGGTAATTCTGCTAATTATAATTAACAGATAATTATTATGATTATTTGTATCAATGCATGCATTTCTTAAAACTCATTAATTTCATAATGCTCAGCTTAAACTTAATTACTAAGTAAGTCCTTACTCTACTTAGGTATGACTACCTAAGTAAATTAAGTACGTAGTTTAGGAGTTTATATTTATTAATGTCTACCCTATTACCCTAAGGTAGACAGAGAGAGATCAATTGTTATGATTAATTTTGAATGTTGACCGATTTAAAGTTTACGATATTAATAGTTAACAGAAAGCTGTCTATCTACACTGTCTATCCTGACTACTTTTTTGGTATATAGACCAAAAAATGGTCACTCTTTCCATGACCGACCGCAAATCATGCCGTCACCACTGCTGCTTCTCTCAAAACTGTGAAGAGTCTGTCTAAATTGTAATGTCCTACTAAGCTACGAAAAGTTCGAAGACTCACCGAGAAGAGGGAATCTATGGGAAATTCATATAGGTACTGATTCAGATTTTGTAATTGGTACTTTAAATGGAAATGGTCACATAGACTGACAACAAGTCTACCAAGGGGTATCATATCACCCAGTACTAACTGGATAGTGGAGGTCAGATAGGCAGACGCTTTATGTAAAATACTGGTATTCAGCTGCATCCGGTTACCGAAGCCGACCCCAACATAGTTGGGAAAATGATAGGCAGATGACTTTACATAGACATTATTTCTCACTAGCAGGCCGGAGTTTGGAACTTGGGAGTCAATCAAATGACAAAAAAAAAATACCCTGAAAAGGTGACATCATAAGAACACAGTCATCATTTCTAAATAACTGAACCGGAAGAGGAAATACATGTTGTGTTACCTAATCGTTATAAAGTTAATCACGCCGTTTTCAATTTAGTATCTTGCAACTAGTTTCTGTGAAACATAATACGGACTTAATATCACCAATATAATGAGTAGGAAATAAAATCTGGGCTGAATTCAAAGCGGATTGGCGATTGGTCTACTTAGGTATTACAAAATGTTACTGTCGAACACGACCAAACTCTTTATACAATATATTTGTTTTCGTACCTGTGTCGAAATATGTAACGTAATATGAAACAAATGATTTTTTCAATACACTTTCTCGAAAACTGGTTCTTATCGCACTACGATTAGGTTCAACATGCAATATATTTCATACGTGAGGATTTTTAATATTTTTCCGAACACGTGCGGAAATAAAAATTTCCACAGATACATATGTATACCAAGTCCAAATGGGTTCAATGACTGTAGTCGGTGGTGTTAGTTTTTTATTAAATCTCGGCAAAGAGATTATGCATCTTTACGGCGCAAATATTTTTTGAGTATTTAAATTGTGTTTATAAAAATCATAGACAAATGTGATTATTTAAAAAAAGCAAATTAAATCATAGTTTCCTAATAATTCCTGACAAAAATACCTTCCGTTCCAATATTTTATTTCTTCGAAAGTGTATTGAAAAACGTCGTTTGATACGCGTGGGGAGTTGTTACTGCAGTTCTCTGCTCTATAAAACCCCGCCTGCAGCCGCTTCCACCTCAAATTAAATAATAAAGTTTCTCCTTATATCAAAATATAATATTTCTTAGTTGCTTAGTCGCTCTCCTAGGCAATGGCTCCCTTATTTCATCTTCTGCGAGTCCGAGCGTCCTCCTTCTTGTTTTGACGAAACCTATCAACTTCTTCCCAACATCACCTGCGTGGCCTGCCGCGACTCAACCTCACTGTCGCAGAGCAGAAGGTATGTGTTATTTTGGCCCACAGGTGGAAGTAATATCCGGTCCAGAACCATTAAAGCTGAGCAACCTTTTGAGCCACGTCTGCTAGAATTGTTTTGGAGCGCATTGTTGTCAGTATGTTTCTGCCATAAGAACATCCCTCTCAACCGTTATCTCATCATTAAGAAGCACCACCTTGCCATATCATCTTTCGCACAATCCATCGTTCATCGGAAAATCAAAAACGTCAAATCGTCACGAAAAATTTCCTTATATGCTTCCACAATGACGTTAGAGTGAGTTAACACTAATTACTACAAAGCACCTGATTATCTTTTAGACAAATATTTCTGTGACGCGTCTAAGAAATTATAAAGATATGAACACAAAAATTCACAATCACTCCAGTTCCATTATGTATATAATTAGATGGCTTCTAAGATGTCCTATCGTGTACAGTACATTTGTACCATGTACTGTACGTTGAAAATAATGAATCAATCAAATTACTTGCCTACTTAGAGAATAATCATAGAGAAATTGACTACGTATTGATAGGTAATCTATTCATTATATCCTGTATTGCTTCTAGTTACAATTAGAAGAAAATGTCAAGTAATATACAGAGTGTTTTGAGAAGGATTACCGATACTTTAAGCTCATATTATATACTCATTTCTATCGACAAATGCACTTTTATAAATCCTCCTAATTAACCCATCACCCCGCGAATGGCAGCCATGAATCATATTGTATTTTTAATCGTCGACCTAAGAAAAAAGTGTCGACGGCCTTCATTCTAGAGGAAAATTATTAAATGAAGTCTTCATGTAGGTACGTGACCGAATTTCCATCCAGCCCGTTCTAGACAGTTCCTCATTATAAACAAATGATAATCATCATCGAGAACAAGCCGAGATTGCTACTAATACCTATCTTATTACCTACATTATTATCTCCCTACAACTTGCATTGGAACAACTGATATCGCTTAAGCCGAATTAACCCCAGCACAAATAAACAACAACTAGATCATGATTGTTTTTTATTTATTAAATACACCTATTTATTTGTTTGTTTTATCTCCGTATGATCTGCTTTCGTGTCTGTGTTAGAAATAGAATAACTTTGGTAACATGAATGATGTAACCAAGGTTTTGTAACGATATTCTGATTTAAAAGAATGTCCACGGAGTGTCTCGACCGTTCTTCTCCATAAACAATACGCTTTGGAATGGGTAACTACAGTACTTTCACAGTTATTACGTGTGTACTGGGACTGTCAGCTTACCGGGTATTCAGCCGCATCCGGTTAATCTGGAAGCCGATCCTAACATAGTTGGGAAAAGGCTAGGCAGATGATGAGGAAGATGACTGGGACTGTAGCTTCATTTTATTATTGTCTTTGTTTCGACAGTTCAAAAGTGCCTGTAGCTACCTACTTGCCTACTTGAAATAAATGCTTTGATTTGTTTTGAAATACATTTTGCAAGAACTTCTATTACAACTCTCTCTTTCTCGCAAAAGTAAAACAGTCTATAGTAAAATAACATTGTTTTTCATAAAATTAACATAGAAAATCAACAGTATCATTTGTATAACTACAAACTTAATAATTATAATGTGAGTGTTTTTTTTTTATTTGATTTATTTAGTATCTCCAACAAAAGATATCCCCATTATTATTAGATAACGGACAACATAGGGTTAGGTGGTGGTAGGTTGGGTAGGTTTTATGATTTATATT
Organism: Noctua janthina; assembly: GCA_963576755.1. NCBI lineage: Eukaryota > Metazoa > Arthropoda > Insecta > Lepidoptera > Noctuidae > Noctua > Noctua janthina. Next base: position 9,124,462 of record OY755058.1, read on the forward strand.
TAATTTTATTCTTAGTACCTAACCTACCGAAACCTTTGCTAAAGAAATCGCAGTATAAAATTATGCAGCACAATTCAAAGGACGGAAAAGTCTGGAATTTTGTTTGAATGTCCGGAATTTTGTCCGGAAAACTTTTTTATAGATCTAAGAACACTGGCAGGGGCGACCGAACCTTTGTACAGCTAGGTAATCAAATAGAAAAGTATACTACGTTACAATACGCTATGGAGAATTCAAAAATACAAGACATTATTTACATAACAAGTCTGAAGAAAAAATCCTTACGTTTATAAAATATACTGTAAGGCCAATGAACGGAAATAAAAGTTCATCTGTTTAAAAACTTCGCGTGGGAAAGACCCCAATGTTTAGGTACACTACGCACTGGGGAAAATACGTCAAGCTTATTTCACGACTGTGCTAACATCGATACTAATATTATAAAGAAGTAAAAGTTTGTATATAGGGTACTAGGTACTGATCCAATTCCGAAAATTCTTTCAATAATTGGAAGCTAAATTATTCTCGAGTATCATAGGCTATATTTAAAACGTTTCCGTGGGATAATTTATGACCTAAATAAAGGTGAGCGGCAAAAGCCAGTTATAACTATAGATATCACTGTTAATGAACTCGTCTGTGTTAACCTTTAAAAGTTGATTATTGCAAAAAAAAACAAAATAATTTCGCAACAACTTTTGTTTTCGATTCAAACAAATACAAAAACATAAAAACAAAAACAGGGAATCGAAACGTAGAGTAGGTACCTACTTAGACAATTATTAAAATAGCTAATGACTTAATTTACACGTAATAAAAAATGGGGCCCAAATGCGCGTCTGCTTTTTAAGGAAATTTCTCGCCGACCACTGCTCGACACTGCGCGTGAAAGAAAGAGTCCCCAGAGGGCTGACTCTTTCTTTATCCAAGAATTACCATTTGTAGGTATATTTGTTTATAAATAAGTTTAATTTTTTCCATATAATAGTAGTTGGAACTGAATTACGGTACATTTAGTTCCATGACGACATTGCGTCCTCAGAAGAATGGCACTATTGCCATTCAAAGTGGCAATGCTACCTGTTTTCTGGGCACGTTTCCAGATGACAGGGATGTGGAGGAGTATTTTGACGCCTAAGCTTCCTATTGTTTATTTAGTTACCTTTATTTAGTTATTCAGTTTATTCTGTATAAGTTAGCCCTTTTTTACCAGACTACGGCAAAGCCCAAAAGGAGGGTTATGTTTTTGACCTGTATGTATGTATGTGTGTGGGTATGTATGTCCGTTTCTATGTTCCCTCGTAACTCGAACAAAAGTTGGAAGCAGGCGGGGCCCATTCCATTTTCATAATTTTATATGCAATTGCAATGCCTGCTTCCAACTTTTGTTTAATTTAAAATGTGCTTGTTTTATGCTTTTCTGTTTTTTCAGTCGGGTTTTTTAGTTTTTCAAACACTATTTTAAACTAATTAGTTTTAATTATTCTATAAGTAGGTAGCTTTAAAGTAAAAAATAAGTTCGTCATTTGAATTGCCAACCTTCGGTGTAGGTAATATTTTTTACCAATTTCCAGTATGGATAGACAATATCATATTATTATGACTTGTTATGATTTTTAGAACTACGCATTGTTCTGTTGAAATAAATGACGGTGTTTTTTATCTAGCCACATCATATCATCCGTGCGTATATTCACACACCTTCGAAAAGTGTTCTGCCGGTGTAGTCATATGTTTTGCTAATTATGATAAATATGATTAGGCATGACGAGTAGTAGGTATGCAGGCTATACGAAATGGATTGTAGTTAAGCTTTTAAAACTCTTTTTTAGTGAGAATAAGGAGCAATGAAAGAGGCTTGGTTTTAGCTCTGCCGGGATATACAGACAGACGACGCTCCCTGGCTCCGTAGTATTAAATTGAATAACAACAACATTGGAATAAATGTGGCTATGGAATATAATTATGTTACTAAGAATATTTTTAATCCTTCTGATACGATAAATATAGGTACCTAATTAAACATTCTAGTGAAAGCCGAATACATGCGTGCATGAAAACGTTACCCACGTAAACAGCCACATACAGTTCGCGATAATTTCAGTTATCGTATCCGATAATCATGATAATTTATCGTCGAATCAATTGGTCATAAAATTAATACTATCGATGATACACATCCGCATTAAAATACGAGATTTTTCGATAAAAAATGACTGATTGCACATTTATTTCTAGTTTGGAAACTATGTCAGACAGAATATGGCAAAAAATTCTCAGTGAACCTTTGAACTCCAGTCGGCTTCAAACACGCGTTGGTCACTTAATAAAATATTTTAATTATAGCAATAAGAAATACCTAACATAAATCTCAGATAATGTTAATCATCATTACGTTATATGTTTATACTTTATATCAAATGATTCATCAAGAATGTGAAACGTAAAAGCCAATCAGGCACTGTGATTGGTCGGTTTGAATTTAAGTAAGTATAAGCCGATGGGGTTTTCCCAACTGCAGAAATTACAAACTTTAGGAATAGGATGAATAAAAAACAACCTTACTTATACAAAGAATTCTTTAGCTTCATGCTACTAGCTTAGGCTTTACGTCGTGAATGAATGAATTGATTTAAGCTTGTTATTAAGTAGAAAATTAAACAAGAAACTTTCAAAAGTTTCTAGATACTTCTATTTATGAAAAAGAAAAGCAAATCATATTTCTCACCTAAGAAACCTTTTCGGGGCCTCTCTGTGTCTTCAAAAGCACGTTAAGCAGTTGGCCCCGGCTGACTTTTGCAGATGTTTGACTGTCGATGCGGGAAGTTAGAAGCCGGAATGGATGACAATCGGTCTTACCAAGGGGTACCGTGTTACCCAGGAACTCGGTTGCTCCATGTAAAACACCGGTATTCGGCTAAATCTATTTAGACTGGAAACTGAGTCTCACATAATGGGAAAGAGCTAGGCAGACGACGACGTACTTTGATCTTCACGTTGGATTTCCACAGCGCGCAGCGGTTCGAAGGCGAATACGTCGTCGGTCTTCATCTTAGTATTTTCCATATAAGCAAACTATTTTCCACAATCTGGTTACTGACTGGTATATCTTCTAACGACAAGTGGAAGAAAAAGTTTTAAGGAGAATGAAAATTGCTCAATACCTGGCTTAATTAGAGCTTACATTACAGCTCGGCCATAAATATGACTCAAAAATGTTTAAGAAAATGGCCAGCTTGGTAGAGCACCATGTTTGTCACTTATACCTTTGTGGCAATCTTTCGTCGACACCCTTTTAAAAAAAAATGAAAAGTATATCTTTTCATTTTTTAAATTATAAATAAATTCGTCTTTCTCAGTGTAACACTGCTTCAATTGTACTATTCCGTGCCGACTTTGTAGCAAGAGTTAACAGTTACAAGAGTTCTAAGTTGCGAAACGTTCATCTATTAACCACAATAGTCGGTTGACATTGTTTGTTAGCTCTGAGATCTAAAATGTGTGCGCTTGGTAAACATTCGGAGTACAGTTATCTAAGATGGAGTTGAGCGTAGGGAGGCCCCAGCCCCGGCATCATGGCGGCCCACTTTCCTGCTTCTAGTGCGCACCGGATGTCGAAAGCTGTGTCGAAAGTCAACGCAATGCCGTCGTAGAGATACCTGCCTCCGCTTCCAAACTAGATGGAACTATATTTACCGTAAATCATGTTCCAGTATATCTGTACTGTAGAAAAAATTAAACTTATTTATCAAAAAATATATACAGAAAACTTTATTAAAATATGGCTCCGTCGTGGATTATATATGGAAAATATTTAACGGGAATTTACCGTGTTCCTATAGTAACAAGTAGATGCTTATGTACTGGTTTTTTACCCATAGTATCATCCAAAGAGCCCAAAGAATTAAACGCAATAAGAGTTTTGATTGATTCAAGGATATCGTTATGTACAGTCGTTATTGCTACAGTCATGGTGTTAAACTTGTTATAACCGGTATTTTAATTTTACAATGATTTGAGATATCACGCATTCTTGGCAATAAAATTGTCCTAGATACCTACAGTGATTGAAAAACAATAACGTTTTTGGGTGTGGCTTGTGACAAATTGCACTTGTTTGCATCTTTAAAATGAGTATGCTTGTGACGAATTGCACTTGTTTGCATCTTTAAAATGAGTATGCTTGTGACGAATTGCACTTGTTTGCATCTTTAAAATGAGTATGCTTGTGACGAATTGCACTTGTTTGCGACTTTGAAATGAGTATGTTACTTAGTACTTAAACCTTTTGTAATTAATCCAAGTGTGAAAGCCGAGTCGTCAAGTAGTAGGTAATGCAAATATCAAAGGATAGTAAAAAAGTATTGATAAGCCAAAACATTGAAGTTTAGTGATTGCTTTCGTGATTAGATGTTTTTTATTTGTCGGCCAATATACCATCATAATATAAATAAAGTGTCTTTTGTTTTATAGCTCATTGTTATGGCAATAAATGTTGTGTTTCGTAGAACTGAAGAGGTCTTAATCGATACTTTTATCTAGGTACATACAATATACAAACATAAGTAGTAACGAAGCCATGTAAGGATTTACACCAAAAACATTTAAACATACTTACAGGATAACGCGAACAAAAGCGTACGTAATCTACTTGCAATAGCCAACTCTTTGCTGTTGGTACAGGACAAGTGAATCGTGTCCATGTCCAATCATCATCATCATCATTATTCTCTTGCCCCTTTTTTTCCCAATTCATTTGGGGTCGGCGCAGCACGTCTTCTTCTTCCATACTTCTCTATTACTCGTCATCTCATCATGCACCTCCTTTTTTACCATATCCCATCGTGTCAAACTTATTTGCAATTACCAATGTCATGTTGCTATATTGCTTCACTGAGACGGGATCAGGGGGGTTACTATGACGTCTTGCAGCAGGTGTAATTCCAGTGTGGGAAAGAGACAGAGCTATACAGGTCGTCTAGCACCATCTCTTTCCCACACTGGAATTACTCCTGCTTTAAGACGTCATGGTAGACCACCAGATTTCTTTTGACTACCACTCTGTGTATCGTTCAGGGTTCGTTGTTTGCATTTTTCTAAGTTTTCTCTGATTTAAGTTTATTATAACTAATATTATTCTGGATTGTTGGTTTTCAGATACGATTGGCCCACTTCAAGTCTTCAATCCTCCTTTGCCTCTGTCCCTGAAATCTATGTCACTTATTTCTTTCTCATCGACAGAATTTTCCAAGCAGTTATTGGTTCCTAATGTAAGTCTACGTGATTTTACAAAATTCTACTTTGAATGTGAGGAAAGGATTCATCTGTCATTTGCCTCGACACCGAGTTTACTGTGCATCAGATTGGTACTGATTATTTTTTTGCATTATTGCCCTCTACTAATCTTGATGTGCAGCATATTATGTACGATCCCGTCCTACATGGCATTGTCTGGCCTTTAAAACTTGGTCGTGGTGGTCTTGACCGTCATATTATGTATTATGTCATGCGCAAGCGTAGCGCTAATCAAAGTGTTATCGGAAAACATCTTCATAATCATCAATTTAAAATCGTAGATCTACAGATATATAGCACTGAACATTGAATAAGGACAATTATTTATATTTAAAATCAAACAATGCACAATTATATTGGCTAACGGAGCTAAACACCTCATTATTATACTATCTCAGCCTAATAAAATATTTACAATTCGATCGAGAATCTAACACGCAGATATAGAGAAAATCCGTAATTCAATGTAACTCGTTCGGTATCGCAGGCTGTGCGCGCTGACGTGACGATCGTACCAGGCACGGCGCACGCGCACATCGCCGAATCAATACCAAACACAATCGCTGGACCTCACAATCTGAGCTTAGAATACTTTATAAGTAAAAACTTTTGTTCGCATGGGAATACAAAAAATTGCTCATAAGTACATAATGAGAGTTAAATTGGAATGAAGAGTATTTAGTTTTTTTGGTAAACAATGTGATGTGATGAAAAAATAGCTGACGAGCCACCTGATAGTAAGGGCCACCTTACTAGCATAATGAAACGCTAAAATGGCATAATTATGCGTGTGATTACTCTGAAGCCCTAAACTAGAGAAACAGCAACACTTCTTTGCGGGAGTATTATCGTACCTATAAGTAATAGTACATTCCCGTAGAGCTTAAGGTTCCTTTTTTTTTACTAAAATTATCAAACATTAAAGCCCTACTCCTAGTGCTCAAAAATAGCCATTTTACAGCAAAAAGATAAGAATTAGCAAAGGTCGTTTCGTAATCCTTAATCCCTATTGTTAAAGTCTTATCGAAAATGTAGGGTAAGTCCCCACGACCTAGAAGGTATGGCGATAAATTGCAAGGTCGATATCACAAAAAAAAAACGGTAAAGAGCGAGTCGCACTCACACAATTAAGGTTTCGCCTTAAACAACACTGATCAGTTTGTGATAAAGCAGCTGATCTGTCCTAATTACATCACAATATATAGCGCGTAATCGATAAACCTGCGATTGCTCCTCTCAACATCGATGATAAAATCTATACTAATATTATAAAGCTGAAGAGTTTGTTTGTTGTCGCGTTCATCTCAGGGACTTCTAGTTCGAATTGAAAAAATCTTTTAGTATTCGATAGCGCCCATTTATCGCGGAGTAGGCTATATATCACGCTACGACCAGGAGCGGAGCATCAATGAAAACTGTTGCATAAACGGAGAAAATAGTATTTTTATAATAATCTCTCGCGGACGAAGGTCGCGGGCACAGCTAGTAATCTATATTGAGAGATATTATATGATACAGCTAACTAATTTTTTTTTGTCTGCCTGTTGCAAGCGTGACTGCTAAGCAGGGTTTGATGCCCAGGCCGCGCAAAGTCTTATTTGGTTTATCCAACAGGAATTTCTCAGTATCTGTCTAGATTTGTACCCGGTTGATGACAATAGCGTCCCCCGCCCGCTGTAACACAGGACTTAGACATAACTGGCGGAGTGTACCATTAGGCATACCTCTGCTTATCCCTTCAGAGATTAGTGTCAATGGCGTGATCATCAGAATAAGAAACTTAGGAGAAAAGAGGGGAGGTTTTTTTTTGAAAATGATGAACTAAATCTTCGAGGTCGCACAATCAAATATTATAATAAATACCTTTAAAAACTCCATTAAGAGAGAGCTTTTAGATGATAGCGAACTTGTTGTTCCATATATCAAAATTGTCCTTGTTAAAAAATATAAAATATTATTTTTCAATACACTTCCCCGTACTGGCTTCCACAGCTGGTTCCAATCAATCAATCAAATCATTTATTTGCAATGAATGTAGTTTAAATTAAAATACAGGTGGAGTAGAAAGGAGTGAGCCATGTACATTCTGCCTGGAAATAGGCAAGTAAAATTTAAAAAAATATTTTTCTTTATTTATTTTCATACAAATCTTATACATTTTTGAATATTTCATAAAATAAAAACAAAATAAAAAACATTTAAAATATAAAAAAAATTGTAGCCCACCGGTATCGGGAACGGGGTCAAGCTACCGGCGGTCAGGGCTTCAGAGAGAGGAACCTCCTAACAATACGAGCCGTGTCCAGGAGTACCGCTTTCTGAATCAAGCCCTTGATCCAGCTGCCTAACGAGAGCCTCCTCAGGTATTGGTCGAGGCCTTTGGCAATAAGCTGAGGAGGCTCTCGAAACAATTGTCGTTGAGTCCACATTCCTCATGTCGACAACCTCGTGAAGTAAGTCAAGATACTTGATTTGCTTATCTTTCTCGGCTTTCACGAGGTTCTGATCATGGGGGACCATTGTCAACAATCATTGCGCGCCGCTTTAATCGATCCACCACCACTATATCAGGCTTATTGGCTACAATAGTCCTGTCAGTGATAATGGATCGATCCCAGTACAATGTGATACTGCCAATTTCGAGAACACACAGCGGGCACATACTTATAGTACGGCACTTCCGATTCCACAAGATTGTATTTTAGAGCAAGTTGCTAATGGATAATCCTGGCTACAAGGTCATGTCTATGGAAGTACTCTCCGTTAGCCAGACGATAACACCCGGAGATAATGTGACGGATTGATTCGCCTGGACGGTGGCATGCCCGACATATGTCAACCGTACCGTTCTTCACAATAAATCTCCGGTAGTTATTCGTCATATAACTTCATCCATAATTGCACAGACAAAACGTTCGGTTTTTCCGAAGACGTCCCCGGCAGGTTGCCAGGCTACGGACGCTGATAGGTCTACATCGGGCCCATGCAGGGTCCTCCGCGGAATATACAGTCTCATAACTGAAGAACGCGGGTGATGCATTCGATATGCCGTCAAAAATGTACGGACCCTCCTATGATCCTATCCAAGGCGTCTAGTTCTGTTTGAGTCCATTTGAGTATGCCGAAATAGTACATCAAACTCGGCATGACCCAACCGTTGAAGGCCCGTACCTTATTTCCGCCTGATAAAAGACTATTAAATACTTCTTTCAGGCGGCCAAAGAAGCGCTCCTTCAACGATTGCTTCATGTCAGCAACTTTGATGCCCAGCGCTTCCGACATACCCAAATACTTATAAGTTTCGGTTGCTGAGAGGAATCTAAGATTTATGGAATCTGAGAGCTGGGTTCCCACAGTTTCCACAATCTCCCCTCGCTTTACATGCATGACCGCACATTTGCCCCATTTCTGGTACTAGATCGCACGCTCGCTCGATCTCCAGAGTCCATTCACCCTCGGTATGGCTATTAGGCACCGACCAGATGCTGCGCCAGAACGAACACATGTCATCATTATCTGGCAGGTGCGTGTCAGCCACACCTTGGTCCGGTCGCTCCCAAGCCCTATAAACCCACGTTTCATCTCTTTGGAATGTGCGATTCTGCGTGTATCGGTTCACCCGCCGCTTGTACCTACGGATACGGTTTCCCCTTGCATACACTTTCTGCTTCAGGAAATCGATGCGCTCTGTGATACGGGACATGTAGTCTCGAGGACTAATATCAGTCCCCGAGAACGCCCGCCTCACAAAACGCATCATTCTAGGCCGAGTATTGCACTTCTTGAAGCAGATCAGTTTGCTGATGAGTGCTCTGGTCCCACCAATACGTCGTTCACTCCTGTACTGCCATGGCGGTACGGCTGGTTTAGGTCGTGTAGCTCTGTCATCAGAAAATGTGTATAAATGTGTATAATTGTGTAAATTTATTCTACACATTGAAAATTTAAAGTTTTGTCCATTAAAAAATCATCAATCGAATAATAACATACCAGAACTACATATATGCATATGCCATCTATTTTGATACTGTAGACATTTGTCACTGCAGCCCTCGGCTACGCGGCTACGGCTAAAAAACTTATGTAACCCATGGACAAACAAATTTTAAAAAAAAATCCGATTTTCTTTTTTGGGTAGAACCTTAGAAAAGGTATGACTAAATTGATTGATTGATATAACACCCATACGTGTGTACGTGCTGTAGCATTTCTTATCACTTTCCTAGATCGTTTATCGGGAACTTCACATCTGGATACACTTTAACTTAAATCAGTTCAAAGTTCTCATACGTATAAGATGTCTACCCAGAAATTGTAATATCACTTTCCACTCCATACCTCCCGGTTTTTCTCCAATCTTCGCTAAAGCATCAATTCTCTCTCTTCTTTTTTCCGCATGTTTTTTTGCAGTGGCTGCCTCTAGCTCATAGCCTTGGCAAACTAATGAGTGCTAGATAACGTGTGCTGGTATCATAATAAAATGAAATTCATAATTCATTAGGTCATATTGATAGATTAAAAAAATTAAGTCAAGGTATACGCAAGGGTTACCTTAGGATACACTCTGTGAAGGTCGGTGTTAAATCTATAAAATAAGCTTGTAAAGTTGTAAGATGCATGAGTAAATTTATTTGTATTGTTGACTTCCTTGCATTCATTTATTGAGGATAGGGAATCCAATCCCGGAAACGCGGGATCCTACAATTGCGGAATCCTGCCCGCTTGCGGGATTCAAAAAAATATATGTCGGATTTGTCAGAATTTATTTAATTAGGCTCGTACATAATGTGGGCAGGAGATGGGTTTCGTGCTATTAAAACACACTAGGTGCGATACACTGTTTCTATTAAAGTAACAAAATACTTGAAATTACAACTAACACAATAACACGGGGCACAATGAATCGGGAACAGTTCCAAGACGTCTCAACTCCGCTGTGATCAGACACTCAATGTCCTCCTCGCCTCGAGTTATAACATCAGGCGCATCGGGCCCTGTAGAAGCCACGCTGTGGTGGGGGTAGACTTGTAAGTAGGTCGCGTGACGTCATCACCAGCGGACTTGCGATTCATTTTATGTCCGTACTAATGACCGGTTCCGACATATATATATGAGCTTAGACGACTTTCTTATTATTTTAAGACCCAGCACAGCCTCATCAATTTAATAACTTTCTCATGGAACTCGTGCGTGACTTTCCTATAGCATTTGTATGGAAAATACTTTAGTTTTCAGTTTTTAACTTACGGCTAAAAAAACTGAATTTTAATTTTATGTTGTGTGAATCCTGTTTCGGAACGGAACGTAATAAATGTCAGTTCAAATACTCTATGACTAGAGATAAGACCCCCACGGCACGGGGATTTACCTTCGCGGCGATTTACCTGTGAAGGATCATTTAATTCAATTGATGTTTTGCACAGATATAAAGAGTGTAAAAGTACCCTTAACCCGAAATGCAATTGTTCTCTCTTTCATTACGATCATTTTATTGTTCTGGACCATATCTGGGAACCTTCTAGTTACGGAGCTATTGAGGGTCAAAGTTCCAACTTCTTCACAATTTTTTTTTTTAAATACACGTTTATAATCTTGTAATTTTACTTACACACCTCCACGACCCCCGTACTATACAATCCATGCATCAGCACAATGCTTTGAGTGCTTTCCATTAAGTTCTACCGTGATTTTTCACCCCAAAAAAAAGTCGATTCCCAGCAATCATTTTTGCGTAAAGTTACTTAGTTTGATGTACAGAATGCTTGGTTGTCGGCTTCGTGAAGGGCCCGTTTGCACCGTAAACACCCGAGTATATAGTCGGGTGTACATATAATAAAACAGTTACATAATAAAATAAATCAGATAAATGCTTTATTCCACATAAATTATACAATTCTGAGTTATAAATTTTGATACTCGTTATAAACTTGGATTATATATTTATGTATAAGTATGTAGATACCTACATCACGTAAAACAATGATTAGATAATAATAATACTTCGCAAGAAGAAATAAACATAAAATCATTATTGGAATGAAGTGTTACACAATTTCGTAAAATAATTAAACGTAAAAAGATTTTGAATACTGTCGAGTCTGGTAACAAAGCTTTGACTCACAATCTCAAAAGATTTCATTCTGACAATTTAACATTTTTAACTTTTAGGACTACACAATCAATCGATCACAACGAAATTAATAAAAGTTAATGTGACTGTGAGTGTGTAAGTGTTACCATAAAGCCCCGTGTTCATAGTAAATCAAAATTATTGCAAAATATTGTTGCAAGTGTGTGTGCTTTTGTAGACATGTTTCCTAGCAACACAAAATAATATCAGCGAAGGGGTGTGGGTGTGATGTTTTGTCGCAAACTATGTATGCTCTACCTCTTATCTTGCTGATCCTCAGAACATGCAGCCGAAGCGACCTTTATGCTGCCACCGACGAAGCCGTGGAAATTTTGGGGCAATAAAATATAATGTCGTGTCAACTTTTTATAAATAAAAGATTATTGAATTAGTTAAAAAAAAAACGACACAAAGAAAAATAACATAAAGATCATGTTATTGCAAAAATATAACGCAACTTTTATTTACCATGTATACGGGGCTAGCTTAATCTGTTTCGTATATTTAGGTTACAGTTCGTGTCATTCACCGGTATCCCTTGTGATACTTGTACGACAAATACGCGTCGACACCATGGAGGATCCCAACCACCACGCCGATGTTCTGGAAACATAAATAAACATCACTTTATTTTATAGCCCTCCATAAAACGTAAAACAAAACTCAAAAACGTGATATAGTTTTTGTGTTTTACGATTTCGGTGAGTGTTAAGAAATTAACGATAAAGAAATATAAGTAATTATAATTGTTAAGCTAGTTTTAAATTTGTGTACATTTGTATAAAATAATAAGGCATACTGAAGGTATGTATGTATGTACTCGTGAACTGATCTTTTAAAATTAACCACATGTAAATTTCTTTTATTTAACTCACAACCCTATCTTAACTGCTTCATCGGTTAACAGAGTCAAACACTCACACATAATAATATATGATTAAGGCGAGGTTACCCCGAGCGCCGTATGCATCAATCACTTACCCCAGCCCCCGCACAGACAGACGATACGTAACAAATTACGCGGCGCGAAAACGCGGGCGCTTAGAGCACTGGTCAAGAGTTCACGAACTCGGATAGGTACTAAGTTGCATTACAGGGTAGAGCGATGCAGTAAAACAACTTGAATTGATATGTATAAGTTCACTTTGTTTTATTTTTATAGAAAGTATTGGTTATAGATAGATTAGGAATCTACGTATTCTATGAACGTGAACCTAATTACTAACAATTAAAATAAGTAGATATAATTAAAAATAAGAAGGTATACTTATTTTTTTTTTTTGTGAATAAGGTTAATTTAAAATCTGACTGACACTAAGTTCATGATTACGGGTATGATTCAAAACTAGACGCCACGCGCCATTCGGTTTTAAAAAAAATTATGCTCTACTTTTTTTTCGGTTTTGTTGTCATGGGTTTCGTTTTCGTGGTTTTTGGGGTCGCTGATAACTAAAATTAGGCCAAAATGAAAATCCAAGATGGCGGCGACGAAAATTTTCGATTTTTTCTTCATGAGTGTCATTTTCGTGGTTTTTGGGGTCGCTGATAACGAAACTGAGGTCAAAATGAAAATCCAAGCTGGCGCCGACGAAAATTTTCGGTATTTTCGTCATGGGTGTCATTTTCATGGTTTTCGTGGTCGCTGATAACAAAAATTTGGTCAAAATTAAAATTCAAGATGGCGCCAATGAAAATGTTAGCTTTATCGTCATGGGTGTCATTTTCATGGTTTTCGTGGTCGCTGATGACGAAAATTTGGTCAAAATTAAAATTCAAGATGGCGCCAATGAAAATTTTAGCTTTGTCGTCATGGGTGTCATTTTCGTGGTTTTCGGGGTCGCTGATAACGAAAATGAGTACAAAATGAAAATCCAAGATGGCGCCAACAAAAATTTTTGGTTTTTTCGTCATGGGTGTCATTTTCATGGTTTTCGGGGTCGCTAATAACAAAAATTAGGTCAAAAAGAAAATCCAAGATGGCGCCGACGAAAATTTTTGGATTTTTCGTCATGGGTGTCATTTTCATGGTTTTCGGGGTCGCTAATAACGAAAATTAGGTCAAAAAGAAAATCCAAGATGGCGCCGACGAAAATTTTAGGATTTTTCGTCATGAGTGTCATTTTTATGGTTTTCGGGGTCGCTAATAACGAAAATTAGGTCAAAATTAAAATTCAAGATGGTGCCAATTAAAATTTACAGCTTTGTCGTCATGGGTGTCATTTTCATGCTTTACGGCGTCGCTGATAACGAAAATGAGGTCAAAATGAAAATTCGTTAACACCAAAAATTATTTTTTTGTTTTTACGTCATGGGTATCATTTTCATGGTTTTCGGGGTCACTGATAACGCAAAATAAGTTCAAAATAAACAGAAACAAAACAAAATTTTTTTTTTCATCGGAAAACCATGAAAATGACACCCATGACGAAAAAACCCGAAAATTTTCTACGGCGCCATCTTGGATTTTTATTTTGTCCTCATTTTCGTTATCAGCGACCCCGAAAAGCACGAAAATAACACCCATGACGACAAAACTGAAAATTTTTATTGGCGTCACCTTGAATTTTAATTTTGTTCTCATTTTCGATATCAGAGACCCCGAAAACCATGAAAATGACACCCATGACGACAAAACTGAAAATTTTAATTGGCGCCATCTTGAATTTTAATTTTGACCTAATTTTCGTTATCAGCGACCCCGAAAACCATGAAAATGACACCCATGACGACAAAACCAAAAATTTTTGTCGGCGCCATCTTGGATTTTAATTTTGTCCTCATTTTCGATATTAGCGGCCCCGAAAACCATGAAAATGACACCCATGACGACAAAACCGAAAATTTTCATTGGCGCCATCTTGAATTTTAATTTTGGCCTAATTTTCGTTATCAGCGACCCCGAAAACCATGAAAATGACACCAATGACGACAAAACCAAAAATTTTTGTCGGCGCCATCTTGGATTTTCGTTTTGTCCTCATTTTCGATATCAGCGGCCCCATAAACCATGAAAATGACACCCATGACGACAAAACCGAAAATTTTCATTGGCGCCATCTTGAATTTTAATTTTGACCTAATTTTCGTTATCAGCGACCCCGAAAACCATGAAAATGACACCAATGACGACAAAACCAAAAATTTTTGTCGGCGCCATCTTGGATTTTCGTTTTGTCCTCATTTTCGATATCAGCGGCCCCATAAACCATGAAAATGACACCCATGACGACAAAACCGAAAATTTTCATTGGCGCCATCTTGAATTTTAATTTTGACCTAATTTTCGTTATCATCGACCCAGAAAACCATGAAAATGACACCCATGACGAAAAAACCGAAAATTTTCGTCAGTGCCATTTTGGATTTTCATTTTGACCTCATTTTCATTATTAACGACCCCGAAAAGCACGAAAATGACACCCATGACGACAAAACCAAAAATTTTTGTCGGCGCCATCTTGGATTTTCATTTTGACCTAATTTTCGTTATCAGCGACCCCGAAAACCTTGAAAATGACACCCATGACGAAAAAACCGAAAAAAAGTAAAGCATAAAATGCAGAGGAAGTAAAATAAAAAAAATTAAAGTGATTTTATCTTTAAAATGTAAATAAGTCAACAAAATAAAAAAACTAGTAGGTACACACGGCGGCACATGAAGCTGTCATTTCCAGTATAAATTGGCCTCGTTTTGTATAGATTTCCTATACAATGAGAGATCGGCATAAACTGGTTTTCGACAGCTTGATCGGTCGTCGTGCGTACAAAATACAATATCGACCATTACTCATTCTATCTCGTTCTCCCCTACATACTTTCTTTTTCTGCCTATGTCGAACTCGATAACCTTCGGCTTACCGGGCTCTCTACAAAATTTTTTTAGAACACCTTACAAAAAAAAAATAATGGAATAAATGTTTTGATTTTAGTAGGCCAGTTACAGGCAGTTTTGAATTGTCGAAAAAAAGATAATAAAATGAAGCTACAGTCCCATTCAAAAGGCATAATAACTGTGAAAGTACTGTAGTTGCCCATTCCAAAGTTACCGAAATTTATAAATAATATTGCGAAATCATAAATAGCGACTTTTGCAACGACACAATAAAGTTCAATTCAGGCCGTTCAGCGCTAATTATCTACAGTTATATTCTCCTAGAAGCTGCCTCTCTTTCTAATGCGTAACTCTTATCTTATACCTTCTGACTACGTTCCCTATTAGGTACCTACTGTACTTTTGTGAACAAATGACATTTCAAATAAACCTAGGCTCGGTGTTTACTAAGTATTATTTTTTACAAACTATTTTTGGCTCAGTTCGTAACAGAACTTAGCGGGGGTGGGGTGGCGGGTTCGAAAATTTGGCACACGTCCGACCTCCAACGCGTTCCGCTCGGGACTGAAGCACGCGATGCGAGTATGAAATGATGAAAACAGCACATTTTGGAAATGGTGGTATAGGTTTTTTTAATATTTCAAATTATGATCGCCGTGTACTGTCACATTTTTTACGACCTTTATAATGGTATAAGTTTTATTGTTAAAAACCTAATATAACTCAAATGAAGTAATATTAAAAACCATCATTTAGACTTGTCTTTGCGATTTAATTGGATGCAACAAAGTGCAAGTAATCGTGTATCGCTGTGCCGAAATATCTAGATCGAAGTGTGAAATATGTAATGTATTTTTTTCAGAATTTAAATCCGTGCCATATAGGAATAAAGCACAATCCAAAACGACGTTTATCTGGATAACCTCGCCTTAACTAGCTGTTGTTGCTTCGTTCGCGTGGAAATTTTGAAGTGTATGTGTGAGGAATAAAAGGTGCCTAATTTCATTACGATCCGATAAGTCGTTTAGTCGTGACAAGGTAACAAATAAACAGTCACTTTCGCACTTATAATATTAGTATGGATGGATTAAGAACAAACAATTGCACCTAATTAGGTACAAAGCCAAGGAAACAAACCACACCTAATATATTAGGTACCTAATTGTCTTGGCTAGCTATGATTCATTCTGATTATTTTGTTTTTAAATGTGAAAGTGAATTTGTGCCACTTTCATGACTCGTCAATCAACTTATCGCGATGTTCCGCATGTTTAGTAGGTACACGCAAACTAAATTAATTGCCTTCAAAAGTTGCTGATTCTAGCATGCTCCTTAATTAATGAAATACACTATAACCTTGTTTTGGAAATCAAAGAAAATCCTGGCTATAATTATATTGAATGCAAACAGGAAACACCAAATATGTCGGAGCCACGGCGAAATGATCCTATCTACTAAACGTAAAACTCGGAACTATGCGTCCAATCCTGTCAAGTTTGCTTAATATACTTTATTATTTATCTCATCTTGCCTAAAGGGTGTAAATAGACCCTTAACATAGACGAAAGGCACTTGTTCTCCCCGTCTTTGCGATCATTTTATTGTTCTAGACCATACCTGGACCTTCTAGTTACGAAGATATTGAGGGTCAAAGTTCCAACTTTTTCAAAGTTATTTTTTAAATACATGTTTTTAATGTTATATTTTTACTTTACACACCTCCACGACCCCTGTACTATACAATCCATGCATCAGCACAATGCTTTGAGTGCTTTCCATCGAGTGATACCGTAAAAAGTCGATTCCCAGCAATATTTGTTGCGTAAAGTTACTTAGTTTGATGTACAGAATGCTTGGTTGACGGCTATGTTAAGGGTCTGTTTACACCTTGTATATGTGATGATGTACCTATTTAACTACGAGCCTACAGATTCGTGTGCTAGACTCCAGGTACCTTATACTAGAATCTAGACTAGGCTCGAAAGTGTGCGAAAACCGGAACTACATAAACCGCCATCGTGTAATCCAGTCTTGTACTTAAATGGTTAGGCGTAGTTCTTACATAGACGGCTGTCATGGCGGGGTACGCGGCGTACATGTTGACGAGCGCGTACCGCGGGTACAGGTAGAGGTTCACCGCTACGGCCATGTACGACGAGGCCGATAGATACAGGAAACACGCCACCGTGTTGAACAGGCATTCCTGAAATATTTGCATAAACATGTTGAAAAACAGGTAACACTTCCTGGAAATTAGTTTTAATTATCTTTATAATATTCACCGGTGATTTGCTGTAATAATCGCTTAAACTTTTAACCATAACATCACGCCTGTAATCTCCGAAGGCCCGTTAGGTTTTAAAAAGCTCGACGAGTAATGTTATTGATGCTGGCTTGTCGTACATAGCTGAATAGCTGAATAGTATACTTACAAACAAATATAATACGGTAAGCCTTCATTGTTTCAGTTCAAAATTTTCCCTACGTGACTTCACCAATTATGGCTATCGTTACCTTTGCTGTAGGGGTTTATTCATAAATACTGCTTAATATGAAGACTTAATGTATGGTGGTTTCAAAATATTGGCATTTTGCTACCGATTACTTGAAAATACAAACAAGTGGTCGTAGTGCGAAAGTAGGCATCGCGCTACGAATTCGTCATTTCTACTTACAAATATAGATTGTCGTATGAGTTGCTGCGTGCTGGAAGAGAGGACGTAGCAAGTGATGAGGAGTGCAGTGGTGAGCAGACATGCCGACGCCGTCGTCAGGAACCCGTGGAAGGCCGAGCCCATGCTGCTGGCTTCCGACATGCCGTACTTCACCAGCAGGCTCTGGCAGAGACCGCCTAACATCTAAAGGAAGCAATACAGCCAAGTAAAGCAACATACATAATTTCACGCTTGTAATTTCCGAAGGGTTAGGCAAAGGGGTACATTTCGCCAATTATTTTCTTAGTCCCGTGTAATAGGGCCAAGATCAATGCCATCAATTAGACACTAATCCAGACTCTGGGCTTCTAATAAGAAAAAAAATCAGTACCTTATTACAATTGGTTGGTAAGACAACACAAAAAAGGTTTCATCGTCAAAATTCGACAAACAGGAATATTTACGAACACAAAGTACTTTGGCTCCCCTTGAAACTATTAAGGCAATGGCTAAGTCGAAATGTTTACGATCTCGTTAGTGGAGTGAAAATCAGTTGCTATTGCCAATACTAGTTGTTAGTCGTTCGACTAGAGTGCATTGAAGGGATGTTTGAGTTGCCTTTATCGCACTATAAAAAAGGCTAGAACTTATTCTGAATCGGTTATTTCATCAGACTGGTCGACAGTAGTTACTACAGCCATTCCATGACTTGTAAATTATGTCTGGATTCTGACAAAGCAATGTATTTTGTTATCATAAACCAAAGATCGATAGAGTAAAAGAAATTAGGCTGCATTTCATGACTCAGATAAAATAGTTTCTGACGGCTAATTGTGAAATATTATTTGCTTTGTAAAGTTCTTTGCTAACTGCGATAAAGTGACTTGAGATTACTTCAGAAATTCAGATTGATTGAACGAGTATCACACTGTTAGGGTGTTGTCTAGCATTCTGGAGTTACCACTAATGAGTTGAAATATTATAAAAATGAGTCCAACTACATATTACGCACGGAGCAAAAATGTGGCGAAATTGATAAGCCAGATGAACTAATTACAAAAACTGTTCTACGCTCGACAAAAGAATGAGGCTTGCACAATAAAGGACACTGTTGCGCTGAAATCTCAATTTCATTTTTAGCTGCATTGCACTCATACTTAAGTTTATCTTGGCGATAACTGACACCGATGAGGGAGAACATCGTAAGGAAACCTGGTCTTAATATTATTACTCTGAAATCGTCTTTCTTGAGCAAGTGTGGGGATTAATGCCCGTGCCCTTCTCTGCATGAGAAGAGCCTCTCGCAGTGCAGTGGTCGGTAATAGGCTGGTATTATTATTAAGGTACTTACAGCTTCAGTTAGCTTTATAAGGCCATGATGGGAAGTCAAATATCCAAGGTTGAGACATTCGCAGCATCGACAGCAGCAGCATTTGATGCCCCTACCACCTCCACCACTGCCAGGCGCCACATGCACTATCTTCGGTCCTCGACTCATTTTATATCACTGCACCTTCACAGAAATCTCACTGAACACCGGCTTGCTAGTTCATCAGAAATTCAACCACACTGTTGAACCTCTAGACAGGAAATAAGGGAGAGTTCAATCCTCTTACACGGTCAGTATTACTCATAATAACGTATATTTAGAAGACCGCATAGTTTTTAGGTGTTTGGGAGCGCGTTCATTCAACTCTGACCTACACAATAAACTTTGAAATAGGAACAACTAATTTTCAGTTTACTCTTTGTGATGTTCAGCAATTGTTTTTTTTTAGAAAAACACAAGAATTGTCTACAGGATTTGCTTCAAACAAAAGACATGTCTGGACAGGAACAAAGTTGAAATAATTTTGAATGAGTCGCGTGCCCGCACGCTGCGTGTGCGCGTCATTATAAAAATAGAGCGCCACACTCGCGACGGGAGGGTAGATTTCTATTTCAGGATATTATTTACAAACTCATTAACCTTATTGTTTTGTTTTTTAGGTACATCGACATATCAACATGTGGTATCTTTAGTAAAAATCTGGTCGCCTATTGTAAACAAACAATATGTAAAGTACTTTCTTTTTATGATGATAACTCGGCTATGGAATCTATCGGGATTCTGAAAGCTACAGCCACAAAACGCGGAACCAGGAAGACAGATCATCATTAGCCTATAGTACAGCACTTTACTGCTGGATACGGCCTTTCCAATGGCACGCTATTTTAATGGGTCTCGGCAAATCTCATTTTGTTACTTGAGCCAGTCTACGTAGATCGTCACTCAACGTTACTCTAGGGCCTCCCACTTCACGCTTGCCGATTCATGGTCTTTCCTCAAGAACACGCCTACCCCAACGGTAATCGGTTCTACATCTAATTAGATGACTGACAGAATAAGCAAAATGAAGTGGCAATGGGACGGCTAAAGCAATTCGGCCGGTATGACGACGTCATTTGCACGTCTGCCTCACGATCCTCACTTTGAACTGTCTTTGTTGCGTTTTCATAAAGGAGCGACCACCATCGTATCGTTTAGAAAGGCTGACTTGGCGACTTTATTATTGCTGTGATTTTATGATTATAACAGAGATTAAACAAGCTTTAGCTAATCAAATAAATGTTGATAAAATTACTAATCCTGTCAAATTCATTATGATTTATCCTAATCGTAAAAGAAAATGGTTTCAACTGGAGTAGGGAGAATCGGTTCTAAATGCTCCCAAAAACCGGGTATCAAAAATCTGGAACCGAAACCGCTTCTGCATGCCCTAATCGTACTCGTTTTATTCATGATAATGTAATGAATAACTGCAAAAATTGCGGCTAAGAGAAGATACGCATAAACAATGACTGTAAGATACATACTCCATGCCATATCTTTACTGAAATCATTATGTTCGTAAGGAACCCATACATTTGATTTGGTACATAAATCGATAGTAGAAAGTCAATGAAGATAGTATAATGTAATGCTTATTGCTTGCCCAAAATTTGTTTACCTACCTTTACACGTACACAACGTCACGCCTGTTCCCTAAAGGGTTTGGCAGAGTGGTACCTGTAGTACACCCATATTTCGCCAGTTTATAACAGGAGGTAAATAATCTGGATTTTATATACATAACCTCACCAGAGGGTTCGTGGACAACCGCGATTCTTAATCGGTTTTCGGTATAGCTAGAAGGAAAATAAACTAGAAGGTAAAGAATGATCTTTAAAATTAAATAAAACGCCATAATATACCAAAAGTACAAACATTTATTTTCTTATTTCTTTAAATAAATTCATTTTAAAACTGTGTCCAAAATATATGAGGTCTTGTGATCTGTCTACCTTTCACTTTGATAAAATCACGTAATACATAAATGCACTTCATAAAATAGTATCCTGTCTGCATTATAATTAATTCAATGGTTATTTTGGAAATTAGATACTTCATAATGGATACAAAATATTTTCCAAAGCAATATTTTTATTTCAAGCATATAATTTTTAATGTTCTGGGGACTTTAATTTCAAATCGAAAGCAAAAGACATAAATTATCCTGAAAGTACATCCATTTTCTTGCTAGACTAATACCTGTCTAAGTCATAGGCTCCTCTATAGCTTATATGTAGACAGCCTACATAAATCTCATGGCTAAGCTTATCCACGTTAAACAAAAGATGTACTAAGTAGCACCTTAATTCGTTCCAAAGTATTTAATGTTCGTAGTAATAAGTGTTTTACAGACTAACACAAATAGGATATACCGTTGTGTGGTAAACATTCACACTTCGCATGCATTATGCATGTAGCGCATTAAAGTACTATAAAATATACTTTAATATTAAGTAAATTAATTACATCAGTAACAAACAAGGACACCTACTTTATTTTTCTAGATTGATGCAGTTTTCTACAAATCAAATCATTGCAAACGTGCAATGTTTGCGTGGGCAGACAATCAATCACTGATACGTACATAGGTACTTCGATAAATTAATCAAAAATGCTATTTTTCCTCAACTTTATTTGTTGTTTTGTCAAATATTTCCGCGAATGAAAAAATAAATAAGTACGTGGGTAATTCCTTCAGACAATAAAAATCATTAAAAAAATACAATAAAGGAAAACTTATTTAATCTAAAATTACTGCTAAAATATTAAATATCATTATTTAAATTATTCATGCATCAGTAGGTAACAAAAAGGTATTTGTCCCTAGACTAGATGGACCCATATTTCGCCCTGTAAAGCATAGACAATTTTGCATTCACTTTACTTTCTTCATGACATGACTTCACTCAAGAAACAACTGACATTCACTTATTATCCGACTAGTTTTGACTTAATTTTATCCGGCTTGAGCCAGAAATCGCCAATAACAATGCTTATAAAAAAATCACCGATTTAAGATAGTAAAAGTGCAATGTAGGAAGTCTCAAAATATCGGATTACCTCTTTATCGCTGAATTATATCAAACAATGTGATTTTTAATGAACGTGTATGAGATAAAAACACACATGACTTCAAATATTTTTACAGTAAACGTGCACGTATGGCATATTGGGTTTAATGCCCTCGAAAAAATGGCGACTATTGACATTATTGGCTTGACTTAATAGTTGAATACATACAAAGTTATAAATGCTTAAAATATTCATTCAAAACGCTTACTAAAACCAGTAAGCTATATTCGAAATAGTCTCTACAATACTCTAAAAACTACTAGGTATATTAAGATAAAAACTATAATAAACATGTATTCAAACACTTTGTACAGTACATGTACAAGGTGTATAAATAAATAAATATGTTTGATTTATTTAAAATATAGGCACAGTTCAAGCAGGATATAGTATGCAGAATGTCACAGGTATTCCCTACCTAACAATGGCCGATACCGAAGCAGACCTTCTGAGTTCTGACAACACCCTCTATTGATTAACCTCATGGTACATGTAGATGGACTTCTGCCTCTTTACTGTTTTCGCATATTTTACTGATACAATCCTGAGTTAAAGACTGTTTTTTGTGCTCACTTATGAATAGTATAGTATAGTATAGTGCTCTGTAAACCACATCGACACGGCAAAAAAAAACAATGCCGTGACTTTACGTCTCCAGAAGACTGCATTCTGAATATTTAAGCATAACTGTTACTTACAGTACAGACACTATCCCACATTAAAAGTTACAAGTAATGTACAAGTAATGTTTTTATGCTAGCGCCACTAGCGGTTGATTCAGGAAACTAATTTCATGATGACTTTGTTTCGTAAAGGCGCCTACCCAATATAAACGAAAAGGGTCACTTATTACTAACGCGTGACATTAAATAGCATCTGCTTATATACAATTAAGTAATAAATTACTACAAGGTAGTGGACAGTTTCTCATTTCGAATACTTCATTTAAATGCCTCGGTACTGACGATTTGCTATAAACGTACTCAACAAATACAGGGCTGCCATGACGAGTCCCATGACCTGAAAAAAACAAAAAGTGAAGTGAATTTAGTTTCAAAACAATCGTTTATGCGTTTAGGTACCCCGAAATTCACATTGTCTCTAGGCGGAAGCATTCAACTGTAACGTAACAGTTCTGATTCGACAATTTCATCAATGTTTTAGGAGAACCGAGTATAACAGTGCGCGACCTGTGATACAATTTGTAACAACGACTTGTTTCTGTACAAAATCGATACTTGGATTAAATTGTTACATCACAGACGAATGCTCACTGGGAGCTGAACATCGAATCTTAGATTGTTTAACGTTGACATAACCGAATCTAAAGCGAATAGTAAAGAGAGAAATCGAATGCTCCGATGAGGGAGCGCCTTTTGGGCGTACTTCACAAATGAAACTGCACACGATCACATCAAAAGTTCTACAAGGATCAGGAACCAAACAATAAGAAATTGTTAAGTAAATTAAGTTGAAAACTGAAACCCTACTTCGGCTACGACAAAAACAGCATCTAGAAATGCATAAACAAGACATTGATGTAATTTTTTTCGAGTTGGTAATAATTACAGGAGTCCCGAGTCACACGTCATTAGTTCATTACTAAATTTGTCATGTATTACAAATACATGCGACTTTATCTTCAATATCCTCCCTCGAGGGTCTCGAGTCTAGGTCCTATTTAAATAACTGCCGTTACGTAGAGTTGAAGTATCAATATTTATACAACTTGTGAACTTACCGCTGCTGCTAAGTAAGCATTATAGTCTCTATTATAACGATTGTTCGAGTGATTAACTTCTATCATAAGAGTGATGCCAGCACAGAGGTACAAGATAAACGCCATGCCATGGTATATCACCTCCTGAAAAAACAGTAGAGGATATGAAAACACATAAAAATATGTTGCAGGATAATTGGAAAAAAATACTATCCTTCATTTCACATTTTTTATTCTTATTTTTCTTTAGTTCTAACTACAATTGGAAAAAAAAACAATTTTGAGTAACGAGGATTTAAAAGGTACGGTCCTACTTACTTACGGTACGTCAAACTTATTTAGCTTGTTACTAAGGCTAGGTTCTCATCATACATGATCGTGCCGTTAATTTATTTAATTCTTTAATAATGTACAGAGACGGACAATGAGTCGATCAGAAATTGTTATGGCTCTTCGGCTTCGATCGGGACACATACCATTGAACAGTTTTGCGTTTCTCATCCCTAAAGTTACTTCACCAAATTGTCCGGAGTGTAGCACAGTGGAAGAAACTTACCATATTCTGATGGAGTGTGTCCGGAACGACGCCGACAGACTTTTAATTTAACCTATTTCAACGGATGTTGGTAAAAGCAACAGTGTTCTTGTGTCACCTATGTCAAAGGATGCAAGAACCTTGTATAAATTAGCTAAGATAGGATTTAGATCGTAAGAAATATTTGTTTATACCGATGAGGGTGGCATAATCAGTTTGTGATTAAACCATCTATAATTTAAAAAAAAAGAAATACCAAACCATAGGTATTTTCTACAAGTTCTGTTGGATACTACAAGTCTTTGGGTGACGCAGAGACAAACTATCGTGTAGGTGTAGTTCTCAAAATTGATTCTTATAAATGAGAACCGAGTGACGGGTGTTGCGGACTCAAGGTCAACTTAATGTGATCGTTAAGTAGATCGTTTGTATACGTTATGTTCATCGGGTCAAGTGACGCAGGTTGCTTGTTCTTTACTTATCTTGCTTTCAATAACCTACCTCAGTCCTCATGACACGACTTTAATGTTTTACTTACATAAATAGTTTTTGATATGATAGAAGCAGTTGACAAGGAGACGATGCACGATGTTAGTAGGCAAAACGTGCCTACAAGGCATGCTACGGACGCGAGCAAGAAGAAGAGTTCTGGCTTGCCGCTGGGGCTGGTGTAGCGCCCATGGTCCATGTAATAAGCCACCACGCCTACGCATGCCGCTCCCAGCAACTGAAAACCAGAGAATATACTCTTTACTTACAAATTAAACATGAGATAATAAACGTAATCAGCCTGTAACGTTCCCACTGCTGGGACACAGGTCTCCTCTCTGTAAGACAGAGTGGGCCATAATCCACCACGTGGGCCCAGTGCGGGTAGGTGGATGTTACGTGTGTTCGAATTTTTGGTTCGAATTCGAACCAGTTAGCACTAAGAAATTAAAATCTGGTGTTTTCGTGGCAACATTTCATTCATTCCGTTTTTGAAAACTTCGAGAGCTGTGAGCAGGGTGCGATGGTCTAATTGGTTAAGACATCCGGTGTACTGAATCGGAAGGTCGCAGGTTCAAACCCTGCTCGCACTAGAATTTTTCTTTACATGTCAAAAACAGCTTTGTCTCGTAATAGCCTACAGTCAAGTGCTATTCAAATGACAGGCATTTTACACAGATATTTCTGTGTAAAATGCACACGAAAACAAATGGCCATTTTCCTCGTCTGAAGGGCATTTTATAATAACATAATTGATAATTTTAATAGGAAAATGTGTAATGCCAACGACAAATAAATTATATTATTAATTTGAGTTTCATTATTTTATTATTACATTGGGCTGAGCCTTGGCAGCGTTGTTAGCATGCAAGGTTAGGACGCAACTCATTGAAACACCTCAAAATATGCAGGCAATTGTTCTGCACAAGGTTTTCCTCAAACTCCCAGATTTTATCAACAAACCTCTGCTGCATTGAAAATACAAAATTAAGTGTTTCGGCGCACTTTCGCGATGCAAATCATCGTTCGTTTGTTTATTCTGGTGGCTCCGAGAATAACCGCGCGGGTGAAGTCATGGCTACCTCGTAAAACGCGAGCGAGGAGAAAATTACGATACCATTAGTTCAGAATTAAATTTTTACAAGAGTCCTTCAGATCTTCACTGTTTCTGAAATTAGAATCTAATATTTTCTTTTTTTTTTGTTCCGAAACATCATAATGACACAGAGTAGGTGCAAGTGTGAAGTACGTACGCAGAAGTTCACTACTTGAGCATTGTTCAATTAATTTGTTCCAATAAAAGCGATTATTGGTCTAAATGAAGTAACGAGTTAATTGCAGAAGTTAACGTTCAACTCTGACTCATTTGAGAAAGATAGGCGAAAGATAAATTCATATAAGTACCAACACTAGTTTATATTTTTGAACATTATTGCAGACGATTCAGTAAGTCGCGATGACGCCATCCGTGATATCATCCGTGGCCTTTTCAAAGTAATCCGGACGGAAAACCAAATACTAATAATATATACAAACTGAGTACCTACATTAGCATTGACATCGTGACAATTCATTGACATATTATAAGGTTTAGAGCATTTTGTAATTTATCATCTCTTGTACTTAAGTATCTTCCGTTTCAGGATATAATTACTGAAACAAGGGAAATTTAGTGGAAAGACTCCTTCTTTTCAATGAAACATCTTTTTTTAAGTTAACTTTATGTGCTCTATTTTTAGAAAACCATTAATATTTCACATTGAAATTGTTACTTTAAAATCAATACCAGTACCAGATTTTCCACTTATTTTTTCTACTGAATGATCTTTATTCAAATTCCTACCTATATTCGACAATCAATATCATCTAGTTTCAATTTCAACCTAAACGTCTCGTATATTTTAGAGTTATATATATGTGCATAATTCAAGGAGCCTCTTCTTTTGATACGACCGTGTTGCCCAACCGCGATATTTACGTAACGGAAACTAGGTTACACTGGATCAAAATATCTTAGTAGGCAGGAAATCATGTTTATCATTCACTCCATACGCTCACTCTACAGCAGCTAGTATAGCGTTAACAATGCTATTTATATACTTACTGATAATGATGTTTTGATTTATACATTAACTGCAATTCAGTTGCCAAGCACCCAGGGCCCAGGACACGTGTTGATAAAATGCATGTTTCGGGCACGTAGGCTATCCTACCCTACACCAGCTTCTATCTATACCTCACACTTACTACTTATTAATTTATTTTTCTAGGCTTTTACTCCCTACCTATGCAGGTACGTCAGCTCTATTTAAGATTGACAAATTGGCTTTTAATATGTTTAGAAACAATTAAAGAGACGTTAGGGTCAAATTCAAAACTTCGAATCCTCGATTAAACCTATTATAATCAATTTTAAATTGACAAGATAGTTGTAACTTCCCTTCTGAGGTCTACTAACACCTACTTGACATTGTAATTCAGCACCATCTATGAATATTACCATAATCATCAATTTACTTGATAACTTCGTTTAAAACAACGAGTTTATCAACACTACCAAAATCGTGAGCTCTCGTTTGCTTTCTCAACCCTAGTAGTAGTGAATAGATAAAGTGCAGCATGGTTCTTTTGGCGTTTCAATGACATTGGTAAACATTTCATCGAAATTGTATTGAAGACTAAGATAACGACGGCACTAGTTCAGACTATGGCCACATACCAAAAACACCCAACAGCACTATTTGTAGTGGATATTGTTGTTGTGTTTTGTAGGTGTTGCGAAGTACGGTGTAGTGTTGTATTCTTACCAATTCTGCGAACTTAAGGAGTCCTGGAGTGGTGCCTATGTAGCCGCTGTTGATGTACACGGGGGTGCCAGATGTGGCCACCGTCGTTCGGGTGATGGTCAGCGAGTGCGACATCTTGGGTCACTGTAATGTCACAACACTCGTATTTTAACATCATAGACACGGACTATTGTTGGCTGGCTGGTAGAAGTGAGGGAAGACCTGAGCAATGATGAGTGGATGTGTAAAAGTTGATACGACTAATCAAAATCAAAATGAAAGCATTTATTTCAAGTAGGCCAGTTACAGGCACTTTTGAATTATCGAAACAAAGACAACAATAAAAAGTAGCTACAGTCCCAGTCACAAGGCATAAAAACTGTGAAAGTACTGTAGTTGCCCATTCCCTAACGTAGATCTCTATGGAGAAGAACGGGCAAGAAACTCCATGGACACTCTTTTAAATCAGAATACTTTTACAAAACCTTGGTTACATCATTCATGTTGAGATGGTACATTATGTGAGAACGATGTAGCAAGATGTACGTTAAAAGTGTCCATAGTAAAAACAATTCAAAAATAAAATAATTAATTGAAATAAGCCGTGGCAACCAAGAGATGACCGACCAGTCACAACTGACAGCGCCCGTTCACGAACATGACGCATGTATCAGCACCATTCAACTCAACCATTTTGAAGGGAACCAAATGACCCGACACACGCGCCTCCATCAACGAGACATTTGAGTGAGCATGACATACTCTTAACCGCCAGGGCACATTCAAGTCAAGAAAAGACGTAGGTTTCTAGCGAATGACAGCTTTCAAGTACATAGTACTCACACAGTATGGGCTTTGCGGTTATTACTAAAGAGATTGAATTTAGACAGTGCAAAGATAGTTGTACAATCTTCAGCAGCTCGAACATACTATTTAATGCTATCCATTTATGCGCCCCTGTCCTTGTGGAGCAGGACCGGCATTGAGCCAAGCATTTTTATCAGCGATATAATCGTCCAACTTGTAATATGCTTGCTAACATAGTGTGCGTTTAATGCATGTTTTAAATTTCGTTTCATTCAGTTCAAGAATACTTTGTGGAATTTTATTATAGCATCTCAAACAGTACCTCATGAAAGATGAGTCTACTTTAGCGATTCTAAAGCCTGGCTGAAAATTAATATGGAGACTACTACAAAATACATAACATTTTCTAACAGGTTCTCATAACTCGCACGCAATTAAGTGCACAACTCTTTAACGTGTTCTTTGTACTGCTATCCATTTAATTCATATCTAGACACTTAAGATGATTGGATGTGACAGAAACAAAGTTAAGTGCAACTTCAATCAATACAATTGAGATCAATTGGAAGAAACTACCAACTCTTTGAATTACGACATTTTAATTGAAGAATTGGCTTTATTTGCCCGTAAAAGATGAATGTAGGTGCAATGTTACAAGGATGTTTTGGCGTTAGAATAACGTTGACATAGGGGAGCTCTTGCAAGTTGCAGGCATTTGTGAAATTGATTCGTAGAATGTAATGAAAAACAAACTGGGGGCGTTAGTTCCTATTTTGGCCACACACTAAAAGATCCTCGTACAGATATATTTTAGTTTCGAATATAGCACAGTCATAGCAAAACTTATGTCATATCCGAATAAGGGTCGGTTGGTCAACACGTTGGCTGGTGACGCGCAATGTTTGTATGCCAGGGTCGCCAGCTCTCGCAATACTTTGCTGTACCTACCTTACTGATAGTTATGTATAACTGTGATTATTCACTGTCTTTCACATCACACATGTAATACTACATTCGAGCATGCATCTATCAAAAAAAATCTTGTTGTAATCTATGCATTCATTGATAACGTAATCATCGAGACATTGTCCAAATGTTTTGCCGCTGGATTATAAACTGAGCGGCACAGCTGTTATCAATTTACCTCGGAATATATTTTAATAAAAGTGGACTGAAAAATGTCCTTTTAAAATAAACTAAGTTTAGTGATATACGTCTTTACAGCTGTTTTAATGTTTTTCTTTATTAAAACTTGTTGTTATTCAACTGTTTGCAGGATACAAGATCTGTATTTTATACATTAATTACATACCTATAAAATAAGCTGAGATAGAGTAATTAAATTAAAATTAATTATTCTCTAAACTAAAATATTTATTTTCCTTTCAGAATTTATTTGACGAAAATATTGTGCGAAAACATAAATTTTGTAGGAACAGTAATCTAAATTAGTAAACAATAAAATGGTACTTACAGTGTTTATATTCGTCGGGAAACTATCGGAAATGTATTAAAACAATTGAAAAGCGCACGTATGCACGAGCGGGCTATGTTGGCACGACTGTGAGTGGGCTCCGCACTCAGCGGTGAGTCACCAGTCGCCGACTCGCCGGCCAGTATCGACATTGCGCACACAACAAACACCAGACGAACTCTTTTGCGCACCAAGGCTTCACCTGGATGGTCCACTATCGATGCGTCAGGAGTGGCCAGACACACTCGAACACAAAGGAACTGACAAATACTTCTGTAAAAGATGAAACATTACTCCTTTTCGTTAACGCATGCGCAGCGGACTTACAACTCTATGAATAATACCGGCTGCAATTTAAGAGTGAAGGTCAAAGCCCTCGTCTGATACTGATAACGAGCTCAGATCACCTCGCTGACACATTGCTATTCTCGACCATTTGGGTTTCCTCGAAAAGAGTTTTGCTTCACAGTCATTCCACGAGTCCAATGCCCTACACCATAGTACACAGCATCATCACGCTTAGCATGTCTCATAAACAGGTAGCTGTCAAACGTGAGCAGGAAAAAGTGGTAACTAGGTGTCACTTAATGTTAGTAACGTGAGTAGTTCACGACCAGACAGAAATAATTAGTAAACTAGGGAGAATTTTTCATAGAAATGAAAATAGCAAAATTGTTGACGTTGGTTGTAATTCTATATATTATTCCCACTGCAGGAACAGGTCTCACAAATGTTTCCTCGCGATGGTTTTCTTCACCGTCATAAACTTATAACATTATAAATAATAAGTTGTAATAAATGGTTGGTTGGTTGGTTGGTAAATTGTCTCTGTAAAGGACGTAGGTAATAAGAAAAGGTTCTGTTTCGACCGAAATATAACAAAGTGTGTCGTAATCATGTAATATGATAACAGAAAATTTATTAAAAAATATAACCTATAATCCTCTTCATTTTAAAGACGTCTATATTACCTTTGCTTGTCGCAAACAATGTATAAATTATAGTTAAATCTTGGAAGTCAATTTTAACCTCCTTCTAATTATTATTGTCATATCAAAATGAAACTTTGTACTTGTTCGATTTTGTACAAGTAGTCCTGATGACAATACTATAATTTGGTATCTTGTAGCTGATCCGATGATAAAGCCAGGTGATGGATAGTGGAACTCTTTAGTAGCTACTAGTAAACCCCTCGGGTCAAATGATTCGTTTTGATCAGTCCAATATATTTCATTTGGTGTCGAGGGTCTGATGATGAATCCAGAAGTGGACAGTTGAACTCAAGATATGTATATAATTTTTGGTGCGTGATAAAAACGTGTTTTTTAGTTTTAATAATATAATACTTATTTACAAATAAAATAAATTAAAATATATGTTAAAATATATTTATTAACTTTTTACAAATTAGGTCAATAAAATTAACTATTGTTTAAAACTTCACATAACACCCGACATTCAACACAACTTAAATATTTCAGTACTTAACAAAAAACATCAAAATGTAACTTTAAGAAGTATAATTATTAAATAAGTGTAAGTATTGGTACCTAAATAGGTATAAGTGTATAAAAACGTGCTCGATTCCATTTTTAAAACGACATTTATTTTCAGTTACATTTAAAAAAAACTTTTTCGAGATACCATACTTTCAAGACTCATAGAAAAATAGATTGGTACAGTAGTAACATTAAAGTTGTTGGTGACTGCGATACATACTTGCAATGTATCAGGTACTTAAACTCACACATTAGGTACCTACTTAAGTGCGTATAAAGTTGTATTATTTACCAAAATATCTCGTCCCAAATTACATTAAAAATATATCATATTACCATTAATTAATTCGTTTTAGATTACACATATAACTTGAATTGTATATTTGAATACAAATTTTTGTAAGACTTGTCTAACAAAATTTGTTACAACCTTGTGATAAAATACGAGTAAATAGCTAGGTACATAGAATTACCTTATATGAGAAGCCTAAGAATGTAGGTACTTTGTCAAAACTGGCCCCACTTTTTCTTTTATATATATATTATTTTTACTTTATATTTACCTAATTAGACGCTTTTTGATTCTCGTCGATTATGTTTATTTTGCGTCATTTCTGTTCTTTTCTTTACGAATTAACATACTGTGCATTATAATTTAAAATAATCTAGTTTTGGTTGATCTTAACGCTTCCGCTGTCCTTAATTATCTTTTCTTGCGACTGTCTCCAAAATGGTACATAAAGTTATACAATAAGTTTTGTTAGCCAACATAGGTCAATGGCCTTCAGAGCATACGGTCTATTCGTTGGCTACTGGTCGAACCCTAAATGTTTCAGTTCCATATTTTTACAGACAGAAGTCATAATGTCCTTCTATATTTTACCAATATTACAATTTATTTTTAAAAAAGAATCCGGTTGATCAGGGGTTCCTTGTACAACATACCTTACCATTTATATTCCTTACATGTACGCAATCTATGGCCATTAATTTAAGTATTATTCTATTAATATTAATATAAAACCGTACTGTTTGTTACATGACTTTTAAATATAGTAAAATTATATGATATAAATTACAATTTTTATATATATTATTTGTATAAAATTCAATAGTTTTGTTCAACGAATCTGAGGTGAGAAAATTTTTCACTCATTTGCGACAGAATATCAGATAAAAAAAATGCATAATATCAACATTCGAAACAGATATCTTATAGTTTTATTATGTGTAGATCAGCCTGGCAGCTAAGAACACATTCATAAGGCTTTCGATTTTGAAATTCTGCAAATTACATAATACCTATGTAGGTCTTACTTCCACTCTATGAAAATATTTCAAAACGTTTATTGTGCTTATTAAAGTATCTCGAGACTTGACTCTTTGATAAAATTACTATTTTAACAATTCTCATGCTTGACACCAATAGCCACGTTTCCTTGTATAAAAATAAAAGTTTAAAATAAGTGTTTATGGTAAAGATTGTGAAAAGTACAGTTAGATTTCGGCGTTCAGAATCGAGAGCGAAACGAATGTGTGTGATACGATAATAGGCTTCCGTTGAGGTTTATGGTAGTGCCAGCGCATGCGCTTGGGGATAGAGGCGACGCTCACGCCGCCTGCGCCGTCGTCACTGTGCCGCGGTACTCCTTGAACAACAGGAACGAGCTCGCTGCGTACGCCGCAGTGTTGAAGATACCAAACACCTGTACAAACAAAATTATATTTTAAACAATATTCCAAAATAACTACATGTCGGAAACGATGATTAGCGTCATCGGTGGAGAACGTTCGATCATTGTGGTCTCCGTTCCCTTTACTCCGCGTGGTTAGTGCTGACTACAGATATAACTACCATTCAGTGCAAAACCCGTGACTTTAATTACCTCTGTTTCTTCATGAATCAGTTATGGAATGAATTATAAGACTCATAATTTACAACTTTTGAAGAGACTAAGTATCCTCTATTGTATCCTTGA
Organism: Noctua janthina; assembly: GCA_963576755.1. Lineage (NCBI taxonomy): Eukaryota > Metazoa > Arthropoda > Insecta > Lepidoptera > Noctuidae > Noctua > Noctua janthina. The sequence continues at coordinate 9,158,106 of OY755058.1, forward strand.
TTGAATGAATCCTTGATTTTCAAGAATTCACATAACATTGCTATGTTCTACTATGTTAAGATATCAAAGATATGGCAAGGTGATCCCTACGATCACCTTGCCATATCTTATATCATCTCATCATATCTCATGACAGAACATGGTGGTTAACACTAGGCCTGCCGTGATAAAATGCCACATGGCTAAAATGACGTTTGTTACTGGCTTGTCAGATTAAAAACCCCAGCATCAAGATACTACCAACGAAAGTAAGTAGGTAGTCGATATGCAAATAAAAAATAGAAAGTACAAGATTGGTTTCGTCGTCGTTCTCAAAGAAAACTACTAAATATACAACTATCTTCATTAGTCTCATAGACTTCACTCGTGTGTGTTCTTAATTATCTGCAATAAACCTACTTATTTATTTTCATTTGTCGATAATATCAATCATTTTTAGTAGACTTTAGATCATTCAAAGTAATTCGTCCTATGTTATTCTTCTTAGAGATGTTAGACGTTACACACTCAACTTTGTTGTTATAACGGTAGCGAAACCTTTACCGTCTTTCGCGCTTATTAATCAATGTTAATTGGCATATTCTTCCCCATGCAACCCCTCATTAATTGGGTAGCTGCCAGCAGGTTAATACGAAAAATAATCAATAATTATTCTTTTAAGCCATGAGGTTAAAATCCAGGACCAAATTTAGTAACTTCACTGAAAACTACACGATATCATGGTTTGCAAAAGGCTAACTAATGACAAGGAACCTAACATTACACGAACCTTCATATAAGGTACTAAACATAAATTAAAGCGCTGAAGAACACAAAGCACGGTCACTGTTGACTATTGTAACTGCACACGCTGTTCCAGATATGGTAAACGGTCTTTCCTGCGGTACTACTGTCCTCAAGTAAATGTTACAGAAAATCATTATGGACAGTATCACAAAAATGAAATACCCTTTACTAAATTAAGTGAACGCTCGGGCACACCTACTCTGGGATACCCTTATTAATTAAGATGATGATTTGAAAATACTTACAGCAGCTGCAACATTGGCTCCATACGCGTTCGTCCACCAGCCAGCCGTCGCTGCGAAGAGGACGATGAAGGCGATCAGGTACATCAAAGTCTCTATACTTGTGCTGATCAACTCCTGGAAGAGAAAATATTATTTTCGTCAGAACATAATTTCATTAGATAATGCGAAACGTTTAATAAGAACTTCACATACAAAGAGATTTAAAACACTTAAAATATTTGAATGTCTCTGTTCACATTTGATTTGACACGTGACGGTGAGTTACATAAGCAATAAGAGAAGTGAAGAAGGAGGAGAACTTTCTTGAAATGTTTTAGAGACCTTGTATCCAGTCCTAAAAACAACGTTAATTCGTATAGTTATAACGGACTTATTTATATTTTTTCTATTAATCGAAAGTAACGGAAGCTTTGTTTCAAAGTCACAAGCATTAGAAACCTGCATTTCCGTGATTTAATCACATTATTTTATTTATTTGAGGATCGTAGTGGGCATCAGTTAGGACACAGGCCTCCGCTCCATGAGAGAGAGTGGATAATACACCACGTAGGCCCAGTGCGGGTTGGTAGATGTCACATGTATCGATTGTTTGGTGCCGGTTTCGTCTAGAGGTTTTCCTTCACTGTTCAGATACTATGAACTGATGTAGGGCAGTAAACTATGCAAATACTTACAGATAAAAGCCAGTTGATAGGTATTTTAAGAGCATCCTTGATACTGAGCAGGAAGACGAAGCTCCACAGGAGCGTGGTGATGAAGCTGGTGACGGCGACAAACACGAACCACGTGGAGTACCATGGCGACGCCAAGGCCATACACAGGATACCCAGAATCTGGAATAAAATAATAAAATATTGTAAAATATTTAAGTGTCATGGTAGAGTTTCTTGCCCATTCTTCTTATTTGCGACTGGGCAAGATAATCTATTATATGTATTTCTGTATAAATTTTACGAGTGTCTTTTAATTGCGTAAATGAAATAAATGGTTTGACTTTGACAGATTAAGCCTAATTTGTAAGTTGTCTATCGTTATTTATATATTACATAATTTCCAGATGCTCTTATATTTTCAGGTCTAGAATACTGCCGCAGCAATGTCGTTTCTCATTGTCTCCGCCTCGTTTTTTTACTTTGGTATTTTATAAAATGTAGAATAGTGAACAAATTCTTCATGAGATAGTTATAATAAAGCTGCATCCTAGATTCACCGTTTAGATTTTAATCCAACTCTGAGAACCATTAACCTTCATTTTAGGAGGTTATCTGACTGAGTAAAAGTGAAATTGATTGCTCTCTCAAAAAAACTCATTTGAATTTGGATGCCAAATATAAATTGCAGGTATATTTAGTGAGGTAATTTTATTCCTAACGAGTTAAATTAAATATGTAACACTTAACTTATTTTACTCAGTTCAATAATTTATTAAATACACGATTTACATTATTATATTTTAAAGCACAACTGTGCCTTTTTTTCAACCTGTACAAGGTAATTTGAAACTTGTTTCCTAATGTCAATATGTGATATTATGTATTTTTCATGTCACAGGTTTCCAATCTTATCATTCTCCAGTTGTGATAAAGATGATCCCAGAACATGATTACATGACGCATCGTCAATCATACTTTTTTTACTAAAGGTCGAGCTCAAATTAACTATGCGCACAGCTAGCTGTAATTAAATAAAATATCAAATTGTATACGTCATAGATGTTGTTAAAATATGTTAGGCTGAAGAAAAGCAATAGAGCTATATAACCGCGATGTTATGTAGCTAGTACATATAGGCCGCTTTGTAGGTGCCAAAAAATATAAGTACATAGGCAATGACTAACACAACAAAAGATGTATGTGTCATTGTTGTTTAGATTACGTATTTTTATCGCAGGAATGATAACATTATTATCAGGTTTCACTTTCGAGGGGAATTCTTTTTGCGATATTGTTTTTTGATTTTTTCCTGTAAGTAACGGTGCTGCTAGACCGCAGGTAGTCGATCCCTATGATTGTCCTATCGATCTATGCAGTAGTTGTGCATCCCGGTCATGTTCATCGGTCGTCCATGGCTTGTGTTTTGGGGTGTTTTACCACATCAATCCATCGATCGTCGGTCGATGTCATCGATCGATGGTAGAATGCATTAGTCGAAAGAGAGAAACTATCGATTGACGTCGACTAATCCCTTCTACCATCGATTTTAACCCTTAAGGAGATCAACATCGACTGGTCGACATTGATCGTAATCTAGTTGCACCTCAAGGATTTCTATTCTTCTTCGGTGTATCGCTGTTTCTTTTATTTGTTGTGGTAGATTGAAGCAATGGAGCATTTACTATATGACTTGAGGTCTTTAACATCTTATTGGTCTTTTTCCTATATTCACTTTTGTGTTTTTAACTCACACCACTTATTGGCTTATTTCATTAGTTTTTTTTTTTTTTTATTTTAAGAAAACGTTGCTCCACTTTAGGAATTTCTCCTATATCGCGGGTGCGTTTACAAACAGCAGACAACAACAACAAGCAACAGCAGTTTAGTTTCATACTGTAATTTAGTTGGTGGAACATGTTTTCACTAAGCCAATTAGTTTAATACTAATATAACAAATTGAGCAACTACGTAATATTATTGGGTGGCGCTATTAGCAACGTCAGATCGCCTGCAATTTCTATTTAATTGCTAATTTCATTTATTTCACTTTAGTATATAGGCACAAATAGTTAATAGTGTTTTGAAATTCTTCTAATGAATATCGTTCAAGTATTAAATTACCCTTCAGCTAATTACTGGTGGTCTAATGTTCTTGCGTTGATGACAAATACCTTTTACATTATACCTAACGAAGTTAAACACATAAGTATTACATATTAGTTGTGTGTAGTTTTTAAATAATTTTGACCAGCGCAAGGTAATAGATAAACTGACCGCTAGCGGTAACATCCCAGTACCACTAGGACAACGGTGTCAGGTAAATGTGAGCCATTAGCGTCCATCGAAGAAGGCGGCTGCGCGGGCGCAGGTAAGCGCGCGCACACCGACGCGCCGCGCCACGGCCTCAACGAGCCAAACCGGTTTGATATCGCGCGCGAACACGAACCCTCTGTCGCAATGCCCACTAACAGGTGTTGTTTGTAGAAATTCCATCCAATAACCAAACAGGCAAACATTGTCTTACAATATATTGCGAGTTTGCGACCGGCGACCGTCCCACCAAGACTTTAAGGTATATACTCAACTCGCTCTCCGGCCGAACATAATTAATTGCAAGCACAACAGATGACATCCGCTCCACAAGTATAAATGTTTATGTATGAGTACGTCCCTACCTCGCAAGGAGGGACGGAAATGTGTGTCAAATGAGGCACGTGCACAGTTGCATATAATATGGAGAAAGTGCGTCGCCGGGCGCAGCCGCAGGGCAGAGTGGTCGTGTGGACGTATATGTGACGCGACCGCCATACCGAGCTCTATCAATGGGTTCACAGACCATCATCGCTTTTACACGATGCAGTCTCGCTCCAAATAACAAAACGTGGCCGGATTTCCGACACCACTGTGTTCCGTATCTACATCTATTGACGAAAGTGCCACAAATATAATAGGACACACCCACGGAATTTATATGGAAGTAGGGAGAAACACAATACTGCAGTCTTTGCTCGAAAAATATAGTTTGTCAAAGTCACTCCAAATTTCGGTCAATCACTACTAAACCATTCGGAAATGCCTCACCACAAAACTCGAATATGGCCAAATTTCACTTTTATCATTGACTTCACGTATCAAGTTGTAATTACTGACCCAAATATTAAGAGTTCACTTGGCGTAGGTCTAGTGTAGGCGTTCGTTGAACGGCATCGCAGCGCAGAAGCCACGACTACACCACGTATGTAGGTACGACGAGAATGTTTGGCAAAAACACGTACCTTCACGGACTTACTACGCCGTTTCCTCGTAGCTGCTACGCGAATTGCGTAGCTACTACGAAGTTGCGTAGCGCTGCTACGCGGAGTCACCGTTGTGTCCACGGACCTTCTACGCCGTTTTCTCGTAGCTGCTACTGTACGATGATGCGTAGTAAGGCTACGCAGAGTTACCGCTGCGTCCACGGACCTTCTACGCAGTTCAATCACAGCAAACGCATAGACCGGTCAGGATATGAAATCCCCTTGTTGATGATTAATATGATGTGTTGCTTTCGACCATTAATTTACCACTTCAGTCCTTGCACTATTCCTTTATCAGAGCACAGCCTTTATATTAAAGATCACAAAATGTGATCATTGGACAATTATACAGAGATTCAAGAAAACCTTCGTTTTCAAGGCACAAATACTTATTTGTGCCTTGAAAACTGTCTCTGTTTTTGTTTTCTTACTTCATTTTACATGTATATCTAGACACGTAAGTTTTATCGGTAATATAACAATTATTTTGACTCATTGCTTAGCTATACTAAAGTTGGCGTGTATTTGTGTCGTTACTCTGCTCCCATGTGAAGGTACAATGCGCAACTGCCCTTGAAGTTAATACCAATTCAGAATGGCGGCTAATTAAAGCGCCTCCATCGACCCGTGCTTATTCTTAACCGTAGTTAATGTATTATTATTACATCAAATAACAGCAGTAAACGTTTCTGAATACCGTTGCATGACTATTGAAACACTTAGTTTGTAGAACAATATCCAGGAAAATGGACACAAAGCAGTTAATAGTATAAAAAATAAGTGATGAATGCGTTTGTCTGACACTGTTCCGTAAGTGTGGTGTTGTATCGGAGTCGATCCAGCAACGTAACGGTTGCGAAGTGAAAATGCAATCAAGTAACATAACATTGGGGTCAATGGGTGCGTGCCAGCGTGGCGGCAGCGGTGCGGCCGCGGCGGCGGCGTGCTGGCCAACTTGCCCAAACACTGTCTAGTCAGTAGTCGGTTCATTGACCATACTTCCGCATAGGGTTAAAATTTAACTCCGTGAAATGGAAACCGATTAGTTAACCTTAAGACTTAACTTTCACCTCAGCACAGTACCTATACCCACTTGCCGATGTGTTTTTAACTTGACTAGATTATTTTTAACGAACAAAAATATTCTGTATAATATAATTTATAAATGATTAGTAGTAGCGTCTAATGATAGGTATTCAACAACACCACAAAATAGCCAAGTCGTTAGACTCGTCGTTATAATATTTAATTATTTCGTATATCTATTCGACTTAAGTACTTATGTAGTAAGTTATATTCATTAAAAAACCAGTTAGACGACGTTGTTATGTAACTCAGACTATTGTTTTAAACGACAACCTACTCAGATGCAATAGAATTTTTATTTATTCTTCTAGCGCTACGAAGACGAACTTCCTTGACAAGTCGGTAACATTCAATTATCAAATATACAATGATGTTGACCTTGACAGATAATATTATAAAATATCATCAAATATATACCCACATACTAACAGCATGCCAATCGTCGCCGATTTGACGTTGTTAGTGAATTTTAATTTGGTGCTCGCTCACGCTCAAGAAAATGACGCAATCCCCAGATCTAGTCAGACTTCGATTTAAGCAAGCCAAGTGCCTGGCCACCAATTGAGTCGCCTAGTTTAATGGCTACGAGCTACGAATGGCATTCGAGCCAACTAGATATTCTGTAACAACCTGAATGCCTCCGCATTCTTCACTGCTTATGTATACCTACCAACATCAAGATTATTCCCGCCAGTAGGTATAACCCACGCAATAACCTTTTTCATATCGACTTTGACCGCAGCTTGAACTTTATAAATATTGATTTCTACAAAAGTGCACAAGCCAACCCGAACAGAATGATTTTAAAAGAAAGTTATTTCAATTTCATTGACCTTGATTTCGCAACCGTGACTGTTGAGCGTACGACAACGCAGCATGGATTGTCGAAAGTGATGTTTACTAACAGATGAACACAATAACATAAAAACTGGGCTGCTTCTGCATTTTACATTTGATTCTCATATAATATTGAAGTCATGAATACGTATTACGTGTCTTTTTCTTGTGACCTTCGGCAACTAACATGAAAGCTACACACATAGGTACATATTATTGAAACAACACAAATGTAGCATGCGCAGAAGTAACGCTGTATTCGTCGCAATAAGTTGATAAGACTAAACCAAGCTACATCAGCGATGACTTGAGAAGCTTGCGGGCTGTAGCTGTGGAGCAAACAATAGGCACTCAGTGTGTTTCATTCACAGGGAAATGTGCTCTGTGTGAATATATAACGTCGCGGTTGGATGACATCAATCCAAGACTGCCGCTATTGTTTAACCAAACTGTTAATCCAAAAGTCTAATTTCAATTCGAAGGTTTACCAACGTTGGTAATGGCATTTGGCGGGAATAAGTGCAGTCAAGTCAAAGATCATTTCAACGGGGTGCATTCTAAGGTAGAATAAAAAATAAGAAATCAAATTCATCTCACATCAAGTAACTCTAAAAATTGTATATGCCATACCTACTCAACTCAATTATTAGTCAATAGGCAGCTGTAAAAAACACTTAACGTTCTGAATGTTTAGTGTTATAATGCTCTGGGAATACCTACTTGAATATTGACCTAGGTTACGTTTACTAGCATTAACAACTAACTTCGTGATCAAGTTTTGACATGTACCATTAACAAAGTAAATAACATACAAGTATATCTCGTCATCATACAAGTGCCTAACTACATTCCTTTTAATTAAAAAATTAAACCCAAGGCTGAGAGGATCAGTAACTCAATAGAGGCGATTTGAGAGGTGTTGGAAGTCAAAAGTCAGAGATCACACAAGATGGCTCGAGGATCTTCTACACTAATTGATGAAAGTACACGAACTCTACAACCATCTAACGAGTATAGCACTTGTTCTCGTTTTGAACGTGAGATGTTAGAGCTGGATTATGAAAACGTTTTTATTAAAAGTGTATGTTTGTAGTTGCCTATGATCTCCGTGACCCGTTTTCTCGGACGATGCTAACAAGAAAAATAAGAGAACAACAGATGAGCGTCCTCCCAAAATAACCGACCGTGCAGTAGCGGCAGACGAATATAAACTGTTGTATAAACGAGATTAAATCATGACATAATGAAAGATAAGCCGAATGATAGCTTTCCCGTGCACCATACCAACTCAATGCCGAGAGTGTCACATCTCAGCGCAAGATCTTACAACTACCAAATTTTGCTAAATGCGCAACAACGTTTTATGACCATTGTTAAATGTTACTCGTTCGTAATAAGATTCACTTCGAGTTGTTACATATTCAGAAATTATAGCATTAAATATAGCATTGGCACCACTATTTACAGACTGTGCGCTGTGGTAATTTGCGTTAAGCGTGTTATTTGGATATCTTACTGTTGGTTTTCCTTTGTAATAAACGAACCTATTACCAAGTTAGTCTTTCCTGCATACACTGTTGCTTTACATGCATACAGTACACGTGAACTAAGCGTTTAGGTGTGTCGCAAGCTTTGGAGCATAGCGTACATATACAATGCGAAAATTTCGAAACACATTTTTGTGTTCGACGTGAGTATGTAACAGGCAGTTATTCTGTTACGTTAACCGTGTTCTTAGACATGGATTTTCAGTAACAATGTTTCATGTAAGTGGCAACGCGTTGTTCGGTAGCAACAGTCTTGTCCGAGATGCGAAACCTAAGAGACTTAGGTAATTGATTATAGAATTTTAGAATCCTTTCATAACAATTATGTGGTAGTGGGTAGTGTAAGGAGGATGACTGTCAAATTCTCTTCAGATTATAAAACACGAACACGACTCTTTGGAACAGACGATGATGAACATTTAAGAATGAAAGTAAGAAAAGAGAAAACTTTCTTATCCGAATTGCGTAAGCAACTCATTAAACTTTCAACCTAGACGTATGCCAGTTGACTTAGTTCTTGAGGTAAACTGTGTCCGACTAGTGAAAACGATTATGAGTACTCGCAAGTACACATTATTGAGCGGTTGAAATGATGGGAAAACGATAAGTTGTCACACCGGCCCGCGTCGACTCAAAGACGCGTAGGTACAGCGCTGGCCGGCCATGGCGGACCACATGTTGACAGTACTACTTTCATTTTGATGCCAACTTTCACCCGATGTCGCTCTCGAATAAGCTACAAATGCAAAATTTTAATCGTCTGGTAATATGGTTGTTATTTTTTCGCTTATTACATATTCCGATCGATATCACTTCTTGTTCTGTTCATCTCTAGTGTCTTTCCCCCTTTTTTCTGTTTTAATAGAAGTATCATTAAATTAACGCCATTTTTAGTAGGTACAGACATACTTGTTTTAGGTAAAATCAAAGAACTAAAACCTGAAACCGATATTATCGAATACACGAATGATTTGAAACAATGGCACATATTGTTTGATAACATGTTTCGACTGCTTTATTGTCAAAAGATCTTTGCTAATGTATTTTTATTTACCTAGAATTATTAAAATAATTATGAAGGAATACGCCTAATTATGTACGATAACAAAGAAAGAAAAATACACTTCAAGAGATTAATTGGATTATGACGCGGTGACGCTATCAATATATTTAATGAAACGATACTGAATTTTTTTGCATTTAGACAACCATGTCTTGAAGAAAATAGCTACAAGGTTTATTGCTTGTTAGGTACCTACTTGCTTGAAAATAAAATCGCTGGGCACACTTACCCCTAAAAAACCTACCAGTTACCAATATCTAATAATGATGCAGACTACGATATTAGGGACAAAGCTATCGAAACCTTACTGCTCTTATTCGAGCTAATTTGATACGAACCATAGTTATAACTAGGATCCTGTTTTAATCTTAAACAACACCTGAGTTAGATTAAATAATAAAGAGGTTAGTAAAGTGCAATGTTGCCCAGCCTTGGAACTGAAACCGCAATTGACAGCTACGAATATTATAAAGGGTTTGCAACGACATTTACCTATGCATATAACATGTAGATCGTTAGCATTAGTGTCTACAAACTATTAAAAAGTTCAAAGCCTTACTACGTAGATTTTCGCTAAATTCTACACATCAGTCAAGGCATCAATCAGCACGAAACCCGAACACAATAGAGAAAACTGCAGTGCTTACAGAAACTGAATGGAATGATACAGTACACAAACCTTAACAACATTAATGCAAAGGCAAAGACTGTGTATATGTGTCATCGTTTGCTTATTCATGGATATTCATAGCATGTTACGTAAACTTTGCAAATATATATGAAGGCACATTTAATAATACTTGTTTTTCGTCTATGGACCCAGCACTAGATTATTGTGTGCATGAGGAAAATTAGGGACAAAAATCTTATCGTAATAAGCCGGCAAAGTTAATGACTGCGACACAGTTTTATACTAATGCAGTTGTTATCGAACACTGAGTTTTTGTAAACTGAGTTTTTCTTTCCAATAAATTATTATTATTTAAAAAAGGTAAAAAAAGCGATTTATCGCGGTTTCTGAATGATATTTCATTTGAATAAGTTTTAAAGTTCACTAGCCATGAGGTAAAGAGAAGAATTTAAGGATCCTTTTGCCACTGCCGAGCACATTTTTACACGATTTGGCACGCTTATAAATATAATAAACAAGGGTACGCCATAATTCAACCTGAACCCAATACCACGTTGTACACCATAATATGGTATCGTGTTCTTTCTGTAACATTTTATCGTTCACCGATAGTGCCGCCAAACGCTAAGGCCATAGTTGAATGACATTTCTAGCTTTAACTGTAGCAGTTTATAACCGATTGAATTTGCGATAACAACCACTAGCTAATATTTATTGTTTGATTAGCTGATAACCGATGTATGAAAGTTATACATTGCCCGTAAAGTTCCCATACAAAAGCATAAGATCCTAGCACAAGTAGCTACCTTTTTTTGGCCAGTCGTTTCATTTTAAATGTACACTAGTCGTCGGAAGTCTTACCCACTTTTACTCGCAACTTGGATCTCAAACAGATTTGGTTGGATTTGTAATGTCACGTAATGTGAAAGCGAATGCGACGCGTAAGCGTATGTTTTTACTATAAGAGCCGAAACACAGGTTACACAGTTCCATTATTGTTATACAACTGTATTCTGATGTACAGAACTCATAGAATCATTGTCGCCAGTAAGAAAATTGTGTAAGGTTCTATTTTGCTCTTCGAAGATCTGGGGATTAGGGCGTTAATTTAAATGTTTATATTCGTAAAACAATTCAACAAAAGCGACAAGAAAATTATCATCCACAATTTGCTAAATGGATAGAGAAACAGTGGGAGCGTTTAAAGAACATGGACCCTGAAATAATTATGAATCCTTGGCAGTAACAGTATAGCAAAGCAACGAGATATTTCTGTGCCTTTCGTTAAATAATCCTACAGGATAAGTTAATAAGAGCTTCAATTAGAACAATTAATCTAATTGAAGCCAAAGACTAGCAAGGGGAAGTAAATAATACTTATTACGTGATCTTACTCATCGAGACATGTTACGTACTAGCTATCATTCGTATATTATTTGCTATCATTGTACTTGTTCTAGGAATGATCATACTGATTTCTGGCAGATTTGGAACCACAAGTATCATCATCCTAACGCTTCGCGATCGACTAATATCTGTTACTAAGCTTAGCGTCACAAAAGAGAAATATTTCACCTCACAATGAAATAAATATTTCGTCTTCAAGTGAGCATTGTTGTGTGCTTATAATATTAATCCGACTTATATGGGCAGCTGTATTATTGGAGCAGAGGCAAGGACGGACGATGATATCAGCGAGCTGAGCCCGAGTAGGCGAAGGCGAACACACGCCCAGTCAAAATATGACGAATCCTTCGTATTAAAGTTCAAATAAGGCGATACTTTTAGTAGTACCAACTTATATTTATCGCTTTGAGAACTGACTAACTAGTTGAAGGCCGCTAAGGTGACAAAGAAAGACACTTCGGTGACGTAGTACGGCCTTAGTAATTAACGAGTCACAGCAGGTAAAGAAAATGCGCGAAGATTGCTTATCAGTTATAAGTATGTTCTAAGGAGATTAATTTCTTATTAAATATTACGATATTAGGTACCACAGGTTTTCCTTAAATTTTCCTCTATTCATTAAAATGCACTCAAGAAACGTTACCATCTTAGTTAACCACATTTTTGGCGACTGAACGACATTTTATCAATAAGGGAATCTAAAACATTCACAATATAAAAATACCAGAAATGCTCGCTGTGACTAAGCTTTTGACTTATCATTATCTTGTTACAGGGATACGTTATCATGTATTAAGATAGCAAGAATAATCTATACCTAGAATAAATAGAAACACAAAGAATTTACATTATTACTCATCCATGTTAACTTTCAAAACATGCCTGATAATCCCAAATTAGTGCCCCTTAATAACCAATCAACTTGAACATACTAATAGAAGCCATTTAAAACTTTAACAAAAAAAATAAAAGAAATCGATTAAGTAATTAGACGCTGAATGACTTGATCTGTGATGAGACGTAGTAAATCAGGAAACATCTTGTAGTGAATAACAAAACAACACATAAAAATAATTATGTTACAAGAATGTGTAGTACAAATTAATACGGTCCTCTACTAGGTAAATAGTCTTCATAGTGTTGGTGCCTATCCAACACTATTTGTTGTATTTGTCTATTTTATTTTGCAGACTGTTGTACCTACCGACTTATCAACCTCCAAGGTCAGTTTTAGGGAAGCTATGTGATTGCAGGCTACTTATTTTAAATGAATGATTTCAATATTTTTTCCTGTTGCGTTGCTCAGTACCTACCTTGGTTTTATAGTAGGTAGTAGTTTAGTAGGTACCTACTTATTACCAGGAAATATTGTTTACTAGAAACTTGTCCATATAATTTTGGATTGTAATAGGTACCTAGGGTACTTGAATGATTTCCCTAAAACACACACTGTGTGTATACCTACGAGTGCTTTATAAGAACCGGAAGTACCCTTAGAGACATGGTAGATTTGGAACCTTAAATTGTGAATTTAAGGATACGTTTGACCCAGCAAACGCCAACTCCATTTCTTCCTAACCAATTAAGAATAATATGGCCCGATGAAGTTTTCTGCAAGAATATCTATTAAAATTATAAACAACAAAAAGCCTCAGATAGAATATTCAATAGTAGTGTTTCACAGCGTTGGTGAATTGAGGTGTAAGATTATCTCGCCTCCTGCGCATACGGCTCGGCAGTCGTACAACCTGCGGAGTCAGCCCCCTCCGGCCGCGCCCCGCGCCGTCTCTTGCTGCCTAGTGCCTACTGACCTCCACGACACCAAAAAGCATTCTCAGCGACAATATGCAACGTTTTATGGCCTCGATAACTCATATGCATAAAATACATTATGCTTGTGTACACGCTCTCTCACGGTACGAGCGCCCATAACTTTAATGACGCACCTAGCTTAAGAGATGGTGTAATTAAAATTACTGTTAGCATCATTCTACTCAACACTCAAATCCAGCTTTCTTTCGTTAACTAGACAAAACTTTTACCAAATAAACCCTAGAACACAATAGAAACAAGGTACCAGGCAGTTACGGTACCTACTGAACCGATGCTGTAAAAGTAACGTTAGTAAATTCATTAGATGAATACCTACTAAAATATATTAATATGTTAATGACTTTAGTGACTATGTCATTTTTAATAAGGATTGATAACGTACTTTCTTTTATTTAATTTTTTTTGGGGCTTGGCTTTTTACCCACAGTCTATCAAAGGTTTTTATAAACTTATTTATTTTTAGAATTTATCTGACTATAAATAACATCTAATTGCATCGCTGTTATTCAGTTAAATTCATTGAAAAAGTTGGTACTTACAAGTTGTATTATTTTCAAAAGGCCTGGTGGAGTTTTAAAATAGTTAATGTCGATTTTAAGCCAATCCAGCGCACCGCCTTGCTGCTGGGATGGAGGTGCAGTTGGTTTGTTGTGTTCCGTAGTCACTACTGTCTCGGGCGCCATCATTATTTGATTTAAAGTTTCGTTTTAAAAAGTTGAATTCGTGTGCGTAGATCACGAGCACTGCCACTGTAATATTTAGTACACTGTGGACGCGGCACACATTTTCGTCCGTCGATAGCGAGCGTAGTATCGTCCGTGCAGCGCACAACTGTCGAGCGAAACGGAAAAGTGGCGGGACTGCCGGCCGCGGGGAACTAGTATGGTGGTGATGGCGTTTGTGCCACAAGTAGGTACGACCTGCCCGGTGCGGTGACGGAATGCTACGCATATTATTAGTTATGTAGGTGCTCAGCTCAATGTGTGTCGCGATCAGAAAAAGACAAGTAGCTGAATCACTAACCACTTAGCACATTGGATACAAACAATTAAACTGACACAAACATAGACCTATACTTCCCTGACAACCCATAAGGATTCTTATTCTTGTTGTTGTGGTCTTTTACAACAACATACTTACAACTTTACGTTCTGTATAACCACCTAGGGACCACGAACCTATCGACAAAGAAACCATAGGTCTTATTGATTCTTATCAATGACGACATGAATCCAAAGCGACAAAATATCCCGCTTAGGTTTAGTATGTAAGAAGCAAGGACAGATGGAAATGCCTTCCCATTACCATGCTATTTCCAGGGAAACCCATAGGAAACACCCAGCAGAATTTAGAAACTGGCGCTTCTTCATGAGTGAGGTCAAAAATGACTCAGAAATATAATGCCAACACAATAATCTGCAAGAAAAAAACTAAAACTAAACGGGAACCTCATGGATCGGGGCTGTAGGCCGTGGTCCGCCAGGTCCGCATGCAACAAGGCCTAATAAATAAAAAAATATCCTCAGTAGATCAATCGGGTGATTTGATCAGTTACATTTTTTTAAAACAATTGGAGACTCTAGCGCCATCTATTGTTACATCATTGAACTTTTTAAATACAATTATCAATAGTAGGGGTGTCCGGAGACTTTTCAGTAAGCGCAGCATATTCATCATGAAAACTTGATGGCTGAGTAGGAACCTACTTCGTGAAAAGATTTAGACAGGAGCACTCCGGGCGGGTGCCCACTTTCAGTTTTCAAAAAAGGTTAAATAAACGGGTAACGTTAATTTTCATCTCAAGCGAATTAAAACAGGTACCAACTGCTTGAAGATATTATTGTGGCCTTTCACTAATCTGGTAGGGGTCCATCAATCTCGAATCCAGTAAAAAAAATCGAAAAGAGAATACGGCGTGAAAAAGTAAACACCCAATGGACATAATAATTGTTCTCAGGTATCTTTGGCAATGCTGCTTTCAGTAACTGCTAGTAGTTACATTAACGTGTGCGTTACGATTGCTCCGCCAAGTTATAAAAACAGAAAAAAAACTTCGCCAAAAAATTTGTCGAAATTTGTCAAAATCGAAGGGTACAAACCAAAAATTTGTCAAAGTAGAATTAAAGAAGTTATAAGGGTTTTAAGTTGGCCGCGCGAACGTAACGTGGAGGATTGCGCGGCCATGGATATCTCAGCAACTACTTGGGTTAGAAATTAATTCTTTTTGTCAATTGAAGACTGAATTTGTCAAAAATTGTCGAAAAAAGAATTATAAGCTCTGTATCAATATTTTACGTAATATTCACCTTGGAAGGTATGGCCGCGCAATCCTCTACTTGTTGTTTCTTTATTGTTGATTATTTCTTTAAACCTAAGACTTCATACATTAAAGCTGTTACAAGAAGAAAGGTCTTAATTTGTCAAAACTAACGAAAGCATTAAATACTACTAAAGTTTTGTTAAACAGACGAAATAAGTCCAAAACAAAAAGTACGTGGCCGCGCGATCGAAACGTTACTTTGTACTTTGATATCTCATTATCTATAATTGCTAGGATTTCGGTGTGACATTTATTTCTTCGGCATTTTAACCTCATTAGAATGACATATCGTTTTACCCTAAGAACAAATTACAACGCGTGTAATCTTATAAATTATGATTTCTCATACAACGTTTGAGCAGGGCAACCATAATTTCGACTGGATTTGGGAATATCTCTAACTGGCGAATATAAAATTACTTACCTCCACGTTACGTTCGCGCGGCCAACTTAAAACCCTTATAACTTCTTTATTTCTACTTTGACAAATTTTTGGTTTGTACCCTTCGATTTTGACAAATTTCGACAAATTTTTTGGCGAAGTTTTTTTCTGTTTTAATAACTTGACGGAGCAATCGTAACGCACACACATTAACTCAACAAGATAAGCAACACAAACACCGATGCGACACACTCTTCATATACTTAGGCTGCATAAGTACATGCTGATTATGTTATAATTAAGATAATAAGATTGGTGCATGTGACACTAACTCGACACAGTACACGAAATGTACTTTCGTGAACTAATATAATACCTCGCCCCCTACTATTACATACCCTACTATTCGAATCGAGATCACGGTCGATTAGAATCGAGAGAATCCAATCGAGCGTGCACGACTGTAAAGGTTTAAAACTAAAAGGGACAAGATCCCAGACAATTTCAAAAAGCCGACATGACAATGACACAGCTCCGCCAGACAATTCCAGAATAGACGAGAACACCGTGTCGTCTTAGGCAGTAGGAGTCTGACAGTCACTTCCGCCGGCCCCACGACGGACGACAACCATTGAGGATTAAAAATTTAAAAGAAAGCTATTCCAGAAACCTTCCGGCTTTTTCCACAAAATCAGAAATGGGACTGCACAACAGAAAGCCTCGTGTGCGTGGCATAATGGCATTAAATCCGCCATATGTAGGCAACTCATATGTACACGAAACTTGGCACCTCCAAAATAAACATTAATACACATTGAACCTCATCTGGCAGCAAGGAGTCTCACTTTTCCATCCTTTTCTGTCGCTCAGAACCATAATTTACTAGACCGAGAAACAAGTGGGAATGCTTTCGCACACGGCAGCATCGACGATGCGACCCCCAGTACGCTGTTTCTCGCTCTAATGACGGTTCTGAGCGACAGAAATGGATAGGAGCATGGAGCAGTGCGATTCCATGCCGCCAGATGAAGTTCAACCCTAAATAAACGGTAGTGGCTTGATGAAGCGACCGTAAGAGTGAGATGGAGATGGTCGGCAAGGAAAAGTTACAAAATGGGATAAAAAAAAATTATATTAGATAAAGTTGTTGTCTCTTACAGTATATGTAAGGGAAGAATATTAATAACAGAATCCATCAGAGTGATATCAAATATGTGATTCAATTAAAACAACCAAATACATTTTCATTTATATTGAGTAAACTTAGAAAAAGAAACCTAAAATTTTTCCTCCAAGATGTTTCCTTCTGGCTTCTTCATGGTCCATGATTCCACCACTGGTTGTCAGGACCAAGTAGCTGAAAATAGAAAAATACAAAATTAGATTTATTTTGCAACCAAACAAACACATTTACTTTTTAACTGATGCAACAGCAGCAAAGTAGGATTTTTTGGAATATTCACATGTTCAAAACATCACTAACAATATCCATCAAAGTGAAAGATATCAAATTGTGACATTTTATTCGATTTTGCACAACTTATCAAATGTCTACCAACAAGAACTATTGGCGATCCGCGGTAGTTGTGCAAATAAAACTTATTTTAATATGATTTGGATGTTGATTAACATAACTATAACAGCACTATTCCTCAATTAATGCTATTAGAGAATATTGGTACTGAGCTGCATTTAGTTAGACTGGAAGCCAATCCCAACAAAATTGGGTAAAGGCTAGGCAAATGATCTTGAGAAAAGAGATTTAGAAATAATAATTATGTAAACAGTTAAGATATTGTCAAAGATAGTGCAAATCTGTAGAACTAGAATTTGATAATTTCGTGTATCTGACAAATGTAGGCATTTTAAATTACGCATTGTCGTAGTGACTAAATTAATGACTTTAATAAATTTCTACTGTTAACAATACATAGAACACATAAATTCATGTATAAATAAGGTCAAAAATCGGTGAAATAAAAAAAATCTAAACTTATAACCTTTGTCTGTAAACCTACATGTAATGCAGATACACGCACTTTACGTACCGGTATGGTAGATTCGCGGATTTGTACTATGCCCGACGATGTTGCTAAATAATGCCACATCAATGCAGTAATGCAGTTTTGTAAGATGTGGTTTTTACAGACTAGGTAAAACCATAAATAATAATATACTCATAGATACAAGTCTGGATATAATAACTTGATGTTTATTAAACTGCCACAAACTTCATACTACACATGGTAATAAATAAAACATTCACATAATTATATCAGACAGAAACAGACTTTACAGCTAGTATTAATTTAAAGTAACTATGACGAAAACAGTCATTAGAATTGTAATTAAGAATAAGAATGGCAAAACACTGAAAACATCTTGGTTAACCATGTTTTCAATATTGAAATACCATTGAATTCATCTATGGTTATTAACCACGGTGTTACGGGGAGCAAAAATCTGTAGTGAAGCATTAAGTACTCCCGATTAGTGTTGGTAATGGCCTAGATATGGCAGTAATGCAAGAAATAATGAGCTTCTGTTACAACTATGGCGGTTGGCTGTAAATAGTATTTCAATAGAATTGTAGGAACAGCTTACCCGAACTGTCGTGACGGTAGCAGGTTAGTCCACCTCTCGATGTCATTGATGGGAACGTCGAAGCGGGGTGAAATTACTCCACATTTGTTCAGTCTGCCGGTCAGATTGACAACAATCTTTCCAGCTCTGTGGTCATCGACGATTTCAAATTCGCCAATGTAACCGTGCTTCATCATCACAGTTAAAAACTTGACGATAACTTTGGAACAAGGCCGGATAAGCACTTGTCTTTTGCCGCGCTTCTCAGCATTGTGGATTGATTTGAGAGCATCACTCAATACGTTCATACGCACCATGGCTGAAATAACAGAGATGTAAATGAAAAACTTCTTCTAACCAATAAATTTGGTAACAAGGAACTTCACATTTGCACGACGAAACGTCAAAACACCGTGAATCGTCAGAGGTTATCACTGAACATTGATTCTTTTAACCAAAATATTATATGGAACGAAGTTCATAATAACTGCTTTGTAATATTAATTACTTTCTTGTGATTTTAAGGCGTTAAAAACAATGATTACCTAGGATTTAATACCCGCCTCAGCGAACCGAAATGACAGAACACTCCGAAAGAAATATTTTAGTGATGGCTGCAAAGAGGTGGGAAATTAAAAATCGACTAAAAATAAATGAGTCTACTAAAAAGTTTCTTATATTTCAAAGTTTAAATGAACAATGAGCATGAGATATCGTTACAATATATGTAGTAAGAGTCGGCCTCTTAGAGATTATATTATATAGAACAGTCATTTTTGTAATTATTAATGTACAAAAAATTTGACTCAACTACAATCAAATTAATTTGAGGAGCTCGTGGCTAAATAATAACAGCCGCTCGGATCGATCTTTAGGTTAAGTCATGCTTGCCTAGGTTGGTCTGTGGATGGGTGACCACCCATTACATACCGAGTTTCCTCCGTGCCTCGGAAAGCACGTTAAGCCGTTGGTCCCGGCTGTCATATGTAGATCTTTGACAGTCGTTAAAGGTAGTCAGTGGCTCAAAAAGTCTGACAACCAGTCTTACCAAGGGGTATCGTATTACCTAGTACTAACTGGGTTGTGGAGGTCAGATAGGCAGTCGCTCCATATAAAAATACGGATATTCAGCTGCATCTGGTTAGACTGGAAGCTGAACCCAACATAGTTGGGAAAAGGCTAGGCAGATGATGACAATCAAATTAATTTATTTAAGCTTACTGTATTTCGCAAGAAATTATTATTTGAATATTAAATTAATCCCGATACGATTTATGTGCTAGTTTAGCTATCAACGTGATTTCCGAATAATTAAATTAAAAAAAAAAAAATGTGTACTGGCAATTGTTAGACAAGGACACAATCTACTATTGATCGCGTTCTCGCTCTGAACTATTCTTCCCCCTTTGAATTAATTAAAGTAATAAGTACTCTATTCGTTTGAGATAAAGTTCATTTTCAAACGGTTTTTTGATATAAAAATTTTGTTCGTACTCATTCCAGTTAGTATATAAGTTCCTTGATTGCAAGTCAAGTAATAACCTAAATATATTTTTGGGTCAGGTTTTGTGTTGATTAAAATATGACATTTAATTTTTTTATTAATTAATTAATTTCGCGGGTTTCCACCTTAAAATGTATTTTAAATGATATTTTGTAAAACGTCCATCTTCGCGCTCTACACCAACCGCGTTTCCGTGGCTTGGAGGATTATGTTTTTAAATAATGAAAATGTTTGGTGCAGGCTGTATTATCTTAGAACATTTTATTATGCAACTAGGAGAAAATAATGTTACCAAATTGAAAGACTACCGTAATCTAGTAACAGGTCCGTCTCCTAATGCATTTTTAATTTTGTCGTATTATAACATCATGTATTGCTGGTTTGTAAATACAGATGGCGCTTGCTGACGCTAACCGACTAAATTGAAAATAGATTGAAATATACTACAGCTTTACTGACGAAGTGACTATTTTATTCTTGTTTCATAATACTCCATCAAATGAACGCCAAATGTTACCATTAATAAAATAAATTTTCTGTTTAGTAGTTTATTTTATTATAATTGAATTAAATAAACTACCAAACTTTTTAAGTAACTTCGAAATACGTGTAATATATCAAATACAATCATAAAATATGTTTTTAACAAATAAAACTTTACTACTGGCATACATTTTAATGTAAGTGATACACTAAAACCTGCTACATTGGTGTCGTAGTAGTTATTTTGTACTTTTTACTTGCATCAATGAAGCAAGCTGTCAAACAATCAGTCTGCCGGTCGTTTTTGTTATTTTTCAAGAAATTGGAATTGGAATTTTGAATGGAAGACAATATTGTTACCCTTAAGATTTGAAGATATCATCCAGTCTGTTCTTGAAGGAATTCAATGTGTTTTTTAACAACAATAAATGTGTTAACGACAAACTCGGCATATTATTATTAATGTTTGACGAAATGTCGCTAAAAGCTAACATTACTAACAATAAAAGAAAAGATTTAATTCTATTATGTATGACCTACTACGACGAATGTTGCACCAATGCTTAGGGCAAAATAAATGACTATGATTATAATAATAAAGGTTTTATTTTCTGCAGCCAAGTAATTCCTTAATTTATTCATATACGTTAGTCTATGATTAAATTACGGGGTTAATAAATATAAATTACCTAATTTTATAATAAAAACTTGCCTGGAAGCAAGAATGATGGTAGACGTATACATCCACACAATTATATACATATCAGGAAAGTTGTAAGTTTTTACAGAAAGCGCCACCAATCGATTTCCTTCTGAACCCGTTGAGTAAAGCCTCTATACCTTATACCTATTACCTTATACTTTTATATATAAAAGTACTCTGTGGTTTGGTGATAGCATGAGTGTAGTATATTTACTAGACGTGGAAGCGTTGATTTTAAACAAAAATGACCGGCAAAAAAAAACAATTACGCGGGTTAACATAGAGCTTTCACCTAAATTTAAAATGTCTCTAGTGGCAATTTGATGTACATCACGAAGGATGTTATGAAGCAAATCTGCAGGCAACAAACGAAGCTAATCAAAGAAAATGTAATAAAAATATTGCGTTTTCTTTTCTTCGTTTAATTTATTTTGTAATTCGTTTACTGGCAACAAAAAAATCGACTAACAAGCAGCCGTACATGTGTCTCTAGCGCTAGACAGTCCCGATAGCAGCCGAAGTTTACCGAACAGCGCCCAAAAGAAACGAAACAAAAACATACTTTTGTCGTAGGTACCCGTTTTGCTCGTCAAGTCAAGTCGCGTCCTTCGGACGATTGTGCAATGAAGTTCATGTCATGAAACTTTCGAAGTTTTTAAAACTTTCAAAAAATAATTTAACGATGTAGCTAAGATTGTGAAAATTTATTATAGTGGTGTAGTGAAATTAAATTATGTAAAAGAGGTACAACATCCTAGTATACAATATATACAAAGTTGAGTGAACTTATGAAGTTGTGAGTAATCCCTACCTTGTTCATAGTTGCAAGGCGAGCGAATTCCACAGGTGTATATCGAATGTTGTGGCAACTAAAATCCTAGCAACCGATTTAAAATGACGGATCTTAATGTAGAGTTGTATTAAAGTGTAAAGGTGCTAATTAAATACTGAGAAAAATGTAGACAAAAGTGTGTTTAAACACGAACAAGAAGATTTAACGTGTCATGGAAGAATTAGAGCGGTGGTCCAAGATGTATAGCAAACAGTTTTGTGGAACTTTTATTGTATTGTTTTTGTACTTTTTACATCCTATAACATCAGTAAATATTACAGGTGAGTCATTAACGTTATTTGTAAATATTAAAAGTTATCAGTCTCAAACTAAACTGACAATTCTTTTGTGCAACTGCTTTTCAAAGTTTTAACTTATGGTTCCTAACCAATAAAGTGAAGCAGTATTCCAATTGTTACTTGTAGTTTATGTCCTGTGATTGTATGTAAACTAATCCCATAACTCCTGACAGTAACAAGCTGCTAAACAATTTAAAAAAGTTAAAAATAAAGATACAGGTATTGTATTTTTTTTTTATCTGGACATGCCATTAGAATAAAAGGTCAGAAAAGATTAGTCAAGTTTTCCATGTCGGCCAAAACTTTTATCTGTATATATTATACCTAAATAATTGCTTATATTATAATTTTGTTGATTGTTAGTACCCATGCTTATAAATAAGAAGATAGTATAGTTTATTTTGCCATGACTTTTAAATTGCTTTTATTAGTAATCTGCTATAATCTGATCACATTGCTACTGCATTCTTTTAACATTAAGGTTGTGTGACCTCCCAACTAAACTAAGTACCGCTGTATCATAGCCGTGATATTAATACACAAATCTAGAAAATTTAATGATCAAGTTGACCAGAAGTAAGTCAAAAGGTCTGATTTATTAGCTCTTACAATCATGTAAGACACAAGGCATTTTCAAATGCACTTGTCTTTACCAGTATACTTTGATCAACTTATCTGTGCAGGCGGTAATACAGAGAACTAAAAAATATAGGAAGTTTGACATACTGTTGCATTTTTTCATTACAAGCAGTGCCACCCTGAACTGCACACTTAAACTGGTTGCACTGTACTTAGTTCAGAAAAAGGCTGGGTTCATCCAGCTGGTCATATTTATTTTCTACTGTAGCGAACATGGGCAGCAAAAAGAATTTAGAATTGTTTATCAGTACACCTACTTTAAAATAATATAAAATAACTTAATAAAATTGTATTAAAATGAAACAAACTCAAATATGAAATGTTTTTAATGTCTTCGTGGTTACAGTCTTTTCATACATACCTATATTTGTAATTAAGGATACCTTACTAGCAAAATATAAAATTATTAAAATTACTGCCCACTAAAACCAATTACTATACCTACCTAAACCAACAGGCCCCACAGCAATACCCTATCACTTGTTCCCAACTAATATTCAAGCAACTACCAATCAATTTAACAACATGAATTGAAAAACAACAACATCCTTTCACAATAACTGATTAATCATGACCTGTGCTCTTTGTGTGACTGCATGAGAGGGAGAGGCCATGCTGTATCTTGAGATTTCTCAAATAATCAAGATGCAACAGAACATTATTTGTAAGCTAGGCTATAATATCTAATAAGGGGTCAGAGAGCATTTTAGGGGATGTACGGTAACTGTAATTTATGTGTATGTAAGCAGACCAATGACACATGCTACCCATCAATTGATGACTCATCATGGCATCTGATTAACTGTTGATATGATGCTGGCGTAAAATAATCTATAATGTATTTACGTAATCATGTTTTTTTTGCATCGACAATACAGTCATCACAATTATTACGCACAACACTAGCACATAATCCCGGAAATAAGTGTAAACGAGAGGTACAAATAATTTGATTTACTTTTTTATCCTGAGTCCGACAGTTGACCGTCGCAATATCGCGGCTCTTAAATTGCCTATGTTCATTGTCCGTACCTATGTCGGTATACGACATGACTACAGTCCTACCTACCATCGTCAACGTTCGCCTTGATTGATGTGCATTATGTGGTCCTAAACAACCTGATCCTAGGTAGCAACTGGGAGACGTCCACAGAAGAAATATCTCATCCATAGAATTTTTCAAGTCTTTTCTGAGTCGCGTGCATCCAGTGGTCTTCATCCAATCTCCCTCTCTCTAACTAGTACTACTAGACTAATGAAGAAAAGCATTTTTTCGCCTACGAGTCACTAAATATCACAAGGGCTGTTTTGTACCTTTCGTACGTAAGTTTCGCCTCGCCGTCTCTAAAAGAAATGAAAATCTTTGGTATCACTTTTCCATTCTGTATCACTACTGAAAACGTTTCCGAATATTTCCCGCGTACATGATGATTATGGATAAATGCATAACTTTTGCTCCTATTTGCCTTTTTTGATAGATATTATTTACGTTGATGCATTTTTATGTTACGCAAAAATCAACACAATGTATCTTTCGTGGTCTTTGCAGAGCAGTTTAGCGTTTAAAATTGTTCTAACAAACGTTCACAATGACAACAAAGCTATAGTTTACAACAGACGTAGCTTAGTATGCAGGAGAAGCTCTCAATCAAAGACTTTAATGAACTTTGCTAAGTTAGAGTGGACCTAAAATATTCAGTCACGAATTACCGTCAGTCCCCATAACTCTCTTGTTAATTCACAGGCAGGTGGTTAATTAAACGCCTGCCATTTATTAATGAGGAGCTAGAGTAAAATGTAACTATACGGTTGTGTTGTCATGCCATGACAGAATACTGTCCATTATGATAAAATGGTAAGGGACTTGAAAAATGTGTTCACAAGAACCATCTAGGGAATGGGACTATTATCTGTTCTATTTTGTGGTATAGGTACTTAGGTATAATAATAAGCAACAATTTACCCAAGCAATTTAAAATCGCGTGCGTAGCCCTAGCCTATTCTCAACTACATAACATCGTGAATCACCAGAGCGGGTAAAAAATGCCTTGTGTCGTCAAGGATCTAAGGACTAGCTGTTTGAGAAATGCATTCATGGGCACGCTCCCATAAGTGCGTCGCTGCTCCAAACTTAGGGTTACCATAATAAATAATGAAGTATTTGGATACCACGTGGATCTCCGCCCTGCATGTCCGCGTCGGAAATCCGGGTTGTTATGAATGTTTCATAATTATGGTGTCTTATTTAAACATGAAACGCGACTTCAGACCATCATCAACCTTACGTTTTCCGGACTTCAAATTCAACTACCTCAGTTAGCCTAAATGTAAGCTGAAATAGCGATACCAGGTGCTTATAAACCCGACGAATTAGTCGATAAAGCGTTTTATTTAATGTTTCTCTTTTAAAATCCTGCGTGATTCAAAATAGGATCAAGAAACGCCTATTGCTAATATTAAGTTCCTAATTACTCATAACATAATTTGCATACAATATAACTTTTCCTAACTGTAACTATTATGTTTATAAGTACGTATTTCCTGAGCAGTGGTGGTAACCCTAACACACGCACAATACGAGAAATGAGCACTTGCAAACTTGTACCCACACTTACCATTGACTTTCGATCAAACCGTGTAGGTTTAACTTTTCTTGAAGCCCAAATTGTATTTCGACTGAGGAAACTAAAACCTAGGTCTATAATCGATTTAAGTTTGCTTTTGCTAATAATTTAACGATTGTCGACTCGTAATTGAAAACAAATGTTCATAAAACTTAATGAAGCAGTAAATAAAGTTTATTTCTCCAAAAATAAGTTACACAAACTCACACCCTTCTAAATCCCCAATTAGATTGAACTCTCCCCATCGTAAATTGAAATAGCCGACCTCAGTAGCTAGTTTATTTCAAAGAGGAGGATTTTCTAGTAAGAAGGTTTAACCCTCTGAGGCAAAAACCGGCGACGACGACGCGCGACGTGCGCGAGTCGACGGGCGGTAAACATCATCATAAAAGCCCTAGTCTCGCAAGAAGTAGCTACTGCAGGAACCTCCTGTATGGGGTTATTAATATTAAAACACTGCGAACCGGGTAAATACAGGCAATGAAGGATCAAGACGCTACATACGTAGTCGAGTTGCATTCGTCCTCCACGAAGTAGGTAATTGCACAATGAAGGATACTGAATCCATTCGTTGACAACTGTATCTTACATTGCATGAAAATATAATAATATTGTTAACATGAAGTAACATTCTGTTTATGTAATAGGCTTACCAATTAATTATGTGTACGTAGCACAGAAGTTCACGGTTACATTGAACTTTTATCAAATAGAGTGTTATAAAAGAATGCATTCTTCGGTAAACATAGACTTCGTGGCGTAATAATTGTGTAACGCTACATAATAACACATTGCCTTTGATAATGATGACAAAATAAATAGTATTGAAAAATATATATTGTTTGCACCTCTACTCATTCGTGTTTTTTCGTGCCATA
Source organism: Noctua janthina (assembly GCA_963576755.1). Lineage (NCBI taxonomy): Eukaryota > Metazoa > Arthropoda > Insecta > Lepidoptera > Noctuidae > Noctua > Noctua janthina. The sequence goes on from OY755058.1 coordinate 9,184,737, forward strand.
CACTATAATTTGGTGTATTTTAAAAAGATAAAATGACAAATTAACGTTCTTGGGATTGTGTTTTGTTAGATGTCAACCATACTCTACTGGCTGGCTCTAGAATATCAGCACCAGTACCAGCATCAATTATAACTTTTACTAATCAAACTTTTAGTGATGCGTTTGTTACAAACAGGTTATCAAACAAGCAGGCATTGTATTAAAATGAGTTTCTAACCCAAATTATTGTTCTACTCCACAATTCTCGATAAGTTATATATCTAGCTATTTAAATCGTTATTAGTTGTATTTGTATCAAAGGGTTGACTACACGATCTTACCATTTCGAGGGAATGTAAATATTCAAACGGATCAATGGACAGTAGCTGAATCCTTGTTTGGCCTAAAACTTTTATTGAAGTAAGTAAAAATATCTTAATAGATGAATGAATTTTGAGTCCATCTGTGTCCTTGTTTTTTCTTGATCCAATTATATAATAACAAATGTATTTATTCATCTATTCAATTTTATGACGACACTCGAACGGATGTGGTTGTCAGGTCCCGGAAGATAAGGTAGTTTTGGGCGACTATAACCCTAGCGACCCTTATTCATTATTCAAGTTATGCGACAAAATCTTAACTGTATTTGTTTACAAGGCACGCTACTTACCAAAGATCTAGCTAGACTATTTCGAAAGTGGTAGTTTGTACAGCAATAGAAAACCTCCGATCACTTTTAATTATAAACAAACGGAACTAAACAAATAGGTACCAACTTGAAATAAAGGTAATATTGAAAGTCGCATCAACTTGACATGAAAATGACAAGGGTGGGTAGTATTTATAGAGTTCTTAATCAAAGTAAAGCGTACTATAAAATATTATAAATAATCGGTTGTCCGCACATTCGCAGGATCTAGCAAGTTAAACAAAATTTAAAAGCACACTCGAGTACACCACATCCTTTTTATACATTTAAATACACTCTGTAGCTAGGAGCCTCAAGCAAGAACGGGAACAGCTTTAATCCCATCCAAGCTGATGCTCCTAAAGTCAGATGCGAACACTGGCGTAAAAAGCATCAAATTCTCATGCGTTAAGCCTTCCGAGAATGGCCACTCCATTCTCATGGAATAAGTGGATTTCGTGGAGTGCTGTTTACAATCTGGCAAAAGAAAAAGCATAGCACTGGTTACTTTAACTTAATTTCTATATAAATTAAAAACTTTACAAGCCAACAGTACGTTGTCGACACCAGAGTCCATTAACTCACCATTGTTTGACCGCCCCCTTTTGATCGATTGGATCGGCACAAGACCAATTTGAAATCACGGCAACATAAACTATAGTGAATGCTTTCCATTCAGTCTATCAATAGAATTTCGTGTACATTAATGTTATTGATATTGTTAAACTATATATTTATGTAACATATCAACCTATACATTCGGGGCTTGAGCGCCTTAGTTCAGACGCGTACAGTACATTTTGAGTGATACGTGATACATATCTGGCTTGACACACTTTTACGAGCCCTGTTCAAACATTGCGGTGTTTTACAACTCTTAGATCCCTGTGAAGAATTTTAAGCCTTCACTGAAGTAATCTGAGTTTTTCGAATCTGAATGATTGTTTTTTGTAGTATGTTACCATCATACTGGATGTAGTAGTCTTACCTGGGGATTTTAAACCTCTTTCCTTTTCTTCTTGTGTTTTATTATGCATAGTCTTACTCATACTACTTAGTTATAGAGCGTACAATTGCGTTTATACATATAAAAATAACAATAGCAATACGGAGCAGTTATGTGGAATAAGCTTTGAAAATTACTATCAAACAGACAAGCAAAATTAATAAAACGGCCTTTAGATATTATGCACAGTAGCACAATTATGATAAAACACATTTTGCAAACTGATGAACAACCAGAAATACTTTGGACTAATGCGTCTGTGGGGACAGTAAAAAGCATTGAAAAAACCATTACGCACCGTATTTATGGAGCCTAACGCGACACAATTAGGTATAAATTATACGAACATACTTAACTTATAAGTACTATGGTATGTCATAATATTACACAAATACACATAGATAGGCTCAGCCCAAGTACGGTGGCGATGACACTCCCGAGGGTACTTAATGAAAAGATCTTAATGCTGGAGTTTATCCACAAACCTCATACATTTAGGGATCACTACAAAAGTACCTTCACAAATCTCTTTTGTATATTATTATCTAGTTGGTAATCTAACTATCTGAATAGTTCTAACATTAACAATTTTTGTTAGAAATCCGAATTTATGCTTAGTTAGCGCCACTTGTTTGCAACACACGCTGCGCAATTAACGATAAATTAATCATAAATCACAAAGCAAGAGTTGAGCTTTCTCATTAAATTTTCGTGTGTTAAGTCAAGCTGTGTAACGTCGACTGCCTCTTGCTTTATGCGAAGTAATTATTTCATTTTATGCATCCTCTAAAGTAAACAAATCACTAAATAAATAAAATGTATGCACTCGAAAAATAAATTGAGAACCTAACCTCTGAGCGAGCAGTGACCAGAGAGCGAAAAGACACTCGCAATAGTCCCAAACAAATGGCCAGCAAACGCCTGAAACATCCAGCTACACACGACCCTGTGGCCTGTACCAATACCAAGTGTACTACTACGTGACTACGCGGAAGATATCAAACTGACTTTTATCTGATGACCTTTTCTGTGGACCAATCCATGAAAAGTTTGCAATATTTTATATCATTCATAAACATTAACTGAAAGTCGTTAATAAGAAAGGCAACCCTCGAAACACCAGCAAGACTAACTCTCACTGGATCGGTTTTATTACTGCTACCTACGCGAGGCTCAGAATTACACAACACAAATCACTTGGGGTTTTGGGATATATGTATTAGAAATCCCAATAATATTACAACCTTGCGGGTTTTTGGGGGCACAATTTTGAACGGAACCCATATGCTAACAATAGATAAAATGACTTAAAAACTGTATACTTCATTGAGTTTGACATACTTATTAGAAAAGGTCGGGTTCCTGCTGGTACCTGTTGATGATGTAGAGAGCGGCTGACACGAATAAAAGGATCGATTAACTTCTATTTTTACTCATGGTCGTGCGGGGCGGTAGCTTAACGCTCTGCTGCCTGGGCTCTGATAAACAAAGGACGCTGGGAACATAGGACGCCCAACAGCACTTTCATGTTCGCGCAATGTCTGATCGTCACAACGACATCAATCATTGATTGTTCAGAGTTTATTGTCGAAAATATTAGCGATCCCCATATGAACACTGGGTATATATCTGCCTCCTATGCTATTCTAATATTCAGATATCAGGGTCTGAATATTAGAATAGCATAGGAGGCAGATAGGCTAAGGCTTAACCCTAAGCCTATATTGTCCCGCTGCTGGGTAAAAGCCTCGCCAAATTCCTCCCAGATCCTCTTCTCCCGCGCCAGCTTGACTTGTTGTTGTTTTATGGTAAAAAAACAAATTGTAAATGATAAATGTGTTAGTTGAAATCTTTGACCTAATTTTCTATCAAAATCAATACACGAAACTTGGTTATTTATAATAGTCGTATTTAATAGGAACTTTATCGTAAACGTGTGTATGTGACTTCATCCATAGTTTAATTTCGAGGTTTTTGTGGTCATAATCTCATACATTGCCAATAATTAATTACTGCATTTTATACAACATTTAAAATATTAAAAACGAAAAAAAAAATCTTGATCCTAAATCTTCTAGGAACGACTTATGCATATATACAAAAAATAAATAAAATTAATGTTTACTCATGAAATACAATTAAAATAATCTCTACATAACAGTAAACCTAACCCTAACGTAAAAAAAACTTCACCGATAAGTGATGGAAATTCGTTCGTTATTATAATGTTTCTTTGTTTATTGGATTAATCCGCTAATGTAATGTCTTCAATAAAGAGTATCGTACCCATTAACAGTAACACTTTCTTGTAACTTGAACTCCTTTCAACTAACAACATCATCTGTTCAAGAAGGTTACCAATGAAAGAAATCACATTATAACAGTGACCTAGTTAGTAATGGGCATTTAAGTACAGTTTCCTGGCAATGGCATTTTGTACTTAAAACGTTAAACACCATGCTAGTATGCTATACATGTTACATCAGACACGCATGGGTCTAAATTCAACTAGTATGTATGATGGTGCGATAAAAGAAGCCTTTAATTTCATTGCATTGTGTGTGAGTATGTCTGTATTCATGTTCTGGGAAATGAGCCGTTTTATTCGCTGCTATAGTGTTCGTTGCATTGCGTCGGTGTCGACCGGTTGCTTGCCTGCTGTAGTGCGCTGCCGTGGCGTTCGTGGACTGCGGTCAAACTGCACACATACCTCAACAGTCGACAACGGACTCGCTGAGAGAGTAGAGTTACATTTAGAAGGACTAAAACACTATCCATTCTTTGTGACTCAGCTCATTTGAATCCGCAGAACGGAAGTAAAATCTCGCTTTACAATTTAGATCGTCAGATTATAGCAGCTTCTGACCCCGATGAATCGACTATTTACATTGCTGAGCCAGAAGTTTACAGTTAATTACGGAATCAACGAGTACAATTTATTCTGGAAAAGCAGAGTGTCATTTATAAATCGTGGATGGGTTGCAAAATTGTAAATTGAGGAATAGATAGAATGCACACGTATCCAACTATACATGAGGCAACTAATTTGCTTGTGGATTCAACGAACACACCATTCGTTGAAAACGGACACTTGTAAGTCTTCGTTATAAAGGGACCTAATCGAAGGGTTTCCCGTACATGGACGTGTGAGTAGATACATGCTTGCAGTCCATATGACCGGCGTTTGTGGTGCAGGCTCAGGTTACCGCCTGTTATTGCCATATGAGCGACAAAAAACCGAAAACGAACTAGGTAACTCAAAAATAGTTTATACAAATCATAGAAATACAGATTCAATTGTAGAATTGAACGTTGGAAGCAAGTTGAAAGCGACATTACGTGCGTGGTTACAAAAATGTACCCATCAAACAATTATGATTACACTAAATCACCTGAATTCAGGTAAATAAAACTCCTTTTGAATCGAATGTCGCTTATTAGTATGTTAGTAGTCGTTGGGTTCAAGTAAACGTGCCATAGGTGTGAGTCACGTAACGGAAACGGTTCTTTCGATATTGATGTCTTAGCTTGATGCGTTCCCATGTTTTACTTTTACATAACCTCGCTTCTTACTTTGCGAAGTAGATGAACAACTGTAATATTGAATACTTTTTATTACTGTTGCTGCTGTTTATATTTCAAATCCCTTTATTGGCAAACATCTGCGCATTCGAGATACCCAAGCGGAGCACGTAAATTAAACTTAGTTAAACGAGTATTTTATTCTTTATGAAAACTCTTAAAAACCTTATGCTAGCCAGTGGGAAAACTCATATTTTATGTGTGATATGTGATCTGAAATGTGGAACGCTCCCTAAAATAACTTTTTGATATTAATATGGTATCGTTTTACGTTGTTTTTTAAGTACCGGTTTAGTAATCACAGAGCTCTTTCAGTCATAGTGAAGACTTTGAAATGCAGGCACTTAGTGTCCATATTTTCTGTACCGATACCCTCAGGACCCGCACCAAGCAATGGGGTGATGCATACAAATTAGACCATTTCTGTTTAATATCATTTGACATTGTAGTGCCTTGGTAGTGCTCGATGTTGAGTCTCATTGGAATAACCGGGTTATTGCTTCATCTGTAACTAATGAATTGAACCTTGTAATTATGTAATTATTCCTAGATTACTTGGATTAATACACAATAAAATGTGACGAGTTGTTCATGAAGTACAATGTATGGAAAATGATAAAATTACTTATCCACGTTTCATTTGTTTTTAGTTCATACCTAGATATGCATTTTTGATAACAAATTAATTATGCAGGTGCTTATCTAATACCTGTACGTTATTAATGTTTAGTCTAGTATAGGTATCCAGTAGCAGACAGCTAACATCTCGTAAGCCCTGCTCATTTATTGTTTCGGTTTTTAAATAAAAGGTTTATAGGAATAACAAGTTTCCACTTTGTGATTGATAAGCCAAAGAAAACTGTGTGCTAGTTGTTCCAATGACCTACCTAGTGAAGGTAGGCGTATCTTATCAGTTTATCAACTTGGTTATTGCCAAATTAAGATAGACGAGTGCATAGCTTCTTTTATAGACTGACACGTAGTAAAGCAATTAAAATGGGAGTTACCTTCTCTCTTTTATACATGGAATCCCTGTTCTAGATTTTAGAGGAGTTACCTTATTCATCTTACTTGTCTACCTATCCATTAAAGTGTTTTGCCAACGTGTGTATGGCTGTAGCGGCACATGGCAGTAAAAAATCTAATAATTTAATTTTAAAAAAATAATTTGCTTTAACTTAAAAAACTAATAGGCAGGAAAGAAATATCGATCGCCCGAGTCGAAAACGCCTCGAAAAGCTACTGGTCCATGACGACGCTAATGAAGGATGATCTTCCGATCTCCCTGAAGCGCAAACTCATCGACATGTGCATTTTGCCCGTTCTAACCTACGAAGCTCAGACCTGGTAACTCACCGAGACTCAGAAATTCCGTCTTGGAGTTTGGCAACATGCAATGGAACGCAGCTTTCTGGGTGTCAGAAGACAAGACAGGGTTCGTAACACCACGCTGCGTTCCAAAACGGGCACCGTGGACATTGGCAAGAAGGCTGCTAGGCTAAAATGGGATTGGGCGGGTCAGTTCAGCCGCATGCACGATGACCGGGGCGCCGCGCCGCGGAGGCCAGACCAGAAAGAGGTGGCAAGACAATCTGGACGCGTACTGCGAGGGCTGGTTCGAGAAGGCACGGGAAAAGTGCTCTTGGAAGGAATTGGAGGAGGCCTTTGCCCAGCAGTGGGACAGGAGTGACAGTACAGACCAATAAAAAATAATAACAGACAAGTTGTAGAAACAACTCTGCTTATGGATAGAAATGCTCATGCTATTATGAAATAATGCAGAACTTGTTAAATCATGGCTGTATTATCTGTAAAGGAAAACCTGCTATTTATTATACATACATGTCTCAAAACTTCAACCTCACTGTTTAAATTATGTTACGCATTTACTTAGAACCAAACTCAGAAAGCGTATTTTACTTATTCTACCCTTTACGCGTTATTAGATTGAAATAACGACCGATATTCAAGCAGCAGTTCAACTTAAAGTTTGTTGGAGAACGTATTAAAAGTTTGTTCAAAAGCGTTTAGCAAAAGCAAAGCAAATGTATGTACATTGTATTGTTTTCAATTATACAAACAAGACTTCTGAAATATTACATACACGACATTGTAATTTGAAAGATGTATCAAAGTATGAACTTGAACATAAAACGGTTTATAGAGATACAGGCTGACACTGCAAGGTGTTTGCCATCGTAAAATGTATGTACCGAAGTGCCTGTAAATACTATGTTCCTTCCTACTATAATAAGAATTATACAAAACCATTGAAGAGCACGTATAACCAAGACCAAAATAACCACGAATTTTTAACCAAATAATGACTTGCTTCCGTAATGCATATCATAACTCTTGTTATCCAAGACTTTTCATCTCTCCATCTATCAGCGGTGGTCGCTCGCTCGGTATCAATTAACTTATTGTGTATGCTTCCTACTTACCTCAGAGAAATATTTTGGTAAACTTTTAACTGCTCCCGTTTAGGAAAAGGCTAATGTACGCTAACTACAAACCGTCGGTATGATACTCAACACGTGTTGACTGGTCGGTAACTGGGTCAGGCTCACTGCAGTCAATCAAGAGCCGCGTAAAAAATAAACAAATTCACTGTTTCTTATAATTGCATCACAAGAACATGTTCAACGGTATGAGTTTGATTAAACTTGGTATCTACAATAAGCTCAAAATAAATGTATTTCTAGTAAGTGTTCTTGGAGAAGGCTATGACTACTGTCTACCGAATAGCAGGCATTCAAATGGCATGAAAACTATTTGTTCTTACTTCTCCCGCTCGTCTAACTCTGTATTTTCCAACCTCATCATAAATTCACCGAACGTCCAAAATTGTTAACAAATGCTTACACGATTGTCAACGACTTACTAACTTATTAGTAGTCCCTACAATACTACCATTATGTTCAACACGCATATGCCTCCGTATAGATTGAAACGGAAGTCTGGATTGCTCAAAATTATCTTTTGTTACACCTAACTATAAGTAAATACTAGAGGTTTTAGGAACGCAATAGGATTTGCCAAAATTTATACGTGGGCAGCTTAATGATCCCGCAGAGACAATTACTAACGAAAAGGGTCCAGAATAGAGGTCAACAATATGTTACAATCAATGTTAAATAACTGTCATCTATAAGGATTTTACTGTTAGCAGTATTGACGTGAAAAACTGCGTCCAACTTTTATCTTCGAACAAAGACAAAGACTCCAGATACATCGTATTTTGGGAGCTTACTAACACCGATCTGTCAACGGCTTATTCGACGTGTTTAGTACCGATTTATTTCTTTCTCCTAGTTACCCTAATCGTGGCGCAGTATTTTTATCCATCTGTTTTATCGTGAGTTCCCATTACTATTTCGACCGAGGAGTAGGTTACCTCGGTTAAAACATGTGCGTAAGTGCAGGAATTTATGTAAGCCAGTTATTCTAAAATATTCGAAGAGGAAGCATATTCTTTTTACTGTCATTTTTCATCTAACACCGGTAAATGTAAAAGACAACTACAAATTAAACTTTATCTTGATTTAAACGATTGCTTAACGACGCATGTTTTATTTTGCAAAGATATGTAAAAACCTAATTATATTCATCATTTTGGGGCTCCGATAAGAATTCCGTCTTCTTACATATAGTTAAAAATATTTTCTGTCATCATAAAAGACTATTGTTATCCGTTAGGTACAGCTTGGCTAGAAGGTTCGTGATGTCGAGTGTATCTCTCATTCTCGGTATTAACAAAACGGAAATTAGCCGGTCTGTAATACGTCCTAGAAAAAAGGGGAAGCTGTTTTAATCAAGACAACCAGACATGAAATGTTTAGGATACCCGCGGGAGCGTAAAAACACGACATCCAACTTTTGACACAAAAGTTTTCTCATCGCACCCGCTATCTGGCTCGTCCACCCGGAAAAGAGCGATATTTTAATTCCATTATTGTATTTGTTAATAACATTTATACGTTTTATGAATGTTTTAATGTAAAAGGTTTCAAAATGTGATTCATGAGTTGTTCCGCAACGAGCATCGACCATCCGCAGTAGCGATTTGATGGGGAGATAAATTCGGTCAATGAGCAACACGTTTCCTATAATATTGCTCAGACAGGTTCAAATATAAAGCTATCAAATAGAATCAGAATTTTAGAATCTCCAAAATGTTCTTTTAATTTCTGTGTGAATACAGAAATTAAAAGAACATTTTGGAAATACTGATGTTGATAAACCAACAGCAGGAAATACGCATTGGCAATGAGGCAGCGCGTCTTTTAATGTTTAGTGGTGACCAGCGCCTATGCCCTGACGAATTAACTATTTGTTCAACAGGAATCTTTATGCAAATTATTAAAAAAGATTTTCTCTTTCAGTACAAATGCAGCCACCGCGGTTTAGTATGCAACCTTCATCTTCGAATAGTATAGTCAGAGAAGGAACAACAAAAATCTTACAGTGTTCTGCTATGGGTAAGTTAACTCAGTGTATAGTAGAGCTATGGCAATCTCGGAATATGTACTCACCAATCCCCGATAAATGTGGCCCTAGCATAAATAATTATGTTGTTTCGCTTATCATGGGTTATCATAATACACTCTATAAAGGGGACTTGCATCTTCGGCTGGTTCGTATTAGCGCGAGCTTCAAACTCAAATTAAAAAAAAATGTTATCCTCTTCTAAGTAATAGAAAAACTTGGACTTCCGCCTTCCTTGAACGATTTCATTTTGCACATTTTAGGCATACCACAACCAATGTACAGATGGTTGAGAAACGGTGTACCGCTCAGTGAATATTCATCAGAGTTGTTTTATAAGATACATAATACCCAACGGGAGGATGCCGGAGCATACCAGTGTATAGCGAAAAATGACGTCGGAGCAATATTCAGCGAAAAGAACAACATTGTCGTCGCGTGTAAGTAAACTTTCATACGTCTCTTTGTACTTTCATATGTCTCTTTGTTGTGTAGGCGGAATAATCTTGGAGAAAAAAATATGGCTACCGTTCTGGAAACAAGTATCTGTATAAAAAATAAGTTTTTAGTCAACCCATAAACATATGAATTCCAAATGATCTGTACTGTCTCGAGAATAATAGATGGCTCAATTAACATACCTTTGTTTTCAGATATGGGTGTCTTTGAGCCTATTGCTGAAACAGTAATAACTGCTGAATCAGGTAGAGCGGCAGTAATAGCGTTTCCCCAGATAGAATCTGAACCACCACCGTCGGTCATATGGCAGGACGAGAATGGCGCTCTGCGATATGATCAAAAATACGCAGTCACTGACAAACATGAACTCGTCATTCTCTGTACTTCACACGAAGATGAGAAAGCATACAGGTTACATTCTATTCCGAAATGAGTTCCATTAATTCCATATTTCATTAATCACTGACTAGTAATTTTTTATATTTTCTTATATTTCAGAGTACGTGCCATAAATACACAGCTAGGTAAAGAAGAAAACAGTCCTTACATACAACTCAACGTTTTTGGAAATGATAGCAAGGAAATAGCACCAGAAATAATTATAAAACCAGAAGACACGAAAATAGTCAAAGGTCAAGAATACACGAGTTTATATTGTATTGCAAACGCTAGACCTCTGCATGAATTAGAAACGTTATGGTTTAAAGATGGGATAATGATTGACTTAGCTGGAATTACATTCGACTTAAACGACCAATGGAACAGAACCCTTACTCTTATATCAGCTAATCTGACGCACACTGGACAGTACACCTGCCAAGCCAGATTAAAAACTGGAGGGTATGCTACAGACTCGGCATCTGCTTTTGTCACGGTGTTAGAGAAACCAATGTTCGTATCCAATTTAAAATCCGAGACTTTTGGAGAATTTGGTAGCACTATAGTTCTCGACTGCAATGTTCAGGGAATTCCTTTGCCTAGTATTACTTGGTACAAAGACGCTAAAAAGATCGCGAGTGTCGGCGCTGGAGCTGAGGAATCTGATAATCCAGAAAAGGACGACGGCGGTGGCAGGTACCGCGTGGAAGTGGACCGATCCCTCGTCATTAACCACCTCAAAATGGAAGATACTGGCATATACCAATGCATTGCCAGCAACGAAGCAGGCGAATCTTCTATTTACACGTGGTTGAAGATAAAAAGTAAGTGGATTCACTAATTAAACTATAACAACGCTATGGCAGGTTATGTATTATTAAAGCATACGAGAGTCTTAAAACAATGCATGTGAACTGATGTTTTAAAAAATATGTAAATTAATATCATGATTATTTATTATTCATTTCTGGAATTCTCTCTCCGGCGCGTAATGCGATTGCGAGTCTATTAAACCGTCAAGCTCTGTCTGTCTCAGGGTCGCTGTCATATTGTATGTGTGTATTTAGGTAAAATAACATTACTGACTTATTAAATTATGCCACTATCGTGCAGTGAAGGACAATAGGCGGCTTCCACGAAGTCACATGAAGTTAATACGAATGAGGACCTCCGATAAAAAAGCAAAAACGTTCAGATTTGACACCGGCAGTAAGAATTAATTACTTGTTGTCATTTAACAATTCACTTATAGCATAGATGATTTTCTTTTTCAGCACAGAGTGATGATTGCTTTATGAACCAATACTTTTTATTCCCTTGCCTTAGGTGATAATATGCAATATTTTAATTACTTACTTTTATTTGATTTGTTCTTAGATTATACCGGTTTATTAGAAACATTCCTGCATTATAAGATTAATGCGTAATCCTTAGATAGATCATAGACTATTAATATATTAAACAAAGTAGATTAGTTTTAAATACACTTTTAAGCCACTTTTATTGAACCATATCTTATATCTATTAGCATGACAATTTTATTTGTTTAAATAATCAATATTAGACCATTTTATAAGACACGTAAATAATTAACTCGGGTGGAGGAAATGTAGGTAACATTCCTACTTTTATGTGGTAAGGTGCGTGTAAAACGCAAGAATTTAACGCACATCCTTCTAAAAAATTCATTCATTCCCAGCAAAATTATATATATAGTGGGCCACGAGACACCTGTGCGGTTTACTAAGTGTCGGCGCTCAATATTGACCATTTAAAGTTATGGTGTTTATACGTTTCCACCATGAAATTAATAAATGCCCAAATTGTTTCATACCGATTCCCTTTTTTGTAAAGTAACCTATCTCGACAATTTTTAGAACAATAGAAAAGAAATATTTGTCTATATCTTGTATTTTATTTTTGGCAGCATGTGTATTACGATACCGTTATTATTATTGTTTAATCAAAATATTGATAATGCATGTAAAATGTATATACGTACATATCTATATTTAAAAGATGTATAATCGCATGCGCTTTTCACCCAGAGATGAGGTGTCACTGATTTCGTGTGTTATACTAATACGTATAGTTGTAGAAGATGTCGTATATCATTGAAATAACCCGCTAGTTCGGCTCGTGTAGTCGTGTTCTAACTGTGTGCGTGTGGCTTGTAGCGTCCCCGCCCATAATGCAGACTCCGCCGAACAACCTCACCGTGCTGGACGGCAAGGACGCCACTGTCACGTGCCGCGCCGTCGGAGCACCCACCCCCAACGTCACTTGGTATTTTAATGGTTAGTAATTAGGACACTTTTCGTCATCTGTATATACTTTTAGCTGAACGTCAAGCCTGTACCAGGAGAAATTAATGCTTGAATATAGTGCAGACTATGAGTAATCATATGCAAACTAGGCATAAAACCTAATATGTATCCTTGAAATAATAAAATCTACATAGGAATTTGCGTCAAAGTAATAATTATGTAGCTCTGTATCAACGTCATAGTTTTACAGAATTCTGTCGTCAAAAAGACTAAAATATTACATTTTGGTCGTTTTCTTGCAACTATTTACTGACATTGTTTTAAAAGTACACAACTGTTACAGATTCTTTAATCATAAACTTATCGGCAAGACTACAAGCACTCGAAGAAGGCGACCTGCTAATCACAAGTACTACAACCGCCGATAGTGGAAAATATACCTGCGTACGGTCTAACGATGCTGGGAACGTCTCCGGAGAAGCTTATCTCACAGTACTAGGTGATTACCTCATCACTTAAACGTGTCATTTAAAAGTTTATAAATAATTCTGCTTCATGTCAAGGAATTAATGTTAATAGTTAATTTGTAATATTCCTGTAATTGATAAGTTATAAATTGTAGAGGTAGTCGATAAGATTGGATTTATCAACGCTTCGATAGGTATCATCAATTTTTACTTTACTTTCAGTTGATGTTGTGGTATTATATCGCTATTACGATTGTTATCACCGCTGCGGGGTGAGACAACATATGTGAACAAATCAGTTCAGTCTAATTAATATGGGTCATGTAGTTATATTATACCTACTTATATTTATATTATATCGTACGAAACGTAACAGAAGACCTAAAATAATAGCTGAGATTTACTTAGGTATAGTAGACCGCTCGATCTATGGTCTCCGCTTATGTTAAATTAGCATTTCTGTGAGGTTAGTTTATTTATCTTTTACCATCTGGAAACGCTCACTGAATTCGTCTCCACCTAAGGGGATTTACTAAACTGTGTTCAGCTTTATACCGTACCGAGGCCAAGGATGAAAGTGCAAGCGATACCCGGATTCGTGGCATTAGATGGAAGATCCACTACCCACTGCGGTGGATTTATCGGCCGAGTCCGCCGTAATCCTCGGGCTTTCACGGAGCAGAGCGTAGATCTACCGATTTTTAAAGGAAAAATAAACTGAATGGTCCTCATGACTATATTATTGCTAATACTAAACATGAACTGTATTTATAGCAATCACTCTGTAGATATTTTGAATTCATACTTGATCATAAAGAAGCCATTTTCTATTAAAACACTTTGTTGAACAAACAAATTCGAAGACAAAAGGCTAGAGGATTCATTTTCTTAAACCATTTAGATAATATCTTCAAAATGAGGGGAAAACCTCCCGAGTGCACAAAAGATAACCCTTTTCAACGTCATTTTGCTTGATGAGATAGAAAAGTATTTTTTCAACCGATATTAGACCGCTTTTGGTAAATGACCGGATTTACATACATAGCCCTTTTCTATTTTTGTTTTCAAAACTTTTTAATCCATCCTGCAGCGGAAAATGTTGCTGAGCCATATACAGGGTGTAAACCAACCCTTCACAAAGCCGCCAACCAATCATTATGTACATCAAAATAAGTAACTTTACGCAAAAATTATTGCTGGGAAACGACTTTTTTTGGGGTAAAAAATCACGTTTTACGGTGGGACTCCATGTAACGCACTCAAAACTTTGTGCTGATGGATTGATTGAATAGGACAGGTCGTGGAGGTGTTTAAAGTAAAAATCTTACATTAAAAACATGTGTTATAAAAAAATCTTGTGAAAAAGTTGTAACTTTGGCCCCCAATATCTCCGTAACTAGAACCAGGTATGGTCTAAGATATGCCAGGGAGCACACACAAGTGCAATTCGACTTCGTTAAGAGTCGTGTTACAACCTTTATGGTTTTTACATTAAAAACTCATTTTAACTCTCAAAATAGAATTTCTTTAAAAGAAATGCTTTTATCATTTACGTTTTCTATCTTTTGAAACGGAACCCTACACACGAATCTTTCTTTTTTAGTGAGAACGCAAATTATTGCTCCACCTGTGGATACACGAGTGTTATTGGGTCACACGGCAACGCTACAATGCAAAGTATCGAACGACCCGAATGTGAAGTACAATATTGATTGGTTCCACAACAAACAGTGAGTTGGGAAACATTTACTATTATTGCTTTGAATAAAAACTGGTGACGTGTTAACTATATTATTGTTTTTTTATAGGCCAATGACAGCTGGTTCCCGGGTATGGGTGTCAGCAGATGGGGCCCTGCAAGTGCAGGCTGTGCGTGCGAGCGACGCGGGCGAGTACACGTGCGTGGTGACGTCGCCGGGCGGCAATCACACGCGGCATGCGGTTCTGTCCGTCATCGAGCTTCCGTTCGCTCCAACAAATGTACGCGCCTTCAGACTCGACGCTGCGTCACAACGAGCCGTCAATGTCACGTGGACTCCAGGCTTCGACGGAAACTCTCCTATACAAAAATTCATCGTGCAGCGACGTGTTGTTCCTGAGTTCGGTATGTCAATCAACAGCGATGACAGCATTAAAATTGCTAAATCATGTGAAAATATATTTTTAAACCTTGAATCATTTTTGTCATAGGTCCTACACCTGATCCGTTGCTGAACTGGGTAACAGAGCCGATGAATGTGTCAGCAAACCAGCGCTGGGTCCTCTTGACCAGTCTAAAGGCCGCTACATCATATCAGTTCAGAGTATCAGCCGTTAACACCGTGGGAGAAGGTCCTGCTTCTGACCCAACTGATGTCTTAACATTGCCCCAAGAAGGTATGTAAAATGAGTGCTCATAAATTCTTATATAAGCTCACTGAATAGCCTGAAATACGTTAAAAACCGACCACGTATATTCCACTTCATAAATGTCGACCAATTACCAAACAATAAAAGTACGCTGAAGATCCGTCAACTGTAACTTATTATCATAATAACAATAAAAAAAAAACGAAAAAAAAACTGGACAAATAGGTATTTCTATCGTCGTAGCGGAACACTATTCTGCCATAACGGGTTTACTGATACTGACAGTGGGACATAAATTATCACAGAGCACGGAATTACCGCGCCAGGAACCTCTACATGGTCCTACTAAAATTCATGGCGTCAAAAGTGCTTTGTGAATGTAACTTCAGCTACGAATGTTACAATTCAAAGCCGTCGGTTGCGTCGTAGTTCGAGTAAATGATAACAAACTTTGTTTGTATGAAAAGTGCCGCCTCCAGTAGTGGCAGTCTGAGGCGCCTTCGTGCTCTGTGTAAATTATTTAGAATGACAGATGGCATTCGGCTGCTACAAATCGGGACAGAATTTACTCAGAGCTTTACACTACCACTGTTAAAATCGTTCATATTTAATTTCACATTGTATGTTGTTCAATACTAGCACAATAAATGGTTATCGCACTTTAAACATTTTATACACCTCTGTTTAATAAGAACTAAAAATCTTGGGCAGGTAAGATGTTTTTATGAATGTTCTGTATCATATTAAATTGTATTCTCTTTGCGATCAAGCAGCCAGTGATCTTATATGCTGCCAAGGTATGCGGAATATTTTGAAACATTAGATTGCATTTGTTTTGACCATGCCTTTTTCGTATTCTACCTTTTTGAATTTTCAAACGCTGTTTTCAATTAGTAGAAACTTTTTTTCTTTTAACGTAACTTAAATAATGTACGTGTTTTTCTTTTATCAATAAATAAAGTGATGCTTATGAAATAAATAAAATTATGTAAGTTGTGATGTCCGTTAGGTTGCATTATTATTGTGTATTGTCTGCATGAATCGTGATTTGTCTTTAATTACTACAAAATGTATGTCAGTAGTTACCAATATTTGTGTCCAATTGCATTATTCTTCAAATGCATGGGGTGCATGCAGATAAAACATGTTTATAAAAATAAGTCAATATTTTTTTACTCTTTTTCTTGCTTGTACTGAAACACAGTTACAGCGTAATCCTTTTTAAAAATCCGTACTAATTCATTTAATTTACATAAATAATAATATCGTTTTCCTCACAAAAAAAGAAAGAAAAACAGCATGCTTTTGGGTGAGAAATATTTGATACTCACGTTTTAATCATCCTTTTAGAAACAGACATAATTGACTTAATTGTAAATGTTTCCAGCACCATCGGGTCCTCCCGTCGGCTTTATGGGCTCTGCGCGATCTTCATCCGAAATCATAACACAGTGGCAACCACCACTTGAGGAACACAGAAATGGACACATCCTGGGTTACGTCATCAGATACAGACTCCGGGGTTACGACAACAGTCCGTGGACACACCAGAACATCACCAATGAGGCACAGAGGAACTATCTCATTCAGGACTTGATTACATGGAAAGATTACAATGTACAAATTGCTGCGTACAACGACAAAGGCGTCGGTGTCTTTTCGGATAGCTTCATGATAAAAACAAAAGAAGGTGTGCCCGAAGCGCCTCCCGATAGTGTTCGGTGTGAGCCGTTCAACTCTACAGCGTTAACTGTTTGGTGGACACCGCCCAACCCACAGAAAATCAACGGCATAAACCAGGTACAATAACCACAAAAGCACGGGTGAAGGATTTGGCGTAAGCACATACCTTATACTAACTATTAAAATGAATCATTTTCCCAGGGCTACAAAATGCAAGCGTGGATCTGGGACGAGAACGAGGCTGCTAATGTTGAGCAGAAACTTGTGAGCGTCCCTCCTAACCTGCTTGATCCTCTGACCGAGCAATCGGCTGTTATCAGCGGCCTTGAGAAGTTTACTGAGTACAACGTAACGGTGCTATGTTTCACGGAGCCTGGAGACGGACCGCGCAGTGACTATGTACAAGTTAGGACAAATGAAGACAGTAAGTAACCGCTTCAAAAAGAATAGTTAACCATTGACAACCATATTGAAATTACTACTTTACTCATTTTAACCATTGAGCATATTTTTTTAGTCAGCTCTTTGTCCAACTCCTGCGCAAAGGCCTCCCCTCATTCCTTCCTCTTCTCTCGATGGTGTGCTTCTTCTCGCCAATTCGCGAGGATGCGTCCCGCCGTCTCGGTCTGCCGCGTCCCCGTACAGCTGTACCATTGAGCATACATTAGTTAAAATTATACCAATTAAAATAGACAAAATTTCACCCCTCTTAAAGCTATAATCAAATAACAATAACATTGAATTTTTTTTTTTTAGTTCCGGATGAAGTGGGAAGTCTACTCTTTGACGATATATCAGATCGTGCAGTGAGAGTGTCGTGGACTGCGCCTAAGAAATCAAACGGAATCCTTATGGGCTACAAACTGTCTTACGAGATGAGAGATAGTAACGAAACGATACGAGAGGAGGTTCTACCGCCAAATGTCACTAGCATTAGAGTGGAACACTTGCAGGTATGTGTATCAATTGCATTTATGTTATTTAAAACTTGAAAAAAAAAACAAGTGGCCCATCTGATGGCACAAGATCACCACTGCCTTTGAATATCTGCAATGCTGAAAGCGTGGCAGGTGCATCGCCGTCCCAGAGTGGAATGACTTATATGCCTGTAATTACAGCGGCATCCACAGTTTGTATACGAGAACGTAGTTCCGCAACTACAAACAACGTTGGCGGCATAAATGAGTCCTGTGGTAGATCTTCCGCAGACGAATATTTCTTGACATAGACTTACCAATGTTAAATTTCATAGTTTTATAAAGGAAGATGGTAATATCCTTTTCGTTTTCAGGCTAGTACACACTACAAGTTCTGGCTATGCGCCATGACGGCGGTAGGCGAAGGTCCGCCGAGGGCCGCAGTGATTCAATCCGGCGTTGAACCAGTGCTGCCTGACTCTCCTCGCAACCTAGCACTCTCCAATATCGAAGCATTTTCTGTACTACTACAGTTTACACATGGCTTTGATGGCAACTCTTCTATATCGCTGTGGACTGTACAGGTAAATTTCTGCAGTCTTTTTAGTACAGCTTTGATTTTAATAAAAAAAACTCAAAATATGTTTATTTAATTTATTTAAATAAATAAAAAGGTCAATTACCGAGTACTGTAAAATACTGATATTCAGCGGTTAGACTGGAATCCGAACCCAACATCGTTGGGAAATGGCTAGGCAGATGAATTACCCAGTTGCAGTAAGTTTTTAAGGAATCTGTGATCATGACCATACTACACCATTCTTTGTGTCACATCTCAGTGTTGCAATGCAATTACTTTTCATTATTAACTTTCTTAACCAATTTCATACATTCCTAAACTCAAACAGGCACAAACCGCACGCAATTCATCATGGGTGACAATTTTCGAAGTGAACGCACCCGATGCCCAGTCTATACACGTGACTGGTCTGATTCCCTTCACTACGTACAGACTCCGACTGATTGCGACTAACGTGGTTGGTACGTCGCCACCCTCGGAGCCTTGTAAGGAGTTCCAGACTATTCAAGCGCCGCCCCAACACCCGCCTAAGAATGTGACCGTACGCGCAGTCAGCGCAACTAATTTACGCGTCAGATGGATTGTAAGACTTTTTTTTATATTTTGAAATGTTAATTAATAATTTCACGTGTTTATTTCGCTTTTTCCATATGATTTTCGAACGATAACCAAACTTCTGGAATCGCGCGCTAAAGATACTTAATAACTATGATGAACTTATGATTTCAGCCTCTACAACAAAGTGAATGGTACGGTAATCCGAAAGGGTACAATATCACGTACACAAAGAGCGACAGTAACGACACATTACATAGCATTATTGAGGACCACACAGCAAACTCACACATACTGTCTAATTTAGAAGAATGGTCGGTGTATGAGATACGAATGACGGCTATCAACGAAGTAGGAACCTCGGTCGCCAGTCCCACCGCCATGGAAAGGACGAGGGAAGCAGGTGGGTTAAAGAAAATGTTGGCTTCTATTTTAGTCAACCTGTACATAAACATAAAAATCAGTAGGTCTTCAAGGAAAAGCATCAACGTATTTCTTAATGTTACAGTTCCGTCACGAGGGCCCACAGACGTATCAGCCAATGCGACATCTTCAACAACAGTAGTCGTTCTCTGGGGGGACATCCCACCACCAGAACAAAACGGTTTGATCGAAGGATACAAAGTGTGTTACGCCGCAGTAGTGCCACCACCACGGCCCGAACAAAAGAAGGTGGAGTGTCAAGCAGTGCCGTCAAACCAGACTCATACAATAACGCTGACTGAGCTGAGGAAATACGTTGTGTATCAAATACAAGTGTTAGGATATACAAGGCTGGGAGATGGCGCCTTAAGTGACCCACCAGTTACAGTCAGGACTTTCGAGGACAGTACGTATATCTTCAATTACTTTCTTTACTAAACAATGATTCTATGTAACTTGTGGTTATAACATTTAATTTCGTGCTCAGCGCCCGGCCCGCCATCCAACGTTTCGTTCCCTGACGTGACATTCACGACCGCGCGCATCATTTGGGACGTTCCAGAAGATCCTAACGGAGAAATACTGGCGTATAAAGTGACGTACCACCTTAACAGCAGCACTCAACACGTGTTTTCTAAAGAGTTTCTACCTTCGGACCGAACTTTCAGGTAAGAGCTTAGATATTCTACTTGGTTTTTACTGAAGTCTATTCACATACTTGTAATAAATTATTATTAATTTAACATATTCTTTATTGTGGATTCAATAAAAATAAAAACAATAATTAAAGGCATTTAAGTTACTTTTCCGAAATTATGTAGCCTGAAAATTGAATAAGCTGTGAACACAGTTTACTATTGAATTTCTTACCCATTCCTCTCTATTGAAATGCATACGTAGTTCGGACAGGCAACTCGCTTTCTGTATAGCAGTTCGTTGACAGATATTTTATTTCTGAATTTGCATGACTGACACAATTGCCATGATCTTTATTTTCACCAACATAAGGTAGATGTAGAGTTGTTGAAAATATTTCTGGCAGGACAGTACTGACCGATCACATAATGTAACAGGGCCACGGAGCTAGCGTCGGAGCGGTACTACTTGTTCAGCGTGCGCGCGCAGACGCGGCTGGGCTGGGGCGCCACGGGGCGCGCGCTGGTGCTGAGCACGGCCAACCGCGCCGCGCCCGCGCCGCCGCCGCGCCCCAACGTGGCGCGCTCGCTGCTGCAGCCACATCACATTACTTTTTCTTGGACCCCGGGTGACGATGGATATGCGCCGCTCAGGTATACTTTAGTTAGCATAAGCATAGCCTGTAATGTCCTTATTGCTACGACACAAGCCACATATCTGTGAGAAGAAGGTTATCCAACACGGGCCCAGTGCAGATTGGTAGATGTCACACATCTTCGAATTTTTGAATCTAGAACACGTTTCCTCACGATGTTTCCCCTCACTCTTTTGGGAGCAGTGGTGGTCAAATAAATTATACAAAGTTACGCACCTGTCTGGGCTCGAACTAACGACTACAACTCGAGACCGTTACCCCTGCTCGAAAAATTTACGAGGTACCAATTTTCCGGCATCCATCGGAGGTTAGTGAGGTGATGCGTAGGTACAGTCGACCGTACGGCAATGGTAACCTTGTATTCGGAAATCAGCGTTCCTTCTACGATAAAACGTGTTCTGAATGTCAAACTAGTATAACTGTTGGTTGTCGACTAGCTTAGAGAAGAGCATATTTTTTCAAATTCTAAGGCTAGGCGTTTTATTTGTTACAGATACTACACTGTGCAACAAAAGGAAGATGGGGGAACTTGGCAAACGATTCCTGAACGTGTGGATCCCTTCGTGACATCATACACAGCCGAGGGTCTGAAACCGTACACGGCGTACCAGTTCCGAATTCGAGCGACCAATGATATCGGACCGAGTCGATACAGCAACGCTACCGAAACTGTACGGACACTACCTGCAGGTACATACTCTTTATTTATAACGGTGATGCGAGATGGGTTAGAAAGTTTTCGGATAAATAGTGGTCTGGACTTTGGAATACTCAATATGACGGAACGTATGTCGTTACTTCCCAGAATTTGATCCTTATTAGCGACACTATCAAATGATGTAATAATACAGTGTGTATTTTTTTCTCCGAAATCAATGGGTTCGATTCTTGGCTAGGAATATTGACTTTTCAAAAATATAATGATGCAGATTTAGTTTTCGTCAAAATTGGGTTTGACACTCCCTTGAGTATTTTTCGCTATTCTTCATAGTTTCGGATTTGGCCAACCACGCCCACTTGTAAAATTCATCCTGTATATCTAAAAATTTGAAAGTTCGAAAGACAATGGTCAATGGCGCGATAGTCGTAATTTTGTTTGACCCTTGACAAAGGATTGGACAGCACTATTTTTTGTGGAGTTGATGAAATAGGCACCCTATTCGAATGACTAACAATATTATCCATAGAAATGTTAGAAATGCAAAAATAACTCTCGTCTATCTGTGTTAGAATGTAGGTGACATAGGTCGCGACATTCACACGGGCGAAGTCACTAACTAAAGCTGAGCTACTTATTTATAACCAGATTAACTTCCATTCCCCAGCGCCAAGTAAAGCCGTAGAGAACCTGCACGTGGTCCCGATCACGCCGAGCAGCGTGCGCGTGCAGTGGACGCCGCTGGGCGACGCGCACTGGAGCGGCGACACGCGCACGGGCGGCTACCGCGTGCGCTACCAGCCGCTCACCGACTTCCCCACCGCGCTGCAACAGGCTATGAAGCAGGAGGTGCCGGGCATCAAGGTATTACTAATATCACTCCTGCAATCCTCGAACGGTTAAGCAGAAGTGTACTTATACTGTAGTCCACCTACATTTTGTTAGTGCGCATGTAATAGGGGGTGAGCTTGAAAATGAAAAAACAAACCGGGTTATATTCCACAGCCTCCTCACGCGTAGCATTACAATTTATCTCTACGTATCGACATTACTTTTCTTCATTTTTATATCGCGGCTTAGTATCTGTCTACAATATTTAGTTTTGTTTTCGTTTCTTCCATTTCTACGGTGATCATGCTACGCGTGCTGGGAGTGTCTGGGAGTATTGACACTTTCAACTAGGTAGTTACTATTGAATATTAACTGCCATATTACGCTGCGACTGCATTCTAAGGTCAGTCAACCGAAACGGGGCATATGATATGCCCGTTTTCGCTCCTTTTACCAGAGATTTAATTCTTCTGTCCCGGGTCTGCTGGAAGAAACTTATGGAACTAGCTGTACCTTTGTATTTTCCTATTGTTTTTCCTCTTTTAAGTAACCCTTGTTCTCAGAGTGAAGAAGTAGTCCTAACCGACCTGGCATTGGACCGCAACTACGAGATCAGCGTGTGCGCCGTGAACTCTCAGGGCTTGGGCCCGGGCGGCACGCCCGCCGTGGTGTGGGTGGGCGAGGCCGTGCCCACCGCGCCGCCCACCAACTCGCAGGCGCGTGCGCTCTCGCCCACCGAGGTCACGCTATCCTGGACGCCGCCCACGCAGGCACAGCAGAATGGAGACCTGCTTGGGTACAAGGTATATAAAGTACAGTGAAATTCTGTGGACACTCGCTGTTTCGCGTGCCCTGATGCTTGCACACTACAGGAATGTATGTGCTAGTGATAGCGCCAAACTCATTACTAAGTTCTTGTTTGAAATTGTAACAGAAACTTAACTTCATATGTGTGGGTATTAAAACACACATTGGTTTACATGTTTATAAACAAAACGTCTTAATGGCATCTTGGGAAGTGCCATGCCTTTTTCCTAATTTTACCTGTTCATTACACCATTGTTCAGTGGCCCACAGAATAAAATCTCCTGATTTCCAATTTTCATCGAAATAACATCCGGATAAACGGATTTGAAATATACCTTTTGCTTTGCAGATCTTTTACCTAGTGACTGATTCTCCCGAGGAGCCGGAACCCGGTCGTCGTATAGAGGAAGAGATCGAGGTGGTACCTGCCACCGCTACCTCGCATTCACTCGTCTTTCTCGACAAATACACGCAATATCGCATACAGGTATGTATATATTTATTTATTTTCCGTTTAATTTAAAGCTAAAATTATTAATAACTATAGATATAAGGGGTCGTCCATTAATCACGTGAGGCTTGAAGGGGGATGGGGTTCGGAAAAAATCACGAAATATCACTAAGTCTGTAGTGAGATATCACGTATATTTATTTTTGCTTTGAACGCACAATTTCTAAACCGAAAAGCGGTACATGACCTTGACATTTTATCACGGTGCTTAATTTTCCAGAGTTAAATTAGATTATACCTGTTAACCAGTATTTAAAGATAATATTCTGTTTTTTTTTAAGATACTTAATACCAAAAAAATACACGTGATTTTGGATAGGGGGGGAGGGGTAGTCTAAAACCTTACCTCCCATCAACATGGGGTTTACAAACTTGCGAAAAAACATCACGGAATTAATGGACGTCCCCTAAGTGGTGTATCTAAAGTACAGAAAAATTCCGTCGGTTAGGGTAATCACCGTTATTTCACAATAATTTATCTGTAATATACCAAGGGTGAGTTGTGTTCAAATTATTAACCCTTTTTTATATGAATTCCTCCAGGTGCTAGCATTCAATGCTGCTGGCGACGGTCCTCGCTCCACCGCAGTGATAGTCCGCACGCTACAAGGCTTGCCGTCTGCGCCGCGCAACATTACCTTCACCGACATCACGATGAACAGCCTCGTCGTGTCGTGGGAGCCGCCCTATCGACGCAATGGTCTCATACAGGCCTACCTCGTCACATATGAGACTATAGAACAGGATGAACGTGAGACATTTTTGATATTATTATATTATGTGCAGAGTGACTGTGTTTGAGTGAGTTTTGTGTTCAAAAATATTTGACTAGTATTAATAGCCATTTTTACGCTGATTACAGAGATCGGAAAGGAAAGGTTTAAAAGATACTATTATAAATACTGGATGATATATTTACTAGCCTTATTATCTTGTTTCCCAGTGTGAATCGATTTACTACTAACTTTGTCCACCATAACGCAGGTTTCAGCAAGCAAGTGAAACAAAAGGTAACCGAGCGTCGCTTAGCGGTAGGCGGACTAGAGGAAGAAGTTGAGTACCGCTTCAGCGTGCGCGGCGTGACGGAGGGCGGCGGCGCGGGCGCCAGCTCGCAGGCGCGCGCGCGCACCGGCCCGCAGCCCGGCGCGCCGCCCGCGCCGCGCGCGCTGCAGCTGCAGCCCGAGCCCGCCGCGCTGCGCCTGCGCTGGCGCAACACGCCCGGCCCGCAGGCGCTCACCGGCTACTACTTCGAAGCCCGCCGGAAAGGTACGCCTGGACACTGTGACACTATATTCATACGATTGATTGATACGAACAACACGTATCGTTACAACGTCAAATTAAATTAACTGGCGAGGGACTTCATGGGTAACGGTATTTTAAAACACAAAAAAATGGGGAAAATCAGATTGTTCATCAATCGATACCCATCAGATAAGTAGGTGATGTAACACCAGTCGCCAACCAATTGCAACATACCACGTACATACTAAAAAGTATCGTCAGTTCGACAAAGCTTACCGCATGATCATCGAATCGTGTACATATCATATTTATTGTACTTATGTCTCTTAGTGCCCTGTTATACCCATTATAAGCCTCACGTCACGTAGTCGTTCCGATCTAGTGTTTGATGGCCAACGATTACATGAATGTTATATTTTCAATGCAGCCAAGGAGTCGTGGCAGGCCTGTAAGTTTATTCGTTATTGTGTGCACTATGTAGAAAATCCTTTCACTTAATTAATATTCAATTAGAACCTATGTGTATTCAGTCAATGTAACCTTACTAGAAGCAGTTTTAGTAGCGTTGTCATAATGGTACGCATAATATATTTACGTTTGCCATCAGTAACTACATACATCCTAAACAACATACTCGACTAACCCCCTTCCTATTAATGATCGAACGTTTTTTTTTGTTATTGTTCTGATACAGATGACACAAGATGGGAAACGATCACCAGAACCAGCAATGGCATGCTGGAGGAGTTCACAATATCATACCAGAGTCTTCTACCTTCGACGGCGTACTCGTTCCGGGTGATAGCATACAACACGTTCGGGATCAGTAACCCGACGTACAGCGAAAAGGTCATCGTAACGCCTTCAAAGCTGTACTTGGAGTACGGATACTTGCAGTACCGACCGTTCTATAGGAGCACGTGGTTCATGGTCGCGCTCGCGGCTGGTTCAATCATCATCATCATTATGGTCATTGCTATTCTTTGTGTGAAGAGCAAGAGCTATAAATACAAAAGTGAGTTTTTATTATTTTTTATTTAGATACGGTACGTTGGTGGACATCATTAACCTTTAATAATGTGATTTAAATTATAAAAATGTATTAGGAGTCAAACAATTTGGTGTTTAATATTTTTTACAATGAATTGTTATATGTTGCGTTTTTTCGATAAAACGGAATGTAAACTCAAAATGCGATTTCCTATACAAAATGGCAGAAATTATTTTTTTTAGAGCAACAGGAAGTCGTTTAAATTAGCTTTTAAACCTTTTCTTATATATTCCCATTTTAATTTAATTTTCCAGAAGAGGCGCAGAAAACTCTGGAGGAATCTCTGGCGGGAGAGAGCGACGAGCGCGGCACGCTGGCCATGGAGCTGTACCGCTCGCGCCAGAACTCGTGCGCCAGCGGCGGCGGCACCATGCGGCGCGGCGCGGCGCTGGCCAAGTCTCCGCCGCGCCCGGCGCCCGGCTCCGTGGCCTACCACAGCGACGAGGAGAGCCTGCGCGCCTACGACGAGAACCCCGACGACTCCTCGCTCACCGAGAAGCCCTCCGAGATGAGCTCCTCCGATTCTCAGGTGATTACCATCAAGATCAGCGTCGTCTAACTCTCGTCTAGAGCTACGAACACTAAATCGCCCCTTATTTTTTTCTCCATCGCTCCCTGGAGCGCGTTACGGTAAATATCGACGGCTGAGGTCCCGCTGCTGCTATCTTTATCATTTTGGACACGCTTTCGACGAGATCCGCACTTTCGTAGTAGTATTTTTATTGGTTTGAGTTGAGTATATTAGACGGACGCCTTAGTGGCGTGTTAGTGTAATTACGTATATAAATAGACTTTTATGAAAATACATGCTAAATAAAAGTAATCATTATGTTCCATCGTCATTAAAATTTAAATAAATAATATACAGTAAACAACAAAAGTATAACGTTTATCTCGTTTTTGTAACCAGCTAGCGGACCGTTCCGACTTCGCACGGTACCTGTTTCTCAGGGATAATGAAGCATTCTAATGGTGAAAGAATTTTTGAAATCGGTCCAGTAGGTTTTGAGTTTATTCGTTACAAACATATAAAATACAAATCTTTCCTCTTTACAATATTAGTGTAGATTAATCATCATTATTATTATAATTTAATTTATATTCTTGCAGCGAACATAAACCAGTACTTTTGATGTTGACTGTACATTAAATAAAATACATTTAACTTAATTATCTTCTTTTTCAATTAACAATCATACGTTTGGCAGTATTCGAAATGAATAATAATTCATTTTATTTTTAACAGAATTCTGAGAGCGAAAACGAGAGTGTGAGGTCGGAGCCGCATTCTTTCGTGAACCACTACGCTAACGTTAACGATACGTTACGGCAATCGTGGAAGCGGCAGAGGCCGGTGCGCAACTACTCGAGCTACACGGACTCGGAGCCCGAAGGCAGCGCCGTGGTCAGTCTCAACGGCGGCCAGATCGTCATGAACAACATGGCGCGCTCGCGGGCGCCGCTGCCGGGCTTCTCGTCCTTCGTATGACAGGAACCCGCCGGCACGGCGCCGCACGAGGCCGTGCACATGTAACTATTCACTGCCCATTCCCAATTATTAAGTTAATTTGTTAGCAACTATTGCAATTGTACATATCGAATATAATTTATAAGCTTTAATTAAATTGGTAAAAGTATCTGAAATTAAATTATGATGCTTAAGATTATGCATTAGGGATATTCTTTTTAAGTATATTCATGTAGTTGTAAGTTCAAAATACACTTTAACATTCAATTATAAATGAGGATTTTCGATTCGAATTAATAATTACAATATTATATGCCATACCACAAATTAGGACTTTCGATAGGAAGCACATAAAAATATTGAATTAATATTTTTGACTAGTTGCAAAAGCTAATGCAGATATTTTATAGGACGTTACATATAGATGGAGATCTCGTTTAGTTAATTTTCATTTTTAACAATTTACTAATGACATTTTGTAAAAAAAAAAAAATACAAACATTTCAAAGATTCACAATGTGTTTGTATAAACATCGTGCGGGAATGAATTTCAAGGGGCTCGAGGGCAACACAATTTTACTTTTCCGAGCTAATTTCACGAATGACTTTCACCTATATAGAGGTTTTTAAAAGTCAGGCATTGGGAACCCGGCTTCAGCATAGTCTTTTAATAAATTGACTGAACACCTCGTTAATCACAAACACCCTATTCAGCGTGGTAATTGAGAAAAAGCTCAACGCCAATGTCAATCATACTGGTAATAGTGATCATTCAAGGCACAATAGCTTGACTGGAGTGCAATTCACCAGTTCCATTTTATTCCTCATTAAAATAATTTTTTATTATGACTGGAAAAAAATCCACAAAAAAAACGGTGCAGCAAGCATAAATAAATAATACTGACCACAATATTGTGCATAGAGTGTGTCATGGTTCTGATGGCGCTTGAGGAACATTGCCAGGACGCCGGGCGCTTTTCGTAAACATTTGGGAAGTTGTATTGACAAAACTGCGGCAAAAGAACCATGACGCATCCTACTTGAAACAAAGACTATAAAGTTGTTTATGTAATGTCAGTACATAGTTAGTTAATAATCATTTTATGTATTATTTTGTTTATTTACGGCTCGCTTGCTCTACAAATCACTAAATACGTTTAGCGCCAAGTGAAATTAAATCATGCTTCAGTTTCTGTTTTTTTTTTATAAGTGAGAGACAGAATTACATTATTAACTCTTATCTATCGCTAAACGCATTTAGTTAGTGATTTGGGGTACAAGTGGGGCTTAAATATGTATTGCAATCTTTGAATTTTGCATATTACTTACACGTAATTTAATAAAAACTTATTGATAAATCAGTATTGATTAGAGCCTAGAAATGTTCATAATCGTAACTCCAGTTTCAAGGTAAAGTTAAGCAAAGGATAAAAAAAATTGCGTCGTATCTGATAGATCAGGACGAATATTCGTAGTTAAGCATTTTATAATATTTTTACAATAACCTACAATTATTATATGCAATTGACTGATAGATGTAGTGTCTAATTCTTTACGTGTGTAAATATATGATTCCAAATGTATTTGAACAATTTTTGGCACAATTTCTCAAAAAAAAAATAACCTGTGATCTTTTTATGTATTTGGATTGTGACTTTCTAAACAAATATATTTTAATATTTCACCTCTATTAACAAAAACATTAGTAAAGAGACAATGAAATAACATTAAATATTCATAAAAATATTGATTCAGATCACATCATCCTACTGCCTGTACCTCAATGTATTTGGGGTCGGCGCAGCATGTCTTCATGATAGTTTTACACATATTTTATGATTTGTGAACTAAAAGATTTTAAAATTGGACCACTAACTGTTACTTATAACTGTAAATACTGAATGTACGTACTTAAATTTTTCGTAAATAATGTTGATATAAAATATAGCAACGTCAATTCATTGAATAAGATAAGTATAATTATGTATTTCTCAAATTATGATCTAGTTTACTAATGTATTTACATAAATGCATTTCAATTTTGATTTATATGTACACACAGTTAATCTACAGTTTACTATATCGGCACTTTTGATATTTTACTGTATTTTTAATTGGTGACATCCTCCCTTGGATTATAACCAACATCAATAAATATGCCGTAAAGGTGTGCCATCATTTCGAAGACTAAATCAACAATGTCTTTATGTAGCTCTATGGTAGGTCATAAATAATTTTTATTTACTTTATTAAATCGCATAAATTATTCACTTGTTTTTTTATTTATTAATTACTAGCATTTATCACGCAACATCGTCACTGCGAATTTTTTACTTTAACTCTACGATCTTCCTTCAGCATTTTTCTGTAAAGAGGGTATCCCCTTCACAAAAAAAAAGGGTGAGGGTAGTTTTGGAAAATAAAATTAAACATTAAGGTGCGCTTACACGAGGGCAATAATTGCTCGGCGACACGAATGGACCGATCTGGAGCAATTAGTGGAGCAATATGGAGCAATTTCAATAAATTTCGGTGATATTGCTTCTAATTGCTCCAGATATTTCATATCGCTCAATATCGCAGATACGAATTGACGAATATCCAATGGGCTTGGAAATTCCAGGCAATTTTTGTATGTATCTCGTTCGCACTTGTTTGTTTTGCGGCTTGCCGTCTTGCTTCCGCGGGGAGAGTTTATTCAAAAGTAATTCAAAGTCTGTTCGTGACATTGTAGTAAAGTTTTTGAATAATATATCATCTAATTCTTTACACAATGAAAATTGCGGCCTCTTTGCCAAAAACGATCGCACCCAGATACGCCTATTCCTTTTCTTTCTTTTTTGTTTTTGATTAATAATTAAAAAAGCGCTACAAGCCGCCGCAGCAAGAACAATGTCGTCCATAGCGAGCGAATACTGAAATGCTCGTGTAGGGACAGTATTGCCTAGTTGATGAAGTTGCGCTATATCGCTCAATATTGTATTGCGCAATATTGATGCTTGTTGCCGTTGCCGTAAATTGCTTGATGTAGTCGTGACGTCATAGTTGACGAGTATTGACTGGAACTGAGCAATTTTAGTTGCCCGTTTAAGCGCACCTTTACACACAGAAGTGTGTGTGCCCAGTTTCTAAACCGAAGGAATGAGAAACTGTATTACCTCTTTTTACCACAACAAGAGTTGAGTTTTGGGGAAACCTGGACTTAAAAATAATATAAGTCTAAAATCGTCAATCGCCAATCCGTCTTGAGTAAGCGTGACGATGAATGCTCATGGCTTCCCACTTGTCCCAATGAATAATAAATTAATTAAACTATTGCGCTGGGGTTGATAATGTTGAAATTCATGATAATACCTTGGCTGTTCCCTTGATGGTACAGTGGCAGATCAATTTTAACCGCTGTACCCTTGGCCAAGAAACCCGATCAAATTAAACGAACAGGTGTCATTAATTAAAATCTTATTTTCAAAATTAAACCCAAGCGACGAACTTTATCATTTTTCGCAGTTTTTCCAAAAGAAAAAGTCAATAATATGTTTTATACAAGTTTCAGGGTATCGAAATGGCCGCTTATTTAAAATATATTAAGAGGGTTTTTTAAATTCAACAGATTTCTAATATATTTCACTGTTGAAAGGGGGTCATCGAACAACGAACATGTAGAAGCATGGCATACTAAAATAGATAGAGGAATAAACAAAAATACCGTAAATATTTTACGGTTACTAAATATTTTATAACAGAACCATAACGTCTTTCAATACAAATTAGACAGTATTAAAAACGGTAAAGGATTTGAGAAGATGAGAGATGGAAACAAAGTGAATATCAGGATGGCGAGTGTACCTCAAAAAACAGTGATTCTATACACATGACAGCAATGTGAGGAATGTGCGCAAAATTTAAAACAATGTGCTTTTATAAAACTAGAGTTATTTAAAAAGTTAGTAAGCCGCCAGTCTGATATCAGAATGACGGGTATATTTTTAATCTGAGCAAATTACTTACTATCTAAGTATGAAAACATTAGCGTAGCAATGTTCCGGCAACGGCAATGTGCTCTAACGTACCAAAAAGATATTGTAAATTATGACATTATAAGAAATGTTCAATTACAACTATTATACTATAAAATAACATTAGGACATACGCTAAATAGGTAAATTATGTTAAATGAAATAAAAAATAATTAAATATTGTTAATAAGTTTTTTTTCTAAATTACGACACCCTGCCCTGGGCCCTGTTTAATAAACGTTACAAATTGTAAATTGTAATTGTATTTTACAAGTTACAAATCTACAAGTTTCTGTTTAATATAGAATACAACTTACAATTTTATCATGGTGGAAAATTTACAAAATTGTAAAATTGTACCTACATTTTCACATATTTCTGTTCAATAAAGATCTTTTCTTTACAGGTGACAATTTACATATTTGCAAGGAAAACTGTTCTATTGAACACATAACTGTAATTACAAGTTTACACATTTTGTAAATTGTAGAACAATTCCGACAGGTGGACTCGACTTGTGTCAGAACTTAACAATTTTTACCTTAATTTAATAAGTGAAGATATTTAATTGTCATACGTAAAAATGGTTCTAACAACTAGTAGTGGAAGTAGTGGCAGTAGTGACGATGAATGTGTTACGGCTGAAAGCTGAGTGCGGCTACACCTAGTTCTAGCCGGCTAAACCTAGGTGCGGCCGGTAACAGTTGTGTATTCTTTTTATTGCTAGGACACACCGACCAAATGTATTAGGTTAGGTTAGGGTAGGGTAGAACTGTGACCAAACAGCGCGAGCCGAACGAGCGCAGCGAGCGGTGCCGCGTTAGAGGCCGGCGAGCGCTACATCCAAATTGGTTGCATATTCTAAACGAAGATAAGTAGTATACATCTAAGTTTAACCGGCCGCACCTACCGCAGCCGGCTAAAACTAGGTGCAGCCGCACTTCGGCTATTAGCCGTAACAAATATATAATATTGTGACAGATTTTACGTTCAACGAAAAATTTCGGGTCAGGAAAACTACCGTCGAATATTTGGTACCTAACGAAAATAGGACATGATCGTAGATAAGATTCTAAGAGAATGCAGCCCTTACACCCACTCAGCAAATTTTATGTGCATATTGCACTGGATGGGCTGTGGCTCACAATGCCATGTTATAGCAGATGCACATGGTGTAACAAAAGGAACGGTATAAAAATGTGTCTAGGGATGTGGTTTGTGTTTTTTCAGAACTTACTGTATAAATTAGAGGGGGGGGGGGGGACACATTTTACCACTTTGGAACTGTCCTATCTTTCAAACGATTGACTTCGAGAAAAAATGGTTTTAGAAACCTCAATGTCATTTTTAAAGTCCTATCTATAGACACCGCATGAATAGGTATGATGAAAAAAAAAATTAAGTTTCAGTTGCATCTATGGGAAGCCCCTCTTAATCTTTTATTTTTGCGTTAAAATTGTAAAGCGGTTTACATAATACATCTACCTACCAAGTTTCAACCGTGCAATCCTAATGGTTTCGGAATAAAGTGGCTGTGACATACAGACGAACAGACAGCCAGCTAGAGAGACAGACATGACGAGTCTATAAGGGTTTTGCCATTCGGTTACGGAACCCTAAAAACTTTAATTTTATGTAATTTGTAACTTACAATTACAAATTTGTATTATCATCAAAATCTACAGGCGTTTTCTTCACATGTAAACGTTTATTAAACAACATTTGTAATGGTAATATTCGTAATGTTTTTACTTGTAAAATTATTACATAATTGTCAGGTTTATTAAACAGCCCTTGTCATACAACTTTACAAATATGTCACTTATTTACAAAATTGTCGGATTGCAAAGTTTATTAAACAGGGCCCTGTTCGTTTAATTAGATCGGCTTTCACGGCCAAGGGTACAGCGGTTAAAAATGATCTTTCACTGAACCGTCAAGGGAACAGCCAAGGGTACACAGAAAAAAAAGGGTATAAAAACCTAAATCTTGGCCTCATTAAATGTCACACAGGTTTTTCAGGTTAATCAAACAATAATGCACTCATTAATCAACCACATGATTGTATAGTTATATAATAGTAGAACGTCTACTGATTTGGTCGATTTGACAATGAGACTTCTGGTGGACACCAACAGGAAACCAACATTGGTTTGGGCAGGTATTATTACCACAGGATTGGAGTACATAATAAAGAATGAAACCTAACCTTAAAGAATCGAAACACTCTTATTCTCAATATTGTTATTTAATTATAGAGCATAATGATTACAATATTCATACGGTAGGTACATGCACTCAATTGAATTCAAGCATAAAAGTTATAAAACCAATTTATCGCACTTGTCGAACCAAGCTTTAGGAACGTACTTCGGGACATTCTTCCATTGCTTAATTACATTGTAAGCAGCTAAATCAACGATAGAAAACTGATTTTGATATAGCCAGTTTTTTTCTGTTGAAAATAATTTCGTAACAACTACTTCTTTATTTTTTTCTGATGTTCTTTCCAACACGTGGCAGAGGTCAAGTAAGTAGTCAACATGATAATCGTCAGAATTGTAAGGAATAACACTTGGATAAACATACGAAAGGTATCGTAATATGTTCACATTGCCAAGAATAGGAACATCCAGAGTAGATAACTTCAATTCTGTGTCGGCTGAAACTGTAATAAAAATAGAGTGGTATTAATATTTAACTTTCAAAGTTATTTTATTACAACACATCAGCCAGCCTTAGTTTTTTTTTAACCATTATCAACTAATATAATCAACCTATAATGCTCCACCATGGGGGGTCCAATAGAAGTGAGACCAATTTTATAAAATCATTCTGCATCATTCATGTAATAGAGAGAAAGCCTATTGCCATCAACCGGGCACAAGTCCAGACTCTGGGGCTGATACTGAGAAATTCATGATAGAAAAACCAGATATTGCTTTGCCCAGACTGGGTATTGAACCCAAGACCTCATCAGTTGCACTTGCGGCCACTAGGCCAATAAGGCTGTTATATCAATTTTTTTAAAATGAATTGGAAACTTACCACATTTAAATATCAGCCTCAAATTAATTTTGGGGTTATTTTTCAATACTTGAATATTTTTAACAAAGTTTTTTATTTTTGCTACTTTCTCGTTAGGTACTGAAGAGTGAATATGCCATGAAATACTGAGTGCCACAGATGTTTCTTTTAAGATAACATTCAAATACCAGGGTAAACTGTCTGAACTAAGGACCAATACAACTTCTTCAGGCACAGGTAACTGAAATAAAACATAATAAAATTATTAGAATAGATGTGAACCATGAGTAGAGTTTTTAAGACTAATTTTTGTGTGAAAAGCAGTTAGAATCATGAATTTTAAATTTAACAACATTTACAACATACTGTAACATTTGTTTAGAATCTGATTTATATTAATGAAGATTATACAACATAAGTGTTACTTAAAGTACTGACAGTGATATGATACTAGTAAGTTAAAAGGTTTATAAAAATACAAATGATCTCAATCTTACACATTGTCCTGGTTTACTTGTTTTAACATCTTGACCCATTCGCACATTGTCTACTTTGCAATATGAACTAATCGTCTTAATTCTGTCATATAGGGTATCCAATTTTTTTAATAATTGTTCCTGGCGTTGTTCTAATTCAGACATTATATTTGATCCCTGTTTAAGATAAAAAAAAAAAATTAATTCATATACAACTATAAATATATTTAGATATACAAATATAGGTAAGAATAAAAACATTAGTGCTCTCATTGACTGCTATTCATTGAAGCAGTATATTTACAAATAACGAACACAATCCCTAAATGAAGGAAGAGCAAAAGGAGTATGTAAGGATGGGATACCCCATGGGAAAAGGGCATAAATTTATGTATCTATACTTTCTTTAAATCATGATGAGTATGAATGTGGATGGGTATATGAGTAGAGGAACACCAAAGAAACGATGGATGGACTGTGTAAAGAATGATATGGCAAGAAAGGAGGTGTCTGATGAGCTGACGAGTAATAGAGAAGTATGGAAGAAGAAGACATGCTGCAGTGACCCCAAATTAATTGGGATAAGGGCAAGAGAATGCTGACTTTCCTTAAATCATCATTACAAGCCAACTAGTATTTGTATATTAATGGGCAAGCTAAGTATAAAATACAACTACTAGAGGTAAAAAACACCCACTATCACCAAGCCCATCATATTCATCCTTTATTTGGGAACCCACTGGTTAAGCTCAATGTTACCTTCTTATTCAAATATCATGATGATATCTGGATGTCATGAATGAGCAATTTTGGGTCAGTGGCAGGTAGGGATGAGAGATGGAGTCTGGATCTATAGTTTTAGTCAGTGGATATGAAACGGGGCACTATGAAATAGTCGACGTAGCCCCGCTACGCGGGCTCCTATTTCTGTCTACAGGGTTTAAAGTAACCTAACCTAACGTCGGGGTGCCCCAAGGGGGGAAGGGGGGGTTCCCCAAAAAAAAAAAAATTTTATGCCTTTTTTCCTCAGTGCCCCGTTACGTATACTCCAACCATAGTTTTTGCATAGAATTCACTCTTAGAATGCACGTTACCAGTAACACATAACAGAAAATTTTAAGAGCTATCCCACTAAGTGTTAGTTTGCGTAAGTCATATTATGCACAACATTCACAGGGATACATATAAACATAAATTTATTTAATAACTTCAGTGACATAAACCTTAAGAAACTTGATAACCTGGTTACTGATACGGATGTCGCTATCATCTTCTTTAAAACAATCTGTCCGATATTTGACGGAATACATGCAGGTCGGCAAAGGGATTTCTTTATCATGAACAATTATTTTCTTCATATGATACATCATTTTGCAGATATGATAAAAAAATTGCTATTTTATTATTGTTCTTACCAAACTGAATTGGAATAAAATTGAATTAATTTAATCGCCTTAGCCACGTCTCGTTCGGCGTTCGAAATCGATCGTAATGACACTAATGACATTGACAGTTGACACTTACGTGACAGTCAGTCAGTTATGCTCGCTAGGGTATTGTTCTGAGGTCATCACAGAGTACTTTTATATATAGGTAGTGGTCATGCTCTACTATTTGCATTGAAATGATGATTCTTGCGACAAGTTCAATCTGGTTGAACTTCAGAAGAGAGAATC
The DNA here is from genome assembly GCA_963576755.1 of Noctua janthina. Lineage (NCBI taxonomy): Eukaryota > Metazoa > Arthropoda > Insecta > Lepidoptera > Noctuidae > Noctua > Noctua janthina. The sequence continues at coordinate 9,221,618 of OY755058.1, forward strand.
GCAATCGCTCTGCTGCTAGTTCAACGTGAACACACACGAATAACTTCATACGTTTGATACTGACGTGCGTGTGACCCACAAGGAACTCGCAACATAAAATCCTAGGCTTTAGCACTACTGTTAAAGCCTAGGATTTTATTAACTATTGTAGAAAATGTGGGAATTTATAAACAAATATATTAAAACAACAGCCTATAAAGTGTGGTCCCTCGGTCCTCACAGACCATCAGGCAGATACCGGAAGGTATCATAAAATTGAACAGCTGTCATAATATATCAGTGGAGGTGAGGATTGAGGGACCAATGTACATGTGCTAGTTGCTTGACGAAACGAATTTCAGAAAGTCTAGTGTACTTAACTTTTAGTAAAAAGTATCCCCTAAATCTAGTAAACGGCAACACCGATTTTGATAATACATGCCTAATTGTAATATACACATCATGCACTTTCATTTGACATTTACTCCACTTGGGTATATTTGAAAATATTCGATTTTTCATTTCCACCTTCATCCCCCATGACTAGTAAATGGCTGCACCGATTTTGATAAGACATATCTAAGAACCATCACCAAGAAACAAGCTTTCAAATAAAAAAAACTGCATCCAAATCGGTTCACTCGTTTAAGAGCTACGGTGCCAGAGACAGACACACACATTGCGGTCAAACTTATGACAAAATATGATGATTATATTGATATGATATTTATATTTTTTTTATGTGAAGTCATCATATAAAAAAAAATATAAATGTTTCATAATTTTAATTATTATTTATTTTTCTTTGTACCTGATAAGGTAGGTAAAAAAAAAAACAAATCGCGCCTGGAGCTATTTTATGTCGGGTACATTGAGTGGACCACCTTTGTAAGACGAGTAAAAACTCACGGTGTATATATATTTATTTTGTAGCTTGTACTGTCCCACTGCTGGGCAAAGGCCTCCCCCAATTCCTTCCATGTGCTCTTTCCCCGTGCCTCTTCGAACCCTCGAATAGCCCTCGCGGTACGCGTCCAGATCATCTCGCCTCCTCTTTCTGGGCCGGCCTTGGCGGCTCCATCCGTCTTCCGGCACCCATCGTGTGGAGACTTGCCCAGCGGTCATCGTGCAAGAGGCTGACGTGATGATTATTATAGGTACACAAAAAAATCATTCCGAAAAAACCAACCAAAATTTTCTAAGTCTACCTTCCAACCTTTTGGTGCATATCAGTATTTTAGTAGTATTGTACGCAGATATGTTATGGATATCATATTTCGGATCTGGATACAGGAATAAAATTAAATCTGTTTCGGATACGGTTAAGGATATGTAATTATTTCGGATTATCCGTTAGTTTCGGATAGTTTCGGTTACGAATATTAAATTGAAGTAAAATATAAACAGAAATAGTATGTAATAATTTGGTTTTATAGGTTTTATCTAGTCTAGGTTATCATTTGGTATTGTAATCAGTCATATAGGTAAGTAATTATTTAGAGACGTCGTTTTATTTACACTCCGCCCTTATACAAAACTATCCGAAACTTGTGAAATGGATTACGGTTACGAACATATTTTTATTTCGGATATCCTTTGGATATCCTATAGTTTCGGTGACGGTTACGGGGCTCCATAACATCCCTGATTGTACGTATTGAAACAAATAGAAAACGGACGTTAGTTCCGATTATGGCCACGTGCCAAGAGAACTATACAGCACTATAAGAATATTTTGCATAGTCAATTTTATTCATTTTATCTAGGCATGTACAACTCGTTTTCACCAAAAAATAAGTTTGCGAAAATAATGCGACCAAAGAAAAGATGTGTTTGAGTTTTTTCCTGGATTTATTTAAAAAAAAAGACAGTCTATGATTTCACGGAAATCTAAACGTTTGTTATGTTGCATAAATCAATGAACACCAAAGACAAATTCATTCTGAAGTTTACTATATCCGTTTTATCGTTATTGTACCAAAACAACGCAAAGTATGATTACATTAATACGAAAATAAATTTTAAAATTATTTTATTATTATTCACTTTTAACTGTGAGGTTGAAATGTAAAAACGATAAAATTAAATTTAAAAGAAATTAAAATGAGTCTTCTGGTAGAATTGTTTCGAAAGATAGAAAATGGCTGCCGATGTGTTCTGTGCGGCAACTACCACTCTTGCCAGTGATAACTTTCGATAAATTATTCTGCAATACAGTCCCAATCTGTTACATTTTATTTTATGAATTATTGCGTGTGCATCAGTTAACTTCAAAGATAATGTTAATTTGTTGTACCGAAAATTCAATACCTACAAATTATGAAAACGACATGGCGGACTGACAATCAACCAATAGGAAGCCAGCATCAAGCGTTTCAGAATTGCATGTACTCGCATTTCGCGTCATTACGTTTCGGTGCCTTCTTTCTCCTATAAAATTTAGTAGGTGATCTTTTGATATCATTGAGTTGATTGACTTTTCAGTTAATTACTAAGAAGACAGTGTGAATATTGTGTTTAAAATTGTTATGAGACGATCGTTTGATGTGAAGCATCCCGACGGCTGGGATCATGACTGCGTTGGATTTAGGATGAACTGAAATGCAATACCATCTTTTTGTTTTTGTAAACAAGACTATGTTTTTACGATACACGTGCGAGACTGTATACAATTGACAGTTGTTTTCAATGATGTCGGGAAGGGGGGCAAAGAAACGCGGAAGGCCTCCAAAATCGGGGAGTTTTGAGAAAAGCAGGAAATTCCAGTATCATTTGTTGAAAAAACCAAAATATTTACTAAATCAACAAAATGCGGGGTCAGCTTCTTTGGTTAGCACACCCTCAGCATCAAGAGCATCGTCTCCTCAAGGGAGCGATATAAGTAGGCGAAGTACACGAAAACAAAGAGGAGGAAAGGCGCATAAAAATAAAAGAGGTGGAATATCAGGTTCGTATTCACGAAGAGGATACAACCCACAAGCTGCAGATTACCATGAATCGGAATATCACTATGGATCTGATTTTGGAGATGAATACAGTGATAGGTCTGAAGCAGAAGAAGATCGCGCCAGTGAAAGTTCTGAAGCTAGTGTGGGTGACGCTGCCGCGAGCGATAGTGACTTTTCAGTTAGCAGCTTCAGCACTACCAGTGGTACACCTCGTAAGGTTAATCATTTACTCAGACCACCTAGTCCAGATCCACTATGGCTTCAACAGGAACGACAAATTCCAGCTCTAGGTCTTCCTCCTTCATCAGACGACTTGCTAATTCCACAGAATTTAATTTTGCAAGTTGTTGGTGTTTATGAAGTGTTAAGACACTTCAGGCATCTGGTGCGACTGTCACCATTTCGCATAGAAGATCTGTGTGCAGCTATAAGTTGTGAAGATCAGAGCAATCTACTTGTAGAAGTGCATATGATGCTACTCAAAGCTTTGTTAAGAGAAGAAGATGCTCAACAGACACATTTCGGTCCACTGGACCATAAAGACAGTGTTAATATTACTTTGTTTTTATTAGATGTCATTACATGGCCTGAAGTCCTTCGAATTTACATAGAAAGTGACAAATCATTTGATCAAAATGTGGTCAGAATTTTAAATGCAAGTGAATATCCCTTCACAACAGTAGAGGATCGTCTTGCAGTTCTTCAATTCTTATGCAATCAATTTTTAATAACTAATCCGGTTCGAGATGATCTGCTTAGTGAAGGTGAGTTAAGTTTAACATAAAATGTAAATAACACAGCTTATAACTGTTACAATTTCCCTTATGATACAAAGTTTTCTACTAAGATTTAATTCTTGGTATTGGCCCTATCGCTATGTGCATAAGGTAGGGTGTTATTTTCTTAGTTGTTGCATCAGCCTGAGACCAGGCTGAGTTATACTTCAATATAAAATAATGTTTCCTTTGAGTAAAAGGAGAATGGGCACTAATATTTCTTCCCAGTGTAATATTGGGTTTTTTAGCCAGGGCCAGTTTAATCTGTTCTCTCTAATTTTAATTGCACTAAACTACCTATATAGCCTTTACTTGCAAAAAATATTAATAATGTACTCCTAAGGTAACATTATATTGCAAATTACTAAGGAAACAGTGTCTAAATTTTAGATGTTTGTTAAATTAAAACTATAACAATTAAATATATGAAGGAGTATAAAATACTAATTACAAAACTCCAAAGTTTAGTTTGGTTTAACAACAATACCACATTTACAAAAAACAACTTTTTTCACAAATCCATATTCCCTAAATCTGCCCAACTCTCTCATCTTGTTTTATATCTAGATAAATGCATTTTAAATCTTATGATACACTCCTAAGTCTCTGAACTCATTATAGTTTTACGCCTTTATTACCATTCTTCTATATTGTGTGGTTAGTGCCTAACATTTTGTCGAGTTTTTATGCATTGATAAGGTCTGTATGAGATGCTGTAAGTGAAATAGTAACATAAGAGATTGAGAAAATTTGAACTTTGTTGACATGATGATGGTAAATTAAAATAATTAATTGATGTCTCTGAGTGTGGCAGTTTATTATTTATAACCCTGCATTTATACCAAAATATAAAATATGTCTACTGTCTTCCATTATTGTGAACTCCTTAAACAAGTTGTACATTTTAGTAAACAATAACAGTTATAAGATGTTGTAACCTTTGACAAGTTATTGGATATTGTTATTTTAGCTCTTTCAGAATCATGCTTTTCGTGATTTAGCTGTACTAAGTAAATTAAAATTTATTTTTCAGTTCCTATACATTATGATGATCATTGTCGAGTATGCCATCGTCTGGGAGACCTTTTATGTTGTGAAACATGTCCTGCAGTCTTTCACTTAGAATGTGTGGACCCCCCATTAGGCGATGTGCCATCTGAAGACTGGCAGTGTGCCTTGTGCAAGCAGCATAAAACAATGGGAGTCACAGATTGTCTTCCTGATGCAGAAAAACAGGGTTTAATGTGCAGACATGAGCACTTAGGCTTTGACAGACATGGAAGAAAATATTGGTTTATAGCTCGACGTATATTTGTGTAAGTATTCTTCATAAAATATTAAACTAATTGTAATAAACTCATAAATCAAGTTATTGGTTGAATGGCAATTTCAGTATAGTTGCATGGAAATTTCGCAATGCATAATATGAAGGAATCTTAAATTTAAAATATAGCTATTTTTAATATGGTGTTTTTTTATTTAATCTGGTTATGTTACTGAAGTACCAAGTTAGGCGCCGTCCTCACTTCCGAAATTCCGCGTTCTTACGCGCGATCTCAACTTTTACGAACTTGAGAATCATCTAAATAAAAATACAATTATTTTTTTAGTGAAGCTGAAAATGGTGATGTGTGGTATTATTCATCACCTCAGCAATTCGAAGAACTATTAAATGTATTGGATTCTGATGAGATGGAAGCTCCACTAGTTCGGGAACTATTGGAAATGAAACAAGAAATTTTAAGACAAATGGACATTACAGAGCGCTTGACAAACCAAGTCAAGGGAAATCGGAAGTCCTACTTAGAGATTGAAAACACTAACATAGTTAAGCAGCGAAAAGTCAAAGAGGAACAAAAACGACACGAGACCAATCCAGACTTAAGACTAGAAGATGATAAGCTTGATAATGTTTCATCCCTAGTAGGCGATGGAGATGTGGTAAACGAAGTGACAGTGGTCAGTGAAGACACAACCCATGAAGATAACGATGAATCTATAGAAGATGATGATAATAATAAAAAAATAAAAGGCAATACAGTTAGTAGAGGGAAACTACCGCTTCAAAAAAAACATGAAGAAGGTATTGCCCTTATACTTTACTCTTTTCTTTAGGTTTTTTTAAATAATTTATTTTTCTTTAAGTGCTGCACTCATACTCATAGTCTTTCATATGTCTAAAAATTTCAGAAATACTACCTACTGTTTACCTGTTTGAAGCAGTCATAAAATACATAAAATAAACATCACTTAAACTTCATAATATTTTTCTTTTCAGTGACTGAAAGGTTGACAAGATTAAAGTCCAACCAAATCTCTAATGGAACTTACCTCTTTAAATTAGGAAATGAAAATAGTTTTAAAAATTACATAAATCAGTACTCTACAAATCCTTTAGCTTTAAACAAGCCTCAAAGAAATGAAGAAAGGGACAAAAAACGATACATGTCCCATAAGTTTTCATTGTCTTCAGCACAAGAATTCAAATGGGTAGGCTTGCTAAACGGTAACTATAAAAAACCTACTAAAATGGATTATTGGTTGCTTTCCATGCAGGTATGTGAAATGTTTCTAATGATTTTATTTTTCTTCAGCTACCAAACCATTACTGGAGGCTACACTTAGACAAACATTACTACAGTTAGAATCAAACATAGTATTACAATTCATGCACCCAAACTGGTCACTCTTGAGAAAGCCATGGGTACAAGCAGTACAACTTTGTCAAGCACCTCGCGATTTCGCTAGAGCCCTCTGTGTACTTCAGGTTAGTATTTTTGTTTTACAAAGAAGTAAGTTTCAGCTGTTTTACGCAGGGTTTGCATAAAAAAAATATTTAAAAAAATAAGTAAGTTTCAGTTGAATTTTTTGATAGTAATTTAAATGTCTATTTCACAGGCATGCATAAAAACTGCTGTTTGGGTACCCGCGTGGCATGAACAACTAGGTCACGTTAGGTTATCACGCACGACTGCAACTGAAAGGGAAGAACGCAAAAAATTAGATAAGAGAGAAAAAAAGGAAAGAGATGAGGAAGAAGAAAGATATCGAACAGCTTACAATTTTGTGAAATATTCTCTTGGTCTTCGACATCAGGTATGGTTAATTTTTCTCACATATTTTTTTAGAACTGCGGCCTCGTGAGTGGCATCAAGTGATAGCACCTTTTGTTTCGAAATACGTGGCGATTATCATCTATAGTACTTGTTTACACTCACTGATAGACAACACTCGGCCGAAACGCTTAAATTTCCAAGAGAAATTCCACAGATGTGACGTGTAACAGTACCAAATCAACCATGGTGAAACAAAAAATCTGGTGTTTAAAGTTGCTACACACCACAATACACCTGCAGTTGTTGAACCGTTTTGAAAATTATCAATACTCTCTTTAAATCATCAATACCCATCAACCCATCATGTCTTTTAAGTTTCGTAAGCTAATTTAATTTATCCCTTTTTAACGACTGGGTGCACTACAAAGTATTTTTGAAAACTTCTGATGATATGTCCCATTGGGCTCATGGCTTATAGATCTGATCATTTTCACATAATATGTTTAATCAAATTTATTATTTTGAGGTATGGAAACAAAAAGGAGAAGAGTACAGAATTCATGGACAATGGGGATGGTTGTGGAATTCTTCTACCAGAAAATATAAAAAGCATAGTAATGCAAAAGCCTGTCTTTTGAATGGTCCTGCTAAAATAGCAGTGCGAGTGAGTGAAGGCAGTACCATTAAAGTTTTAGCTGTTGAACCAAAAACTTATGACTATCTCATTTCAAAAGAAGGCGAAAATAAAGACGTTATGGAAAAATGTATGTATAACATTTATTTTTATTTTTTGTATGATAAAAACATTGTGGGGTTTTTGACTAGGTAAACTTTCGATCGAAGGTTAAGCTAGTCTTGCCGAGGTCAGAGTGTGAATGAGTGTTCATCCATTACAGGATCGGGACTCTTTCGTGCTTCAGAAAGCACTGGTCCCAAATGTAATTCGGAGATCTTGATAGTGATTACAAGTAGTCAGAAATCCAAAAGTTGGGCAATCAGTCTTACCAAGAGATATCATGTTGTTATCTGATCGCGTTGTGGAGGTCAGATCGGCAGTCGCATCATGTTATGTACTGGTATTCAACTGCATCCGGTTAGAACAACCCCAATGCCAGATGTTGATGTTACTGTATTTTATGTAAGGATTTTAATTTACAAATAAAACCTTTTTTATTACAGTGCCACCATCAATGCGTAATTTAAAAGTTGATAAAGATGAAGATGGTTTTGAAGAAATAGATGTTGAAAAGGCACTGAGCTCCTCCACAAGAAGATATTACCCGAAAATTGCAAAAAAGTCCAAATTGGATGAATTTTTGGCTCGACGAACATATTTAAAATTCATGGAAGAAAAGAAGTTAGCCAGCTTGATAGCTAATGTGAAAAAAGAAGACTTAGAAGTTAAAAGCGAAGATGATAAGAATATTGATGTAGAAAATGATGATCCCGAACCTGACATCTCAACTATTTGTGGCACGGTCACTGGAAGCAAGCAAAAGGATGCAGCCAATACTGAAAACGTAGATGCGCTGAGAGATGAATATCAAAAAATATCTCAGCTAACGAAAAGATACCAGTGTTACTCACATTGCTGTAACAAAATTGATACATCAAATATTTTACAAAGTTCTGGAATAAAAATTAATTGTTATTCACCACTGTGCATTAAAAAAGGGAGGCTTTTGACTCAATTAGTGACTTTATTGAAAGGTGGAGTGGTAAATTCAAGTAATCTGGTTGGAAATTCTAAAGATAATACTAAAATGTCAATATTGGAACAATATCTATTAGGTAAAAGTTCTTCTTGTATAAGTTCAAACGAAAACATACTGACTGACCTATTATCGGCAGTTGCGTGTGCTCAAGAATGTGACAATAAGGGCAGTGACTGCTATGTTAAGAGAAAATTAAGTGGTGATGACAGTGATGTTGTTAATTATAAAGTTGAAAAGGATGATATTGATGATAACTCATGTGTAGTTAAGTCAGAGAGTACACTTGAAGAGTCCGCCGTGCCAGCTGTAGGGAATGAAATGGATATTGACATAACATGCACCAATAATGAGGTGAATGAAGTGGAAATAGGTCCACTAAAAGAATTAACTGATTGTGAATCATCAGAACAAGATAATAGTACAAGTACAGCTAATGATAGCAAGGAAAGGCCACCCATCCCTAAATTGAAAATAACAAGAGGGAGGGCATCTAAAGCATCTTCGAATACTCCAAGTATCGGAAATAACCATGAAACAAAGGATTCATCTTACAAATGTTCTGTTACGTCAGCTAAAACTATCGACAAAGCAAAATATCGTGCAATGATCAACAGGAGATTTGGTGCTGCAAGAACTCACAAAAGAGAGGATAAATCTATCAAGGAGGAAAAAACAGAGGGAAATGTAGTAAGAGTATATTCCACAGAGAACCCTTCTGGAAAGGTATATCTTAAGCGTGTGCAAACATCAGCTGTGGAAAAGAAGAAGAAAAGGACCCCTGTAAAGTATCCACTTTGTTCCACATTCCATACAAGGAGTAAAGCCAAAACTATAATGGTTTTACCTCATCATGAATTGCGAAAACTATGCAGACAATCTGGGCATAATTCGGTAGCTGGATTTAGTCATAACGCCAAACCTAATCAAGCAGTTTGGCCATATCCATGTCCTCGGCCATTATTTAAAACATGCTGGCTATATCGCACTGTAAATCTCCAATGGTTAGCTAGTGCGGCACTGCAACTTCGTATTATGTGGGCTTGCCTACGTTGGGACGATATGGCAGCCAAACCTGCTTCTGCTGACGGTAAACATCAGCTTACTACTGATACAGAAATCGTATCACTCGAATTGTTAAAACATCGACATATAGGGCAATTTTCGGAGCGAACGCAATATCTTCGACGGCGGGTAGTAATACCACTTGAATTACCCAAAACAGTACGTGAAGTGACATCGATTCGTAGTGGTTTAAGGAAAAGAAAGCGCGCCGAATCTCCTCAGAATACCGAACCTCAGGTAATTTAAACTAAACAACTGTCTGAATAGAAACAAAAAAAAAAAATATTGTAAACTTATTGTCATTCTCAATAGGGAAGAAAGATTGTTTAATGATATTTTATTTGTTTAGGTCTCTGAAGAGTGGGTTGATGAAGAAAAACTAGAACTTTGGGAAGTGCGTCAATACGGTGAGCGCACGGAACGCGCTACTCCTGTTACCCGCACCTCCACCGGCAAGCTGCCGCAACGAAATGTGGCGCCGCCGGCTAATGCTGCTGATCTTAAAGATAAAATGGAGCAACAGCTACGTGAACAGAGAGCTGCCCATCAACAGAAAAGAGCTTTAGAAATGTCACAAGGTATTTATTTCTGTCAACTTTTATGTAATACTAATGTTAGATGAGAGTCAATATTGTTGTCACCAGCATCAAATCATCAACTGAAAAGGTAGTTAATGAATTAATCAAATTTAAAGTGTTACTTGGTAGTTGTGTCCGACCCAAGGACCTTTGCTTATCGCCACAACTTTCGGTCGTAACCGAAGGTATTAAACCTTCGGCTACAGCTGAAAGTTGTAAACCCTTAAATTTCATCAAATTTAAATTCAGTTTTATGTTGACTGTAAAACAACGAGATGATGAAAATTACCTTAAAAATTAACGAAATGTGTGATCTCTAGCCCTTGTGCGTCGTCTCCTCCATCGTAGTCTCGCGTATTCGTAAACCTTCGGCTTCGGCCAAAACTTCGGCTAAGCCGAAGGTTCGGTTGGACACTACTTGCCAGTATTAACGCTGCTGAGCGCTTTATAGCAACATGCACTTTTTCATCAAAATAACCTAATCCATAAATGAAGTGCGGAATTTGCCAAGTTTGTAATCTAATAAATGCAGATCAAGAATGTAGTCCTCTTATAATGTTTACGAGACTGAGCCATTCGATTGTAATACATAATGATATTAGCATCATTAAATAAATTAGTAATTATCATTCAGGTTGGAGTCAGCTGGATTTATAGCAACCTCTGACATATATTTGACCATCTCATGTATTATTACAGAAAAATCGAAATCTACACCAAATCAGAACTCTGGAAAAAGTACACTTACATCTTTACTAACTACGAATGCAACCACTCCCACTGGCCAGAAAACTGTTATAGGCACCAGAAGAATAATTATGACAAAAGGTGCCGATGGTTCAACCCGAGTAATCAGTCAGCCTATCGCAGGGTCAACAAAATCGGCACAAAGCGATGGAGTTACTTCGAAAGCCAATGCAACTCCACAGAAAGAAGGGCCACAAAAGGTTCAAATAATTCGAACCCCCGATGGAAAGATAACCGTGAGGGGTTTGTTAGCAGGACAACAGTTAATCCAAATGCCCGATGGAAAGCTACATGTAGTAATGGCAGGACAACAGGGTGCCACAGGGCAGCTAGTGGGGGTTTCTCCGGTGATTAAATCAGTCGAAAGTGGTAGCTCTCCAGCCGAAGTTCCTCAAGTAAAAACCGCAATCGAAGAGCCGAGACCAACGCCACGCACGGCCGCGTCCACCGCTCAGCAAGTAGTAGTGCATGGTAACCGGCAGATCGTCGTGCAGCCGGCGCAGCAGATGGTCGCACAGCCGCAGCAGCAAGTGGTGGTGGCGCCCGCGCAGCAAATGCTGGTGCAGGCGGGAGCGCGCACGCCGCGCGTTGCTGCCGTGCAAACCGTGCTGGTGCAGGGGCAGCTACTGCAGCGACCCGCCGCGCCGCGCACGCCCGCTGTGGCGCCGCGCCCCGTGCAGCAGGCGCCGCGCCCTCGCCCCGCGCAGGCTCAGCAGATCGTTGTCAATAACCCCGTGCTGGTGCAGCAGATCGCCGCGGGCAAAATTCAACTGGCAACGGTCAACGGGCAGCAAGTTCTCATACGGCCCACTGGAAATAACCAAGCGCAGATAGTTGCCCACATTGGGCAGAGTCCGTCGGCCGTCAGCACGGCCGCAGTGCCTTCGCCGGCTCCTTCAGCCCGGCCCACGCCCCCTCCGCTAGCCCCACAACCCACTTCACTTCCTGTTCAGCCACAGCCGCAACAACAACTGACCGAAGACGAAATTGTGGAGAAGCGTCTTTTGGTCGGCCAACCTCCTGGCACTGTTATAAAGACAGTTACAGCACAGGTAATTATGATACGTTTATACAATGTTGAGACATAAATCATCGTTATTAAAAAAAAAATTACCCTACAGTTATGCAGGGTAATTTTTTTTTTATAAACGATTCGATTCGTTTCGTTGATTTCGATCAGAATCAGAATTTTATTTGCTATGAAAGTAGGTACAGGTTAGGTGTTGTACATAAATTAATGAGATCGGCTACAGTCTACTTTACGGCGTGCAAATTATTACATAAGTTAAAACATTAATACAAACCAAATCATGTCAACAAAACAAAGAACTTACAAGTGAAGTCAATTAATAATATTATAGTCAGGTACATTAGTCTTACTTGGTCAAATTTGTAGTTAATTATAACAATCATAATCTGGATAAATTCGTATCATTTAGAAAGTCTGTCACTGAGTAATAACATTTGCCTAAAAGTAGTGCAGTTACCTTAGATGATGTTAAGATTTGTTTGTTAGTTTAAACATATTCGTATGAACTAGTATTACCAGTGTTTTCATTTGTATATTTTTATTATCTTTAGCCTGGCATAAAATCCAAAATGGAGTTTTGTCTCTCTGGCCATATTTAATACTACGCGATTTTAAGTTACAGGCCTACAATTTTCATTCAATTTTATGATTCCTTAAGAGCGTTTATACAGACAGTGGGCAACGTCGCAAATGGCTGTCAAGTATTTCGCTGTTTTGATTAATTTGGCAATATTACTGTATGAAAATAGAATTACGGCTAACTAGTGAACTAAAATATTGATTATGAAATGCAATAATTAATATCGTAACACCGAATATTTAGGTTTAGATGTAAAAAAAGTATTTGGAAACTTTCCAAATGCCTTTTTTACACCTATAACGGTTATAACATTAAATTCAGTGTTTTAATTGCAATTCATTATTAATATTCTAGTTCACTAGTTAGCCATATTTATTATTCCCATACAATAATATTGTCAAATTAATTAAAACAGGTAAATATTTGACAGATATTTGCGACGTTGCCAACTTTTTGGATGAACGCTCTTAAGTCACCAGTCCCTCTGCTGACGTGGAAGCTACTAACTAGCGACATATTAATTAATAGTTGATCGCTGATTGTTCACACCAGAGAACTTTCTTCTATAGTCTGTCGCAGCATCAAGAGCATCAGCGTAAACTAGCGATTAATCGCCCGTCGCACACTCGCTCAAACCCCAGTAACAAAACTACAGCCTCCCTTGTTTCTTGTTGGTGGTGGGACAGGTGCATAAGAGTGAAATCACTTTTACAGGGGTGTCAGTTTTGTTGGCAACATAAGAATATAGTTTTTTTTTTCTCCTCAAAAATCATGAATCGCTTTATTATTCCATATTGTGATGTGGAGTTCAAATCAAACAGCTCATTTTACTTTTTTTTTAATATCAGACGATTTCTAATGTAACTTGGCCAAATATACCTGTTATATCATTATTAACTGTGCAATACGAAACGATGCACAGTTTTGTCCACAGAAGATAGTTTTATCAAGGTTTTTTGACTCCACCTTTGAAGTAGATTGTGACATTCTAGTAATTGTTTTCCCATTTATTGGCATAAATAATATCCACACTCAAAAATTTTAAGGTAGTAGTAGTCGGTAAAGCGGGTGCCTGACTAAGCCCTCGCGTCACCACTCCCTCCCGAACCACACTCATACCTCAGGAACAGTTTCAGTAATATAGAATGCATGTGTTTGTCCAGTATTTCAGCCACGCTTTGCATTATTACAGGTCATGCAGACAAGTAGTGGACCTAGCATAGTTCTACAGGGACTGCATGGATATTCTTTGACACCACAACAGCTGGCATTAGTACAGCACCAAGTGAAACAACAATTGCTAAAAGGTAAATTAGTACATACCGAGATTTATTTATTTTGTTAAACTTCATGGTTATCCAAGCATTCATTGACTGCACTTTTACAGCTCAAGAGTCTACAGGCAAGCAGGGTATGCTGGGTCCCAGGAAGATGTATCTGGCCGTGCAGCCGGCGCCAAGCGCGCCGCCGCCGCTCACCCCGGTGGCGCCGCAAGCTCTGCACACTTTACAGTCACTACAACCACTACCCGTGCCTACGCATCAGGTAATATATTACTATTAGATGACGCTCTGGACTCGACAACTATTTACTATGTATGTATGTATATTGCGAACCGAATCATTTTAAACATACATCATTTATTGTAAATGGATTGACCAGAATTTCCATACACAAACAAAATACTGTTATTATATTGCCTTACTAAAATCTGCCATATATTCAACATTATTACTATCGAGTAGGTGAGAAATGGCGGATTTAATAACAGGCTCTGCTCGGTTTCATATTGGGGTGGGATCAAAATGAGCGCTGTATTTTTATATACCTCTATTAAACAAATTCGAATTTCATAAATGGTTGCAAGTCCAGATGAGAGAATGCTGTTTTTGTTGAATGCACTTGTTATGATCAAACCCTAATTTATTTATGTACAAGACATGTCTGTGCATACAATAATGTATTATAATTTATAAGACTGGATCATAATTATGTTATTAAAATGGTGTGAAAAATAGTTACTACTACTATAAGTTATACTAGAAAAACACCAAAGATTTCTGTAAATATTAAGTATCCATGTATATTATAATTTATATTATTAGGCTACACACATCTATCCTTCTCCTCTGATTAAATTATAGGTAGTTGTATAGTCATACAGTAGCAGAATAAATCGCAGTATTATATCTTTACATGTATGATTTTTTCCGTAATATTTTAAAATAGACTCATTGAAGAGACATATTAAGCAGAGCTACAGCAGTACCGATCCTGGTACTGCTGTAGCTCAGCTAAATGCTCCTTTTTACTAGCTCTCGTACATATCGCTAATCAGTTTAAGTCCCTAGTCTAAAACAATATTTTTGCCAAGAGCACATTTACGCGTCGCCGAAATGTTTCTAATGTACTGTTAAGGCTAGCGCATATTTTGGCGTGCCATCTCGTAACGCAAAGCTTACATAAATCCTCCTACTTGACTTTCGTTCATTTTTATAAATCAAAGCACACTACAGGCAAGCCCCACTGGCCTTGATTTTGCGCTGCGCCCTAATGCGGCTTTAATATGCGCTTTCCTTTATAGTTGCCAAGAGATAGCCATACGTGCGTCGTTTGTGTACCAAATGCATAGTAAGAGAAATGCATGAATTAATTGCAGATGAAAATGTGATTGACAACTGATAAAATTAGATAGATTTCTGCAATCGAAGGCAAATGTATCCTTCCCCATTTCGTACGTCCTATTTATCCTTTGATAGCAACCGTTACAATAGCTATTTTGTGCCGCAATATTGTAAGAACATTCAGGGAGCACAAAAAAATGCCGGTTGTAATATATTTTAAATTAAAACAATATTACAGACTACAGTGCCCATAGTTATATTATATTCTTGACTATAGTTACTGATTTGGTATTGTAATTTTCTTTTGTCAGTTAACTCTCTCTCTTATACAAAAATTATAATTAAATCAAAACAAATTATTATTATCAATAACAATATTAGTTCTAGTACTACTGAATTTATTCCCCCCGAATCTTTAAAGAAGTATAAGCTACCGGTCTAAAGAATTGCTCATACACCACCTGTTAACATGTATTATACCTGTAAGTTATTACAAATTGATTCCTTAATATATTGATAGTAAATTAGTATCATTTGAATAAAATATTAATAATAAAATAATCATTGACTTTTATTTAATTACGACCTGTTTTATTTTATGTAGTTTTTATTTCTTATTATTTTTTCTTACAAACGTTTTGTGGGGGTGTATGGGCAATTTAATGCTACCATGATTGAATTTTTTTGAATTAATAAATAGGGATTGTTTATGTTTAATTATAGTTGTTAAACATAAAAATAAATATTTAATTCAGTTAGTTCCGCAAAAAAATACTATTATGACTTTATAACTTGAACTGATATATTCCCACAAACGGATGTTGATGGTTTTTATTAGTTTTCCTTTTCTTTTTTTACATGAGACCCTATTTCTTAATTTGAATTTTCAATAAGGTAAGCATTTTTAGGCAAAAGGAAAAGAAATGGTGGTACATATTTTGACACATATAACAAACCTTTTACTTGTAGGATGTAAGTGAAGAAGATCAAATAAAAAGGCAAACACTTTTGAATGGTGAAGAAAATGTGGCCGAGGCAGCTAGTCACAAAGAGGCGACGCCTTCAAAACCTGAAGATATTAAAGAGAATAACACGAAAACAGATATTATAAATTCTGGCCCAGATGTTCTACAAAGTAATAAATTCGTGTTAACCCCTGACTACATTCAACAAAGTAAGTATTTATTTTATAGTTTCTTGATTTGTAACGAAACAATCAGGTCATTCTCATCGTTTGTTATGTCATTGTTTAGCAATAACTCTATAAAGTAATTGTCTACACTCGTATTGTAAAGTTCCATTATTTGAATTAACGATTATTAAAGGTGGACGCGCACCTAGACGCGCCGAAGTAGCCGAACGCGCTGCAGTCATCGCATTTTATAAATCTATATGAAATAGTCTGCAACGTCGCGCAATATGGGGCGCAAGATGGGGCGCGGGCCCATCCGAAAATCTGACGACGTCGGCGCGTCTAGGTGCGCGTCCACCTTTATAATCTATTTTCGAGTTGGCAAGCAGTAAAATCCAGGTGTTGTTTTTGATAATCGAAAAACATATTTCTGATTAAGATACTGAGTTTCAAGTTAATCGGACCGAGTGTTAAGATTCTTCAGTTTAGCTGTGATTATTTTCCTTCAAAATAGAAGTGATAGTTTTTATTTCGAGGTGATAGAAATTTCGCGTTGAAGACCCGCATACAAAATCATTCTCTATAAACCGATGGAAATTGGCTGAGACTAATTGTTGCTGTTTATTATTAAAGATTTTTAGTTAGAATAGGTGCCGTGAGCTTCTCTAGTTGTTCATAGTGAATCATTTTGCATAAAGCTTGGTGTAAAAAGCTATATTAGAGCTGCTTCTAAAGGTCTCCAGTAATGTAAGAGATTTTACTTTCTAGCTGCAAAACTTTGTGATGCGGTTTTTCAGTGTGATGTCGGATAAATCTAAAAAAAGAACATGCATAGTTAGTGATTGTCAACGTAGGCCGATCGGACGTCTTCAGGATCTGAACCGTTATGGTAAGGAACCCAACGCCTGGGGGCGTCCATACCGTGCGGCGCGGAAGATACTCCGCGCCAAAGACCCTCCACTGACAGAAACGTTTCGGCCTCAGTTTCTCGTCAGGGTCGTGGAGAAACTCTTCCCGGATCGGGCGGATCACTCTTCTCCGACCAATCCGATGCGGAGACTGACCAAGATGCGGAGGTGGAGACTCCCCCAATATCTGACGCGGCACGGTCCATGAGGACTACCCCCGGACCGGACGGGGTGCCTGCAAGGTTGCTGGCCGTCTTTGGAAGCGGCCCTGGAAGATAGGCTTAGGGAGCTATTTGACGCCTGTCTGACGTCGAGATGGTTCCCTAAGGTCTCGAAGGAGGGTCGACTAGTGCTGCTGCAGAAGCCAGGGCGGCCCCCGGAGTAGACCATCGGCGTATAGGCCGATTGTTTTGCTGGACGAGGCCGGGAAGATGCCAGACCAGATTCTCGTGCTCGTGCGGCACTTAGCAGCAGTTGGCCCGAACTTGTCGGACGCTCAATTCGGTTTCCGGGCAGGGCGTTTGACAATAGACGCCATCTTGCGCCTCAAGGCCGAAGCGAAGGATGCAGTTTCTCAGGACGGGCTGTCCGCGTTGGCGATGTCTAAAGACACTGCCAACACGTTCAACACTCTGCCATTCACCTGCATCGAGAAGGCGCTCCGCTACCATCAGATGCCCGTCTACCTGAGGCCGCTGGTAGCAGACTACCTTCAAGGGCGGTTCGTCTGCTACGAGGGATGTGACTGCCAAATTTTGCGCAGGCCCATCGCGTGCGATGTTCCACTGGGGTCGGTTTTGGGTCCGGTCTTGTGGAACAAAGGCTACGACTGGGCCTTGAGCTGTTTGCTCTCCCCCGGGCAGGGTGTCATTTGCTACGCTGATGACACTCTCGTCACGGCCCGGGGACGGAGCTACGAAGAAGCGGCGCTCTGCCGTCGAGGGCGCGTCCCTCGTCGTGGGGCGAATCGGGGCACTGGGCCTCAGGATGGCGCTCGAAAAGATGGAATCACAGGTATATTATGCGTCCCGACGCCAGCCACTGGCTGGCACACATCTTACTATTGGTGGTGCAACAATACCGGTACGGGTAAGCGTCAAATACTTGGGCCTGGTTTTGGACTGGACGTGGAACTTCGGCGAGCATTTTGCTCAGCTTGTGTCAAAGCTGATCGGCACGGCGTCCGCCCGCAGCCGGCAATTACCGAACCTGGGCGGACCGAACGTGGTTTGCCGACGGCTATGCACGGAGGTGGTTCGCTCGATGACGCTCTACGGAGGCCCGGTGTGAGCGGAGTCCCTGACTGCCCAAAGCAAGACTCTTCTGCGAAGGCCGCAAAGAGTCATCGCAGTCAGGGTCATACGTGGATACCGCACCGTATCTCGGCACGGGGATCCCCGTGGGATCTGGAGGTGCAGGTGCTCGCTGAAGTATATCGGCGTGGCGTAGACCTGCAGGCGGAGAGTGGCTGACGCCCGCCGCCTGAGCTGGTCACGAGGTGGCATAGGGAGGCCCAATCCCAAACCCTAAGGATTTGAAGGGTGAGGCTGGAGACGCCCAGTGCTGCTCACTGGACCGTGGGGGCTATCCGGCCGGTCCTGGACGAGTGGGTACGTAGGCGACACGGGACGTTGTTCTTCCGTCTAGTGCTGGTGTTGTCAGGGCATGGCTGCATTAGCACATACCTGCACAAAGTGGCTAGACGGGAGGTGACTCCCGTGTGTCACCAGTGCACCTGCAGCGAGGACACGGCGCTTCACATCCTCGAGCATTGTCCTGCTCGAGTGGTGCAGCGCCGTGCTCTCGCTGCTGCAGACCAGGCAGACCTCTATTTGCCGGCCGTAGCCAAGGCCATGGTCGACAGCAAGGGAGCATGGGAGGCAGTAGGATCCTTCTGTGAGGACGTCATTTCGCAGAAGGAGGCGGCGGAGCGCATCAGGGAGGAAAGCTCCCTCGCTGACGCGATTCGTCGCAGGAGGACAGGGCGGCGGAGGAGGCACCATAGTGACCTGATGCCGCCCTAAGAGGTGCCAGCGGGCGTTAGGTCGTATATCGTCGTCGCATTGCTAGTGGTGGCGACGTTTCAGATGAGTCGCGAACGTCATGCGTAGCAGTTCTCGCGGCCCATCCGCAAAGGCGACAGTAGGCTCACGGCGGTATTTTTTCCCGGACGGTGTGCGGTATGGGGTAGGCAGTTTTTCACTACTAATAAAAATAAATCAGCCGGTCGGATCTGCTTGTTAATCCTTGAACTCAATGTCGGAATTTGCCATGGAAAGGAATCACTAGACTCCCCTTTCAGTGGCGACCAAAATTTAGCTGAATATGGTAGGACAGCGCCCGCAACGAACGCTGTATCATAATGGCAGTGCTTAAAATATGATTTCACACCGTCGTATCTGTCAGGGGCTCATTCCAAAAGGAATGAGTTCGCAGTTTTGATAAGCAAGCATATCATGATGTATACATCCGGCCGTAGACTGAAACTCGGCGGAGGTGAACGTCTAAGATTCGAACTAAAGTATTTATTCAATAAAAGTTAAATAAACTAAGTAACTTCCGTAAAGGCCATCAGAATCAACTATTATGAAGGTCGATCCGTGGATCGGTGACCATCCGTAACATAACGAGACTCCTCCGTGCCTTCAAGGTTGAAAAACAATCTTCTATTTTCCCATACATTCCTTATGGGAGAAAATGTTTTTTGTTGTTGGAAATAAATAGTTTTTGCTATCAACAAATTCTTCATCATTGGATAGTAATATCGTGTGGAACCGACGGACGACTCCAAAGTGGTTAATTCTGGTATAGAATGAAACAAGGTGCACCCGTAAACTTTCAATTGGCGTAGCTCATAATACTCTTGAATGTTGGAGTGTTAATTCCATAGCAAAAAAAAAACGGACATATTTTGTGATTATTAAAATGTTAAAATAAGACATTTCTGCGCTTGGGTTGAACTTACACAGCAAAAAAATGAAACTCATTTATTCGTTATAATCGAAAATGTCCGTATAAAATAATATTTGATAAAATGCACCAAAACTCATTTCTCGCGCTTAATTGGGGCGATTCTCACACGACACTGCTCGTCCACGCGGTCGGGCGGTGTATGTGTGTTAGGCATCAACGGGTTTCAAACAATCCAATGTGACATGAGATCCGCTTCACCGCGCGGACGGTTAAATGTGCTGCCTTAGAAGGAAATGAAGGGTACATCATTAACTTTTACATGACATAGGTATTACCACTGTTGATGTTGGTGCGGGATCTACACCACGGTGTCCGAGGTCCTTTTTGTTGTTTTTTGACGGGTGATCTCAGGTGGATATTTATATCTCGTTGATAGTCTGTCCAATTCAAATTGATTTGGTTTCAAGAGTTTTTTGGATACACATCAAGTTAAAGATTTCGATCTAGATCTTAGTTTTAACTTACTTACTTACTTTTACTTTTCGTTTAATAAACGTTCATTGATCAATGATTCTCTGTGTAACATTACGGTATCTGGTGGATATTCTAATAATTTTAAAATGATCTGAAGAGTTTCTGTTAAACTCTGATTATGATTATTTATTTCAATTAAAACCATTTACAGACACTTTTAAATAGCTAAGGAGTCATACAGTCATAAAGAAGAAACTACTGCCACGGACTTTCGCTGAGTATTATTCCTGTCACTGTCGAGCAAACAGGTGCTAGATAGACTTCAGAACAAGTTACACTTAGCCAAAGCAATGAATGGTGGCTATCTTATATGAATTTGCTAGAGGCGTTCATGTAGAGTAAGATCTTCACAGATGTTATTAACCAATGAATAATGAATATTCCCGATTGTGGTCAAGGATAAGCCATTCCTGATTGATAATGACTTGAAGATTTTAAGTAGCAAGATAGGACAAAAAATATTTAATTTGTTATTACTCGGAGGAAGAATGATTTTTGCTAATTTTAGGGACAATATTGTAAATATTTATACCTGCCGTGTATAAATATTTACAATATTGTTTACCTACTATGTTTTTATACGTAATAAAACAAACTTTTATGAAGTTATTGGTACTTGGTATGGTTGCAGCTATTAAAAGTGCGCTGAAGCAAGAGAACTTGAATCCTGAAATAGAAGAAAAACTTCTTCAGCTTCAACGCTATCAGGAAAAACGGATGAAGCCCGAAGTCCAGCCCGAGAGGGAGACTCGGGCGATCGCCGTGGTCGCTCGTTCGCCAACGCCGCCGGCGCGCCGCCGCGCCACTTCCTCGCGCCACGACGACGACGACGACGAGTGGGTCGACAGCAGCCCGCGCAAGCGGGGGCGCGGCACCCGGCCCGGCTCGCCGCCCGCGACCGCGCCCCCGCCCCCGCCGCGCTCTGCGCCCCCGCGCGTCGCTCCCCCGCAGCCTGCGCCCCCCGCGCCCTCCGCGCCCGCCACACCAGCCGTCCCCGCGCAACCATCGGGGATTGACGAGCGGCGTCGAGCCGCTTCCAACAATTCTCGTCTACAGATGCTACTCTTCAAACACAAAGAAATGCTGAAGAAGGACATCATTAAGAAACGAGGACTCCTTGAGAAAGAACTCGGTGTCGAAATCCAGGTAGCTATACTTTCTAGACTCTGCTCCATTTTGTTAAGTGGACATAACTCTGAGTATTTAATTTGATCATAATATTGCAGAAGGAACTGTCTGCGGAATTGGCACTCCGAACGAGAGCAGAACGTAGCAAACAGGAGGAGGTTAAGGGTGGCAAGCGTCGTGGAGCGACCGCGCCATCTACGCCCAGACCTAACAAAAGATCAGTAAAGAAGGAGAAATTACTTTGTATATGCCGTACACCATACGATAACACCAAGTAAGCTACTTAAATCTGTTATTAATTTCGACCCACTTATATTCCTTTCATCTTCTTGCCTAGCCTTTTCCCAACTAAATTAATGGTTTATATTGCCTTAAATATTTATTTTTTAATTAATCTTGTAGACGTACCCATAATGCTCTCGAACTTAAGTTTGAGGAAAATACTACGATTTCGTGAAACATGAAATTTTTCAAAGCGTAGAATCGGCAGAATATTTCTGCTAATTCACCCCTGCTTAACCCTTTGAGAAATACAGGCATGATGTTATGTAGTACCAAAAATTTATTAAATCTTGTATTTTTTAGGTTTTATGTTGGCTGCGAGCACTGCAGCAACTGGTTCCATGGCGATTGTG
Organism: Noctua janthina; assembly: GCA_963576755.1. Lineage (NCBI taxonomy): Eukaryota > Metazoa > Arthropoda > Insecta > Lepidoptera > Noctuidae > Noctua > Noctua janthina. The sequence goes on from OY755058.1 coordinate 9,243,963, forward strand.
TCGGAGTCACGGAAGAAATGAGTAAGACGATGGAAGAGTATATTTGTCCAGATTGTCGTCGCGCTGAGGAAACACAAGAACTGTTCTGTCTCTGCCGACAACCTTACGACAATTCACAGTATGTCTATTGACATTATAATAAAATCTTAAAAAATAATTATTATAACCAGACACTTTAACTGCCCACCATATTTTAGTAGCAGATATAAAAAGCTTTTGTCTTGTATTTTTCAGATTTTACATATGCTGCGATCGCTGTCAGGATTGGTTCCATGGCCGTTGCGTTGGAATATTACAATCAGAAGCAGATAACATTGATGAGTACATTTGTCCAAATTGTCAAAAGAACAATTCTGTCAATTACGCTAATATGAAAGAGCTTACTCTCAAAGATTTTGAAAACTTAAAGAGACTTGTCAAACAAATACAGCTTCACAAAAACGCATGGCCCTTTATGGAACCTGTAGACCCCAGAGAAGCACCCACCTACTATAAAGTAATCAAAGAACCAATGGGTATGTTTTAGTTTTCCTTATTATGTCATTGCAATAAATTGACATGCTTTTAAATATATGTATACTTTTTTTTTTTACAGATTTACAGACTGTGGAACGAAAAGTGAATGAACAAATATATAGTACTTTAAGTGAGTTTATTGGTGATATGACAAAAATATTTGATAACTGTCGATATTTTAATCCAAAGGACTCGGAATTTTATCGATGTGCTGAAGGTCTGGAAGCCTTTTTTGCACAAAAAATCAAGTACTTTCGTGAAAAGTTATTTGAAACGACTCAATGATAAAAGTGCTAGTGTACAGTGTCTAAAGTATGAAATGTGATGAATTCGGTCTATAGAACACATGGTTCGCTGTTTTCACTTCTCTATTTTGTTTTTATGATCTGTCTGTAAATTGTAAACTATGTGATGAAAATTACAAAGAATAATTTATATTAAATTTCAAGCTGAAGGTATCTAATGGAGTTGGTCAGTTTTGGTTCACTGTTAAAGTATTTATTGTATTTATTACACACTTCAATATTATATTCCTGAATAAAGCTGACACTCTTTAGATATAAGGCTCTTGACGGGAACTATTATTATGTATACATTTGTGAGATATTATGTTAGCTAATATAAATTAGCAACTTTAGTTATGTTAGTTGTATTTAGAATAAGACAAACGTATTGTATGTAAGTAATAAATTTTTAATAACAACATCTTGATATCAATTCTGCAAATTAAATCCTACATTTGAAACAAAATCTCTATGTAGATATTTTATTAAATTTGTTTTAAACAGATATAGATAGACCTAGATAACGCAAGTATCACGATCTGTATGAACATCAAGCGTGCCATTTTTTGACTACCTACTATGACGTCACACGCACTATTTAGTGATGGAAAATCAAATCGATTCAAAGTCGCCGCCGCGGGCGGCACCCGTCTCAACACGTAGATATTCAATTGAAACACTATATAATTAATTTAAGCTCTTGTGTTTACAAAAAGATATTGAATTCTACCCTATTTTTATCTCTGTATCACTCAATGGTTAGGTGGGAGAGAACTCATTTTTGAATAAAATTCGCCTTTGTACATTATCATCATCCAGCCGAAACACGTCCACTGCTGGACATAGGCCTCCCCCAAGTATCGCCGCCACATTGACCGCTGCCGTGCGACTCGCATCCAGCGGAACCCTGCAACCTTTGTACATACCATTTCTCAATTACTGTACGAATACTATTTATTGAGTAATTGTGTACGGTAAAGCATTATTAACAATCGTTTAAATCGATTTATTAAATTTTGTGACAGAGTAATGAGATGGACAGAGGAAAATAAAAATAAAGTTCTCGAGTTGTAACGTTGGTTGTTAGCACATTAACTTGCTCATCATTATTAAAAAATACACGTATTTTTTGAATTTTGCGACGGTTACGTTCCCTCAGAATTTGTATTTGTTTACTATTACTTTTTTCCCCTCAACAAAGCTTGCTTCCTCAAAATGTATGTAATCTTTACTTCCCGTCGCATCAACCCATTTTTCTTTTAAATTACCATCATGTGGGAAAATAAAAAAAATTCGAAACGTTGGGATTTTTTATAAATTGTCTTATACACATTATCTTACATAATATAACGATAAAATACAAAATCATTCACCTGTACGATGAACAGCACTAATCGTAAAATTTACAGAAAATGACAAAAGCACCTGGTACTACGAACGACGTTTCGATATTCAAAACTTGTTAAAACAACGTCGCATCAAACTCTCCAAGTAAAAGCCGCAATGCATTACGAATTTGCAGCTTTAATTTTTTTAGGGACGTCCGACTAGCGTGGCGCACCAATGCAGACTTAGCGCGACAGTGGCCACGTTAAGTTTCTTTAGCTCAAGTCGGGCACACGAAGTAGGTGCTCTTGCGTTATCTAGGTTTATCTATATCTGTGAAGACAACATAAGAAATAGTGATGCTCATAAATGTGATAAATCCTGGATTTTTGCTGAATAAAGACTGATAACCACAAACCTATTTTAAAACATGTCAAAGTGTTATTTGATTTAGGCGCATATTTATTACTACGAAAACAAAATAATGAAAAATCTCGCTTAACACACCAAAGCCTTAAAACAAGCTACAATTTTACTCATCCCAAAAAAATAAACACATCGAGTGACATGGAGAATTTTGGGATTATTTCTCTCTGGCCCACCAAGTTCGTATTGACAACGAAATTTTCAAAATTTTGAATAATTCCACAAAAGTACTGGTTCTTCCTCTGATTCGAAGCGGTTCGTAAAAGGAAAAAACTCTTAAAATCAATTTATTTTGATTTAGTAGTTATTATCAATTTATTTTGATTTAGTAGTTGCCTTTTACGAACCGCTACACAAAGATGTGACATTATGAAATAAATAAAAATAGGGGTAGCCCTCCATCACAGACAACCGCCTCTAGATTCCGTATGTTGAACATTTTGCTTGTATTCGAGTTCACCAAATTTAGCGGTAGGCACGCGGTGCGCGGGAAGTGACAAGTGCAATTCCATTGGCTATTTCAATGGCAGATATAAAAACCTCTTGCGCGTGCCAAGAGTCCTTGGTAACATTAAAAAGTGATTTTCATGGAACTTTGATGCCTCTTCGTCCCTCGGCTACAGATAACCTACTGCCGTGCAAAACCCAAAAGCGGTATCTCAAGGAAAGCCAGTCCCGAGAAAATTGAGGGTTTTGTAAATATAGTTTGGTATACACATTACGGATTGATTTTAAGATACCTCTTTTTAGCTTAGCACAGCATTATTGTTGTATAGGTATCTTATTTTTAATACAGGCTAGCTGTTGTCCGCTATCTTCGTTCTCGTGGAATTATTATAAAAATATTACTTCCCTATTTAAATCTGATTTTGTTACTGGTTCCAAGATTCAATTGCAACCAGTAAAACTAAACCTTAGCACACGTTCAGAAATTCAATGGCACCTTAAACGCGCAGCATCTGCGCGTATAAAATAATACGCCGTGTGTACGCGCCTTTGATTAGATACAAACGCTACAATCTGATTTTACAGCGCTGTAAACGCACGTTGTTGGAGCGTATAAAGTACGCCTTGTGAAATGTGTAATGAAAAAAAATCAAAACGGCGGTGGGTCGATATGCTATCGGTTCTATCCCCTTTTATCCAAATCCGTTAACAAACATTCACACATACAAACTTTCGCATTTATAATGTTAGTCTGATATAGTGTGATTCTAAATTTGTAATAGGTGAGTACGATGAAAATGACTAACTGTAGTTTTCGGTAAAAGCCAAAGCTGGTGGAAAAATATTACGTCAGCAAATGCTGTATTGATTTTTCGGAATTTTCTTTTTTTGTATTCGCATATAAGTTGTTAGATAAATAGTATTTAAAGCAGTCATATTTTGAGTACGCTCATATTATTTTTTTTCGGAGCTGTTATTACTACCCGTAAATAATGGTGAAAATTGCATAGAAGTAATAGTTACAACCGTAAATTGTATTGAAGAAACAAGATGGCGGTGTTAATTCAGATTTTTGCCACGTGTCAAAACATCCTCGTCCAACTATAAATTTAAAATAAAAGTTGTATCGTAATCTCAATAAATTAATTAGCTTTATAAAACTTATTAATACAGTATTTTATCCTAAGAAAAGTAAAGTAAAATAGAAAATCTAATATAAATATAGGAAAGAAAATTGTCTTTGGTACGCATATCCGAAAACCGTAAGGAAAGCGGACAGCCGTGAGGTTATGTTTACTGCATAATTTTGTCGAGTCAGAATTCAGTCGGTATCTAATTTAGAACAAAACTTGCTCAATCATTAAAAAGTTATAAAGAGAGTTATCAAAATGTTGGTGACGCTGAAGACACTACAACAACAAACTTTTCAAATAGAAATTGACCCAGAAGAAACAGTCAAAGCTCTCAAGCTAAAAATTGAAGTTGAAAAAGGTAAAGATTATGTTGCTGATCATCAAAGACTTATTTATGCAGGAAAAATCTTGCTCGATGACGATAAATTAAAAACCTACAACATAGATGAGAAAAAATTCATTGTTATCATGGTAACGAAACCGAAATCCTCTGAAGTCCAGGCTTCAACTACGTCTGCTCCAGAAGCTGGTGAAAGTGGTTCAACGGAAAGCGGCGACGGTAAACCCAAACCTACCACTGAGGAAGCGCCTAAACCACCTCCCGCTGCAGAGCCTGAACCTGTGGCCACCGCAAATGAACTTGACTTTGAGGCTACAGTCCATAGCATTATGGATATGGGATACAATAGACAGCAAGTAGAACAAGCCCTAAGGGCCTCATTTAATAATCGTGAAAGAGCTGTGGAATATTTAATAACAGGCATTCCAGAAGAATTACTTCAAGAACAGGATGCTGAAGAAGGCACTGATGAAGACCCACTGGCTTTTCTTCGCGACCAGCCTCAATTCCAACAAATGCGTGCAGTTATTCAACAAAACCCCAATTTGTTGAATGCAGTGCTTCAACAGATTGGTCAAACTAACCCAGCTCTGTTACAGGCTATCAGTCAACACCAATCAGCTTTTGTCAGAATGCTGAATGAGCCTGTGAATCCGTCTGCTGCTGGTGCAGTAGCAGAGGAGAATGCTGTAGAGCTTCCGCAAGTACAACAGCCACAAGTCTCACCACAAGACAAAGAGGCCATTGAAAGATTAAAAGCATTGGGCTTTCCAGAACATATGGTCATCCAAGCATACTTTGCTTGTGAAAAAAATGAGAATCTGGCTGCTAATTTCTTACTTTCACAAAATTTTGATGATTAGAATTTATCTTTCATGGATATCTTTAAAGTGAAGAGACAAAATTATTAAAAAGATAACACAAGGAATGTATTTAATATGTTGTCTACATCAATAGCCTAATAATAGTGTTTACTGCTTGAGTTTCATGTGTATTTTTACACTGAATTTTAAACATTTTGTCATAATTCAATATCTAATAAAATTTCTTATTGTTCAAATATTTATTTTTGGTTTTTATTCTCTCCATAAAAAACCTGTCGATTGCATATGTTCTGTAAAGGCCCATTTACACGATGCAAGTTTCTTGCCTGTTGCATACAATAATAATGAAGCAATAAATTACTGACATTGTCTGAACAACACATCACATTTTAGGCAATTTTTTCACTCAAAACTAGTCTTGGTAGAAACAGCACACAATAAAGTCTTATGCAATTTTTGTACCCATTAAATCTTTTATCTTTTTCCTTTCCCCATGACATTGCATCCTCAATTTTTTTATTTTGTTTGTTATTTCCTTAGGTCCGAAACTTTCAACTCCAAATTCCTGTCCAAATCTTCTAGTGCAGCATTATATGCATCACGATTCTTGTAATATATATTTTCAGTATCCCATAAACAGTCATGACTGCGATAAATCTCAATAAACTTTATTAAATCAGCAGAACCGAATTTTGACTCATGTTTTTTAATAAACACCTCTTCTAAAACGTTCAACACTTGAATTAAAAACTCGCCAACGCAAATATGTGCAATACTTGAAGCAACGCACCAGTAAATGGTACACGCACGTACAAGTCTGTGTTTAGAAAAGTCAAGGCTTGAAAGCAATAATCTCCTAAACATAATCGTATTGGTATCCGTATGGTGTCGGACGTAAAGAACAGCACCACCCATATCTTCCCGTGGGTGTCGTAAGAGGCGACTAAGGGACTTACCAGAGAATGGGCAGCAGCGTTCTCTGTGATTTTATAACAACCATACTGCGATAGCCAACCCGCTGACAAGCGTGGAGATTATGGCAAAACCCCCCAATGATGAGCTCAACACAAAAATGGCCCCTAGTACCCGGCAGCCCGTCTACCCTCGACTATGGTAGCGGTTGAGACTACGGCGTGGCAAGGGGTGCGAAGAATCTCCGGAAGGGATCAGGCTGCATATACCGACGACTTGACCTGGCAACATACAACACGCGTACACTCCGGACCTACGAGAAGATAACGAAACTCGAAGAGGAATTGAGCAAGCAGCGATGGAGTATTGCGGAGTATCTGAAGTCCGAAGAGAGGGGGAGGACACGATAATCCTGAAATCCGGCAACCTGCTCTATTTCCGAGAGGGTGACCGGCAGTCCCAGGGTGGTGTTGGGTTTATCGTCCACAAATTGCTCGTGAATAACGTGGTGAAGATCGCCCAGGGTGGCCTACCTTATATTCAGAATATCCTCAAGATATTCGCTGAAGGTCATACAGGTCTACGCCCCGACCTCGGCACACCCCGACGACGAAGTGGAGACCATGTATGAGTATATTTCTAAAGCCCTGCATGGTTTCAAAACTCACTTCACCGTTGTCATGGGGGACTTCAACGCGAAACTGGGCAAACGAGACGGGGATGAGCTGCAGGTGGGGCAATTTGGGGTTGGACATCGGAATCACCGTCGGTCACCAAGTGGCTAGTTTTATGGAGAAGGAGGACCTCTATATAATGAACTCCTTCAAAAAGCGTGAGCACAGGAAGTGGACCTGGCAGAGTCCCGATGGTCCAACTAAAAATGAGATTGATTTCATCATGTCAACCAAGAAGCAAATGTTCAATGATGCCTCTGTGATCGATTCGGTGAAAACCGGGAGTGATCACCGCATGGTAAGAGGCACATTGAACATCAATATAAAGCTTGAAAGGTCTCGACTGATGAAGTACGTTCCGTCCAGCTCTGATCCAGATCCAAAACCCCGAGAGCTTGAACTCCAGAATCGTTTCAAATGCCTAGGAAGCTCGGTGGACGAATACAACGATGGGTTCGTGGAAACTTTCCATACGACTGGGTCTAAGTTCTTCAAGGCACGTCGTGCACATAAGAACAAAAAAGTCTCTGATCATACTCTCGAGCTCATGAAGAAGAGGCGTGAGATGATCCTGCAGTCTCCAGACGAGGCGTGGAAATACCAGCAGATCAAAAGACGGATCTCTAAATCCTTGAAACGCGACCTCCGCCGCTTTAATACCGAGCGTATTAAAGACGCTATTGAGTGGAATAAAGGCTTCAAGGTATTTTCAAGAGACCTGGCTATTGGGCAGAGCCAGCTCACAAAACTGAAGACCGACGATGGCAGGATCGTATCCGCCAAACCGGAGCTGCTGAGGGAGATCGAGAGTTTTTATGGGCAGTTGTACACTTCAACCAGTAAACCCGTTGCAAATCTAGCTAACGACCCAAGAGCTAGACTGACCCGACACTATACCGAAGACATTCCGGATGTCAGCCTGTACGAGATTAGGATGGCTCTGAAACAGCTTAAAAACAACAAGGCACCGGGTGGTGACGGAATTACGGCCGAACTCTTGAAGGCAGGTGGAAAACCGGTACTTAAAGCCCTTCAGAAGCTGTTTGATTCCGTCATACTCGAGGGGAAAACGCCGCAGGCATGGTGCAGGGGTGTGGTGGTACTCTTTTTAAAAAAAGGCGACAATGCCCGGTTGAATGCCAAGTTGTTTTCAAGAGTCATCACAAATAGTCTCGCGCGCGGGTTTGACGATTTTCAGCCTCCCGAACAAGCCGGATTCCGAAAAGGCTTTAGCACCGTAGACCACATACATAAGCTGCGGCAGGTTATACAGAAGACCGAAGAGCAGAAGAATGTGCCTCTTAGCGTTGTTTAGCGTTTGTGGACTACGAGAAAGCCTTCGATTCGATCGAGACTTGGGCTGTATTACAGTCTCTCCAACCAACAAGTACCAAATCGACTATCGGTACATCAAGGTGTTGAAGTGTTTGTACAAAAACGCCACTATGTCAGTCCGACTTCAGGACCAGACCTCGGAACCTATCCTTCTGCAGCGAGGTGTGAGACAGGGAGACGTCATATCTCCGAAACTGTTCAACGCTGCTCTGGAGGATGTCTTCAAGGTTCTGGGCTGGAGAGGGATAGGCATCAACGTCAATGGCGAGTACATCTCTTACCTTCGGTTTGCCGCCGATATAGTGGTCATGGCTGAGACCATGGAGGACCTCAGTACAATGCTCGATGACCTCAGTAGAGCTTCCGAAAGAGTGGGTTTTAAAATGAACATGGACAAAGTCATGTTGAATGCCCATGTAACACCCATTCCTCAAGATCGGAGACACTACACAAGTTGTAGACGATTATGTCTACCTGGGACAAACGGTCCAGTTAGGTAGGTCTAACTTCGAGAAAGAGGTCAATCGTCGAATCCGACTCGGCTGGGCAGTGTTCGGGTAGTTGCATGGTATCTTCTCGTCCAACTTACCCCAGTGTCTCAAGACGAAAGTCTATGAACAGTGTGTGTTGCCAGTGATTACTTACGGGACCGAAATGTGGTCGCTCACAATGGGCCTCATCAGAAGGCTTAAAGTCACGTAAAGGGCAATGAAGAGGGCTATGCTCGGAGTTTCCTTGCGTGATCAAATCAGAAATGAGGACATCCGCAAGAGAACCTTCGTTAGGTTACCGACGTAGCCCGAAGAGTAGCTAAACTTAAGTGGCAGTGGGCAGGGCACATTGCTCGCAGAACGGGCCGATGGGGCCGCAAAGTTCTGGAGTGGCGACCGCGAACCGGAAGACGCTGCGTTGGAAGGCCTCCCACTAGGTGGACTGATGACCTGGTGAAGGTTGCAGGGATCCGCTGGATGCGAGTCGCACGGGACCGGTCAATGTGGCGACACTTGGGGGAGGCCTATGTCCAGCAGTGGACGTCTTTCGGCTGAAATGATGATGATTGGTGTAAACAAAAGACACTTGCTATTATTTCTTGTCAAGATTTTGTAATCATTAATTGCATTCAATTTTTTAGCTAGTATCCGCGTGTAAACAGTTGCTTGCAATTCTGGAACGTCAATTATTGCACTTAATTTATTGCATTAAATTATTGCTCTTGTATATTACAAGAAAATGGTATCATGTAAATTATTTCTGGATACATCATGTATTCACCCACCGCTCCGTACGCACTGGTGGGGCCGTCGGGAATTGATAAAATAATTAAAAATTGTTGCCACACCGTATTTTTGAGTAATAAAATATTACTAAAACATTGTATAGGATCGAGTAGTATTAGTACAGTTGTGCTAGTTGTGAGCATTAACCTTACGAACAGTACTAGTCGCATGAATCCAAGATGGCAATTATTACTAGAAGATGGCTTATCGGATTTGGATGAAATTTGGTATCAAGATGACTTTTATTGTGGATTAACACATAGGCTACTTTTGATCCCGGTAAAATTCGGTGACCCCGTGGGATGATCGTGAGATAGTGGGTCTTCGCGCTACCGATGATATGAGCTTATAGTTATTCGAGATTTTGATGCATCGAGGTAGTGAATTGTCGCGCCCATAATTTATCGATTTCAAGTACTATCGAGTTAACTTTTACCAGCTTTTAGAATCAAATTATCAACATAAAAATTATGTTTTTTGAAAATTTGTTGTAAATCTTTTTTCCGTTCGTGTACGTGCAAACTTTTTCACTGTGGGTAACACCGCGGGCGTAGCTAGTAATAAATAATTCTTCATGATTTTGGCCTGGTTGTCTGTGAGACTATTATCCTTGTGAAGTCAGTGGGAATTATTAGACATTCCGACATACTTATAGTACGACAGCTCTGATCACGTTCTTGTATATTTACCAGGCTGGAATGAACTCAAGGTGATATACATTTTAATAATACTGGATAAGTACGGTCTTCTAGTAATAAATACCATCTTGGATTCATGCCAGCCTGTTACTGTTGGGTATCAAATGACATTTCATTTGATAGGTACCCAACACACCATATTCTCGCTATTTCCACTACCTATTCGCTAAGGGGCAGGCCTATGTGAGCCTAAGGACACTCCGGTCTTTAGATGGATTATTTATTTGTTCCTTGGATCGCACTCGCTGCTGCCCGGGATAAGTGAGGACTAGTCGACACGGAATCTTAAAGCTCACGCTACGTTTATTAGTATATCACATCTCTTCCTTTTTATATAAACATATTTATTTCAATTTTATTGGGACATTAGAAGGTACTTTAGGAAATGAGTTCATTTTATTTTTCATTCGTTAAGGTAGTTTGTAGGGAGAAGAAACTACATATTTTAAATTATTGAAAAATCCTCATGACTCACGATACGTCGTATACAGAGTGGCATACGACTACGACAACATAACCACCCATTAAGTTATTGTATTTGCGTCGTTTGAGGTTTTCAACACCTGCAGCAGCCGCCCCAGCACAGCCCGTCGTGTTAGGAAGATGGAATGGCGCCAAGGGTGTCAACACATGTTGCAACTACCCACACTAAACGCCGAACCAACTTTCAGGCCATTATGGTTATACCGTCTGGTCTCTTTCAATCGTCGCATGCTAAGCCTTGGGTTCTAAAACAGGTGGCAGGAGCACGGCGGACGATGTCATTATTGCTGACGTGACGTACTTTCCGACCTGCACGAATGGACATGGCACAAAGTTTGATTAAGCCAAACAAGCGCGCACACGTACCGACCCATATTATTCGTCGGTAGATTCGTCTTTGTGCCCACGAAATTAAAATTTACTTTAAGTTTTTTGCAATTTGCAGATCAATATCAGATTGTATGTTGATGAAAATATGATTCGCGAAAGTAACAAGTACATAGCGTAGCTACATATTATAATCATTTAAATCATCAAAACAACCCTATGAGTTCATACACAGTGACTTTTTAGTCGTCTTACAAAAGTCGTCCACTAGATGTACCCGACATAAAATAACTCTAGGCGCGATTTTTTTTTATCTTCCATAATAGGTACAAAGAAAAATAATAATAAAACATTAGAATAAAATTATGAAACATCCTGTTCATTAATGATGTTTACGTGTCAAACGGGAGAACATATACCTAACCAGCACTCGAGTCCAGTAGATCACCGCTCGCAACAGGCTGTTTTAACTACGTCATGCGTCATAATCAGAGGTCGGAATTAGGTAGAATTATTTGTGTACTTACACTGATTTTTCGCACGGAACAAATATTTGTATGATCTACAAGTAGTTGTTCCGGGTCTGGGTATTTGTGTATGTGTGAGTTAAAATCTTTGTAAACGCATCCACGTTACAGGAAAAAAATCTTAGTGTGGGCAACGTAAAAAAAAATGTATTGTGAACTAATGTAAATACTAATAAAAATTGTATGTTAATTATCTTTGTTTTATTTGTCTTATCTATCTCTGAGGTTTTCTAATTATTTATTTGTAATATTGTTGGCCACACGGGATTGTATTATAAATGCCGGGAAATCCCGGGAAGATCCATATTAATATCAACATTTCGATGCAAGTACATAAATAACTCTACCTAAGGCCCGGCGCCCATTATCGGCATCGGCAAGGAAAAGGATCCTTCGGCATCCTACATGCAAGCGCACACTATCGGCAATTATGCTTTGGCATGCTGCAACGTTCTTAGGGATGACGAAGCGTCCTTAAGGATGCCGCACCGTCCTGTCTAAATTAATACGCTTTTCTTCCGCCATGACATTCGATGTGACAGCAAACAACCGGTACACACAGCGATTACCTCGATTGTGTTGTGTGAGTCAAATGATGCAAATGGCGGATGCCTCCCCTCGCCCCGCAGGGCAAACTATCCCCCGAGTGTTGCCTCGGCGCCGGCGGCGTACCGAAGGTTGCCGAAGCATTCTCAAGGCTGCCGATACACCAGCCTCAAGCATACCGAAGCGGTATTTTTGTTATTACGACCACATATCACGGAAATTTCTACTTTATTGCCATTATGTTATAGTATATTGCTATTTGCCACCTAAAATCCTCAGTCGTACCGATGCCGATAATGGACGCCGGGCCTAATTCCGACCTCTGGTCATATTACTGAATAATATTTTTATTTTTAAATTATTAAAATCTCATAAATACCTTTTTTATGAATGTTTAGTATTCATTGGATACATGAAATGAGCTGCCGTTGTAAGACAACTAAAAAGTCATGGTATATAACCCTTTTGAATTACTTTTTCTTGAAATAGTTATTGAACACGTATGTTTTTATATAGCAGCGGTGACCCAGTGGTGTCCGCCCCGACTTACGAGCAGTAAGTCGTGGGTTCGAACCCAGACAGGCGCATTACTTTGTGTAATTTATTTTATTACCACTACTCTCAAAACGGTGAAGAACATCATGAGAAAACCGATACCAAAAAATTCAGACTTGTGACATCTACCAACACACACTGGGCCCGCGTGTTGGATTATAGCCTATTTCCTCTCAGAAAGAGGAGGCCTGTGTCCCAGCAGTGGGAACGATTATGCTATACGTGTTAGGGTCACGAATTATATATATATTATTTTTTTTGGCGCTCCCCCTTTAAACCTGAGTTTCTAACAGGAATGTGTGATACAAACCCAAAATTCAATGTACGAGAGCACAGATAACCTCCGCGTGGAGGAATTTTAGGAGAATACCCTTTGTATTCATACTGTGCACCACGAAGCAATGGTGTCGCGAAATTACAAAAAAATATTGAATACAGTTAAGTTTAAACTATAGTTAGAAACTTGTTTCGTAATAAAACGGCAAATGTATGGTCTGACTGTTTACTTTAAACGCCTATGATATCTCCACAACTCTTATATTTACCACTCCCACCTTCTCCATGTTTCTCCCGTGTGAAATCAGAGGATATTTATAATGAAATAATAAGACCACAATAATACATCAAACAGTTAATATTATTAATTTTATAAATAGCATTAAGTTAACATAAAGAGCTATGTTGGTATAAATTTTATTCATTCTAAGTAAAGGCACTTTCCACAATGTCTATCATTAATGCTAAATCATTTGCCATGATCAATATATCTCAAAAACATCAAGTAGGAATATTAAAATATAGTAAATTTTTACACCTACAAGGTGTAACACACAGGTGAAAGTTCAAGCGGGCCCGAGAGGGGAAGTACGTTAAATATTAATGCTGCCATATTTTAATCAAAGGAAATAATATTACATTTTTGTCCTGAAGATTAGCAGCATCAATATTTAAGACATATCTTGCTTCAACTTTGCACCCTGTTTAGTGTGTAAGTGTTGACTACATTCATAAACAATTTCATTGTTACAAAACTATACAATTAACATAAAGAGGTCTATGTATCAATCATGGCAAATAAAATATATAAAATCTTACTTTTAACTCTGGTAGTCAGCTAAAATTACCCATTCACAAAAACAAAATAGAATGTGTATAATAATTAATGATGTGGATGACAGAACTAGTTACTAGATGTTTAAATAATAACATACGTCTATCCCAAATATTTTCTGTTTACTAATGGGTGACACATAAAACTGATAGAAATTGATTAAAACATAATTCTCTTTCTCATCCACATTATTACACTAGTATAATATATACAAAGATTTTTTATACATTCTTTTTACATATCTTTCATCTATACACAATGTACAAAATTCTTATTCTCATTTATAAAGGTATGTATCATTTATTAGTATAAGAAAAATAGATAACTGTACATTGCAATATGGATATTGCACAAAACAACTAAAAATATTAACTTTGGCTTATCCATTATAAACACCCTGTGTGGTGTCAAAAGTAAAAGGTAATAATCAGCTTACACAGTGTAATGTATCCATCACTTCTCAGTATCTTCAATCACAGACACAACTACGACAACTTGCAACAGGATCCTGTTTGTTAGGTTTACATAAAGAATACCGGATTCTACATGAGGAAAATTATACAAATAAAAGACCAATTCTGGAAAGGCACAATCCTATCAATGACCGATTAAGGCACTTGTCCCGCCGCCGACAATAACGACTGGCAAAAATCATTACTCCCTAAAGAAACCGCAAAATTATAATTCGTCGTATGATTCGCCATAAATATGTACAGACATAAGGTAATTAATAATAGTTGATCACTGACTGTTCACGATTTGTGTGTGAAAGAAGAAAATCTCTCAGCGATCCTAGCTAATTCACTGCTCGCTTATCATCGGCAGCGGGACACGTAATGGATTATGAAGTATCTAAGTTGAATAATAGATAACTCGTTTAAAAATTTAAAAACAAAAAGTTCATGTAACTAAAATGTTCATATTCATTTATCATATTATATTATCATATTGGACAGATGTTGACAGAAATTCCATTTATAAAAGATTTTGATTTTGAAAACGATGTTAGAAATTTATCTAATTTTTCAAGAGTTATCTGAAACATGTAAAGACAGACACATTTTATAAATCCTCCTGAATCACGTTACGTTACATTTTGTACGATAAATCGCTCAGAACAGCGAGCCGCAGAGCTAGGCTTTTTTGTATTGGAATGAGATAGGTACGGTGCGGACGGTGTTTACCTCAAGGTATCCTAATGGCTTAATGGATTTGGATGAAATTTGGTATCAAGATAGCTTATATTCTGGATAGGCCCATAGGCTACTTTTGATTCCGGAAAAATGTGGTGTCCGAATTTTGACTAAAATCGTCTTTTTGGCGGCTAAAAGTACTAGGTTAGCATAAATTCAAGGTGTTGTTTATTCAAACGAGGTAGGTAGACAGGTAGTGTAGGTAGGTAGGTAGGTAGGTAGGTAGGTAGGTAGGTAGGTAGGTAGGTAGGTAGGTAGGTGGTAGTAAGTACGAAAAGTGCATTGAGCACAGCTTACTTTTACCAGCTTTTAGCATCAAATTATCAAAAACATTAAAAAGATTTTTTTTTTCAATTTTCAGTTGGTGTTCGCCAAATTTTCCCAATCAACCTTGAACCTTATGCTATAATGATAAAGTTGAAAATCTATTAATAGAAATTTGACAGATTGTAGTTGCAAACTTTTTCACCGCGGGCGCAGCTATTTTTTAATAAAAAATGAATTTTCCACAGAGTAATTACCTAAATATTAGTTGCACGGACACAATGTGATAAAATTAACTTTACAGTTATTTTCAAGAAAAAATATTAATAATTTTCCTTTTAATATAATTAAAAACTTAGATGGATTTCTAACATCAAAATCTTCCTAATCTCTAATAGTACGGGAGGTAGCGCTTGAATTTTGAAAGACCATTTTCTGGTCATTGAACCAGATGGGTGGCCGATGGTCAGTCAGTCGCCGTTCCCGTCGTGGTACTAAGTAACGATTTTAAAATGAGGAGGAATGATCACACCGTGATTCTTACAAAAACCCGGCAAGAGATAATTGAAATGAAATAAAGTAAGCATGACTCTTATTTTTTAAAAAGCAATTCAAAGAAACCGGTATCTTTGAATGGAAATGAATAAGATACTCATGCGAGGGCTTGTTAATATCAGCCGGTATAAAATGACTTGTTCGAATGTAGAAGCACCTCCCTTACTATAACTGTTTAGCATAGTGATACTATTTGAAAGACCATCTTAAGGTACATTTATAAAGTTATTGCGATATAACAACAAAATATGCAGCAAGCATTTTATATTAAAAAAAAAAACAATACTATAATTCATAATCACCTTGTTCCAAACACTTGAATCGTCAATAATTAGTAAGATCATTCATTTCTAGATCAAAATAATTAGAAGAAGAAAAAAATCAAACATCTTGTCATCAATAATTTACAGAACAACTCATAGACATCATTTCAGCATAATGACATAATCATTGTAACATTTCGACTCCAACCATGGCACCAAGTCGAAATTGCTTGTAATGTATGCAATAAAACATTTTGGAATGGTATGTAAAGCTATGACTGAAGTTTTCACGCTATTCAACTCGTAAGGTTACGGTACTTTTTTTAACAGTTTAATGTGTTAAAATTCAAACAATGACGTAAACAGCTACTAATATGGTATCGAGTCTGTTATTAATATTATACTGCATAAAATCAAACAAATGATATTAAAACAACAATAGAAAATTACAAAACACATTAACAATTCAATACATCAAATCTAACAATACTTTAAGAAAATATGAATTGATCAATCAATGCATGACCAATTTGACTTGGCTTTATCAACTGCTAAAACAGATTTACAAAATTGTAATCCATTTGAAGTTTGAGCCAAATGAAGCAATCTGAATGTAGCACTTTAGCACAGACAGTACAGTAACAATGTGTGCCTTTAGGCTCTCTGGCAGGCAGCGGCACACCCGTTAGCCAGCTGGACCTCATTCTGTCTTTTGCTGACAATATAATTCTTTTAGGGACTTTAATTCTTCTATAAGTGCTTTGTTTTGGTTTTCAAGCACTGCAACTCTGTTCTCTAGACATTTAATGTATTCTTTTTTCTTACGACGACATTCCCTTGCTGCTTCACGATTTTTCAATAGCCGTAGTTCACGTTTGCGCGTTTGATCTTCTAGCATTGGTCCTGCAAGTATTGTAAAAGTTACTGATTTATCAATTTATTTGAACGTGATAATTAGGGATCGGATAATCGGATGCATATTTACCTCACGTACATTTTTTTCCGGCAAAAAGGTACAAAAGTGTTGAAGCGGCTTATAGTATATTTTTTTCCCGATTTCGCGAAATTTTATATAAAAAAAATATATAAATAAATAAAGGGTATAAATAGACCCTTAACATAACCGCAAGGCACTTGTTCTCCCAGTCTTTGCGATCATGTTTTTGTTCTAGACCATACCTGGGAACGTTCTAGTTACGGAGATATTGAGGTTTTTTTTAAATACATGTTTTCATGTAAGATTTTTATTTTACACACCTCCACGACCCCCGTACTATTCAATCCATCCATCAGCACAATGCTTTGAGTGCTTTCCATCGAGTCCTACCGTAAAACATGATTTTTCACCCCAATAAAAAAGTCGACTCCCAGCAATATTTTTTGCGTAAAGTTAGTTTGATGTACAGAATGCTTGGTTGACGGCTATGTGAAGGGTCTGTTTACACCCTGTATATATGTTTAGTGTGTATAAAATATAGTACTCCTAAGAATAATAAATATTTCTATTCTGTTTAAAACTAGGCAAGAAATTTGTAGAAACACATAAATTTTGCTGCTGAATATTCAAATTTAATAAAAATGGAAAATATGACGGCCTACAACAATGATTATTTTGAAACCCAATCTCGCACTCCGTACTAATCAACACTCAAACTTTAGGTAAATATGCATCCGAATATCCGATCTCTAATGGTAATACATTAGAAATTTTCAATACCAACCAGGGACATAAAAATGTTCATCTTGATTTGTCGCATACTGCACAATCGCACCACCTGCCCCCCCTCCTGATACAGCCAGCGTATGTAAACCACTCTCTGTCTGAAGAGCTCCAGCTGGAATTACTATAAATAAAATAAGAATTGTTAAAAAAAAAAATAAGTGGAAATTAACAGAAAATTAAGAGAAATTTTAGATGTCACACAATAAATGATGCATGAAAAAGTGATCGTTATATAAACCGAAGAGTATTTTAAGTGCGAAGTCTTGACAAGAGCCAAGCTGGGCTTAATTCACTCAGCGGCGGCGTATTTGAAACATTGTCATACCCATAGTCTTCCTGCCCTTGTCCCATGTTACTTGGGGTCGGCGCAACACGGCTTTTTTCTTCCATTCTCCCCTGTCAACCATCACGCAATCATTTACACCTTTTCCCTTCATATCATTCCTCACACAATCCATCCACCGTTTCCTTCCGGTCTTCCTCTCCCTCTCCATCCAACAACATTTATATTCATCACAAACATTGTCATACTAGTAGGTAAATTTTTTATAACAACCAGAAGCGAATTTATTTTCAAAATTTTATAAAATACGAATGATAAAATTTTGTATAAAGATTGTGCTCTGTTTTGCAAATAAAAAATAAATAAATACAGAAGAGTTAAAACAGCGTAAACAGTTAAAAAGTAACAGACGTTTTCTTTTTACCAGCTATTTTAATACAAAATTATCTGGAACTAGCTCTTCGCCCGCGTGGTGTCTTACTTTCCCCAACAAACTTCAACACCGTCCTCATACAAACTGTATTCCTCTTTTTGCTCCCTGCTGGGATTGCTTTTTGAAATTGTTTTGTGTTGCCATTTTTTGAATTTATGAATATTACCACATACAACCAAAGTAGGCAGTGAAATCCTCCCTTACTAACTTGATTTTAACTATTACCCAATTAGGGGCTGATTTAAAAAACCCCATAAATTTTAAGACATGTGGTCGTCGACTTATTAATAAAAATGTTGTGATGTCATGTTTAGATATCAATATACAACACATTTGCGAGTTAATTTGATTTCCATGTAGAAGATAGATTAAGGGCAATCAAATACTAATATTATATTTAGGTTATATATGATTAAGGAAACATCGCGGCAGACCAACTGAAACTAAGATGGAGGGACGAACTTGATTCCTACCGAAATGACTGGACTGCAATTAGCAGAGTACAAACGTGTGGAGAAAAGGACCTTCAGAAAAATAGCCTGTGCCACTGCTGGATCTATCTATTTCGATAGATTATTTGAGGAGCTCCAAGCACCAACTTTGATCCTTTCTCGCATAGAACGTGGGAGTTCACTAAAGACATTCTAGCAAAATATGAGACAATGCGGCTTGGTCAGAAAACAGATTAGTGAATCATCACAACACAAGGAATATAAATAGTACAAGTTTTTTTTTTATCTTTGATATTGATAACCTCGTTGGTGTAGTGATCGCAAATGCTTCTGCTGAGCATTAGGTCTTTGGGTCAATACCCAGGTCGCGAATTGCGGTATTGAGGTTTTAACATTAGGAATATTTCATTAGCAGCCTGAAGTCTGGATTTATGCCCGGTTGATAAACTGGTGAAATGTGGATGTATTATGGTGACACCTTTTCTAAGCCTTGGGGGAAAACAGGCGTGTGTAGTAGAAATAAGCCGACTACAATCATAATGACAATCTACTCTTATAACACTTGTTTGAAAACGTTTACTCGATAGTACTTGAAATCGATAAATAATATTGAGCGCGAGTATACATTAAAATCTCGTTTTTTTAGAGAAATGATTTCAGTAAACGTCCTTCTATTTCAAAATGAAATACATATTATGTTTAATATTGACTGTACTGAATTGACTGTACTTGATATGTCGCCGTGTGTCTAATATCTTGGTAAAATTATCCAAAGTTATAATTTTAGTCAGGCCAGTAGGGCCGCTAGAATAAGCCATATTATAATAAATAAGTAGACAAATCAAAAGACCACCATATTTTAACGTGAATCTGAAATAAATATGAATAAGCAAAGTAGGTTGGTGTAGTAGGTATGCCGTCATCATGCCTTCTCACCGCGGGTTACGTCACCGGGTAGAATATTAATCAGGTCTCACCAGTGATGACGTCATTATTGTTGGAATTTGTACCTATAACTACAGAATTTATAGCTACAAACATTTTTAAGTAAGTCGATATAAACATGTTAAGAGATCTAAAAGGAAACTTTATGCAACCTTACTTGAAAACATTATTCCTTGCAATTTTATTACTTTTGTCATAATGTTAAACAAGCCAAGCTTAGTGCTTACTTCATCTTATAGAGAGTCGATTTTACTATAATTTGTAATTTTATACAAATTTAACAGAGACATTATCAACATAGGCAAACAGGATTCAAAATCTATTTTTGAAGATAACTCTGAAGCTTAGTTGTAAAATTGATATAAGTCCAACGTGAAAAAAAAGAAACACGTTAATGGACCCAGTAATATGTGGGCAGTCGGTATGACATACGTAATATCAATTTATTATCGTGATCGATAAAATCAATATTGTACACTCATCTCGACTGCGGAACGCTTCGTTGTGAGTGGTCCGACATGTACTTGGCCGGTTTTTGTCTACACATTACCATGTTTTCAGCTACCGTAGTTATTATGTGGGCTTTATTTATTAAAATACTCCAGAAACAAATTTGAAGTCATCAAATACCTAATCTGAAAGAAGAGTCAATGATCAATCAGTTAATGAGACTTGAGTTCTACCTGAAATCCCATCATACCTTTAAAGTTAAACCAATGAGAAAGTACCAAGTAGTCGCGAGGTTTAACTGTTTTATTCTTTTAAGGTTTGTATATTGATAAAGAATATAAAATTAGCAATTAGAGCGACAAGGAATCCATTGAAAGCATTTTTATAAATATTGTTTATTTCTAAAATGTTCAATAGCTATGAATAGTGTCAAAATGAGAGATAAAAAGAAAGAAATTCAAGTTCAATAAATTAACATGTAGTGTAGCCCACAAAACTAATCTACCCTAAAGGATATAATTGTTATAGTGAGATTTAGTTTCTTATTTGAAGTAAATGTAGAAATGTAGGAATTTCAATTTTGATGGGATGTAAAACATGATAATGGTAGACTCCTGAAGCTAGTGGTTATGAGCTGTGTACCAAAACAATGTACATTCAAGTTATGTATGATGCGTTGTAACAGGTTAGTGACACATGTTGCACACAGAAACAAAGAGTGTCAACGGCAGCACATATAACTGACCTGGCGCAAATGATAAAGAAGATGACAGCGACACTTCGTTCTCGCTTCCTGGTTTAGATCCCATGCGATTTTCTGTAATATCATCAGGTTCTTAGACTTATAGAGTATTTTGGTTAAATCTGTTCAACCTTTTTATGATGTGCAAAACCTGCTATTTGAATAATATTGTGGTCCTAAACCTACATGACCTAAGCAATTTATGAGGAAAATTACTTGTTATTGTATGATTTGTTTATTATATACATTTATGTTAACACTTTAGTAAATTCTGTTTTGCAGGCTTTTATTTTTTATTGCTATGATTTTAGGTACAGCATGATAACAAATCAAGCTATAAATTTCCAGTGTACACCTTCCGCTAGAAATTTATAGCTTGTCCTGTCATTATATGGAAAGCCTGTATAATGCGAGGTCGGCTCACATTGGAAATGTATGCCTTGATATGTCGCCGTGTGTGCTAGTTACTACAGTCATTCGCATGGTTACAATTTTACATAGGCAGGGCCTTTATGTCTTCGCAGTAAGAGCATTTGTACTTCACACAGACAGGTAGTTGTCCCTACAAATTTTGGGTTTTAAGTGATCAGGAGTTACTTATTTGCAATCATCAGCAATTGAAAAGTTTCAAATGTACACAATTTTCGTGATTATGTGTTACTTAAATTAAGATAAATGATTATTTTTATACTAGGCGTTGTCCATTATTTAATTTGTGTGTAATTTGATATTTTATTTTTTTAATACATCTAACATGAAAAGTAACCAATATCCTTCACCAGGTTTCAGGCTAAGTATCTGTCAAATTTCATAATAATATGATCTGTTGTTTAGGCGTAAAAGGTTGTTTTCTCTTCCCGCCATTTATTTATGAGTTAATTTCGCATTTATAAAATTCTCTAAAAATGTATAGTCTCCATGATGGACTATGCTTCTGATAATATTGTCCGTTTTTATTGCTTTCACTCCGAACAAGGTACACAATCTGCAATGCAAGTTTGCTATGGTTGAATAAAAGTGTGATCCTAAAGATTAAAGTAATGTTTTACATTTTTATCACAGCACAATCTTTATATCAAGATTTAATTGTATAATTGCTGATTCATTTAATATATGACACATTTTTAGTACTAATAAGGTTATGTTACAGACTCACCAGCAATTTCTGCACCTCCAAGATCATTTAAGATTTTGCGGTACGAAGGACGCCTGGTCAGCATTTCCCTGTACTTCCGCTTTGGACTCTCATCACCACTACAACTGTCATCGCTGCATGATTGGCCTTGAGTGCTGACTAACGTGTTTGGTTCAGGTTTTATCTATAAATTCAAAGGTACATAATTAAATTATTTATACCTGAAATTTCGAGTTCTGATTAGAACAGCCATGAATAAAATACCTCTCATACTCTTCGATTTCAGTGAAACATTGGCAAATTCAATGGTAGTTTATGGAGATATTTTAAACATGCAGTGATTGTGCATACTTGATTGTACAATATTTTTTTCAGTTACCTCTATAACCAGTATATGGCAATCTTGATCGTTATGAAGAGTTGTGTAAAAAAAATTGTCAAAGTTAAATTGAAGTATTAGTTAGAGCCAAAGTTAGGTATGTAAAAGCAAGTTATATAGTGTATACTTACATAGAACTCAAATGCTGCCATTCTAAGCCACTCATTGTGGACAAGAATGTAG
This sequence comes from Noctua janthina, assembly GCA_963576755.1. Taxonomy (NCBI): domain Eukaryota; kingdom Metazoa; phylum Arthropoda; class Insecta; order Lepidoptera; family Noctuidae; genus Noctua; species Noctua janthina. Next base: position 9,266,704 of record OY755058.1, read on the forward strand.
TACAGAAAAAGGTGTGCCAGGGAGCTATTTCATTTAAACTGTGCAACAACCCAACCCTAAATTAATACTTGTTTACTGAAGTATTTACTTCATTGACTTAAAGCCAACATTATACTTGCAATGAGGACCTTTAAGTTCTATTGATAGTGTTATGCATTAGCAGAAACAAACATTTTTCATTTTTAAGGCAAAATAAAGGAATGCATAAAAGATGGAAAATATTGTATCAAGTTATAAAATAATAATAAAAAGCACACTAAGCACTGCAAATAAATATTACCTGTAATGTTTGCAATGTCCCTTGGGTTGTGTGTATTACAGAACTTGGTTTGCTGACGAGAATCACATTCCCTTTTGGTAACTGCACAGACTGTATATTGGATGCTGTTTGAATAACAGATTGTTGATTGGGTTGTATTACTGATTGAACCTGAAAATCAAAGGATTTGTAAGTAAAGCTAAAAATATAAACAAATCAAATTCATCACTAGAATACATTAGTATTGATGATAATAAACTGAAGCTACTATAGATTTAATCTACACTGATTAAGTTACCTACTGATAGAATTTCACAAAATATAAACATGTAGGCAGCAATCACTCAAATATAAGATTATTTCACTTAGATCTTGATAGATAAATAAACATCCACCATTAGGTTAGGAGTTACTATAATCACAACTTGTTGTAAACAGTACAAGAGTACCAATGAAAATAAATAAAGATCAAAATAAACACCTGTGCAGATGGAGCTTGAGTTGGTAAAGTGAGTTGCACTATGCTTGTGACGGCTACTACGTGAGCAGCAGACGCGCCCGCAGAGGAGCTCGCGCTGCCCAGCGGGTCCGTGGGGCCAGCACCGCTTGAAGTGCCATTCTCTTCCACCATTCCATCCATGCCCACTAAGGTCACCTAAAATTCAAGGTCAACTTTCTGTGCATTCCTTGATCTTCAGACATGCTCAAGGCAATATCTTTCGTTGAACATAAACACTCTCTGGTTTTCTGACAAGTTTCTTGTTGGCTTGGAAATCCTAAAACGGAATCATCGCGTCATAGACGGGACGCGGAATTTCCTATTGCGTCTAATATATACGCAACATATTTTAACGATATTTACTACATTTGAGGATCCCAATATCATAGGGATTAAACATTATTTGTGAATCCAAATATAAGTAACCATGACAGGTCGCAAGGTTTGTCTTCACAAGCACTCACCAGTTACGTATTCCTCGTCACCGTCTATGCTGCGTCCGGAGTGGGCGAACGGGATGGTACGTAGTAGCCACGTCAACTGCGAGAAGACTCGTCACTGGCGGAGACCTATGATCTTGTATGCGTCATAACAATATGGCCGAAAATTGTCAGACGCATGCGCTAAATGTGCTGTTTCTGTAAGTTACCCACCTTGGAAATCGAGAGAAATAGGTACAAAGTTTGACAGTTCTTTATTGTTTTTAAGACTGGCAACATAATTAATCTTGTCAAACCGGCTCCAGCATAATAAGCTGTTTACGTAGATAAATAAGCTGCTTGAGCCGGCTAGGTAAAGTCCTGTAAAGTGGATGCACCAAGGTAGCCCGCGAAATTCTTCTTACTTGTTTGTAAGTCAGTGTCAGGTTGTATGTTGATTAAAATATGTTTTGCAACTGTAACAAATATGTTTCCTTTTTTTATATAATAGTCATTCAATGGGATTAAATGAACTTAGAGGGGTGTATTGATGATTTTAATGTTTACAATTCTGTAAATACATATGTGTTACGGTCGCGTATTAAAATAACTAACACTAAAATCTTGTTCTTTCTATACAAATTCGAAGTTTAATATCCAATTATTTTGCGCGTTTCAGAGGTCTTTGTATTGTAATGGGAGATTATAAGTTTATGACCTTCGTACATAGATGAATAAGCTTCTTTGTAGTAATATCCTCTAACAGGTCATGCTTGGGTAACTGGGCATTATAGCTGGACTAATCCCCCTGCCAAAGTCATAGAGGAAATACGTGACGTTATATTTCATTCTAAAAAAGTGTTCTCTAAAAATGGTCAATTGTGTAAAAAACGATCTTCTACTTCGAATCTACAAAACCATGGTGTTATCCCCTTTAAAAACTAAATATGAAATGACATTATTTCAATACAATGTCGAAATACTTTTTACGCCGTTACGATAGAAAATTTCGTGGAACGTTGGTAGCTCAAACATAGGGGCAGAGTAGGTGATTTTGCATAGGGTTGAGACAACGGGAACGAATGAATGATAAAATAAATGTTTTTCAGTTCGGTTATCAGTTACAATGTTCAGATGTTATGTAATTTTCTTGTGTATGTTTGAACAAAAAGATAGAAGTAAGGCTGAAATAAAAATATATAAATATTTTATTATCAGTAAGCACGTGAAGTATAAGCCACTTGTAGAGTCATTTTGGTAGGACAGGTACAGGTCCAGCTATGAGGCATGATTTTTTTTAATAATGTTTTATTTATTTATTTATTTATATCTTAGCGAAATAAGTCAAGTATAGGTACTAGTGTTATTAGTCTACAAGCTTTCTTAAAAGGAAAAAAAAAACAACAATAATTTTATTCATTTATTCATGGATGACGAGTGTAATACTTGTTAATGTGTGTGTGTTTCTTTTTCGTGTGGTTGTTTTTTTTTCGTGTGCGTTTGTCGCAATAGCATGCATGTTTGTGTGTAATTGTCAAATTCCCGTAGGGTGGGTGATGTGTTTACCTCGCCTCCCGCAAATACGGCTGAAAATTTCGTGTGGCAATTCTTTATATTTTATCTCTAGAGCTTTTTCCTCTATGCTCTACGGTTGACTCTGCTCCTATACATATAACCGTCGCTTTAGTTTTGCCCTGGCTGGGTGCCTTACACTCAGGGCACCCACAGGATAGTCCGGTTAAGCAGACGACAACCTCCTAGATTGAACTGCGAGATGACAATTTGAAAAAAAAAACAAAAAAGCTCCTGCCTGTAGTAATTTTTGTTTTTATGAATATATAAATAAACACAAACTTAAAATAGTAATAAAAATATGCATGTAAAAAAGGACAGAATAAATAGAAATCAAGACTTAGTACCTTTAAGTTCCATGGTTACGTTGACAAATTGACAGTTCAGTTTTGTCATTATGTGAAATGCTAGATTGTCAGAATTTGAAGAAATGTAAATACGAAAAAGAAAACAAATTGTGTGTAATCTTGTGGTGTAACCACCACTTATCTTTAAATTAATAAAAATGCCCCCAATTGGTTCTTTTGAAAATCAATATGATGACTATTCACCCGACCTTACTACCAATATTCTTAGCAATACTCGAGATGCGGTGTGTTTTTTCAATTTTTTTTTTTTTGATATTCGTTTTTTTTTCTAGCTAGCTACATCATAGTACTTGTATTTACACCATACTTTAAAACAATTATTAGTCGCTAATGATTTGGAATCATAATCTCAACAAAATTGCAAAATATGAACACATTTAGACCTAGATACTGTTAATGAAACCTTAGTAATAGGTACGGAAATAAAAGATGGTCTTAAGGGTTCTATAGCCGATTGGCAAAAAAAGGAACCCTTATAGATTCGTCTGTCTGTAAGTCACAGCCACTTTAATCCAAAACTATTGGGACTACAAAGTTGAAACTAGGTAGGTAGATGTTTTCTGTGAACCGCTTAAGATTTTAATAGGTACAAAAATCCACATACATGAACTGAAACTATAATCTTTTTTTTTCTTCAATCCTATACATATGGGGTGTCTATAGATAGGTCTTTAAAAATGACATCCAGGTTCCCGAAACCATTTTTTCTCAAAGTTAATTGTTTGAAAAATAGACACTTCCAAAATGGTAAAATGTGTGTGTGTCTAATTTCTAAAGTAAGAGGAGGAAAATTCTGAAAAAAATTAGGATTGTCGAACGTAAAATAAAGTTTCAACGAAAAATGGGTTGAATAAGATTTGATGTTTAGTTTTTGAGATATGGGACTTTTTCATCAAACTGCAGCAGTAACTTTGTAGTTTTGCTATTGAATGTAACACAACACAACATATGAATGAGCCTTCAAAATATTTTTATTATATTGTTTGGTGCTACGGAACCCTATGTGCGTCTGAGAACTACTCGCACTTGGCCGGTTTTGATGCTTGCATTGGTTAAAAATAACAACTAGTAAATGACGAAAAAATAGCTTTGAGGTTGGAAAGCACTCAGACGGAAGAAGGTGGTCATGAGTATACCTTATCAAGTCATCAGTGCTGGAGCAAGCAGGCAATAAATTTGTTGTCCGATTTCAAATGTCTTACAGTATGAACACTGAAAACATTTTAAACTTATTGCTGGTCCAGGCAGTTAGGGCAATAACATCTAGCTATAATAACATCCGGTTACTGGAATGAAAATCAACTCAAAAATTGCTGACAAATGGTCAAGCATGTGTCAACTGAATTATCAATAGCCAATCTGGCGACTTGACTTGCATAAAAAAATAAATAAAATAAAACTTTTTATTTTAGATTCTTAGGGTCAATATATTGTTAGTACAAGACTTACAATTAATTGTAGTGGGGGTGTAGAATATATTTTGACATTTCAACTACTTTCTAGAAACCAAGTATAATTATGGACTTTATTAGTTACCAGCGAAAAAGACCAGTGAAAAAGATCAGCCTAAGAAAAATAACATGATTTTCATGCTCATATTTTACAGATATCAGAGAAGTTTCAAACGAAATTGCTTAAGTTTAAAAATGAAAAATTGCACATGCTTAAGACGGAAATGGAAAAGGACATATTCTATGATGGCACAGTATACACTGGGTCAGCTGGCCTAGCACTGTATTATTTGATGGACGCTCTGAAAAATGATAATAATCCTGAAACACTGAAGGTTAGTGTTTAGGAATTTAAACAATTCTTATACTATAGACGGACCGCTTTAACCTTTTCACCGACACCGACTTCAATAGACGTTTCAGTTTTCCGTGCCACCAGCGCCACGACTTCATTTGAAGCTCTTAATTTTTAACTACCTATTAAAAATAAATGTACTGTATTTGAAAGCTTCTTTTCACTTTATTGTTTAATATAGCACTGTCTAATACCCTGTTTTTTACTTTTCCACACAAAAGTAGCTCTTATTTGTCTTAAAATCGGCAAAAACAAAAACTCATGTCCCCAGAATGCCAAGGACTTGATATATAGTCGGCCAGTGATGTGTCGCGAAAGTCATCACTGTTTGATTTTGCCCGTTGGAATATTTATAAATACTACTATTGAAAACAATTTGAGGTCAGTAAAATATGAACTTAGTTAACTAGGTACTTTATAACAAAAGGTACATAGATGAATTTCGACCTTCAGATAGTTGCCGATCCGTAATTACATAGTCGTTATCAATCCTTGTCGATAATTATATTCCCATCTCTACAAAACAATTGGCTTTCCGTGCCCCGGGCGCCACGGACTATAATAGAAGTTGTTCTGTGACGTCATAAGCGTACGGCTGTCAAGGTCACTTTGGCATAGTGCAGTACCAATCAGGACGCGCACGTATCCTTCTTTCAATTTGCTTATACACTGTTTTATTTTACTAATAATAGTAAACAATAGTGAAAAATGAACATAGAACTGGGTTCGGATGAGCTGTCGTTGCCCGTTCGAACGAATGTATGGGATGATCCGTGGGAATGCTCGGCGCGAATTCTGTGGGACAGCGGCTTTACAATGACCGGCCTGACGGGTAAACGCTACCGTTACATGAGTGAAGAAAAGAACAGAACTGCTTCAAATGTGTTATAATTTAAATACATGCTCACTTTCCATTTCGAAAAACACGGTGAAAAACACTTTATATACGGCGAAAAATTCTGCCGCTACGGTAAAAAACGTTGACTTAACGTTAAAAAAACACGTGAGTAGATAAAAATAGAAGGAAGAAAAACCATAGACCACATCCCTAATCACAATTGAATTTATCGTGCTCTGAGAGCCAAGGACTTGAAATGAAGTCAAAGAATGACGTCATGAAACAAATAGAGATGTACCTGATTTCTTAGAGCTCTAATGGAGTTATGTTTTAGTTTCTTTGATATTTATAACTTATACTGATTTTTCTTACTAGGGATAATGTGAAATAGAAAAAATATGAAAATATTTAATCAGTTTTTATTTATATTCGTAAAATTATAAATAAAACTTAACTTGAAGCGTGTAAATCTCATTCATCGATATGATGATACCCTCATCACTACTGTTTACTTGGTTATACATTTATAGCTTGGCGCTGGCGAGGCATCGCGTTCTGTGTACGTTGGCGGTGAAAAGGTTAATGAGTCCTCCGCCTTGCCCCATCAAAGGCACATTAAGAGTCCACAAATTCCTAAAAATAGCCCACAGGTTATTTGCTTTAAAATAACCATAATTCCACGTAGGTATTACAATACTAATTGAACCAATACGTGATCAACCTTCAGAATATTCCATTGATTACGCTTGATCGAATCTGGGCTCTAAAACTCCTACCTACTCCTACTCCCAGCCGTTTGCTTGACCTGAGGTGAGGATTGTGTGGAGTAGTTCACCCCACAATCCTCACCAACATAACTAACATATAACTTCGGAATAATAATGCGACTATTTGTTTTTTATCCTTGGTGACTATTTATGACTAATTCATGACAATTTTTTTGAATACTTAAAATTGATTTTCATGAAGTTTTCTAAGGTGAGGATTGTGTGGTGAAGGACACGAATAATGTCGATAATAACGTGCGTACTTCGTGCGTAATTTTATATTCAGAAACGGTAGTCTTAAGCTAAGCTCACTCTCTGTTATCTAATGCTTCACATATTGACATATCTCGTATAATGATGAGAGTTTCCTAGAGTTAGAGAGTTACAGATCGTGCCTGTTCTAACAGGCACAATCTGCTTGCCTTATCTTTTATAACAAGGCACACTGATAGAAGACCTTTGACGAAGTTTCCCAAATTTTTAAACATCCCACTTTTCTCACTATTAATTTGTTACTTACACTTTTTACAGACCGCATTAGAATACATCAATATTGAAAACCTAAAAGGACGCAGAATTAGCTTTTTGTGTGGAGATGCAGGACCACTTGCTCTGGCAACAGTAATATCATATAAACTAGGCTCTAAACGTCCTGATAAAACGCTGTCAGATTATAAAGCTTTAGCCCAAAGGTATGCTATAAAATGTTACTATTCCACCGTAAACGACATCATGCCTGTCATCCCCGAAGGTTTGGGAAGAGGCCTACCTAATAGTACACCCACGTTTCGCCAGTTGTGTTAAAGTCCCATGTTAAAGGGGGCGAGCCTATTGCCATCTACCGGGCACAGGTCCAGACTCCATGGCTGCTACTGAGAAATTACTGATGGAAAAACCCAACAACGGTGTGCCCGACCCGGGAATCGAAACCCAGGACCTCGGCAGTCGCGCTTACGACCACTAGACCACCGAGGCAGTCAACCATTCAACCATACCTACTTCAATCGATTCAAGACACGACTATTCCAGTTCACAGGAGTTAGAAAAAGGAGTACGTAGATTCACGCTAGTGTAGTCCCCCACGATATAGATTGTTTCCATATTTTGCTGATTTGAAGTCGGATAAGCAAAACGGATTGAATTATGTTCTATTACTGATACAGAATTACCAAAATCAATTTGCATCCTGTAGGGCTGCTTTAAATCTAGGATGTAAGGACGAGTGAAGCGAGCTCTGAATTTTAGAATCCCGTTTCTGATAGGTTGTCTGTTACAATTTTCTTTTGACGATTCATACAAAAGTGAGAGTTACTTGGTGAGTTTAACAGAATAGATCAGCGCGCTCGATAGCACATAGTTGAAGACGCAGCGCATTTGCGCGGTGGAATTCGTTATGCGTGGTCAAATAACCGCGCCCTAACTAACAGACCGAGATAAATGACTCTTAATAGACCGGGATAGTACGCTTCAAACTGGGACGTATGGCCCTAGTATAGTAGTACAAAAAGATTTCAAATCGGGTTGGGATTTTGACGCTTTTGCAATAAATGTATAATTCCATGGGCATAGACGATGACATGGATATGTCTACAATTTTCGCGAAAATCATTTGTGAAACAAAAAATACGTCTTGTCGCTCTGTTAGAACAGACACTGACAGACAGCATTCTGTTTTGCCATCTGCGGTCACCGCTCGACCGCTACGGCTAGCGGCGCCTCTGTCTGTCTATTGAAGCGCTTTTACAGAAATACATAGAAACCAGTATAGTCGCTGCGCGCTGCGGCCTGTCATTCCAGGTGGGCGACAGTGATGCTTCAATCTGCGATCTGTCGTTGCCTTCGAAATTTGTATCTTTACAGCTTCGGCATCATTTTATTTTTTCAGATTAATTTCTCTAAGTTCCTTGTTGCAAGAATCACCTGATGAGCTTTTATATGGAAAATCTGGATATCTCTTTGCCTTACTATTTGTGAACAATCATATCAGTGGAAAAGAAGTAATTCCTGCAAAACACATAGAAAAGGTAGGTAAAGCAAAAACTTGTACTACTATACTTTGTTCCAAAAGTAATTGATGAAAATATAAATAAATGGATCAGAAAACTTACTGCGATGAGTACTAATTGTACACATCATCATCATCATCATCATCATCATCATCATCATCATCATTTCAGCCGAAACACGTCCACTGCTGGACATAGGCCTCCCCCAAGTGTCGCCACATTGACCGATCCCCTGCGTCTCGCATCCAGCGGATCCCCGCAACCTTTACCAGGTCATCGGTCCACCTAGTGGGAGGCCTTCCAACGCAACGTCTCCCAGTTCGCGGTCGCCACTCCAGAACTTTCCGGCCCCATCGGCCATCCGTTCTGCGAGCAATATGCCCTGCCCACTGCCACTTAAGTTTGGCTATTCTTCGGGCTACATTGGTAACCTTGGTTCTCTTACGGATTTCCTCATTTCTGATTTGATCACGCAAGGAAACTCCGAGCATAGCCCTCTCCATTGCCCTTTGGGTGACTTTAAGTCTTCTGACGAGGCCCATTGTGAGCGACCACGTTTCGGTCCCGTATGTAATCACTGGCAACACACACTGGTCATAGACTTTTGTCTTGAGACACTGCGGTAAGTTGGACGAGAAGATACCACGCAACTTCCCGAACGCTGCCCAGCCGAGTCGGATTCGACGATTAACCTCTTTCTCTAAGTTAGACCTACCTAACTGGATCGTTTGTCCCAGATAGACATAATCGTCTACAACTTCGAGTGTAGAGTCTCCGATCTTGATAGGAGTGGGTGTTACATGGGCATTCAATATGACTTTGGTTTTGTCCATGTTCATTTTAAGACTCACTCTTCCGGAAGCTCTACTGAGGTCATCGAGCATAGTACTGAGGTCCTCCATGGTCTCAGCCATGACCACTATATCGTCGGCAAACCGAAGGTGAGAGATGTACTCGCCATTGACGTTGATGCCTAGCCCTCTCCAGTCCAGAACCTTGAAGACATCCTCCAGTGCAGCGGTGAACAGTTTCGGAGATATGACGTCTCCCTGTCTCACACCTCGCTGCAGGATAGGTTCCGAGGTCTGGTCCTGAAGTCGGACTGACATGGTGGCGTTTTTGTACAAACACTTCAACACCTCGATGTACCGATAGTCAATTTGGCACCGTTGGAGAGACTGCAGTACAGCCCAAGTCTCAATCGAATCGAAGGCTTTCTTGTAGTCCACAAACGCCAAACAGAGAGGCAGGTTATACTCTTCGGTCTTCTGTATAACCTGCCGCAGCGTATGTATATGGTCTACGGTTCTAAAGCCTTTAAATTTTTCTAAATGTACACACTTAGCAAAATTCAAAATAGATTTTCTCGTGAAATATCTATTTAAATTTTGAGATAACCCATTAAATTTCTTAATAGCATGAGTTCCAAAATGTTCGTAACAGCATACAATGAATAAAATCACTATACATAAGAAGAAAATCACTTTTAAAAGGTGCAAAACGGGCAAGGTCCAAAAAATTTAAGTATATCTCAAATTATGGTCATAATAACATAACCTCACGCCGATAATCCCCGAAGAGTTAGGCAGAGATGTAACTAATAGTACACCCACTTTTCGCCAGTTATGTTTATGGATCGTAGGGTACAAGGTGGCATTCTATACTTTCTGCCTACCGCCATGGGAAGATGGCGTGTATGTATATTTAAGTCCCATGTAATAGGGATCAAGCCTATAGCCATCAACGGGGCCAATAAGAACACAAATTCATGGTATTGGCAAATACAAATGGCACCGGAGGTAGGCCAGAGGTAAGGCCAATTGAAAATGTTGTAATTTGCTTATTGAAGGACCGTCTTAGGACAAAACTTATACTGTCACTTACGGGATATCTTCCGTGATTGGTCATTATTTTGAGCTCCAATCTTATGACACTTTTGACATTCAAAACCTACTGATTCTCGACCTAATTTGAATTAATAAAAGAACCTCGAGTTTTGAAAAACTGCATACCTCGTTATTCATTGACGCACATGCGTTGCCACTTTCAGGTGATTACCAGCATATTGAAGTCTGGGAAACAATACTCCACAGCAATGAAGAGCGCGAGCCCATTGTTATGGCACTGGCACGAAAAAGTTTATTTTGGAGCTGCTCATGGAATGGCGGGAATCCTTTATATGCTGTTGCAGGTACAAATGTTTCATTTTTTATAATGTGACGTACTACTGGATTAGGTTGCCAGATCCCAAAATAGAGATAATTTGGAACTCTGATTTAAAAGAAAGTGAATATGGATAACAATGGGTTTTCCGTCAATTTAAAAAATCATTAATGCTGAGCCGAGCCGAGCTGTACCTACTCTACAAGGATCTTTGGGCGCGTGTTAACATCGGAACTAAATGTGATGTTTTTTCAATTTGTCACAAATGTTTACCAGCAGCGCCTATCTGTCAACGACAATCGAGCGCGAGCGGTCATCATCAGATCCTTGTAGCTCGGTATCTATATTTAAGCGTTTTTTACGTATTCGAGAATACTTGTAACGGTTTTATTTGTTCCAGGCTCGTCTATTTATCAACGTTGTTGAAATGCGTACCTTTGTTAAACCAGCAATAGACTGGTTATTAAATCAGCGCTTTCCAAGCAACAATTTCCCTTCATCCATGGGGAGCGCCTCGGGAGACAAGCTGGTTCAATGGTGTCATGGAGCTCCGGGATTTGTACCCTTGTGTATTCTGGCTTACCAGGTTAATAAACATGGATACTTATCCCGCTTATTCATGAACGCCTTTTTTAAGTTATACTATGTTTTGTAAGTAAAAGACAGTTTTTGGTTGGCGTATATGCGAAATATAAATACAGGGTGCAAAAAATTTCGAAGTCAAGAGCAAGGGCGGAGGTCAATGTAAGAGCGAGCAGAGCGACCTCGAAAATTTAGTGTTTTCTTATTTCTCAATCTTTTCTGTATAAGTCGATTAAGTATGTAACTACTATTTCTTTTTAGGCGGCAACAAATACTAATACATTAATTACATAAAGCGTAAAATGATGGTAGCTTTATCAATCAAGCTACCATCACCTTGATCATTTGTTTGGCGCTGCCTCAACTTTTTCACTAACATTAATTTAGGAGCTTATTATTTTAGACTAAGTTTATTTATTTTTTGTTTTCAGTTTCTGTTTTCGTTAGTAAATTTGTAAAAAAGTTGTTTTTTTTCACATTTTACTTTCCTTTTATTTACTACAGGTCTCTGTTACCGTGGAGTGTCTACTAACTACATACTAGTCCCAAATTGTAACAGACAGACTCAGTTCACAATTGAAAATTCAGTTGGTGAAACGTGAACACAATCAACCCCTATTTTTCTACCCTTAGGGATGGAAAAAGTTTTTAAATTTAAATGGGAGTTATAAATATCTCCACTGTTTTTTGTCGGTTAATTATATTTTTAGATCAATGGATCATAATCATAATCAATATGTTTCAGACTTTTGAAGAAGATAAATATATGAAAATAGCTTTGCAATGCGGAGATCTCATATGGAACCGTGGATTATGTACTAAAGGTTACAGTTTATGCCACGGGGTCAGTGGAAATGCTTATGCATTTATACAACTATACCAGGCTATAAAGGTATTTACGATACTTTTATAAAATAATCATTTTAGCACAATCACACACACTCTTTCAGAAACTTTTCAAACCGTAAGCAGCTTAGCAACGTACTATATTCCGCAATTGAGTAGGTACTGTTTTTCTATAAAAAAATATACGCGTTTTGTTTATTACAAATGAACCAATCTGTAACAAGAGCATCTCACGTATTCGATCTTCATGACTCAGTTTGAACAAGCTTTCACTAAAAGAAACTATTTCTATTTTTCAGAATCCTATGTATCTACACCAGGCTTGTTGCTTTATGGAGTGGTGTGCAGTGGAACGCTCGGGCACGGAGTTACATCACCCGGATAGACCAGCATCATTGTTCGAAGGATTAGTAGGGCGTCTTTATTTAGCCGACGATATAATACGCGTGTCGGATGCCAAATTCCCAGCTTTTACTGTATGAATTTATTATTGAGTAATAAAAAAAATATCTCTTTGTAAAAATATTTAATAATTTTTTTAATTCTTATTCACACTTAAATTAGATTCATTAATATCACCCAGCTTAAATTATAAATGTAAATAATGCTACCAGGCGGCAGTCCAACAGTTAAGCTTATAATATTATATCTCTATACATATAGATACATTGTAAATTCTAATTTGAACACATTATACAATAATTAATAAGGAAACAAGAAGTAGTGGAAGTATAGTTGCTTATTTTAAATACGGAACGTAATTACATAAAATATACCAAGACAATAACATAACATTATTAGGAATAGTATCAATATAAAATAATAGAGTAATATTAAACCTAAAGGACACAAGGGGGCAAAGTGAACTATAGACATTTAGACCTGTATTAATAACTCCGCGTGTGTCATTTGCATTTCATACAATACGTTAAATTTGGCAGCACATCAATTTTGTTTAGTCTGCGCTACTGTAGTGTGGATACACAATATACTTATAAAACTTTTGTGAGAGTAATAGTACATTTCTGTTCAATCGAGTGTTTGCAGTTATGTCCCATCATTTGGAATGGGAGAGTCATATTTAATTTACCTTACCCCCACAAACAATATCTGTTCCCATTTCCATAGCCTACTTTGGCAAAATTGGCAATTACATTTATGTTGCATTGTACCTAATTTGTATGTTTACTTACATTAGAACGCATAGGGTTGCATTTTTCCATACGTAAGAACCATGAAGTAATATTACGAGCTGCCTTTTACCTCTCATCCTCGACCATAATAAAGGTCTGCCGTGGGCACTTGGTGTTTTTTAAGTGTTATTTTTATATCATCATGACGTCATATCGAAGTACAGTTAAGTCCCCGAGCGTAAATAATTGGTACACCGAGGACTGAGACCCTCACAAGAATGAGTTTTAGAGGTTCGCTCTACAAGTTGAACTTTTTAAGACTGCCAAATTAAAGTCGCGTATTATAGGGTATGAAGTGTACCGTCTTCCACACGTCATTAGTATTTTGGTAATGTAATGTATGTGTCATAACATCATCCACCCATTGTATCAGCCTTATTGTATTATCATTTTATTGAGTGCGACGGTCATAAATTAAACTCTGACTGTCGTCAACACGAATGTTGTCATGATACAACTGGAATGCTGACAAGTACCGAAAGGTCGGCCTGAAAAACGAAAGCCTAGCTCCCGTGTCCTAAAAGAAGCAATCGTTGCAATCATTTGTCTCAATTTGTTCGGAACACACAGCACAGCGAAGTCTCGGCGCCCTCGGCTTGCTTGTTCCCCATACAAAATGAACGCGATCATCGCTTATAATGGAACACGGTCTATACGTAGTGGTGTCCTTTAGATGGATAAAAAATCGCCATATTTGCAAGAGGGACACCAATACTAAGTGAACGTTGACCGTTATTTTCGTACATGTATTAGTAATACAAATGAAACGTCTGAAGCATAGTCGTTAAGAAACTTGCATAACGAGGGTTATTAAAACACGTGTTAGTAAACTGTCGTGTTTGTACATCCCCAAGGGAAAGTATGCGCTTCGGGAAATATTGTCTATCTTCGGAAAACGAACGCTCGATTATGTTCATTATGTAATCTAATAGAGAGCTGTTACAACCATGGAACTCTTTGCCTAGTTTGTATTACCACGATAATAAAATTAGAAATTAAGGTTGTGTTTCCACCAGACATTTACGAGGTAACTAGGCGGTGCGAGGGTTATGTGGCGACCGGCGTTAGCACCTTAATAGTATTTCGAGTAAAAGATGAAGATCGCGATCGGATTAGTTAACCTGGCAGGGAGAAAATTTATAGAAACGCGCAATGGTAGTGCACTACATAGCGCGGCCGACAAAAGTTAATAGCTTTGCCTACTGTTTATAGAAGTTAGTTTGTCGCGCAACGTTTGTGCTAATTTAGAAACACGAAGATTACCGAAGCGCATACTTTTTCTGGTTTAACTGTAATTATGAATTTTAACCTTAAATGCCTCATAAATACCAAAAATTATTCAAATTGTAAAATAAATAGGAGTTCACAGTTTTGTAAGAAATTTGGACGAATGACTTTTATATTCTAAATACACGTCACATCAATATCATTAGATACCTACGTTATAAAAATGGAAACATGTGTTACACCGTCGATTGTTGTTTTAAATTGTGTCATTGTTTTACCAAAAGTGCTAATATATTTGTACCTTCGTCCTCGATAGTATTATTTGGTTTGTGATCAGTCCGCACTAGCCGGGTGTCAGAGCAGGGCGGCGCCGGCCTCGGCGCGCGAGTGCGGCAGCGGCGGCGCCTTGCGCCACGTGTTGTCGCGCGGCTCGTACAGCTCCACGCTGGCCAGCGTGGTGCGCGCGCGGTAGAAGGCGCGCTCGCCCGCGCTCTCGCTGTCGCCGCCCGCCACCACCAGCACGCCCTCGGCCGCGCCCGCCGCGCAGCCCGCGCGCGCCTCCTTCAGGCTCGCTACCTCTTCCCATGTACCCTGAAATCGATGCACACGGCTGGGCTTTAGTATGCGCCATATTCCTCATACATAATGCAGGCGGTCAACGTAAGCATTTGCATAACATCGTATTCAGAGGGGAAAATATACTTTAGATTACCAAATTCTCAATAGCTAACATTACAGTGTGTATCCTTTACACACGGGGAGAACTTTTTTTCAACTGCTATGTTGAAGCTGTTCAACGTAAAATGTTGGTGAGTTGCAAAATCCGTGGCTGACTGAGTAAATTAAATGGTAATGTATAAATCAATAAGACAATTAAAAATAATTCTTGCTCTTTATTTGACGCTTTCTTGGAAATATTTTGATGGCGTTGTAAAAAAGACGAATATTATTTTCCTGTTACTTGCATATAAAATCAGAGGTATCAGAGGAAGTTCGGTGGACACAAAAAAAAAAAAAAATATTGGCTTGACTTATTATATACCCCATTTATATATTACCTCATCAAAGCTGTAACGTTCCACAGACGTGAGAACTGACCGCCGCGGTGCATTCCCACCGATGACGTACAGGTAGTTGTCAAGAACGACTGCTGCAGCTTGACTACGAGCATGATGCATCGGTGTCAACGTTTGCCATTTTCGAGAGGCAGGATGATAACATAATAAATCTCTGGTGTGTCTCCAAGTGTGAGTACATCCTCCGACTATGTATATTAGCCCTAAAAAATAAATGTATTAGAAATCGGAACGAAAAATGAAAATAGTTTTTCTTGGAACTGCTATCATACCTTCGAAATTGATGACGCCCATTCCGAACCTAGGCTCCGGCATTCTGCCCACTAATGTCCATTCGTCAGCGACTGGGTCGTACACCTCGACCGATGAGCCCATGTCTGATCCCACCCAACCTCCAAATGCGTATAAATTTCCATTCCAACCTGTGAGCCCAAATTCACAACGCGCCTCCTTCATTGGTGCAATGTTCGTCCACTTATCCGTCTAAAAGAAAACGTTTAGATTAATTCAAGTGGACACACTTGGTATCGATAATCTCATTTTACATGAGGAAAATCACTGCTGATTAGCTATAGTTCATTTTGATGAATGTGTGTCATGTTTGTCATTGCACTCGAGGCGAGATTCCGGGATTTACTAAATGGAGCCTCGAGCCTGGAGCTCACGCGTATCAAACAACGGTTTTAACATCAACATCCAATGGTGTAATTTGTTTCGGTGTAAAAATAAGACGGATAGATCGCTATACCTGTGGATCGTAAACCTCTCCATTAGCGAGAATTTGACTTCCTTGTTCGCCTCCGACGGCATAGACCCGCCCGCCTAGAGTGGCCACGCCTGGCTGGATTCGTGCTATTCCCATAGGTGAAAGTTCTTCCCACTCTCTTGAAATAATAAAACATACAAATTATATTTATACCCCTTTTTAAGTTTCCATAACTAAAGGGCAAAACCGGAATCGATACGACTGCCATGTAATGGCCCAAAAAAATATTCAACATTGGGAATGAGTTTTTTACGCATTCATCCCACTACAGAATCCCATCACTGTGTGTGGTCCGACAACTGAAATGTGTTAGTTTTAGTAGTTTAAGTCTTAGATGCGTGCAAAGATTTTATAGTAATAATCGCTCCCGAAACAAACGGCTCACAAATTATTTTAAGGTGTGATAAACTCAAAGTGAACTCCGTAAACATAGTAGTACATGGAATGAAATAAGATAAATCAGTTACCGTTTATGTAGATCGAATTTTAGCACTGAAGAGAGAATATTGTCTTGATTATAGTGTGTTGATAATGGTGGGTGCGCAACTTTGTCGCGGCATGACCCTCCAGCTAACAGTAATATACGGCGCGCGCGTTGACGAGGCTCCACCAACAAAGAAACTAAAGCACCACGACGAGTTTTCTAAAAAAATATCAATCAATGAAATTACCTTACTCCACAAAGTATGTATGTTACCACCGGTAATAGTCCGAATTGTTCTATAATAATCATCAATTTCTGACTTTTACCCAGATTCTGTCGGTAAATCTTAGGTTTTACCACAGATACCGGTACATGTTAGTTTTCAGAGTAAGACAATGCAGTTAATAATCAGAAACTATTTATTTAGTCCAGTAACCTTTTCGCCTGAAAGGTCGGGGTATTTTGCGTCAAATCAGGTAGTTCTGATTTTTTGCAGACTTGTTTGTGATGTTGGCCCAATGAATAATGCAAGTTTGTGTCCTCGAGCGCCGAACGCAACTTCGTCAAAAATCGAAAAACACGAGATTTGATTTGATCAAATAAAAAAAAAAACAATCAATCAAAAATTCAATCAATTTTTAAAAAAAAAATTGTGTTTTTTTTTTCGTAATGTTTTATTTAAAAATAAAAATATGAAAAAAAAAACACTTTAAATTAAAGCCCACCATTAATTAGACTTCAATTCGCGTTAAAACTTTATTAGTTTTCAGTAGTACTTGTCATCCCAAAATCAACATCTAGTTTAAGGTTGATATTTGACTAACTATTGTGACGGTGACCTACTGTTATTGCTAACTAGAGGTTTGTGTAAAAAACTATGTTCTACAGGGGAATCATTCAAACATCAGATTAGCCAATTAAAAGCTAACAGTAAACCAATTGTGAAGTGGTGAAAGACTGCAACGGCAGAAACAATTATTTTCATCGAAACGGAATTTGAACACAATCGAATAATCGCCATTCGAAACGTGTCCTCCGTCCGCTTCGTCCCTTCCTACTAGCTAGGCTAACTTGTAGTCGGTAGTATGTTAACTTACCTGGCCAAATTATCGGATATAATTCTATTTGCTTATGACACTTCGCTAATTTTTAAATTAGATAGAAAATACACGAATGTCTTACATGTCAACGAAAGGAACCGTTCTCTCGAAATGGTTCGCAGTTAACAATCTTTTACTGAATGCGAATAAAACAAAATGTCTGATGTTCTCTTTACCGAATGTACCCTAACGGCATCTGGATTTAAATCTTGACGGCAAGAAACTTGATGTTATAGCGGAAACTGTATTCTTAGGGATCAATTCAAAATTGCAGTGGGGCGTGCACATTAGTACTCTTTCGGGTAGGTTAAGCTCAGCTGCATATGCAATAAGAAAAATAAGGCAGTTAACTGATGTGGCTATAGCTAGGCTAGTTTACTATGCTTATTTCCACAGTATTATGTCTTATGGCATTCTGCCGTGGGGATCAGCAGCAGACGTTGACTCAATTTTCATTCTACAAAAGAGGGCAGTCCGCGCGATCTATAAAATGGGTCCTCGAGAGTCCCTCAGAGAAAAATTTAAAGAAATTGATATACTGACCCTGCCTTCACTTTATATCTTAGAAAGTATTTTATATGTCCGCAAAACTCGAGGGCTTTTCAAAATTAGAAGCGACTTTCAAAATATAAATACATGCAGTAAACACGAAATTGTAATACCTAAATTCAGACTAACAAAAACTTGCAAGTCTTTTCTTATAAACAGTATACGCTTTTATAACAAGTTGCCAAAGTCAGCTATAGAACTGACCGATGGAAAGTTCAAAAACTATATCAAAAGTGTCCTTATTAAAAAAGCATATTACAAAATCAAGGACTATGTTGAAGATAAAGATGTTTGGCTTTAGTTCCTTCTGCGCATGCGGCTTCCCTGGTAGTTCATAAACGGCACAAATATGTGGATGTCTCTAACTATTCTCAACCTTATTTTTTCTCTTTTTTCGAATCAGATTTTTACAATAGTTTTCAAATCATTTATACATCTTTTGCTCAGAATAGTTACAGCACTGATAACAGTATTTGTGTCATTAATTTTGTATAGATTCTTTTTTATCGATTGTTTGTGAATATGTGAACATTGTAGGCTTTGTAGATTCCCAGCTGCTTGTTAACTTTTTATTTTGTTCTACATTTTTTTATGTAGTAAGCAACGACTTATTGTCGGGCCTTCGCTGTCCTCCCATACTTAAGTACAAATGCTGTATCCATGATAATATTGTAATACAAAATGATTTGAAAAGAGTAACCATGGAGTTTCTTGCCGGTTCTTCTCCAAAGGAAACGACCAACCCGAACCTCGCACCTTTTTGTCGACGTTTTATAGATCGAGGCCTATGTGAAATAAAATATTTTGATTTTGATTGAATAATCATGTAGTTCATAAATGGTTCCTAATAGACTTATGAATAATATCATCATCTCTCAGCCTTGTCCCAATTATTTTAGGATCAGCTTCCAGTCTAACCGGATGCAGCTGAGTACCAGTATTTTACATGGAGCGACTGCCTATCTGACCACCACAGCCCAGTTAGTACTGAACTGTCCCTTAGTAAGATTGGTTGTCAGAATTTCTGGTCACAGACTACCTGTAACGACTGTCAAAGATCTACAAATGACATTCTTTCATGATGTTCTTTCCGAGGCACGGAGGAAACTCGGTATGTAATGGGCGGTCACCCATCCACGGACTACCCAAGGCAAGGGTGGCTTAACCTGATGATCGACCCGAGCGGCTGTTGTTACCTATTTAGTGACGAGACTTATGACAAGACTTATGAATAATAATGGCAATGAATATATCTCTTACCATGTCAACTCGAACTGTTTTTAAAGCTACAGCTATAGATGGATCCTGTACATTTTTGATGGCTTGATCTAACACTTGTGGTGAGATTAGTGGCAGTCTAACATGACTTAATACTTCGAAACAGTGACGTCTACGACATGCTGGGTCGTGTTCTAACCATCGTAGAGCTGCATATAAAACCTGAAAAAAGTTTTTATTTTTTTTTGAGAATAAAGCACCATTTCCAACTGGAGTATCACATGGTCTAGAATTAATTTAGGTAAATTCAGCATAATTTAGTTTAAAAAAAATAAAATAATAGGTAACTAGTCGTAATGTGATACAGGTGGCGATTGACAATTTGGTGACTGCATTCTTGCAACATTGCATTTTCTTTGCAACCATGGATAAAAATCGACGAACAATCGCAGATGCCACAGCCTCACTATTTAGCATAATTATATTTGCTGAATTGAGCTTCCAAAAACACAAGTCTCTTTAAGTTGTATGCTTTTTTTGTCCTAAATGAATAGGTGCATAATTGTTCCATGAGTTTATTTTTTAAATAGAAAGCACCACACTGATAGGAACAGAGACCTCTCCTTTTTCAGAATGTGGTTCAACAAAGCACCAATATTTGTTTGTACGGAAATTAACTTTGTGAGATTTTAATAGTAACCATACATTTGATAACATACCTGAGCTTCACTGTCAACTTTTAGTTGTTCCGAAGAAAGCAAAGTTATTAGCTGTGGTAATGGCAATTCTAAAAGCTCATCTCCATTAGATACTATATTCCAGTTTGCTTGAACATGCTCTAGTGCCTCTTTTACCAACTCTACGCAGTTGTGAGCTTCTGCAAACCTAATTTAATGAAAGCAACAGTAAATGCATTAGTGTAAATCTATAATGAATAAGTAGTATAAAACAAAGTCGCAATAAAGTCATCAGAGATCATTTAGATAATGTATTGTAACACCGATATCAAACAGACATACTTTTAATAATAAAGAAATCATGATCTATTTGCAAGTCATGAAATACTGTGCAAAGCAAGGGGGCGGGTCACTAAAAATGATATGTCAAGGAAGAGATTAAAATGAATAAGCATTTAGAAACCACCATGTGATTTATGTAGGTAACTGATTATGATGAAATGTTCAATTATTATGACTAAAAACTACAATTAGAAATTACCTGAATATGCCAAGTGCATTGGAAGGGTGCAATTCCCTCCTCAGAAACTCACCACAGCCAGTTACAAGCTCTCTGAGTTGTAGCATATCAGCAGCAATCAACAGATGCTGTACTGTACTTTTATCTATCATAATTTCACCTATAAAAAAGTTTTAGAGATAGTTTTAATCATTAATTTATAATTCCATACTATTCGAAATATAAATTAGCTATACTATTGTAAATGTATAATTTTTTTTTTCTCTCTCTAATGAATTAATTAATTTTGGTGCATTAGTCACATTATTATATAATAATTAAATTAAAATTCTAATATTTCTAAACCGGCAACCATATACTCAGAAATAAATAATGATATTCTGATATTCTGTAAAATGTTGGTATTTGGTTTGGCTTTACCCAAGTTAATAAAAACCCAAAATATCACTCATTAAACGATTTCCATATCAAAAATGGAATTGAACCCACTAAAAGATGTTAATAGTGTGACATGGCAGGATATTTTCCTAGTTTTGTTAATTCATAAAATACAAGTAATCATTTCCTATGTCAAAAATAATGATTCATGGATGATCTTTGCTTATTTTTTTTGTTTTGTGTAATATTATGTTTGTTACCTGTGTATATAAAATCTATTATCATAGGTAGGATATCAGGTGGGACACTTGGAAGGGCAACATATCCTTTTTGTGTTTCCTCCAAGCCCACATTAAACATTGCATCAAAATAAGCACAACTTGCTGCAAGCACCACACGATGAGCCTGCAATGATAAAATATTAACATGTTTATTTATATGATTCTTTGTCTTTTCATTGAAACTATAATGTAGATGAATGAAATCTCTTAGTGAGAAAGTCTGAGTCACAACAGTGGGAGTGATTCAGACTGATTATTCTAATGACATATCCCATGAAATACAATTTAAAAAGTTGTATCTTACTGAAAAAATAAGACTAACAATTTTATTTGTGTACTACGATAGTTAGTCGTTACTCAATATTTAGTGATTGTTATGGCAACATAGGACATTAAGTGGGCCTTTGTACAGTTTTTTTTTGTGCATAAAATTTACAAATCAAGTAGTTTGTGATACAGTGTCCTTGGTACCATACGTCTTAGTAGGCAATAAATTGTAACTCATAATTCGTACTATGAAGGGCCATCTGTTTGGTTTCGGTCACATGAAAGTAATAGTTCAGTCACAGGTTCAGTGAAATTGTAGAGTGAAATATCATCCTTACTTCGACTTTAGTTTTTGTATCATACCTTAACTCTCGTTGAACCGGATATTAAATCTATATCACAAAACCTCCCATCCCTCTTGAAGTGATGTAGGTTTACGGAAATTTTGTTGGCGTAGTCACAACATTTGTAAGGACGAGCCCCATCTTTGGCTGTGCATTTCTCATATGTATTTGTCGTCATGTCAAAATGAAAATTACTATAATAAGTATCCACCAAAAACTAGATAAAGATGACACTGACGGTCATTAAACGTTGTTATAATTATCACATTGGGCAGAGGAATTTCAATGAATTCATTATAATTCGTCGTCCTTATTTTTACTTTTTTTTGTCTGTCTACTGTGGCTCCACTGTCACTGACATTGACAAGATGCTGACGTTATGTCGAGTGCTGCCAATTTTTTTGTAAACTCAATACAAACTAGTTCTGAAGCTGAACAAAATGTTTTGAAGCGTAGACAGAGAATAAATTGTCTACGTTCTGAAGTGTCACGACACGCTTTGTCGGTGTCTATTGCATTCTCTGTCTACGTTCTGAAGTGTCACGTTTCCGAGATATGAGCTATCTAAGTAAAAATCTATTCACTGATGGCATCTTCAGCACAACTTTGATTTGATCAGCCACGCATAAAAACTATCAATCGATAGCCGGTATCAATACAAACAAGTTTTGTATGAGATAAAATCTTCTAGTGTCACGTTTCCGAGATATTAACTATCAAAGTTGTGCTGAAGATGCCATCAGTGAATGGACTATAACTTTGATAGTTCCTATTAGGCCGGCCAGGCTTTATACTAAAATCTTCGAAGCCCTTTTCTATCACGTTTTGCGGGAGACTAGAGGAGTTTGACAATGCTGGAGTACACTAAGGGAGTTTGACAATTACACAAAGAGACATTTGTATCCAATTGTTACAAACGCACACGTAGCAATAGCAATCACACAATAAAAAGACTGTGTTTTTTTAGTATATGGTTTGCATTGTATGTAGTGTATAGCCAAATAGCCAATGTGTTTTAGCATGAGTCCAGCTATGCTTTTTCCTTTATGACTTGTGCGATTCAATGAACGCAAAATTGTACGGTGTAATACAAGATATGGAATTAACTACTTCCATGACGAAATTGCCGAGAGCTACTATGTCATCGTCAAATGTCACTGTGACACTGTCAGTGTAAGGCAAAGTCAGGGCAAAGCTTGGAGATTCTATGTTTATTGTTTTTAAATTGTTGTGGCAGAATAGAAATATATAATCAAAAATATGTTAAATAAGGTTTTACTTTCTTCCGACGTTGCGTTGGTTTGTGTTCAACATGCGCTATCTACAGAAAAGGAAGAAATTATGGGTCTGCTTATCGGAGAGGTAAATATGTATATGCTACTCGTTATTTAATTTATATTAATTCTATTAATGTGTGATTGATCAATTGTTAATCAACAAATCTTCAACAGGTCCATAACAATGGTACTTTGGTTTCAATTGTATCTTCCGTAATATTAAGACGCTTAGATAAAAAACCAGATCGTGTTGAAATATCTGAAGAGCAGTTGGTTCAAGCGACTTTGCGTGCCGAAGAGTTAGCAGCTGAAGTCAACAGACCGCTAAGAGTCGTTGGATGGTACCATTCTCACCCCCATATTACTGTGTGGCCCTCACATGTTGGTAGGTTACACTACAAATTAAATTAGCAATAGTATTTATGTATTAACATTATTTTAGAAGTATAATTTACTGACAGTCTCAATTAATTTTTCAGATCTTGCTACTCAGTCCATGTATCAAAGAATGGACTCAAGCTTTGTTGGAATTATATTTGCAGTATTCCTTACAGATCAGACTACAAAGGCCCCTTCGGTAAAAACTATACCTGATGAATATTATGACATAAAGCATATTTATATATTATAAACTTACAGGATTATTTATTAGGCTCCAGCCATAAGGCCAGCAAGTGTCTTCAAATGTAATTGAAAAAGATGAACTGACTTGCATACTGGATTTGCGTCTGAAGTTGGTCTGAAGCTAATAAACCACATAAAATCTAGCATACTTATTGCATTTCCATTAGTTCCAAGTATTTTGGTAGGTAATTAATTTATCTGTTTCCAGATTCAAATTACTTGTTTTCAATCTGTAAATGATGGTTCAAGTCAAAGTAGGAAAGAAATTGAAATGGAAATAATAAATAATAATGACTCTTTAGTGTCAAACAATTTTGAGGTAAGCATAATATTTTTTTTTCCTAGCCTTAATAATAATATTTGTTTTATTGTCTTGGTTAAACTCAGAGGCTGCTATTTTAATATAAAAATATCTTTAGTTGTATTCTAATGTACTTAATTATTTTAAATTTAAGACTTTAACTCAACTGCCTGCAATATTAAAAGAGGAAGAAGATGAAGCTTACAATAATGAGGCCGGGCCAGAGGACTCGGATGATATACTAAACAAACAACATAATGCAGCAGTTAGAACTATTGCAATTGGACACATTGTTGATAAGGTAACAATTGTTTTTGGAATAACCTGCCACACTTTTCCCAGTAACGGCAAGCAATTAGTGTGCATTACGATTGCTCCGCCAAGTTATCAAAACAGAAAAAATCTTGTTAAGTTTTTATTTAATAATGTACCACACTTGACTAAAAAAAGGTTAGATTTTTGGACAAAGACCATTATTGAAATATACAAGTTTTTTATTTAATAATAATAATACAGTTTGCAGATTGAGCTAGAATGTTGTCCAATATAATTGCTAGTCTCTAGTTAGAGGTATTCCCAAATCAAATCGAAATTATGGTTAGTCTGCTTGAACGTTGTAGGAGAAAACATAATTTTTAAGATTACACGCGTTGAAAACTGTTCTGAGGGTAAAACGATATGTCATTCTAATGAGGTTAAAATGCCGAATAAATGGATGTTTACACCGACATCCTAGCAATTATAGACATCAGCGTCCAAAGTAACGTTTCGATCGCGCGGCCACGTACTTTTTGTTTTGGACTTATTTCGTCTGTTTAACTAAACTTCAGTAGTATATAATGCTTTCGTTAGTTTTGACAAATTAAGACCTTTCTTCTTGTAACAGTTTTAATGTATGAAGTCTTAAGTTTAAAAAAATAATCAACAATACAGATACAACAAGTGGAGGATTGCGCGGCCATAACTTCCAAGGTGAATATTTTGTGAAATATTGATCCAGAGCTTATAATTCTCTTTTCGACAATTTTTGACAAATTCAGTCTTCAATTGACAAAAAGAATTAGATCTATAACCCAAGTAGTTGCCGAGATATCCATGGCCGCGCAATTTTCCACGTTACGTTCGCGCGGCCAACTTAAAACCCTATAACTTCTTTTTCTACTTTTTTGACAAATTTTTGGTGTACCCTTCGATTTTGACAAATTTCCACAAATTTTTTGGCGAAGTGTTTTTCCGTTTTGATAACTTGGCGGAGCAATCGTAACGCACACAGCAATTATCTTAAGGTGAAAGCGCCAGGTTATCCTGCAAAATTCAAATTTTTTACCCGACTGCCAAGGAAGTTATGTTTTTCGCGCATATCTTATGTGTATGTTAATTCTTTATTACCTCGGTATCTTCCAAACGACTGGATGGATTTCGACAGCTAAAGTAATATATTCGTCTTAAAAACCCAACTGTCTTAGACAGGGGTTTGAAAAAAATAACAAAATGGCTGTGAAATACGTTAATAAAAAAAAAATACCAAACATATCGGGAGAAAAATGGATTACAAAAATATGTTCAAAAGAAATTCGAAGTGACAAATCGTAAAAAAAGGAAAAAAATAGCAAATAATAAAAAAAAACACGTTACTAAACTAAAAAGCTGGAAATAAAAAAAATAATTGAAAAATTAATAAACCCGACTGAAAAACCTGAAATCAAAAACTAAGCACATTTTAAATAAACAAAAAAAACTTTTTTGCAAAAAATAAAACCGACTTCAAAAACACAGAAAAGTGAAAAATAACTAGCTTCAGAAGTCGGTGACCTTAGTTACTAAGTCGGTTTTATTTTTTGCAAAAAAGATTTTTTATTTTTCCATTTTTTAGTTGTAATATCCTATACAAATCAACAGTACATTTGCATCGCAATCTGGGTGCACTGTACGCATCTGCGTACCCCTCAGAGCATATAGCCGTTGTGTTATGATATTGTGTAAAAAATAAACATCCAAACGATTGTAGCAATCACGACAGATTTGCTGTCTACTATTGAAGAGTTCCATTGTATAACTCCGAAGATCAGCTTTACCAAATTTAAACGGGACCACCGCGGAATAATCCACTCCCAAATAAAAAAAAGTCGTCGAAATTGGTTCACAATTGTCGAAGATATCGATAATATATAAAATTTGGAGAGTCCCCTCGATTTCTCCAGGATCCTACCATTAGATCCTGACCTGATGACCATGGGACCATATGGAAATTATACTGTTTTAACAATGCCCATAAAAGAGGGTTGCCCTTAATTTTACTGGGATATTCCATCATCTGATCCTGACTTATACCTTCCATCGTCAGCTCAGCAACATGAGATTGATGATTAACAGGCACAAATATCTGAATTGCGTTAGAGAGTATATGAAAAACATTCTATGTGCCTATAAAATTTGAGGGTTGGCTTCGATTTCCCTGGGATTCCATCATCAGATTCTGATTTGGTGGCAATTGGACTACCTCAGGAGTATAGACTTTCGAATAACAAAAGAACTATGAAAATCGGTCTACAATTGGCGGAGAAATCGGTGAACATAGGTACATGAAAAAAAAAATACATACAGTCGACCATAGGAACTCCTCCTTTTTTTTAAGTCGATTAAAAATTGTCAAAGGACTTTTGGTGAAACATTAGTGAACCGTTAACAATACATGTCATGGTTATAGGCTTATCCCCAATGAAATGGAACTTAACATATCTAACTTCAAATGTGGGTGTACTGTAGACTGTACACATCTCAGAGCATTCAGGCGTGATGTTATGTTATGATGTTGTGTAAACAATGAATATTCAAGCGATTGCAGCCATCGCATCGCGACAGATTTGCAGTCTATTATTGAAGAGTTCCATTGCAAATCTCCGAAGACCAGCATCAGATCTTCACCAAATTTAAATGGGACCACTGCGTAATAATATTCTTCCAAACAAAAAAAGAACCACCAAAATCGGTTCACAATTGGCGAAGATATCGCTGCACATACACACAAAAAAAAAAATATCAGTTGACTTGATAACCTCCTCTTTTTGGAAGTCAGTTAAAAAGCTAGAAGCAAGGCAAGACAAAGTCAAGTTTCTTACCTAAGTCACTCCCGCCAACCGCGTATTCAACACATAGCAGACTAAACGTTCGCTGCTTTACTACTCACGTACGCTTTTTTATAATTCACCTGAACCCGGGGGGAGACCATTTGAATATAAAATTATGAAAATGAATTTGGCCCAGCCTGCTTCTAACTTTTGTTTATTTAAAATGTGCTTGTTTCTTGCTTTTCAGTTTTTTCAGTCGGGTTTTTTAGTTTTTTCAACTACTTTTTTTTTTGCAATTTGCAATTGAATGACTATATCATGAAAAAGTTATTCAATGGGATTAAATGAACCATACAAGGGCAGAACGTCAGTCGGTTGTAGTTAATTCTTACAAAAGAAACATTTTGTTATCTTAAGGCAACTTTCGTGCGCATCCAGTAGTATGAGAAACTTTTAGCACCCCGTCTTTCGATGTTTTTTTCTTTAAGTGGGTGGTACACGCTCGCCGAGACACTCCAAGGCAGGACGAATGCGAGAGTTGTATAATATAGTAACGCTCGTCTAACCTAGGTGTTCCTGGCTAGGTCCACGTCCCGTGTCGTTTTTTTGGTGAACGACGTTTCGCATAAAACCCATACAGGATGCAAGAGCGAGCGATGCAAGCTCAAAAAAAAATATCATTCTGCCTCGCATACATAGGTAGGAGCTTTTTATTTATTAGGCATTTTCGGATATTTCTTTTTCCTCAATTTTGTATATTTCATTTTAAAGCCATACAACTCTGTCGCAACATTTGAAACAACAAAAGTGATATTGCAACTGGCATGGTTGCCGGAATCGCTCCTTCCCAATCATGCTGCCTTACAAAGGTCATTCCGATTCTGCATCATTAATTATGCTGATCTGTGGTTAGGCTTATAGGTAAAAATTCAAATTCCCACTGCTTTCTGATTTTATTGGATAAAAAATTTAAGCCATTTTTGGGAAAAAAATCGATTTCTGAATACTATGCTACCTAAAAAATTTTTAAAAGCAGCCTGTATTTTATGTATTAAGGTCTACTATGGAAAGTCTGTCAGTAAAGATATTTATTTTTTATTGATTTGAATATAGAAGATAATATTAAAAATCATAAAAAGTAAGGACAAACTATTAGAAGTTCACAAATATTTCATTTTATGTGTAATGAGAGGAGCAAATATAATTTTATTAATTGGGTGAAACAAAACTTTTTACTAAGTACTTAGTAAACACAATCTAATATCTAGTATTCTTTCAGATGTCCAGGCCTATGCTAGAAGGTCTTGTAGCAAGAAACACTCTTAACACAGTGCGCTTGAAAGCATTAAAAAGACAACACCAGGAAATGATGTCTAAGTTAAATGTTTAGGATATACACTCTTCATTTAATGATGTTTTGATTACTGATCATTGTTTAAAAATGTAATTAAAGGTGTATTTGAATATTTCAACAATTTAATCATCATAAAATGAAAAGAGTATAAAAATACTTATATACCATTTAAAATTAATTAATAAATAACTACATATGAAAAATGATATTTTTTCTGTATACATCTAAAGAACTTTGATTAGGTTAAATCATTCTGATCAATCATTTCAAAACCATCTGATGAGTCTATACTTGATAGTCTGTTCCTTTTAGTTTCAGTTGATTCTGTTTGAATCATATTTGCAACTGCTCCAGTTATGTTCCAGAATGTGTTATATGCACTGTTGCTCCAGGT
Organism: Noctua janthina; assembly: GCA_963576755.1. NCBI lineage: Eukaryota > Metazoa > Arthropoda > Insecta > Lepidoptera > Noctuidae > Noctua > Noctua janthina. Next base: position 9,295,867 of record OY755058.1, read on the forward strand.
ACTGGCGGGCTCTGCTACCTCTAAAGTAGATTTAATTTTCACTTGTTCCCTTTGTTGATCTAAAATAATATTTCCAATTTTATTAACCATGTAAAATAATAATTCTAATTTACATATCTATATGTAGGTAATACTTCCTTTTAATTGTTATGCAATAAATATTAGTATCATTTGTTTCAAAACATGCTGAAATTGTGTTAGTATCTTACAGTTTTACATTTTCTTCACCTATAAAATAATCACTCATGGAACTTGCCTAGAGGTATATATTCATCTTCACTGGTGTCCGAAGAATCTACATCTTTTGCTAGAGTTTGCATTTTTTCCATTGAGAAATTTGTAACTAATGAGCTGCTGTTGTCAGAGCTGTCACTGCACTCAGCCAGTGGTACATCTTCAGGTTTCCAATAATCTACTGACCAAAATCATTGATTAAAACATGTTTGAAAAAACAACCTTAAAAATCCTATCATGCAAAACAGGAATTGCTACATACATAATATGTAAGTTATATATTTGCTATTTCAAAATTGAGAATGAAAAATATGTTTTGGAGGTTTTGTTTATGAGATGGGTGGGTATACACAACAAACATTATAATAGTGCAGCAAACTATTATAATACCATCACTTTGTAAAAACATTCATCAGCTAGATTCTTTTACAACTAATCAAATCATAATAATTTACTAAGAATGGAGTCGTGTATGTACCATAAATTTGTTTTTCATCCATACTTGGAAGAGGATCAGGTTCAATGGATAGTAATTTTATGTTAACTTCAGATACTTCCGGTATAAGACCTTCCAATTCAAAATCTGATTCTGAAAACATTGAAAATGAAAAAATGTTACAAGGTATAAATTGTCTATCATAATTATTGAATAAATAAATTAAGAAATATTTAATCACCTAAGTCTTGTCTCATATTCTTGCATAATTTAATTACAGGTAATATCACTTTGTAAAAAACACATATAAACATTAGCAATAAGTATGTTATTAGATAGCCATTAATATACTTTCCAGTAAGAAAAACTATTATCAGGTTGATATTGATTAATAGAAAAGCCTGGAACAGAAAAAATATACGACATATTAAAAAAAAGTTGTGTTGTTGGTACCAAAAAAAAAAAGTTCTACAATAAATAAAATTAATTGTTTTATCAGAATAACTTAAAACATGGAACAACACAACAACAACAACAACACAACACAACACAACATGGATGGTCTTATGTGATGTGATGCCAAAGACTGATAGCATATTGTTGTTTCAGTTGTAACAGGTAGTCGGAAGACATCTGACGATCCATCTTACCAAAGGGTATCTAGTGTGTTTCTCATTAACTGGCTTGTGAAGTCAGATATGCAGTCACACCATGTACAATACTGGGATTCGGTTGCATCTGGTTAGACTGAAAGCTGACCTTAGCAAAGTTGGGAATATACAAACTACAAGTGTCTTTAAACAGCTTGATAAAGGGTGGAATAGAATTAGCAGTCATTTTCCTATTTTAATCTAACAATATTCATTGTGCTGATCCAATAGTATTTACTTTCACTAACAGGTTGCTGATGAAGCAAAAAAAAAAACAACATTAATTTACAACATATCACACAACATTAAAACAATATCATTAACTTTAGAAATGGGATATTTACCATGCTTACTGTTTGTTTTGAGTTCCCAATATTTCAGCGCTGTTGCAAGCATCATGATCACGGATAAACCATTCATCCATGACCATGGTGCTTGCAAGAGCAAACAAACAGTAAACATGGTAAATATACTGTTTCTAATGTTAGTGACCATGATGGTTCAAAAACTTATCAAAAAACAATATGCTGTGTAAAACTTATCCAATACTATTTAAAGAAAATACAATAAGTCATTCTGTTTATCAAGTATTGATGTAAATACTTACTTTGGTGTGATTAGTTTCTCTTAAATATAAGAAATCATTCCATCTGTTTTGTAATAAGAGTTTCATGTTTGTTGCTGCTGTACATAATTGATCTCCATGACCGGATAGCCGTTTTAAGCAAGTAGTTCTATGTTTGTATTTTAACCAGCTCTCAAATGCATCAATGCATACCACTGCTGCGCAAGAACCCAAAAAGAATTCTAAGAGGTTGACTTGTCGATGAACACTTACACTGGCAACAAACAGAATTATTAAAAATGCATAATATAATACTAAATGATAGGAAATATTGAATTTGTGAATACTTACAAAAATATAACATTTAGAATGAACATAAATGACAAAGACATCCACATTTTTCTCCAAAATAAAACATCTTCAAGTAAGCCAATAAATGCTGCCAATATGAGGGATGTCTGGGTATTTTTGGTTTCTGAAGATTTTGTCACATTCCATTTTAATGCTTTTTTTAATGTCGCGAACATGAGTATATAATATTATCAAATAGAAAGAAACAATGCGTTTTGCACACAATACGATAGAATTTATTTTCCTTTGTGTGTCAAGCGAAACAAATATGAATGCAGAATGACATTGACAGTGACATATAACCAAGGAAATTATATACTAACTGGAATGAGGACGTGCAGCGGAAAGCCGTTCCGAGCGAGAAAACTTCGAGAGTGGATGTCATCCCTTTCTAATAGGGTATCCAATATTTGTTTATTTTTGGGACAGTTATTCTTTTATAATCAAAAACAGGGCGAAGCCGAAGCCGACGCATACTGTAAAACTCTGTAATGGGACAGGTCTGTGAAGTGAAGTATACGTGACACTTAGGTTACATCCTTCATTTGTAAAGAGATTTTAAAGCGTACAGGGCTGCAACATTCACATAGTTGAAGCATGAGCATGAGCATGTAGCATTTTCAAAGAACATAATATGTAGTATTTGATAAATTTATTAATCACACTATAAATTATAAAACTTATGTTTTTATGTTATTGTTGGTTTGTGTTTTGTTTGGTTTTAGTATGAGTTAGTAATCTTAAATTTAAGTGCGAAGATGCTGATGGAAGACAGTTGAAAACTAGGCAATAGGTTGAATACTTCTTCTTTAAATGGACAACTTCAAGCCCGTTGCTGAAGATTCTTATTGTTAGGAAGTCTGCATGGAAACAAAACAGTATTATTAATACACAAACAATAAACAGTATTTAAAAAAGTAAAGATAGAATTCGTTTATTTTCAAGAAGTTATTTTTGTTATTATTAAAATGGAGTAATTGATTAAGTTTTGCTACTGCATTATAAATGATGTATTTTGTACGCATTTTCACAAGACTTTAAATACCGTTATGGATAATAGAAAAGGCGTATTCTTTAGAATATTTTCTTGATCCCCGTTTACATATCTAGAACATTGTCACTCTAGTAGTAATTTGTAAACAAAGTTATACAAACTTACCTGAAAAAAGAAATTCCACATCCAGCAAACCCTTCACTGTTACACCCCTTCACACAACTCGATTTCACGACATATTGAGAGGAAGATTTCACTTATGTAATGTAAAAAGCTTAAACTTGATAACGCAAAAATATGACTTCAGCGCGAAATTGTATCGGCCATATTGTTTGTTTATATAATATGTTGCCATTCAGAAATAACATAATTCATAAATAATATAATTTATTTATTAAGCTTACTGTATTTAGCAAGAAATTATTATTTTAATATTTAGTATTTGAATATTAAATTAATCCCGATACGATTTATGTGCTAGTTTAGCTATCAACGTGATATCCGAATAATTTAATAAAAAAAAAAAAAATATATATTTTTTGTACTGGCAATTATTAGACAAAGACACAATCCACTCTTGGTCGCGTTCTTGCTCTGAAGTATTCTTCCCCCTTTGAATTAATTAAAGTAATAAGTACTCTATCCCTTTGAGATAAAGTTCATTTTCAAACGGTTTTTTGATATCAAAATTTTGTTCGTACTCATTCCAGTTAGTATATAAGTTTCTTGCATATAACATTAACAGACCAGCGATTAAGTTTGATGAAAAAATATCGATGTATCGATATTTTTGGTATATCAACGTCATAACTTTTTAGTTTCAATTTAAATGAAACAAAAAATCTTTTAAAAGGGATGTGTTTGGGCCTAACATTAGCCCGAACACGACCCGCTTCCTCTATGCAGACGACCTTGTCCACACCTCCCAAGCCACCACGTTTGAGGTCGTCAGTGCTATCGACCAAACTTTGTTGTAGCGTTTCATCTTGATCATCTGCCTCAAAATCACTATCATGTTGCTGATCATCTCCTTCATGATTGGCAAGCTTAATATCCACACACTTGCGTGTTGTTTATACTCTTGTTTGATAGGTAGTTTGCAGTGAACACTGTTTCGCCCCAGAATTTTAATGGTGCCTTTGCGTCAATCATTATTGCACTCGCTTTCTTCACAAGGGTACGATTCGTTCTTACAGCAACTCCGTTTTGGTTTGGGGTCGAGACGTCTCTGTATCCCGCAACGTTTTAGATAAGCGTTGAATTCTTTGTTCATATACTCAGTACCATTATCTGATTGTAAGAATTTGATGTTGTTTCCAGTGTGCGTTTCCGCTAACTCTTTGAACTCTTTAAACTTTTCTAAGACTTCGTTCTTGCTTTTAATCATGTAAACTCGACTGTATCGGCTATAGTCGTCTATAAAAGTAACGAAGTACTTGTTGGCGCTTACTGTGGGCGTTCTGATAGGTCCACATACATCGCTATAAACGAATTCCTAAGCATTCTGTTGTTCGTGGAGTTGCTTTCTCACGAGGGGCAGGTACTCGATGAAGTTTTGCTTGGATACAGATTTCACACTCTGTCAAGGATCCAGAAGCATTAAAGTTCAAGCCGATCAAATTCTCGTCATTGAGTGCATGTTTCATATCTTTGGCGTTCATGTGACCAAGTTTTCTATGCCAGTCGTACATATTTGATGAATTCGCTTTCTTTTTAGCAATTCTCGAAACAGTGTCATCATTATGATTGGCCAGATTGTTACGCTCATGTTTATTTGGTTTGATGTAATAAAGACCATCTTCTAGTTTAAAAGCGGTGAGAGTTATTCCATCCTTTGGATTGTTCACCGTCGCTTTAGTCTTTGTGAAGAGGACAGAACAGCCAGCATCTGTCATTTTACTAACAGATAGCAAGTTGGTGCACAGACTAGGTACGTATAAAGTGTCTTGTAGCTTTGTAAGGGCTATGCCATTACCATTATTTGTTACAAAGGAGACTGTACCTTTTCCGATTATCTCTGCAGTTTGTTCATTAGTTGCAAAGTTCAATTTTCCGGATGTTCTCTCTATAGTCTTAAATAAGTCTCTTTTATAAGTCATGTGTCAAATCTGAAAACAGCATTTGGGTTTTGGATAGCGGTTGTACGAACCGCTATCCAAAACCCATATGCTGTTTTCAAATTTTTCGTTATGTGTAAGGAGGCACTGCATAGCAAAATTGTTCTTATGAGACCCGTAATAATATCTATTAGGCTGCTCACTGTTTTTCTTCCAGCAATTGGTACACATTTTGTGAGTCTTATGTTTGAAGATATTACCACTACGTTTGCAAATTTTACAGGACGTGTATAGGGCTTCTTCCTGAAAAGAGGATACAGGTTCGTCGTTATTAGTCATGTTTTGGCTATGACGTGCTTCATATTCCTCTATTATTTTAGTTTGAATCTCTTATGGCTTCGGAAGAGTGTCTCGCGATTCTATAGCGACTCTGAAATTCTCGAATTCATTTGAGAGACTGTACAACATCATGATTGTTAATAAGTCCTCAATAATAGCTAAGTCCATGTCTGCCAATTTGTCAACTATATCCATTAACTTGTTTAGATGAGTTTTTACATCGTGTCCTTCTAATTTTGTTAGGATCAGTTGCTTTAATAAGGACGCCTTTCGCGCAGGTCCCATACTGGCGTACGTGTCTTTCAATTTTTTGCATAATGCTTTAGCAGTAGTGCAATTTTTTAATTTGTTTAAGCTCAGAAGGAGCGATTATAAGTATAAGTTCAGATCTCGCCTTCTTTATCATCTACTGCAGTCTAGATGTATTTCCATAATTTTTTTGTCGTACGAGTACAGCTTCAGCCTGTATCACCCAAGTGTCGTAGTTCTCTCTATTTAGAGGGTCAATTTTCGTGCTCGACATTTCGGGAAGGTACTCAAAATTTATTAATACGTACACACTCTGCTACCATGTTAAATTAATATTGGTCTGCCATAGACACTTCACAGAAATATTGACTGAATATCCTCATTCACGTTTGAGAGAGTTTCTGTGTCTCACGAGTTGATCCGTACTATTTTAAATAATCACTTGGTTATGAAACATGTTGCCGCGCGGCTAGTCCCAAAACACCTGAATTTTCTCCAAAAACTCGTCGCAGTCACCGAGGACAAGCTAGAATGAGTCAATTCCGACCCAACATTCATGAAACGCATTGTTACTTGATGAGACGTGGGTTTACGAGCTTGACATGCAAATTAGTCAACAAGCTTCGGAGCCGTCCAACTGAACCGAAACCGAAAAAACCACGCCACAGTCGATCAAAAGTCAAAGTCATGTTGACCGTTTTCTTTGATTATCGCGGTGTTGTGCACTCGGAATTCTTGACAGAAGGTCAAAGACGAAAAGGTTGTATAAATCTATCTAGTCTATCTAATCTAAATATATAAAAGCGAAAGGTCACTCACTTACTCACTAATCACGAAATATCGAAAACCGCCTGACGTATAAAGATGAAATTTGGCAGGGAGGTAGTTTATAGTTAGTGGACGTCCGCTAAGAACAAATTTTACGACAGGGCCGGATTAAGCAGGATTAAGAGTTTTCGCAAGTTTGTATGAAAGTCCTTCATTTTTTGTGCTACAAACTTGAAATTTGGCCAGGAGATAGTTAGTAGTTAGTAGACGTTCCCTAAGAACGGATTTTGCGACAGGGCCGGATTAAGGAGGTCCAAAGGCTCTCGCAAGTTTGTATGATTCTCCTACATTTTTTGTGCTACGAACTTGATATTTGGCAGGAAGGTAGTTTATAGTTAGTAGACGTTCAGCTAACAACGGATTTTGCGACAGGGCCGGATTAAGGAGGTCTAAGGGCTCTCGCAAGTTTGTATGAAAGTCCTTCATTTTTTGTGCTACAAACTTGATAATTGGCAGGGAGGTAGTTTATAGTTGGTATACGTTCGCTAAGAACGGACTTTGCGACAGGGCCGGATTAAGGAGGTCTAAGGGCTCTCGCAAGTTTGTTTGAAAGTCCTTCATATTTTGTGCTTCAAATTTGATATTTGGCAGGGAGGTAGTTTATAGTTAGTAGAACTTCGCTAAAAACGGATTTTGCGACAGGGCCAGATTAAGGAGGTCTAAGGGCTCTAGCAACAAGTCATTTAATGTTGTACACAGAACGGTATTAGAATAAAAAGCGCCCAACAAGGTTCACTTTGAAAAAAAAAGTTGTATAGCGCCAAAATAAACTGGTTTTTAAAGCCACATCTTCTCCTCAACGCCATTTAATTTTGTTTCGGACCTCTGCCGATCAGAATTACAGCACCCAAAAGAACGCCTTTTGTAGTCATCAGTACATTATCACATTTTGATCTGGCAATCAGTTCTCACACATAACATAACATCACGCCTTTAATCTTTATTCATTTTTAACTAAGTACCTACTCTCTAAATTATGTAGTCGATGATTTTGGTGCACGGTAAAACTCTAATGAGTTTATGTTGGCACCAACTTAAAATGTACGTGTACTGATGAATAAATAAAAAAAAAAAATCCCTGAAGGGTTAGGCAGAGGTGTACCTAATTGTACATGTGAAAGTGGGTTACCCTATTGCCATTAACCGGGCACAAATTCAGATTCCAAATACTATTATTTATAGAATTTTTCAATTGCATTTTTTTTCCCGCAAGAAACTGTAAAATTGCGAGAAAACTGGGTTAAATTAAGTAAACATGTTTCATTTCTCTACAGATTTTTTTTAAATGAATTCAACGTAATCAAGCACAGATTACCGTATTAATATTAAACTACGCAATTTTCATAAATCTCACATGAGATTAGGAAGGGGGGTCGAAAACACGCCAAAATTGCCTCACTTAATTAATGGACGCCCCCTAACACAAGTGTCTCCTTGCTTAAAAGGCGATCTCCAAATCATGTGTGTGATAACTTTAGGTACCTATGTAATTGAATTTTTTTTTTTTTAACACTTTCCCGACTCTGGAATCGAACCCAGGACCCCATGCTTAGTAGTCACGCTTGCGACTACTCGACCAACAGGCAGTCTCACACATACACACCAAAATTTCCACGCGAACGTAGTACGATTTAAATCGTACGGTTGGCAACACTAACCGATCCCGAAAATTTTATTTTGGATGGGTTAGTCTTATTTGGAGTTTTTGAGATTTTTTTATTTTAAAATTAGGGTCACTTTTGAAAAGATAAGACTCAGGATAGAAGAGCGAGCAAAGCGAGTTCGACAATTTCAGTTTTTTTTCATCTGTTACAGGGTGCAACAGAAAGGTTATAGTCAACAAGTCGGAGGCCATGGTCTTTCATGGCCCCCGGCGTGCGCCGCCGCCGAGATCACATATTGTGGTCGGGGGTACCCAGATTGCTGTCGAGTCCACCATGAAGTATCCGGGATTGGTGCCCGGCAGCCGTTTGGACTTCGGCCCCCACTTCCGGCGGCTGGTGCCCAAGTTGATGGGCGCGGCGGGCGCGCTCGTAACGCTGCTTCCCAATCTGGGGGCCCGAGCACTGCCTGTAGGAGATTGTACCTAGGGGTCTTGCGATCCATGGCCCTGTACGGGGCCCCGGTGTGGGCCTCGGACCTGACGGCCGGAAGCATCGCGATACTGCGAAAACCGCAGAGGGCGACGGCCGCCAGGTCTATAAGGGGGTATTGCACAATCTCCTACGAGGCGGCTTGTGTACTGGCCGGGTTGCCACCCTGGGACCTAGAGGCGAGAGTCCTCGCGTCACTGTACCGAGGCGCGAGGAGGTGCGAACGCGGGGCGGTGAACCGATGCAGCGAGAGATCGATCTGCGTCGGTCCCAGCTCCGCAAGATCCTGGTGGCGGAATGGCGGGACAGGCTTTTGCGCCCTACCGCCGGTCTCGCTATCTTCGAGGCGATCCGACCAGTGCTCGAGGTATGGCTCGAGAGGTGGCACGTCTCCCTGTCGTTTCTGGCGCCGCAGGTTTTCTCGGGGCATGGTTGCTTCGGGAAGTACTTGTGTCGCATAAACAAGGAGTCGGACGCCCGGTGTCATCACTGCGTCCACTGTCTGGAGGACACGGCGCGGCATACGCTGGCAGAGTGCGTCGCATGGGTCGAGCCGCGCCGTGCCCTCATAACAGAAGTCGGAACCGACCTGTCGCTAGTGGCCGTCGCTCGTTCGATGGTCGGGAGCGCAGAGACGTGGGATACGGTGATCTCCTTCTGTGAAACCGTCATCTCACAGAAGGAGGCTGCGGAAAGGATGAGGGAGGTCGAGACTACTCTCCCGATCCGCAGCAGACGTGCTGGGCGTCGGCGGAGGGCGTACAATGCCTTCTTCCAGCCCCCTGGCTAAACGGGTGCAATGGGACGGCGGATTTGGGGACGTCCACCCCCCATATAACTGGACCCGAGGCGGTGGCGCGTATTGTTCCACGCGCGCCCCTATTTAAAGTCGCGGGCGTGGACACCTCACTACCCCCTGGATTTGAGGAGGCCCGCAGGCGCGGGCCGGCACTAGCCGAGGATCGTGGAAGGCGCACTAGTTCCCATGATCCCCGGTGCAAGTATAGGAAGGGAACACCGGGGTAGTTTTTAGTCAGTTTGAGTCTGACAGACCCCTCCGCCCGCCCCAAAAAGGTCAAGTATGCGTCCTGACTTATTTGTTATTTTGTTAAGTTGAAATAATTTGTTTATATGACTAAAATCAGTTAAAAAGTGACCAATACCTGGTGCTATAGTTTGTATAGCACCAGGTATTGGTCACTTGTTAAACTACACTATTCACCTCACTTGCCAAGTTCCAATCAATATTACTTAAGTTAAAGTCACCAACTATACACGACTTCAAATCCGACTGTTCAAATATATTATTACAAGAGTACAAGAAGTGTACAAGGGTTGAAAGAAGTAGAGGCGGAGGCAAATAGACTGCGCACAGAGCTAGTTGACGAACAGACTTTGTAATCGAGATTCTATGATAAATGATAACCCACAAATCTTCACAATTACTTTCCCATTGAGTCATCCGTTTTGAATTTATTCCCATTAGTACGGCAATCAGAACACCTCCTCCATCTTTTTTCCTGTTATCCGTATCTCGCCTATAGACTACATATCTATTATCAAATAGCTCTGAGCTCATAACAGAATCATTTAACCAAGTCTCGGTTAATATTATTACATCATAGTTTTCGCAACAAACTTGACGATAAAATTATGACATTTAGTGCGTAAGCCTCTAGTGTTTTTGTAATATATCCTTAAATCCGAGAATGCTTATGAATTTTATTTACTGTTACATTGACAAAAACTAGAAAGAAATTAATAAAAAGAAAAACTATAAGACGAAAAAAATACAAATTAAACTAACTTATTCAAAGTGTCCTTATTTCTTATCAGAATGTGTTCCGATTCCTGTGTCTTCCGCATGTATATCCGACCACCTCGTACCCAGACAAACTGATATCCGATTTCCTTGGCTTTGATTCTAGCGGCCGCATGGAGTGCCTTATTGGTAGTGGACAGATGTTCTGTAATGAAGATCGGAGATTTAGGTCCAGAGTATCCCAAGCGTGTTGTATTCAGTTTGTTGCCTGGATTCGATTTATTAAATTTTATGGTGGCTGCGAGAAATTGGTCACGACTACGGGGGGAAGCAAGTTGTACTACCACAGCACACGGGCGGGAATTGCTGGTATTTTGTTTTGCGACTCTTGTGCAATGCTTAATGTCGTGGTCTTCAATATTGCTCCCTACTACTTTAGACAAGTGTGACACAATCTCTATGAAATTTTCTAGCTTCTTTTCCGGCAGGCACTGAATTTCCACATTGTCCATCCATGAAAGCCATGGATTTTTCCATATTCTCCATTTGATTATTTATTGGTTGCAACTGTTGATTCAGGGTTAGTTTCATATCAGCTGTTCCATACATTTGGGTCGAGTAGGTATTGAAATTTTCTACGGGACGGCTAGGGTTGAAACCGGTACTTTATAATAAAGTATTGTACGTTATTTTGGGTATTTATACTCTATACTTTATGAGAAAAATTAAGTACGCGAAAATACTTTATTTCGCGTGATTTGAGCGTAAGTGTTTTTGCTTAAAACGGAACGTTATTGATTAGTCCCGAATCAATAGGTCGCCAGCGCCACATAAGAGCTCGTTTTTAAAAAAATCTGTAAGTGTAAATGATTTTACTGAAAATTTTACTGTCTACTCATGCTACGTCATAACGTCAGTATTTACAGTGAAAGTTTTTTTGTGATGAATAGTAAATAGCGAGACGAAAGAAACATAGCGTCTCTGAATAAATATTGGAATCCCACAAGGCAGTATCTTAGCCCCCCCTCTTCCTTTGCTATATCAATGATCTTTCAAATTCAAATTCAAATTCATTTATTTCGTGAACACAGGGTGTATACAAAAGATGTTATAAATAAATTAGGACCGAGCTGTGCCCCGCCAAAAGGCATACAAAATATCAAAGGTTTTTTTTTTTTCTTAAACAAATACATTTTCGAAATTCAAACAATAATTCTAGAATTCTACAATAATTATAAATCATGTCAAAATTATATAAAATGTCAAATAAATGGCAAATAAAATAAAGTAAAAATAACCAAAAAATACAAAAATAAAAATAATAATGTCACTAATTCATTAATACACAATAAACAAAATTAACAAAATCATTTAGTATCTCTCATAAAACAGATTCGATTCCGGTAAAAGCGAATTAAAATTAAAATTTGTCATTTAAATATTCGTCAACAGAATAATACACCTTGTTATTTAGCAATTTAAACAAATTTCTTTTAAATTCGATAATGTTAATACTTGAGATAACTTGTCCTGGTAACTTATTATATAGTTTTGAGCCATTGCATAAAAGCTTTTGCTATGAAATTTTGTTTTTGTTGCTAACACCTGCAACTTTTTTGAGCGCCGTTTACTTTCTACAAATCTATATAAATTTATATTGTGTTTTATAAAAATACAGGCTTCATAAATATAGAGTGACGGTAAAGTTAATATTTTTAGCTTAAGAAAATGTGGCTTGCATGATTCTGTTTGTTTTAATTTACAAATAGCACGAATACATTTTTTCTGTGCTATAAGCACTTCTTGAATCTTAGGGGCATTACCCCAGAATATGAGGCCATACCGCAGAGCCGAGGCAACATAACCATGATAGGCTGCTAGTAGGGCGGTCTTATTCGCAATTTTACCCAGCATATAAAGAGCATATGAAAATCTACTAAGCTTTCCACAAACGCTTTCAATTTGAGTTCTCCATGTCATGTCATTGTCAATATGTAGTCCAAGAAATTTTGTAACATTAGCTTCAAGAATGTCATTCCCCTTATAGTTTATTTGAAACTGTGATTGTTCTTTGTGTCTTATTTTAAAATTCATAACTTTAGTTTTGGTTAGATTTATTTTAAGGTTATTAGCATTTAACCAGTCGATAATAGGAATAAGACTGTTGTTTACATGCTCTTCTATTTCTTTTGTAGTGCCAGAATCATAAATAACAGTGCTGTCGTCGGCAAATAGTGAAATTTGATGTTCGACTACTTGGGGAAAGTCATTAATATAGCAAATAAAAAGTAATGGTCCCAACACAGAACCCTGCGGCACACCACAAGACAGTATTCTAGAGCTAGAAGAGTAAACTACCTCAGTTTTGGTCTTTATATTTACTCTATTAATTTGTGTAATTTGACTTCTATTGTCTAAATAAGATTTTATCAGATTAAGGACGTTACCTCTGACACCATATCTTTCGAGCTTAGTTAATAGAATTTTATGGTCTACATAATCAAATGCCCTGGTCATGTCCATAAACATCGCCATCACTGGTTGTCTGTTATCCATGTTATGATGTATTTTTTCTAAAAAGTTATAAATAGCCATATTAATGGTTCTATTTTTTCTAAAGCCCATTTGTTCTTTGCAAAAAATGTTATTTTTTTCTAAATAACTGTTAATGCTGTTATATAAACACTTCTCAAAAATTTTTGAAAAAACTGGTATCAGTGCAACTGGCCTATAATTGGCAACTTTTGTTTTATCGTCTTCTTTATGTAATGGCTTTATTATAGAAATCTTTAACTTATCGGGAAAAGTGCCTTTCTGAATACTTTTATTTATAAGGTCACTTAAAATGGGCGCTATAATAAGAGCAACTGATTTGACTACTCTGGTGTTAATATCATCATAGCCTGTACTGTTGGTATTTCTAAGAGTATTTATTATTGTAGTTATGTCTTTTGGTACAGTTGGTGACATAAACATGGATTTATATGATCCTTGTGTGCCAAAGACATTTGACTTTGAATAGTTAGCATTCGGTTGAGCTGAGGATACGAAATAGTCATTAAATTGTTGTGCTATCTGTTTGGGTTTTGTTATAGTTTTGCCATTTACATTAATCGAATTTATATTAGTTTTAGGAATGTTAGGTTTTATAGATTTAATAATTTTCCAAGTTGCCTTCGACTTGTTGGTGCTTGTTCCAATAAAATAAGTATTCTGTGCTTTCTGTGTTTGATAACGTTTTGATATCTTTTCGAGAAAGTTTTGAATGCCATTTTTGACTGACTGTCTCGAGTCAGTCTATATTTCCATAATAAAGGTCGTCTAGTTCTACTACAACGTTTAACTCCGCGTGTAATCCACTTTGGTTTAGTAACTGTAGAAATTTTGCGTCTGACAATTGGGAAACAGAGATCATATATTAATTTAAACAGTTCAAAAAATGAATCAAAACATTTGTTTACGTCATCAGATTCATAGACTTCGGAGAAACTGAGACTGGCGATATATTGCCTAAAAAGGTTAATATTTTCCTTGCTGTAATCCCGTTTATATATATAATAGTATGGTAAAATACACTTTTGTTGTACCGGGAACTTTGCCAGCTAAACATTAGAAACTGTCAAGAAATGTCTTATGCCGACGACACTTTATTAACGTTTTATGGTAACTCATCTGACGAAACTTTTGTTGCTGCCCAAGAAGGTTTCAATATTGTAACTTATTGGCTTGCTCTCAACAAACTGACCGTAAATGCCTCCAAAACTAATAAATTCAATGTTTATGCACACACATGTAATCCTGTTACCACCAAATGCACCATGTGCCCAATGATATTAAAAACGGAATCAATAAAATACTTAGGCATAATAATCGATAAAAACTTATCCTTCAAACAACACATTTGACATCAGGGCCAGAAAACTAGAAAATTCGTTTAATATATTTACAAATTTTAGGCATGTTGCGAGTTGGAAACTGGTTAAAGCTGTGTATAATCCCTTTGAAAATCAATCCTATCGTATGGTATTTCCACTTGGGGCGGCTCGTATAAAACGAATATCCTAAACGTCGAAAGAGCTCAACGACTTCTCCTAAAAGTTGCTCTGTTCAAACCACGTTTATACGCTACAACAACCCTCTATAACGAATCAAAGGTATTAAATTAACAATCGGGCAGCTCTATATACTACAAACAGTTATAAAAAAACATTCCTCTATAGACTTTTCTACGGCTAAAAAGAAGGTTAATACTAGGCGATTCTATGAAGTCCGTGAAACAACTCCGGTAAAAACATCTTTTGCCCATAATTTCTTTAATGCAGTCTGCTTGCTCTGAGCAAGCAGAATGTATAATAAAATTAACAAGATTCTTGAAATTGTTAATTTGTCTAGGGTAGAATGTAAAAAGAAGCTTACACAGTGGCTTTTAGAACTTGATTATGAAGAACCGAAAAACTGCTTACTATCTTATTCTAGTCTAGCGGCTTTCATAAATATATACTGCCCCTCACGCACACATTCGTATACACATCCATCTTTATACTTACACACACACTACACTATCTTACTCTCTCTCTCTCACACACACAGATACAACACCACACCACATACACGACACCTTCCAGTGTCGTGTATTAGTTATTTTCTTTTTATTTTGTTTCATTAGTACCTTTTCTTGTTTATCCTTTTCTTACAATAGTCCTACATGTCCTAGCCATTCAGGATTCCGTAGCACAGGGTATCCTAGTTTGGATTCCTGGCTCCCACAAACCTTTGTACCTTCAATATTTGGAACACCTCTATATTATAATTGTACTTCGTAGGAGAAAATAAATCTTTATTATTATTTCCTTTATGTATTGTTACACATTTTAAATACATTTTTAAATTTTCTAATATAAAAAAAATAGTAACCCACCAGCATCGGGAACAGGGTCCGAGCTACCGGTGGTCAGGGCTCTTGAGAGAGGAACCTCCTGACAATACTCGCCGTGTCCAGAAGTGCTGCTTTCTGAATCAAGCCCTTGATCCAGCTGCCAAGCGAGAGCCTCCTCAGATGTTGCTCGAGGCTATTGGTAATTAAGCCATTGGCCGACACAACTATCGGCACAATGACTGCTGTACTCACGTCCCACATGTCGACAACCTCGCGAGCTAGATCTAGATATTTGAATTGTTTATCTTTCTCTGCTTTCACGAGGTTCTCGTCATGCGGGACCGTTATATCAACAACCATTCCGCGACGCTCCAATCGATCTATCACCACAATGTCAGCCTTATTGGCAACAATAGTCCTGTCAGTGACGATAGGTCGATCCCAGTACAACGTGATATTATTATATCATTCTCATGATTGAAAACTGGGTCGGGTGCATACTTTTACTATGGCTCTTCTGATTCCACAAGGTTGTACTTCAAAGCAAGTTACTGGTGGATAATCCTGGCAACGAGGCGAGGTTGTGTCTAGGCAAGTACTCTTCGTTAGCTAGACGAGAACATCCAGAAATAATGTGTCGAATCGATTCTCCTGGCTTGCCCGACATATGTCAACCGTGCCATCCTTCACAATGTATTTCCGGTAGTTATTCATAACTTCGTTCATTATTGCACAGACAAAACCTTCGGTTTCCCTGAAGAGGTCACCGAAACGCAGCCAAGATACGGACGCTAAGATGTCTCCATCGGGCCCTTGTAGGGCCCGGTAAAAGCGCCCATGCAGCTCCTTGCTCTGCCATACCTCCATGCGGTCATTAGTGTCAAATATTCATATATGGCTTGGGCCAGTTCTCGTTAGCCAGGGAGAGCGGGGTAGCTGCACTTCGGCTATTAGCCGTAACAGATACACAAATTGATTATTTTAAGGAATTCATTTCCACTTTTAATACTGAGCTCTGATGAATATTGAAAATCGTGTTGCGAACCTCAGTTCTTAACTCGTAAACAGTTGCATGTAATTTTTGATAAAATTGATTTTTAACATATCCCCATAAAAAAATCTAAAGGAGTGAGGTCTGGTGTTCTCGTAGGCCATTTGATATGCCGTTTGTACCAATCCAGGTATTGAAGTGGTTATTAACATAGACAGTGGTGATTTTGCTGTTATGGGCCGGCACCGGCACCAGCACCATTCGTCATTTTAATAAATAAATAACGTGAAAGATTAATTAGGTACTAACATAAGTAATCAGATGGACCATTGAGTAAAAGTGCTTTTCCCATTCAATTTATAAGTGAAATTAGTTTATTTATTAACATCAACAACAACTACTATTACTTATTACTTATATTTACATTATATACAGACTACAAATAGAACTAAACTAATGAAAAATAAGACTAAAAGTAAGAAAATATAAATATCTAAACAACGACGACAATAGGACACTTAGGCGTCAAAGTACTCCTCCGCATCGCTGTCATCTGGAAACGTGCCCAGAAGACTGGCAGCATTGCCACGCTGAATAGCAATGCTAATTTTTTGGCCAAAGAAAAACCCAGCCCTCTGGTCACGCGAAGTGTCGACCAGTTGGCGAGAGATTTCCTTAAAAAGGAGACGCGCACTCGGGCCCCATGACCCGAGCGTTTCGACCCCAAACGGCTCAAAACTGTAGTTACCAATAAGGATACAGTATTTGAGCCGCTTGAGGATCTCAGCAGCTGCAGCAGCAGCGCCTGCACAGCCCGCCGTGCTTAAAAGGTGAGATGGCGCAAGGGTGTCGACACAGGTTGCGTCCCACACCAAATACCTACCCACCTTCCAAGGCACTAACGTCATGCCGTCTGGTCTCTTGCCATCGTCACGTACCAAGCCGTTTGGTTCTAAAACCGCTGGTACGCCGGCGCTGGCAAGGGCTCGACGAATAATGTCGTTAATGCTGGCGTGCCGTGCAATGCGACCTGCGCTCCTGTAGCAGGACAGGCCATGGTGTCCGAGGCTGTCAACAGCTTCACCGCAGTGACACCGATGCGGCGCAACCCAAGGTGCGCCTAAGCGTAGACTCGTAGCGACCCGGAACGATGCGTCATCCATCATAGTGCCAATGGTGGATGACGGAAGTGCCTGAAGCCATAACCCCGACTCCCATTCCCCCACGGCCAGCAGACGGGCACGCTCCACAGTATTGAATGACGTGTTTAAGAGGGTATTCCGTACAATACTGCAGAGCGGCACGTCCCACTGTCTCTGGGAGGACAGGTTGTCGGGCAAATCCGTATTGGGACAAGCCATTTTCCAAGCGTTCAACGCACCGGTCGAATACGGCACCTCAAAATCAACCAGTGAGGAAGACAGAATATCCCTGGTTAATTTTTCGGTACCGTAGACCGAGGAGAGGAAGGCTGGTAAACTTATACTTAAAATTTTGCGGACGCCGAGACCACCCAAGCGAATGGGGCCACATTAAGTATTGAAGTTACAGTGTTCTTAATAATTTGGTCTACTTTTTCTAAAAGCTGCTGATGCTTCCAAAGATGAGTGGAGCGAAGGCTATACGTAAATTTTGGTCCAAAACAACAGTATCGATTAAGTGTGAAGGCCGAATGAATGTTAATTTTGAAAAGTCGCTCCGAAACATCATTAAAATTTTGAATTTTTTCTTCAATGAACGACGTAAAAGATTCGTCAAATATTGGTGACCCTAGGAGGTGAAGAGAACTTTTTTCGGTAATTTTGATATTTGGTGCTAAAGAGTTAAATTTAGAAATGGTAGACTGTCTGTCAGTGGTTTCAGGTAGGTAAATTTCGCACTTCGAATGGTTAAGGCCAATGGAACTAAATTTTTCTTTTAAAAAAGTTAAATCTTTTAGGACTGTATTCACATCACCTCCCAGGGTTCCATTATCCAAATACCTTAAGTTGAATTTAGAATTTAGATGCCGAATAATTGGATTAATTGCTAAACTAAAAATGACTGGTCCAAGAGGATCACCTTGTTGGCAACCAACGGCTGATTTCAAAAGGTTGTCTTTACAGAGTAATTTGATGGGTTCCTGTAGCATTGGTAAAGAAAACTGTAAATTTTAGGTATTTCTTTTTGAACCTCTGTCAACAAGGTGTCCCTGTTTACGGAGTTGAAAGCATTTTTAATGTCAACCTTAAAGATGACCTCACCCTTATCACTATTAAGGTAAGTGGACAGTGCGTGTACCGCAGCCTCACAGCCCCCTTAGGACCCGAAACCTAGCTGAAGGGGCTGGAATTTACTGGCCAGTGTTTCATTGTAAAAGGCGCAGCAAATTTTGGCTACGATACGACGGTAAGTTGACCCTACGGCAATGGGACGGATGCCGCCATCCTTCTTGCGCAGGGCGCAAAGATTGGCCCCGTACAAAATATCGATGACGGCATCGTTCACACTGCCGGAGAGCATGAGATTGATGAGGGCCGTCAGCTCCTTCAAAAGGGACTCACCAGCTACCCCGACGCCTGAACAAATTAGATCCTTAAGGTGTTGCGGAGTCAGACCGTCGAGGCCGCCGGCAGAGCCACTTCGAAAGGAGCAGACGGCCGCACATACTTGCTGTGCTGTAATTTGTAGAGTGTTAGTTTCTGGAACGGGGGGGTCGTGGAAGGTGAGGTCATCTGCCGGGGCTGGGTGTTTACACTCCAGAGCTGTAAGGGTCTCTGGAGAGTACGGAGCAGCCACATCGCTGCTAAAGATGATCCTAGCTGCACCACTGATATCACCCTCGCCTAATTTAGATTCTACATTTATAAGTTAAGATTTCATGGTTTCCTTTCATTTAATTTATCATGTTTGTTAAAGAGATTTGATCCTTATGATTAACACCATCGATTGATGCCATAAAAGTAGAGGGTGTTATTTTTTTGGAATTTAGCCGGTTCGATTTCCAAGTGTGGCAAGCGAATTTTCGAAAATCTTTGAATGGAGTTTTATTTTTTTTTTAAATAAAGGAATGTTTTCTTTGAGTAAAATTTTCTATCTCCAGGTTTTAGAGTACTTTCCCTCCAGGTAACGTAAAAAAAATCCACCTTGTATATCATACATCATCATCATACATATGACCTATTTTTGGAATCCTCACGATATATATGATACTCTGTGGTACGAATTTTTTACTGAGACAAAATGTCATGCAGTATTATATTGATGCTCTGTGATCATGACATGATTTCATGATACAAGTATCTTTTCGTCTGCCTTATTTAAAGTTATTTATTATTTATTATATATTATGTATTTTTTTATAGCCATTTGTCAGTTACCTCGGCTAATTGCAGCCGAATAAAACGTGAGGCACATTACATTAACAATCCATCAAAGCTCATTTTTTTTAAAGGAGACAGGATTCTCGCAAAGACCCAGCAAAGCGTGCGTCTGTCGCACGCGCTCTCTATTTAATGATTGGATCCCTGCATACTAGGCACTAAGGTACCTGCCTACTTATACATATAACCTAATCGATCGAATTCTTTATAGATCTACGATCAGCTGAAATCTTGTAGGTAGGACCTAATACACTTAATGGGTGTAAAAATACCCTTAACGAAGCCGAAAGGCACTTGTTTCCCACCGTCTCACCTGAGAACCTTCTAGTTAAGGAGATATTGGGGGTCAAAGTTCCAACTTTTTCAATGTTATAACTTTACTTGAAATTCCTCCACGTCCTCCGTACTATTCAATGTTTTGAATGCGTTACATTGAGTCCTACCGTAAAACGTGATTTTTAACCCCAAAAATAAAAGGCGTTTCTCAGCAATAATTTTTGCGTAGTTACTTGAGTTTGATGTATATAATGCTTGGTTGACGGCTTCGTGAAGGGTCCGTTTAGTTTTCAGTTACAAGTTGTAGGTGCAACCTCATCGACATCGATCGAAGGTGCCTACATTGATCGACATGTGTTTACTAGGCATCAATTGTTGATCGTCACTCATAAAGTGCTTTTGCATCAACGTCGGTTTCAACCACCAAGCACGCTACCCTCCAAAACGGGAAACATAGACTTCCACGAAAAACATCTACCACGTAAGCAAACACTCCTTTCTTTAAATTATTAAGGAGAAGGTTATAGGAGAAAGTAAAAAATCAAAGGGTAGTTTTGAAAAAATAACTATTGCGATCTCTACCCTATGCAAAATAATCGCTTTGGAGTGAAGATACCAGCCCGATATATAATTCAATACAATAGTACGATCAGTATTGACATTTCGAACGGTTTGGGATTAATTGCAAACAATGATGACTCAGGAGATCGGACACTTGAGATCATTTTTATTTTTTCTGCAGAATTGGTAATTTTAGTGTTCTGCGGAATCCAGTTTTTTGTTGACCCACCTAATCACGACTCGTTGTAAATCACCCCACAACTCCACATATCAGCGTGGTGGTGCTGAGGCCGAAAGAATAAAAATTTGCTAGACAAATGGACAGAAACTAACCGAAGTAATAGACTTGGTAGCTATGGCAGTAGGTATGGACATTATATTTTAGGTTAGGCTATTATGCGACATAAAATTTCAAATGGCCAAATCTGAAACCAACCAGTTACACCTCAGTTTATCCTATTTTATTCTGGTAACAAAATATTCTAAATCAGAGTACCGTATATTTTTAAACAGTAACTAGTGTTACTTATGATGTTTCGGGCAACCAGCTAGAGTCAGTTCTTCTTGTTTCTTGTATTTTTTTTGACATTCAAATGTGCTTTTTGGTGGTCTAATTGGAATCAATGATTAACAATGATTGTTTGTTGTTTGTAGGTAAAAATCTTAAATTGAATAAAAACGTCTCAAGTTCCCAAGCTACCAACTATATTGTATGTTTATATTTATTTATATTCGGTAAGTCAATATTTGCTCCGTATCTCCCGTACACACGGCTGCGCGGCTGCGCGCCTCTACTCTGCAGAGGATCCATATAATCACTACGTTTACTCCTCCCCGCGGCGCAAACGGATACAGCGCGTTATCGAAGAGTGACGTTCCTACCGTACGTACTGTACTATGGCGTAGTACGTTTTATTGTGAACGGAACAAATTAATAACTACAAAAAAAATCGTTGCAATTGCAGAAAAAAAAATAGTGACTTAGAAAACACACAAGTTTTAAAATGTTGCGACGTGTTACAAGCAAATCGTCCTTGCCACCAGCTGTTTTTAAAGGTATGTCTTAATGAATATGTTTAGATACCCAGCGCCCGAAGGTACACATTCTAGTACATATATTTTTTAATTTACTTAGCTAGATCAGTACATCAAATTAAAAAACCTTACCTTAGTGCTGTCACAATAAAAGAAAATAATGCACCTATGAAACACGAATTAATATAAGTAGGTACTGAAGACTGTAAGTGAAAAAACACTAAAATGAGAAAAAATAACTTTACTTTCGGAAATCGATGACTTTTGTTTATTTCATTGACGTTTTTGCCACAACTTCCAAAAGTAAAGTTAAATCGAAATCGAAAACTATAACTGACTTCAAATTTGTAGGTGTTTTTTTTGGAAGTCAGTTATAGTTTTCGAAAAATGTTTTTATTTTACCCTTTTTCGGTGTTGAGATTCCACAGTAAGTTCCACGTTAAGTATACATTCATTTATTTAACTAGAAGATATTAGGAGAATCTGATCAACAACGTAGACGAAAAAGAAAAAAATATTAATAGTATTTAGAAGATGAGTTATAAACTACACAAGCAAAGTTAATAAAATGTATATGGGACCACCACCCGAGCGTTGCTCTACCAAATGAAAAAGAATCACGTAAACAGTAATCGAAGAATCAAGTGAACAGTACCTAATCGGAGCGGACTACATACTTGAATAATAAAAACTTTCTGAATAAAAAAAACCGACTTCCAAAAAACACTAAAAATGTCAAAATAATTTCGGAAGTCGGTGACTTTGTTTGTTTCATAGGTCCTCAATTTATACCAACTAAGGAGAGAAAAGTAAGTAGTTACTCGTAGAAAAATACTCGAACAGCTCTCCTTATGTTGGACGTTTTTTTCCAGTTGCCAGTATGCTCAGTTTCAAACAGTAAATAAATGCCTAAATATTATTGTACACTTTTATTTAGCCATTCATTTAGGACCTACTCAGATTGCCAAAAGGGATTTGAACTTGATTGTCTGGAAGTTGCGGATAGTTAGCTCATCTTTGCCTCCAGATATCTCGACAGCAAGAGTAACATCATTTTCGCGACGGCCTAAGCCACACTACAAACGACAACAATATTAATGAAACCTCTATCATATCTTCTACAGAATTTCGAAGTTATGCATCGGGGTATTCAACCGAACATAAGGAACCGTCAGGACCATGTGTTAGAACTGAAATTCCGGGACCTAAATCGAAGGCACTTCTTAAAGAAATGGATGCGATGCAGGTAAGCACATGCACAATTTATACGGTATGGAAGGGATACCGACGCGAAAACGGCTACCTCGTATTCAGTACATCATTCTGAGCTCCCCACTTAGAAATTATTCATCGGTTATTAAAAAAAACAGCTCTTTCCTAAAAAAAGTGCGATACCTACACGAACAAGATGTAAGAGCCATGTCATGTGCAAAATGTTTATATCTGTGATGTTCTACTTTTAGTTCAGATTAGATAGTTTATTGTGTTATTTACGTCAATTTGATCGATGCGACTATTTTGAATTAAAAATGTTAGTTGCACGTTATCAATGCGTATCGAAGGTTAAATATGTTATATGCTATGTCGGTCTTTAACCGGGAGCAGATTTTTTTGAGTAGGTAAAAAGTGGATTCGACTGTATGAAAAAAATCTTAACTTTAATACCTACCTGTTTATTATATAACCTAAACTGTTTTATTACATAGCATATAATGGTCAATTGGCAGTTGATGGAGCCAACTACCAATTGACTCTCTGTACCTAGGTACATTCGAATTACAATAGAGCTGTTTCATTCTAGGTAATCTACATTTAATGTGTTGACATTGCAATAACTGCTTGATATGTTTATACAGTTTATCTTATCACCGAGTTTTAAGCGTTCTTAATTTAAACTTAACTTCGTATTAATGAAATAATCTGCGCGTTGTCTTCAATTCAAAGTAATGCACAGACCAACCGTAATTTAATTTTATTGAATAGATAGGCACTTATTATATTATTTTCTTGTTATTTCAGCAATGTGGTTCTGTTCAAATATTTACTGACCTCAGTAAAAGCGCTGGAAACTATATAGCCGACGCTGATGGCAATATTCTATTAGATACTTATACGCAAATATCTTCGTTACCTCTTGGATACAACCATCCGCAACTTCTTACTGCTTTCGACAATGATGCTAATATTGTACGTATAAAAACTTTAAGCTGTAACCAGACTACGTTCGATCGGCGTTTTGACTAGTCGATATTCACCACCGCATACTTGCAAGGCATCAAATCAATCACCATTGAATGATCCAATTTCGAATGAAAACATCGTCGTGGATCGACCGTAGTCTCTGTGCACTTTTAGGTAAATTTCAATCGATTGTAGGAACTTAATATGGTTTCAGAGGGCGTTGGTGAACCGCCCAGCACTTGGTGTATTTCCAGCAGTCGACTGGCCTGAAAAATTAAGAGATGTTTTGTTGTCAGTGGCCCCTTCCGGCTTGAATCAAGTTATGACTATGATGTGTGGCTCCTGCTCTAATGAAAATGCATTCAAAGCAGCCTTTATACGGTATTCTATAAATAAACGTGGGGGCAAAATAGACTTCACTGAGGAAGAGATGAAATCGGTGCTCGAGAACAAGCCACCAGGGGCACCAAATTTATCAGTCATGTCGTTCAAGGTTAGTAGGTACCCTACATGTTTATGCTTTACATGTTTACGTTTTTTTTGGTCGTCTACTCGTGTAATTGTTTTTATTAGAACCCAGTAGTTAAAAAGGCAGGTGTCACACACAGCTAATTTGGCGCTAGCTTCTTGATTCGGGATGCATTTTTGGATGGGTCCGTCCGGGTCAGTGTCAGTAACCAGGAGGTTACAGGACATTATACTGACTTCTATTAACATGAACAAATTTTCAAGACACCGCAAGACAATGTTTACAGATGACGGAAAGAAAACATTGATTCGTAATTATTCTGTTAACAATGTGATAACTGCGAGAAGTATGGGTAACTACTGTAACTACGTATTTTTATTATTCCTTCTAGCATAGAGAGTGGTAAAACTCACTCGGCTGGAAAGTGACCGTGGCAAACAATCTTAGTGTAGCAGTGATTGGTATGTGACTTTCTGTCGAAGGACTAGGGAAGGTCTACACAACGATGAATTTGAATTTTAGAGTTATCTTTTTCTGCCCTTGTCCCATTCTATTTGGGCTCGGCGCAACCCGTTTTCTTCTCCCATTCCCTCCAGGCAGATGTCACGGTATCATTTTACTTACTTAATTAATTTCTAGAGTGTTTGTATATTATATATATTTATATAGTGTTTATATTTGGGTCTTGGAATAAATAACTTACATGACATATAGGATAGGTAATTAAAACTAAATATAAATACTTTACTGGTTAATCAATTTTAATTCACCCAGAATTTACCTGCTTAGGTAGTGTTTTTGCGAATGTTTATTACTAGACGTAATAGCAGTGTTATCTACTAGGTATGCCACTTCTAGCGATACATCAACACACCGATACGAATATAAATTGGTTTCACATTGAACGGTTGATAAAATTGAATTCAAGGCGAACACGCCTACTTCGCCTTTAAATTAGTAGTGTAATAATAAAAAAAAATAATCGGTAGATGATGTTTCTCCTAAAACGATTTGTGCTTTATATCCTTGGGCTAACTACGTAATGGAACCACTGAGCCAGAGACTATGGACACTGCGAAAAACGGAAATACTAAACATTTAAATATATAAAGCTACTTATAATCGAACCGAATCCTTCAATAAAAAAAAATGAAATCGAAAAAAGAAAAAAAGAAACGAAAAATCGAAACGAATCGATCGATTTAAATCTTTTTATCGAACTTGATATTTTCGCGCTTACAGACTTTAAGTTCAAAAGGATGGATATTGAATCTTTAAAGTAGCTATCTAATACCTATTATCCCTAAATCACATATGAGTCCTTACTTAATTGTCTATTATATTAATGCACGCATTTAACTATATTTAAAAGAAATACATTATTTCGCGGATATTGGTGTAGGTTACACGTTTATTTAGTTTAAAAATTATTACGTCATACTTTTTGTAATGTGTAACAGTTTAATGTCCCAATAAAGAAAAATAAAATAAAATAATATCCTTCTAAAAATGACATGGCAATCAATTAATCGGTAGATATCCCATTTCTGTAGACGGCACACAAGCACTAGAAGCTTGTTGTTTGTCTTTTGATGTTCTCCTTCTTGTCCCCTTGTGCGGTGACGAAGCCAGTTAACTGGCTTAAATGTTTCAATAACAACTTTGATTTCCGCTGGGCATCACAAAGGGGCACTGATACGTAGAACCAAGTAGGTACATATGCGCAGAGACATAGCGTCGACTCGCCGAGGAATTCAGGAATGGTTCAATATCGCGTAACCACTATTAGTTCTGGAAAATAGCGCGTAGGTAAATTAGAAAAGAAAATAGAAAAAAAAGAAAATGGTAAATTAGAAAAGTAAATAGATAAAATTAAATTTAAAATTTAGAAAACCCCCATTGCAACAAAGAAAAGCGAAAAAACATTCGAAAAGTCAATAAAGTGGCTGAGCCGGTTTTGATAAAAAATGTCTAATTGTAATATACACATCATCCGCTTTCTTTTCGTTTTTTCGATACCCGACTTGGGTATATTTGAAAATATTCGATTTTTCATCCCCCAAATCTAGTAAATGGCTACACCGGTGTAGCCATTTACTAGATTTGGTAAAAAATGTCTAATTGTAATATAAACATCATGCACTTTCGTTTGATATCCCACTTGGGTATATTTGAAAATATTCGATTTTTCATATCCAATTTCATCCCCATAACTAGTAAATGGCTGCACCGATTTTGATTAAACGTATCTAAGAACCATCGCCAAGAAAATAGCTTTCAAATAAAAAAAAATGCATCCAAATCGGTTCACTCGTTTAAGAGCTACGGTGCTAGAGGCAGACACACACACACATTGCGGTCAAACTTATAACACCCCTTTTTTGCGCGGGGGTTAAAACACTGATCATTACAATAGCTCCAGCTCTAGATATTACTATATCGTGAACGTGGCACTTTTTTTCTTCACATAGATTAGACTACGATTTTAAATTACCTAATCTACCTATACCAACACTTTTATACGAATATTAATGCTCAGTTCGAAAACAGGCACCTAACTTGCAGGGGGCCTTCCATGGGCGGACATTTGGCTCGTTGGCGACAACAAGATCGAAAGCTATTCACAAATTGGACTTCCCGTCTTTTGAATGGCCAGTTGCTTGGTTCCCACACTACAAGTATCCTCTGGAAGAAAATATATCTGAAAACGAACAAGAAGACAAAAAGTAAGGCTTTTGTTTTAGTTAGCATAATTTCTATCTCCTGCCTGATACACGATCACATTTAATTAGCTAGCGAAACTTCGCAGAAGTCATGGGTATCGATATAGATATAGTCAATCTAAGCACAATAAAACAAAAAAAGTTGAAGTTTGGGGTGAGGAGGGTACGGTGCGTATATAAATACATGTATGGTCTACGGAGGCCAATTTGACTTCAATAATCATGGGAATCATCGACACGACGAAGAATAAATTATTCTAATAGATTATTCTTCGACGAAGAAAAAATTATACATTAGTATGGATTAGCTAAATCATTTGTGTCTTGAGGGCTTTAGATTTGTTGCCAATGGCACGACAGTAGTGTCATCATTTTTTTAACGTGTGTCGTATGAGACGAGAGGCTTGCCATTTTTAAATCGATTCTTTCAAAGGACGATGCGTCAAAACGTCCCCCCAACCCTTACGCCGACCAACAGAGAAATATCATGTTTTAATACTAATATTTTGGCATAAAATAACTGTTTGTAAACCATATTTTTGTATTTGCAAAGTATTTTAATTATTTTCTTTATTTGTTTCTCTGCATATTAATTGCGTTTTTAAATATTTCAATTTAAATAATATTAAAAAAAATTACAATAAAATTATTACAAGAAATCGAACTGTCGGAAGCTGCGCACATATCATTTCAATTGTGTGGTACATATCTTGGGCTAGGGCGTTACATTCATTTTAATCCACCGGCGGAACTGCTCAATAGTATTACGAGTATAATTGATGATAATTAATATAACATAAGAACAGCATAACAGCCTTTAATATTGTTATTTAAATTTTTATAACATGTTTGTATCGAATATGAAAAATAAATAATGATTTTTTAATTTTATTTCAAAATCGCATGGATTTTGAAGTTAAAAATGGTTGCTTGTCTTTTTATAGATCCTTATGAACCTACTAACACATACGAAATATCTGTTGGAGGGGGGACGGGTCTCATACAAATTTAGTCATCGTCCTTTAGCTTCAGAAAGGTTTACCCAGAACATAACTATCATTGTTTTTCAAGTATAACAAGCCTGTAGCCTTTGTTTCTGGATATTGTTTCATTTAAAAAAAACAGTGGTGAACAACCTTTTCAAGTTGCATTATTTTACGACTATAGTATACCTTAACAAATATATGTATTTAAAAAATAATAATGATTAGATTAGAATAAAGTTTCAATTTAACTTTAAATTATATGTAGATTTCAAATAGCTTAAAAAAAGTAATTCTAAAAATTCAAAAAGTGCGATGCGATTTAAAAAAATATACGAAATGGCGGATGGGGACTATGACACACTCCATACAAAAATTTTCAAACACTTTTTTTTTTAATTAGGTTATCTACAGCAAACGCTGCGATAGTTACGTCTAAGTCGAACAGCAATTTTATTTAATTAACGAGATTTTACCTATTTCTTTAGTCCACTTTACAATAATTATTCAAATAAAAAAGAATAAACAATATTATAAAAGGTTTGATACATCTAATTTAGTTTAAAATCATTTACATCCTTTCAAGGAAAACACGTAGATTAGCTACCAAAAACCGCTTAAAACAACGTATCGTGCAGTTCACTTCCTTGGTTTGATGTCAACTGAACTCAAGTCTAAATCAGTGAAAAAACCAAAGAAAATATATTTTTTTAAACACACGGCTGATGGCACAATAAGCGTTCCGTCATCTCCTATGGCGTTAGGCACGCCAGTCGTGTCATGAAATAATTTTCACCGCCACAGCAAAAACTTTTCGAAACTGGGTGCCGCAATGAATTGGAAAATAAAATATAGTAGGTAGCAATTTTTACAGAAATATTTCTGAATACCTACTGTATTTGTCGTTATTTTGATTTCAGGTGCCTCGCACATGTGTGTGAGCAATTCGAAAAGTGGGAAAAGAAAAGTCCAATTGCTGCTGTAATTATAGAACCCATTCAGGCGGAAGGAGGTGACAATCATGCTTCGCCGGAATTTTTCCAAGTACTGCAAAAAATTTGCGAAAGCGTAAGTAATAAGAATTGAATTATTATTATAAACAACTTTTACTGTGGAATCAATCCAGAAACCGCGAAAATCAGCTGTGCCATTTATTTAGGTTAACATATAATTCGATTTTATGAAGAAAACCGTAGTTTTTTTTATGTCAAGTTGGTGATAGTTGCTCGTACCCCTTAGAGATTTCGAATTATTATATTTATTTATTTATTTTATTTATTTATTTGCATCAGACACAACGATCCATAATTTAGTTAGTAAGTACACTTAAAAATAATGTTAGTTTTAGATTACATAATCAAAGACAAATACACACCACACAATAATGTTTATAACTAAGTAGTACACAAAATAAAATTACAATCATTTTTCGTCAAATAACAATATACAATGTAAATAGTAATAATCAAATTTAAAAATTATAGTTATACCTTGTTTATAAATAGCGTAAAATAACAGAAATAATAATGTCATTATTTTTATTTTTATAGAAGGGAGCAGCTTTGATTTTAGATGAAGTGCAGACTGGATGTGGACCAACTGGTAAAATGTGGTGTCATGAACATTTCAATTTACCAAACCCGCCTGATTTGGTTACATTTAGTAAGAAGATGATAACGGGTGGATTTTACTGCAAACCTTTATATAAGTAAGTTTTGTTTTAACCTGGAATAAGTATAACCCGATTGTATCGGCCTATACTTACTATTTAGCTATCTTCTGAATTCTGATCTACAGGGTGGATACGTTCAACGGGGTAGTAAGAAGAACTTCCTTAACCGTTGCAGCTACACAAAATTGGTCTTAGGAGACTATCCATAATTTTTCGTGAAATTTTGATCACCATTCAGTAGTCAGTGGCCCAAAAAGTCTGACAAGCAGTCTTATCAAGGGGTATCGTATTACCTAGTACTAACTGGGTTGTGTAGGTCAGATAGGCAGTCGCTTCATGTAAAATACTGGTATTCAGATGCAGCCGACCCTAACATAGTTGGGAAAAGGCAAGGCAGATGATGATGATTATATAAAATTCCGGTGGGTGTGTGTGTAATTCTTCTCTTCCTCAAAGGCTTGACGGATTACCTTCGCACACTGAATGTCGACAAACACAATATTTAATCTACTCACTGTTTTTCTACGTCATAGTAGGGATTCAAATACAGTTAAAGGGTAGACCACCCTTTAACTGTATTTGAATCCATACTGAAACTGGAATCCCACTGGCTATTTACGTGAATTTTTAGCAATAGAGTGCTTGTATTTCTTTGTTTTTGCCGTGTTCGTAGCCTAGATACACGATATTTATTCAAAACAAATAAAAAAAAATAGAATTATAATAATTTAAAAAATTATTAAAAATCGAAATAATTAATCAAATCGAGTACCTAATTATTTTTTGTTTTCTTTTTTAATTTAATTTTTGGAATAAATTTATAACATCAATATATATTGGAATAAATTTACAATTGCAATTGCATTCAATTTTTCATTTATTTCAGGCCTCCTCAACCCTTCAGAATATTTAATACATGGATGGGAGACCCATCGAAGTTAATCATCTTAGATCAAGTAATAAAGGTCATAAAAACTGACAAACTTCTGCAATTGGTAGAAAAGACAGGCCATGTTCTGAAACGTGGGCTTCACGACCTGGAGCGCGAGTTTCCGAATATGATAAATAGCGTGCGTGGTCGAGGCACGTTTTTGGCATTCGACGCTAGCACAGTAGCACTTAGGGATAAAATTGTTGGCACTTTGAAGAAAAACGGTAAGCAAATCCTGATTTTTTTTGTAGATTTTTATGGATCCGCATTTAAACATCTTGTTCTTCTGCCAACGCACTTATTTTTTACAAATTATAAGTCGTCGGTGTGTCATGACCATGATATTTTATAAAAAAATAAAACCATCTCAGAGCTTTGAATCTCAAGGCAGTAAAACCCAAGGAAATTGAAAAATGAAACATCCAAATGCAAACCATCTTCTGTAATAAAATATTTAAAAAGTTGCTTGTTGCAATGAAAGATATGATGTTGATAATAATGAGATCATCATATCAGCCGGAAGAAGTCCTCTGCTCGACATAGTGTGCGTCCACAGTGCGAGCCTCATAACATGGGATAAAACGGCTAAAAGGATGTCGTGAGTGTCGTGACTAACAGTATTGAAGGCATTTGAGAAATCGACCAGCACCAGTACCGTTACCTTGGTGTCTTCCAGTCCTGCCCTAATATCGCCAGTCTTGTAGTTAAGGCTCAGTGATTGATGGGCCTTAAGTCAACTAATTAGATCTATTTTATTTACAGGTGTGCTAGGAGGGTCGTGCGGAGCAGCCGCAATTCGTCTCCGACCTGCTTTAATTTTTGGACCCAAACATGCCGATATCTATTTGGATATACTGAGGAAAACATTACTTGAATTAAAGAAAGGTAGCTGCTCTTAGGATGCAGAGGAAACTTTTTGAATTCTTCCAGTCATTTATAAATGGTTAGATTTAGGCATTTGTATTTTATGAGTGTTTTTGCACTGAGCATATGTTTAGCATAAGCGTTGATGATGACGCAGCGTCACGTCGTCGTCGCGTCGCATAAAGTATACGCTACGGCAACGATCTGCATCTAATAGTTTCGCTATAATGATGTTAGGAAAAATTGTGTATTCCAACGAGGATCGGTTTTTTTGTAAAAGTGCAACTCCTGAATGATATTCTCTTATTTCATAAAACTCTTTGGGAATTTATCTATTTCTGTCGCAAACTGGAAACGTCACAGGGAAACCATGGCGTTTGCGTCGCGTTTGTGTGTCATTTAAAAAATGTAATAACGCTGCGCTTACGACGAACGCCTGAGTTGGAATAACGCACAAGGGAAAATACAAATGTAAGCATATGGGGCGGAAGGGACACCGACGCGAAAACGGTTGCCACGTATTCAGTACATCATTCTGAGCCTTCCCCATATAGAAATTTTTCATCGGTTATTTAAAAAAAAAACAGCATTTTGCCCGTGTAGGTATTGCACTTTGTAGGAAACATCTGTTTTTTTTAATAACCGATGAAAAATTTCTATGTGGAGAGGGGGCTCGGGATAATGTACCTGCTGAATACGCGGTAACAGTTTTCATGTCGGTGTCCCTTTCACCCCGTATAGTATAAACAGAGGGATCCAGTGAAATATGTCAGTTTGGACAAGTCTGAAAATTTATCAGGTTGTTTTAGAACAGGCGACATGGTTTCTTAGTGAACTAAGTAATTACTGTATATCTAGTTTCAGATTTCACATTTTCTCATAACTGACCTGGGTACTACCTCTTTGGTGTATGCCAGTTTACACAATCAATTTATTTTAAAACTATACGACGGAATAATTAGAATTGTATCCTTTATTTAGGTACTTTTATATTACTCAGACATATGCAATAAGAAGTTGAATTTTAGTTAATTAGGTACACAAATTCAATTTGTGTATCTAGGGTGCAAAATGAGAGCTTATTAAAGCACAAATTACACATTTATGAAGGTACCTACAAATGTACCTATATGATAGTATTATGCGTGTTTGAATAATTTTTCTATCTGAAAAAAAATATCATGTTCGTATATACTTAAAAAAAAAGTGTAAACATGTATTTATTTAATCAAAATAAAGATGGCTGCCCCATTCCCAAACCCTTTGGGCTTGCTAACTTTATAACAAACTACGCATGAATCACAATAAATTATTTTTGTTATAGGTAATAATAACTGATTATGTAATTTACTAATTTTACGGTTTGTGTTTTATTATTTTCTGAAATTATTATGTACGTTTTTAAATGCTCGCATGAAATTGACGGTATGTAGGCTTACGTGAATACTGGGTAGAACGGAGTTAGAGGAATACCTACGGTACCTATCACAAATTTATGTTTAGCTACTTACAGCAATGAACTTTATAGGATACCAAATGATAATTAATGTAGAAACGTCTAAACTTGTTATATTTAGCGAGGAAAATAGATACGAGTACGACTGATTGATGTCTTCCAAAATTATACCAGATCGCTCCTAAAAATTGTTTTATTTTTAAACCCTCTTCCCTACTAAGTATTCTACGTAGCAACTTGGAGTCTTCGACTGCTATAGTAGTTGTGTTTTAGCATGGCAATAGCGGTCATTGCCCTTTCCCAGATATCTCTTTACACGAACTGAAACCATAAACCGTGTACTTATCGTTTCTTCTGTTAATGTTCAGTATCACAATCAATGTCAACTCAGGGGCTATTAACAGGTTTGTATACCCTTTTTAAAAGAAGAGATTCAATAAATGTATGTCGGTCGTTCAATGACCGCTATTGCCATGCTAAAATACAACTACTATAGTACTAATGCATTTGCAACACCAACATTAACACCGCATCAGCAGTACCTACATGGAATTCGGATCCTTTTCTAGTTTCGGCCGAAACCGAAACAATAATGCGTAACAGAATTACTATAGCCAAAAATACTATATTATTTATTTCTCGAATTAAGCTATCAGACATAGAATGGGCAATTGGGCATAGGCGATTGACGGATTATTTCTAAAGATTTAGGGTATACCGTAAAACCTTACAAGATTGCCCAACTAACTGTCGAGTTTGCACAGCAAGCTACTTTTCATAAATATTTAAAAAGTCTGCAATATTTTTTAGTTGCGCTTATTATTTTATCTTAGGACGAATTTTTTATGAAGTCTCTGCCAACACTACGTAACGGACTCTTCCAAATGTCAGTTAAGTCGGCTGTAAAACCCTGTCGAAATTGGTGGTCTAATTTTCGGGCCAAAATTCGTGAAAAAACTTTTATTAAAACTCGATTTGTAATTAGAGCAGATAAGTAAGTTTTAAATCACTGTTATTTTGTAATAAATACACAAGTAAGATCGGTTATATGTGTGCGTTACGATTGCTCCGCCAAGTTATCAAAACAGAAAAAAACTTCGCCGAAAAATTTGTCGAAATTTGTCAAAATCGAAGGGTACAACCAAAAAATTGTCAAAGTAGAAATAAAGAAGTTATAAGGGTTTTAAGTTGGCCGCGCGAACGTAACGTGGAGGATTACGCGGCCATGGAGATCTCAGCAACTACTTGGGTTAGAGATCTAATTCTTTTTGTCAATTGAAGACTGAATTTGTCAAAAATTGTCGAAAAAAGAATTACAAGCTTTGGATCAATATTTTATGAAATATTCACCTTGGAAGTTATGGCCGCGCAATCCTCCACTTGTTGTTTCTTTATTGTTGATTATTTCTTTAAACCTAAGACTTCATACATTAAAACTGGCACAAGAAGAAAGGTCTTAATTTGTCAAAACTAACGAAAGCATTAAATACTACTAAATTTTAGTTAAACAGACGAAATAAGTCCAAAACAAAAATAACGTGGCCGCGCGATCGAAACGTTACTTTGTACGCTAATATCTCATTATCTATAATTGCTAGGATTTCGGTGTGAACATCCATTTATTCGGCATTTTAACCTCATTAGAAGGACATATCGTTTTACCCTCAGAACAGTTTTCAAAGCGTGAAATCTTAAAAATTATGTTATCTCATACAATGTTCCAGCAGGGTAACCATAATTTAGATTTGATTTGGGAATGCC
Source organism: Noctua janthina (assembly GCA_963576755.1). Taxonomy (NCBI): domain Eukaryota; kingdom Metazoa; phylum Arthropoda; class Insecta; order Lepidoptera; family Noctuidae; genus Noctua; species Noctua janthina. The sequence goes on from OY755058.1 coordinate 9,330,566, forward strand.
TCTAACTGGCGAATATAATATTACTTAATAAATCTTTATTTTTTTTTTAATTGCAAGCTGTGATGAATAAATAATATTAAACTAAATAAATAATTTCGTGTTTGAACGAGCCCTTAGCTTCATGTGAATGCCATTAATAAAACCAACTCTCAATAACAATAACTTCCAAGGTGAATATTTCGTAAAATATTGATCCAGAGCTTATAATTCTTTTTTCGACAATTTTTGACAAATTCAGTCTTCAATTGACAAAAAGAATTAGATCTCTAACCCAAGTAGTTGCTGAGATCTCCATGGCCGCGCAATCCCCCACGTTACGTTCGCGCGGCCAACTTAAAACCCTTATAACTTCTTTATTTCTACTTTGACAAATTTTTGGTTTGTACCCTTCGATTTTGACAAATTTCGACAATTTTCTTGGCGATGTTTTTTTCTGTTTTGATAACTTGGCGGAGCAATCGTAACACACACGGTTATATGAAGTGAAATTTCTCTCAAATTCGAAAATAAAGTGTTGAAACTAATATGACACTGCCCAATGCTCACCCATTGGGCAATGTCATATTAGTTTTTCAGAAGTAGTAAGTACGAATTCTATGAATGGAACAAAAAAACGTGTTGCGTTTAACTATCGTGTAGCACAATCACACATTAAAAGTCATATTATTTTTTAAATATTTAAAGTGGAATCAAAAATCGCAAGAAATCTGGGCATAGTTGTACGGTTTTACGGTCAGCTTTTATGGATAGGTTGCATCGGTTGAATACTACAACAAGAGTATTTTATGGTATTTACCAAACTATTAGGTAGATACTTACATATTTTTCTGGGTTAAATAACATACCATGTTATCTTTCACATTGCAATGATATTCCAGATCAAGGTTTGACACATTGGGCACAAAGTGTTTCTATGTAATGTCAAACTTAATTCTGTTTGACTTAAAAATACTTTCTCTATGTTGGTTAGTCGTCAACACTTCATTTGCTTGGCGTGATGGTCGACTGAGGCCAATTTAAAAAGGCTATTACTTGCTTACTTAGATATGTGAAGAGTGTGATTTAATGGAATCACTCATTTCATGGGTACCTATTAAATACTGTTCCATTGCCCTCAATCGCGCGCCAACGGTTTAAGTATTATTATGGTGACGAATAGTTAGAAAAGTTCAATTATCAATTTCTCTTTTATTGCTGTGTCGAATTGATTTTTGTGGTTCATTTTACATTTCATTATGTAGCATTTTAGAGCCGGTACATCAAGTTGTCAGGTACTTGAATCAATTTCACTTCGTACCTACTTATGTTATTGAACGCTGTTAAGAAACAATGAATCAAGCGACAGTTTTTTGAAAACGAGCTTTACATTTCGTCAATTTTTATGTTTTGTCGCTTGATTAATTGTTTCATTTCATGACACCGTCCAGTTCTAAATCCCCGACTGGGCGAGAGAAAAGACAGGTTTATGTTTTTCACGCGTAATCTAGTTATTTATGTCATATATATTTGAATGTGGTATTCTGCCATCGAAGCATCCTAACGGCTGGATGGATTTTAATAAATAATTGAAATTTTTCTAGGTCTTCATTTTTATACAACATTAGTTATAGTATATGCGAAACCTGAATATAGTTTGTTCAGAATAAGTAACTGAATCGATTCCAAAAATTTTTAAACCATGATATATTTTGTCCCAAAAATATTTTTAAAATGTTACAAGTTGGACACCGAGCGACACTAAGTACCTACCGCAATCATTTAGGTACCTACTGCCAAATTATTATTATTAATGAGCTTAAGACGACACTGGAGGCGCGCGCGTGGCGGAACCGCGTGGTGACCACGTTTTTGAGCGGACAACCAGGTAACATAACAGAACAATCTTATAACTTTGTGATTTTTCATGATACAGTTTTGAAATTTTGTACATAGATTCTTGACATAAAAATACTAGACACGTGTTTCAGGTTTCGCATATACTAAAACTAATGTTGTATATTAGTTATAAAATCAAAATGGCAGCCGTGGTAGAAATAAACATTGCATAGATACCATATCTCAGGTACTAAATAGGTCTTTTAAAAATCAATATAATGTTTTTTTAACAACTTTGCAGTCATAAGCTCTGTTTAAGAATCACACAACCTGAAAGTCAACACTTATGTTTTTGTATATTTTATTTTAAAGCCAGGGAGGAGGGGGGTGCAAGCAACCCCCATTCCTCATGCAACACATTAAGAATTGAATGACTAATATACATTTATTTTCATTTCTGTAGTCGATTTGCAATCGTTCTCTCTAACTAGTTAACTACCTCTACAACCGTGGGTACACATTGTGCAATACCCTTGATGCTGTTGGAATTTGTGCTATCAATTAAATTTCTGAATCGCTATATCCATACAGATAAATAAAATTGAAGAACCAGTTTTCGAGAAAGTGTATTGAAAAAATATTATTTCTTTTTTTGAATCGAATTGTGTTACCAATTTCTAAGGTTTTTATTTTTTTTTACGGGTCCCTCATTCATATAAAAGTGACCTATGTTAGACCTTATAACATCAGCTATCTGCTAGTAAAAGTTCCGTCAAAATCTGTCTAGCCGTTTTGGAGATTATCTGGAAGAAACGGACGGAAAGACAGACAGACAAAAATAGAAAAAAAAATGTGTTTTTGTTATTATTAATCAGTTTATTTCAGATAACACCAATTCATACAACCCTAAATTATATCAATACAATGAAAAAAACAATAAATTAAATTAAATGCCATGCCATGCGTCATGTTATAAGTGCCATATTATAACATGACACATGGTATTTTCATATGCATTCAGTAAAAAGCTGTTATTTTGATATTACAAACAGACACTTCAATTTTATTTATTTGTATAGATGTATAGATAATAATTTCACGCGAACGGAGGTCGCGGGCAACAGCTAGTATTACAATAGAATATTAAGTAAAGGTGGAATGTTAAGCTAGGTAGGTAGGTGTTATGTCTTCGTCGTGACTGGGACAGGACTTCGCGAACGTACGAAACCTATGTACGTATTCAAATAATAAATAAGTATGAACCTACCTAGGAATACATGTATTTCTGCTAGGTATTCCAAACAGCTGCATACATAATATAACATAGTACTAGACGTACACAACTTATTAATAGAAAGTGACGTCATACACGTGATATATTTAGGAAGCAGTAGATACTTACTTACGTAGTTATATCTGTCTACTTCTATAATTATACCACCTCTTGCGACGAGCAGAAATAGCCCAAATCTCTCAACCTATCCGAGCAGCATTCGAACGATTGTCTACGTAATCGAGATTTACGGAGGTAGATAAATCAAAGAACTGGATTACTTATTTGTAAATTATTTCTATAATCTTTTCCATTAATTCTTAAAACTAACCTAACAGACTCATCAATTGCCTATCCTGTGATTGCTGTGAAACACAGCTAAATACCGTTTTGAAGTATTTAACTACAGTAGCTCGACTCTAAAAGTAGAACTACTAATATTGATTTTAGTTCAAATAGATAAAAACGTAGACCTGGTTCAGGTATACAGCTACATAAAATAAGAAGTATATACCAAAAGAATTAGTATCACCCACGACGAAATGCTATTTAAGTATTGCGATGATTTAAATAGATTTCCACTGAAATATTATTTTTATGCGTAACATTGTAGCTAGTGCTGTGTTTATTCGCGTTAAATTTATTAGGGAATTTAGAATAATTTCATTACCTAGGGACCTTGTATGTTTGTTAGTTGCATTCCTTTTCTTCTCTTCCTCCTTTAGTTAGTTTTGTAGTGTTTCAAAACCGGTATTTATACTTATACGATGATGTATTATTTACATTAGACATTGCCAGTTAACATAATTATACATAAAGGGTGTAACAAGACCCTTAACGAAGCCGATAGTCACTTCTTCTCCCCGTCATTGCGATCATTTTTAGGGTTCCGTACCTCAAAAGGAAAAAACGGAACCCTTATAAGATCAATCGCGTGGCTGTTTGTCTGTCCGTCTATCACAGCCAGTTTATTTCCAAAACTACTGGAGCGATTGAGTTGAATGGTACACATAATAATATGTAATACATAATTATCAAATGATAGAGCTCATTGTGAGCATCTCAAATATACACCGTGACTTTTTAGTCGTCTTACAAAGGTGATCCACTCAATGTACCCGACATAAAATAGCTCTAGGCACGATTTTTTTTTACTAACCATAATACAAACAAAAATAAATAAAATATTAGAATAAAATTATGAAACATCCTGTTAATGATGTTTACTTGTTAAACGGGAGAACATACCTAACTAGTGCTCGAGTCGAGTAGATCATCGCTCGCAACTGGGTGTTTTAACTTCGTCACCCTGAATAGCATAATATAATATAATATTTTTATTTTTAAACGATTAAAATCTCATAAATACCTATTTTTTTAATGAATGTTTAGTAGTCATTGGATACATGAAGTGGGCTGCCGTTGTAAGACGCCTAAAAAGTCACGGTGTATATTTTTTTTATAATTTTAAGATAAATAGTTTTGAACTTACTGAAGATAAAATAGCCGAAAATGTACCATTCAAGTGAGAAGGTCTGTGTCATAAAATATTTGTTGCACTATTATCCTGAAATTCAACTTATAAGAACAGGTAAGGTATATATTCAGTCAAAAAAGTATCGGGAATGGATAATTTGTTTATGGTTCCAAATATTTTTTTTTTGTTTTTTGTTGTTTTTAGATTTTCACAACTGTTTTCCATTTTGGCGCGGAGTTTGAGTTGCATCTGTTATTTAGATTAAATACAGTGTTGTTTTTAGTTGGATCATATCTTGTGTGTATTGCGAATTTCATAATGGACAAAAACACCGAACAAAGAGTTTGTGTTAAATTTTGCATCGCCAATGAAAGGCTATTGCCCATTTTTGGCCAAAGAATGCACACGTAAAAGATTTGTGTAAAAAAAAAAGTCATAATTAAATATCAGTTTTCAACTTATGCATGCTATCATAAAGCTTTGCTATGTTTTTGGGTAATTAATAAGTTTTGAAATCATTTTAATAAAGGACGAACAAAACTCTGACAGGTAAGAGTTCCCATTTTAAAACTAGAAGCCAATTAAATCGATGATCGATAAGACTTTTAGTTAAGTGACAGGAATCGATTTAAAAACAGACTTTGTTTCTGACATACCTACATATTATTATCAAAAAACCAGATGGTGGGATATACTTTGTTAATAGTTGGAGATATACTCGCACAACATAACATTACCAGCAAGTGAAATCAATTTAATCAATATCGATTGGGAATCGATTTTTATTTAATTGCACTGGCAAGCTCTCCCTGATTTAAAAAAGTAATTGTCAAGTAGTCTGTTGGTTGTCAAACAAGAACCGACACATAACCGTCCGCTGAACTCCGCTCTCGTTTTTGTTGTTTTTCTTCTGAATTTACATAAAACCGACGAATTGGCATTAAAATAGACTCCGATGATTCTTCTAACCTTAACGACCTTGGCACCAATCATATATGTAAAATTAAAATGTAATGTTTAAAAAAATAAAAATTCTAGAATTTACGAAGTTTCATTTAACCGAATCTTATTTTTTTTTTAATATTGATATTTTTTATAACATTTAACACATAATTTCATAAGTGTGCACCCATGGCCAAAATCACTATGGAACTTGGGCATGTCCCTTTCGTGTTGGGAATCCCTGAAAATGTTACAGAAGGCTTACGGTGAATCGACTCTATCAATAACACGTGCTTATGAGTGGTACTAAGCGTTCAAAAGCGGTCGAGATGTGATGGAAGATTTGCCTCGCTCTAGTAGGCCATCAACGTCTTCAACTGAAAGTGAAGGAAATAGTGACTGAAAATCCTCATTCAAGTTTAAGAGAAATAGCCGCTGATTGTTCTGTGTCTCACGAGTCGATCCGTACCATTTAAATAATCACTTGGGTATGAAACATGTTGCCGCACAGCTAGTCCCAAAATACCTGAATTTTCACCAAAAACTCAATCGCACAGTCGCTAGGACATGCTAGAACGAGTCAATTCCGACCCAACATTCATGAAACGCATTGTTACTGCTGACGAGACGTGGGTTTACGAGTTTGACATGCAAATTAGTCAAGAAGCTTCGGAGTTGCGCCATCCAACTGAACCGAAACCGAAAAAACCACGCCAAAGTCGATCCTAGTCGATCAAATAGTAAATAAAGAATATTATTAAAGCGTTCGACGAAAAAGGCCTAATTTGTAGAAAGAAAATTCTTGGATTTTGCACCACGTTAATGAGTCTTCGCACAACGCCAGTGAACGAATTTTTGACCAAAAACTCGACAAATACCATCGAGCAACGACCTTATTCACCAGATATGGCTTCAGCCGACTTCTTACTTTTTCCTAAACTCAAATTACCATTTCGTGGCACCCGTTTTCATTCGGTAAAAGACAAAGGAGAATTCGCGGCGAGAATGATTGAATTATTCGTTGGCGTAAGTGTATCGTTTCTGAAGCAGCATACTTTGAAGGCGATAAAATAACTTTGGATGAATAACTAACATTTTGTGTATTATTTATCGTTTCCCGGTACTTTCTTGACAGAGTAGTACATAATGAAGTAAGCGACTTCCTTACTTTCCGCTTTATAAATGCCAATAATGTGAATAGGTATGCCATTGTTTGTCCTATTTCTACATAGCACACATTCACATACGTTGAGGTACCTCAATACAATACTATTTTCAGGTTCAAATGCCTACAACACGCGCCTACTAACCTATTTATGTTGGAGCTAGTTTGTTGACCTCGTTGACCAACGACCTGCTCGCAGTTAAATACAAAAGCCACGAAGCGATGTGTGTTGTGCAGGCAGTGTGCTATATCGTCTAACTTACAACTTGGCATCATTATCCGCCGTTGTAGGTAACTACAACAGCGAGCGTTGACCCTTTGTATCATTATGTGAATGTGCTAGTTGGGCCTACATTTTGTGGGTACTTGTACACATTTTCACAAGTAAGTAACAGAGATGTACGTATGGTTGGTTATTATGGATTTAGTGGTGGAACACAGTGCATACAATGTGATTTCGAATACTAACCCATTTTTGCACCACTCTTTTATCTACGTAAGTACCTACTAAAAATCTTTGCTTATGATGCTGACCTTACAGCTGCTACGTTGAAGTCGAACTCATCTGATCATAATCTACTGCGTGTTGGTGGAGCGATGGGCAAAAATAAAAGCTCAGTGTAGCCCAACTGATAGAAAACGACAACGCGGCAGGCCCAAAAGGAAATAGCGGGATCAGCTGGACTCAACTTTAGAGTATTAGTATACTATAGCATTCGATCAAGACCAGTAGAAATAGGCATAGGAGGCCTTTGGCCCTGCAGTAGGACAACATACTTTTTTTTCATTGCCTATGTTGTGTCGCACTGGTGGACAAAGGCCTCTTCTTACTCCCTCAAAAACTCTCTGTTTTGTGCAATTTCTGGCCACGCTTGCCCCGCGAAGATGATCAGATCATCACACAGCATACTTTAGGCTAATGAATAATTATCTCCACCATCGCATCTTTTCGTTGACGACGTGGCCAGGCTTGCGCGCACCATTGAACCCTAGATCTGTGCTTGTGCAGTTCACTTTGTCGGGACACGCTAGGAGAGATAAAATCCGTGGTCAGTTTATAGCACAGATAATATAATACTATGGTTTATAGCGAGCTTTTGGAGTAGCGACCCTACGGATCTGATCGCCCAGGAGAAGTCTTATTCCTCAAATCTGGCTTGCTTTATTGCCTCTATTGGCCAGATTCGCAAGAACAACTTCTGGTCGGGATCTGCTGTTACGTCACTATGTGCTAGCGACAGTTTTCGAGGGCCCATCATTAAGTGAACATCAGTGCTATTTTATCAGTGTTTATTATAAAACATTGGTCAGGCAGGACCTAGAGTTCTTCCATAGTTCTAGGCTAATTAATCAGTCCACTTTAGCTACCCTGACTCACCATTATCTCAGGTGGATAATGCCTAGTGGCATTAAGTCTATCTATGTTCCATTCTAATTCATGAAGTATAAATAAGTAAGTAAGTTGGTACCTACAGTCAATGAATTGTATCATCAACAACTTCAACGAGTGCTTCCGCCGACCGAGGGGGTTAGTAAGTGTTTTGCTCATCCGGCCAGCATGGTGGGAACGAGGCCTCACAATAATTCGCATTGGAAGCTGTCAGCTACTGAGGATATGGCGATATGTAAGGTCCTTCTTACACAAGCTTTTAAATATTAGACAGCTGATAAGTACAAGATAATAGGGAGAATGGGTAAAATTAGTAGGGTCGTGTGACAATGACTATTTATTACCTACTAAAATAATTAAATTCAATTAAATGTATACATGGAATGTACACAAGCCATATTTCTTACCTATGACAGTAACTTTCACCAACCAGCACCAAAATATTTATTTTATGCAAATTAGATATAGAAATTGAGGGCTTACGATTATACTATGTAATCAATGAGAGTTGCATGCTTATGTGAAACTTGTTAAAGATGAAATCGGTTACATGGCACGTTTGATTGGCAACTAGTTTGACGAGTGGGTCATATGAAACTGAATCTCACTGGAGACTATCAATCAAGAAACTTGATTCAGCAAAGCAATAAATAACGTAAAGAGAGTTGAAGTAAAAGTTATCCTTATTTAGTTAATGTTTGTTTCAAGAATACTGCGTGTGGTGTAACTACAAATGATATATGTTGCGGTATAAATGACGATGTAGGCAAAAAATTAACGATAGCTGGTTTGATCACGTTAAGGGGATGAAAGGCGACCAACGAAGAGCATTTTAAAAGGGCAATAGGCATAAACATCCTGCCAGGGCAGCGGGACTGTTCGAAAGAAATACCGTGGCCCTGGAACACAAAGGGCAAAGAAGGAACATGAATGGGTTTTAGTCAATACAAGTCTGACACTCCCTTCCGCTCCGCCCAGAGTGAGGGAGGGGGTCAATTAATGATTTCACACCCGAAAAAAAAAAAAAATTAGGCATAAACATAACATATCGCCTGTAATCCCCCCATGGGGCCTATAGTACTTACATTTCACATTTCCCATCTTCGAGTCGATGGTACTTTTTAGATTTCGCTATTTATTTTAAGATTAGGACGATGGGGCGAACCTATTGACAGCAACCGGGCACAAATCCAGGCTGCTACTGAGAAATTCCTGATGGCAACAAGGAAGATCGACACAAAACTTTTAGGAGCTTTGCCAAGTTTTTTTATTTCGCTATGAAGTATCGAACTACAGACGCAGTGAAGATGTTCAAGAAATCAATTGTGAAATAGTTATTATATTATTGTTGAATATTAGCAATAAATTAAGTTAAGGTGTCATAAAAGGAGTTAAGTCGGTAGGTAGTCTAGCCAACAGTAAATAACTGTGGTAATTCTTATAATATAGTCTGTCGTAAGAGTTTCTTGGCCGACTTTTGAAACAAGTCGTTGGTATTACTGCAAGCGGGCCGCCGAGCAAATTCTTGCTATGCGTTACGCGCGAAACTGATTTAAAATTTATTGCACACTCAATTAGTTATACTTTCCTAGTTAAGAAAATACATAAAATTATTAGTACCTACTCTTTCATGCATATGTGAGCGAACTCAACCAATATAGTTTTAGGAGGTAAAATCATTAAGGGTTGACCCTCATCTAGCAGTACGGAATCGCACTTTTATATGCTCCTATCCTTTTCTGTGGCTCAGAACCGTCAATTTCTAGAGCGAGAACAGAGCGCGCTGCCGATCGCACCGTCGATGCTGCCCAGCTGCCGCGTGTAATAGCATTTAACCCTTGTGCTTCTGTGGAACACAACCTCGAAGTTGTAGCGTAGCTGGCGCGCGAAAAAATTGGGAGTGGAATCTGGGACTAGGGTACAGGACCTGCAATCCTGTATGATATTTATCTTGATGGCTTCGACGCATTCAATATGAAATAACAGATGGTACCTACTTGAGAAAGACTAGCTCGATGACATGATTTTGCCAAGTTAGGGGACAGCTTAAGCACTGCTGACCCACCAGTGAATGTTTTTGTATGTATAAAAGTTGATTGCCCGTAAGAGAAAACTATCTCTAAAAATATTTCGCCCACATACGAATAATGAGTAACGAGTTAATCATACCTACCTGCATCATTCCGACGGTTCATTTTTAGCTCTATTTTTTTGGTCGTGCTCAGGTGATCTTTCGCTTTCTCGAATGACTAAGTTAGTTTGGATTCAAAGATGATGAAGGTGGGCGAATCACCATTCGCCCACTATCCATTCATTTGTCGATTAATAACCGTTTAATGGATCGAATTTGTTGTTAGGTGAGTGTGTTTGTTGGGTTTTGAGATATTATTGTAGTTACCGTTTAATATACAAACGAGCTAATAGCACAAAAATCTTTGATGCTGATACTGAGTCACTCAAAAGAAGTTGAATGAAATTGAATTTTCTGTCACATAGCCACATTAATAGCATGTAGTGACGTAAGTGAATCTTACCGTATCAGCTGTAGTGACTGTACCGCAACCGGTCTCTTGAAGGCCGAGTGATGCTGAATACAACACTTAATGCGATATCTGCAGTCTACTTTAATACACACATATAATTCACATTTTATTTGCATGAGTATTTAAAAGTTACTTCTTTAGTGATTTCATATAATTATTATTTTACCGAGTTACTGCTAAAAAATGATTCGGTACCAAATAGATATTTATTCTTTTGGTGCTCAAATTGGGAAAGAAACATTAAAACTCTTTACTCAGTTGAAAGGATGTTCACTTTGATGTTGATGAGGGTCATTGACAAGCTATAAGCGAAACTCAGACAAAGCAGTCTAGGGTTGACTACCTCAATCCCGATTTACGCCTAAAAACGTAAAATGTATGTACCTAACAAACGCCCATTAGTTAAATACAATTAACATAAACTTTCATTTAGGTATAATGAGAGCATTTTTTAATAAATCAAAACAAATTCGTTTCCTAGATCAATGATATAAATTCAAGTATGAGCCTATGAGGTAATCCAACCCAAACAATGGAATAGGAATGTTATTGATTTTCTTTCTTCACATAGTCGCTGAATGAGGTAATCTGCTTAAACAAATACTTGTCTGTATTTGTGGGCCATCATATGGGTAGAACTCAATTATTTCATACTTGGAGAATGCAATATCAAATACATTGGCTATTGGGTATATGATTGTTATGTAGCTTTATTCTGTAGTCTTGTCCTTCACGCGCACGTCAGCTGGTGTGCGCTACTAGCGCTATTATTGTGTCGTGTATCCGCTGTTCGTTGCCATTCGTGAATCGTTCGTTAGTATTCGCGTCTTTGAATGTCAGTCGATGGAAAACGTGCGCTCGGATCGTTTGTACTTGTAGGTGCGGTTACGTTACCGCTACCTCTACCTACGCTTTGTCTTATCGTGCCCACACTGACACCACTGTGAATCTGTGTTTTATCGATTTCATGTGCGAAAATTTTCCATTTGCTGACTATTTTGTTAACAACGGATCATTTTATTTTTGTGTTATTGGTTACTCATGCAGATTGAAAACAAGTGTCATTGGACAAGATCAGTCATCCATTTAGTGCAAGTGTGTTCGACATAAAACGTGATAGTGTCGTACAATCATTTGAGAACAAAACGAAGTTGCATAAGACTGAAGAAACCGGAGAAGTGCTTCTAACGCTGGGCTTCGCCTAGTACAGGTGGAGATCATTTGCTATCCGTGGTTGGCACCAACGTTATAGTCACCGGAAGAGCCAATGTTATTTTAAGGTTTGTGCCTATTGCCTATCTAAACAGAAACTTAAAATTTGCTCGGACCCTATACATCCATAATCATAGTGGAATTCTCAGTAACTAGGTTTTTTAAAGCTTAATTATTAATCCTCGCTTTCAAAGTTGTGTCTATGAAATATGACACTGACGTTAACAAAAAGTAGCGTACATGCACAAAATATTCAGGATAGGCGTTAGGCGTGCCAATGCATGTGCAATTTTTTATAATATAGCTATAACTACCGTTTGATGAAAAGATAACGCAAGCAGATCACTTGCCTATGTGATGCATAACGTAATAATGGAAACAATAGCAGTAGTAGTGGAAAGTGGCGCCCTCTTTTCTATCTTGCCAGGTTTGTCCTCGTGGTTAAATAAATACTATTGAATGAGTCCCATTAAAATTAGGTTTCGCGCCATTGTAACATACCTACTTTTATATAGATTTCTATAATGCTTGCCTACTTCTATCAAATTCTAGAAGCTCAATTACGGCGCGCGACGTAAACATTATGATCGAGGTGGACGTAGTACGTTTTTTTTCATTAGAATTCGTCGTTAGTATTTGCCCTAGCTATAATATCTAGGTACTAGTTTTTGGTCTTACAATCAATTATTGGTTAAACTTGAGTAGGTAAATATTATTACGAGCAGCAACTTTAACGATTTGTATTTCCGTGCCGGTAATGGCGTCATTGACATCACTATTCACCTGTCAGCACATACAGCAGTGTGGAAGTGTTGCTTAGTAAGGAATTTGTAAACAAATACAAAGGTAGGTACGCAACTAGATTTCTGCTAAGCACTATTAAATAATGTTAGTGGGCAAGTATTTTTACAGTCTGCAATTTTGCATGCAAAATACTATGCAATGAACTAATAATAGAACTAGGTGATTGATGATGAATTAACGTGTAGATGGCAAATGCTTATTTAGATACTTGCCACTTAGGTACAATTTATCACTTTCGATGAAATTATCAATTATTCTAATATTTCAATAACAACAGAGATTTGATAGGTACCGGTTAAAAGCAGTGAAATAGCTAGTTGGATTTTACACAGATTACGTGCCTATATCATGGTAAATAAGGAAAACAGGGTAATTTAATTAATGTACCCTTTTTTTACGTAGAAGGTATGTTAACCAATTTTTACCCATTCCAATTTTCAACAGAAATATACAAATTAGGTTATAGTAAGCACCTTGCCCGTTGCCGGCATCCCAGATCCAAACTACCGACAGAGATGAGTAAGAACACAATCGTGTATGGTTGAGCCTTTCGACGGGATAGTTTGTTATGTATTTGCATCAGTGCATTTGCGTAGGAACCTACTGTATTTTAAAGTAATCTCGAAACCCAACCTACCTACTTATAAACCTCTCCTAAGAGTATTAGCTGAAACTCAGTTACTAGACAGCTATGGTAGGTACTTTAGTGCAATCTACTTACGTTATTTTTAAATAAAATAAAAAAATAACACGGGACAAACATGCCTATTATACCTCATCAATGCCTATTTCCTCCTCCAGACCTTCTGACTCCTCCTCCACTTGTGTGTACATTCCTTTTACCCTGGTTCCTACAAATTTAAGAAAGCAAGCAATCTAGATTGATAGGTATCTACAGTCCAACGCACGTCGTTTGGAACACTGAGGACTTTGAGTTGGTCTAAATAGTTTCAATAGAATACCTAAAAGGCCAGTTTATATTGATTTTGTTTCCACTGACGTGTGGTGCACTATAAGTATTTATACGTAATAAAGGCACATAGGTACTCAAAATGCTTACAAAAAACAAAAATACATTCATGCAGGCCTATTTAATTCACAGTCTATTTACGACTTCAAGTTTACATAAAATAACAGTAGAGTAGTTACTTACATTAGTTTGTTTAAATATAGTCTTGTCGTTGCAAAAGCCGAAGCGATGATCACGAATTCTAACGAATATCGCATCTAACGAAATTTAAAAAAGCTACTGACTTTATGAAAAGTGTTGCCACCAAAGAGTAGGATACTTAAAACCAAAAGGAAGTTGCCACTTCCTTCTATAATAAAAAGGTCATTTCAAGCCTTAGCTTTTAATTATTCCTGCTTATTTTCAAAATATAAAAAAAAAACGCACGAGGGACGCCTGAGTGTTAAAAATATTAGTTCGACTATATTATTTTGTGATATTCAGGCGTTTTAAATTAATAATTATAAGGTCATAGTTCACATTTGCCTATTAGTTGATAAAAATTCTATTAGTTAGCCAAGCTAAAGTTAATAGTTGCTCTATGTATTTTTGTAATTTAAATAAAATTACTACGTTCAAATTATTACTGTTTTCCTCTCTTCTCAACAGTTCTTCCTGCTTTTTCCAGAGACAATTTTTTTTCCCTTTTTGTATCAATCATTTTTAATTTTGACAACTGACATTGTGGCATAGACTACTATTGTGGTGTCGGATGTTTTCTGCGTTTTGAGGTAATAACAAAAAAAAAGTCATATCAGTTTTATAATTCTGCCCTATTCAAACATTTTCCTGGATTCTTAGATAAATTATTGGTCGATTATATCAATTGGTAAGTTAGATGGTGTGGTAGCTTTTGTTTTAGTCGTTTACAGGCGAAAACTTCACCTGAAAATAAAAGTACGACGCAGTCATTAAAATCCAAAGAGATTTGTATGTGTTTTCGATTTTGGAGAAATGGTGTAAGTTTCGATTTTTTTCGTTTATATTTACTGTATTTTAGTAGCAATATGGTAACCTGCTATGAAAATGACACTGACGATTCTTCATTTTATTTGATCCCAATTCGATCTGTCACTCTTTTGTACAGTCCACTTTTTGCTGATAATGTGGTATCAACGAAAATTAGTAACCCCAAATAAATCTTTCAATACTTATCTGTGCAAATAGGAGGTACAATAACGGTAATTGACTTAGGCGTAATTTTTAATTTCAGATCTTCTCACATCCCTTGAGGGACACCAGCGATGGTGGACTATTACAGGATACTAGGCGTTACTCGAGCTGCTTCCGAGGCAGAAATAAAGAAGGCGTAAGTTCTTAAAATCAATTTGTTAACCCTAAAAACCTTGCTTTGGTGGGATAGCACTAAGGAGGCCACCACAATGGCAGGCTTATTGGCAACAATAGTCCTGTCAGTGACGATAGGTTGATCCCAATACAACGTGATACTATCATCATTGAGAACTGGGTCGGGAGCATTCTTGTAGTATGGCACTTCTGATTCTAGAAGTTTGCAGAATCAGAAGTGCGACATGTTGTCTTCAAAGCAAGTTGCTGGTGGATAATCCTGGCAACGAGGTTGTGTCTATGCAAGTACTCTCCGTTAGTAAGGCTCATTATAGTAATGAGATAAATTTTTACAACAGAAATGGGAGACAAAAAAATACTCTTAATTTTAACTTATACTTAACCACTGCTGGTCATAGGTGTCCCCAACCTTTTCCATTTCATTAGCATTGAAAATAACTAAATACTTCTCAGGTTTTGCTTTCTCTTCATTCACCTCAATGTTATCCTATCAGGAAAATTCTCCTAATTCAAACAATTTTAATTTCAGTTACAGAAAACTAGCTTTAAAATGGCATCCTGATAAGAATCCGGATAATGCAGATGAATCTAACAGACGATTCAAAGAAATTTCCGAGGCTTATGAAGTTCTTTCAGATGGTGAGCGTGAGTTTATTATTTATATTCCACATGAAACATAGTATGTTTGTTTAGCTGGAGTATTCAATGTTGCTCAATTATCAAACTTTAATATGGCTATTCAGGTAATTTTATCTTCTAAATTTACTTAGATGCTTTCAATATTGTTTAACTTGTTGGTAATAGTCAACCCTTTATTTATACTTTATTATATTTGTATTATTCTATTTAATATAAATCAATTACTTAAAGATTAATTCATTATTTGTTATATTAATGTTAACCTTTGATTATGAATACGACAGCTACTCAACAAGTTAGTGTTTATGATTTTGTATTTTAATGTCCTCCATTATTTTCTATCATTTTGATTAATATGGATAGAATGAATGCACAATTCTTAAATTTACTCATTGAAGGATATAAATATTTGCATTGCTGTGTAATAGCAATATTAATATTTCTTAATGTAATGTAGTAAGAATATTAGTGGTTGCTTGATATAGAAGTGTAAAATGATTTTTGTTGTTGGGTAGCAAACAAGCGGAAAGTATATGATGCACGGGGATCCAGTCATCACGCACACAGATATCAAAGCAAGAACGGAGTCAATGGGCATCGGCACTTTAACTTCAGAGGGTTTTTTGGAGATACTCCATTCCACCGCTTTTTTGGTAGCTGTCCATTTAATGCAGAATTGCCTTAAGAAGTTGTGAATATTATCATTTGCTTTTATTTTTATTTCCAATTTCTGACTTATCTTTTGATCTACTTACCTCACCCAATACATTATAAAAGATCTATTATTTAGGGTCATGATAATATTCAGAACAGTGTTAAAAAAGTAACCTTAATTTTTATTTTGTTTGGGTCCCGTTATATTTTATTACTAACATAAATATGAGTTTTGTGTGAGTTAATCTGATAATAGTTTTACATAACATTCTGGTAGTTACTTATTTATGTGAGTTTTAACTGGAATATTGACAAAATTTGATTAATTCTACTATATTTATTAAATTGCAACAACTTGATTGAGAACTATGTATGAAAGGAAGAAATTGAGAGTATTTGATGAGGAGGAAGATAATATTAATGTGAGTGGCTGCCATTATGTAGCAATTGGTAACACTAATGAGTGCCGCTGGAGCCATAATTTTATCAATTTCGCTATTGTATGCTTGATATTATGAGATTATCATAGTAACCCAGAGTGAACTGAAACCTCGAAAATAACCTTTAATAAGTAGGTAAGTACAGTTTTGCAGTAAACTGACTAATTTATTTAGGGTAAAGTACCTTGGGTATTTTACTATGAACTCTGGGCGTAAGACTAACAAAATGGAATTGTATCTCAAAACATAGTTTACAATTAGGACTTCACTTCTTTCTAAAACAACAAGTACCTAAATCGCTGGGAAACAGAAATGAATGCCACTAGAAATATCTCTCTTTTTTCTGTATTTTGCCAAAGATTTGACCTATTCTTTAAACTAATAATAAACTTAGTTTAACAAAGCAATTCCGAAACACAGCTTCTACAGTTATTAGTCGATTCTAGGACCTCACCGGCCAAGCTCGGATTAATTACTTTGTGCTTAGCTGTAGCACAATGTTTTCAAACAAATTACTAATGTAGTCAACAAAGTAGGGAAATGCAACTTTTTTAATTGGCCGTAGTTTCGGGGTCCGGTGACTTTGGTACTTGTCGTGTGAATTGGGGAACTTATTGAGAGCTATGATTTGATATATGTTTGAGTTCTATTGGAGTTACTCCCATTTTGAGCTTTTAGACCCTTTCAAGGTAGAATGTCTTCAAACTTGCATCATTATTGACATGCATAGAACAGTATAGGTAACTTCTGACAAAGTAGTTCCAATTCTTATAAACGTGAAAGTTTTATGTTAAACATTCATAGGTTATATACAAACATATCCTCCTACGCACGAAATGAATCACCTTCTTGGTGATGAATAAAATGGGAACATTACATTATGTATTTGGCGAGTCATTGTAACGGTACTTTTAAAACACGGAAGTCTGCTAAAAGTAATTACTATGAAATTGATGCTACATTATGGAAATTTCCAAATAAGGTTCCAAAAAGAACAAAAAAAAGGCCTAACAATACTAGTCGGCGATGAAAATGATGAGCCAGGATCAGGTTTATTAAAACTAAAAATCGATTCGATACTTAGTTTAATTTACTCTCAACAAAAAAAAAAGGACGAAACATTATTGAGAATAAAAATAATAATCAATGAATAAAGTCTCTGCTGCTGAAAAAACTGTTTATAAGTAACATACAACATGCCAAATGTTTTCCCAAAAAAAGAATCCACACACATCCTCAAGTGTTCACAATATTTATACTTATCAGCATTCGCTATTCACACAACACAACATTTTTAGAATCGCGTCCTCTTCTATAAATAGTTCAAAACAAAGTAGCTTTTCGTGTATGTCTGTATGTCCGCTTCGTTCTTCTAAACTATACAATTATTTTTGGTACGGTTGTTAAAATCATTTTCAATCATCAATCATTTAAGTAAATATAGCACAGAGATCTCGAAGTTTTGACATGTCGCCACATCAGTAGGTTGCGCCCATGCAAAGTAGGGGCGGAACGCTAGTACGTATCTGCTAAATATAGCACTTGTTGCAAATCCATAATCACCCACGTAAAATCTACCTTGGCTTTAAATTTCCCATGAATACTTACAAGTTACTTTATAATCTTCAAACTTCAACAGAGTTCAGTTAACTTTGTTTCATACTAAACTCAACCTTGACTTGATTTCTAAACGTTAATCGCGTTTTTATATTGTTTTTGCCGTTATGTACCTACTTACATGCTTTGCTTTTTAATTCTTAAATAACGAACTAACTGCGACGCTGACCCTGACAAAAAAAATTCTATCAAGAGCCACTATCTTGTCTTTTTAATTGGCAGATTCAGATAGATTCAGCCAACTACATAACCCGTTGAAGTTTGTTTTACTTACAAAATTAACAATATTTCCCACAGCTTTATTTTGTACCTTTGTACCGAGTAGTTTGCTGGTATAGTAATTGATCAACCCATTTTATCGAAATTGAAAGTATTTTATTAGAAAGAACCTCACGTTAAGTAGGCAGGTGCTAATTTTCAATTACGTGACCTATGCCATTACTTAACAACCTTCCGGTCACGTATCAAAGGCAATTGTTTATATTGTATAATATATTTTGTGGTAAAACTGATTCTTTAACCTTGAATCGTTGTTTAAATTAAACTTAATTACCGAGTAATTTTAAATCACGCCTAGTTAGAACTTGTGCGTTAATAGTTTTTTTCTTTTTTACTAAGTCGTGATCGCATAGCAGTGTGCTACTAGGAAATTCGCCACAGACGCCGTTAAGGTTGTTTCTGCCGAAGTTTCGTGCATTGGTGACATCACTTTGTTTAATCCGCTGCGTTGCGGTGTGTGTTCGAGATCACCCGTAGACTTTGTTCGACTCGACTTACAAACCTACACACGTTCTAGTTCGAATGAATGAACTAAACTCTGCACAATCCAACAATTTATGTTAATTAAAATATGTTTCTTTTTTGCCTATTTTTTGCAGAAAGGAAACGGCGAGTGTATGATCAGTACGGCAAGGAAGGGTTGAACAACGGCAGAGGCAGACGTTCCGCACCCGACGACGATTACGACTTCGGCTACCCTAGTTTCCCGTTCACATTCCGTGACCCCGAAGAGGTTTTCAGAGAATTCTTCGGCGGGTCTCCATTCGGCGATTTATTTGCTGGTAAAAGATCAGTTTCATGCCCTATTATTGTAAATGTTAGAGTATATTATTTAGAAACTTAGCTAAATTGACAATATTTATACAAAGTAGTAAAGCGGTATAGCCTTCTCGACCCGTATTCTTTTTGAATGTTTTGCAGCAATTAGGGTCGATCGATTTAATGTCCTACCTAAATTAACTTATTTTTACCTATGTTCACTTAATGTCACAGTGACCTGAAGGAGTACAACGACAAAATGATAATATAGTGACTTTATTTCGTTAATTGTGCTAATGTTAGAAGGTTGGGGTCGCCATTGTACATAAACTATATTATTGCAATTTGTATATATATTTTTATTTTGTGTGCATAAAGAATAAGAATGTTACATAGGTACAGTTGTGCATTTATTTGTTTATGTTGTATTTTCAGAAATCAACGGTCATGGACACAATCATCATAGGCACGGTCGTCGAGGCCACCCGAGCACATCCCTGACTTCATCCCTATTCAACCCATTTGGATTCGGCATGCAAGGACTAGATGACATATTCGCACATGCCGCGTCAAATGGAAACACTTTTACTTCATTCTCTACATTCAATAGTTCATTAGCAGGATCTGGCAGCGCCAACATGAGGAGTACCACAACCACCACGCGGGTCGTCAACGGAAAGAAGGTTACAACTAAGAAGTAAGCATAGTTTTTTTCAAAATACCATAATAATCTCATCTTGAAATCAAAAGCTGCTCACACGATCACTACTTGTATGATAACTACATTTTCCACTTTGGCACTCTTCGGAGATGCTGCGGACCTAGGCGCTCAGATTTTTCTTGGCAGGGGTCATCGGTAGCAAGAATCTCGAAGTCAGACTTACGTAGGCGTAGGTGAGCCGGCTGTCTGCTTTTAAACATAACATGAGTTATTAATATCGCATGCACAACTACGCTGTTAAACGCTAGGGACCGATGCGGTAACTATCCCTCGGGATCTAAGCGTGGACTGCACTCAGTAGACAAAGATGAAATGCAATACTTAAGTGTGCAAATGAGCATAAGTGAACGTGGTTTGAGATGCTGATGACAGTAACAGAATAGGCAAAAAATGGGTTTTTAATCTCTTTCGTCACTGCCCTGTGGTGCATTATTAGCCGATGGAATAGCCATATTTTTATGACCATCAACATCTTTCGTATCGATGGTAAGTCTTGTCAAATGACCGCTCAGTAGGTAAGCACGTCAATCACTATTCACACTGAGTGTCGGAAAGGCATTTAATCCCACATTTTGCCAAATTGTGTTTGCAGCGGCCTACTTAGGCGCGCAACCGATTGTGTTCATATGACCCCTGCAAGTGTTGTCCTTTTGACGAGATCGGGTGGCATTGCCGTTCTTGCGTCTCACTTTAGATGCTTGGTCATAAATAGCGTCTGTACAGCGAAGGAAACTAAATAGCATTGCTCGAGAGCTTTTTAGATAATTATAGTATCTTAACAATTTGAAACAGTTTAGTTGGAAACAAATGGTTACACTACATTTTCCTTATTTATCTTTACAGGGTTACGGAGAACGGTCGGGAGACAGTAATGTCGTATGAAAACGGGGTCCTGAAATCAAAGACTGTCAATGGCGTACCTCAATCACTAACATATAGTTAAACTATTATGTAATAGCTTATAACCAAACTTGATCCAAATGTACTCAACATGTTATGCGATTTATGAGTTCCAATTTATAATTTTGCTTTATTTAAACATGTTGTCCAGTCACTGTAAATTTTAGTGGTGGAAATGTCTAAACTAAAATAATGCCTATCTAATTTTAGTTTTAATAGGTTACTATTTGCTTCTATATACCTACTTATGTTAACTTTAAATAATTATAATTTGAGTGAGATTTTAGAGTGTTGCTCAATGTATAAATCTCGCTCTAGGAATTTTAGATTCCGTTTGTCGTCGCGCGTGCACTGCCGATGATCTCTGACTCAATAACGAGCTTGTATGCAATAATGAAAATGACACCGCGATCTTAAATACTTTGTGTACAGCGACGATAATATAATAATTTGCTGCCAAGATAAGTTTTATTTTTTTAGGTTATAGACATAATAATCACAGTTACTTATAATTTCGATTTTGAAAAAAAAATTACGACTTACGATAGGAAGTTTAGTTACAACCAATTCGAATCAAAATTCTAAATATTTAATTAAACGTAATTACAATTGATGGCATTTTAATTTTGTAGTTAATATTTTGTAAGAATTTCATGTTGATAGAAAAGCTTTAATTGACTGGAAAAATATCGTCAGATTTTTCAATATCAATTGCGTATTTTACTATGTGGTACTTATAATAATATTAATAAAATATTTCTGTGTAGCAAACATAGCTCTCCTAAACTTATGACTTAAGTAGTCAACCCAACTCCTTGTGTAGAATTAGTTAAGTGTGTCAAATCTTTGTCGTTACAGCACTCTCACACTCTTTTCGATTAGTAGAAATACACTGACCAATACTTTATTTGCACCATTTGTAAATATTGCTCATTTCAAATAAAACTTGAAAGTGAAGTCATTATTAAATGTCTTTTAGCCTAGAAACTAAATTTTGGTTTCTGGAATATTTGGAACTTATCATTTAATACTTTAAGTGATGATTATTAGATACTTGTGCGGTCAGTGTTTAAACCAAAACATATAACTTATCAATGTTTGACGTCCCGATTACCGGTCGATAGAATAATTCAGATTATGTAGAAGACTGTATGGTCGTCATGCCCTAAATTCCGTGACTTGCATGACACAAAAAAAGTAATTTGTGTTTTACTTATCTTTTTTTATCATTTAAAATTAATGTGTTTGCCAAAAAATAGCATTGTAAGTTAGAATTGCCAAGTTTTCGTTCAAATTTTGTATTGGGTATGATGAAGTCATTAAAATAAACTACCGATACTGTGTTTAATATAGTATTCAAATAATATAATCTCCACTTGAATATTCTTATTGAAAATGTACTTAATATTTCTGTTGCAATGAATTTGATTTAAATTTACATTATAATATTATTCAGTAGTGCAACCGATACCGCTTTACATTAGTAACTAGTGCCATTACTAAAGCAGACGAAGCAAGCCTAGCACACATTAAATGTAAATAATAAAGTTAACTGCAAGATCTCGTTCATAAATTGTCAGCAACTATTAAGCACTGCAGGAAGAATTATTAATAAATAAAAATAATTTTTATATTTTTATTTTATTTACACATTCCCAATGCCTGTCGGCACACATCTCAAAAAATAATACTTATAATCCAATGAAAAGTCTTGCACCCGTATTCCAGAAGCCGACTTAAGTCCATTTTTGAACTTAAATCGACATTTGTTGTCATGGCAACAGGTGAAGAACGCCCACCACGGCATCAGCAACACCCACTCAATGATGTTCATAAGGTGAGGACAGACTAGCTAGAGCTTGCATTTGTAACAAGACATCGAGCCACTTGACACTTTATTAAAACTTGATTTTGGTAAGAAACAAGCGAACTTGTGTAACATTTCATCGAGCAAAAAACACGAGCGCGGGCAAATCGTGCAACATGGAATGAGGTGCGTGGACTGAGGGGTCGTGCTGGGCGTTTCTTCTCCTAATTCGGTCAGTGTTTTTTTTTAATATAACTCATCAAGATAAATTGCAGCACACGCGACTTGCAAGTCCAACATATCAACGAAGAGTAAATGCCACACAGTAAGGACAGTCACTAAAGAACACCACCGGCTTACTCCTTTTGCTTCGTTCACGTTCATACATCTGGTCACTGCCACCTGACCTTTTTGAAGAACATTACTAATAAAGTTTGTCCTTCTAGGGTGTTCTCTTTCGGGTTTTGTTAGTCGCCTTTTACTCGTCCTCTCAACATGACCAAGCCATCCAAACATATTCTTTTAATTTTTTGTCTCTACATCTTCTTTTCAACCGCAACCTTGCATTATATCATTCCTCAATTTATCAACCAATGTTACAATACGTTGAAATGCTCATATGAGTACTCACCTTAATCTACCTCAAAAACATGCTGTCCATTTCAAACCCAAAAAAGTATGTTGCATGAAGGTTGCAAGCTGCTTTGTATGCTAAAAATGTTATATTAAAATACGTCACAATGCTAGAGTTATCATAAATTGATGTTCTACCGAATGCTCTTGGTTGACATCATTTGTCAAAGAACTTAAAAGCTTAAAACGGATTTACTTGAAAATAAATATTTATTTTTGCGTGGTTCATTTATAAGATTTTCACTTAAAATAATGGCATCAAGAATTTTCTTTTCGGCTGGTGAAAAGTCGTCCGTACAGAAACTTGTCCACAAGTACAAGCTCCATCAAAATACCACGTTGTCGGGCAGCCCATCAGCAAAAAAATGTGCTTGGGCTCGCCTAACCCAGCGAGCCCAAGCACCAGTTACATCTGCTGAAAATGGAGGAGCAAAAGTGGCTGGTGAAGGCAGCAGAAGAAGCATACCAAAAGGCAAAACTCGAACGTTTGAGTGCCGCCCAGCTACTTCGATTCAGCGAGGTTACAAGGGACGAGGCCGAAAAAATAAATTAAATTATTATTATACAAGCCAACTGGTTTTTATTTTATTTAAAAGTAGTATCACGTATAACAAATAACAAAAGTATCTAAATTACACATTTATTGACAAGCAAAGGAAATTTTTCATTTTCATTCACGTAGGACTACGTTAGACCGGATCCAGTCTCTAGGTTAGTAAAACCCAACAACACTGCATGGCCTGGGAATCGAACCCATAACCTCACACCATGCAGTTGCGCTTATAACTAGTTGACCAGCGAGAGAGCAAAAATATAAATATGAACATCACACAATTATAAACATACTTGCTGTTGCCCATGACCTTCGTCCGCGATTATTGAAAGCTGACAAGCTACATGGTTTGTTGAAGAAATAAGGCATCCGAAGTGGCTACGTCACTACCGTTATTATTCCATTTTTATCAGGGATGATTGCTAAGGATGAATGACTGTGGTCGCGTGGCAATGTTTAATAAGTTGTACCCTGCTGCCTCTAATCCGTCGCGGGTACATGGTGGTCTCTCCAACCCAGCGGTGCTAAAAGAGCTCAGTAAGCTTCGAGCTTTTCTTCGCCAGTTCGCTCTATTAGAAGGTTCCGGTCGTCCAGAGTTGAGGGAAGAATTCAGTTGGACGATGAACCGAGTAGCCTTGAATTTCTTTGGATTCGTTCACCCAACATAATGGTGTGTTTCATATCGGCCTTTCTCTTCCTCCGTTTAACAGTAGCAAGCCGCCTGCTCATATTTTAAGCGCGTTTTGGTCCCAGTTCTAACATAACGTAAGTCATTTGATGGGGATGCCTTAGCTTACACCTATCCTTACCTTTCATTTGAAAAAAAAACCTAAGATCAGCCGGCTAAACCCCTACCGCAACGGCGAATAAGAATTCGATTTGATTATTTTATTATTGCAATATAACAGAAACTGGCCACTACAGCGGCCGGCGAGCGCTACATACAAGTTGGTTGCATCAAATTTGTATTTTTTTCTTTCTCTTTCTATTTAAGATCTATAAAACTGCGATAGTACCGCAAAGGCAATGGGATTACCCGTATTATTGCAGGTAGTAGGATTGGTAGTAACACGGGTAAGTCACCCCCTACTATCGCTTTATTGGCAACTATTTTATGCCCGCGGCTTCGTGGAGGTCGGGAAATGCCAACGGGATCTTACTTCTGAGATAATAAGTTATCTATGTCCTATACCAGACTATAATCTATCTCTGTACCAAGTTTCATCCAGATCTGTTCAGCCGTTCTGGCGATTGAGTAACAAACATCTATCCATTCAAACTTTAGCATTTATAATAGTTATGTAAGATTTATAAGTTTTTACTTTTAAAGTTGAATAGGTAATAAATAATAGTTAATGTAAGTATTCCATTTTATTTGAGCTATACAGACACACTTGCGTTTTTCTTACATGTACTTACTTCTAACTTGTTCATTGTAATATTAATTACATTACATATGTGAAATATTAATAACCTGGTTTGAGATTGGACACCGGTGACGACAATCAAAGGATTTATTAGGAAT
This sequence comes from Noctua janthina, assembly GCA_963576755.1. Classification (NCBI taxonomy): domain Eukaryota; kingdom Metazoa; phylum Arthropoda; class Insecta; order Lepidoptera; family Noctuidae; genus Noctua; species Noctua janthina. The sequence continues at coordinate 9,356,031 of OY755058.1, forward strand.
CTATATAGACATAATACTTTTACATAATATTTAATATCAATGTCGCGTATCATGAGCCAACGCGAAAATCGGGTTTTCACATATATTTACAGACACGACTACCTCAGAAATATTCCTCCTACTTACTAATAGGTAAATGCACCGCACGCCCTGCGCAACACTGTGCGCCATGGCCTGTCTACGTGAGTTTCGAAGCCCTATTTGACTCTGTTCGGGGATAATTTTGAAAAACAGTGATACATAATTGTCTCATAATTTTAATTAAAGAGTGTGTACCAATTTCCAAATCAATCGATTCCGAGAGTAAAAAGTTTCACAGAAAATTCAACACCCGATTTCACCCTCTTGGGGGTGTAATTTCAAAAAACCCTTTCTTACTTTTCATAAAGAATACACCCTCCAAATGTCATGTCTCTAGGTCCAGCGGTTTGGGCTGTGCGTTGATATATCAGTCAGTCAGTCAGGACTTTGAATTTTTTAAGTATAGATAGATGATAAGAGCGACTTGGTGGTATCGTAGGTATAAACAAAATAACACGAGTATGGGCAAACTCGCTCATAAGCACCATTCGCACCATTTTTAATGTCTGAGATTCAAAATGGTTCGTTAGTTTTCTCATGCTTTAGAAATATCACGTAGCTTGTATTATCTTTTATGTGAACGATACTCCATATTACGACTATTTGTCACGACTATAATTTATTATTTACGCGATCTTGATTACTAATTCAAACAATCCCACGATAATGAACATTTCCAAATACCTACAAATTTGAAAAAGAAACCGTGCTTAATATATATTTACCACGGATAATGCAAGTGCTCGCAATATTAATAATCGTTCATTAATAATCCCGACTACATACTAGCTGGCTTCGAAATTAAAGGCGATGGAAAATAGTTTTTATCAACAAGGGTTGATAAAAAGGGCTGTTGGTCAAAATTTCCAGAACGAAAACGTTGGAACTAAAAACGAACCGTGTTTTCTTCTACAGTATCTTCCCTATTTTATTTAATATCAGCCCACTATGTCCCTCTGCTGGGCAAAGACCTCTCGCATGGCTTTCCAATTTTTGTACGGTTTCCTTCTGAAATCGAAAGTGTTTTTGGAACTGTTTATTGTTGTAACATTCTAACGGGTTGTCGGCATCGAGTCACGATAAATAATTGTATGGCGTATCGTATACATAATCGACATATTCCTCAAAATTCATCTTGCTTTGGCTATAAAAAGAAAACAATTTTACACACGTCGATTCACTTGAATTTCAGTAGGTATATATATATCAGCCATAACGTAAGTTTCACGGTTTCAAGGATCTTCTGGCGCGGGCAAACATCGGAACTAACGCAGCCATCTCTTTCTTTTCTCAATATTTTTTACAAAACAATTAACAAAAGGTTTACCAACACCGCCCCCCTGTCAGCTTCATTCGAGCGCCAAAAGATTCTTGTACTACAAAACTCTTGAAAAGTGGGCGTTTATGTCAAATTATAAACAAACTCTAGCTGTCAATATGTCTAATGGGGTGGAAAGTAGGCGTGTCAAGTCCGACTTAAGTTCAGTCCACGACTTAAACTACGGGTGTTGGTGCTATTCTATCATATCAGACGAATGACGTCCATTGCTGTAGATATATCTCCTACAAGGGTCGTCACTTTCACCAGTCTTGCTGTATCGCCTACAGTAGATGCGGCTCTCACCAGATAATCGGTCCACCTGGTTAGTGGGGAAAGCCTTTCAACGTTGCGCCATCAGGTAAGCGGTCATCACTTCAGAACCTTTCGGTCACATTGGCTATCCGTTCGGCAAGTAATGTGCCTTGCCCACTGTCTCGCTTAGGTTAAGCAATTCTTCGAGTCATGTCAGTTACCTTGATTTTCATGCGGTTCTTTTCATTTCTTTGGCTGCTTTTCCATCAGAGATGTGCGAGGCGAGGCGGAGCGAGGCTGTGAATCGGTGCGCAGATGAGCGATGCGAGGATGTGTAGCGGGCTCGTTTCAGATGCGAGCGGTAACCACACCGTTGCTATTTTTTCGCTCGCGTCCGTCCCTAGCACACATCCCTCTCAACATAATTCCTTGCAATACAACCCTCGCACACAGCCTTGTTTTGTATGTACAGTAGAGACCATAAGTCCATAGCAGTTTCACAAAACGTTCGCATCAAAACAAGTCGCACTTACGACCTTTTTCCATAACAAACATTTTGCACACATACACGATCTCGTATATCGCACTCTTTCATCATTACCTAGTCAGAAAGAGTGCGATATAATGTTTGAATGAACAAAAAGAACTTAATTTATCCGAGGAAGGGTGCAAAACTTTTCGAGCTCGCTTCGCTCGCTTTTGCGTCTAAGTACCTCCACAACTCCTGTATGAATGGTCAAAAGAAAATCTAATCAACCCGATGTAGTGCTGAAATTTTCGAGCTCGCTTTGCTCGCTCTGAAATTCTGCAATTTTTTCAGTATATCTTTATAAACTGAAACAATTTCAGAAAGTTAAAGATGCTCCTCCCGGAAATAAGCCTTAGGCGCCCTTGATTGTTTTGTTTATTTAAATTCAAAGATGGTTGACATAATCACATCGTTTTTCAAAAGTTGTTGATTATAGTTTAACCCCCCCCCCACCCCCTAATCGGTCCCAACCAAATTCCTGGCTATGGCCCCTTAGTCAGGCGGGGGCGGCATTTTTCAGTTTTTGCCCCGCCTCGAAATAATTCAAGATCAACCCATACATGCCAGTCCTACTACTGCTTGGAGGCTACAAACTAGATGGTTTGTAAATAATTTTAATTTGATTACAGTAAATAATTTAGTGAATAATTTTTCAACCAAATTAAATAATTTATTACGACTATATCCTTTCACGAAAATTAAAAATATTGTTACTATCTGAAAGTCAAGTTCCTATAAGTACTTATGTGTAAATATTATGTTAATAGGTTTATCCAATACCGAAAAATATGGGATTGATTGAAGGAATTCCCACTTACGTAAAAAAAAAGTTTTTTTTTTTTTCAGTGAACAGTGACTTGACAATTGTAGAGGCAAGGGCTGCAAAAACTGTACAGCCTATACCTTGAAAACTTGTAAATCCGCCACTGGTTCGGATGGCACCTTGATACCTTGCGGTATCGCAAAACGCACCACATTAACTCCCCTCACAGCTAATTACAGTCCCTTCGACTCGAAATACATTACAGCATCCATCCATCTAATATTATAAATGTGAAAGTAGGTACCTTTACCTATTTTTACCCAACTGCGGCGAAGCCCAAAAGGAGGGTTATGTGTTTGACCTATACGTATGTGTGTATGTCTGTTTCTATTCCCTCGCAACTCCTAAACGGATGAACGGACCCCCCCCCACCTAGGTCAAAAGATGGCGACGTCCTTGACATTGTCTATTAAAATACTGGTATTCAGCTGCATCTAATTAGACTGGAAGCAGACTCCAACATAGTTAAAAAGGCTAGGCAAATGATGATGACTGTCTTTTACAATCCGAAGGATTCTGAAGATTCATTGCTTCATAAAATAAGTAGTTACCTATGTTTGCGCACCCTGCAGCTGGTATCCGGTTTCCACGTTGCCTGGTGAGCAGATGAACCAATCAATATCGATATTGACTTGAAACCAAAGGGGTTCCCTTGGTTAAAATGTTTTGTATAGTTAGCTACTGACTCCAAAACGTTATCAGAAATAAGATCTAGTAGATCAATACAGTCAGCAATTATCGTGATTTATTGTTATTATAAGCTATTAGGTACCTACCCCCATCGGTTTTGTGACACGACACGGTGAAATAGATTTTGTGTCACACGTAACATTTTGTAGTGAGTTGCGAGACAGGAATGTAGGTACCAACACTGGGGTACACTAACACAAATCAAAATGTGATGTTGATTGGAACATCATAATGGCTTTAGTGTATAGCTGCTGCTTTTGGTTTTCATTGCGTTTAGGAGGTATATTGATTGGGATATTTTCATTGGTAAGTTTGTGTTAACAGCAATAGTAATGATTTATTAACAAATCATACACCTTACTTATTTTTAATTCCAAAAATTAGTTTCAGGGACTCCTGATATTAGTATTTTGTTGCTTAGGATACAGTCGGTCTCAAGTAGTAAAAGATGAGATAACAAACTGGATAAATGATTACAATCTCATTTACGCAAAGAGCTATCTGGAAGACATGCAAGCAGGTGGGCAATAGTGGGCATAGTCATGCAGGCACGGATACAGAGGAAGGGAAATGGGTACAATTATTGTATCCGCGCCTGTGGTCAATGTCCTACAATAAAATGCTTATAATTTATGTAGACAGTTGGCCACACTTGAATGTTCTAATCATTTATTTATTTTTCAGATCCAGAAAAATATCTTTCACTTGGCATTAGTTTTACAAGTATTTACATGATTGTATGCATTATTTATATCTATGGAGCTTACACGGTGAGTACCTTTCTCAATAGGTACCTTATTAACATCCAGGTACAGTATGTACCTAAGCGTTAAGACTTTCCTTGCAGGAAAATTTGAACCATAATTATGTTGGCACGGTTAGCAAAGAAAGTCTGGACATTTTTAATTCATTAAAAAATATACCTTTTGTTTCCCCGACAGTGTACCAACATGCTTATGGTCCCCTTCATACTGATGGAATTACTGCGTCTCATTTTGATATCTACTTTGGTTGCAACCTTCCTACTTCTGATCAAGCAAAATACCATGGACATTGGTTTGCTGATAGGAGCTAGCGTTGCAGGCGGATTTTTTCTTCGTAAGTTTTAAATTAAGTTCTATTAGCTATTAGTAACTTGTGTAAACGAAACGTATGTAGGTACATATAGGTACCTATGTCAGAACTCAGAACGTATTTCAATGCTAAGACTGTGGGAGAAACGCGAATCGAAACAGCTGGGTCGTTCTGTCTTACTTAATTATTTAAAACCCTAGCAGTTTTGGTTCGGTAGCAATTTATTTAGGTACATACGAATTTTAATAAGCCTATAAGATTTTGCTTACTAATCTCAGTGTCTGCTTTCAGTGGGAATGTTCTACCTATGGGTATGTGCTGCCAATCTGCCCATAGTCAGAAACGAGATGGAGCGAGAGGAACAGGCTGCTATCATCAACAAACTGCAACAACTCCTCGAAGTTAACAACCAGAGGACAGTTCCGCGCGCTTTAGATAACATCCCTTTTTCTGCACAACCCGAAGACATTGTCAACAGGAATGTTTTTATTGTCCCTAGAAAAACCCAAACGCACCTCGGTAACAGAATTAATGGACACCCTAGAATTACTAAGATTAATCATGTCCAATAAACTTATTAAAATTGTATTAGTCTTCTTTTGAGCTACCGGTCCCTATACCCACACATAAACAAAAAACGATTACCGTTTTTTGGAGATGTCGGGTATAAAGACAACAAACATAAACTAAAATTTCTATTTAATGAGGTATATAAAGAGGATAGGCTCTGCGCGCTTTTCGCACTTTCAGTAGTTGGCACCCCGGTTGATGGGCACCGTAAACTCACTCTCGCGGCTGCTGCTCAATCGGAGCGGGGGGGGGGGGGGCAATACCTCCTGAAAGAGCCTCTGTGGGGATCGGGGAACGCTCAATGACGCTCTACGGAGCGCCATGTGGTATGTGGTATATGACCGCAGAGGACGCTGTCAGGGTAATAAGAGGATACCGTGCGGCCTCCTTCGAGGCAGCGACTCTTTTGGCAGGATCACCACCCTGGTTGGCACGGCGCAGCACTCAGAAGGAATGCCCAGCCTGGCAAAAACAAGCCGTGATCTTGTCGCGGCGCTCGGTGCTGCGGATAACCACTCGCATCCGATCGTGATTCAGTCTGTGGTCGGGAGCGAAAGCGCGTGGGACGCCGTCGCCAGTCGCCTCCTTTTGCTAAGAAGTGATGGTCGTAAAGAAGCCGGCGGAAAAAGAACGGGAGGACACAATCTCCGGGCACCAAATGATTTCCAGCCGCCATAGGTTGTGGCCTGCCGGAGACAGATTTGAGGAGTCTGCCACCTGAACAGACACTGAGCCCGAAACCACATCTCACGAGGAACTGCGGCCGTATGACGGCGACGGGGTCCACATGCAGTGTTGGGCACAATTGAATTATTTTTTTAATTGTAGAGGCAAACAATTACAATTTTTATTTCAATTAAATTAATTGCAATTAAATTAAATAAATTATTTTTTAATTGTGAAATGCAATTAAAATCAATTGCAATTAAATCTGTTAATTGTGGTTTACAATTAATTCAATTGCAATTAAAATTTTATTTGCAATTAATATTTTATTTGCAATTAAATTAATTGTTTTAAACAATTAATATTTAATTTAACTACGTATTTGATGAATGTAAATATGGCAGGAGTCCTTGTTTCCTTTAACCATCCAATCCTGAACTGTTCTAGTTAGGTACCTGTGCTACACTTTTACGTAATGTTCTGGCTTAAATCCAGGCTTTACATACCTTTGAGAATATTAAGGAGAATGCTCTTGTATTGTTTGCATTTTGTTTTTCAGTTACTGACATTTATTAGTTGTTAACTGTAATTGTAAACGTGTATCAAACAATTAATCAATTGTAATTGAATTTTTTTACAAGCACAATTAATTTAATTGTAATTGCAAAGTTTTACAAGCACAATTAATTAATTGTTAATTGCGATACGTTACAATTACAATTCATTATTTTAGTTGTTAGTTGCAACTAAATTTGGCAATTTAATTGTTAGTTGTTAATTGTTTTCACAATCAGTTTTTGCCCCACTCTGTCCACATGTTTATGTGGGCCAAAACCTGGCCGCGAGAGCGTGACGAACTGTATAAGTGGTAGGTACACAGGTCCAAGGTAGTCGAAGTACCTACACCGTGTGGTTCTTAGTCAGTACAAGTCTCACAGACCCCTTCGTCTACCCTAGGGTGGAGAACATCCATGAGGATTTCCACACGGAAAAAAAGGGCCTGCGCGCTTTTATTATGTTCAGTTCCTAGTAAACGCTGAGTAGGTTTACAAATTGCTTTTATCGATTGAGTTCGAAAGCCCTTGCAGGGTATCAAACATGGTTATTTAAATAGTTATTGTATCGACTTAAAGACGTAAGTAAGTACCTTTGTAAACATTGCGTTTAGCTATAGCGTGGTTGAAAGTATTTATCTAACTTAAGGACGCTGTTACATTTTCAATGAACTCAAATTTAGGTAACTAAAGTCGAACACAACAAAATCACGCGTACGCACACATTGAACAACTCTGAGCGCTCGATTTTATACTTCACTTATAGTATATACCGCAATTTGTTATAATTTTTAAGATAAAATATGCTGTAGATTTACCTATACTGGTGCCTATTCTGACCCTATTTTTTTAAATTTTCTGCGATTATTGTGATGTGAAAAACGTATTTGTGCGAAAATTTTGTATGACGTTATACAATTTTTCTGATGCCAATCTGGAGATGAATATATTATCTTTAAATTAAGACCATCATATTGTGACATTTGTGATTGCTTATACATTAAAATGGTACCTGAAAACACTGTTATTTGAAGAAAAATGTAAAAGCGTCCTTAAACGGTGATGCAATATTTATTAGCTTCACCACCACTTAGGGTTGCCAACCATACTTTATAATAACGTATCCTACTTTATTTTTGGTAATTATACTTTATACTTTTGCATACAAATAAAGTATAATATGAAAATTCTTTATTCCCAACTTTTACGGTGATGTGTAAAAAAAACTCTCATTATGGGTACTTAACTATTTAACGGTACACATAAGTTGAAACGGATGATTGAAACGACTTATAATTACTGAACGAAATGTTAGATGTCAGATGTGGCATAACAGACGACATTCTGACATTTGTCATAGATGTTACTATCGACGAAATTATACAAAAGTTGTTTTTGTTTATAATTAAAGAATCCATTTTAAAGTAAATATTAATGCTTAAAATGACGAGTGATTCTGATACTTAAAAATGTATCTGATAGTTTACCAAAATTTGGTAAGCTATCAGATCGGGAACGGAGGTAAATAAGAAATATTTTTTTTACATTATTTTAATGTAAAAAAATATTTCCTATTTACTCTCCGTTCCCGCCACTTCAGCTTTCCGTGAAAGAGTTTTTTCAGTGATGAATCTAAAGTGGCGAGAAGAAAGAAATAGAGCGTCAATAAGTTAAATTAAAAAAGAATTGTTTATTTATTTAAATTTTGATTGTCAAACAAGCTTTGACAAATTTAAAGATAGCAAAAAAATTTTAACATGTGCTAAAAGCACATAAAAATACGTTTTTAAAGTAATAAAAACATGGAATTTTAAAAAATACTTTTTTTTCTTGTAAATACTTTATTTTTTTACATATTCAAACTATTTTATACGTTTTTAATTGACAAAAAATGTTGGCAACCCTACCACCACCAGAAGCTACGAATGTAGGACTTGTATTGATTTTTCGTTACGTCTAGCTAGCTAAGGTACCTACTATAAAATTTGCCTACTGGCGCTGGTCAGTAGGTAGGTAAGTGACCGGTGGCTGCGCAGTCGCGCAGATCGATCAATGTTCGAGGCCATAAGCCCCACAAGTCGGTGTTGATATAATCAGACCAACAACCAAACAGATGCACTTGTACCATACGCGTTGAACGGAACACCGACGCGAAAACGTTTAGGTACCATATATTCAGTAGGTAGGTACATCATTTGGAGTAACTTTCGGCAATTAAAAAAAAATTGTTCCACACTTTTTAACCGTGTGGGTATTGCACTTTTGTAGGAAACGGCTAGATCCATCGTTTCTTTGGTCTTTCTCTACTCTTATTCCACATTCATTTTCAAAACTTTCCGCCTGACATTGTCCTCATTCCTCAGCATCATATTATGACAACCGATTACCACACTACTTTTCAGCCATCGGTGTCACAATTTTTGGTCTAGTGTGAGGTTTGTTGCTTTTCTATCCATTCGCGTTATACCTTTCTTTCGTAAGGAAATGAGGTTTGCAAATGGGTAGGTACCTTCCTACCCACATACTAAATTTTAATACAGACAAGAGACAAGGATACAATAAACAAATATTTAGTACCGCAAACTTTTATTTTACAGAGTAATGGTTATAAATTTTACGAATAGATTTCAACTTGGTAATTGAGGCCACTGCCACGTTCGCTCTTAAAGCGGATGTTGACGAAACTGGAACCGACACCACCGGCGGTGACGGTAGCGCTTCCTGATGTGTGGTCCATGTCCCTCGCTATGACGCCCTGAAATACAAAACCACAAAATAGTAATTAACCCTCTTTTTATTAGGCGTGTCATGTTATCTTAACCTGGACAAGCCAGAAAATAGTAACGCAATAAAGTCGGTGACAAGAGTCAAGGTAAGTAGTGTTCCAGTTCTTGCTTTCGTTTGTCAAAATTATTAGCATCATGATCGTCAACAAAAAAAAAACGCAACATTTATTATTGAGCAAAACGTTGTAGGAATCTTTGTGATCAAATTCTAAGCTTACGGAAATGATTGCGCACATACCCTAATTATTTGTTGCCCGGGGTCTGAATAGAACACTTGCTTCACTTGCTTTTTGAACGGAAAACCCATGTACTCTGCTTTCTGTTGCCATATTAAGCGACCGTTGTAGCTGGTCCCGATGATTAAGTCACTTGCTACACATGAAGATATTGCTATCAACACGAAAACACTTAATACAAGTACGCACTTCATTCTCAAAATCGTTTTACCGACGTCAACCTTGGAGTCTGACTAAATGAGACTCAAATCCTCACACTCTTTATAACAAAAAGAAGTTTAATAATAGAACCTATGTTATTGCTAACCTCTGAATGACTTCACACGAAATGTTTTCGTGTTGCTAATTGTGACCCTTAAACTAAGAGCAAAGATAAGCGAATGCTTACATAAATAGTTCAGTCTTATCATACAAGTTTGTCGTTATTATTATATTTCTGAGAAACCCCTGTAGGTACTGGCCACAGGAGAATTTTACATTATAACACTTAATTTCTTTAGGTGCCGACTGTAAAGTTTTTTGTAGCCTGTAAAATATTGTAACGTCGCCATATTTTAATGAGAATAATGTTTTAAGGTTGCCTTCTTTATTTATATATGAAATTGCTAATTTTGTCCAAATTCAAAATATAAAAAAAAATGACAGAATTTACGATCACAGTCGTCCTGATAATAACAGGCTAGAAATAGCTAGGGCCGATGCATAAAAGTAGGTTTATTCTATTTGGCACCAATAATTTATAATAAAATCCCACACTTATTAAACAATTACCAACTAGACCATAAATTATAGCTTAAAAAACAAATGTTATTACAGCATCTCTTCCAAATATTTCTAGGTGATTATTATCACCTAGAAATATTAACTCTAGGTTTTAAAATTTTATATTAATTAAATTCACCCTATGGTTTAAGTCAATTTTTTTTTCGTACGCCTTACCTAAATGGCAAAACATGTAGTAACTTTTCATTAATTTATAAGATCTGTATGAATTAATGTTTTACAAAATAAATAGAGGTTTATATTTATTCTCAAAAAAAAAAACAGTCACCTAAATGAGAACAATGCTTAAATAAATTATACTTAAAGTTCGTCACAGACGTCACGGTAGCAATTAATAGATTAAATCTGAATTCATTGGATGTATTATACATCCAATGAATTCAGATTTTAGGAAGGTTGTCATTTGTGATTAAATTTTCAGCTAATAGAGTTTTGAATGCATTGAATGAGTTTATTTTTTTAATACATGATGGTATTTTGTTGTACAATAATTGTGCTCCTTCAAATGTTATGGGCACTTATGGGTAGTTTATAGATGGTGTGACGCAATCTATGTGAAATACATCGAACTATGTTTCGGAGGGGTCCAAGTAGTGACGTAAGCTTTATTTTTATATGATGCAAGTGAACAGTCCACGATAGAGAACTATATCCATTCTTAAGCCAAGATATTTTTCACAAGATTTTTGCTGTGGGTTGATAATAACTAATGGATTATGTGGAGGTATCAGGTATTAATTTATTTTTGCCTTAAACAAGATATACGTTTTAGAGATATTTATTAAATCAGTTGCATTGAAACCATGGAAAAAGGGAGTGTTTAAACCGTCTTAAGCCCGGGAAACAATGGAAGGATCGAAATGAAATAAGCAATAATGTCTTCTGCGTATAGAGTAAGATGACGATTAGTAGAAGAGCCGACTGCAAAATTTTCAATCTACTTGATACCGCGATAAAATGCACAATTTCTCATAAAAGTGATGCTAAGTCCGAATTTGATAGTCTGCCACGGCGGAACTTGCCGAAAGTAAAAGAAAAAAGACATTTCCGGTGCGAAAAAGTGGTTGGCGCTACTTTCTACATCTGATAGTTATAGCATCAGTTAGAAATTTACTGGTAGATACAGAAAAGCGTTCGTCAGTATTTTTTTTGGCAGACGCTCTCAAAAGTGACCATCGGGACCCCTAAATATACCCATCTGATAACAGCATGAAACCAATTCCAGTCGGTAGGTATGAGCTCTCATTTCAGGAATATATAAGTCTCCCAACGCTTTTTCTGCCGAAACATCTTGACAGACGAGATTATGTAAGCGACATCCGTAGAACCCGTATTTTGGAATTGTACAGATTACGGACATTTTAATTACTGAAGGCTTATTGTATTGCATGTATAATGATTATGAAGGTCTGTGTTAGGTAGTAGTGATAAAAATATCCACAGGTACGTAGTATTATATTATCTGTGCCACAGGTGAGTTTTTTTTTTCACTAGCTGATTTTGAATATTAGCAATTCTGGTTTAGCAACTAGTTTGGTATATCCTCTTTATCGCGTTCCCGCAAAGTTTTGATAGTAATTATATCGACATGACACTTTTTTAATTTTATTTTTTTCGGATGGGAAGTCATCAAATGACCCCCTTCTCTGGGCAGAGCGGAGGGGAGTGTCAGACTTCTACTGGCTAAAATCCATCCAAGTTCCTTCTTTGCCCTTTGTGTTCCAGGACCGCGGTATCTCTTTCGAACAGTCCCGCAGCCCTGGCAGGCATCGGCCCTTGCGGACCCCTACATTGTTGCTGACATCTCTTTGAGGCGCGCGTGGAACACGAACGCGCAGTCGACATGGCCTGTCGTCATAAGACGGCCGGACGGCGAGCTAGCTCATTACTCGCCGTCCACAGGCCCGCGCCAACGGTGGCCGGGAGCCACCACGTGACCCCCGACGCCCGGGGCGTCTCCCGCGATGGCTGGGACGTGAGGCTCTATCTCACGTCCCGCCACCTCCACCACCACCCTTTAGCAGGACTGCTTCGCAGAAGGAGGTGACGGCTCCCCATTCCCTCTCGGTCCGGACCATGGCTTGAACCAGGGCCAGACGCGAGAGATCGCCGCCGCCAATCGCCGCTACTAGGACACGGCGGTGCTCCGCCCAAGCGGGGCAGACCTCCACGGTGTTCTCCACCATGTCCGGCCCGAAACAATCGTGTCCGGTGAGGACCTGCGTCAGGCGGAAGGTGAGGGTGCCAAGCCCAGCCACTGACTTATAAGCCAGCTGGAATTTTAGCATGCTTGTGCTGGGAAGGAGTCTTGCCATCACGACCTGTAAATCTACAATAATTGAGAGGTATAAAGTTTCTAATTAGTGGTATAAAATAGTATAAATTAAGAGGATTTTATTACCATCTAAAGTTATAATTAAAACGTTCATGGTCGTGCTACGAAGTACAACACCATTTTATCGCTTTCGTACTAATTCCATCTAATCCAGTAATACAGTTAGGGTCGAGATTTGACATGATTTTTGTTATTTCAGTTGCAGAACACGGATCGAGAGTTGATAACACTGGAGTGTCTTCAGGGGGAGTTTTTGGTAAAGCAAGTGGATGATCATCATGAAATGATCTAGGTATTTCATTCGCTAAAAGCGGTCCAATAGTGGCAAAGTATTCGTTGAAAATATGGCAAATTTCGTTTGGGTTCGTAATGTTTTTCGAATCGATCAATAGTTTTGAAGGAGCACAATTTAGTTTAATTTTATTTTTTCTAGAATGTTTACCAAATTCCACATTTTCTTGGGTCTATTAATACAATCCCTAAACTTTTTATAGTACAAAATATTCTTTGTATCTTGCATGAGTTTGGCAACATGTTTTCTTTTTGTGATAAATTCTGCTTTCAGGCTGGTGTTCTTTTGATTCTTCTTTCGTTCTGTCCACAATGTGTTTCTTTGGTTGATATAATTGTTTCTATTTATCCAGTAGTTTTGGGGTAGGTTCAGATTTTTTTTTTGTTTTTGGCACTGCGTAGAGGCATTCCCAAATCAAATCTAAATTATGGTTACCGTGCTGGAACATTGTATGAGATAACATAATTTTTAAGATTTCACGCTTTGAAAACTGTTCTGAGGGTAAAACTATATGTCATTTAAATGAGGTTAAAATGCCGAATAAATGAGTGTTCACACTGAAATCCTAGCAATTATAGATAATGAGATATTAGCGTACAAAGTAACGTTTCGATCGCGCGGCCACGTTCTTTTTGTTTTGGACTTATTTCGTCTGTTTAACTAAAATTTAGTAGTATTTAATGCTTTCGTTAGTTTCGACAAATTAAGACCTTTCTTCTTGTACCAGTTTTAATGTATGAAGTCTTAGGTTTAAAGAAATAATCAACAATAAAGAAACAATAAGTGGAGGATTGCGCGGCCATAACTTCCAAGGTGAATATTTAAAAGAAAAAAATTGATCCAAAGCTTGTAATTCTTTTATCGACAATTTTTGACAAAATCAGTCTTCAATTAACAAAAAGAATTAGATCTCTAACCCAAGTAGTTGCTGAGATCTCCATCATCGCCGCGCAATCCTCCACGTTACGTGCGCGCGGCCAACTTAAAACCCTTATAACTTCTTTATTTCTACTTTGACAATTTTTTGGTTTGTACCCTTCGATTTTGACAAATTTCGACAAATTTTTCGGCGAAGTTTTTTTCTGTTTTGATAACTTGGCGGAGCAATCGCGACGCACACGAACTAACATGGTCCAAATTAGATTTTTAGTATTCGATTCTCTTGTACAATATTTCTTAGTGATTTTATTTAGTAATGTGTCCAGTTCCCTTCATAAGTTCATGATATTGTTAAGTCTTTTTGTCTTTGTTTAAAAGATCAATGTTAAAATCTCGGAACACTATTGCTCTGTTTTTTTTTTTGTAGTTGGGACTATATGACTGTAAGGGTTATATACGACTCCTACTTCCAGTGCATATCGCTTTAGTCGTATCCATAGATAGTTGTTTCCTCTTGTGTACTTAGAATCGGATGAGCTGTGTTTAAAGTCATTGTGGACATATGCTGAAACTTTACCTCTTTTGAATCGGTAATGTAGTTGTTTTGTAGTTCCAAGGCTTGTTTCAGTTCTTATCCAAGTTTCATTTAGTAAAATAACATGTATCGTATTAGGAAGCGATTGTAGAATACACTTAAGTTCGTCAAATTTTCCTTTTTACCGTATACTTCGAACATTAACGTAGAGAAATCTGCGCCGTGAATTGTTGGTTTCTATATTTTGGTAATTCTTGATAACTTGGTAGGTATTGCTACCGATTGTCGTAGGTATGGTTTCGATTATTGTTCGTAGTTTTTTTTGCAGGATTTTTTTATTATTGTAGGTGTGCCATTAATATACTTTATAGGCAGTCCATTCTCTCCACCATTTTGACGACGTGTTAGTTCTTCTTTTAGATCTTTAAAATATTTTTGCTGAGCTGGGGTTTGGTCTGAATATATTTTAACGTTTTCTGGCAAGTTCTCTTTATTGCGTAGGTGCTGAAGTATGTAATAGGAAATATATCATAACTTATCTCCATAATAGTAATACATGTACAATTAAACACTTTTAACATTTAAGAAGTTTATTTTAGATAATTTGCTGTAATATATTTAAATAAAAGAAAAGCTTTCAACAAACAACTGCACATTCAGCATTTTTAAATAAATATTTTTAACAATTTACTGTTATTACATAGATACAACAATATTCGACCAATGTAGGTTATTTAAATCCATGCACCGTAATGCCACGACCTGAAAACATGATCTAAACCAAGAAATCTAATAACCGTGAACCATTGTAGTTATACCGAACTAACTTGCATTGCTGCAAAACGTGGAGTCGTCTCCATATCTAGTGAGTCAGAAGTGATTTGAGAACGTGTATCAGAATTCTCAGTACTGTTATGCATTGATGCCATAGACATCTTTTCATCTTTCATACTACCATTCGCTTCTAAAGAAATATCAGTAACGTTCGATTTCTGTTGCGCATCTACCATATCTCCGCCGCCGCCACTGAGTGAATTCCAAATACCCTTTGAAGACTCTTTGAGAGTAACTTTCTTCTCGCCCATGGTCGCACCTTTGTCTTTACCATCTTTGGTCTTTTTGCCGAGGACCGGAAATGAACTTAATTTGGGCTTGGAACTCCGGACCGCACCGCCCCGCTGTATGGGAGCGGCTTCCGCTTCGGCCTCCTCCGTGATTGAAGTGAGCAGGTCAGCCGAATCAGATGGCACTGCTTGCCCGGCTTGTATAGGAATGTCATCTGGAAATAAATGTTGAAATGTGTAAATCATTAACAATGGGGATTTTTTTGATGTGTCAATATTTGTGCTTGAAAGAAAAATATAGAAAGATACAGATTTAGATAATTAAAATCTTCTTTTATAATTCAGATTATCTAAAAAATATCGTGTTGAAGCTATTAGCAGTGAACATTTAAAGGACTGGTTTGTAGCTTGCTTTTATATTACTATAGTGCTACCTACCGACTAATAGGGGTTTCTAAACGGGCAATGCTTTCACTGTAATATTTTATTAGAGTATGGTCGGTAGTTTTTCCATGGGCAAATAGTCCATGTTTCAACGGCGTTTGCAATTAAAAAAATTAAACTAAAATAAAGAATCAATAAAAGATACGGTAGATAGCTTAATAACCACTAAAATCTCCTAGCACATTAACTTATAGGCATAATTTTGGATAAACACAGAAGTGTCTATTACTGCCTAGAACCAAATACTAAATAAATTTCTTATAATCCATAATTAAATTTACACCAAATAATCACATTGCACTATTGATAAATATGTTGTCTTTAGATTAAAAGAAGAGATGTAATCATGGCACAGCGAAGTATGGCCCGGAAATATTTTCGATGTTTTGATAAGGGGTTTCTAACAATAATAGACCAGTCACCAGTGCAGCGCATCAAGTTACTACAAACCGTCAAATTTTCTCATTCAATTTTAAACTTATCCTTCAACATTTTATGGTTTGAAATCATTTGGAGTAATTTGACAGTTTGTGGTAACTTGATGTGCTGGGGACTGTACAAGCAGGTGAGATAACAAAGTGATACAAAGCGGTTACGCGACGGCGAAGCTTGCATTAAAATAGTCTACTTATATTAAACGTAAAGGTTAAATATTTAGATAACATTTTTTCCTTTTTGAGGTTTTTTGTGTCGGGAGTTTTTAACATTCATTATGGTGCAGACATATTCCCGAAATATAAATCTGCATCAAAATGTATTCGTCATGGCCGGAACTATTGTAGCCACATACTGGATATTGCTGATAAAATATTACCCGTTTAGAAGCACCTTTACTTGGATTATTGCTAGATATTGCCACATTTTGCTGTAACTGTACCTATAAGATAATACAACAATGGTCTACTGTTTGAAACTTTATATTAATGTATCTGTGATTGTAATTCACTAAAATAAGTGATTTAACAGTTGCTTTGGGTAAGTGCAGATATATATGTAAATGAACAGTTTTTAATTAAGTCTCCACTCAAGAATAAAATAATCTTTCGATCTGTTATAATTACAATACAACTATGGCTATAGTTTTCGCCAAACTTTGTGTTCCCACGGTCATAATACGTGAGAGCGAGATCACACAAAAGTTAGTACGAGATTTTAAATCA
Source organism: Noctua janthina (assembly GCA_963576755.1). Classification (NCBI taxonomy): domain Eukaryota; kingdom Metazoa; phylum Arthropoda; class Insecta; order Lepidoptera; family Noctuidae; genus Noctua; species Noctua janthina. The sequence continues at coordinate 9,373,105 of OY755058.1, forward strand.
TTATCAATTTTATTTATATTAAGTACCGACATATTTTGTGTATGGATGTAGATGGCTGCAAGAGAAGGAAGACCTAAAAAATGATGGATGTACCTACTGTGAGAAAGGTGATAATGGTTAGAAAGGAGGTGACTACTGAGAAGTCGACTAATAGACAAGTATGAAAGACCAGCTGCGCCAACCACAAATAAATTGGGGTAAGGGCAGGAGTATGACGATGATGATCTACATATTATTCACCATCCTACTCGCGCGCTCAACGACCGCGAAAGCTACGAGTCTTGGCGTTTAGTTTAGTTTATTGAAGCAACGGATCTTTTAAAACTGTTCTACTTATTAAAAGGATGAAGGACTTGTTTCACTAACACACTTGTCATAGTGGATGGAGCTGTGCTCATAAGTTGCATTCCTACAGCTGGACGTCACATGTGCTTCAATAAGTATTTCTAAAGTCCTACAAAAATAAAATAATGTGATTTATTTTCCTAAATACCTCAGTGTATTTCTTAACAAAGATGTTAACATAATGTACACAATATTTTGACAACTTCCATAATTAAAAGTTTTTCAATGATTGCCCATTTTAAGGATCTTTTTCAGTATCCATGGTAAGTACAAAAACGAATATTGTAACGTGTTTTAATATTGTGAGATTATGTAGACTTATCAATGTCACTGCACATACAATCAATGTTTTTAAGTCCACAAGCTACAATCCAAAGTATGAGGCGAGGAGCATGCATTTGGCAGCATACAGTAATGTTCATCTGTATTTAAACCAAAAACATTGAAATAGAATATCATGTCAGCTAAGTATCATTATATTGGGAGCAGTTCAACAAATCTACAATACTACTGAAAGAAAGTTAAACTGAAATATACAATTGTGGCTAACAGTATACTTGATGATAGGTGAATTTTAATTCTCACCTGGTAACTTCTTTGTTCGGAATGATGCATTGGTAATCATAGACTTAGACATCGTGACGGTAGTTGTCGCAGGTGACAATGCTACACTAATACCCATGGGGCCGTCACATGGTTGTCCTGAAAAAAAGTAATTCACCATTAATTGAAACAATATTAGAGATCATAGGGGTCTCACACACTGTCTCAAGCCATGCGACAGAGCGGCACCGTGCTTTTAGCATTTCGTGTAAATAACTCAGGTTTAATTAAAAGTACATGCTGATACATAAGGAGCCACGGACTGCCGCGCTGGGACGCATTGCGGTGTATGAGACGCCTTAAGATCATTTCTGTTTATAGCAATTCAATTATTTTGCAAGTGTGGCTTATTTAACGTCATGGTCACTGTTGGAACCACTTTAGCTTTAACAAGTATATAGAATTCAAGTCCTATTAAAAAAAGTCTTTATTATTTGCTTATACTATGTATAGTAATAGATATATCATGGTGGTTTCGCTGGGAAGGATACTCCGCAGCGCAACTATCTTAAATAAAAGTTTACGCCGAAACTAAAGAGTAGACTATTTTTTTAAAGGACTACAATTTTATAGACATTCTATAGACTTTTTTATCTAACTTATACTTGCAAAGGTGGTTCCGCCAGGGAGCATGACGTCTTATTTAAGCATCAAAGACAATTTATGTAATCTTAAAGCAACGCTTTTTATTACTTTCTCTATCAAATCAAATCTACAAGAGATTACAATAGTTTTCTGTACCTGAAGGATTATTTTTTAAGGAGTTTATCACAGCACTAGTAACCAACATCACATCAGGAAATAGTTCATACTGGGCTCTTTGGTCGATATCTTGCACTGCCTGATGTGCCAATGTATAAAATTCATTGAACATAGCAAAATATGCGCCTTCAATCATTTCTAATAGGAAATTAGGTGAGACTGGTATTCTGGACACTTTTCCAGATGAAACAACATTTCTCTTTTTGAATCCTTGGGTAACTATTCTGTAATCATAAAAATAATGACAGATTTTAAAACTTCTAATCAATAGTTCCTCAGTACTAACATAACTAATAATATGGTAAGAAGTCCCGTACAGTTGACACTAGCAATAATACACAGCTTATTTTTAGTAGAATACAAATATGAAATTATTTTTTCGTCTCTTTTTCGTCAATTTTTATTAGGATAACATAATTTTTTGAAAAAATAATATTAGCCATTATTTTTCAGGTTCCATAGATGTTCAAACCAACTTTTAATGAATATTTTTCAAATTTAAGCATTTAATTAGGGATCATAAACATTTTACTGAATTTTATTGTTTACCTGGATGCAGCAATGCAGAAATGTCTTAATGCCAGTTTTGGTAACAAGCTCAGTTGGCGATTGTAAATAAATAGCAATGCCGACATTACTTTCAACCGATTCTGTGCATTAATAACTTCAACTTGTGGGAGTGGTCCCCAGCTAACAAGTTTAGTATTGCACTCTTCCCACCTTCGTAATGCACTTTCAGTAAGAAACTGAGATCCCAAAGAAAGTGGCTGAAAATAAACAAGTTATTGGTTTAAGACATTTGCTGTAAGACATGGCTTCTTGCCAAATTTCGTGATTCTAGAATTCTAGAACAACAGGAAATAGCCTATAGGTTTTGATTCCCTTGTGAAATGGCAAAATTTGCAACATAAATGGTTATAATATCTATTGATCGCCATGACTTACAAGTTTGATTTTTTAACAGCTAAAAGAGACCTATTTGATATAAATTTCAACTTGATACCTCTACGTGTTCCCAAGAAAAAGGGTCTTGACAGACAGACGAACAACAAAGTGATCCTTTAAGTTCCTTTTTCCTTTTGAGGTATGGAACTCTTAAATACTAAATAAATTAATATATATATATTAATATATATATGATCGCTAAGGTGCTGGACGGTGTGCTTGATTCTTGCTTAGATGATTATATCAAACTACATGACGCTCAGTTCGGGTTTCGGCCTGGGCTATCGACTGAGAGCGCAATAGTAAGTCTCAAGCATACCGTCCGGTACTATACCGATCGTAGGACGCCGGTGTATGCTTGTTTCCTTGACCTCTCCAAGGCTTTTGATCTCGTGTCTTACGATGTGCTCTGGAGAAAGTTGAGGGACAGGGGTGTGCCGGTGGCCGTGCTCAATATATTCAGGTATTGGTATGGGAACCAAACAAATTTTGTAAGGTGGGCTAATTCGCTTTCTGAAGCGTATAGGTTGGAGAGCGGGGTGAGACAGGGGGGTTTGACATCTCCCAAGCTCTTCAATCTATATATAAATGACCTCATTGTGGAGCTCAGCAGCAGGCGCGTCGGTTGCTCGATAGATGGTGTATGTGTAAACAACATAAGCTACGCGGACGATATGGTGCTGCTGAGCCCGACGGTGGGTGGTCTCAGAGAGATGTTAAAGGTGTGTGAGGACTATGCTGATGTACATGGTCTTCTTTACAATGTAAAGAAGAGTGAATACATGATCTTCAGGGCCGGCGGTGGATGTCTCGATAATTCACCCAGTGTTACCCTAAATGGTTTGAGCGTAAATCGTGTCACTAAATTTAAATATCTGGGGCATTACCTTACCGACGGCCTTGAGGATGATGTTGATATTGAGAGGGAGCGCAGGGCTCTAGCGGTCAGAGGTAATATGCTGGTCCGCAGATTCTCCCGCTGCTCTGAGGAAGTTAAGACTACGCTTTTTAAGGCATATTGTCAGAGCCTTTACACGGGAAGTCTGTGGGTCAGTCACACCAAAAGATCGTTGGATGCCCTGCGCATCCAGTATAACAATATCTTCAGGATGATGTTGGGGCTGCCCCGATTCTGTAGTGCTTCGGGGATGTTCGCGCTATATCGCACGGATGGTTTTCACGCCGTTATTCGCAAAAAGACGGTATCCCTGATCTGCAGATTGCGTGGCAGCCGGAACAAAATCCTGGAGACTGTAGCGGACAGGATCTCATCCCCACTTTGGAGGTCTTTTGTGAGAAGGGTAATTTAGTATTTTAATTTAATAATTTTGATAAATGTAATTTTTAATGTATTTAATTTTAATAATTTGATAAATGTAATTTTTAATGTATCTAATTCTAATAATTTTAATGAATGTTTGAAACTAATATGGATCTTTTAGACATCTGAAATAAATGATTTTATTTTTTATTTATTTTATTTATATATTTTTACCTCGTGATATATGGAAGATTGAGCCAATGATGGTAGTCTGAATGATACTACTTTAGGCTTGCCTTCTTCATCTACCACTTCAAAGTTATACAAACCTGCAAAATGAATAACAAAGGTAATTAAGCCAATATACCTCTTAATGATTCAGCTATGAACAGAATGTTTGCATTTTGTTTTACCAATCAATAATGTTTCTATGCAGCGGCATGTCTTCTTGTTTCCTTGAGCCACTGAGCTCATATAGTTGTAAATCAATGTAGGAACAAACTGTAGTGTAAATCTTTGTAACTCAACTTCTTTTGACCTGTAGAAGCTGAATAACTGTGTACAAACATTTTCCAACAACTGAAATGTTACATAAAGTATATTAGGACTATGTTCTAAAAGAAAAAGTATTAACTAATGGAATACATAGTTTACAGTAAATTGAAGATACCTGTTCAAATTGTGAATCTTTCTCTATTTTACTGCTAGTATTAGCTTCATCTTCACTATAGAACAGGTTAAAAATGACAGTAGCTATCTCATGATTGTGTTCATGTTCAGCTGCAAAACTTTTTATTTCATTTTCTTGCAGTGCTGCATACTCACTGAGCCACTCAGATATCAACTGTTTCCATTCTGCCATTACGACAAATGTAATTTTCTTTACCCCTGTACAAAAATAGATTGTAGGTACGTACTTGGTAAAACCCAGTTCAACTTAGTATAAATGATTTTTAGATCCAATAAAATTGTATTTTCATTACAAAATCAAAGTTTTTTTATTTGTTCCAGTCTCGCGTAAGGTGTTGTTTTTCTTTTTTTTTTCTTGTTTATATACTTATATGCCTGTATAGTACGACATTTGGATAAGTTCGAGTCAGGTAAATATTAGTTTGGATGTGTTTTGCCACACCCCGTGTGCTACTGCTAATGTCATTAACATCAGTATTATTGAAATAGAAACGTAGATTGTAGTTATTCAATAACTACAAAATCTTGATGCATTATACTGTAACAAACATTAATTAAATCCCTAAGTAAAAAATCTATTAAATTAGAGAACTGTCTATTGCAATGTGATGATGACATACCTGTCAATTCAAGGTTTTTTAGTTTAACTGATTCAATAATAGCTTAAATTTCGTTACTGCACCACGACAGGTACATATTATTAATAATATTTCACGTTTTTTCCTGAAATTAAATGGAATAATGGAATTAGACCCACAAAAACACAGATGACATGTTATATGACATTGGTGTCTTGGTGACATACGATAAAAAAAAATCTTGTCAGTGGACAATGGACGTGAGTGAGATTGTCAAGGATATTCTCAGCCATGTCGTTGAGACGCGTTCTGTTGACAAAAATATTCATGCTTACTTACCGCAAACACCGCAGCTTTGATTGGTCTTTTGAATGACAATGACTTAGGAAAACCTCAGTGTATGGCATCCAGTTCGATAAATTGTATTAGTTGATATGGTGGAAGTTTCAATAAATTGAGTTTCTTTCAGGAGAACAAAGATAGAAAAAAATAAACAACGACAGTTTATTTTATTTCTGCGGTGGCCAAAGCAGGCGCTGCACACTTACTATTTCCATGGATACATAGTGTTGTTAACTTTTTATCGAGTTCATTTGGATATTTTAGTCGAATGGTTTATATCTTTTTTTATAATGAGCATCACTATTTATTTAGTGCTGGGCAACTGCCTGCAACTTCATGCCACGTAATAGAAATGTCAATGCCAAAATTGTTGCGGTTGTAAAGAATTTTTAATTTGACGAAAATTTAACACAAACTTCAAATATAATAAAAAATTGCCGGTAATAGGCATTTGTACTTTTATAAATAGCCAATGGGTTCCTCCCAAAGTACTGAAGTGCCAGGAGGCGGTTCTGAAGGATATCATGTTTTGCGGGTTTGTGACTTGTGTTGATAATTTTTATAATTTGTTAGGTACTGTTTTATATTATATCGCTCACTGATCATATTTTTGACTTTTAGGTTCAGGATGGATCTCCAGGTCAAAAAGCGAATCTGGAAGCATTTTTCGACTTTATAGTAGCTATTGAAGATACAAGATTGGACCAGGATAATGACACTCTCAAGGAGTTGTTGAAAAAAAATGTCGATAAAACAATCAAAATGCTAATATATAGTAGTAAAACCCAAACGGTGAGGGAAGTAATGATTACACCTAGTGGTAACTGGGGCGGTCAGGGCTTACTTGGAGTTAGCATTCGATTTTGCTCATTTGAAGGTGCTAATGAAAATGTCTGGCATGTATTGGTATGTATCAAATAATTTAAAGGATCTTATTTTTTCTTAATGATGAAAACATTGAAATAAGATTTTATTCTTAGTTCATGTTTTGAAGACATTTTCCAAACAATAATTATTTTTCAACTTACACCACAATTTGAGTCAATGTGTTTATTCGAAGTTTGTGGTTAAGTATTATAATTTACTCTACTAAGTTTGATTTTAATATGCATAATAATTAATTTTCAGGAGATACATCCATCATCACCTGCAGAACTGGCTGGTTTGAGGCCGTTTTCTGATTATATAATAGGAGCAGATTCTATTATGCATGAGAGTGAAGACCTATTTACATTAATTGAGGCCCATGAAGGCAGGGCTCTGAAGCTTTATGTGTATAATGTAAATGATGATACTTGCAGAGAAGTGCACATTACCCCAAATCATAGTTGGGGTGGCGAGGGTAGCCTTGGGTGTGGAATAGGCTATGGATACTTGCATCGAATTCCAATAAGAAGTGCCCAAGCTCTGCCTGTAAAACAATCTTACACACCAAGTGCACCAATGGTATGAAATATTTGGTCTTCAAAGTTATTTTCCACAATAATTTGACTTTATTGAATTGAAAGTTTAATCCACATATCAACTTTTCAGGTGGCACAAACTGTTAATGTTCAACAGAATCTGGTACCAGGTGTACAAAATTTGAATATTGATGATGATAAAACCCCATTGATGTCTGCACCTCAAGTCTCAAATGTTAATGCAGAGTATCCACAAGGTGCACCTCCACCATTCCTGTCAGGTGTGCCAATGGTAAATCCGGGCAGCTATCCTGGCTCTCCTGATGCTGGCGCTATACCAACTTTTCAACCTCAACAACAAGTTGGTCAGCAAATAATCTCCCCACATCAACCCATTTCTCAAGCACAATCAGTTGTATCCAATATGGCAGCTTATTCTAGCAGTAAGTATTTTAAATTTTTAAAAGTTTTTTTAAAGTACCAGGTAAACCAGAGAAATTCAAATTTTCTTATGTTTTTTGCAATTTGCTCTTCAGGATTAAGTTCAACAACTGTATCATTCTGTAAATACATATTTTTTATGGTTGCAAATCAATCAATCGTCAACAGACAACCTGATAAGGACAAGCAAATTGCAAAAGAAACTTTAAAAAAAATGATACTGTGGTTATTATAGTATTGTTTGTCAGGCTGATATCTTCAACTCTACATTCAAGAGAAAAATGTGTAGTTTTATATATTAATGTTCTTTGTTTTCAGATTTAGCAGATGCAACATTAACTAATCTGGGAAGCATACCATCTGTTTCTAATATGCAACCTCCAGCACCACTGCCCAACTTACCTGGTATTCCTATGAATCAGCCTCAACCCTACATACCTATTATGCCTAACTACACTGCATCCCAAGTCCCTACATCATCACCATACCCTCAAAGTGCACCAAACTTAGTTCCCACTTTTGACATGAGCAACTTTGCTCAGGCCCCGATCCAGCCACCTCCAATGTCCACCGGACTGCCAGTAGTTACGCCAGTTTCTTTACCAGGAATGCCGTCTATCACAGTGAGTGCTACGTTACCTGTCTCCACCATGCAGGAAATACATCAGCAGCAATCACAGCAACACCAAGATTTATTATCGTGAAATGATAAAATTATTTTACTGTATGCCTATTTAATATTTTAAGCTGAGATTTCTCTTATCAGCCCAAATTTATGTTAGTTTATTTTATGTTATGCTAAAATCATTCACTTGGAAGGCAGGTATAATGATTTTAGCATTGTATTATAAATATGATTTTGATTTATTGTAACTTTATTATAACAAGTGCAAATGTTAAAGATATGTACCAAGAGCTGGGTATTTGACTTATACACTTAAGGTTTCCTTTTAGGTCTGCCTTCAAAGTTATTGTAAGTGTACATTCAAAATGATAAATAAATAATAGAAAAAGGAAAAACACAATTTTATTTATTTGCTACAATTCTGTTGATACAAAATAAAAATACATAGGTCATACGATTTTTAAATTTAACTTTCTGTCACTTAATTATGTATAATACATTGATAAATTATTAATTATTGCATATTTGTTAATGACGAATTATATAATACGATGTATGGGTATTTAAAAAAATATAGAACTGAACCAACTTGTAGTACATTCTTTATTTCAGTACCTACATATATAACACGCCATGCAGATAGGTCGCTACGTGGGTAGATAACCAAGCAGTGTCTAAATATTAACCTTTTGACTGCCAGAGCAGAAACTCATGCGCGTGCCCTCCACGCCAAGCCACAATTTCACCTACCATTTTGTCACAGTGTCGTTTGGCGTACAGGGCACGCGCTTGCTTGTCACGTATATGTGACTGGCGGCATGGGCGCCGGCAGCAGGGTATTGCAAGGGGTGCACTCCCTTGCTCCCCGTGTCGGAAAAGAAAAGTAATTTTTTTTTTACTGTGTGAATATAAACTTAAGGGGTCTAGGTTTCTGTCCAAATTTGTTCATCACCTTGTCAATAAAGTTAGTGAAATATCTCAGATAGATCCTCTACTCTTTTCCCGTGAACACTGAGCATGTATGGGCCGCTTAGCCTCGTGTCTCTCATCATCAGGGCCGTAGGCAGGAAGGGGGTCACCATAGAAAAACCAATGTATCCGAGGCGGAAAGCAAAAATGTTCGAGCTCGCTTCGCTCACTCCTACTATTATGGTTTCTCTTGTATGAACAAAAATATCTGAATTATCCTAATATATTCGAGCGCGCTCAGACATCTTACGTCCTTTGCGTTCATAAGTTTTTATTTATAAATAGGCAGAAATAGCCGTATTTCTATAATAAAGAACAAAAGAAAACCTTAGATCTAATTCGAGGTGGGTGTTAAAATTTTCAAACTCTAAGTACGCTTGCTCGTCAATCCTATTTTTTTCGATTGATGGGCCTTTCTGTATAGATCGACAAAGTTACTCGTTCAATCTAACATAGCCGAGCTGGAGAGCAAAAAATTACGAGCTGTTTTCATCGAACCGAAGGTGCACCTCCCTGAAAAAATTCCTGCCGGCGCCAATATATGGCGGTCAAAAGGTTAAGGGTAGCACAGCAAATTAAATACGGTGTGCGTTTTTTTTTTTGTGAGAAAATACCTCATTTTCAATGCCTAGTTTGTCCTGCAAAAGAATAATAGAAATAGCTGAGCGAAACGGAGTATGAAGTAGGTTATTAGTAGTAGGAATTCCCACTACTTTGATCTAGCATTTCATATGAATGTGAACATTAAACAAATACAAATAAGTTTCATTTTCGTAAAAAACGCGTGTAACGCGTGAAAAATTGTGATGCAAATTGTCTACCAACTTCAATAGTCCGTATACTCAAATCACAATAGGGTTGGCCATTACACGGCAAATGAAAGATTTAGCTAGCGAAACTGCACTCTTGATTGGTATCGATATCTAATAGAGATTAACCAAGACAACATATTTTCTTAACTAATAATTTCATATGACTATACGTCATTAGGTGTAATATTATATCCACCACGTCTGCGGAGTTTCGCTAGCTAATTAACATTATCTCGACCCTAGAATCACGGGGATATCTCATTCTCATCATTTCTATACAGGCTGTAACCACAAAGGGATGACCCATCACAAAGCCGTCAACCAAGCATTCTGTACATTAAACCAATTAACACTTCAAAAATTATTGCTCGTAAATGCCTTTTTTTGTGTGAAAAATCACGCTCAATGTACCTACAGGGGTCGTGAAGGAAAAAATGTGTGAAAATGTTGGAACTTTTGAAGGTTCACAGAGTACTATGATCCAGTTAAAAAACGAAATTATGGGAAGTAGGTATCTACCTCTCGGCTTCGTTAAGGGTGTGTTTTTACATCCGTTGAATTTACTATTTTACCAGCTTAGTATGGGTTGCCTAGGTTAGTATTAGCCTCATTTGTAGTGTCTGTGCAAGTGGTTAAAACAACGTGTTGTAACAGCTTTATATGGACGGGGCTCGCTGGTGTCTTAAGAACGCTTTCAATTACAGTGTTTAGAAGACGGTACTACACAAGCGCACACAGTCGGTTGTGATTATGTGTGTAGGTTTTAATAAACAAAATGTCACATATTTATATAAACGCGGCTTTATGTAGATTTTTTGTAATCGTAGGTACTAAAGATCTCTAGAATCTAGACGAGTGAGGGATAGGTTTAACTTCTAGTTATGAAGTCAGTTAACCAACGTGTGAATAACTATGTATTATACACGAATGGTAAAGTAGACGGACCTGCCGAATTACCTTCAAGATCGATCAATATTTACTTAAAACGATTATTATTTATCTACTTGTCTACTAGCAGCTCTTAGTATAGGTAGGTACCGTAAAATCCGAACAATACGATTAATTTACCTACAGCTTTTTTACATACCTAAGTTTCAAAGAAGTCTTACTGACTACCTATCTAACGATAAAATGAAGTGTCGTTATGATAGAGACGTGTAATGAATTAGTGAGAATCGCTTTCAAGCTACCGCATTGTCGATAGGTCTAGACGTTGCTACTTAATCTACTTGCAGAATGGCTCAACAAGTGGAGGTCTCTGGCAAATGATTTTCTGAAGTGGGATCAAATTTAAGACTATTCGATCTGTTATGGTCATCTGGTGGGGGTTTTTCTGGGTCTAGACCAAGGGCGAAATTATCGTAGCCTCGTGTGAGTGTGGGAGCATCGCTGTAGAACACTCCCCCGGCCATCTCGGACAGTCGTCGTCGACGTCGCGTGTCTTTGTCGTCGGCCACACCCGGGGGACGCACGCTCGAGCTACGACGACGCTCCGAGCCAAGCCGAGTGGGCACTCTTAAAGCTCGCTATTGTGATTCAAAATATTTCATTAGTACATCATTAGAAGGACAATTAAAACTAAATGACGAATGAAAAGTTAACAGATACTACCTTTATAGTATTTTACTTTTATTGTGGAACGTTTTTTTTTTTGAAAAGCTAAATAGGGTAGTTATAGAATAGAATAGAATAGAAGGCATTTATTTCAGACGTAGTCCATGTACTGTTAGTAACACAAAAAACCTTATAAAGCTAGCTAGCTAGCTGGTAGCTATGAGATCTTGATACAAATTAAATATGATAAGTGAAAATATTACATTTGTTTTTTTTTTTAGTCCAGACGAATGTATCCTAATGGTCCTACCTTGAATCTCTTGGGCAGAGAGTTGAGAAGCGCGACCACAGGCGGTGAGATCAGGTCGATGGGCACTTGCGCCGGGTCATTGACGCCCGTCAGGACGGACACGATCAGCCCCGCCACCAACGTAGCAGCACATCCCAGGCCGGAGTACCACAGATATGACACACGGAACAGCCAAAAGACGGCCTCATCGCGGTTTTCACTAAAAACAGAACGGACAGTCAGTTAGGTTTTGTTTGCCATAATAGTATAACAAAAGTGCCAACATAGGCTACCTAACTTTTTTTCGAGTAATAAAAAGTTAATTATGTGGGAATTGGGCTAAGAAATAGGCACCTAACTTACGTTTAGCACAAAATTAGACTTATAACGCGTGAGGCAGGTGCGGAAGTCAATAATCACGTTAGAGAATGCTTACTCTAGGTTCATAGTCATATGCGTAGTCATGTTGTAGGACGCGACGCAGCCGTCGGTGGAGGCGGGCAAGCGCGGCATGGACAGCTGAGCTAGCTGCGCGCCGCCGCCTGCGGCCACCACCACCAGCAGTCCGAACACACCGCCCGCTACTGCACCCTGAACATAATAACATCACATCACACCAGTAAATAATCCCTGAAGGGTTTAGCATATTTCGCTAGTTATGTTTAAGTTTCATATTGTCATAGGGGGACACCTATTGCCATCAACCGGACACACATTCCTACTTCGGACCGTTACTGAGAAATACTGATCGGGAACAATTAAAATCATTATGCCTACTTACTTTACTTACAATCGTGCAATATTTCGGTAAGGATCGGACTTGTGAGTAGCATGCAAGTTAATTTTGTTTGTTTCCTCTAAGTATCTATCCGTTTATCATTCTAATTTCTAAGTATTTTGGTTTTAAACGACTTATTCATGATGTAGTCAGTGTAGTCACAGACTGTAGGTTATAAAAACATTGTGTCGTGTCGAACCTTAGCATTAGCCCATGGGAAAAACATGCCGAGCGAGAACAGGCCGAGGGCCACGCCGCCCGCCATCCCGTTGAAGGACAGAGCTAGTTGCAGCACAGGGCCGAGCCGCTCCACAGCGAACACCAAGCCAAAGGACACCAGACCGCAGGCGAGGACCACCCAGCGCGCTATCTGATCATTAAATTGTTGGTTAATTAAATTTAGCTTACCTACCACTTAGGAAATAAGTAAGTATAAATCGATGGTATTATTGTGTTTCGACCGAAGTCTATTTGCTCGGGTATTCAAAACGTGATTATCTTAAAGCTAGAAAGTTGGAGATAGGTGCTAGTTACTTGAGACCACATGAAAGAGCAGCACACCAAAGGTGTCGACAACCACCCTAGAAAGCCATCGAATGCAGAATCGCGGTGGCCGAAATCGGCTAGATGGCATCATCATCTACTCGGTGACGCTTACAGTGCCGAAGGGTCAAAGATTCTTATTAAGGAACATTTACATTACAAAAACTTAACAATATTTGGTCAACCTGGGAACCGAAACCTGAAGTAGGCAGCAGGTATGATCAGTGGTCGATAACTATAAAACGCGAGGCGCGAGGGTAAACATGAACATTCTAGCTTATTCGTTTGTAACCCTATACTTAAATACTTACCTCTCACTGAAAACTACGTAAGTTAAACATTTCACGACTCTTGTAGGTACTTAAATTAAGTTTACTCACTGCTGCTCCTCTGTGTTCAGGTAATGTGATTCCAAGTAGCCCGGTGGCGAGATCTTGACAGAGAATAGCAGCTAGGGAGTTTAGCGCCGAAGCTACCGTTCTGCGGATTGAACAATAATGTTGATATGATTTTGTACAGGCAAGCGGTTGTCATAAACTGGGTTATAATTTATTAAATCATTAATCTAATAATATTTTAAATGTCCATATTTTTAACAGTAGACTAGAAGAAAATTAATTATGAAGATATTTAACAACAGACCTACCCACATACTCATGATGTAAGTGATTGGTGTCCATTACAAGAAATAAATTAGGTTATCAGTTCGCGTATGATTCCCTCAAATTAAAACCAGAACAGTCCAGTCGGAATACCCGTATCCCAACTGGACTTTTCTAGTTTTATCTCAATTCTGTTTCATGGTTGCTGTCTGCGTCAGTTCACAGGACGCTATCGTCCGTTTCGCAGTGTCGATTTCGGTTGTGCCAAAATGTGTTAATTGTTTAACTTAACATTGATTTCAATGCTAGTCAGTTCTGAGTGCGAATAACATGTGTGGCGTATACTTTACCCAAGACTAGCTGCGAAGATCCCGGCGACGAAGAAGCCAGGAATCCCACGGGAGTTACCTAGCTGCCTCACCACGTAGAGCGGCAGAAGACGGTCTGATGCGTTGATGACACCAGCCTGAGGTAAATAGCTGCGTTTATTATATGTAACCTTCGTAACATTTGCTAATATCACGGCTTAGATTTTCGTTGAGTAGTGACTCAAAGTAGGCAACTTCGAGACTTACCTAATCCAAGGGGTGGTAATTTTAGACCATGACCCGTCAATTAGCTACCACTGACTATCTATCTTTAATATTTTCTACCATAAAATGTCATACTTAGTTGATAGATACAATGATTTTTCTGAAAGTTGAACGGATGGATCCAATACTGTTTGTGGTCGAATAAATAGGTGAAGATCACGGTTTCGACATCAGACGACTTTTGACTAAATACCGTTGTATTGCAACGTTGTGTCAGGGCTACATTGAATTAGTTCTCCAGCTACGTGTTTACCTGAATCGGATCACAGTCAGCGTAATGGACAGCAAGGACGGCGCCGGTGATGAAATTGACCGAATAGACGGCGATGAGACCGAAGGCTGACACCCACAGAGCCACTCGGACTTGAGCTATGCGCTCTACCGACAGGTACTTCTGGACTGACGCCTGGTTCGCGCAGAACATACTGACCCAGTACATGGTGCCACCGATGACCACCGACCAAAATGAGTGACGCACTGTTGGGTCGGGGTTCATACTAAAAATTATAAACGAATTAGATTAATTACTCGTCGTTAACAGTAAAATTAGTTGCTGCGATTTGATTAGATTTATGCTTATAAATATACTTTTAAATACGGTCCCCTTTGATTAGGAGGTGAGTGAACCTCAAGCATAACAAAACAACATACGGCCTACTTACATAGGTAATGGACGTAATGGTAGAATGGGTACCAGCTACGCATTTACGAGTACATAAGTAAAGTAAGTAGGCGCGTTAAGTTAAAAGACTATTAAATCTACTTGTGCGGAATATTAACTAGACATAGAACTCTGATTTTCTTTTATACCTGATCAGGCTGCAAATTCTTTGGTTTTGTAATTCCATAGTAGTGCAATAGTAAATGAGTAGATTCAAGGTACCTATTCCTTACAACTCTGGGACTAGGTATTCACGAGACCTCAGAAGATCCATAACATCGCTCTTGTGGAGATGTGTGCGGGCATCAGTATTTTTTTTGGAAGGATCCTCATAAATCAACACAAACAATGAAAAAAGGCGAATAGTTACTCAAAAAAGTGCAGTCTGTCAGTTCGCCAGGCGTGCTCCCACACCACGTCAAATCCGCCAACTTGCGTTGAAGACATCGCTAGGACCGCTGCTAGCGAGCCGATTAGGACAGCCGATTGAAAAGAGTCCGTCATGATAACTGCTTTCATGCCACCCTGTATAACAGAAAAAGTTTTTAATACAAATGCTGACTCATCAGAGATGTGTAAGGATGCGTAATTACCGAGGGTGTGTACATGTACATAAATATTGTGGCTTCATTTAACTACCTTGCGCTAAGCATAGAGCTAGGCTAGCATAGCATTCATTACGTTTACATACAACTACTTCGATGATTTTCACAAATAAGTAGGTACGCACGACGGCCAATCAAGCAGTATACAAAACCAGTTTATGCGGATCTCTCATTGTATGGGAAATCAATACAAAGCGAGGCCGAGTTATACTAGAAATGTACAGCTTGTGCCGCCTTGTGTACCTAGTACACAACAATGTCTCTATGTGTATTCGTGTGATGGCTCTTATAAAGTATCGAATGAGGAAATATCAATGATTCTGTGGTAATATCGATGATTTGACATGTCGCATTGCGCCTGTGCGAAAAGGAAGTGAGCCGCTACGCTACTAATTTAGAAAAATAAAAACATGCTGCCGCCTAACTCACCTGAGTGGCGTAGAATATGCAAACCACGTACACCAGAGTAACAGCTAGGTATGTATTCAACCCAGTCACTGTAAATAACATAAAAACATTTGAAAAATACTAAGTAGGCAATTGCCAATTGACCAATTTTGATAAAGTCCTTTTAAAAAATAAAAGACAGCACTGAGACGCCTCAGCAGCCGCTGCCTGCTCGACGATTACGTGCTCTGAGATTATTAGTAGTGAGTCTAGTGAAGTCCGAGGGTCTGCATTACCACTAGTAAAGTAATGTAAATTGATAACAAAGATTCGCTATCTTCCGCTAATAGAACATGACAAGCCAACATTTATCATTCTAGCTTAGGTAATCTACCATAGCAAGGGACAGGTACTAGGATCCATGAGATAACAGTACCGGTAGGCCGAAACGTGTTTTCCAATACAAATGAAGGGCTTTCGAAGACGATCGTCGTCCAAAATACTATATATTGAGAGAGCGACTGTCGCAACCCCGCGCAGGGCACGCTACCATAGTGGCGATAAGTCCCCTCTTTGAGGAGTGGCTAGAGAGGCGCCACGGCGCCCTCACCTACCGCCTGAAGCAGGTCCTCACCGGACACGGTTGTTTCGGGAGGTTCCTGCACCGAATCGGGCGGGAGGAAACGCCCGGGTGTTTCCACTGCGAGGATCGTCCGGAGGACACGGTGGAGCACACCGTGGAGGTCTGCCCCGCTTGGGCGGAGCACCGCCGTGTCCTCGTAGCAGCGATTGGCGGCGGTGATCTCTCGTCCGGCCTTGGTTCAAGCCATGGTCCGGAGCGAGAGGGAATGGGAAGCCGTCACCTCCTTCTGCGAAGCAGTCATGCTAGTGAAGGAGGTGGCAGGACGTGAAAGGGAAAGAACCTCACGTCCCAGCCGCCGCGGGAGACGCCCTGGGCGTCGGGGGTCACGTGGTGGCTTCCGACCACCGTAGGCGCTGGTCTGTGGACGGCGAGTTATGGGCTAGCTCGCCGTCCGGCCGTCTTATGACGACAAGCCGTGTCGACGGCGCGTTCGTGTTCCACGCGCGCCTCAAAGAGATGTCAGCAATCAAGTAGGGGTTCGCATGGGCCGATGCCTGCCAGGGCTGCGGGACTGTTCGAAAGAGATACCGTGGCCCTGGAACACAAAGGGCAAAGAAGGAACATGGATGGGTTTTAGTCAGTACAAGTCTGACACTCCTCTCCGCTCCGCCCAGGGTCATTTGATGATTTCCCATCCGGAAAAAAAAAAATACTATATATTGATGTTCAGTTTTAGTTTTCCTGGATTATTCTTCCTTTTTCATCTTTGCCTTGAGAGCAAACAGGTCTCGTTCGACTTGTTCGTGTATATTTGATTATTCCAAATTGGAATTTATTTCTCATGGTGCGTTGGTGGTTCTTGAGAGCGGCTCTGCATAGATTTTATTGGGTTCCTTGTTTTTAATACCTACGCAGGTAGTAAGAATTTTGATTTCTATGGTTTTAGTGGATTACTATTTATTGAATATGGAATCGTTTTGGGTCTGTGGTCGGCGCTGCTCATGATTTTCATTCGTCTGTTTTAGCCTTCATCTCATCAGTGGCATCTCAGAATTGGCTTCATTCTTAGCCATTATCATCTTTCACGCAATTCATCCATCTTGAAATCGTTCGAAGAAGTAATAGTAACCTATACCTATAGGTACACCAATTTGAATATCGCAATGACGCCACAAAACGTTTGACACCAATCGCCAAAACTGAAATGATGGCCACTATTGATTCATTAGAAATCATTACCGATTCCTTACATAGCTTAATGGGAAGTTATGTAATTTGTGCAATATAATAATAACCGTCGGCATGCGGATTGCGGCCTAAAGTGCAGAGATGTCATCGATGCACCTTAGCTGGCCTGTCGAGAGGTCTATATGGTCACCCGTACGATCCCTCAGTACATGCGCTTACCAATATAGTCATAGCAATAAAATACCGTTATATTAACTAACACTTGTCTACACTGAATATCTGATTACTTTTCTTTCGTAACTTTACCAGCCGAAGGCCAACAAAAAATCTGAATCGAATATTTATCATCATTTTATTGGATATTATTTCAGTGTTCAATTATTTAAATTTATTTCATCCACAATTTTATGGAAAATTTCGAGTAGGTCCAATTCAAAGATTTGTTACAAAGGGGCCATGTGTGTTAAAAACTTTCACAACTTTTTGGGAAACCCTTTTCTATTGTGGTAATGTGAATTATCATTGTGACATCGTTTTTCTTTGTTAAGGATTTCTCTTCATTTGTACTTTCTTCTCAACTGAAATTCGACAGACCTATTAGTGCTTTGCTCACTTACGGCAATAGTTGCATTCCCACAGGAATGCAGCTTGGTGATTGTATTAGTTCATCCAAAAGCTAATCGAACTGATCCAAAAAGTTCATCCGCCAAACACTCTTAAGTTATAAGGTTTAAGTTAAACTAATTTTATAAATTGGTTTATTTGTTTGTTGAATCTGTAGAGTAATTTTTCTTCATTTCTTTAAACACCTGGTGCCTACTATTTAATAAGTAAGTAAGTACATACTAGCAATCGAGGTACTGGTACTAAATTATAGGCAGCAGCATTATGGCATGGTAATATAAATTTATGACAAAGGCATTGCCACAAACTGTATTCAGATAGTCGTACACGGTACTCGCACAACAAATAATGCTAGCTCACAAGACCAGCCGTATTAGCCATGGATGCGACTTTTATACAGACCATACTTTCACTGCGCCCGCGCCGTCTTCAATATACGCAATATGGGCGATATTAGAATATTATCTACAAGCATAATTATGACCTTGTTAACATCGATGTTGAATGTTAAAAAAATATGAAGTAAAAAAATTTAACCACAATTCAACAATCGTGCAACAGTTGTGAAATATGTTTCCAGTAACTTATGTTACGAATCCCTTGTTTTTGTTTTGTTTAGCCCTTTTAGTAGGTAATTGCTTCCTGGATTATTTATTCCCATAAGTACTATTACAAACGGGCGGGATGTTCAACTTCGAACTTACAAGATTTAACTATCGAGGCAGTTCGTAGCGCAGGGTCTATAAATGATATAAGTGAAAAACGAATCATGCACAAACGGGATTTGTCATTTGGCAGGCATTTCCCTCTTGTCTCTTCGTGCTTTCTGTTGATACCTTATTTTGTCTTGCGTTTGTCTCTTTATTATATTGGAGATGTTCACGGGTTCAAGGATGCATGAGAAAATTTAATTTGCTAGTATACAGGCATCTTAGAGTTTTTAGGGTTGTGATGTAACGAAATACTATCGCGCCGTTTGCACGCTATTTGAATTTCAATTCTAATGTTGATTTTCGGCAGCATTGCATACTTTGTAGTGACACTTAAGAAATTATAAGTAGGCAAAGTTGCCGAATCAATAATCGTAACATTACTAGAGATCGGTATTACCAAACAAAAATAATATTATGAAAATGGTAAAAAAAATTCGTGTCAAAATAAAAAAGTGTTTGGATTCCGAATCGATTTTTTTAACATTTAAAAGTAGTATAGGTAGGTCCGCGTATGAAAACGGAACAAATACTTTAATATATTCATCAGCTGGTAATTAGACCTTAAAATCTCAATTCGTTTTAGTAAGCGTCTGTCAGATTATATAACATAACGCTATTAAAACTAATTGCTCGTTACATCGTTTTATATGATCTAGAAATGGCGATATACATGTTATGGTTGAAAATATTTGGCGATCGGTCATGTTCTATGATGTAACCTTGTTACGTGAAAAACGAATGCAGTGACATTGAATAATTTAATTTATTGATAGGACAGGAGCACACCATACGCTTAACTTGACCCTCTATTTGGCTTCAATACTATTGCAAAATGTCTAATGACATTGACTATGTGTAGTATACATGCAAATGAAATCGAACGTGTAGCTTTCATTACGTTGAAACAGTTTATTCTAACAGAAACAAAACATTCCTGTTATTATGAGCGACTGCATCAACTGCATGAATAGACTCTTTCAGGTCTATGACTTAGGTACCAACGTATAGTTTTAATAAGCACCGAAATACCTACTTAAGTCGTGGAGTTTTTGAAAACTGAAAACTATATCCGGTATACCTACTTATACCTATGTACCTACGTAGATTAAGGTGTCCAGATTATTCTTTTTCAATACACTTTCTCTAAAACCGGTTCTTATCGCACTACGATTAGGTTCATCATGCAATGTATTTCACAAGTGTGAAATTTGATATTTTTCCGCACACGTGCGGAAATGTTTTTTTCACGCAGTTATTAACGTAGAACTGTTGGCTTAAAAGATTTTTTTTATATTATAAATTCCGATGTGATCCATCTAAAAAATATTTATAGTAGGTATTCAGATAAAATTAAATGTGGTAAGTAAATAATTAGTTACCATCCGAGAGTGCTAGCGCCGGCGCATACACCGCCACTGCCGTGTACAGTATCATCTGCATCAAGTACAAAGCACTGGCGTACACGCGGATTGACTTGCAGAAACGTACTTCCTGCGAACAAATCGACAAGTGTCATCAATTGCGACAATTGCACTCACATGATAGTTGTAGAATGTAGCGATTCATTAGAAGATCGCTGTTTAGTTAAGTTTGTTACGAGCTGCTGTGGTCGTAATGATAAAACACTACACATGTGAATGAAAGTTTTATTGAATTAAAAAGTATGTTACCTATTCTAATTCTGTACTTATGTTTATGTTAATGTTTTTTTTTACTAGGTTGGTGCCTAGGTTCTTTTCTTAGCTCGTTATTTCTTCTTCATCGAATTTTATCAATTGTATATCGTAGTGCATTAACCTCAATGACACGTGCAAATGTGCAATATTTCGTATTCATCTGCAGGACCTACGTTCAGCACTAAGCTCTCTCCTACCTTGAACAACTCAATAAGTTTCGTACATACCAAGTATTCGTAACATGACGTGAGTCGTAGCCTCATGAACACGGGCAGGTACAGCTGGCTCGCGATCGGCACCACCAGCACAAAGGCGACACAAATCATCCAGAACTGCGCACCTGCCATGTACATCTCCGCTGGGTTTCCTAACAACTCTATAGCTGTGATGAAACTGAAAACAATCATGAAAATATTTCAAAATAAACAAGAAGATATTTCAAGTTAAATTAAAATTCAATTCGAACGGTTAACTAACCTTGCGGCAAGACTTAGGGCCATGGGGAATGTGCCCATGGATGAACCACCCAGCAAGAAGTCGTCACCGGTGGTCTGCTTTTCCCCAAAATACCCATAAAATACCCCAATCAAGCAAGAAATGAGTAGCATAGCGGCTAGCACGCTGTAGTCTTCCCAGTGGAAAAGAACGTCCGGCACACTTTCATTCTGCGTCGCAACTATGTCTTCTATTTTCCTGGTTTTTGATATATTGAGTGACGCTGATGCGACTGATATTGAACTTAAACTCCAATATAATAGTGTTAGTAATATTATCTGAAAGGAAACACATTATATACTTAGCGAATAGCTCACTCAAGTTCAATGTTTCATGTCAATATAAAAGTAAATTGTTTCAATGTATGTGCGCGTAATTGACAGAGCGTAAAGGCGCAAATTCACCGCGGCGCACGGATAGTCTACGCTCGTGTGTTAAGCTTCGCTTTGCAAGAAAATGTATGTGATTGTGATCCACTTTCTTTCTTTATCATGTGGTTAATGCCTAATCTAGTGTCAGGGTTTTTATGCCGCCCATGGGCCTCTGGCTTGACTTTACATGCCGTCGAGAAATATCTCACAGGCATGCCATTATGTACACTGCAAACCACAGACACGCTATGCATCAAATGACGTCATTAGTACATGCGTGGCTTGCTCGAATAAGGCGCTCACAACGCTGTCGACGCCAGCACGCTGTGCATGCGGTTTACGCTATACACGAACATTAACCCGCAACTATGCCGCGGTGGGCCACGCACGGCAGAGTTGTACATAGTTGTGGGCGTGAAGCGTGTACTGCAATGGAAGTGAAGTGGATGCTTTTAAGAACATGACGGTGCAAAATAAATACTTTCAGCAAATAGCTGCGTGTCCTGCTTTTTGTTTAGTGTCCGTTTCATCATTAAGTTTCCAAATAAAAGCATAACGTTACAAAAATAAAAATTTTCTAATATCTAAATAAACAGTACTTATTTACATCCTGCACTACTTCAATGAAATAAATGGCTGGTTTGTTTATAAACTGAATTAATTAAAGTTCTATGTAGCAATTTATTTTAGAAAAAATGTCGTTTTCTATTGTTTTCAGAGTATATAGTGTGCAGTGTAGTATTTATTTAAGACAACTAATGCAATTAAGTAGGTACGCACATGAATCCGAAAACCGCGTATTGTATAATCATCACTTGCTTCGGTGAGGGAAAACATCGTGAGGAAACCAGCATGCCTGAGAGATATTTCTTGACGGCATGTTAAGCCAAGTCAGAGGCCCATGGGCGGCATAAAAACTCTGACACCAGGTTAAGAACTAACCACACGACACGACGATTAAGTAGGTAGTATTTGTATATTTCAAATGTGATTTCGGTTAGGCCGATACGAAAGCCTGCCTTAGTTGGCGAATGTTTACTTACGGTGGCTTTCCGTAACCATAACATAACACATAACATCACGTCCATAATCCCCGAAGGGTTAGGTAGGCAGAGGTGTATCTAATATTCCACCCACATCTCGCCAGTTATATTTAAGTCCCATGTATCAGGGGGCGAATGTATTGCCATCAACCACACAAATCCAGATTCCGTGGCCGCTACTGAGAAATTACTGATGAAAAAACCCAATAACATTTATCCCGACCCGCGAATCGCATCTAAGACCTAATGCTCAGCAGTCGCGATTGCGACCACTACACCAACGAGGCTGTCTAACGTAAGAATACCATACATTTGTATTCTACCTTCAGATTGGTCTGACCAGAGCATAATATTTAAACTATTTGTAACCTGTGACCTACGGCCATATGATAGTAGATAGAATAATATACGCTTTGGGATCATGGGGACTAAAGCTCAGTCACAGAGAAGATCAACGTTAATCTCCATGGTAAGACAAGTCTATAGCAATTAGCCAAAAAACGAAGGCCAGAGCGTGCATGCTGGCCCATCGATCAATTAACTGATCAACTTCTTATAGCCACTCCTAGAATAGGAAAATGACCAATTTTTAATATATTCTCACGGATTTTCTTAAACAGGGATATTTCAAAAGGTCAAGTATTTATATTATTTTCGGCTAGTGTAATCTGTGCAATATACGAGTCATAACAGAGGTTACAACAGTGCACACGTAGTGAAAGGTCGCTAGCTCATCAGTTACTGTTACAAACAAATCGTTAGCCTATATTCTCTCTCTCTTACAGGATGACATACATAATAATATATTACATATATTTTACTGTCGAAAGGTTTTTGTAGAATAAATAATTTTAAGCTTTAACAGGTTCCTATGAATGTGTATTACCTGGGGGGTTACTGTGGCGTCTTCAAGCAGGAGTAATTCCAGTGTGGGCAAGAGACAGAGCTATACAGGTCGTCTAGCACCATCTCTTTCCCACACCGGAATTACTCCTGCTTTACGACTTCATGGTACCCTGTAGGTACGCAAGGTATAGGGTACAACAAGGTCAATAATTCTAAATACTGGTAACTAAGTTACCCGATAGTGACATATTTCTACAAAAGATTTATATTATAGAATTGCGCACCATAACTTTAAAATAGCAGTACCTAAGTACCGTTCCTTTTTTAAATTAAAACTATAACAGCTAACATAACATACCATTAAAAGCTGGTTTACGAAAGACATTGAAGTAAAGATTTTAATTACTATGATCCAATATGTTATGTGGTTATGAAACAACAAGCGTTTGAGACGTTAGAAATTAAATTAGCTGTTTCAGTTACGTTCGTCTTTATCGTGATATTGCTGTTGCGTTTTGCATGTAATTCATTTTCGCGCACATCTTGTGTCTCATCAGACATCCAATTTTTAATTACGTAGCCTCGAACCCATATCAATCATTTCGAAAATAACATGTCTATACATATAAGTATATACGCTACATATAATTGCTTAATCGGCGAGTGGGTCGATACCAACTGCGGGTGCAGACAATAAGAAATAATGTCCGTTCTTACAGTGTTTTTTTAATTAAGAACGGACACAATTTCAATTGCCTTTTAAATTGTTTAAAATTGCCGTAGTCTGCTAATGAAGGCTAATAATCTAACTGCCAATAAATTGTGTATCGTCAAACAAACAAACTACTCGGCTAAATATATTTTTTTGGTTTTCAAGACATTATTGGGTCTATAGACTCGACGGAGCTCGTGGCTAAATAATAACAGCCGCTCGGGTCGATCTTTAGGTTAAGCCGTCCTTGCCTAGGTTGGACTGTTCATGGGTGACCGCCCATTACATACCGAGTTTCCTCCGTGCCTCGGAAAGTACGTTAAGTCGTTGGTCCCGGCTCTCATTTGTAGATCTTTAACAGTCGTTAGGATGTCAGTGCCCCAAAAAGTCTGACAACCAGTCTTACCTAGGGGTATCGTATTACCCAGTACTAACTGGGTTGTGGAGGTCAGATATGCAAGCGCTCCATGTAGAATACTGGTATTCAGCTGTATCCGGTTAGAATGGAAGCCAACCCCAACACAGTTGGGGAAAAATCTAGGCAGATGTTGAAATGGGTTTAAAGACTTGTTTACGGAGAAATTCAATAATATAAAAAAAAAAACTGTTCAGGTTAAAGAGATTGGTTCCAAGACATATTCACACGTAAAGCCTGACCGGAAGCGGGGATATTTCGAGGACAAATTATTTATTTTATTAACATTAAAATTTATACGTAGCTTATTATAATGCAAAAATTACATAAGTACCTAGAGAAAGCTTCCAGCAAAAAAAAAAACCTAGTAATGCCAAACCTGAACGCAGACGTTAATAGTGGCGTGCTTGCATGTTTGGCAGTAGCGGAGTAGCGGTAAGTACTACGCCCCAGTTGATTTAGTCGAGAGTGCTCAAGCCAGTCACGATTCAAGAGCACTCAAGAGCAACGCATGTTGTGCGACAAAGACACGCAAGGCAATGTAAGGGCGGAATAAGCCGGTTTAGTGCCGCGCTAGCTTCCTCAAACCGGATAGTTCCGGACTGAACGCTTCAATGAATAGCTCGAAGCCAGCTCATGGGCATAGTATGGGACTGGTATTAATGTCTCACCACATTCCAAACAATTAAGCATAGCTGTTGATACATCTTGTTTCTAATTTGTTTGTTTAAATATTAGGTACGTACTGCATCTAGGACAACAATATTCTTGAAATTTACCCGTATTCGAACTCATTCCTTTTTTTACTCATTACTATGTATTATTGACATGTGCGATCGCAAAAACTGTTTTATAGTTGTCACTGCATCAATATAATTCAGCTACCGTAACTAGACGCTATTGTTACCTAATATGCATTTTAGGGTATGATACCAGTTTCGTAGTCGTTTGCGTAGCCATTTTCGTAGACCTTGTCAGGCGAAGTAGGTTACGACGTAGCCGCGTAGGGCCTAGATTTTTTTTTTTGCGTAGTTTGTGGATACCTCGTTTTCTCCTTATTATTAATACTTATACTTACTATATTCATACTTTTTTCTACTATTTTATTTATATACGTGGGTTATACGAAAACCGAAAAAAATACACCAATGTCTTGTTAATGCATTTTTAGTCGCCGTTTTTGTCGTAGTTGGGTTTTAGGGACCTCACGCACTACGCGGCCACGAAAAAAGGAAAAAAGTTTGTTCGAAGTGGTTAACATTATTTTTATTTAAAATATTTTAGGTTTATTTTAACATAATACTTATTTATTTCTGAACTCAGAATTTCAAACCTAGGGCACGATACTTTCTTACCAGTTGCGCTTGCGATCACAAGACGAATTCAGCGAGGGAAATACAGTTCCGCAAGAAATTAGGTATTTCAAAATAAATTTCTAATGAAGTATTGTGTGTCTATTAATAAAATATTATTACTGCTTGTGCAGATTTTAATTAGTAGGTATATGATATATGTACGTACAAAATGAGGCACATAGTTAAGCCAAAAATATTGACATTTACACGTACCTATGTCTACATGATGTCTCTTCAAAATGTTGAAATTTCAAAATATTGCTTCAGGTAGGTACTACACCCACTAGCAGACATCAAAATTTTGGTTTCGTAATTTTCTGAGGCGAAGTTATACTGTTCGTGATGAATTGCAACCTTTCTGTAATTTGGCATAATAGAGCCTTGGGGTTTTTATAAACCGAAATACGGCTATTACGTCGAATTTCGAACACTTGAAAAAATAATAGCTGTATTGTTACGGTAGGTAGTAGAACATAATGTTCGTGTGCCCTTTTTATATTCGACGTTTGCATAACTTTCTACGTTTTACTACACAAAGAGTCGCGGGTCGACATAATGATATCGAAAACTTGCAATTATATCAATGTAGGTAATGTTTTTCACAAAGAGACATTTTAATTAGGTAGTTAGTTATCACTGTAAAATTCTTTCTAACTATTTCGTGGCGTGTTGTGTCTTAAATTATCGAATTGGTACTTACTTATTTTTTCTGATTACATAAAAGCGATAGCTACATATTTGCATGTTTAAAGTGAAGTGAGACCAGTTAGAAGTCAAAGGTTATTTCGTGTGGCGGCTAATTATACAAGGCGGGTTTTAAAAGATTTTATTTGAAACGGAGATCGCAACACTGAACTTATCCTTGGTGAAGCTTACGAAAGCATAAATGTGGAATGTGTAAAAATTGAATATTAGAATGTTAATAAACACCTCTTAAGCACTTACAAAGTTGACTATAAGTACCCATCTATATCACTATGTTTTAAAGAAAACATCAATTGAATGACTTGTGCAAATGTCAGCATCTATAAAAGTATTGAAATACCTAGTTGTTGCCATATCCTTTTTTTAAACACAATGCTAAGAGAGAGCTGCAATAGGTAAAAATGCAAATACGAATATACAGCTCGAATTGGGCTATCTACTAATAAAGTGCACCAAAGTAACAATAACATGTTTCTATAAACGCACTTAGTACCCGTTCTTCATCGTCATTAGATATTGCTTACAAATATAATAAAATAAATCGCAGATGCTGAGCATTTGTCCGCACCTGCTATTTACTGCACGATTTATGAAGGAAGTTGGAACTCACCTCAGTTTGGCCGGTCATCTTCAGCCTTAATCTTGTGTATGGTGAAAATAACGCCATTTTTAATGTTTTTTCTTTACGTCAAATTAGTTTTCGCCAATATGCTTCTTTATCACTGATTTAATTAGAAAATTGTTTACATGTCTTCCAATTTATTAGGTGCATGCAATGACAGGCAATCCACACTCGTGTTACATAGATACTGGAGGCTGAGAGATTCTGATACGTGCCGGATATGTACACCAATCAATTGTAACTAAGACAACGAGCGCGGAATAATGCGCTGCACGACGCGTCACAACTAGAGCTTTTTCGGATGTGTCGACATTTGGCTTTAGAATCTTCCTACGACCTCTATCGTTAATTGTTAATCAAGGGCAGTTTCGTCTCCTGGTCAATGAGTGTAATCTTTTATCGATGACGTGCCACTGCGCCTGAGCCTCGTTATGTACCGAAGCAATCTGCAACTTACAGCCATTAGGCGTTTAATGGTGTTTACAAAACATCGATAAGAAAACAGCATTTAGAGCTCGAAAAACGATTAACTGTTATCAAAAGTAATGATATCCTCAAATCAATTAATAATTTTAAAACAGAAATCATTTTTGTTAATTTTATAAAACTACCTAAATGTATAGATAGTTATAACAAGATTAATCTGCCTATTGTACAAAATAATAATGAGCCAGGTAATAATCAAGCAGGGTGTTGATTACTAAGGATGTAGGTGATAGAACACCGTGTCCTAGATAGCACTAATAGTAATCTCATGTATAAATCAACCGGTTTCTTAGAAATAGGCACCGATGCTCGCCTACCTTCCTGGTGTTTCCACATTATGGGGCCTGCGCCAGCGATGGGTCAGAGGTCAATTATTCCCACTTCGCTTCGATACAAACCGTAAACAATGATGCACTGACAGATTGTCTCTAAGTGCTTTGTTCACACTACAAATTACATCGGCAACGCGTCTCCTCAGACTTGTCATGAAACATTATACGTATAATCGCACACCTACTTTAACAACGAACGCGATACTGTGAAACGAGCAAGCGTATCGTATCGGAAACGATTGGTTAGTTGGAATCAATCACAAGTAAACCAACACGAAACCGAGCAAAAGTACGATACAACAACAACTTTTTGTCGGACTACCTTCGTGGGCACTAACCATATGATTATAAGTCGATAGCGGGTAGGAATAGCATGGAGAAAACTACTCATGAATTACTGTCTTCTGGATCATAAGTAGGTGTCTGAATGAAGTAACACCAGTAATCTGCTGTAATAGACATGCGGAAGCCTAATAACTATTCATTTAACTTTAGTGCTACACACGACGAAAGAGTTAAGTACTAAAGATACGCATATGCGCTGCAAGTTTCGGTTTACTTACAGTAAATTAACATTTGAACTCATAGCAAATTGCGATTACCTGGTTACACAGTAAGAGGGACATTTCGCTACTACCATCATACATAGCTCGGAGCGGTACTTGCTCTGAACAAGTAATGTTACTACAGTTATGTGCTAATCATTCAACGCAATCACATCAAAATAATAAAACATAACATCACGCCTGTAATCATCGAAAGATTGGGCAGAGGTGTACTGTACCTAATAGTACACCCCCATTATCCATATTTCGCCAGTTATGTTTTTAAGTCCCATGTAATATACACATGAAAAACTCCGCGGCTGCTACTGAGAAATTCCTGATGGAAAACCAAATAACACTGCCTGACCTGGGAATCGAACTCAGGACATCATGCTCAGCAGTCGCGCTTGCGATCACTAGACCAACGAGGCAGTCAAAATAATGGATATAAACATCATTTTGTCCCAGAGTCCCTGTCTCCAAATAAGTGTCAAACATTTGTAAGGAAAGACATTATCATTAACTAACTAGACATTATCATAACTAGCTCATGTTAATTTAAAATTTGACAATCAATTCGGGTTGTACTCTGCTTATAATATCTAATACAATTCAATAATGATTCGAAAGATTCGTGGCGCCATCTATTATCATAAGAACGTTAGTGTTGTTTTCCTCGGGAACAGTACTCTTTTTCGGAATGAAAGGTACCCTATGTCCATTTTTGTACACCTGACAACGTTTATGCAAAATTTCAGGATGATCTGTTTAGTGGTTTCGGCGTGAAAAGGTAACAAACAAACAAACTTACTTTTGCATTTATATTATTATCTTAGTACGAGCAATTAGTAATTTTAGTAATTAAGTATAATTAGTATAGTATTAGTATAACTAGTATTAGTAAGGATAAGAATAAGTATGTAAAAACTGTCATGCTAATGCTTTATCGATAAAGTTGAAAATCTATTAAAGAAATTTGACAGATTAGCTTGATGTGCTGACGTCTGTACATATGTACGCACATAAGTTTTCTTTCTCATTTGTTCTTCCAGAGTAAAATTTTTCATTATGATGGGTAAGTACATAAGAAATTACTATTTAAGAGATGCAAATTAAATCTAAGCTTGTATTTCTATATTCTTACAAGATACAACTACAAACATATAAAAATATAGAAAGAATAACTTTTCTGAATTAAGTCATAATTATCTTTACGCTAGTTTTCATTGTTTATGACCTATAGAACTTACAGTAAGATTGATAAAACCCAAGGGCAGGTTGTCTGCCAGGGCTGCGGGACTGTTCGAAAGAGATACCGTGGCCCTGGAACACAAAGGGCAGAGAAGGAACATGGATGGGTTTTAGTCAGTACAAGTCTGACACTCCCCTCCGCTCCGCCCAGAGTGGGGGGGGTCATTTGATGATTTCCCATCCGGAGAAAAAAAAAAAAAAAAAAAAAGGGCAGGTTGTCATCTGTGCTTGTTTAGAATTGCATAGTCGGTACCTCGTGTTTTTATTCATATTAGGTGACTAGTGTTTTAATCTACAAACGGGACATGGCGGAATGTTTAAACATCGAGATTTCCGTGTTATATCTTGGTTAAACACACAAAAAGCTTCTTAAAAAAATCTCTAAATGATGGTGAAAATTGTAACAAATATGAATGTGTAATGTGCAGCAGTGGCGAAGGTTCCATACTACTCGATTCCTGCTGGCTTCCCTTCCAAATGGCACAGTCAGTATTCTAGAGACAAATAATACTTCGCTACTGATGTGCAGTTTAGATACGACTTTGTTACTAAACTACTAAGAAAAACAGTTCCTACGTTAGAGACTTAGTTACAATGTACATGTACACATTATTTTTCAAAATTAATGTGGATCTTGTTTTGTTCTGTTCTCTACTCTTCAACTTTTTCAGTTATTTTAACTAATGCTTCTGAAACTTTGTATGGTTGACTTTTGTTGCTGATTGTACATCAGCGGCTTCAAGGTTGCACGGTACTGGGCCTGGCATAGAATACGGCCCTTGCCAGTTTTATTCATTCATTATTTTTTTATTAATTCCTCTGTCAGTGCGATGTTCCACATTTTTAGATGGTTTGCTAAGTTTTAATTTTATTTCTCATTACTAAGGTTTCACTTAACAACATTATATTCCTGTTTGCACAAAATTGGGGTAAACCCAAAATACAAACCAGCTGGTACTGCTATGAAATAAATAGTTAACGAGATAGAAGTATCTAATTATTGTCAAATATACTTACTTTAGACAATCAACAGACGACATCCTAATTTAAATGATAAATTACATATTTAGGGTGATTCTGGAAAAATTACTTAAAAAAAAAACATTATTAGTTGGCCACCTAAAAGATGTAAAAAGATTGCCGACAGAATGTGCCCTCGAGCACGTCACTTGATGCAGCGTCAGTAGGAGGGCGGCGCGTGAGCACCATCTTATTGCGAAACGTATGTGAACCATCGAAAGTGCCCCCTCCCCCGGATATGGAGCGCACAACTCTTATAAACTCAGGTGGCGCCTGGGCACTGGACATTAACTGTCTAGCTGCGTCTAATCGCATACCCAGGATGTGTGACAAAACGGTAGGTGCCCGTGACATGCTATATTGTGAGGATCATCTCTGATCAACTTAGTGACCTGGTGATGTTAACAAAGTGCATTCCTGATAAGATATCAGCGTATTAAGGACAATAATAGTGCTAAAGTGTGACCTTTCAACCCTTAAAAAAATATAATTAATTAATCGATTTTAAAGTATGTATACATGTGTACACTTTATAAAAGGATCGTTATTTATGTGTGCAGGTACTTCGATCTCTGGTGGTAGCGGTGGTGGTGGCATGCGCGGTCGCGAGGCCAGAACCTCCGACGTCATATGGCGCGCCCGCCCAATCCTATAGTGCCCCCTCATCATCATACGGTGCTCCCTCGTCATCGTACGGAGCCCCCGCGCCGCAGTACGGACCTCCCCAGCAGCCCATAGTGCACAAGCATGTGTACGTGCACGTCCCACCTCCAGACAATGACATCCCTGCACCTCGCAAACCCATCTGGGTGCCTCCTCCCCAGAAACACTACAAGATTGTGTTCATCAAGGCACCGACTCCACCCACCCCCACTGCGCCGATAATTCCTGTGCAGCCTCAGAACGAGGAGAAGACCCTCGTCTACGTGTTGGTGAAGAAACCCGAGGAGCAGCCCGATGTCGTGATCCCGACACCCGCGCCCACGCAGCCCTCAAAACCAGAAGTTTACTTCATCAGATACAAGACACAGGTAAGATTAGGGGCTGCTTTGCTAATATAGATTTGCGGTTAATTCTACTTAGATATTTTGTAATAAATGAGATGTCTAAATAGGTACCTAATATTCTGATGTTGACGACAAGATTAATTATGATTTTTATCATAGCCAGTGGGCACAGTCATAGTCATAACTGGAATAACTATGTGATGGTAATTCGTACCTAGATATGATAGACTGGAAGTGTTAAAGGATAAATTATTAGAAAATCAAATAAGTATCGTAGTACTTACTGAATAAACTTCCAGCTAAAAGTTAATTTAACGCATTAAATTAAAGTAAAGAACGTATCGCCTCGTAAATGTACTTGTTGCCTAATTTAGCACCAAACTTATACGTTATAATGTTAGTGAAACCATTACTGATTTAGGTAATTATGGAAAAAGAGAACACATTCGTAATTTGTTTCACGGAGCTTGGCTTTTGACCGTTTCTTCACGTTTATAAAGTCGTCATGTGTCATGGCTGCACGGTGATGGCTCGAGGATGCGTCCGCGCTCTACCTCGTGAAAGTGCGCGTAAACATTTCCTACAACAATCTAGGAAGCATTATATGGCATTATCTGCAAGACCTAGCGTGCTCTGCACTCAGTTCGGGCGCTATCATCATTACATTAACGCAACCGAGGATGCCACTGTACTCCGGCAACCCGTATTTTCTATGTAACGCAATGTCTCTCGCAATAAGTGGGCAGGTAGATTTTTTGTCCATCTTCTAGAAAATAATAGGAAGTTGCGTCACATTATTAGAGCTGGATAATTGGCCCCAAAATTATTGTAAACCGTGTGTGTTGTGGCCATTAGGACATTGATAACTCGTCATTTATACACAACTATAATTCTCAATTATAAGTTGGTAAACCTATCACTGCTGCCCTAGCACTGCACAAGTACAACATTCCTATTTTGGTGGGTAGCAGAAATTCTAAGACTTAGGTGCTACAGAGTTTCCATTCAGTTTTTCCAAAAACAAAAGAATCAGAAAATAATGAATGAAGATTATGATTTGTTTGTTTGTTTGTTAACTGAACATTCTGGGTTATTTCTACGTAATGTAAATTACTTGTAATAGCGCATATTCAAACAAATAGCGTTATAATTGGCAGGTCGTTCGAATATCAGAACGGAGCCACAAACGAAAGTATGCGTAGTATTATTACACGTTAAGGCTCTAAACACGTTACATGTAGACGTGGTATGTAGGTCAATTCCAAAGTTATTTAGGGTATTTATTAAATAATATTATATCCATTCATCTTCAAGCGCGAAATTGGTTTTTAAAGGTTTTTAAATTAATTGGTTCAACTTACTCGTTTGTGAAAGCTTAGCTAGCCTCAACAGAGAGAAATAGTCAAACATTTTTGTTTTTCTGTTTAAACTATGTTTTTTTTTTTGGTTTTTTATGTTAAAGATACGCATGAGGCAAAAAAGTTCCGGTCTAACCCATCCACTTTTCTAATATAGGTACTAAAATCACCTCTCTATGTAATGTGATGTGTAATGTGTGTATTTGCTAATAGATCTTAGAATATTTCAGCTTTCAAAGAGAGCTTCTTCAATGTTGTAGAATTTTAAATATTCTTTAAAGTTCAATATGCACTACAATGTGTCGTAAAAAGCATAAAATATTAGATAGGTAATGTTTATTGTGTCATTCTTATATTCCTATTAAAGTCAAGATTCCTTTCACCTGATGACCAACAAACATTTGACCTGTGAAAATATTTAACCTTCAATGCAATCAATTTGTCTATTAGATGTAAAGTGCATCTCCTTGCACTCTCCATTTTTTATTCGTTTGGCCACCACGTCGTGTCTCGATGGTATTATGCAACTAGCAACATTTTAATGTTAGCTCACCTATTTGCTAAAATACCGATATTTA
The DNA here is from genome assembly GCA_963576755.1 of Noctua janthina. Lineage (NCBI taxonomy): Eukaryota > Metazoa > Arthropoda > Insecta > Lepidoptera > Noctuidae > Noctua > Noctua janthina. The sequence goes on from OY755058.1 coordinate 9,406,818, forward strand.
TTAATAATTAAGCTATTGAGTAATTAACTTAACTTAAGAACTGAAAGTATTAAATTCCTATGTGCGGTTGTAATATTGCTGACCATCTTCGGCATTTAATATGTATTCCCCGAAAGGAAAGGGGAAAAATTTGGGTGTAGAAGCGGTAGGTAAAGCAGGTACACTATCTGTGAGGTACATACACTCACATTTCTCATGTGATGGCAGGCGAGCTGGGCACAAACCCAGATAATGCCACGCACCGAGTTGCTAAAAGATATTGCGAAGTTAGGACATCATGCTTAGTACTCCATTGAGATGGTCTTAATGGCATATCGAAGTACAAAATCGCGATAAATATTTAAATTGCAAGTAAAGTACTTAAACGATATATTGTACTAAATTATAATTATGTTTTCAGAAACAGGAAGGTTACCCGGCCGCGGCACCCAAGCCCGAATACGGACCTCCCGCTTCCCAACCTTCATCAGAATACGGTGCTCCTTAAGGCGATCACACTTGACCATCACAAACCAGCTGACGATTAGTGCTCGACCTTCTTTTTTAAGAACTCTTATTAAAAATCTTAGTAATCACGTTATTTACGTAACTTGGTCAACTAAAGGTTTTTTTGTTTAGATTTTAATACTAGTTACACCAAAGTTATACAACAACGATGGTCTACCCTGCTATATGTCCACACGGATATAGTGTGATGGTAGACACAGACAGCTTAGTAGCATAGCATATGTGACTATTTAGTAAAATGTTTTCTAAAATTCTTGAAAAAAGACTAAATTTTTAAAGTTTTCCATATATATCATTCATATTGAATTGTTTCGTTATGATCTGTAGCGATATTGACGTTTTTTTTGTATCATTTAGATTAAATCAGCCCTAATTAGAATAATTACCTTTTTCATCAGTACCATAGCTGTGATATTAAAAAAAAAGGTAAAGTGTGGAACCTTAGTAACCTAGAAAAGTCGGACGAGCACTGTGAGGGCAGCATGCTGGCGTTTCGCCAAAACGTACTGCAACTTGTATTATTACATCAAATTGATGTGAATGTTTGTAAATATATTATTTTTATATGATTAAAATGTTTTATGATAATTAATATTTTTTTTATTGTTTACTAGCGACACGCCCTTGCTTCGCAAAGTGCCACCTATCAGGTCCAAAACTATATCTAATATAGCCTATCTAGCAGTAGAGCGGTGAAAACTGCTTTCAAATCCATGCAGTAGTTTTTGCGTGATGCGCGTACAAACATACGGACTGACAGACAAAAATTCTAGACTTTTTGTTTTGGCTTCTAGTGCTCTAATAAAGAACCCCCATATATTTCTTTTTCTATAGGTATCTTCAATGTACAGACATCGGCCTGTTACAATTTTATTAGTATTGTTATAGATTACGGACCCCAAAAAATGGAGTTGTGATAAGGTTTGCTGGCTTGTTACGCAAAGCTTAAGACAGATCCAGATAAGTACTTTTTGTAAGAATCTGTAGTGTTTTGAAATACGTTGAAATAGTATTTAATTTTTGAATCATCCAAGGATTTTTCATCCAGCTTTCAGCCAATCATTAATGTTCATCGAAGGGTTATCGAAGAAATAAAGATTTCGATTCTTTCCAGTAATAATTCAGACAGACAATTTTTTTTTAATTTTTTATTCTAAATTTTTTTGCAACGATGTTGTCTAGAACCTGCAGTAGGTAGGTATTGTAGGTCACACACTAGATCAAGTCAAGCTGTCCTGCTTATCTCGTGCCTACATATTTCTCGAAATTAGATTACTATATTACCTATCTAGTAGGTACGCTCAAAAAGTAAAGTACTTTACGTGATGAGTGTAGCTACAATACATAGTTACATTTTTCATAAATGTATTCTGAAGTGATTATGGCTTGACATGAAAATGTCTGTGAGTCCGTTGCGAAAGGTGTTAACGTGTGTCCAACAGGGACCCTGATTAGTAACGCGCTAAAAGCGAAAACATGTGAATTATACTGAAAATAGCTTATACATATAAAAGGTATGGAGTTACTTAATATTCTAAGGTCACGTAATACGACTTTTTATGTAGGTAAGTAAATATGTAGAAAATAATACTTTTAACCCCCGACACAAAAAAGATGGTTATAATAAGTTTGAATTGAGTATCTGTGTGTCAGTCCTTGGCATCAGCTCCTGAACGGATGAACCGATTGTTTCTTTCCTTTGAAAGGTGTGAGTGTTCTTAGCTGTGTTTCAAGAAAATCCGCTCAGCCGTTTGAAGATCATCACCTTTCTAGTTGATGAAGAGATTTATACAACTTCCACAGGTCTGATCGATTCGAAATTTGAAATCCTGTCACTTGTCAATGATATGACAAAAGGTACCAAACGCAACGACCGCGACGCGCTTGGATTAAAATATTCTACTTATAGACAATATTTAGATATAACTTTTTTCTTTATTAGAGGTTATTTATGTCGGGGATATTAAATTTTGAATTGAATTATTGGCAAACATAGACGGTAGATATAACTTAGGTTAGTTCTAGATTTATCTACGTACGTATTGGTCATTTAGCATTTCTTTTTACAAAACCAACCGGACTTATAACTGTATAGGTAGGGAAATGTCACGTCGTGAAAAACGTCCCTGCTGGACACAGGCCTCCTGTAAAGCATCGCCACATCGACTGCTCTTGTGGTTCTCTCCTCCAGAGGATTTCTGCGGCCTTCACACAGTTACTGCTTCACGTGGATGGAGAACTGCGCCTTCCTGTAAGCGGTTGTCGCTCCAGAACCTTTCGGCCCCATCAGTCATGTGTCCAATCGTAAACGCGATGTCTTGAGGATCTCTTAATTTCTGATTCAATTAAGCAGCAACAAACTTCAAGCATAACCCTTTCCATTACCTTTTGGAAAATATTGCGCTGCTTCTGAAATGCTGCGTAGCCCAGCCGATTCATATTCAACGTGATCTCTGGAGAACTTTTTAATTAAACAATTAATCAAAAAATAAAGCCTCACAACATAACATACATATATGTTTGTATAGGTATAGAAATCACGCGTACGAACGCCTAAATATAAAAAAAAAAACATAAAAAATGCGTTGTATGTTTATTGTTTATTTAATTTTGTTGTCATTTTGTATGCACGTCATATCCCTGCGACAAATAAATATTCTTTCTTTCTTTTAATCTCCGAAACTACCCAACCGATTTCAATGAAATTTTGTGAATCTGTCCTGTGGTTGGTTCCAGCTTCGAGAGATAGGTAAGATAGTTTTGGACCCGGGTCGCTAGCAAAATATAAAAACTGCAAGATGGTAAATGAATTGAATCCAAAAAGGGCCCAAGCACATGCCTTAAGGTATCCCAAACGTGGAGATATGCAGAATGGCGTAACTATTCTTCACACAGAAAGTATGTCCGCTGCTTCCTGGCTTTGTTTGGACTTGTAGAAACTGCATAGTTATGTAAACCGATGACTTCCAGTCCCAAGCAGTGTTACACTCGAAAAGAGACAATCGAGCAACAGGGTCCTGATAGCTGATATAGGTGCCCTGACGACTGATATTAAGAGCTGTAGCGAAACGACTGGACAATTGAGCGCGTGTAAATTGTTTTGAGACGTTACACTTTTTCACGTTGCTCCATTTATGTGACCATGGACCCCACATCACATTTTGTGCATGATTCAGAAACACATTAACGTATGTGGGTAGATTATGATGTAATATGAACAATCACTAGGTCTCTTCAATACACACAATAGTAAGAAACGTCTCACGGCTCTATTATATGTCAGCAATTTTACATTTTCACTTTCACGGGTGGTACGAATGTGGTCAATGGACGCTTCCGTAAACTAGGATTGTCTTCAAACAATGTAGAGTAAGTATCTTATGTATGTCATGCATGCTATGCTATCAAACTGGTTTCTTTGTATGTTGTATACTCACGTTAGGTAGACGTAGCAGTTACTCATCCTTTTCATTGTTTTGACAAAGGCCAATGGTGTTGTGCAACAATGATATCATAATGTGGTTCCCGTAATATTACGTGGTGACTTGGCTACTTGCTACCGAAGAATGCTAAATTAATATGACTTACTCGTACGTGTGGTTTTATTACTTTTAGAATTGGTATGGCGTCCTACTTTCCACTGATGAAAATATAAAACTTCAATAAAAGAGCCATTAAATTTATGAACATAATTTTCTACCACATGAATGATGAGATGATGTTACTTCTAATCTCCCTAAACGTTGGAAATCTAATTTACAATTAAAAGATAGCGTATTATTTTATTATATAACAAACATTGCATTACGATTTAATGAGCGTTAAGAATTTGTATTTATAATCATACTTAACAATCGCAATTTAGAGACGATAGCGGCATAACTGCATTTTTGTGTTGGCGCTTCAGACGAGTGTTTTTGTTTTTATTCTAGTGTAGTAAATACACTTAAATGAGTACGATACCTTCTTCGATGAAAAGAATGAGCTGGTTGAAACTTAGTTTTTTGCTATGTTATGCTAAGAAAGTACATCTTAACCAAGGGCGGATCCAGGGGGTCATGGGGGTCAAGGTATTAGGAAAAATTATAATTATAAAACGTTTTGGGAGAAGACATAAGAGAAAAGTTGATTTTGTTATTTAATTTTGTAAATATATTTTGACATATAGGAATAAAACACTTTCTTCTTAATTTGAATTATTATTGTAATCGAATTCCAACCTGTCATGACTAGATTTCATCTATGTGACCCCGCCTTGACATGAAAGCTGGATCCGCCCTTGATCTTAACTGCAAAGGTTGTTTCTGGAACTTTAAAGAAGGCGCTCCATTATTCGTGTGAGTATATTGTGATAGATACAGATGCGCAGGCAGATAACGTAGAATATATTTAGTGGCCGGTTAGCTAGATTATCTATAACAACAATCTTGGTTAGTACAAGTTTTAATACAATATCAAACTTCCCGCTTCTGGCATCACCAGATTCGTCTAGAATCGTTATTTTTACATCTGTACGGAAAGTTCGCAAGATCATTGGACGTCGCGTCGCTTTGGTTTATTTTGGTCTCAAATAGCTTTTGCGTTGTCGGCACAGATATTGAAAGGAGACTGGACGCATTTAATAACAATAATTTACATATTATCGAAGTTACTAAAATATAACATACCTAACTTTGAAAACGATGTCACTGAAAATTGAGGCAGAAACGAAAGTAGATTCGGACCCGTGTGTGCTGACCTGGGGCAACAAATTGTTCGTTGGTACTGAAGATGGATCCATTAAAGTAAGTAAATACCTACCTCTACCTATACGTAAGAGACTTAAGTAGTTTGTTTCCACTGAAAACTTAATTAAATGCCCACTTTTCATCCTTCGTACTGACCTGGGTGGACCGAGTTAGATAAAACATGGGTAACCTTTATTAAGCTATTGAATAAACCCAAAATTATATATAACATAGCTGGGTTCTTAATTAGATAGGGACATCAGATTCAATAATTTAATAAGACAATATATTATTTTTAAGACTTTTGATGCCAAATTGACACCAAAAGAATCGTGGGCTGCGCATGGAGTGCAGCCGTTCGCGTTAGCCACTGATGGAGACAGTACCTTATACTCATCGTCGAATGATGGAGGGATCAAAGTTTGGTCTCTGGCGGGAGACAAAATAACTGAGCTGCCATCTACGGGAGCTGATGTGGGCGCCTTACAAGTGTATGACAAACATGTATATGCTGGCGATGAAGATGGAAACGTAAGTAGAAGATAGACCTTTATTATTGAGCACAAAGTTCAATAATTAGTTAAATATAAGAAGTCTATCCGATCTCGTAGACTTTCTAGCGAATAGAGAATAAGCCCTTCGCCTCTACTTATTCAAATTATTAGTTAGTAGGTACTTAGCACCGTAAGATAGCAATTATTGGTTAGGTTAGGTATCGTTTTATTATTATTCCGTACCAAGAGACCCCTACACCTCATATTTGTTAAGTTTTCCCAAGTAATTTAAAAAGACCCGTGCGTATCTAACATAACATCACGCATGTGATCCCTGCCGATAGGTTAGGCAGAGGTATAGTTCAGTAGTCAATAGTAGGTACCTACACCCACATTTCGCCAGTTATGTTTAAGTCCCATGTAATAGGGGCGAGCCTATTGCCATTAACCGGGCACAAATCCAGACTCCGTTCTGACTACTGAGTTTCTGATGGTAAAACACAATAATACTTTGCCCGACTCGGGAATCGAAGCCAGGGCTACATGCTCAGCGGTTACGACCACTGGACGTACGAGGCAGTCTAAGTAATTGATTAATGCAACACATAAATGTAAGAATGTATTTAGGTTAGGTACATACCTATTGTTGTTTTCAGATTATAGTTTATGAAAACAACAAGATGAAAGCTAAATACAATGTTTTAGAAGAAGTGAAGGATCTTTGCTTCAGTCCTCCGTTCCTATTCACCGTTCGGGATCTCTACGTTACCGCCACTGAAATAAAGCCAGGTAGGTTATTTACTTTTTTATAAATCAGTAGGTATCGGTAGCTACCGTTTAAACCTGTGGAGGTACCTACTTGGTTAGGTAGGAGATTTACTTGCATACCTGTAGCCCGTAGGCATGTAGGATTCAATAACGCTTGGCTAGCAGTTGATTTGATATACACAGGTAAGCCTAGTGTTTATCAATAAAACCAAGACGGTAATAAACCCCTTGACCTATTCCATGTTTAGTGTTATCAATGCAGTAGGTACCTATCTACTTCTATTTTTGCGATCATTTTAACTTTTCTTATTTCAATAGCAAATAACAGTACAACAGCTTATTTAATAAAATGCTGGAAGCGCAGGCGCTTATCAAAAAAATATATGTACAGCTAAGATTTATAGCCTTATAGGTACCTCACTTATCATAGTCAGAATTAAACAAAACTAAGTAACTACTTATTAGGTAGACAGGAACTTAGATAGGTACCTAGTGGACCTATTACGATTTAGGAGGGGAAATTCAAAACCCAATTGATACCAAAACAGTGGGTAATACTTACTTGTCAAATCCTGTGTTAGATTTTAATGCCCTAAACATTTCTATATTTTCTCATTTCAGAGGAATCGAAGACCTGCTTCATGACTCGGCACACGATGGAAGGTCGAGCACCGTTAGGGATATCCGGGAACCGACTTGTATTCATGTCTAGGGATGGCAATAGCTTGCGGTTACATGACGGCTCCATCGATTCTAGTTTCAAACGACTTGATGAGATCAAGGTGATAAAACCAGGTTACCTACCTGACACCTACCGAAACATTTTAGAAAAAAAAATGGTTCTGTAGGTACATTTCCTGAAATCCTGTTAATTTAGGATACTCGGATGCAGTATTATTGTTGTGTTTTATTGTTATTTGTGTTTTATTGTTTTTGTATTTGTGTTTTTATTTATTGTATTATTTATTTCTAATCTACGCTTCTCGAAATTGTCAACTTAAAACACTGCAAAAACCGTTTTTAGTGGTAATTTAGTTTCCCCACTGGACTTCTCGAACTGTAACCAAATAGTCTACCAAGTACCTAGCTCTACCTAAAAATTCGTCCTCAAAACCGAACTTAAGGAGCTCGGGAACTTATTACGTAGGTACTGTAGAAACCGTTCCTGCTTTTCCTATGAAATGAAACAAAGTAATTGTAAACTACCTACATGGTCCTATGATGGTCGTCTGGTGGATACCTAATTCTCGATGTAAAATTTTCAGGTAAGTGACATGATTGTAACGAGTGTATCAGCGAGTGGGGACTACGTGTGGACTGGCGGCTGGGATGGGTTCGTGCGACGGTGGAAGATAACTGGCGAAAAGCTACAACCTGCTGGAGACATCAACCTTGATGCTTGTATTAATTCACTGGTTGCTTCTGGTGATGCTGCTTACGCAGCTGTGACTGGCGGTAGAGTAGTTCATGTATGCTCTTAAGATCATTAGAACGTAGATCACTAAACATACCTATAGGTATGGTATACCTACAGGCAATATTAAAATGGTGTCTGAAACGATGATTGATTTCGATACTTAGCAATGTTAAGGTATCTACTGACTCGACCATGTTAAGATAAAACAATTTACTTGATTAGTGACTTATTGCATATGAATTTAATTTTCAATCATTTGTCTATAGTAATATTATAAAGAGGAAAGAATTTTTTGTTTGTTTGTACCGAATAAGCTCCGAAACTACTGGACCGATTTTAACCATTTTTTCATATATGAGTGACTATACCAACGCCAAATCCGCTCCGGTTCTTTTTGTTTATTTGTCAGGAAAATTTATTTTAATAATTTTATAGCCTCGGCGTTAACCTTTGCAATAAAGGATGGAGGAAAGTGAAAGTTATAGGTATTCATTCCAAAGCCAGGTAAGAGTGACCTCCTTCCTCCTTAAAACCATGGACAGAATTTGCGAGAGAGAGCTGAGGGACGGCGTTTTAAAAACGATTCCACTCCATGCCAACCAACATGCATACAGCTCGAGTAGTCCACCGAATCCGCTCTCCATGTAGTGGTCGCCCGAATAGAAGAAGCGATATAACAGAATACAACATACCTGTCTGGACACTTTCATAGACGTCGAAAGAGCCATCGCTATATCTATATCATCGGTTGCCCCCATAGAGGTGTACTATCCCCCCTCCTCTGGAATCTGGTGATAAATGATCTCATCACTAAACTCAACGCGAACCAATTCTATAAAATAGGTTACGCCGACAACCTCGCCATCCTCAATTTGGGGAAAGTGACGGGGACAATCTGCAATATCACTCAACAGGCGCTAGTCGCTACGCATCATTGAACGGTGGTGCAGAGAATTCGACCTCTCAGTGAACCCCACGAAAACTGAACTAGTCATGTTTACCCAAAAACGAACACTAGGCCTACCCAAACTTTTCGATACAGAACTCCAGTTAGCCGACGAGGTCAAATACCTGGGAGTCATCCTGAACAGTAAGTTAAACTGGAGCAGTCATCGAGACAACAAAATAAACAGGGCCTGCCAAAATGTGATCTTTTGGCAATGCAGAAGGATGATAGGTAAGAAGTGGGGGCTATCTCCTAAAATTATACTTTGGTTATACTGCGCGGTGATCCGACCCATGATCGGGGCAGTGGTCTGGTGGCCCCGCATCAAACTAGCGTCCATCAAACTGCAACGCATGCAAAGGCTTGCCTGCATGGCGACCACAGGTTGCATGAGGACTGCTTCGACCGCAGCTCTCGAAGCCATGTTAGGGCTACCACCGCTCCATCTGTTCATACAGCAAGAAGCGACGATGACGGCAGTACGCCTCAAAACACTTCAACTCTGGGGTACGAAGGAAACACAGCACACTGCGGTACTGGAGGGATTCTATAATGAGTTCCCCCTTGCAAAAACAACAAACGATCGGATACCCAAACAGGCCACTGGGCCACTTTATTCGCATACTCTCAGACAGCATGGCTGTACTGCTAGCACTAAACAACCACATAGTCAACGCTAGGTTAATACACTAGTGTCATCAACGCCTGAACCAGGTTGGTAATCTCAATAATATAACCACCCAATGGATCAAAGGACATAGCGATTCCCGTGGCAATGATGCAGCGGACGAACTCGCTAGAAGGGGATGGAGCATGGCAGCAGTGGGACCCAAACCCATCGTGCCACTTCCGTTCGGTTACCTACGCACACTGGGAAGGAAACGAACTAGTGAACAACACCACAAGCTATGGCTGGACCATGGCGAGTGCAGGCAGGCCAAAGAGGCACTTCCTTCTATCGATGGCCGCTTTCCAAACGGGTGCTTTGGCTGACCAAACTACAGCTGCGCACACTTACAGCCGCCATCACTGGACATGGCTCTTTTAATGAACACCTCTTTGTCATAGGAGTCACAGACAGCCCCCTGTGCCGAGCCTGCATGGAGCAAAACGAGACAGCAGCCCACGTGCTTCTGTATTGACCAGTGGTTGCAACATACAGGGCAAAGCACTTTGGTAACCCAGGTACTTTCCGCGAGATTGTCAGCAACATTAAGTCACTACTGGCCTTTCTCGGGGAGTTAGGGTGGCTCGAATAAATTTCCCACCAGCTCGCAAAATACACGCTTTGACGTGGAGTTGCGGACACCAGCCCGTTATACAATACAATACCCAATAACCTTTGCAATAAGAATAAGATCATTTGCACGCATTCATTTTGCATCTCATTGAACATACCGTAGATCAGCCGATTAAAATAACAAAATGGCTGCCATTCGCGGGGTGGGGGGTTATAAAGGTATTAAACGCATACGAGTATTTATAAACTTGTATTTATCGGTAGAAATGAGTGTATAATATGCCCTTAAAGTATCGGTAACTGTAAGTAATAGTTACCGTTAGTATCGTAAGTATCGGTAACCAAACACACTGTATATACTATCCGCCGGGCGTCTCCGAGGCAGGACCTGTGTCGCTTTTACTGGCTCGCTGCGGGCGTCTCCGAAGCAGGACCTGTTTTGCTTTTGCTGGCTCGCTGCGTTACCCCGATAATCGATTGAAATATACCTACGTTATATTTTTATTGTGTATCGCATGCAACAGGTACCTACAGTCAGTAGGTTAAGTCCAATTTTTAAGGAATTTCGATATTTGTTTGAAATGAAATAAGTAATTTAAGATTTTTGTAGTGTAGGTACCTATATTTATTATGTATAATATATAAATATATTTAATTATTTAAATTAAGCAAAGAGAAATCAACGACATACGTTAGTCTCATATACAATAGGTAAACTTTGTTTATTCATTCCAAGTGTGTCTAATTGTGACTATGTATACAAAAATAAAAAATCAAGTAAATAAAATATAAAGTCGATATATAAAATAAGAACTGAACACAGCAAAATCAACAAATGTAATACAATAATTTGGTACACTATATATTAGTAGGTATATAATTCATAAATAATGTCTGTCAATGACAATACTTTGCGATATTGTTAGACAGATCTAACAATATCGCAAAGTATTGTCATGAAACCTACTAAACCTACCTATTACCTACCTAGTAGGGTACGAACAGACGTCATTGATTTTTATATGGATAATAAAGACTAAAGAATAGATTGTCCTGTGTATTGTATTGTAATGAGTTTTATCCGAATTTATTTCTTCCAAACTACATATTGTAATAATAAATAACTAAATACCTGAGTAGGCTCTCGTTAGGTAGCTGGATCAAGGGCTTGATTCAGAAAGCGGTACTCCTGGACACGGCTCGTATTGTTAGGAGGTTCCTCTCTCTGGAGCCCTGACCACAGTAGGTTGGACCCTGTTCCCGATACCGGTGGGCTACAATTTTTTATATTTTTAAATGAATTTTATATTGTTTTTTTCTAAGGAATATTTAAAAATATAAATAATTTGTAAAAATATAAATAAAGGAAATAATAATAACTAACTAATATGTTTGCGACTTTGTACGCGTGGACTAGGTACTTACAATAACTTACGAGTAGTTTACAAACTACCTAAACTCTTATCAAAATCTCTCCAGTAGTTTACTGACAAAAAACCAGATCGTAAGCGTAAAAGGGAAGCGCTGTAACAATCATGAAAGAAAAGGAGATTAGGTGAAAATAAAAGCAATTGGAGGTAGTAATAAAATAAATTATGTTGCTTAACTTACATTTCCATAAAAACTAAACCCCCGAAAATTAACATGAATTCCGTAAAACGAAGTTGACTGGACCTACTGTTTCAATTTTATACTGTGACTCAAAATTTTTGTACAGCGGGGTCTGCGAGTTTATTTGAAATGTGCCTTTGCGCTACTTGCCACGCGCGGAGGTATTTAACGCTAAATGCCTCGCTGTGTTCTAAAATTTAATTAGATCGCCGGGAGAAACAAAAGTTGGTTACATTAACTATATCGTAGTAGTAATTCTTAATCTAATAAATAGTTTTTATAACAATTTTAAATACCGAGTGTTCAAAGGTTGAATAAATACAGCTTGCCCATATTTATTTTATTAAATAAAACTTTGTATAGGTTCTACCAACTTCAATAAAATGAGGGAGTTACGTATTCGGCCATTTATTTTATTTTAATTTTATTCTACTGATGAGTTAATGAATTAAGCTTTTCAGAATAGCTGAGTGTTTCAGAGCATTTTATTCAAACAATTTCTATAAAAAATTGTTTTGCTGTTCTAACACAATTTGTTTCTTTAACTAAGCCCTATTATTAAACCAGTCTCAATTTGAAACTTGCCTGATGTGTCATTCAATCTTCTGTAGTATCGAAGTGCTATACATGCTGATTAGCATGATCTTCTTTCCATTATGACTAGGGATCGGATGTTCGGATGCTTATTTAAGTACATTTTTTCCCGTAAAAGAGTACAAAACAGCCATGTGTGTATTATGGGTAGTGTAGAAGCCAATTCTTATATTTCTTTACAGATATCGGGGAATTTCATAAAAAAAATATAGTATGTGTAAGGTGTAGTATTCCTACGAATAACAAATTTTTACATTTGAGGTGAGGATGAGATGATGAGTAATAGAGTAGTATGAATTTGAGGTGAGGATGAGATGATGAGTAATAGAGTAGTATGGAAGAAGAAGACATGCTGACCCAAATGAATTGGGACGGCAAGAGAATGATGATGATGATGAATAAATACTTCTTTTCTGTTTATAACTAGACAAGAAAATTGTGGGAACACATAAAATTGCTTCAACTTTTTTTTTCGACATGTGTATTTGCAGGTCAACGTATGAGGCTGACTTCTGCTTAACCGAACTATCCTGTAGATACCTTGAGAGTAAAGCCTCCAGCCAGGGGCATAAACTAAGCGACAGCGCTTTAGGGGCATCCCCTGTAGGGTACGAACCTCGGCTTAGGGTGTCCCTGGGGAGCGCACCAAAGGGAGAGGCTGGGGCTGAGTGAGCTTTAAAATATTACCGCTCTTTAACTGAATTCAAATTTTGTTGCTGAATATTCAAAAATACTGAAAAGGAAAATATGACTGGGCTTATCACAATGATTGTTTTGATACTCAAACTCGCACTGCATACTAATCAACACTCAAACTTTAGGTAAATACAGGGTGTAAACAGACCCTTCACGAAGTCGCCAACCAAGCATTCTGAACATCAAACTTTACGCAAAAATTATTGCTGGGAAACGAATTTTATTTTTTGGGATAAAAATCACGTTTTACTACAGGGCACGATGGAAACCACTCAAAGTATTGTGCTGATGGATGGATGGAATAGTATGGGGGTCGTGGAGGTATTTAAAGTAAAAATATTACATTATAAAGATGTATTATAAAAAAAAAATTGTGAAAACGTTGGAACATCGACCCTCAATATTTCCGTAACTAGGTAGGTAGGTATGGTCTAGAACAAAAAAAAATATCGCAAAGACGGGGAGAACAAATGCCTTTCGGCTTCGTTAAGGGTCTATTTAGAACGCGGAAGCACTATGTCGGGGGGAAACTCCGCTGCCGCGGCAAATTGCCGCTCAGCGGACAGACCTCCGGCGTGATCTCATGGCGACATGGAGAGAGCGACTGTCGCAACCCCGTGCAGGGCACGCCACCATAGTGGCGATAAGTCCTCTCTTTGAGGAGTGGCTAGAGAGGCGCCACGGCGCCCTCACCTACCGTCTGACGCAGGTCCTCACCGGACACGGTTGTTTCGGGAGGTTCCTGCACCGAATCGGGCGGGAGGAAACGCCCGGGTGTTTCCACTGCGAGGATCGTCCGGAGGATACGGTGGAACACACCGTGGAGGTCTGCCCCGCTTGGGCGGAGCACCGCCGTGTCCTCATAGCGGCGATTGGCGGCGGCGATCTCTCGCGTCCGGCCTTGGTTCAAGCCATGGTCCGGAGCGAGAGGGAATGGGAAGCCGTCACCTCCTTCTGCGAAGCAGTCATGCTAGTGAAGGAGGTGGCAGGACGTGAGAGGGAAAGAACCTCACGTCCCAGCCGCCGCGGGACACGCCCTGGGCGTCGGGGGTCACGTGGTGGCTTCCGACCACCGTAGGTGCTGGCCTGTGGACGGCAAGTTATGGGCTAGCTCGCCGTCCGGCCGTCTTATGACGACAGGCCGTGTCGACGGCGCGTTCGTGTTCCACGCGCGCCTCAAAGAGATGTCAGCAATCAAGTAGGGGTCCGCATGAGCCGATGCCTGCCAGGGCTGCGGAACTGTTCGAAAGAGATACCGTGGCCCTGGAACACAAAGGGCAAAGGAACATGGATGGGTTTTAGTCAGTACAAGTCTGACACTCCCCTCCGCTCCGCGCAGAGTGGGGGGGGGGGGGGGGTCTTTTGATGATTTCCCATCCGGAAAAAAAAAAATACTATATATTGATGTTCAGTTTAAGTTTTCCTGGATTATCCTTCCTTTTTCATCTTTGCCTTGAGAGCAAACAGGTCTCGTTCGACTTGTTCGTGTTTTACTAGCATTTCCATAATTACAAATCAAAGAAATAACACAATATTTGATTATTCCAAATTGGAATTTATTTCTCATGGAGCGTTGGTGGTTCTTGAGAGCGGCTCTGCATAGATTTTATTGGGTTCCTTGTTTTTAATACCTACGCAGGTAGTAAGAATTTTGATTTCTATGGTTTTAGTGGATTACTATTTATTGAATATGGAATCGTTTTGGGTCTGTGATTAAGTTTCAGATTGTTTGAGAATTAATGTGTTGCCATCCTTATCTCATTTATACTATATGCAAAACAAAGATAAAAGACAATGTAAAAAAACTTTATGAAAATAAAACACGGTGCTGGTGAAGAACAATTCATTTATTTGTTCAAGAATTCAAATATTTACAATAATGTAAGTTTACTACCCAAATAAGAGCTCTTTACACTAGCGTTTGTCCAGCATAGGCATTCGATGAGCGTTTGCGCAGAGCAGACGCCGTGACAACGCGACGCGTGTGTCGCGTAGTCTCTGCTGGGGTACTTATGTACGCTATGCTAGTTTCAGGTGCGCGACGCATGCGCCGCGTTACTGCGGTGTCATGTACAATCAAAAAGTAATTTTTTCTATGACTTGTATGATTAATATTGTTTTCTTTTTTAATATTTAAGAATGTTTTGAATCCTTTTTTAAGTGTTTACAATAAAGCACAAAATAATCACTTTCACTCGAACACACACTAATTAATGTATTCTCCCAGGTCCTTTTATTTATTTTTTACTTGTTTTTGCACTAATTTTCTTTTTAAAAGCAAAACCCTCAAAAGTTTCCTCATCACAATCCATTTTGTTAATGATAATACTGATAGCTGTGACGTCTGGGCTGTGCTAGTGCAGCATTCAATTAACTGCAGCCAACGTGATGCACACGTCTTGTTGTGGCAGCGTCTGCGCTGCATACACATTCATCTAACACCTACACTGGACAAACACTAGTGTGAAGGGGCTCTAAAAACTACTTTCCATTATGAGTGAGGGCACAGCATCTAGCACTACAATAAATAAATTAAAACCCTGATGATGATCATAAGTTTACTATCATTAGTAGTCAAATGTTACTGCATTATAAGGATTTTTCAAATAAAATAAAAAAATACATATCCAAAAGTTTACTACAATCAAATATCTACAATGCAATGATTACAAGTTAAAATATTTATACATCCCAATTAAATAATGATATCGGCATCACAGATAGTTGTCTCTTTGGGCAGTGTCATTAGCTTTGGGTCAATAAAGTTAGGGTCTATTGGGCGCAGTCCTGCCTTTTCACGGCGACGTAGTTCTAAAAATGCTTCACGCTGGGCCCAATCCCTCAAATGAGTATCAGGAGCATAGGCCCAGGCAAATCCACCGAAGACCAAACACAATGTAACGGAGAAAAAGAATGAAGCGTTGTGCGCATTTGTATCGTCATTTTTATTAAAGTAGTCGAAGCCATAGCTCACCCAGTTTTTGTCTTTCTCAGTAGAAGTCACCGTTGCAGCGGCATCGCTGTTCTTTTTCGAAGTAGAAATACTACGGCTTAAATGGTTCCAAACACTCCTCTGAATAACAGGCATTTGACGAAGCTTTATCAGTGCTGCCATTGTTTAGGAGTTACGCCTGTTGCGTAGTCAAATCCAGAATCCAGCGAGTTATTTTTTCACGAAAAGGTTAAAATTGATTATGAAACCCAAAGGCATAAAGAAACGAAATGGTGTCTGACAGTGACACTTTAAAATCTTCAATTGACACAAATTCCATAGCCAAACCAAAATCGACTATTATAAAAAATATATGGATAGGTACATCAATGAATTGAAATCTACTGTTCTTTCATAGTTTTTTTACCTCTGATTTTGCATCGCAGTGATATTCTCATTGATTTTTTTTTCCCATAACTCTAGGGATACGGTTAGTCAAAATGTTACTTTACCAAAAGCTTTTTCGCGCGCGGCAGAGCCTTGTGCTGCGGACCATAGTCGGTGCCCCTCGCTATGTGAGGAACGATGTCATCCAATAGGATCTCGCCGAGAGCCCGGCCTGGCTCTAGTCGAGAGTCCATCTACTTGGCCCCACGTCAAGCACTTACCTCGCGACCTAGTAACGGATAACGACATCATCCGACCGGACTTGGCTTCCGGATAAGCTGTACCAGGCTACACGCAGGCTGGCTGTACCAGACTTACCTGCACTAAATGACTTAACACAATACGTGCACTCCGCTGAGTTGCGTCCTAGTCTAAGTTAATAATTAAATAGGTATGTCGTGCAGCTAAACGCGGTTCTTAGTAACTATTAGTTCCATGTGAACGTAGCACCTAGTGTCTACATAGTCGATAGTATCCACTGTCACTGTCAGTCGTTTGTGAATAGAGAGTGACAGATTTTGCTATAATACAGTAAAAGAGTGAAGTGACAGCAAATGAGCAAAATCAAATCAGCATCAACAGATCAAGCAATTGAAACAGGCTGCATCTCTCAAGCCCTCACTAGAGTATTAATGTCCTGTACTCAATCAGCAATATTCAGCGTTCTAATAATTTAATTATTATTCACAGCTTTAACAGCACTTCGCTTCGTATTTGTTAAAAATCCGAAAAAATGGTTGTACGTCAATATAACGAAGAATTGAAGTACCTTGAAAAGATCAATCCATATTGCTGGAGAATCAAAATGGGTTTCCAACCAAATATGAACGTTGAAGGCGTATTTTACGTTAATTCTACTCTTGAAAAGCTTATGTTAGATGAATTGAAGAACTCATGTAGGCCTGGAATGACGGGAGGATTCCTTCCAGGCGTGAAGCAGATAGCTAATGTTGCGGCTTTGCCGGGGATCGTCGGCAAGTCTATCGGATTGCCAGATGTACATTCGGGGTATGGATTTGCAATAGGTAAGCTATTTAATATTGTTGGGGTAATAAATTTTACTTTTAAAACAAACTTTTTTTAACAACTTGACTTAAAAATGTTTAGTTAATACAAATTTGCGAATCTATTCTTTAAAATGAATCACCTAAACACAATTTTCTTTGATAGTGATAGACCATCGTTCAGTAGCAAAATGTGAATAATTTTCTTATGTTCAAAACATAGTAGTGTGTTCAATTTAGTATGATTACACCATATAATTTAAAACAATGATCAAACAATTATCCTTAATAAAGTTTTATCTATGTTTTCAAGTCTTTTTGGCATGTAATTATTTATGAAGCAATTACTTAATCCAATTTTGAGATATTACAGGAAATGATGCAATCTCTGTACTTGTCATTTCGTTGTAGTAGTGCAATCACCAAGTGACATTTTTAGCCAAAATGAGTTAATGTTGTTTAATGTGTTTTTAAACCCATTATCTACCTTATAAAATGGTACAGTACAGTTTTTATTTGTATTTTAGATAATACAAGAATGTCAGAACTACACTACTATTTGTTAAGGCAAAACAACAGCTTATGAAAATTAACTAACAGCAATCAAGTAATTTATGATAATTTTTCCTACTAACTTTTTCTCAATTACAGGGTAAAAGTTACCAATAGATCTTAAGTAATTTATAAATCAAGGTAATCGCGCGTATTTTTCGGATTCTGGCAGACCCGTTTAGATGCCGCTGCCCCACAAAACAACTGTGCAGTTTGTCAGACTCCTCGACTCTCTCCAGGGCTGAGGATATCCAATTCGAGAAAAAAACATGGGAGGCACTCCTATGCCATGCCAAACCTATGATGGACAGGATATCATCTACTCGGGTCAACAAAGATGGGGTCGGCGTGAGATATTGCGCGGTGTTCCACAGGGATCCGTTTGGGGGTCTGCTCCTAGGGAACATCGGATACGACTGGGCGCTTCTTCATGGTGTCTGTGTCATCTGTTATGCTGATGCCACGCTGGTGAAGGCACGAAGGAAGACGTTTCGGCAGGTGACCATCTTGGCGACAGCGGGAGTCGTAGATGGGATCCGGTGGTTGCCTAAATCTGAGGTCCTCTGTTTCCATGGACCTCAGAAAGTACCACCTCCGAGAGCGAACATCGTGTCAGGAGGTGTCCGCATTAGTGTCGAGTCGACGATGATGTACCTGGGACTCGTCCTCGATAGTTGGTGTTACTTTGTGCCGCACTTTTAGCACTTGGCACCCCAGTTGATGGGCGCCACGAACTCAATCTCTTGGCTACTGCCTAATCTGGGGGGGCCAATTTCTTCTGCAGAAGGTTCTAAATGGGAATCGTACGGTCCATGGTGCTCTTGCGAAAAATTCTGCGTAATCTTGCGATGAACCCAGAGAGAGACAGCCGTCATGGTGATTATAATAAATCAAACTGTCTCCGAGCGGCAATAGCGGCGAAAGGTGGCGAGCTTTTTGACCGGATCACCACCCTGAAACGTTATAGTCCTTACGCAGGGCGAGCACCTGATGCCTCGTCAGGTCGTAAGTTGTGCTCCTGTGCACTTTCTGAAAAACTGTACCAAGAATTAATTATATTTAATTAATTCTAAACACAGAAAGTTAATCGACCAACCAAAATTGCATATTATTATTTTGATTAAGCTAGAATTATCTATCTTTCTATTACATTTCTCAGTAACAGCAAAAATATTTACATAATTTACAAAATTTTAGAGTGCAGGTAAAAATATAAATATTTTGTTGTTTTATAAAGCAATTGTGTAACCATACACGTTAATGTAGTATGTCGATAAGAACAAAAAAAAACTTTAAAACACGGTTATCTCGAAACTAGCATTTTGCACTGCATGGTTTCTTACAACCACGATTTGTAAGTTAAAATATGTTCCAGGAAATATGGCAGCTTTTGATATGGCTGACCCAACATCAATAGTATCGCCTGGAGGAGTAGGTTTTGATATAAACTGTGGAGTTCGCCTGTTGAGAACCAATCTCCATGAGAAAGACGTCCAGCCCATTAAGGTAATTAGTGAGGCAAAGGGTCTTCTTTACTGTAATAAACTGTTGAAATCATGAAAACAGGCCCTTGTTTTGAACTGATAAGCTCGCTGTCAAATGACAGCACTTATTCTCATGTTATTAGATGTTTGTATTCATTTCCAGGAACAACTTGCCCAGAGTCTGTTTGATCACATACCTGTTGGGGTAGGTTCTAAGGGTATAATTCCTATGAATGCCAGGGACCTGGAGGAAGCTCTTGAAATGGGAATGGACTGGTCTCTCAGGGAAGGTTACGTCTGGGCTGAGGACAAAGAACACTGTGAGGAGTATGGACGTATGCTTAATGCTGATCCCTCTAAAGTCAGTCTTCGTGCCAAGAAGAGAGGCTTGCCACAGTTGGGAACCCTGGGTGCAGGCAATCATTATGCTGAGATACAGGTAGTAGATGAAATCTTTGACAAATATGCTGCTGGAAAGATGGGTATTGAAAGAATTGGGCAGGTCTGTGTAATGATTCATTCTGGTAGCAGAGGATTTGGCCATCAGGTGGCCACTGATGCACTTGTCCAAATGGAAAAAGCTATGAAAAGAGACCAGATTGAGACAAATGATCGTCAGCTGGCTTGTGCAAGAATTCATTCTGCGGAAGGTCAAGATTACTTGAAGGCAATGGCAGCAGCTGCTAACTTTGCATGGGTCAACAGAAGCTCAATGACATTCTTGACCCGCCAAGCATTTGCTAAACAGTTCAAAATGGCACCTGATGATCTAGATATGCATGTAATATATGATGTGTCTCATAATATTGCAAAGGTTGAAGAGCATGTTGTAGACGGGAAACTAAAGACCTTGTTGGTTCATAGAAAGGTAATTTTTAGTTTTATTTTAATTATTTTTAGAAACAGTATCAAGTCATCAGCCAAAATATATATATTCTGGCCTATGAATGTAATTCCAGGGTTCAACAAGGGCTTTTCCACCACATCACCCTCTGATACCTGTGGACTACCAGTTGACTGGACAGCCAGTCCTGATTGGTGGAACAATGGGTACTTGCAGCTATGTACTGACTGGAAC
The DNA here is from genome assembly GCA_963576755.1 of Noctua janthina. Lineage (NCBI taxonomy): Eukaryota > Metazoa > Arthropoda > Insecta > Lepidoptera > Noctuidae > Noctua > Noctua janthina. The sequence continues at coordinate 9,427,315 of OY755058.1, forward strand.
CCATCAGGGAATGACTGAAACCTTTGGATCTACGTGCCATGGAGCAGTAAGTGTTGCACTAATTTATGGTAATGTTTATAGTTTTTGATTGTTTCTAAGGGCAAGATAAGATATAAGTTTAAGACACGTATAAGAGGTGATCAGATAAATCACTATGTGTCATTTCTTACGTCTAAATTCCGAAAGTCACTTTTGATTGAAGTCAGAGACACATGTTTTAAATTTAGAATGTAGTTCATGCATAATTTCTATACATTTTTTCACTTGCAATTAATGTGTTTTAAGGGTCGTGCTTTATCACGGGCAAAATCAAGGAGGAATATAGACTACAAAGAAGTACTGACGAAGATGGAAAATATGGGTATTTCTATAAGAGTTGCTTCACCAAAGTTGGTTATGGAAGAGGCTCCCGAGTCATACAAAAATGTTACTGATGTCGTTAATACGTGTCATGCAGCTGGAATAAGTAAGAAGGCAGTCAAGTTGCGACCTATTGCAGTTATCAAAGGCTGAAAGATTTATTCTGGCGTAAATTGATTCTTGTTTATACCACAAGATTTCCATGACTGGATCAGTGGACTGATGAAGTTATAAAATTATTTTCAATATTTATTGTAACACATCTCGTATTTTTATTGTAAATGAATTTACATACCTTTATAAGTTTGCATTTCTTGATAAAAATAAAACAAAATAAATATTTTATAACTGTTTATATTATTTTGACAACAAATAGTTAACAATTCAGCTATGACTAAATTAATACTTTACAACTAACTTTGGAGGTACACAGAAATTGTTCTACTAATGACTTTGTAATGGCTTGGCTCAAGAGCCAATTTATTAGATAGCTTTTAATTTATCTGCAATAATTACTAGAAGCGCCGTGCCGATGAAAAACAGACCGGGAGGTATGGCTGCTGTCCTGCAGTCCGTCTCTTCTGCAAAAATCATTAAAAGTAACTCAGATTAAGTGTTATGAAAAATTCATTGGTACTGAGTGTTCAAAGGACACAGAATTACTTAAAAAAGGATTGACGAGATTTCGAAAAATGTTGTGTATTATTTGTAATTAACAACTTTTCTTGTAATTTGTCTAGGTATACAAAATTTTCATACCTAGTTAATTTTTAAGTTTAAATATTTACCAGGGCATATTTTGTCTTTCTCATCACTTCCATCCGTAGTCCATGCCAAACACCTATTAAGAGCCTCCTCCCATCGGACACGCCTGATATCGCGTTCTGAAATTAAATGAATAAAATTAATTTCTTTATACATTTTAAGAAACAAACTATCCAAACATTACCTGAGTTCCTCATGATTTTATTACAAAATAAATATTCAATCTATGTAATATTATAAAGAGGTAAAGTTTGGTAATCTGGATCTAAACATTCCCCTAAGATAATTTTCACCCACATCACCCAAAACACGAGCGAAGTTGCAAATGCTAGTTAATAATAAAAAGTGATCATACCTTCTGAAGTCATCGCTGGCGAAAAAGTATCTGCTGGCGGACACGGTGTCGACGTGGGCCACACTCGCAATGCTCGGCCAGCCACTATAGCAGCTCCAAGCGCTGTGCTTTCCATCATAAGAGGTCGAATCTGAAACGTTAGTTAACTAGGAATAGTTGGGGTCAGTTTGTTTTGTTTGTGCATTTAGGTCTGCAAACATACTCACAACAAGGGAGAAATTCCTTAAGACAAAGTTTAAAATGAATGCATAATTATCACATCATAATGAACATACCACAGGGATTCCCAGAATGTCTGCTTGCATTTGCATCAACAGAGTGTTTTGCGCCATACCACCGTCGGCAAGTAGTCGTCCCACCGGCGCACAATCCTTCGCCATCGCAGTCGCCACACTACGCGTTTGATGACACACTGATTCCAACGCTGCCCTGACTATGTGTTCTCGACGTGTCTTTCCACTTATTCCACACATTATACTGCAAGTAATCTTAATTTATAATAGTCAGGTGTCACTATGTTCGTACACGCTAATCTCCGAAACTATTCAACCAGTTGCATGAAATTTATTATAAAAATAATGTTGTTTAGTCTCAATTGTTCACCTACCCTCTAGCGTCTTTCCTCCAATAAGGAGAGTATAGTCCATTAAATGCAGGTACAAAACAAATGCTTCCTTCATCATCATCACCAACCTCTGATGCTAACGCCTCAGTGTCTTGTATGTCAGTGATCAGCTCCAAGCCGTCTCGTAGCCACTGTAATGTGTCACCTAGATAAAATATCAATAAAATCAATGAGCTTGTATAAATAGGAGAGTACCTCTATAGTTATAATTATGCTTGTGTGATTTACCTGCAATGGCAACGGATCCCTCCAATGCATATACGGGTGGTGCATCTGGTCCTAGTTTATAGGCCACAGTGGTTAGAAGACCTTGCTGCGAGTGGATAATCGAATCACCTAAAAAATGGATTATTTTAGGAAATTCGCGTCATGAAATGAAACTACTTATTGTATTGCGATGATAGGAGAGTACATACCTGTATTGTACAATAAAAAGCATCCAGTGCCGAAAGTACATTTGACTTGACCAAATCGCATGCATCCTTGTCCAACTAGAGCTGCTTGTTGGTCTCCTAGACACTGCAATAAATAAGCTAAGTTTTAATTTTTTATTGAATGCTATTTGAAATATTGATGGAAATATACATAGGAGCAATGAAGTTTTTTTAGTTTTTAATTAAGTGAAGAGTAGGAATATAAAGGATTGAAGAATTGTAAGGACAAATTATTTTTGGTGTGTATAATTATAAAAATATAAAAGCTACACAAATCCGTTGCATGCATGTAAAATTACCAATTGGCTGCTTGCATTGCATTTAAAAAGCAGAGGAGTTGATAAAAAAAAAAATAGTTTAAGAACAACATGGAGTTCATCGTGACGATGTTTAACCGCGCTGTGGCTTTTTAACTCATTGTAAGCAATGAGTTAAAAAGCCGCGTGCGTTGAAACTTTAAATCTAAGTGTGCGTATTTAACACACTGGGATGCGCCTTGTCGGACTTTCGTCAATGCTCGGCTTAATACAGAGAGTTAAAAATCCAGTGCGCGATATAATCGCCTGTAGGCGTAATTCTAAACTTAAGTTTTGGATAAACTGTTGCAACATTTTTGATAGTATAAATTATATTTAAAAAAATATATGAACACGGGAAAAACATTAACCTCCTGTAAGCTTCGCTGTAGGTAGTCTGGTAAAAATAATAAAAACTGACCCCAGCTATAGGAACACCGAGAAGGGATCCTGTTGAAATGTAACCATATATTTCGGCAGAACTTTTAATCTTTGGAAGCATTTCAATTGGTATGTCGAAAAACCGCAACAATCCTTTATCCCATTGCAGACTCCGTAGTGACATAAGCTGAGTTCGTGAAGCATTTGTGACGTCTGTGACATGAGTTCCACCATGACTGCCACCAGTAAGGTTCTGTAAAAGAATGCCTTCCCTTTAACTAATTACCATGCAGCGACGTTAGAATGTCATGAAAAACTAAAATAAAGGAAACATACCCAAATCAACCAGGAGTCCACAGTGCCTGCCATACATTCACCAGCGTTAACCGATTTCTTTACTGCAGATACATTTTGTAACAACCATTTTAGTTTGACAGATGAGAAGTATGTGGATAAAGGAAGCCCACTAGTCTGTGTTACAGCATTTACACATTGTGCACCTTTTGCTTTTATCAGATCATCTACAATATTTGATGTTCGTACGTCCAACCATACTGAAATTATAAGTTAGTACAATAAGATATAAAAAAAACTTACATAGTAAAAATAAATTAATTGATTTTAAACAATCACACAATGTCTGATTAGGTTCCTGTCATAGGTTCGAAATATATTACCGAATTTCATTTTACCTAAAACTTTTCTAATATCGTTTTGTTTTTTTTTACTCTGCCACTGTATCAGTTGACCTATTATCAATTCCATTTTTTCGTTACTCCGACGTTTCATTTGGTCGATAAACTTTTTACCGAAGTTACACTAACCCGAAATAACATTTGCTCGAAGTATTGTTTCCGAACATTCATCATACCAACAGTGGTTTAATTGCCATATTTCCATTTTACCAAACGCCTAGAAAGTTTGAGCACACTATTTCATTTCAATTTTTGCTGTTACTTTTTTCAAATGTAATGGCACTTAATAAAACAGTTGATCATGAACTAAAGTGGTTTTAAGTGGTCCCATTAAGAAGCAAGCAGACAAGGATGCTCGTTTGATTGCTGCATGAAACTAGCATGCAGCATGCAACCAAGCATGCAGCGTGCAAACAAGCATGCAACATGCAAACAAGCATGCAACATGCAGCAAGCGTTGTTTTTGTCGCGGCTACGGCGCTGCGGGGTTTGGGTGGACCCACGCGAGCTTATCGTCGCAGGTGATTTTAATGCTCAACACCGCAGCATCAGCCGTGGCGGGCCGCCCCATCCCTCCGCGGATTTAAATTACACTCTAGGGGTAGGGCAGACAAGACTGCGTGAAGTCGGTTTTGCAGTGATTCCTTTTTGTCACTAAATTTTGTAGCACAACATATTGAATTTTTATGACACTATTTCTATTTAATATTGCAAATGCTCCAAGTAACCGGCTATATATTTGTGACCAAATAATATTCCATAAAATGTTGTATCGATGTGGTGAACATAATATGGCAAATAAATCATTTGACAAATGAAAAAAGTTCAAAAAAGGCTTTGGCAATAGCAAAAAAATATTTTGTAAATCGGCGAAATATAGTTCAGTAAAATAATACGTATGACACAATCATGGTACTTCGATGATCTAAAAATATGTCAAATAATGCAAATAGCAATAAAGAATCAGACAATAGTTTTTGGTAAAATGAAATTCAAACAAAAAATTTCGGAAAAATGATCGGTTCCCCGCCTGATTATATTCTACTATAGTCTTACCTATGGCACTATACAATGGCTGTCCAGTAACTGAATTCCACACTATGGTGGTTTCCCTTTGATTTGTAATACCAATACCAACCACATCTTCAGGATTAATATCTAGCTTTCGTAGATTGTCAGTAGTCACCTGAAATATTTAGAGCACCTACAATGGCATCATCTTTAATGCATAGAAATTAATCTTTGTTTTCTACCTTACTCGTCAGGGATATACAGGCGTAATGTTATGTTTTAGAAGAAGTTAAGTGCATCATTTGAATGTTTCAAGATTTACATCACAGCAATAATAATTACTATCTACCAGTACCATTTCTGATAATCGTTTTTTTCAATGTAACCAATGTTTTCTGGTAACCATTTATTTAATTGTATGTTTTCTTTTGTGTAATCTATTGTTCCGGTCTCTTACCTCAATGCATTCTAAAACCGCATTTAGAATTTCCAGAGCATCTTGCTCAATCCACCCTTCTTGAGGACTAAATCGTTTTAAGGATATTTGATGGTAGGTTAGCACTTCTGATGTGTTTGCTGCAAATACCTGTAAATTTACTCACACATAGGAATTTCAGCCACTTGAGATAAAACTAGTTTATGAATTAAATTAAACCTAAATATTACCAGAAACTTAACATTAGAAGTTCCTTCATCCACAGCACCAATTAAAGGACCAAATTTTCCGAATTCCCGCATAATTATTACATAGTGAAATAAAGTTTAATTTAGAATTATTAATACTTTCTGTTCAAAAATATGTTCAATCAGCTGATAGTAGCATGAACATGATTGACAATTGATTGACATTAAATGCTTGACATCTATAGTCCATGGCATTATTTCACTATGCTTGACCATGGATTCTTTAATTACTATACTTGTGCCTGGTACACACTGATACCATGACTGTAAAACATTTTTTTCATTCTCGACTTTGCATCACTGTCAAAATCAGTGATCTTTATTTTCAATTTCATAGACGTAAGGCCACTGACAAGACTGACAAAGTTACAGTGATCTTTATTTGTGCAATACTCCGATTGCAGTTTGCTATTATAATAGATTGCTATTGATTTGCTGTCCGAGATAAAATAAATCTGGTGGGAGTAGAGTGGAGGGATTGTAGCTCTGTACGTATTAAAGAGTTGCATGGTTCTTTTAGTGCCTGAATGTACCATTGTACCATGAACCATTGACCTTGGCAACCATTTGTGAAATTGTATTGAAAAAACGCCATCGCGGCGTTAGTTCCGATTAAGACTTACGCCAGAAGAACCGTGCAGCACTATTAAATCTATTATTCTATAGCACAATACATGGTACTTAAAAATTCCATGCTGCACTGACAGAAATATTGACTGACAGACATTATATTTATTCGACACCGACAGGACGTCAGCCAGACAGAAAAGTAAACAAAGAATTGATTTGTATTCTTTTGAATTTTGTAAATTAGGACTAATAAAATGTCACCCCAAATTAAACTCACTGTGACACAAAATGACAAATTAATTCAGACAATCACTAAACCAGTTGAAAAGCAGCATTTAATTAAATCATTGGAGGAATTTCAATTAGAAGCAAATGCCGCATTAACTAAGATAATAGAAGAAGTTGGTGAAATTGGTGAAACCAGTAAGTTTTACATATTTTCATATTCGTTGGTTCCACCGTGCTTCAGCTGAAAATCAATTGAGGATAATCTGCAACGCCTGTCTCATATACAACGCAATATCGAAAAAAAAAAATCCTAACCTTTTTTGACTAAAGTTGTATATTTTATACTCTTTCAGAATATATTTTATACTTTTTAATAATACAATAAAAAACATTTCTTACTACCCTTTCTAAGCTTAAATCTCACTTTCAAGTTGTATTTTCTGTTCAAGTTGGTGACGCAAACATGGATGAGGATGAGGATGAGGATGATGAGGACACAGATGATGGTGAGAGCTCACAATCTACTGGCAAAAAATCAAATGGACACAGTGAATCTAAAAAGAAAAAACATCATTAAATTGACTTGACCTTTTGAATGGGCTATCTGTGAACAGTGAACCAGTTGTTTTTTCTTGTGTTTCATGAACACTTGAAGAATCATTAGTAAAATACTACCTACAAGTATCTACCTGGCCCAGTTCACATGGCAGTAAGAGGTGCTCCTAAAGCCAAACTCAAGTTGACTGTTCCTTATGCTGGTGGACCAATATATTTTATAATATACTAGCTTTTGCCTGCAGCTTCGCCTGCGTGGATTTCGAAAAATATCTGATTACTTACCTTCATACCCCTTTTTAAACCTTCCTAAAAACACTGTAATGTGAATAAATTGATTTTCAATTGACAGCCTAAACACAAAATTTGAAGATCCTAACTTCAAAATTGACAGACTTTCATATAAACTTCCATCCCCTATTTTAACCCTTTAGGGGTGGAATTCCCAAAAATTCTTTCTTAGTGGATACTTACTCTTCACAAAGAACACACATCCACTCCAAGTTTCATGTCTCTAGGACCAGCGGTATGGGCTGTGTGTTGATATATCAACCAGTCAGTCAGTCAGTCAGTTTACCATTTTATATATATAGAAGAAGTAGATAGATTTGTCGCTATTTCAGAACATGTAAATAATTGTGTAAGATGTAAAATAAATAAACTATGTTGAAAAAGGTTTTGTTGTCTATCTTTTGCAATGGTGTCCCTAATGACAAAAATAGTCGTGGCCTGCAAACAAAGACCCATGTTTTCTATCGGCATTTATGCTGCAACGACTTTGATGTAATTATACTGTCAGAGACTTGGTTCTGAGCAATGAGCTTTTCGACGACGGGTACATAGTGTTTAGAAGGGACAGGGAAATCAATTCCAAACGCGTCAAAGACTGGGAAAGTAATTGCGAAGATCTGGGTTTCTGTAGAACTACCATGGACATGAACAGTCAGTCGAATAGCTCTCTGCGCAGTATTACCTCCGCCAGTGCGTCGTTGTACTCCATTGTGGTGGACCGAGCTAGAGTCTCTTGCATACCTACTCTTAGTACCATAGACATACACAAGGAATGCTTAACCTTCCGCGTCAGGATGGTATTTTATTTATTTTAATGAACAGTCTATACCGCCGCCGTCTATACTGACCTAGACATGCAAATCTTATAACGCGTTATTAAAGTTATTCGCGCGGTTAACCTAAATACAATAAAGCGTTGGGCATTAGCTCACCAGACACAACATCCGTCAGAGGGACCCTCCCTTTTCTATGGAGGATGAAGAACTTTATAACCTGTTCCTCATATCTTAAGTGTCTCCAACCAATTTTGATACAGGGGACGAGCTACTTTACTGAGGCACTCACTCAGAGGCAACCATAGTTTCGTCAGATCGGTCTTCAGCGCCAACTCAGTTATCTATGTAAAGGCGCTGCCAAAATCAGTTGTTACTGCGCGTGCGGCTGACATGGTCCAAGATCCCAGGGCCGCCAGACCTTACTTATTTTCACATTAACAAAATGTGCGGAATCAAGTAGTGTTAGTATGTACACACGGGGACACATCAAGCTGTACATTTCCAGTATAACATGGCCTCGCTTTGTATACATTTCCCGTACAACGAGAAATCCGCATAAACTGGTTTTGTATAGGTTGATTGGCCGTCGTGCGTATTGTGAACGTATGCATACCTGCTAACTTATGCCGACGGCCAATTGTTAGATATTAGGTGCTAAAGTAGAGTAAAAATTATACTAAGTAGTTTTTCGTAAAGTCCGAGTGCTGATTTTGATATACCTAATATGTTACAGAGAATATTGTTAAAAAATAATAATCAACACTGCCTGACACCACTTGTTGACGGAAATTTCTGCCAGACGCTTTAAAGCGCGGGAAAAATAACGTCAAATATCACGTCTTAGTCTATTTTCTTTAAATATGTGATAGTAGGTATCACAGGTTAGAGAGTTTTTTTAATAGTCATTGTAAGCAGTCAGAACAATTATAGGGTCGCAATTTATCATTTTTGTATGGGCTCATTCAATAAACCAATGCGCTCAATACAGCGACACATTTCAATTGTGTCTGGAGAATGTTTGGCCCAACTATGATTCATAATAAGTACTGAAATGATTTCCTGAGTATCAAATATAAATATTATATCAGGTTATAGTAACCTGAGACTTCATTTTTGTATTTGTATGAGAAAAGTTTTATGCAATTTCTGACTTTTTTGATACTCCAACGATGGTTGGTCCAATATATATAGTTATAATAAGTTTTTTAGTTTTTCTTACTAACTGTATTTTTTTTTTTAAATCTGTGAATCAAAATTTCACAAAAAATATGGATAGTCTCCTAAGACTATTTTCGTGTAACTGCAACGGATAAGATAGTTTCCCTTATTGCCCCGCTGAAAGTTTCCATTGCAGGATTTGGTTTGCAAATATTGACTAAGATTTGAAGTAATTGAACATGTTAGTTAATTAAAATAGTGTATCGAATAAGTTTACTAGTATCATAGTACCAAGAATTTGTTTGATAGATGTGTAAAAGTAATCTGTAATACCTAGTGTCAATTGATTTTCGTACTACCTCTAAACGGATACCTAGGTATTTTTAATAAAAACAAAATAAAAATATAATAGCTGGTAATTTTATTTTTTTAATCAATTGTCTTAAATGCTACGTTAACAAGTATAACACTTGTTTATTTACAAATAGTTACTTATTTACATTACGAAACAATATTTTAAGTTACATTGTACTTTGATTTCATTCATTATTTCGGTATTGTCTTCATTATTATAGGTATTTCGTTTTGTTGATATGTGTTTGTTTCTATGACCTAGGTCCATATCACTTACAAGGTTGGTGCATCGTAATAGTGCGACATAATCATAAAGTACCTACCTAAGTATTAGAATTTTCCATGCCCACCTGAGGCAATGAGATTGTTCACGTGATAGATTGTATTTTTTTTTTCAATTCGAATCACTTTATTTCTAAGAATAGTATTGAAATTTACTAGGAATAAATAGAAATTTATCTAAATAATATTATATAAAATACAATTTCTAATGGAATGACTTTGATCACAAAAGTTTTAGGAAACGTAGATACTAAATACTTCCTATCCTAATATTTGTTTTAATGTGACAAACTCAAATAGTGCCACATTGTTTAAATTTAACTGGATAAAAATAAAACATAATACTGGTTCTGTTGGGTTTCTACTATCTACAATTTCCTTAGGTACCTACTCGCTTATACAACATAATTATGTGCTTCGTTTGGATTGAGTTAAAACTAAAAGTTCTAATAAGGAGATTATATACACAAAGAATTGTTTATGCAGCTGCTATAAAAACATTTGACAGTATAAGTAAAATCGAAGATCGTTTTAGCTACCAAAAAACGATGAAGCGCTTTCAAAACGAACACTCAACAACGGAGTCAAGCTACTTCATTATTATAGTAGGTCGAGTGCGGTCCCCGCCTCGTTGTAAATTAGTGATAATTATGATGGAATACCGTCTCGTTTCATTATCTTATTGTCTTGTTTATTCTTGATATCAAAGTATCATACTATTGTAGAAAGTAGGCATGTCCTTATTCTCTAAGTTTTCAGACTAGTTGATAACAGGTTTATCGTCCGGTTGCTCGGACTCCGAGTAGCAAATATCGCATCCAGTGACACCGCACTCACAAAGAGACGTCGGACGTATGGAATGGCGCAATTTCTGGAAAAAATAAAGGTTACTTTAAATTATCACTGCATTATCATGTGGTGGTAGATAATAGTTATGAATAATACGCCCTAAATCAGAAATGTGACTAACAGTTGACTCTATCAAGAAAAATCACATAGGAGGTATGATCACAATCTTTCTTGAGGATGCAGTGGATATTTATTTTGAGTTTCTTGATTTTTCAGCAGTTTGTACGTAAATAGTTTCGAGCAACTGATAAATGATTACTAACAACATTAAATATTTTTATAAATTATCGTAAGTAGGTACTCGTAATATAATAATATTTTATCTTATTGTGACCACTGTTAATTAGTGATATTTCATTGTTCTGAATCGTGTTGATTGTGCTCAGGGGCAATTATTAAAAGCAGGTATGCGGTATGACAAAACTAAGATTATTTTTTTCTTTTAAGTTGTTATGTCAGTTATGAAATACAATGGTGAACTCTTAAGTCTTACCTCTCTCAAATTATTTCCGGGCGCCTTCATGAGGACAAAGACGGCATACACTGGGATGCAGAGCAATGAGAGAGAAGCGATGATCCAGCCGAGCGCCTGCGCCCACGTGGGGTACTGGTACTGCCGGTAGCTCGGAGGTGTGTAGTCCACCAGGCTGGCCACCCACAGTGCAATGAGCAGCGCCGGCGTCGCTACCAGCCAACACACTCGGAAATATAGCGAAGGGCGACGACCTGAAATCGACAACCAACGTCATCAATAAATAATTATATCTGAAAGTATAGCATTGCACTAAATCGGCTTGCGTTTGCCCGCTACTCGGCAGATGTGATGCGATGATGCGGCCTAGGGTAGAGCACGCTTGCCTAGAAGAAACTGGTTAACTCGAACTTTTATGAGATCACATTATAATGATCGGGAAACAAGAGAACCTGGAAGTGAATTCTGCAGACTGGCGGTTCGCTCAATAAATGTGGAAGCGGTTTGATGGTGGGACTTCAACTTTAATTTTTATCATGAAACCCCAATTCTGGGTTAAGCTCGCCATTGTACATAAGCTATATTATTGCAATTTGTATGTATATATATTTTTTCGTGTGCAATAAAGAATAAGAAGCCCACTTAACCCAGACCATACGTTATCAGCGGACTGACATTTTCTAGCTAGCGACATAGAACGAGCCTGCCCTGCTGGCGCGTCCATCCGAACTGATCTTTCTAGTGTTAGGTTACTAGACCCTCTGTTGTATTCAAAAGCTATTGGTGAAATGTAGGTATAGGTTCTAAGATATCGTCAAGGCTAATGTCATTATTTTGTGCATTCATATATCCGATAACATAGGTGTAATATTCATCTGTTAGGGAGTGGCGAATTATAAAGTGGGTATTGATAAAGTAACAATAAGCATGAGTCATCCTTATTTATAGGTACGTTCATGATGGTTAAATGCAAAAAATGTGATTATGATCTTCGAGGGTAACTACAAATAAAAACGGAAGTTGCGCTGTAGGAAATGGCAGGACATCCCGTGTGACGTCACCATATGGGTACAGGCAGATATTCAATTACACATGTGTATTTATGAACAGCCAACGAATGCTAAATATAATAATATTCATAACAGGTACAGTTAGTATTAATATATGAAGACAATTAACTTTCATCAAGGATAAACAAAGATTGATGTCATGAAAGACAATACAGATGAATGTACGATGAATTTATTTTTATTAATGAATTGATATTTTTAATAATGTAATATTCTACAAAGTGATAATGGTATGGATACGGATATAATGAGTGTCTACTATTTTAGCTTTAGTAAAATCTACAAACCTGTCATTTGTTTGATATTTTTAGATAGTCTATCCACGCCGTAAAACCAAGCGATAGCCACTACTTCGAAGAAGGCGAGATATGTAATGCTGAGTGATGCAGCGTAGTAGTCCATCAGTTGGAACACGTATATGCCGCTGTGTATAATGTGCGGTAACCCGAACACGAGTGACACTCCACACACGCACAGCACTAACAGTTCGTGGTACACAAGTTTTCTGCGTATCATGTCTGGGAAGCCATCCTGTATCGACGTCACAACAACTTCAACGATAGCAAACTGGAAAGTGTAGAGACACAGAGTAATTAATTTGTTCATAAATTCAACTTAATTGTATGTATACAGTTTTGATGATATTCACCTGACTATTAAGTCCAAGACAAAGGAACATAAAGAAGAACAGTACCGCCCATAATTGTGAAGCCGGCATTTTAGCAATAGCCTGGGGATACACTACAAATAATAATCCAGGACCTGAAATAAAAGTATTAAAATTAGATGACGAACAATATTGCAAGTAAACTGTACTTCAGTTGTAATTTATGCTTACTGTCGGCGATGACATCCTTGACGGGAGTATTTTGTTCAAATGCGATATTCCCGATGGTAGCAAACGTGAAGATTCCCACGATGAGACTAGTGACAGCGTTGATCAGTGAAACAGCCACAGTGTCGTGGAGGAAATTATTGTCGAATCGATTATATGATGCGAACATTATCATGGATCCAAACGCAACACCGATCGAGTTAAATACTTGTGATGCGGCGTTAACCCACGGTCTTGACTGCTTTAAAAGTTCCCATTCTGGCTTGAAGAAAAATCTCAGACCTTTATCAGCTCCATCGAGAGTTAATGAGCGTCCGAGGAAAACTATAATCAGTAGAAAGGGCAATGTTGTGGTGATATAGCGTACTTTGGCGGAAGACTTGATACTTTTCCATAGAGCGAAGTAGACTAGCACCCAAGCACAGACCAAGCAAGCTGCCAACTCCCACCGCATTCCATTCGGGAATTCCATGCCAGCGCTCATGTTCAATACCTTTTTCCTGAAAAAATACAATAATACAATCAAATTATTTTATTTCAAGTTTACTTGTTGGTATGGTCTTCACGTTTCTTATCAACTTTTATTTCTCAGTTATTTCGTAGTTCTTAACCAGCTTCCTTGGAAACTTTGATCCTTGATTCTCATATTTGAGTCGTTTTCTCTTTGTATCCTTTCATTCCAATATGTTAGATTATTCCCAAAACATCACGCGGCCTTTTTACAATAGGTGTTTGAGACCGGTAGTTAGCCATTTCGGAGAACTCAATCGACGTTAAAAATTTTCACATGACTTAATCGTTGATAAATATTTATTACTTATCAATAACTACGGAGTATGCAATCTTTATGAGCCTTATTGACGAATGACGATACCTCAGGTATTGGCATAGCTATGTGTGCTAAAGTATTATTCATATCCGGAACTCAAACTTCAACATAATTTTGACTACTACTCTTAGTTCCAAAAGTTTATCATTGATAATTTATGATTAAGACGGGCGTTGCTAATCGGCCTCACGTGAGTTAAATAATCAATGGTGCGTAATCCAATATAACTTGCTGGCACTTCATATAGATGAAGTTGTAGATTGGTCATGGAAATGAAAGGATAACATCTACACGACCTATCATCATTTCTTATAAAATTGATAAGACAGGTGTTTGAATTTCAAGCACCTGAAATCACCATTTCTTAATTCAAATTAAAAACTTACTCGAAGAACTGTTCGGTGGGTGTCTGCGAGCCGTTGGGTTTGGTCATGTTGTGGTTAGGCACCCAGCACTGCGGCGTGTTCCAGCGGTTGGAGCAGCTCGCCCACGGCACCTCCGTCTTGAACGACGTAAAGAAGTAGTAGATAGCCCACGCTATTATCACCGCGTAGTAGGTGGACATTAAAAATGAGATCACTACGCTTGCTAAGCCCGCACCTGAAATTATGCCAAATATATGCTAGTATTTTTACTGGTTCAGTTATTTCTAGAATATAAAGATAATAATCAATTTTATTAGCTCACCTTTAAAGAGTGGGCATATTTGTGACAGGGCACCAATGGGACCGTGAGCTGTGTACTGGCCCACAGCCAATTCCATGAAAAGCATTGGCACACCGCATACTAAGAGTATTATGAAATAAGGTATGAGGAAGGCTCCTGAAACAATAAAATATTATCATCAGTTTCATTATTTACACTCAATACTTAGGGGTTTTTAATAGAGAGTAGATTTTTTACGGATAAAAACAAAACTAACAACGGGTTTTCAAAATAAATTGGTCGTGAGGTCTTCTCTATCGCATGAAAATGTTAGTGAGTGACCGACAAATGGTCGGCCGGACGAATATTACCGACCGGTGATGGTGTATCTCTGGATCCCTCGCAATAAGGGGGACAGTGAACCACTTCCTGCTGCTAAGAGTTCGAATTTTATAGGATCTAAATAAATATTGTGCTTTCGGAAGATGTCGGTAAAAATATCGTTATTAAATATTGCAATATCGTTATTAAAGACTTCCAGGTCAGCCATGTTTACTATTGATAGTATCAATAGTAAACATGGCTGACCTGGAAGTCTTTAAATAGACTCCGGACCCAGGTTGGTCGTAGCAAGGAAAACCTGCTCAGATGGAGATTCATTAATGACTCTGCCCTGCAGTGTAAATGTGGTGCTGTTCCACAAACGATGGGGCACTTAATATCGTCCTACGTGTCCTGTTGTTCTTCACTTCAGGAACTGATGGACGCTACCGAAAGCGCCAAACTAGTAGCTTAGTTCTGGGCTGACACAATTTAGATTGCCATCGACACGCTAAGAAGAAGAAGAATAGTAACCTACTTAAGAAAAATTAGGTGGTAATTTATTTGTGTAATGTTTGGAACGTCACATGATTCATCAGTAGACCCCACGTGAGAATATTTGAGAGCATTTGGGACGCATCTGGAGAAAGAATTGAAGTGAAATGCGCAATTAATCACTAACTAAAATTGTTACTTACCATTAATTTAAAAATAAGTTAACAAGTCTTCTTATAATAATATTAAAACAAGTCATTTTATGTACAGATTGACTTCGAATACCTACATGGAGAATTTTTCAGAAAGTGAAAGTATTTTATTATTGGACCAACTCTACAATAACGAAGAAATAAAGTAGCATTAGGGCGAGAACGTTCCACACCGACCCACTCTCTTAGTAAAATACCATTTTCAAGATACTGACACTGCAGTGAACTGTTACGATGCCCGTTGCCCGAGTACGTCAAAATATTGTACTCCTGAAAGATAACAAATGATTTCAAAGTCAGGTACATCGGACTGTTTTCAAGTGGTCATCGTTGCGCCAATTGTATCCTTGATAGCAATGAGTTGACCTACAGGAACTGGCGTAATTAGTCTAGTCGTTTGCTCATCCGATTATGTGGGCAAAGGTAGGAGTCATTAGTTCCACGCTTTGATGACTTGTAAACAATTTTTAAATCGAATGACTGTATGGTTCGTTATCATATTTATTTTTTGATAGTTTCCGGTGACGCTAGATTCTAATTAGATACTAATAGTTTAGATCTAATGGAGATATTTGGTTATTCACACGCTATTTCTGGTTCGGGTTGGGCGGGGCAAGTGACATTGGCTGATAGGAATAAAAAATATAAGGAGACCAGAAGTTAGCAGAAGTGGTGGATCTATTTGATGTATTGTACCTTCAGAAGAGAATTTATAAGTTAACGTACCCCATTCTGGTTATGCCACCCACAATGTATCTACAGCAACAGCGAACTTTAACGCTACGGCTACGACTATATTTGCATCAAAAACTAACGGAGAAAACCATTGTTAGTTCGGTACAATGCAAGGATGGATATTATACATACATGTGTTGAAGAGCGTTTAGGTCACCACTCTTGTGACTCTACAGTATCTGGTACAATACCTATGTACATTTAAATAAATAGCAAGACGCATATTTGTTCCCACGTCGTTTATTTGGTTTAGTTGACGACTTTTAGTGCTATCGACTTCTAGGAAAGTATTTAGTCATTCCTATTCTTTGTTTACATACCACATCTTGTACCTAGGTATTCTATAGCCGAAATATTGTCCGAACATAACCCGTTCCTTTGTAGATATTATTATTATTTCCTTTATTTATCTCTATACAAATTATTTATATTTTTAAATAATTCTTACAAAAAACAAAAAAAAAACAAAAAAAAAAAAATTGTAGCCCACAAGTATAGGGATATGATATATATATATATATTTATTATTATTTATTTTTATCTTTTTCATGGGTAATAGTTAATAATAAATCCCATATAGTTATTAAAACGCATCGAAGTATATTTGTGAAACAATAATAGGTATGTTGCTGAAAACTTCTAAAAACTGCATTTTGTAAGTATATACATTAACCAATGTGGCACATTATGACGTCATTACCATATCTAAGATTATATATCATATGCATAACGTTACAGTGTACAAACAAATCGATGCCATTTAAATATCTGCAGTGATTTCTATATATATATCTGGCAATAAATCATTTGATATCTTGTGAATACGTAGACGCGGTGTCAAGTATCAGTTTACCGTAGGCATCAGCTGTAATTCACACCGTATTGTAGTGTCGTTGGATCGTGTTGGTGCCTCGGTGTCAACCAGCCACCAGCCAGTTAGCACGCCGCGACACAAACACACTTACATCGCTCAGACACGATCTGGCACTTGTGTGTACATTACATATTTTACCTTGGTGACTAACTTCTTTCCTGTTATTTGCGATTATGATTTTCTATACCATGTATGGCGCTAACATATTATTACCTATGTAATAACAATGAAGTGCAATTATATGAATTGCAATTATCTAGGTAGGTACTTGTTTACGCTGTCATGAATTAGGAAACTGTTGGAGCGTCGAAGTTGATTGAGATGTGGCTGTAAATAGGGCAAGCATTGTATTTAGTTCAAATAGTTGTGACGTTGTTTATGATAAAATTTACAACTACTTGACAATAAAAACTATCCAACTAACCATGGCCAAAAATGCTACCAATAAAAAAAAACTTGTACATTATCAACAAGAGTGTGACGTTTTTTCGATTAGATATCCATTCATCAACACAAATATATAATGACAGGCCTAATACATATGTGATCACGACTCGTAACAAATAAAAAGGTGTTAAAAAGTTATGTAATTATAAGCATGTGATAAAAACATAATCGATGTCCTCATGGTCATTTTAATTGTGCCCATATTTCGTGCCTGGATCATTTTTGCTAAGTGTTAAGTGCTCGACAATTAGTATAGACTTAGTGCAATGTCACGGCGGACACGATCGTCTTTTTGTCGCCTTAATGAGTTAATTTACAGCGGCCGCGATGACATGTTATTAGCTCAACTACTGCGAAAATGTACTCTTCCAAAATAAAATGATACGAGCAAATAAATTGTTGTGTCTATCCGGCAACGGATTCCTAATCTTAACTTTGTAATCGTGTGGGTGTGTCCTATTGTTAGTTTGTAGGCTTGTAGCAAACGCTCATGGACTATGTACCATAAGTAGTATTATTTTCTAATGTCGGCTCTATCTCTTGGCCAAAACCAAGATTTCAAAAGGCCTTATTTAACTTTTTAACATTGAATAGTACCTACTACGATGCAGTATGACCGAGTTACAAATACGATGTTGTAAATGATACTTGGTTTATTTATTTTTTAGCGGTGACACTAATAATAATACCATGTGACGTCATAAGTATAGGCGCCTACACAGCAGACCGGTCATGAGAACGAGATTGTATTGATATCGACTTTGATTGTAATATTGTTATGTAGTTTGTACCATCATGAGAAACGGATAAATGTGATCAGAAGTAAATTATGGTTTAACAGGTTTTGTAAATCACATAAGGACATTAGATAAGGCTTCCCATACGAGTAACTATCACAAAGTTCTAAACAGTAGTAAACGGGCATGCTAAGGCACTTGGCCGGTGCTCTAATGAACAAAGGGGAATGCTGTTACTTTCTGTAATAAAATTTGTATTCAATCTACGTATAATCACAGGATCTACCATCAACCTCTTCAAGTTCAAATCGACGTTGAATATGTTTCTACATAGGCCTGCGTAGCTACTACGCAAGCGTACACAGGCCTACGCCGCTTCTACACAAGCCTACGCAAATGCTACGCAGGCCTACGCCGCTTTTACGCAGTTGCTACGCAGGCCTACGCAGCTGCTACGCGGGTCCTAAGCAAATGCTTTTCGGGGTCTAAGCATTATAAACGCAGGGTCAGCGCCTCAGCTACGTAACGTCTGCGTCATGCTTGGGTACATAAAATAAGGTGGGCATTAATGGCGAAAACACTATTAATTCTGTCATGAGAGATGCGTTTAACCTGCATAAGCCTGCTGTGGACCAAAACCAGACAAAATTGTTTAAAGGTTATTTTGCCTTACCTCCTCCACTTTTGTAGCACAGGTAGGGAAACCGCCACACATTCCCGAGGCCAACCGAGTAGCCAACGCAAGCTAATACGAATTGTATTTTGTTGGCCCAGAACGGTCGGCGGGGCTTTAGGTGGGCAGTCGTGTCTTCTTCCTCCTCCTCGCAGTCACTCTCGTGCGAAGCTGTGTCCTCATCGGGAGGCCTGCACAAACAAAAAATATTATGTTATTTAAATCATCGTATTAAACTTTCATAAGTTTAAACTCTTATTGAATGGCTATGGCTAATATAAATAGCTCCTGGTTTCGTTCTTATTTGGTTCGTGTGTGTATGATAAGAGAAGAATTTAACCATTTACTGGAAAAATCCGGGGGCGTGATGTTGGCATATAGATTTTTTTTTAAATTGAGTAAAGATCATTTACAGAAGCTTCTTAAAATAGAACCAAAAAGCTAATATTTTATGAGAATGTAAAACCGTGTCCACATAAAAGAAATAAGTACACATATTTTCGAATGGCAAATATGCCAAAGGTTTTTGATGAAGTATGTAGACGTAAATAATCATATAAGACATAATAATAAAAATCCGCAAATAATTGTAACTGTATAAAAGAGATTCAACATGTCGTAGATAATTTATGTAGATTAGGTGTATGTTGAGTTTTATATGAAATGACATGTTTGTACAACTAATGAAATACTAAACATAATGAAGATAACAAATGAAGGAAAGACGACGGCTTGCAATACTTTTTCTTGTTACATTTATTTAAAATGGCTAAGGACTTTCCTTTCGTAAGGTTATTTAAGGAATAGATTCTATGGCGTACATGAAACTTGCTAAGCCGTACTTGATAAACCATGTTGTTTGGATTAATGATGAATGATCTACGATGACCGTGGATTAGAGTGACGTCACAGAGCTCAAAGGCTTTACCTACTTTTGATGAGACGTAAGTAAACGGTGGTTTACCATTTCAAAGACAAGATTTTTAATCCGGAAAAGTCTTTGATATGGAACTACGTAATTCAGCTAGCTTTAAATGCATTAAAGCAATATTAACACATTAATAGGTTAAATCTTTATTCTAAGTTTATCTAACAGTTGTGAACCTGCCTGTGGTAGTAAAAGTGTCGCTTTGGGCGATATGACGATATTCTACCGGTCCCTGTTAGCGGTTGTGGTTTAGTCAAGAGATCGTTGAGATAGTTCGAGTTCAATTCTAGCCTTGTTATAGCAAATGCAGCGCCTGCAAAATTGTTTCCTCGAAAGCGCTACTTTCAAGAAAAGTCACAATATCTAACAAGTTTGACACGAAATACCGCATTTTTCTCATTCGACCAAATTCCGAAAATGTTACACTTATGTGTAGTATATTACGCTTGAATTCGTTCAGGCTGATATCCTCAACCAATAATATAATTAATATTAAAGTGGGAACAGTAGCTTTTAGGAGGCTTTTCTGCTATTACGGGGCAGAATAAGTGTCTCATCTCTATAGATAGCGCGCGATATATTGGGATCGAAGAAAACATACAGTAAAATACAATTTGTAGCCTCTTATTGTATTGTAAATACTTGTAATAAATTAAATGGAGTCGTTTGTGTGTACTTATGTAGGTTTCCCTCCAATATCATAAAAATAATAGTAAACCTATGACGAGATTGAGAAAGGCAATTTGTTGCATATTTTCATATTGATCGATGACATATTTGGTATAAAGTCATTCTATGAAAACTAAGTAATTTACAATAAATTAAACAATCATGCTTTTGTGAATCATGTTTATCTCTTGGGCTATCAAAGTAGGTATCTAGGTGGTTGTGCTGAAAGTAGGTTATTAATTGCTGCTTGCTCTGAGAAGAATAATTCAAAATAAATAAATGGTTCTGTTACGGCTAGAGGAAATGGCGGCAATTGATTTAATTATTTGATATCGAATAGTATACGTATAAAATGTTTGACGTTAGACACGAATGGCACGATATCAAAAATAGTGGCGGTGACAAAACAATAAACAGCTGATTGCTACAGTTTTCAAGATTTATGTCATTTACTCTATGGTACTTGAACGCCAGTTTGCCTCATGTGAAGATGGTTGGACCTTTTGGTTGGTTAAATCACCATGATTTTCAAGAACAATTTAAAGAAGTAATCCTTAGCTGTCAACGTGTAAGTAGGCAAACGTATTTTAAAATCATTATCAAGTAGGCAGTGATAAGGTGAAGCGGCGCGGGCGCACGATCAATCGTCGTATCCACGTCGTATGCGAGATATGTGTGTGTGGAAAGATAGCAGCAATGCAGTGTTATCAGCTCATGGCGTGAAGGTCAAACGACCAAAACTCCCTATAAACATAAGCCTCTTGGGATTTTAGGATTGCCTCAAGTAGTTCATGTCATAGTTTAATCGGACGCATTCAAATCCGCCTGCCAGTGAAAGTGCTGGAACTGTACTTTACTGCACTTAAGAAATATCTTGTCTGAATAACTTGAAATGCAACATCATTATTGCATTTCACGTTTTTCAGACAAGATATTTTTAGCTTTTTTGACATGGAAAGAAAAATTCCAGTGCGAGCAGGGTTTGAACCTGCGACCTTCCGACTTGCGACTTTCCATGTCAAAAACAGCTATGTTCCCTACGCAGGGTTTGCGTATAAAATATTAAAGATATTTTTAAGTGTTATTGAAGTCATAGCTTCTGCTCATTTTCTTGTACGGTTACCATACTTACCATATAATTGATGTAGGGCTAGTTCGTGGCATTTTTGTACTATTTACCACCTGCATTAGGGGAATTTGTCTTAATATTTCACAGACAATCTATTATAGAAATTTTCGGCAGTGTCAGATTCATTCTAAAAACTTTGCGCGTCAAATAGGAATTCTCACTAGGGATTGTGACCTACAGTATGACAGAGATTGAACAGTTTGTATGGTAATATGTATGTCCTATAGATTTGACTACATTGTAGGTACCGGTGACATCATCAGATAGAATCGAAAAACAAAGGAACCTTTGTCATTTTTATTTATCATTGCGTTCAAAACCTGTGAAATGGATCGTCATTAGTTCATTAGATATTGTTAAGGTTATGAGAGGCGATATGCTCAATAAACAAGCGCTTCCTCGCTACGGTTTTACAGGACTTCTATATTAGTAGTTTTTGGATTTCTACGAAAATAGTGAAACAGGTTCAAGGGGAACCTGTGTACTAACTCATAAAGTAAAAAAAACGCAACGATTTGTGCATTGTGCATATTCTTTACTTCACACACTATCAATGTAGTTGTATACTCGTGGCCATTAAAATCCACTCTTTTTGTTATTTGAATAAAAAAGGGTTTTAATGTTCAATAAAAGGTTTTGGCGATAATAACAGTGCCACAAAAAGGTGGCAAAGGTGAGGTAGACTGCGAGCAAAAATGTTGGCCAAAATATACAAAACAAAAACGACATTTGCCCTGCTATAAACATAACACAACGCCAGTAATCTCCGAAGCGCAAGAAAGATGTGTATCCTGTAGTGGCCAACTCTCTCTCATAGAGCAGAGGCCTGGATCCCAACAGTGTGAACGTGATAATGCTATACCCTAAGTGCGCCCACATTTCTCTAGTTAAGTCTGACAACCAATCTTACCAAGGGGTATCGTTTTACCCAGTACTAACTGGGTTGTGGAGGTCAGATATGCAAGCGCTCCATATGAAATACTGGTATTTAGCTGCATCCGGTTAGACTGGAAGCCGACCCCAATATAGTTGGGAAAAAGCTAGGCAGATAATGATGTTGAAGTTGATGTCCCATGTAAAATGGGGTCAGCCTAATGTCATCAATCGGGCACAAATCCAGACTCTGGGCTGCTACTCTGAGAATGACACTTTGTTGAACCATTGAGGCAGTAATTTGTCCTGCTATGGACCGTGCGTCTCGTAAACTAGAGCGTGTATTATTTATCACTTTGTGATATTTTTTCAGATTTCATCAGATTGGATCAGCTTTTTGTTTATAAACAACTCAAAAATTAATGAAATTGACAGACATTTTTTATTTCGTGCTTACTATAATAGTTGGATAAGGAAAAAAGATTCTGCAAAACGCGTAAGAAACTAGGTAATTTGACTTGGTAATGCATGTGAATAGCTTAAAGCGATTGCTGAGTGTTTAGGCGGAAAGACTGAAAACACTATTAAAACATTACCTGCGTAGATCGTGTGAATTAGTATTAATTTTTTCCCTTGCACGTTTGTAAACCGAATAAAATGCTAGCGGTCACCGACACTATTAGAAATACACTAGCAAGTAGCAGCCTTTGTGGAGAGAACTGATGCTTGCCAGTCGACCTTGACAAATGACTGGCTATAACGGTTTTTGTAATAAAATTATGTTTTAACGATATTCATAGGTATAAAGAATTTCATTGTTTTGTATTACCTACCTTACTACCTATTACAATGACGTTCATTTTTGGAAACTGAAATATTATGTTTTTGTATTGGATTATAATGCTAATATTGCATTTGCGGACCGAAGGACAAAGCTTTAATATGCAGTCTTTGTCTTGAAGTCTGAATATGACTACCTCAGGATCGGAATTTAAATCCTTTTCAAAACCTTATGATCAATTTGCTCAGTCTAAGTTGTTTGACTCTTGACATTGAAAGTTTCATATCAATCAGATAAGCTATTTTTACATGAATGGGGACAAACAATCAGACAATGCTTTTCTGTTTACTTTATTGTGATAATGTTTTAAATAGGCCTACGTATAAAATACAAATATTTTTCTGTTTCAATTTGTATGACTATGTGCAAAACACAGTTCCCGAGTACCTACATGTTTACGAGATGCGGAACTCGTGCGGTGGCGGGCACAGTGCACATTGTAACAGCCACTTATGATAAGTAATTGGACACCTTTGTTCTGAAGTTAGGAGTAATAATACCAGTTCGTTAAGACTACAAGTGCCCAACTGATATTTAAGGCACTTTAATTTTGTTAGATTTACGCACAGCTAGATTTGTACCTTCTCAGTAAACCTCAACTTTTTTAGGTTTGAGGTTTTTTTTTCCGATAACTTCTATTCATGAACGCTTACAGTTTCCTACATAACTTAAACACGAGTCAATTTATTTATACCCGCCGTTTACCTGTTACTTCCTGGAAATAATTGAATTGTTATTAAAACCTTTATCAAACAAATCTTACTCCATGAAAAAAAGTGAATCATCATCGTTTCAGATAAATTACATTTTTTACTACTTACATACCTACAATATATTAAAATCATGTGTATTATGTTCGAGGTCTGGGTACCTTTATTACCCAACCACAAAATTTTAATGATGCAAAGGTCAAATTATGATTGCAGTTGCTAACTTATCTCAGGAGTGAAATATAACAATGACGAATAAAGCAAAAACTAGAGTTAAACAACAGTAAAATGCTTATCAAGGAAAATATTTTTGTTAATCAATTATTACACTATGCTTATGTACAAAGTGAAAGTGATCCTGCAATTACTAGACAAATAATAATGTTATAAAATGTGCTATTTAAATGCTTTAAGTTCATTCCTCTAATTTGACATTACTTATTTTGAAAGGTAGTAAAGTGTCCGCTATAAAAAATAGATTGACTTTCCAGCAATGTTATCGATTATTAAATGTAAACTGTACCGTATTTCATTTGCGGTTTACATAATAATATTATGACGATAAAGTTGATATAAATTAACAACAGTGTTGCTTGGAGTATTTAGGCACACCTAATTTATCATCACTGATAGATAGGTCGATATCCGCTGATGGATTATAATTACATTGATATTCATTAACTGTTATGCATTTATAGTATAAGCTGTTCGACGTTCGTGAATTGGCGTCAGATTACAGTCACCTACACAGGTGGTTTAAACTCCTACAACAGTTTAATTACTTAACTGTTTTTTATTTAATTTGATTTTAAAAACCTTTGCCAACTATCTATCTTGTCTACTTAGTGTTAGAAACCAAAATTAAGTTATTCTCCTTAAATATGTTTAATGAAGCATGGCATGTGACCTATGACAACTACCTAATCTGAGTTATATGGCCTGCATACTAATACTTATTTAAGAATATAATTTTATATAAATGAATAGAAAACAATCTTGCATGCTTAATATTCCATAGTAAACCTAATACACTACATATGTCTAAACTACTTTGTGTCTATTAAATTAAGTTAGGTTATAATTTTTAGACTTGTGAATCTGTGATATGAGTTAACTCTGTATCAAGCAATGTAATAATACAGAATAGAATGCATGGATGATGGGGAGATGTGTACGGTTGATAGAAGTCAATTGAATAATGGCAACCCAAAGGATGTCATTCGCAGAGGTACTCACGTAGGAGGTCGAACTAGATGGAACAATTCCGTGGGCGATGTTGGTACCCGTCTTATAACCATTTTGCGACCATCCGTGCATCCCATACCGATTGAGGCAAGAGATCGGACCGAAGGGGCGCCATAGTGGTTGGTGCCGCTGTCAGATCCCTCAGGATATGTGGCCACTTGCTCGTAAGGCCGTAGACACCGCGCAGACGCTGCACCCGAGGCTGTAGACACATCACGAATCCTGTGTGTATCACTGAAGCTCTTCACTTTGCGCATTTGCCCAGAGGGCGTTATCATCGGCGCCGGAGCGTGTAGGTCGAGGAGCTTAGAGTTCTCCCTGTCTTGGCTGTCATAGTGATCCACGTGGATCGCCACGCTGGGCGCGGCGGCTTCCGACGAATTTTCGATTTTACTCATACTATCACGTCACAGGGTCATGACGCGGTGACTATCGTCGCGTGCGTCGCTGGCGACGCGCGACTGTGAATAATAACCGATCGCGAGAGCGAGCGAGTTCGGCTGAGCTGGCGGACCGACTGCCCTGACTGGTTCGTCAATCGCGGCAAGGCAATTGGTAAACAAAGTGCGACTCGAACATCGGGTGGTGGGAGTATATCACAAGGAGGGGGAGACTCGCGCATGCGCCGTGGCGGCCATGAGACATTGCGCTGCGCCTGCGTTTATCTCAGGGCTGGCCTACAATAGCTAGTAAAATATATGGTTGAACAGTAAGTTAACATGAGAGATTTACGAATATTGTTTAAATTATAAATAAATTGAGAAAAAGCAATCAGGATTTGTGCTCGTTTGGTGACAATAGGGTCGTCCCACAATGGTGAATTGTGCGCACAAAGAATGCGTGTTTAATTCACACTTTTCACCTCTACAGGCCATAATCCTTCGAATACAGGGGTGATGTTATGTTGCATCCTGTTAGGCTGGAACTGCTGGTCGCGAATCCCAATATTAGGGGATAAAAGATTAGATATCTAGATAGAACCAAGTTGTTTGGAGGTAAAAGAAAGTTTATAAGATTCCTTGTTACTGAATGCAACTTCGAAGTTCTAATAGTTTTTTGGTGGTTAAAAGTAGCTTGAAATGGTTTGTGTAAGAGAACACGAGGGTGTCTCCACTTGGTTTGACTCACAGGCTCACTGTCATGGTTTCACCTCTTAGGTACGGTCACAGTATTATTACCGTGATACGGTTGTGTACCTAATTCGCGAAACTTTCACGTGCCTAACGTCTCTGGGAGAGTCGGGTCACATTATAGTAATTAACAACTTTTGATCGCTTTAATATTCTAAACTAATCAATATAATTCACCGTCATTCAGAGCATTTATTTCTTAAATTTTATGTGTTTAAACGTTACATTAATAATTAAATTAACTAAACTATACATCACAGAGTATGTTTTGACATTGCATTGTTAAACCATTGAATGTTGTCCACTGGATGTTTTGCGTTCTGTTTCTATGGTTATTATTGTTATTGGTGTTATACCGTTTTAATTAACTATAAATAAATAAATTTTGCACACTTGCGAAGTTGTAGGGGTGTGTAGTTAGGGCATAGTGTAAAAAAAAATTGCTTCTCTAAACGAGCCAACGGCTTTTGTGGCGGTTTACAACATAAATTAGAGAACTTATTCCGATGGGTTAATGAGTAATAGATAAACTGTCTTATTAAACTGAAATATAATATAAGGAGGAAGGGACGCCGACGCACGAACGGTCACCACGTATTCTACATCAATCTGAACCCCACCACAAGACATTTTTCATCAGTATTTTTAAATCATCTGTTTACTACCTTCACCTATCGTCACGTTCCGATACTTTTTTGACTGAATGTATACATATTGTATAACTCGATGTTTTGTTTAGTCGTAAAATCCATAGAAGCCCCATACATAGCCGGGGGCGTGTCACAAGTAAATTATGAACCGATATGTTGTTGTAAATACTGATTGAGATGAAAGTAGGAAACTTTATAAAATATTTCAATATTTGCAAAATAATCCGGACATATTAGTTTCAATATTTATTCCTACTTTCCGGACAAAGTCCTGTACATATAGATGAGAGTGTTTAAAAAGATGTTGAAAACAATTTCTAATTTCAATGAAATTGGTTAGGTTATGCTGATAAGTTAGGTGTAAACGGACCTTTCTCGAAACCGTCAACCAAGCATTTTGTACAGCAAACTAAGTAACTCTTACGCAAAAACAATTGCTGGGAAACGACTTTTTTTTTGGGGTGAAAAATCATGTTTTACGGTTGGACTCAATGTAACGCACTCAAAACATTGTGCTGGTGGATGCATTGTATAGTACGCGCGTCGTGGACGACGGTCCAGACCAAAAATATGATCGCAATGACGCATCATGGGGAGAACAAGTGACTTTCGGCTTCGTTAAGGGTACTTTTACCCATTATACGATAAAATGTTCGAGCAGATGGATACTATTAATTACGGGCACTTTGTGTTCCCTAGATTTAAGCCAGAATAAGCAAATAGTCAGAATACATAAGATTAGGTATACTTGGTGAAACTCTGCCCAACACCTCATAGGTATTGAGTTTTCTGCTAACTGAACGATATTCCATAATTTGCATTATTAGGTTATAGTATTATATTCAACATGTACGAGTAATGGAACGGTTCTTACTACCGTTCTTACTTATACCGGATCCGGAGCTGAAATTGGGCAACTCTTGTATAAATTGCCAGATCATAGACCTTCCTTCCCGTGTCCGACGCGACGTCCGAGGGAGACCGTCAAGTAGTTCTTCCTCTCTTTAACGATCTAACTAACCATAAGTGAAATTTATGTTACATTTTTTTACTTTAAGAACGTTACCTTTTTATAACGGAATTGTACCTAAACCAGATGTAGAGCTCACACGCACCTTTATATTTTTGTTGATTGAATGGTTGATTTAAAATTAAATTGTGTGTTATAAGTAGAATATCATGAGTAAACATAATTATATTTAAAAAAAAAATACTATTATTAACAAATTAACATGTTTTTGTGTTCTAAATTTAAATACATTTGAATGTTCTATTTTTCATATTAGGTTGTTTAGCGTCTTTTCTTTACCTTTGCTTTTCCTTCAACCTGGCGAAAGCAAAGCGCGGAAAAAAAGCAAATTAAATAATAGCGTCCTAATAATTCATGACAAAAATACTTTCGTTCTATTATTTTATTTCTTCTAAACTGTGTTGGACAACGTCGTTTGATACATTTGAGCATTCGCCTCGGGTGTGACATCCGCCTTGGCTACAATAACCAAGTTTCTCCACTTGTATCAAAATGTACTATTCTCAAAAGTCCCAGTTTTCAATTACTTATTAAATAATACATTAATAAAAACTTACCAAATGGGTTCATAATTTTTATTAAGTGTGGCTTGGAGTGTTTTAGACATTATGTTTGCACTTTTTTCAGAAATTAATTTAGTAGTGTATGAGTTTTTACCCCACCGATCAGTGAACACGGTTATCGTTAAATGATGTTGCTCCTCTAAATGCCGTGCCCCTCTACGTTGCTAATTTATTATTCGTTCCCCGCCTATTAACACTTATAATCTGTTTACGTCTTCATTGTCACTAATTCATATCTACTAAATAAACGTTTTACATAGCTTTTACCGAGTACCTCGAAATTATTTATTTTATGAGATTATGTTTGACAGCTTCATTATATTTGTATTTATTTTTAGATTAAGATTCCGCGATTTGAGCGAGAAGTACAGTCAAATTCATGAGAACTTAGTGTCATTAAGCTGAAACCTAGTGGAGTCGATTTGAGCTATGTGCAGACAATTAAGTAAGTGCCTCTGTAAGATGTTACGACATACCTGAGTATACTCTTACGCTCAGAGCTCTTAGGTACCCAAAGTCCAGTCTCTGCTGGCAACTGCGAGATCAGAGTTGGCTTGCATC
Organism: Noctua janthina; assembly: GCA_963576755.1. Classification (NCBI taxonomy): domain Eukaryota; kingdom Metazoa; phylum Arthropoda; class Insecta; order Lepidoptera; family Noctuidae; genus Noctua; species Noctua janthina. Next base: position 9,456,658 of record OY755058.1, read on the forward strand.
AAGAGTCGACTTTAATATCTTACTCCTTCCAGTTGTCAATGTGCAATCTTACGTCGCACGTCGGTTGGATATTTATGTAGGTAGATGATGATAGTTATAACATGAGTAAACGTGACTTTTGGTAATCCTTCATGTTTATATGCATTGAATTAAGGTGTTATAAAAAAATGTTTGCGACAGTGATGAACGTGACGAGCATGGAAAACGAAAGCCAAAAAACATTTTGGAGAGTAACGTGGGAGTAAATCATAAATCATATTTAGATATTTCTGTAAATTGGTTTTTACAAAACACTTTTGCATGTCACATCATGGTATGTTCTAAAACTAGATGGGGCCGGTGTTTCGTACCTGACTACTCCAAGAAGAAACAGCCGAAAAAAATTCAGAGGTTACTGTGTATTTTAAAGTCCAGACATTGGTCAAGTCATCAGCCTCATGGACCATGCAGATTAGTGTCTGAGAGAGTAGTAAAGGGTTTGGAATAATTTTATATGAAGACTGGCCACGCATAAAACCAGCTGTATTAACAGTTAGACCGCTGTGTTTCGTAATTTTTCGTCACGTTTTGTTTCTGATACAAGCCAATCAGGTTCACCAGCCTATTTATGGTTAACTGCAATGCAAAGAATTCTTCTGAGACTACTAGTACTACGTCCGTGAAAATATAAAACGTATTTTTTTTTGTTCTATTCTAATTTTCCCAAGGTGGCAATCTGTGAGAAACACAATGGGCCATTTGAATTGGTAAAGGCGTCTAAAAAAAATGAGGTCTTCAAAAGTGCTTGCTAGCGCAGGCACGCTCTTCTCTTCAGACGAAAGTATTGAGCGCTCTCAGTGCCTGATGTCAGTAGGTTAACGTGTCTTGAGTTCTTGGCAGTGAAGTCTGGTACTTTTAACTGGAGTTGGCAATTCCTGGCTGAACAGTCTTCAGGTCCATGTGATGTATTGCCGTAGGTTGAGCATGTTACGCAAATATTTGTTCTGGAATCTCTGTAAGAATTCTATATTGCTGTTTTTTGCGGTTTTCGTAGCTCAATCCCTAAGTCTCAGAATGGCTTTGTATATGGTTATCCTACTCTCAGGTGATAGCTGTGATCTCCGTCTAATCATCCAGTACAGTAGTTGTGTAGTATTTCTCTGACTCTGGCATCCAGCTGTTTACGTTTAGCCATATGTGTTTTCGCCATTTGAGACAGCGGTCTGGGTGTGTATGTCCAGGTAGGTTCTTTGAAATTTCCTTGTTAGAAATTTTGATCGAAAGCAATTTTTTCTTCGAAGAATAAATGTGGACGTGAGCTGAGTTGCTTTGGTTTGCTTTTATGCTCCATTTGTCTGGCCAAGTTTCGATTTGTGATAAGTGAGTTTGGGTCATTATGATCCAATAGAAGAGATGTATCGTCAGCATAGTGCACAGTTACCTCTTCATGGTGGAACCTCGAGGCCAAATATTTTTTCTTTTAATAGTCAATTCTAAATTTGAAATGAAATCTGCCTTTGGAGAGACGATTGTTTTTTCATTTTTTTCCATTTGTGTGCCAAGCTTCAAAGAGCAACAAAAATAAACCCAGAAATTTTATGTTCATCATAAAATTTCTGGGTTTATTTTTGTTGCTTCGAATTAAGTAATGGTGAGCGAGTTTGAGGCCCCGAGTGACAAACTGCCTCAGCAGTTTGTTGATGTCGTCATCACGCATGTGATGTGTTTTTTTTTTTCCTGGTACGGATTGATGGTTGAATCTTCTAGTTGTACATCCTATTTATCCTGGTATTTTTCTCTTCATGATGATCTTGTCCTTGAAAACTAATATTTTAGGCCGAATATTTCATTTAGTGCTCAACGAGCAATTTTAATCTTTTTCTTCTTACAGATACAGCTACAGATTTTACCAAGACGTGGCTACTAAGGTCAATTAACATCGTTCAACGAAAACTCTAACCGAACGCTGATAAACGTACTGCGTACGCGCTGCGTACGCTGCTGTACGTGCTGTTCTTTTCGACGGTACGGTCGTTCCTTTTAGTACTGAGGTCAAGGATCTTGGCTTGTATATCGATAGCTCTATGAAACGGCATACTCAAGTTGCTCGTGTCAGTCAGAAGGTTACTGGTTCGTTGCGGGCTTTGTACCGCTTGAGAAACTTTTTACCCTCAAACACGAAAACAATGCTTGTACAGTCCTTAATTTGTCCTATCATCGATTATGGTGACGTGTGCTACTTTGACCTGAATGCGGATCTCCTCGACAAACTTGACCGTCTTCTAAATAACTGCATTCGATTCGTTTTCAATTTGCGTAAATATGATCATGTCTCCGAGCACCGGACTCTTCTTAAGTGGTTGCCCATACGTCAGCATAGGGAGCAAAGGGCGCTTGCCACTTTGTTTTCTTTTCTTGTTTCTCCCACTTGCCCTAGTTACCTTGCTCCCCACTTTCAGTATATTTGTGCCAACCATAATAGGAGCCTGCGATCATCGCAAAACCGTATGCTTCAATGTCCCTCTCACCGCACTGATTTCATTCACCGATCATTCTTTGTCCAGTCTATTTCTCTGTGGAATGCGCTTCCCCAGGAAATCAGGATGGCAACCAATCGCTTATCTTTTAAAATTAAAGTTCGTGAGTACATTCGGAAGAAGCTGGCAGTTTCGTCACAACGGTAATGTTTTCCCCATGGTTTGTGTTTTTATTTTGGTATATTCGTGGAAATGTTTATTTACATTAATTTAAATTTTGATATATATTTATAGTATTTGATATATATTTATAGTATTTTATATATCCTTGTAGTTAATCTTATTATTATTTAAAATTATTTTCAGATATACACCTACCACTGCTTGTCTCTGCATTACCTAAAGGTTGACTGGTAGAAAATGCCTATACAAACGAGAATACATTTTTTTATTTATAACTCTACAATAGGTAGCGGTTGTATTATCGAGGTTCCTATACAAAGAAATATAAAAAAAAAATTTTTGTTTTTCCCACCGGCATCGGGAACAGGATCCCAGCTACCGGTGGTCAGGGCTCTTGAGAGAGGAACCTAACGATACGCGCCGTGCCCAGAAGTACTGCCTTCTGAATCAAGCCCTTGATCCAGCTGCCAAGGGAGAGCCTCCTCAGATGTTGGTCAAGGCTATTGGCTATTAAGCCATTGGCCGACGCGAATATCGGCACAATGACTGCTGTACTCACGTCTCACATGTCGACAAACTCGCGAGCCAGATCGAGATATTTGAATTGTTTATCTTTTTCTGCTTTCACGAGGTTCTCGTCTAGCGGAACCGTTATATCAACAATCATTGCGCGACGCTCCAATCGATCTATCACCACAATGTCAGGCTTATTGGCAACCATAGTCCTGTCAGTGTCGATTGATCGGTTCCAATACAACGTGATTTTACCATCATCGAAACAGATCGGATCGGATCGGTCGGGCGCATACTTATAGTATGGCACTTCTGATTCCACAACTGGCAACGAGGTTGTGTCTATGCAAGTTCTCTCCGTTAGCCAGACGTGAACACCCAGAAATAATGTGTCGGATCGATTCTCCCGGACGGTGGCATGCCCGACATATGTCAACTGTGCCATCCTTCACAATGTATTTCCGGTAGTTATTCGTCATCATAACTTCGTCCATTATTGCACAGACAAAACTTTCGGTTACCCCGAATAGGTCACCGAAGCGCAGCCAAGATCGGACGCTAAGAAGTCTACATCGGGTCCATGTAGGGCCCGGTAAAAGCGTCCGTGAAGCTCCTTGCCCTGTCATACCTCCTTGCGATCATTAGTGTCTAATACTCTAGGCTAGCACCAGTTCTCGTTAGCCAGGGAGAGCGGGTTGAGGCCCTTGTCCACTGAGATCACATCTCGTTGCAGGGAACACCCAAATACTCCGAAATATTTTATTCCGAATTTCGATGTTCCGATTTTCAAAAGTCCGAATTTCATAATACCTAAGAATTATAATGTCTATTATTAAAAATCACGAAATTGATTTTTTAGGATTCTGATTTCGGTTCCCTCAAATCCCTCAATAATAATGTAGGTAAGTTCACGTGATTAAACATTATTGTGTATGTTTAAAAAAATAAGCACTGTTTGTATCCTGACATTCAAATTTGTATAATTTCAGAAAAATTGCCGAATAATTTAAAAATATCTACTGGCAGCCCTGTTCGCTAGTAATTGAGGGTCAAATAAAGGTTAACTACATTTCTTCAATAATACGAACGAATAGGGGGAGTATATTGTTATTTAAAATATAAATAAATGATAGGGTTAGTGGTTTGGCAATTAGCATAAAATTGTTGATATTGGACAATCTCCGTTGGCTAACAGCTACCTACTACAAAAATGATTAACATTGCAATAAAACTAGGAAAATATTATTAATTGTTTATTCTTAAAATTAGATATAATCGATATTTATTTTACATAAAATTATGGTGATTTCGAATATTTATATGAATATCACAAAATTCGAAGAGCGACGGATGCCACATTAGTAAAAGTAAAACGTAAAAAATAATATAAAATAAAGTATGGGGTGGGACGCGGCGAGCGCGAACTGGCGCCCGGCGCGGCCCTGGCCGGCGGTCCTCCGGCGGCAGCACAGAGATAGGGAGAGAGGAAGACCGACACCGCCCGGTGCCGGCGGAGGAGCGCGGCCGCGACTAGCGTACTCAGCGCTGGAACAGCGGGTTGGGGAAGTCGGCTGGGTGCGGAAGAGGCGCGGGCGGTGGGCGAGCGCGGCGCCACGCCACCAGCCAGCACGCCACGGCCGCCGCAACCGCCACCAGCGCCAGTAGCGCCGTAAGCGCCAGCGCCACGGCCAGACCCGCCGCCGAGACGCACACCTCGCCTGCGCCTGCGCTCGAGCCCGCCGCGTTACCGGCGTCGCGCTGCCGCGCTACCTGCGACGGGTCGCGCCGCTGCAGCGTCAAGATTTGGTTGGACTCGACGGTCACTTCCTCGCGGAACTGGCCTGCAGGTGAAGATGACGTCCTGCTGTCGATCGCTTCTCGTTTTCGTCGTTTGCCAAAGGCGTCGGCACCGCGACAGTTTACCTGTGGAGAGCGGTAAAATGTAAAATATTTGTCTTTTGTTGAATACATGGTTTTTTTACGAAAACAACTGTAAGTACTGTGCTTGTGTTCCTTACCGGTTGACATTTTCCGAAGCAGACGCGAATATTACATTGGAATCGTATGTTGTCGCTGCTGGGGAATTTGAACGCGTTAAAGGCGACACGCAGTACGCTGCCGTCTTCGCTTCGTTCCCATTCGCCGAAGATTGATGGATCTGTTGCACATCCGTCGGCGTCCGTCACCGGGTATTCATTTTCTACGTTTGTGGCTACTTCGCTTGTTTTTGCTATACAGCTTCGCGCAAAGCCTCCGTAAATATCTATAAAAAAATAGAAATTGTTTTTAAGTATAAGCTTATGTGACTTAGAGCACGCTTCGGTGGCTGCTGCTACATATGGCATTGTCAACTGTGCAAAGAAACTAAACGGTGACACCGTTTATTCACACTAAGACACGGAAGCAGTATTGAAACCCTCGGCTTCGAATGGTGGTCACTGACAGAAATCGAGCGCTCAACAGACACTCGACACGAGTTTTGTTAGCACAGCCATCAAACGCTAACGGCGGCGAACGCGGCTAATTCTATGATGTTTGCTCTGTAGTTTTATGATATTCATACCTTTATATGGTATATCCGACAAATAAGTTATGAAAGAAAATAAGAGAGTTTCTTACTTGAGGGTTGTACATCGACTTGCAAGACTAGGTTCTCTCCAATCTCGGCAGAGCTGACTTGGCTGCCAGAGCGGGAAACGATTCTCATGGAGCAGGTGGGCGGCGGGCCGGTGTTGGCGATGGTGCCGGCCGTCGTCAGCATCGACACGTTGAACGCCAGTGTCACGTTCTGCTCGCCCGTTTGGTATATACACTTTATGTGGAACGCCTTGGCGTTTGAAGTCACAAGTTTCGGATGTTTCTGCATCACAAGGACGAAGCTTGCCAGACCCTGTAAAATACAAATGTGTTATTTGCCTTACATTTGGTTAGATATCGGAAAAGTTTTTATACCCTTATAAGTCCATAATGCCGCCAGTCATCTTCTTCTTTTGGCAACCTTTCAGCTTGGAGGTATGTACATAAGTTTCTAAAATAATTTGATAAATAACTTACATTCACGTGCACTAAGCCACACTCGCCGAAGTGCACGGTAAAGTCGACAATTGTCTCGTCTTCCTTAGGTGTGTCTACAGCTAGTCGGCAGCGCTCGTCCTTACTGTAACTCTTTACGTACAGTACGCCGTTAAAGTCTTTGATCTTCAGGCTAACCCGAACGCCGTCGGCAAGACAGTGGACCTAAAACAAATGATTATTTATTTAACAGATAACAGTGATGCACAATTTCCACAAAACTAAGCAACAAAATAATAAAACCAAGGTTATGCCAACACAAAGAGGGAACTTTATGATTCTTACCTGCATATCAGGTAGAGGGAAGTCGGTACGGTACACTGGAGGGTTGGTGGTGTTACAGTGCACTCGCGGGTTGCCGGTGTAGCCGGCGATGCAGGTACAGTGCGAACGGTGGCCGACGGCGTCGCAGGTGGCCGACGTGCCGCACGGCTCGGCCCGACACGCGTCCACACAGGCGCCGTTGATGCAGCGCTCATGGTCGTCACATTGCGCGTCGGCGCGGCAGCCCCGCGGCTCGCACGTTTCACCGCGCGGCACGTAACCGCGCACCGCGTCGCACACGCAGCGCCCGCGCGCGTCTAGCACGCGACCGTCGCTCGCGCGGCACGGTATACACTCGCCGGTAGAGTCGATGCCTTGGCCTTCTATACATTCTGCCATTGGACCTGCACACGGGAAGCTCATTGGTAAGTTTTTTGGGATTTAGTAACTAGACGAGGGACTAAATAAATTTTATGTTCACACACTTGTCATTGTGGGCCGTATTCGGCATGATTCGGCTGAGCCAAACATGTTTCTAGTTTGAATGAAGAAGAACTTAAGTATTCATTTGTTTAGCTGAACAAAATGAATGAAATAAAATAGGTAAATGAATCTGAATAACTTGGTAATAACTTAAACCAAAAAGAAAATCTAAGTACTCACGTCTATTGGAAGTGCACTCGATAAGAGCGTTTCCTTTGTATCCGGGTATACATTCACAGATCATGGTTCTGACTGGTAGGGTATCAATAACCTTGCATTCGGCATTAGTCCCGCATGGCTTTATTTCCAGACAAGGATTCACACACTTTGCGTTCAAGCAAGCGGTTCCAGAGGGACAATCAATGTCTGTGATACATTGCGGTTGTCTCGTACTTAAGCATCCGTCTTCAGTGCTTTGGTAACCAGGTGGACATACACAGTGAACCTCGTGAAGATGTACCCTGCATTCTGCAGGTTCTTTACAAGTTGTTGTGTTGCATGGGTTCACACATTTGGAGTTTATACACGATTTGTCTATAGGACAGTCAGAGTCTGCACGGCAGCCAATAGGCGTACATGCAATTGATGGATTTCCTATAGTACCAATCTTGCACCTGCACGAAGCGCGATGTTCATTGCCGTAACATTCGGCAGAGTCTCCACAAACGTCGGAGTCAACTGAACAAGCTGGTATACAACGACTGTTGAAGCATGTCTCATCATCTGCACATTGTGAATCAGATTGGCATATAACCTTGTAGCACCCGGTGCGGGCATCGCCTACAAAGCCGGGCTGGCAAGCACAGACTGGTTTGTGGCCCTTTATTTGGCAATCCGTATTCGGACCGCATTCGCACGGATTTTTACAGACTGATGTTATACAAGCGTGATTAGCGGTGCAGTTATCATCGGCGTTGCAAATGACATCTGCAAATGATGTTGCTGGACGGCAAACGCCTCCGCCACTACTCACGTATCCCGGTGGACATGTACACAGCATTGTGCGCACTGGTAGAGTTGGTGACACTTCACATTGAGCTGGAGTGGCGCATGGTCGCAATTCTGTGCAAGGATTTACGCATCTAGATGATAAACATGCCATTCTGGATGGACAGTCGGCGTCCATGTAGCACTCTGCGATGAATTCTGGTTTACATTCAATGTATGGACTTCCAGTATAGCCTTGTTCACATTTGCATACTGCGATATGATTTCTGACCAAGCACGTTGCTCCTGTGCCGCATATATTCTCGCTAAGGCATGGATTCACGCATCTGTGTGCGTGACATTGTTTGTCCTGTAGGCAGTCGCCATTAGTTCTACATTCTATTGCATGACAACCTAAATAAACGTCACCTTCAAATCCAGGACGGCATCTGCATAAAGGTAAATTCCTTTCTACATAACATTCAGCGTTAGGCCCGCACGTGCTGTTCAGGAAGCAAGGGCTGATGCAGTTGCCATTGACACATGCCTCATGAGATTGACACTCCGAATTGCTGCGGCAACCAACGATGTGGCATCGCCTGTATGGGTCACCATCATATCCTTCGCGACATGAGCAAATGGGCCTATGATTCCGGATGAAGCATTCTGCATTATCTCCGCAGTTACATGGGTTACGACAAATCCTATTGACACATGATTCGTGGTCACCGCAGTCCTGGTCTGAAGAGCAGCTGAGCGCCGGTAGTTGAGCAGGTTTACAATTTCCTCCTTCTTCAGGAATATATCCATCGGGACAGCGACAAATCAAAGTTCGGAATGGTACGCTGTCTGATACAGTACAGCGAGCGTTGCCGGTGCATGGTTTTAATTCACTGCAAGCTTCACGACATTCGTCTCTAAGACAAGCATAGCCGCTGGGACATTCACTGTCCATGCGGCATTCGGGTTCACCGATAACATCTACTCTCAGGCAGTGGACGAGAGGATCTCCGAGAGGGAGTGCAGGAGGGCACTTGCAAGATGCAGCGTGGTTCCGTGCGAAGCAGTCAGCATTGTTAGCACAAGGGTTTCGGCCGTCACTCGAACAGGCGTGGCGACAAGATCCCTTTACACACACGCTGTCATCGTTACAATCATTATCAATCTCACACTCAGCGGCTTGACACCTGGTATAGGGATTTCCAGTGGTTCCCGTAGGACAGCGACAGTTGGGACGATGAGCTTTACCGAAGCATTCGGCGCTGATAGCGCAAGGAGCTTCAACTACACAAGGGTTGACGCAAGCGCCGTTGTAACATGTATCACTGTCGGGACACTCTGAATCGGATCCACAACCAACTGTAAAATAAAGACAATATGGCGCCATTACATTATAAATATTGAAACTAAAATAACTTAAAAACTGGTTAAAACAAATATACATGCACGCACCTTTAGTGCAGCCGACGTAAGGGTTGCCTGAATATCCTCGTTCACAGTAGCATACGGGATGGTGCCTTACTACTGTGCACTCTGCGTTGGAGCCGCACACGCATGGATCTGCGCACGCGCCGTTGACACACGCTTGTGATAGCGGACATTCAGAATTGGCTTTGCAACCAACAGGGATATTATTTTGATCAGTAGAAGCTAAAAAAAGTATTAAGTTTAGGCCTATATCCAGTATAGTTAAGTATTATGTACATACAATAAAACAAACAGCAAAAAAATTGATTAAAAAAAAACGTATTATTTTACTTACAAGGCGAGCATCTGTCATATCCATCACCCGCATATCCTCTTGGGCAAGAGCATTGCGGTTTATGATTTATAACTCGGCATAGTGCTCCGAGGCCGCAAGCTTCGTTACATGGGTTCACACAAGCGCGCTCGATACAAGCTTGTTCTGGGCCGCATTCCTCGTCATTATAGCATTCATAGACGGTAGTTTGTCGAGGTACTGTAAAAAAAATAGCACGATAAGCATTGCTACTTCAACATTACCCGAGGCAAAGAAAACGTGTCATCAAGGTAGGTACTTACTTGAATTACATTCAATTCTCGGATTTCCTGTGTATGCAGGTGCACAAGTGCAGCGAGATGTATGGTCTATTGATTCACAAACAGCATTTTGTCCGCATGGATCAGCTCTACAGGCCTCAACACAGCTGCCACGACGGCATGTTTGGCTATTAGCGCATTCAGAATCGACTGAGCATTCAGCTTCCGGTGGAGCTCGACAACCATTGTCAGGTGCCACACGACCTCCATCGGGGCAAATACAAGCCACAGCGCGTAATGGTAGCACGTCGACGATCTTACAAATTAGGCCAGAGTCGCAGGGGTTTCCTAAACAGAGGTCAATGCAGCGTGCATTAACACAGGCAAATGGCGCCGAGCAATCGGCGTCGGTGGTACACTCTGTGTCGTCGTGCTCTGTGCTGCAGCCGCGAGAGTACGGGTCTCCGGTACGGCCTGCCGGACACGAGCACTCGGCGCGGTGACTGCGCGCTATGCATTGCGCACCGGGTGCGCATGACTGCTCGGAGCATGCCGGTTGGCAAACACGATTCAGTCGGTTGCAGATTTGTGTGTCGTCGCAATCCTCGTTGTAGTGACAGATAGCGGACACACAGGCACGTCGCGGGTCACCCTGGGTTCCGGCCGGGCAACGGCAGCTGGCGATGTGCGCAACTGCTACGCAGTTCGCGTCTCTTCCGCATGGCGTACCGAGTGTGCACGGATCTTGACAGTAATTGTTGAGACAACTCTTGTCGAATGGACAGTTGTCATCTGATGTACATTCAGCTGTAAATAATATAAATAAGCAGACATTATTTATAACGATCTAACCGTGTGAATGACTGACAGCGGAGAGTAGCTAAGTTAGACTTACGTGTGTAACATATGCGCGCAGGGTCACCGGCGGTGCCGGGCGGGCAGTGGCAGCGCGCGCGGTGCAGAGCAGCGTCGCACAACGCACCAGCGCCGCAAGCACCCGCGCAAGCCGACACGCAGCGCTGTGACACACACGCTTCGGCACCACCGCATTGCGAGTCAGACGTGCACTCCACACCTGGTACACCTGTACGCAAAAAAAATAACCTTCACTTATAGGCCAGCTGGCAAAGCATATTAATTATAACAAGAAGAACATGAATGAAGAACATGAACATGAACATTTCGAATAACTCACCGAGCGTACAGGCCACATCTGGGTTGCCTTGCAGTGGTGACACGCAAGTGCACGTAGCCCGATGCGCATTGGCGCGGCACTCGGCGCCCGACCCACATGTTTTGTCGGCGCACGCATTCACGCACATGCGGTTAACACAATGCTCCTCTGATCCACATTCACTGTCTGAGCTGCATTCGCCTCCTGTAAATAAAAATTACTTTTAGTTTCTATTACATATTTGCATCATGTAAGTTTTAGCTTAACTAATGCTTAACGCTGCACGCATTATTGAGTGCACCGTGTATTATTGAGTGCAGCGTTGTAAGCTAAAGCTTACATGATGCTGTTATTCGCGCACAAACGGACACTTTGAGGTTTTATCTTTCCTTGCGTAGGCATGCACAACACATTATGTACCTACACGTAAAAGTAAAATCTTTATACAATGTACTTCTATAGCCTCGGAAGAATTACATAACAGAAAGTTTGGTGCAGTAATAAATAGGTACTCATAATGCTGTATATATTTACATGCATTTATTACATGAAAAGTATCCATAGTGCATTTATCATAATTGGAACTGAAATTCTAGTCCGGTCCTGTTGTAATCACACCTACCGTCTTTCTAACATTATAATCATTTCTTCCTGTGATATCTGTAAATAATTCTGCATGGCTGTCATGAGTTAGCATAATTATCAATAAAATGAATTAATCAAGGGCTTACATAATTATTACATTTATGTGGCTAAAACAAACATTCTTAAAATACGTACTTGGGTTACATTGTACAGAAGCGTCCCCAACGAGAGGTTTAGGACATTCGCAAACCAGTGTTCGGAATGGTAGTGTATTAGCAACTCTGCATTCTGCTCGGACGCCACAAGATGTTGGTTCGCAGGGATTCCTGCATATATTCTGCAGACATGCTAGGCCGGGGCCGCATTCGCCGTCCATTTCACATTGTCCTTCATCTATAACTAAAGAAAAAAAGCAGGGTATATTATACGTTAAGCATATAAAATAGAGCATTCTTTATGAGCCTTTGCGTCAAATAACAAACCTCTTCGGCATTCAATCTTAGGGTTGCCCTGGGTGCCTCTGGGGCACTCGCAAGCTGGTACATGACGGAAAACCGTGCAGAGCGCGCCCTGAGCACATGCTCCGACGCACGGGTCTTTGCAAGTATCGCGAGAGCAAGCCAGCCACGAGGAGCAGTCGTCATCTACTAAGCATTCGGCTCTACGACATCCAGTCCATGGATTGCCGTGGGCACCAGCGTTACATTCACACGACGCAGTATGGCCGCGCGCAATGCAGTGCGCCTCTGTTCCACAACGTATGCGCAAGCAGACCTTCACACACGAACCACCCTCGCAGCTTTCATCATCTGGACAGTCATTGTTGCTATGGCATTGCACTGGAACAAACAAAAAGAAGTAATTATTATAACCAGAAGACGGGATATTTACCATGTTTATTGTTTTCTTTGAGTTCCCGATATTTCGGTGCTGTTGCAAGCACCATGATCACGGATAAACCCGTCCCGTCCCGTCTTCTAGTTATAATAATTTTAGTGACCATGAAAGTTTAAAAAGAAGTAAGTACTTGCTTATGTGTATTTACAAATACAAGGATCATAATGTAGGTTCATTGCACAAGAAACCTGACTCCATTAAGATCTGTGGCTGAATTTTGAAACGCATCATGCATTTTAATTAGTTAATAAAACATAGCCTGTTCTCAAGTAGGTAATTATCATAATAATGTTACCTGAGTAACATCCTGAGTAGCCATCGCCCTCGTACCCTGGTAGGCAAGTGCAAAGGGCTCTATGTTGTTTGGCGATGCAGCGTGCATTGAATCCGCAGTTGTTGAGGCCACATACGGGCGAGCAGTGCGCGTTTACGCACGCGGCGTTGTCGGCGCACTGATCGTCTGAGACGCACTCGGGCGTCGGCAATGGTGGCGGCACAGAGATCACACTGCACCGCACAAGCGGAGATCCTGTATAACCAGCAGGACACGAACACACCGGCGAATGTCTCACGCCCGTGCATATCGCATTGAGACCACAGGCGTTGACGCATGGATCAGTGCACTTTCTGTTGATACATGCACGGTCGCCAGAACAGTCATCGTTGACGGTACATTCATAGTAGGTGCATATTCCATTGCGGCAGGTAGCATGCGCTCCACAAGGATTGGAGTCGCAGGGATCATCAGACTTCGGTGCTGTTTCTAAGGAAGAAAATAATAAATTAATGCCTTATTCATAAGTAATAGGCTCAACCGTCAATCGGACATTACTATTTTTTTGACACGGCTACAGCGAGAAATTTAGTGGTACTAACCTATGCAGCCAACAAAAGGATCGCCAGTTGTGGATGGAGGACACCAGCAGATAGGTGCATGGTTAAAGACGCGGCACATGGCTGCGTTACCGCACGTGCCAGGGCAGGGGTCCACACACTTGTTGCGCACGCAGGCACGGTCACGTGGACACTCCGAGCTGACCACGCACTCGGGCCTGCATCCTGAGGTGGCGGCGTCGCCGCTCGTGCCGCTCGGGCACGTGCACATGGCGCTGTCGCCGACCACTGAGCACAGAGCTCCTGGGCCGCATGGAGATGGAGTACAAGGCGGTGCTGTAAAGCATAAAATGAATTAAATTGATATGTGAATTTATTTTGATATCGCAAATAAAGTAACCTCCTTTTATAATTGTAGAACTTACGTGTCTTTTCTACAAAGCATCTTTCAAATGCGTTTCCTCTAGTTCCTGGTGGGCACGAACACAAAGGTATGTGATTGATGGTTTCACAGTCTGCCCCTACACCGCAAGTACCCTGGCAAGGGTCACGGCAATGAGATCGTATGCAAGCTTTCGCAGGAGAGCAATCAGAGTCCGCAAGACATTCAGGTCGGCATCCAGTGTTCGGGTCACCACGTAGGCCAGGCTCACATTCACAAGAAGCGCTTGTTCCTTTCACTCGACACAAGGCGCCAGGTCCACATGGTGATGGTACGCAGGCATCCTTTGTTGGATTAACTGTAACATGGTACATGAAAGTTTAAACTAGGTCCTAAGTTAAGATCAACGAAGCAAATATTATGGAAAGCTCGTCGTCAAGCTAAAACTTTCGTCATTTAAAGAGGCGAACGGCGCACTTGGTTTCGCTAGTAAAACCCATGCCTAAGCTTTAAAAGCGAAGACGCAAGATTGCCGCATCCTACATCCCTGCATTTCTGAATCACATTACGTATTTTACGCAAAATATTTTTATCTTAAAGCAATCGTCCGTTTGATCTAATCTGTCTTACGAATATTTTCGATGGGATGGCACGCCGCGAGAGGGTTTCCGGAAGTGGTGGGAGGACAAGTGCAGCGTGGCTCATGAGCCACCGGAACACAGTCGGCGCCCTGACCGCATGCTCCCGGGCAGGGATCTACGCAACGTCTGTTAATGCAAGTAAGGTGCCATTCGCAGTCATTGGACTCCAGACACTCGTAACGACAGGTTGGAGGTGCTCCAAAGAATCCTGGACGACAGCGACAGCGGCCATCAGCGCAGTCAGCATTCGGACCACAGTCCGGACATGGTGAATTCTTTTTAGGCTCAGACTCGAGTGCTGTAAATAATAATCATGTTAAATACGTATGATTGGAATAAATATCGAGAGTCACCTCGACCACTAGAAGTAAGAATTTACATACCTGGCATACATCGAATAAATGGATCCCCAGTGTAGTCAGGTGGGCAACTACAAATAGCCGAATGCATTGTTGTTCGACAAACGGCGCGAGCACCACACGCGCCCGGGCACGGGTCGCGGCACTTGCCGGCGCGGCAAGCCAGCGTGGCGGGGCAGTCGGCCGAGCTGTGGCACTCGGGCCGGCAGCTAGGCGGCTCGTCGTACATGGGCGGCCGGCACGAGCAGTGCGCCACGGAACCCTGCGCGCGGCACATGCTGTTCGGCCCGCATGGGTTGGGCGAGCACGGCTCCGTCTCCACTGGTGCTGTATTTGTAATTTATCGTTAATTCGAGATGTTCTATTTGGTGGTATTATCAAGGATTTTGTATCCAATTATACTGTTTTATAAACTTATATTTTTTTTAAGAAATAAAGTAGGCTCTTACCTATCACACGCCGGCAGGCTATGAAAGCATCTCCCTGAAGAGGTGCTGGGCACTCGCATATGGCAATGTGATTGTAAACATTACACACTGCATCGAGACCGCATGCATTTTTGCACGGATCAACACATTTGTAGTTCACGCAGGCTTGACGTTTGTCACAGTCGTTATCAATGGTACATTCGGGTCGACACTCTATTGTAGGATTGCCGTGGTATTCCGGAATACATGAACAAGTACCGTTGCTACAAATAGCATTCCTTCCGCAAGGATTTCGAACGCACGGGTCTGTGGGTACTGGTGTTTGCGGTTCTGAAAAATATATTGTTGTTTTATCTAAGGTTGTTTAAACATATTTACTTAGAGATATCTTTTGCGCGTAGCCTTTCAAACATGACCTGTTTCTGTAAAATAATAACAACAACTTGTTTAAAATAAGCTCACAACGTTAATGAACTACATACATGCATGCAATATTTTATTTAAAAATATGTTTCTGATTTCGTTCGAGTAAGCACTAGCTAGACGTTTTTTTTGGAACCTAATTTTTTCCCCTAAAATGTACATACCATCGAACAGGTAACATCCGACGAAAGAATTGCCTCGATGGCTTGGTAAACATGTACAAATAGCCAGATGGTTCATCGCTCGGCATTCAGTATTAGACCCACAAGATCCAATGCATGGGTCTACACATCTTTCCCGGACACACGATTTATCATTCGGACAGTCTTCGTTGATAGCACACTCTGGCGCACATCGGGGCGGAGCTCCGAAGTACCCCTGCCTACAACTACAGATAGCTGATCCAGCTGATTCCCTGCATGTTGCAAATGGACCGCAAGGATTGGGTTCGCACGGAGATTTTACTTGTGGCGGTAACACTTTTTCTTTTGAACATCTGATGAATGCATCTCCTTCGAAACCCGGTAAGCAAGTACAGTAAGGGCTGTGGTGATAAACACGACATTGTGCATTTTCTCCACATGCTCCAATGCATGGATCGATACACTTTTGCTTAATACATGCTTTGTTGAGAGGACACTCTGAACTCATCATACATTCTGGTCTGCAATTTGGTGGGTTTCCAATATATTCTGACAGACAAGTGCATACGGCATTATTGCCAGCAGCGTTGCAAGTACTATAGGGACCACATGGAGATGGATTGCAAAGGTCACGCTGTGGTTCTGCAAATATAAGATATCATTTAATAAACCAAGAAAGTATTATCACAAGTTCATTAAATTTATGAACATTTTATCTATAAAGTTTAATTTATGAAAGCAAGACTTAATAAAAAAGTGATTACCTTCTCTTAGAATGCACCTGTCATACGGGTTACCCACATATCCTTGAGTGCAAGCGCAGTTGGGAATATGATTAATCATTTGACATTGAGCATTAGTTCCGCATAGTCCGGGGCATGGATCTTGACATCTGTTATTGATACACGCTACATTTTCGGGGCAATCTGAATTGAGTACGCATTCGGGTCTACAGCCTTCATAAGGATTGCCGAAATATCCCGTGACACATGTACAGCTGCCAGCGTTATTACGCTCTTGGCACACAGCGTTTGGTCCACATGGGTTCGGCACGCATGGTGCGGTCGGTGGTGGCGGTTCTACATCTGGAACTGAATGTGTTTATATATTTATAGATATGGAAACAGTAAAAATGATGTAATATGTATTTGAATCGTCAGGAGCAGAGTCATATTTAAATACCTTTGATAGCAGTGCACTGATAGAATGAGTCTCCTTCGTATCCTGGTTGGCACGCACATTGCGGTGAATGACTGATAACCCGACATTCCGTGTTAAGCCCGCAAGCACCGATGCATGGATCAGCGCATTTGTTGTTTATGCATGCCTTATCAAAACTGCATTCACTGTTCGTAGAGCACTCTGGGCGACAGTATGGTGGTTGTCCCATATAACCGGGTTGACAAGAACACGTTGGTGCTTCGTTTAATGCTCGGCATTCAGAATTGGGACCACATGGAGACGGTTCACACGGTGTTCTCTTTGGTGGTGGATCATCTAATAAAGAAACACAAGTACACATCAGTTGAAGTATTTCGTAATATTATTAAATCCTAGTTTCTTATACATATCTCAGTAGAAGGAGATTAGGTGCAAGTATCTAAGGTTGTTGCATAGCTTATAGGAACCATAATCAAATCAATGAGAATTAGATTATTAGACTGAGTTCATAGTAGTAACCATTTCGTTTACAATACACATTTTTATAAAAAAATATATCATTTCTATCGTTGTGATACTCACTTCGAATGACTACACAATGAGTAAATGGATCGCCGGTATAACCATTTCTGCAGTAACAAATAGGCTTGTGATTGTGAATGCGACACTCAGCGTGTAATCCGCAAGAACCAACACAAGGATCACTGCATTTTTGATTTGAACATGCCATGAGACTTGTACAATCTGAATCCACCAAACATTCCGGCCTGCACGATGGAGGCGCGCCTATGTAGCCAATCAGACACGAACAAACTGCATTTTCTTGCATAGCTCGGCATACACTATACGGTCCACATGGAGACGGATGACATGGGTTTCGGTTTTCTGGTATTACTGAAAACGGATAGAAATTTTAGTATGCATGTACTTTTCCAATAATATCGTATTAAGCACATAACGCTGCGAAGTTTAATATTTACCAGTTATTGGAGTGCATGAAAAGAACGCATTTCCACTAGTGTTCGATGGACAACTACACATTGGTATGTGATTATATACTTCACATAAAGCTCCCTGTCCGCATAGATTTGTGCAAGGATTAACGCATTTGTTGTTAACACATGTTTTGGTAGGAGGACAGTCGGAGTTGTGTGTACATTCCGGACGACAACTCAAGTACGGGTTTCCGAAGTAATCGGGCCTGCATGTACATTGTCCATCGTTACAGTCAGCGTTTGCTCCGCAGGGGCTTGGGTTGCACTTGTCAAATACAGCAGGCAGAGGTTCTGTAAACGGTGAAAGAGGATTAATTTAAAATGAATAACATTTAAAAGTTAACAAGTCTCAAGTCAACATAAAAAATGAAGAGGGGGAAAGTTGTAAAGTAAACAATTTAAAGCAAGGTTTTACGAAATATTTACCTATTTTCTCCTTTACGCGACAACTTTGGAATGGATTTCCAGTATATCCTTCTCTGCAACTGCAAATAGCTGCGTGCTGGTAAACCTGACACTCTGTTTGTAAACCACACGAGCCCGGGCATGGATCGCGACATTTTTGGTTAATACAAGCTTTGGTGCTCGAACAGTCTGAGTTCACAGTACATTCCGCTCGGCAGTTCGGTGGTGAGCCGACATAGTTCTCCAAGCACGCACATGATGATACTTGATTTATTACTTGACATTGAGAATTCGGTCCACAGGGTGATGGTACACATGGATTTTGATCTTGAAGTGGAACTGTGATTTCTGTAATAAAAATAAGTGTTATTTGAATTCCGAAAGTAATAACATTAGGTTTTTAAATCAAATAACATTGTCCACGTTGGTCAAGCAATCATACCTTTGACAATGGCACATCTAACAAATGGATCGCCTTCGAATCCTCTCTTACAGGAACATATCGGGGCGTGGTTTACAACTCTACATTCGGCTTCTTGTCCACAGGAACCAATACATGGGTCTACACATTTCTGCCTGATACAACTCTTGAAAGAGTCACATTCTGAGTTGACTGTGCACTCGGGTCGGCAACTAGGCGGAGATCCATAGAAATCTGGCATGCACGAGCATATTGCTAGCCCGTTGTTGTCCTTGCAGATAGAGTTGCTGCCGCATGGATTTGGCACACAAGGACTTTCAGAAACCGGCGCTGTAAAATAACGTCAAGATTAAAACAGTTTCTACGAAGGATGTCATTTGGGTGACCAATCTAATGTTCTAAAACTTACTTTGTTCGATAATGATGATGTGACAGTAGGAATATGGATTTCCTGTATATCCAGGTGCACAGTTGCATGATGGAATATGGTTTATAACTTGACATAATGCCGTGGAACCACAAACTCCCGGACAAGGATCTTCACATTTGTTCCTCAGACATGCTTTATTGTAAGGACAGTCGGTATTCACCACACACTCGGGTCTACAAGACTCGTAGGGATTTCCAAAATATCCAGGCTCACAAATACACGCTGCAGCGCCGTTTCTAGAAACTTTGCATTGAGCATTGGCTCCACATGGTGTAGGATTACAAGGATCTAATTTTTCGACAGCTTGTGGTATTAGGTAACAAGCCGTGAATGGATCGCCGGTGTACCCTTCTTCACAAGAGCACATTGGACTATGCAAGCGTACAGCACATTGTGTATTAGTTCCACAAGATCCGGGACATGGGTCTTGGCACTTGTAGTTAATACAAGCTCTGTTTGACGGGCAGTCGTCGCTGGTAGTGCACTCGCGGCGACACTGCGGCGGAGTGCCTTCAAACGTCGGCTGACATGTGCAAATGTACGAATCGCCGTTGGGTGTTTGGTTGCATATGCTATTTGGTCCGCAAGGCGACGGCGCGCATGGGTTTGAAGGCCGTTCTTCAATTGTTTGGACTGAAAATGTAAGTAAACATATTAGGTACTCACTATATAAGTACGTTAGTTATTTTCGGTACATACAACATTACAAATAAAGATCACGTAGAAGAAATAAAGTGATTACCGTAACAGTGACTAAATGGAGAGCCAGTATATCTTGGTGGACATGTACATATTGGATTGTGATTGTTAACGTTACATATTGCGTTATGACCGCATGATCCTGGGCATGGGTCTTGGCATTTCCGATTAATGCAAGCCAGAGATGGAGCACAATCTGTACTTTGAATACATTCTGGGCGACAGTTAGGTGGATTGCCAATATAATCTTGGAGACAGGCACATACAGCTTGACCATTTGCTTCTCTGCATAAACTATTTGGTCCACAAGGAGAAGGTTCACATGGCCTAGTCACAGGTTCTGTAAAAGAAAACGTTTTGTTTTTATAGGCGTATGTTATTACTGAATAAGGATTATGTTGAATAAGGTTACTAATAAATTTTGTTTGTTTGAAGTAGGTACATACTTTCAATGCGGATGCACTGCGTAAACGCGTCTCCTGTCATACCACTAGGACAGCTACAGATCGCGACGTGGTTATATGCATTGCATTCGGCGTTAAGACCGCACATATCACGGCAGGGATCAACACATTTTGATCTAAGGCACGCTTTGTCTAGAGGGCAGTCTGTACTAAGAACACATTCAGGTCGACAACCGAAGTAGGGGTCTCCTTGATACTCGGGCAAGCATGTGCACTCGCCGTTGTTACAGACTGCATTAGCTCCACAAGGCGAAGGATGGCATGGATCAATGTTCTGAGGCGTGTCTGAAACAGTATCAAAAAGTTGTCAGAAATACTTAACAAGC
Source organism: Noctua janthina (assembly GCA_963576755.1). NCBI lineage: Eukaryota > Metazoa > Arthropoda > Insecta > Lepidoptera > Noctuidae > Noctua > Noctua janthina. The sequence goes on from OY755058.1 coordinate 9,477,324, forward strand.
ACGCGGATTAAGTTGAATTGTTTTCAAAACTTATTTGTCTGCCTCTACAATGCATAATCTGTTTTAACTTACCCGGTGGTTTGACTTTGCATACTGCGAAAGGGTCGCCTCCATATCCATTTGGACATGAACAAATTGGTATGTGATTAACAACGTTACAAATTGCGTTAAAGCCACAAGATCCCAAACAAGGGTTTTGACATTTCATGTTCATACAAGACTTATCATTGCTGCAGTCTGTGTTCACTACACATTCCGGTTTACAGTTAGGAGGACTGCCAAAGAATCCAAGCGTACAAGAGCAAGATGGTACTCCACCAATATCGCGGCATTCTGCATTCAATCCACAAGGAGAAGGAACGCATGGCTGGACTGGCTCCTTTAGGGGCGGTTGCTTTTCAGGAAGTACATAACAAACTGAGAATGGATCACCGGTGTAGCCTTGTTTGCAAGAACAAATTGGATTGTGATTTATGACTCTGCATTCTGTTTGTATACCGCATGCTCTGTCACAGGGGGATACACATTTGAAGTTCGTGCATACTTTGTCTAATGGACATTCCGAACTGGTAACGCATTCTGGACGGCAGTCTGGAGGTGATCCTTGGTAGCCACTTAAGCAAGTACATATAGCTATACCATTTTGTGTTTTGCATTGACTGTTGGGGCCGCATGGTGAAGGATTGCATGGGTCTATTGGATCAGCTGCAATAAAATATGAATATGTTATTTTGTAATAAAGCATTTGTCAAGATCAACAATATGTTAATTAGGGATTCTTGCACCACAGATTTAACATCTCTCTGTCCCGTCATAGTGATTGTGGCGCAAGCGGGCTTTAAAATATTTTGACGGTATATTATATTTTGTCTTTCTTTATTTCTAACTAGCTGTTGCCCCCGACCCTCACCCGCGTGAAATGATTGCAAAAATATTGTTTGTCTATTTGAACCGGATTTTGTTAACAATTTCAAGGGTTTTATTTTTTTTCTACGGAACCCAGATTATTTTTCTAAAGTAAAAGCCTAAGTTACTCCTTTTAACATCAGCAATCTACCAGTAAAGTGCCGTCAAAATCATTTTAGCCGTTTCGAACATTAGCCGGAACAAACAGACAAAAATTAAAAAAAAAATGATTTTTTTTTGTTATAAGTACCGTATAGTAAACTGTCATATGCATTCAGTAAAAAGCTGTTATTTTGAAATTACAAACAGACACTTTAACTTTATTTATTTGTATAGATGTTAGTGTTTAACATTTAAATACTTACATTGAACTTTGTATGCACATATTTTGTATGGATCCCCATAATGCAAATCTGGGCATGAACAACTTGGAATATGATTGATCACGTTACACTGAGCATTTATGCCACATGTGCCCGGGCAGGGATCGTGACATTTGTTTTGATAACAAGCTAAGTTTGATGGACAATCTGAATTAATCAGGCATTCTGGCTTGCATGATTCGTAAGGGTTACCGAAGTATCCAGGTAAACATGTGCACGATCCGGCATTATTTTGCTCTCTACATTCGGCGTTTGCGCCACATGGTGAAGGAACGCAAGGTGTTGGGCGTTCTATCTCGGTGGCGGCAACTTTGATGGTGCAGTAGAGGAATGGATCGCCGGTGTAGCCGTTTTCACATAAGCAAATGGGCGTATGACTAACGACTCTACATTCAGCGTTAACGCCGCATGAACCACGACATGGATCTTGACATTTCCTATTTATACATGCCATATTTGATGCACATTCTGTGTTACTGGTACATTCGGGTCTACAATTGGGTGGAGCGCCAGTGAATTCGGGCAAGCACCGGCAATCGGCGTTCTCTCCATTTTCTGTGCATTGAGAGTTAGGTCCACATGGTGAAGGAAGGCATGGGTTTACTTTTTCTGGTGGCGTAGCAGCTGTAATAAAATAATTTTATAAGATATTATCTATGTCAAATGCCGCAAAATCATTTATACTGGTAACATTAACTAATTTATGTATACTTACGAATTAATTGACAAATAGAAAATGGGTCTCCGGAGTATCCTGATAAGCAGGTACATACAGGGTTGTGATTGACAACTATGCAATGTGTATTGCGTCCGCAAGCGCCCGGACATGGGTCTATGCACTTTTGGTTGGAACAAGCTCGGTTCAGGTTACAATCGGAGCTAACTGTGCACTCAGGGCGACAGTTCGGCGGGCTACCCTGGTAACCCTGCACGCAGACACACACAGCGTGACCGTTTACTTCTCTACACTGACTGAATGGGCCGCACGGGGACGGCTCACATAAATTGATCGGTGCTGCCGGTTCTGGAAAATGGAACAGTTTCATATAAACATTTCATCGACGGGTAAAGAAAGATAACTCAGCAGGCTAGAATTAAATTTTACCTTTAACTTCATTGCAATAGTGGAACGGTGTCCCTGTAAATCCTTGTGGGCATGAACACATAGGAATGTGATTGATAGTTTCACAAATGGCTCCAACTCCACATGTTCCAATGCATGGGTCATTGCATTTGTTTCTGATACAGGCTTTATCTCTTGGGCAGTCTGAGTTGAGCACACATTCAGGTTTGCATGCAAAGTATGGGTCACCAAAGTATTCTGGTAAGCATGAGCAAGCACCATTGTCACACACAGCGTTAACACCACATGGTGATGGCGAGCAAGGATTCAATGGCTCGAGATCTAAAACAATATAAACAAAGTTTCAGTCACAGAGATAGGTACTACACGCGTTATATAGGTGTCAACTACTAGCACAAATCAGATGAAAATTAAGTACCTTGATGCATGATTTCACAGTTGCTGAACGGATCGCCGCTGAAACCAGGCAAGCACGAGCATATCGGCATGTGGTTGTTGACATTACACTGCGCATTATTGCCACACGCGCCGGGGCACGGGTCGTTGCAGCGGTTGTTCATGCACGCCATGACTGCGTTGCACTCAGAGTTGATAGTACACTCCGGCCTGCATCTCGGCGGCGAGCTTATGTAATTCGGAAGACAAGTGCAGCGTGCGTTGCCATTGAACTCTTGGCATTGAGAATTCGGCCCACATGGTGATGGTATGCACGGATTTACATCTGGTCGTAGCGTTGGAATTGATGGTAGCACTAAAACATATTTAATATTTAGTCAACGATATGTGTGTAACAGTAGGACATAGTAATGAATTTATTTCAATGTAGTGAGTACTTACTGAGTACACAGTTAGTAAATGGATCGCCGGTAAATCGATCCTGACATGAACATATAGGGTTGTGAGCGAATACTCTGCAGTTTGCATTCCTAGCACATTGATTGACGCACGGGTTTACACATTTGCGGTTTACGCAGGCTTTGTCACTAGCGCATTCGCTGTTTATTGTACATTCCGGTCGACAGTTTGGCGGTGTCCCCATAAAATCGATTTGGCAACTACATATGGCTTGTGCGTTTACTTCTCTGCACTGACTGTTAGGTCCGCACGGTGAAGGCGAACAAGGTGTTGGTTTGACAGGATCTGTAAGAGGTACAGGGATATCATTAGGCTCAAGACTAGAAAAAAAAACCAAGGGTAAGTTTATACCAAACATACCTTCCAGTTTCTCAATGCAATTGACATATGCATTTCCAGTTAGTCCTGGGGGGCAATAACAAGAAGGCAAATGGTTCACAACTTGACAGATTCCATTTCGTGCACATATGCCCGGACAAGGATCTCTACATTTGCTCTGAATGCAAGCTAGCATAGGAGGACAGTCTGTGTTAATAACGCATTCGGGTCGACAACCCTCGTAAGGGTTGCCCACATACGTGTCAATACATCTGCAAGCTCCCGCTCCATTCCTTTCAGTGCATTCTGCATTAAGACCACACGGAGAAGGTTCGCAAGGAGAGTTGTATTCAATTGTATTGTCTGTAAAAAATATTAAATGACTTAGTACCTATGTATTTATATTACAGAATAGATTTCGTTTTATCCAAGAATCGCAATGCTGATTAATGACAAGTAATAATAGAATTACCTTTTACAGGGCCACAAGATATCAGAGGATCTCCAGTTTGACCGAATGGACACGAACAGATTAGAGCATGACTGATAACTCTACAGTCTGCATTATATCCGCAGCTTCCTGGGCAGGGATCTTTGCACTTTTGGTTGACACATGCTAAGTTGCTCGAACATTCTGAATTGCTAATACATTCCGGTCGGCAATTGGGTGGAGCGCCGATGTATTCTGATTGGCATGTGCATGAGGGCGATTCACCAATCACTTTACACACTGAGTAGGGACCACAAGGCGATGGTGTGCAGGGATCAACTCGTGGCAGTGGAGTAGCAACTGAAATGAAATAAAAGCCGTTAATGGAATATACGAGTATGCATAATATTTTAGTTTTGTTTTAAGGTATGTATGTATTGTAATACTAATGTGTATTGAAGTAATCATAAAGTAGTATATTCAAGATGTGGACATACCTATAGGACTGCAGCGCGAAAATGGATCCCCAGTATACTGTAGTGGACATGAACATATTGGGTTATGATTGATTACTTGGCATTTAGCTCCGTAACCACAGCTACCAATGCAAGGATTTATACACTTGCGATTGTTGCACGCTTCATTTAGAGGACATTCAGCACTGATGGTACATTCTGGCCTGCATGACGGAGGACTACCGATATACGTGGGCAGGCACGAGCAAACAGCTTGGTTGTTTATAGCGCGGCACTGGCTGTTGGGGCCGCACGGGCTTGGATTACAAGGTTCAACGTGCAAAACTGAAAATAGTACCAGACATTAAACATAAATCGTCTTATTATTTTTATTGTTTCAAATTCTTAAAAGTATCTTTATTTGTGTGTTACTAACCTTCGTATGTATGACATTCGACAAATGCGTTTCCTGTTCTTCCCTCAGGGCAAGTGCATATTGGAATATGATTGTACACATTGCATTGCGCACTTGGGGCACATGTTCCTGGACATGGGTTGATACATTTATTTCCTGAGCAAACTTTGTCTATGGAACAATCCATGCTTGTTAAACATTCTGGTTTACAACCAAAATATGGATCTCCTTGGTAGTCACTGATACATGTACAAACTCCATCTCTGCATTGTGCATTAAATCCACATGGTGAAGGGTTGCAAGGATCTGGCGGAGTTTCATCTGAAATAAATGTAAATAAAGCCAATTAAGTTTCTTGAAAATGTTAGGCAACCTGGGCAAACGCTATTCCGACTCAAAGGTGATTTTTACTTTTTATAAAAATATCATGGTCTTACCTGTTACGTGATCCATTATTAAACAATGAACGAACGGATCTCCTGTAAATCCTTGATTACAGGAGCAGGCGGGAACGTGTGAGAATACTGAACATAAAGCGTTCTGTCCGCAGCTTCCCGGACATGGATCGCGACATCTCAGGTTGATACATGCCTTGTCTGAAGGACAGTCTTGATTGATAGCGCATTCTGGTCGACAGTTCGGCGGGAGTCCCTGATAGTCAGGCTTGCATGAGCACGATGGGGCGTCGTTGACACTCCGGCAGATGGCATTGTCACCGCAAGGATTCGGCAAGCAAGGATTCGCAATAGGTTCTGGTAGATGCTGTATAGGAGCTGAAATCGGAAAATTAATATTAAGACGGAGGAACATTTAAATGTTAAAAATAAATATTTAATTATTCTATGTATATGCTTAAACTTACGTTGAGAGTAACAGCGAGTAAATGGATCCCCAATGAAACTTGGGTTACAAGAACATATAGGACTGTGATTTATAACTCTACATAATGTATTCAATCCACAATGACCAGGGCAAGGGTCAGCACATTTCTGGTTGATACAAGCTTTCTCTTTGGAACACTCAGAACTAACTGTACATTCAGGTCTACAACCAGGAGGAGAACCGATGTAATTTGGCATGCAAGAGCACACGCTTTGTCCGTTAACGGCACGACACGCACTATTTGGGCCACATGGATTCGGTACGCAAGGAGTTGTTATTTCTGGAATTGGATCTGAAATGAAAATGATAAATTATAATGTTTTTTTAGTGCAATCATACTTTAGAATATCAAAGAGATTTTGTGATCGTAATGCATACCTCTTGAGATGTCGCATCTTATATAAGGATCCCCACTGTAGCCACCTTGGCAACTACATGACGGGAGATGGTTAACAACAGTACACACTGCCCATGGTCCACAGGTTCCAGGGCAAGGATCTTGACATTTATTACGGATACATGATTTGCTAGGAATACAGTCCGTGTTTACTGTGCATTCTGGTCTACAACCTTCGTAAGGGTTTCCAATGTAATCGGGTAAACAAGTACAAGACCCAGCGGCGTTATGTTCTCTGCACTCAGCGTTCGGTCCGCAAGGCGACGGCTCGCATGGTGTAGGTTTTTCAGGGTAAATGTCATTTTGTTGATAACAATTAGAGAATGGATCTCCAGTAAAGCCATTATCACAGAAACACATTGGAGAGTGACTTATTGTTCTGCACTGAGCGTTGATACCACATGCGTTGACGCAGGGATCTTTACACTTTTGATTGATACATGCTTGATTGGAAAGACACTCGCTGTTACTAGAACATTCTGGTCTGCAATATGGTGGTGAGCCAAAGAAGTTTTGCATACAAGTGCACGAGGGTGTTCCTGAGATTTCTTTGCAAATAGAATTAGCTCCACATGGAGACGGCGTGCAAGGTGTTACATCAGCGCTAGGCGGTCCTAAAATATAAACATGTATTTTGTAAAGTGTGTTACGTCTGTAATACGTGCTTCATACGTCGAGTTGCGGACTGGGATGTTAAGCGACAAAAAAATTGCATAGGTGTCATCGCTTAGGTCAAAAAATGGTCAGCCAACATAAAGTTTAAACAAATGTACTTACTGTAAGGTACACATCTTGTGAACGGATCTCCTGTGTATTTGGGTGGACAAGTACAGATAGGATTATGTTTCACGACATTACATTTTGCTTCTACGCCACAAGACCCAACACATGGGTCAATACATTTCTGATTACTACAAGCTCTGTTGAGTGGACAATCAGAACTGACCACACACTCTGGTCTACAAAGAGGTGGGCTTCCAAGGTATCCGAGCACGCAGGAACATACTGCTTGTCCATTAATTTCTCTGCATTGACTGTTGGGTCCACAAGGAGTAGGAACACACGGATTCGTTACGAAAGGTACTGCAAAAATAAAAAATGAGTTTAAAAATTTAATCGATTTCAGTCTAAGCTAAATGTTTAAGTAAAAAATTAACTTTATTGACGTACCTTGAATAGGTTCACAATTGTAAAATGCGTTACCAGTCATTCCTTGAGGACAACTACACATAGGCACATGATTAATAACATCACAAATTGCGTTGGGAGCACAAGTGCCTGGACAAGGGTCGATACATTTGTTGCGGACACAAGCTCTGTCACGCGGACAATCTGAGCTGAGCACGCATTCAGGTCGACAGCCTACATAAGGATCTCCTCGATGCTCTTCAATACAAGAGCATAATCCATCGTTACATATAGCATTTGACCCGCAAGGAGATGGGTTGCATTTGTCGATAATCTCGGCTTCTGTAAATATTTAGATATTCAATAACCAAGTTATAGACAGCAGAAAGTATTTTTTGTGAATTCTTATGATTTTTTTTAAACAATTGTTTGAATGAAATGAAGTACATTGAATATAGTGATTTCCAATTTATTGTAACGTACCTAACGGTTTAGGTGAGCACACGGTGAATGCATCGCCAGTGTAACCTTCTGGACACGTACATATAGGAGTGTGGCGAGTCACAGTACACAACGCCCCCAAGCCACACGAGCCGAGGCACGGATCTCGGCACTTCTGTTGGATACACGCTTGAGAAGTGGGACATTCAGCGTTTAACGTACATTCAGGTCTGCAGTTTGGTGAATTTCCAACGTAATTTGGCATACACGTGCAAGAAGGCACGTTTCGTGTCTCTTGACAGATTGAGTTAGGACCACATGGAGATGGGATGCATGGGTTTCTGTATGGCTCTAAGACTGAATTTGCCACTGGTGCTAAAAATAAAACCATATTGTTAGTTGAATGTGCGAAGAAAAAAAATTACATATTTGTTTGGAAAAGCAGTTGGCTAACTTACGTGGTATTGGGTTGCACCTAGTGAACGGATCACCAGTATATCGAGTCTTGCATGTACAGATAGGACTGTGGTTTATAACTTGACATTCGGCGTTTGTACCACATGCATTTAGGCATGGGTTCCCACAATTCTGACTAATGCATGCTTGTTGTCTCGAGCATTCTGCACTTGTGACACATTCTGGGTGACATCCTGGAGGTGCTCCGATGTAATTAGGTAAACATGAGCATACTGCTTGCTTGTTTACCTCCTGGCAGCGGCTGTTTGGCCCACAGGGTGATGGTTGACAGACATTAATCGGTACATCCAAAATTTCTAAAAAGAAAATGTTTTTTAAAGTATTAGGATAATATAACGTATGGTTATTGGTCATTAATAAGTACATGCGAAGGCAAACTTACGTTCGGGAGTACAATATCTAAACGGATCTCCTGTAAAACCTCTTTGACAGGAGCATGATGGGGCATGGTTGACCACTTGACATAAGGCATTGGGTGCACAAGCACCAGGACAAGGATCTTGACATTTCGTTTGGAGGCAAGCTTTGTTTGATGGACAGTCTGTGTTTATAATACACTCAGGCTTGCAGCCTTCATAGGGATTGCCAAAGTAGTCAGGCAAGCATGTGCATGATCCTGCTCCATTGTATTCCTTGCAAATAGCGTTTGCTCCACAAGGGGAGGGTTGACAGGGGGATGTTACTTCTTGGTATATTTCAATTCTGTGGCATTCTACAAATGGATTACCAGTATGTTCAGCCAAGCAGGAACATGACGGAGAGTGGCTTATGACGTGACATTGAGCGTTTGTTCCACAGGAACCAATACAAGGGTCTGCACATTTCTGATTGATACAAGCGAGTTGACGAGGACATTCAGAATTGCTAATACATTCTGGCTTACAGTATGGCGGTGAGCCTACGAACCCAGTGAGGCATGAACATGAAGGTGCACCTGATGTTTCTTTGCATACTGAATTTGGTCCACATGGTGATGGGTGGCAAGGGTTTAGGGGCTCTGGATTATATTCTTGAATAATACATCTAACGAATGGATTTCCGGTGTATGACTGTGGGCACGAACAAATGGGATTATGGTTAATCACTTGACATTTTGCTGCGACGCCACAGGCTCCTTGACACGGATTAACACATTTCATATTGCTGCAGGCTTCACTAGGCAAACAATCTGTGCTAACAGTACATTCGGGCCTGCAGGATGGTGGACTGCCCTTGTACCCACTAAGACACGAGCACACTGCTTGAGTGTTTATTTCTCTACATTGACTATTAGGTCCGCATGGACTTGGTTGACAAGGTTGCGTGTTCACAACTGGAAAATAAACATTAAAATTATGTTACAACAAAATATTTTTCAAAATTCAAGAAAAAAACATGCAAAAACGTATTCAATGTAATTAAGAATGTAGTGTTACCTTCAACAGGCGAACATTGTACAAATGCATTCCCTGTCATACGCTCTGGACACCGGCACATTGGAATATGGTTGATTACTTCACATATTGCGTTAGTTGAACACACCCCACTGTTACATGGGTTTGCACATTTATTCCTGAAGCATGCTTTATCTTGAGGACAGTCTGAACTAAGAACGCATTCAGGGCGGCATTCATAGTATGGATCTCCTTGGTATTCCGGTAGACACGAACATTCCCCATTGTCGCAAATTGCATTAGAACCACAGGGTGATGGATTGCATAAATCAACTTCATCGTGAGGAATTTCTGAAACACAAGTGATAGTTTCGTAAGTAGTACCTTTAAAAAAACAGCTTACATTTCATTACATGCATTACTTTGAAGACCTACCTTGAAGTTTGCACTCAGTAAACGCATCCCCGATGTAATTGTCAAGACAAGTGCAAATGGGCGTGTTCTTCTTAACAATACATTGAGCGTTCAGGCCACATGAGCCTGGGCAAGGGTCTCTGCACTTCTGATTGATACAAGCTAAATTACTAGAGCAGTCGGCATTAATGATACATTCGGGTCGACAACCTGGCGGAGCCCCTATGTAATTGGGAAGGCAAGTGCATGATGGTATACCACCGATATCTCTACATTCACTAAACGGTCCACAAGGTGATGGTAGACAAGGGTTCTTTGGTGATTCTTGAACATGGGTAGGGATTGTCAATTGATAGCACCTACTGAATGGATCTCCAGTAAAACCATCTCTACAAGAGCATATGGGGCTGTGGTTGATGACAAGGCAGTTCGCATTAAGACCACATTGCCCAACACATGGATCAGTGCATTTAAGTGACACACAAGCCTTATTTGAAGGACATTCAGCACTGACAACGCATTCGGGTCTGCAATTTGGTGGAGCGCCTCTGTAATCTGATAAACAAGTACAGACAGCTTGATCGTTTACTACTTTACATGCGCTATTTGGACCACAAGGGGATGGTGCACAAGGATTTGTCGGCGGCTCAATATCTGGAAATAAAATACACAATGCTTAATGGAATTGACATTTAACAATCATGATAGCTGGTAATTAATTCATGTTACTTACTTTGTATGAGAATGCAATGATGGAAAGGATTGCCAGTGTATCCACTACTGCATGTGCAAATTGGAGCGTGGTTCACCGTCTGACACTGAGCATTGGCACCACATGTCCCCAGGCAAGGATCTTGACATTTATTTTGCTGACAAACTCTGTTTGAAGGACAGTCTGTATTTACCGTACACTCTGGTCGGCACCCTTCATAAGGATTGCCGAAGTATCCAGGGGAACAGACACAGGATCCAGCGTTATTACGTTCATTACAGACAGCATTGCTTCCGCATGGGGAAGGAGTACAAGGTGTAGGTCGCTCTGAAGGTATCACGTCGTGTTGCACGTTACAATAAACGAACGGATCTCCAATGTATCCTTGAGGACATACACAATTAGGAGTATGGCTGACAACGCGGCATTCTGCCATGGAACCGCATGCTCCTACACAAGGATCACTGCACTTGTTGTTTATGCAAGCTAAGTGGTTCGGACATTCGCTGTTACTAGAACATTCAGGTCGACAGTTTGGTGGCGACCCAACATACTCTACCATACAAGAACAGGATGGTGCATCAATAATAGCTTGACAAACCGAATATGGGCCACAAGGTGAAGGCAAACAAGGGTTTATTTGCGCTGGGATTTCAAGTGCTGAAAAATATTCAAGGTATGTTAAGAACTGTCGAAGAAGAAGTAATAAAAACTTTCTACTTTCTTCTCCCGTTTTCTACTTACGTTTTGGTATACATCTTGTAAATGGATCACCAGTAAATTCATTAGGGCACGAGCAAATGGGATTGTGATTTACAACCTCACAAAGTGCTGCAACTCCGCACGCGCCGGTGCATGAATTAATACATTTGTAATTATTGCAAGCCTTGTTAAGTGGACATTCAGCGCTTGTAGTACACTCTGGTCGGCAAGTTGGAGGGTTTCCTGAATACCCAGGTATACAGGAGCAAACAGCTACTTTGTTTACTTCTCGACATTGACTGTTCGGACCACATGGAGTTGGATTGCAAGGATTTACAGGCAAAGGCGCTAAAAATAATATCAATAATATAAGATATTTGTATAAACGATAAAATGAAACGGTAAAAAAACGATAAAAAAATTAAATACCTAGGAGAATACTGCACAAAACGAATGGATTGCCAGTATATCCGGCAGGACAACTGCACATTGGTATGTGGTTGAAAACTTCGCACACAGCATTAGCTCCGCAAGTGTCCGGGCAGGGTTTCACACATTTCTTACGTACACATATCTGATCTCTTTGACAATCTGTGCTGACAGTACACTCTGGACGACAACCTACATAAGGGTCGCCGTGATACTCCGGCAGACATGTGCAATCTCCGTTGTAACATTGCGTGTTGGAGCCGCAAGGTGATGGATTGCACAAATCAAGTGGAGCAGTGTCTAAAAATAGAAGAATAGTTGGTATAATACGCTGCATAGATCTCGCATACTGATCTAATGTTTCGATTTACTTTTAAGGTCTCCTAAAATTGAAGATTCAATAGATTTTAACATGTTGAAATGTATAAAAGTTTCATACTATTGATATGCTCAGCTAATGAAATAAATTAAGATCAATAACCTACCTTTTAAAGGTTCTACGACGCATGCAGTAAACGGATCTCCCTTATAACCTTCGAAACAAGTGCAGATCGCCAAGTGGTTCATGACTGAGCAGCGTGCGTTTTGTCCACACGAGCCAAGGCAAGGATCTTTACACTTCTCGTTAATACATGCTAATGAACTGACACAGTCTTGACTCCTGACACATTCAGGACGACAGCTGGGAGGGCTACCGATGTATCCCGGAGAGCAAGAACATGAAGCTTGACCTCCAAAGTTACGGCAAGTCGCAAAAGCACCGCATGGTGATGGTACACAGGGATCCTTGTTTTCGTCTAAAACTGGTTGAGGCACTGAAATATTAAGGGCGCGTTCGTTAAGTATCCCTTGGTTTTTTAAACAATTCAACGACTAAAGTTTATAATTATGTAAAATTATTCAGTCTATTTACCTGGTTTTGAGTAACATCTAGTGAATGGATCACCGGTCAGACCAGTACCACAGCTACAAATAGGGTTATGATTAAATACCCTACATTCTGCTCTCTGACCGCAAGGGCCTGGACAAGGATTCACACACTTTTGGTTTATACACGCTTTGTCTGAGGCACAGTCCGAGTTCATCACACATTCGAGCTTACAAACTGGAGGCTCCCCTAAGTAGTTAGGTAAACAGCTGCATGTGGCCTGGCCATTTATCTCGCGACACTGGCTATGTGGTCCACATGGATTTGGATAGCATACATTTACTGGAGTTGGACCTTGTTCTGGAAATTTTAGTTTAGTTTAGTTTAGTTTAGTTTAGTTTATTTATTAATAATTATCAAAAATTACAGGTCATATAAAAAAAAAAAAAAAAAAAAAAAAAAATAAATAAATAAATTAAATTGATTAAAATTGATTATTATTATTGTTTATTTGAATTGGTTTAAATTGATTAGGTACCTAATAATACTTTAAATGATGTGAAACAAGAGAGAATAATAACAAGTAAAGGCTACTTACGAGGAATGGGGTTGCACCGACGGAAAGCGTCGCCTGTGTAGCCACTGATGCATGTACACGTCGGAGCGTGATGCACCGCAGTACATTCGGCGTTGATGCCACAAGTACCCGGACAAGGATCTTGACATTTGTTTCCAATACAAGCTCTGTTTCCTGGACAATCCGAGTTGCTTACACATTCGGGGCGACATCCTTCATATGGATTTCCAAAATAATCTTCATTACAAATACAGGATCCAGCGTTGTTTTGTTCCCTGCATACCGCATTCGGTCCACAAGGTGATGGAGAGCAAGGAGTTAATAGCTCATTTATGCTTTGCAGTGCACATTGTGAAAATGGATCACCGAAATAACCTTGTGGACAAACGCACATCGCTGAGTGACTAACTACGCGGCATTCGGCATTGGCTCCACACGCCTGAAGACATGGGTCTCTGCACTTTTGATTAACACATGCCAAATGCGGCGAACATTCGCTATTACTTATACATTCCGGTTTGCAGTAGGGTGGTTGGCCCTTATATTCTGGCAAGCAAGTACACGACGGGCTTCCGTTAATTTCTTGGCAAATTGAATTTGGTCCACACGGTGAAGGATGACATGGGTTGATTTCTAGAGGTGGAGCATCTGTACAATGGAAAATAACAAGATTTAGTTAAACTATTTTTTGTAAACATATAAATTGCTAAAAGTATGTATGATATTTACTTGATACAAAACGGCACTCCACGAACGGATCACCGGAATGAGCTGCTGGACATGCGCATATCGGATTGTGATTGACAACTTCGCACGTGGCCCGCAAGCCACACGTTCCGATGCAAGGGTTCACACATTTCTGTTTCATACAAGCTTGGTTTTGCGGACACTCTGCGTTCACTACACATTCGGGACGACAAGCTGGCGGTATTCCCAGATATGTAGGCAGACAAGAGCACACCGCTTGGTTGTTAATTTCACGGCATTGACTGTTGGGGCCACATACTGGAGTGCTGCACGGGCTTTGGTTTGGTGCTTCTGTTAAATGTAACGTTATCATTCAATTAAATAAATGAAGAACACATAAAAAAATACCATAATTCTTTCAAAATTGTTCATATTACCTCTTACAGGATTGCATAAAACAAAGGCATTTCCGGAAAATCCATTGTTGCAGCTGCACATGGGGATATGATTTACTACTTGACATACGGCGTTTTGCCCACAGGCGCCAATGCACGGGTCAACACATTTTCTTTGCACGCATGCTTTAGATTGATCGCAGTCGGAACTAAATACACACTCTGGTCTGCAATTGAAGTATGGATCCCCATGATATTCCGGTAAACATTGACATTGACCATTTATGCACTCTGCATTGGAACCACAGCGTATATTTGTGCAAGCATCCACAACTGTCGGTTCAACTGAAACAAATAGTATAATAATCTGTAATGTGTCTGAATAAACTATTCAAAGAAAGTAGTTTTTTTTTAAATAATAAATTTGAAAGACTAGTTTACTTAAGAAAAAAGTAGTAAATACCTTCTAAGGGCTTCGGCCGGCAGTTGGTGAATGGATCACCGACATACCCTTCGATGCATGTACAGATAGGAATGTGGTTAAGAATGCTGCATACAGCAGATACACCACATGATCCCGGGCAAGGGTCTTGACATTTCGAATTGATACACGCTCGGTCACTTGGGCAATCCGCATGTATTGTGCATTCTGGTCGACAGTTCGGTGGGCTGCCAATGAATGAGATAAGGCACGAGCATGATGGCGTATTGCCGATATCTCTGCACTCAGAGTTTGGACCACATGGCGACGGCACACAAGGATTCCTTACATCATCAGGAGTAGTCTCGTCTGTAAAGAAATCATTGTAAGTTTGTGTTGGCACATAAATACATAAATTTTAAATGGCATCAAAGTTATGAAAATGTTGTAAAAATTTAACTTGCACTAAGTTTCTGTAACTTACATTTAATAGGAGTGCAGAGTGTAAATGGATCACCGACAAATGACGACCTGCACGAGCATATCGGACTGTGGTTGATTACTTTGCAATTGGTATTTGTGCCGCAGGGTCCAGGACAAGGATTGACACATTTCTGTTTGATGCAGGCTTTGTCTTGCGAGCATTCGGAGCTTACGACACATTCTGGGCGACAGTTTGGCGGGGAACCCACGTATTCGGGCAGACATGAACATATTGCTTGAGTATTGACCACTTTACATTGACTGTTTGGTCCGCATGGTGATGGATAACACACGTCGATCGATGTGGAAACTGGTGGAGATTCTAGAATAAAAGCAAAATATGTTTGGTTTATGTTAAAACAACAGTTTGTGTATTTCAATAACATTTGATATTTATTTCGAAACAAACCTTGGTACACGCAATAACGGAATGGATCTCCGGTATAACCATTGATACATGTGCATAGAGGGGCATGATTTACAACTTGGCATTCAGCGTTGGTGCCGCAACTACCCGGGCAGGGATCACCGCATTTGTTGCTGATGCAAGCTCTATTCGAAGGACAGTCAGTGTTGACGACGCATTCCGGCCGGCAACCTTCGTAAGGGTTTCCAATATATCCCTCTATGCATGAACACGACCCTGCATTGTTTCGTTCCTTGCACTGAGCGTTAGCTCCACACGGCGATGGCGAACAAGGAGTAGCAACATTATCTATATGCAGTGGTTGTTGAACGCAGTCAAAGAACGGATCTCCAGTAAACCCGTACGGGCAAAGGCATATGGGGGAGTGACTTACAACCCTACATTCTGCATTACTTGCACAAGCACCTTCACATGGATTTTTGCATTTATTGTTGATGCATGCTAGATGCGTGGAGCACTCTTCGTTGCTTGTACACTCCGGTCTGCAATAAGGAGCTTGGCCGTGATACCCCTCCAGGCAAGTACAAGATGGTGCTTCGTTAACTTCTCTACATAACGAGTTGGGTCCACAAGGTGACGGCTGACATGGGTTCACTATTTCCGGCAAACGATCCGCTGCAACAAGCATAGGATAATCTAAATAACCATACAATTGTGTTAAAAAAAAAAACTCAGCACTGAAGAAGACAATCTTTTTTTCTCCTAATGAATAGGCAGACATAGAGCCATTATGTTAGCTATACACAATTTTATTTACTTTACTAGCTTTTGCCCGCGCCTTCGCTCGTGGTATGGTTTGAAATTATCCCACGGTTAAATTTTAAATATAGACACACGACACACTCCGGGATAGTGTCACTTTCCATTAGTGAAATAATTTGACTTTATAATATTAGTCTAAATGTAGTCTATATTTTTACTTACGTAGTCTAAAGCATCGCGAAAATGGTTCTCCGGAATACGATACTGGACATGTGCAGATCGGATTGTGATTGACTACTTTACACTCAGCGTTTACACCGCAAGAACCAACACACGGATCGATACAACGTTGGTTGCTGCAAGCTTGGTTGAGCGGGCATTCAGCGCTAATGGTGCACTCAGGCCTACACGCAGGAGGAGCCCCGATATTGTTGGGGGCGCATGAACAGGCTGCTTGGCCGTGGACTTCTCTGCATTGACTGTTCGGTCCGCATGGTGATGGTTGACACGGGTTTGAAACTACTGCTTCTGTAAATAATACATAATTATGTGTTTTGTAGGATATAATTGAGAAATTTAGTAATATCCAAAACATTCCATTATAAGTACAATGTTTCTCTGATTTACCTAGCACAGGTCGACATTCGACAAAAGCATTTCCAGTCATGCGCTCCGGACAGCTGCACATCGGGATGTGGTTGACTACGCTACACACAGCTGTTGTCGCGCAAGTACCCGGACAAGGATCCTTGCATTTGTTTCGGATACAAGCTTTGCTGCGATCGCATTCTGAACTCTGAACACATTCTGGACGGCATCCAACATAAGGGTCTCCGATAAACTCCGGAAGGCAGCTACATTGCCCGTTATTACATTCTGCATTATTTCCACAAGGTGATGGATTGCATGGATCGTCATTTTCTATAAATAGGTAAATTATTGTTAAAAAATTAGGTTATACTTAACATCTTATTTGTATAGTCGCTGCGCACACCTGTAAGTGCTGTGCACACCTGTAAGTGACATATTCACCCAAAATTTTAAGTTTAATTGTTACATTACCCTAAAATTGTATTAGTGAATAAGTCGTTGGAGTGCCTTAAACAAATAATTAAATAAATAAATAAATAGTCGAAAAAAATAATACATTACCTTTTGGTGGCATGAGATTACATTGAGTAAAGGCATTGCCAGTGTAGCCGTCAGCACAAGAACAAATCGAAACATGTTTTATGACTTGGCAGTTAGCGTTCAATCCACAAGAACCGGGACATGGATCTCTACACTTTTGGTTTATGCAAGCTAGGTTGCTAGCACAATCTTCATTGATTGTACACTCTGGTCTACAATTTGGAGGGCTGCCTTCAAAGTTCGGTAAACACGAACATGACGGGTTTCCACGTAGGTTTTGACATTGTGAATTAGCTCCACAAGGTGAAGGTACACATGGATCTCTTTCAGGTTCTGGACGTTGTTCTTGAACTACAAAAATAATCATAAATTAGTGAAGAGAAAAAGTATGTTATATATAATTATTTGAGGCAAATTGATTGTTACCTGTTATTATATAGCAACTGGAGAATGGATCTCCAGTGTATCTATTTTGACAAGTACATATGGGACTATGATTGATGACTCTACAGTCTGTGTTACGTCCACATGGCCCAGGGCAGGGAGAGATACATTTCTGATTCTGGCATATTTTGTCTGCGGGGCATTCAGCACTCACGACACATTCAGGCCTGCAATTCGGCGGTGACCCGCGGTACTCAGGTAAGCACGAGCATGCACTCTGGCCATTCAATACTCGGCACTGGCTGTTAGGACCGCAAGGAGATGGTTGACAAGGGTTTAGTGGTACGTCTTCGTGGGCTGTAAAAATAGAGTAAGATAAAATTACAATTTTAAATTTACAAATAAGTTAAAGGTACTTACAATTTTAAGATCCTTTCAAATAAAATAAATGAAACTTACGTTTTAGAATACATTGTGTGAACGGGTCGCCAACGTAACCATGTCGGCATGTACATAAAGGCGAATGATTGACTACTTGACAATCAGCATTTACAGCACATGTGCCCGGGCAGGGGTCAATACATTTATTTCTTGTACATGCTTTATTACTTGGACAGTCAGAGTTCACTAAGCATTCTGGGTGACAGGCCTCGTAGGGATTGCCAAAGTATCCGGTAACACATACACATGCGCCTGCTCCTGCATGTTCCCTGCATTCCGCGTTGGAGCCACAGGGTGAGGGCGTGCACGGGGACACCGGTTCAAAAGGTGTCAGAGCCGTAATAGTACACTGCACCGCCGCGTCACCTGAGTATCCCTCGGGACAGATACAGATAGGCGTATGGCTGACCACTCGGCAGTCGGCGTTGATGCCACATGCTTGTGTGCACGGGTTTTGACACTTTCTATTTATGCAAGCCATTTGTGGAGCGCACTCGCTGTTGGTAACACACTCAGGGCGACAATTTGGTGGTGCTCCGATGAATTCAGGTTGGCATTGACAAGAAGGAGTAGACCCGCCTGTTTGTTGACAAACAGAATTGGGCCCACATGGAGATGGCTGACATGGATTTAACGGTATCAGAGGGGTGTCAAGAGCTAAAACAAAAATAAATTAAAAAGTTAACGTAAGTTTGTACGACTTAAGGAAAAAAGAACAATCTGCAGAGAATGAATAACTTACGAGTGAATGTGCATCTTGTAAATGGATCACCGGTCATTCCTGACCGGCACGAACATATAGGATTGTGGTTGACTACTTGACATATGGCTGCTACACCACACGTTCCTTGACAAGGGTTGATACATTTCTGGTTGCTACATGCTTTATCCAGTGGGCAGTCTGAACTTGCCACGCACTCTGGACGGCACGATGGAGGTGCACCACGGAACCCAAGCAGGCACGAACATACTGCTTGTTCATTAAACTGTCTGCATTGACTGTGCGGGCCGCACGGGCTCGGTTGACAAGGATTAGATGAAATCATTTCTGTAAAAAGGATAATTAAATGATTAAAGTTCACAAAAATCGTCAACTTCATCCTTAATTGTATTGTTATAAATAAATGCCTTACGCCTAAAGGTGAAAAATAGGCATAGGTATGATCAAACGGACGTTATATATCACTTCAACTTTAAGAAACGTTTATAAATGTTTTCAGATTTCAGTGTTCTCACCTCGCACAGGATTACATTGTATGAACGCGTTACCAGTAGTTCTAGCTGGGCACGTGCAAACAGCCATGTGGTTTACTACTTCACAGTTGGCATTAATGCCACAAGTGTTTACACATGGATTTACGCATCGGTTTCTAACACATGCTTTATCCATGGGACATTCGGAACTGATCGTACATTCAGGGCGACATTCAAAGTATGGGTCACCGTTATATTCAGGTATGCAAGTACAAACTCCATCGTTACACACCGCGTTCGGCCCACATGGTGATGGATTGCACAAGTCTGCTACAACAGGTTCTGGAAATGAAAAAATAATTAACATCATGTGTCAAGGTTATTTTGAACTATTACGAGCCTACGTTTGTAATCTCTATTTAAACATAACACGAGTGTTGCTTACCTATGTTCAGTTTCAAGGAACAACTTTGGAATGGATCGCCAACATAACCATCAAAGCAAGTGCATATAGACACATGGCTCTGCACTCGACAGTTTGCGTTCACCCCACATGAGCCTGGACAAGGATCTACACATTTTTCGTTAATGCAAGCCAATTCATTAGAACAGTCTGTATTAATAGTACATTCTGGACGACAATTTGGTGGACTGCCTGTATATTGTGACAAGCAGGAGCAAGACGGTGATCCTCCCACATCTCGACATTGAGAGAATGGACCGCACGGTGACGGCACGCAAGGATTTTTGGGAGCAACATCTGCAACTGGAATAATAATTTCCATTTTTAATTAACAATATAATGAGCCCATTCAAAACAAAATAATAAACCGAATAAAAGCATCAATCTGCAAACTGAGGAGAATAATCACCTGGTGCTATATAACATCTACTGAATGGATCACCGGTGTACTGGGGACGACACGAGCATATAGGACTATGATTAATGACTTTGCATTCTGTATTTAATCCACAGACGCCTTCACAAGGATTCTTGCATTTTCGTTGAATACATGCTTGTTGTTGATTGCACTCCGAGCTAACAAGACATTCAGGTCTACATGCAGGCGGAGTTCCTAAATATTCAGGCTGACATGTGCACACGGCTTGGTCATTTGTTACTTTGCAAACGCTATTTGGACCACATGGTGATGGAGAACAAGGGTCTTTTGGCACAGCTGGAATTTCTGAAATGAAAGAATTAAATCATACATGTATTCGTAGAATTGTGTGTATATCTTGCATTGGTATAATATAAAACAAACTTACGTAATATTTCTTCGTAGCAATTTTGATAGGGACTTCCAGTCAGACCAGGTAGACATACACATGTAGGAGTATGATTGACAACGTTACATACAGCATTACGTCCGCATATATTGTTGCAAGGATTTTTGCATTTATTTTGGATGCATGCCAAGTTCGTAGAGCAATCTGAATTAACAACGCATTCCGGACGGCATCCTTCATAAGGATTGCCAATGTAATCTGGTAGACACACACATGACCCAGCGTTTCTGTACTCTTTACATATGGCGTTCGAACCACATGGTGACGGTGAACAAGGGGCAAGAGCAACATCCATAACTTGACATCTTCTGAATGCATCCCCAGTGTACCCTGCAGGACACAAGCATTGAGGAGAATGGCTGACCACCCGGCACTCTGCTCCAGATCCGCAAGAACCAGGACAAGGATCTCGACATTTTTGATTTATACAAGCCATTTCATTAGGACATTCAGAATTAGATATGCATTCTGGTCGACAGTTTGGTGGATTTCCAATAAAGTCAACCTGGCAAGCACACGATGGTGAGCCGCCTACTTCCCTGCAGACAGAGTTAGACCCACAAGGTGAAGGTTCACAAGGGTTCACGTAAGGTGGTGGTTGAACATCTGTAATAGTAAAACATAAACAAGGCTTTAGTTAATCGGAGTTTAAAGTAGTAAAACATGACTGTACAAAAAATATTATTGGTGTTCACCTTCTATAATACATCTAGTAAACGGATCCCCAGTATAGCCTGATGGACAGGAGCATATCGGATTATGATTTATTACTTGACATAGAGCTCCTGACCCACAATTTCCTCTACAGGGATCGATGCATCGCTGATTGGAACAAGCCTGACTTAGTGCACATTCTGCACTCGATGTACATTCTGGTCTGCAAGTAGGCGGAGCGCCCATATATCCCGTCAAGCATGAGCATATGGCTTGACCATTGATTTCACGGCACTGACTGTTAGGACCACACGGTGATGGACTACAAGGCTGAATACTTTCAGCAATTCTTACTGGTCGACATTCAAGGAAAGCATTTCCTGAGTATCCCGTTGGACATGTGCACATGGGCACGTGGTTAAACACATTGCAAATAGCTTCTCTGCCACATGTATTGACACACGGGTCGACACATTTGCTTCTTACACAAGCTTTGTTGTGAGGACAATCTGTGCTCATAAGACACTCCGGTCGACAACCAAAGTAAGGATCTCCTTGATATTCAGGTAAGCAAGTGCACATACCATCGTCACATAAAGCGTTTGCACCGCAAGGCGATGGATTACATAAATCAGTTTCTGTATCTGCAAAATAAGTTTTAGGTATAATGCTTATTACAAGTTATTATGTTATTTCTAGCAGAAATCACTAATCCACCGTTATCCCGTCAGATAAATATCATTGAAAACAAGCTAAGCGCTAAATAAATTTACTTAATTATATATTTTGTAACGAATTATTGATGATATAAATTAAAAACCCTGTAAATGAAAGATGAAATTAAATATTTACCGTCATTCTCTGGTGGCATTGGTAAACAACGAGTAAACGGATCTCCAGTGTACTGTTCAGAACAGCCACATTGCGCAATATGGTTAAATACAGTGCAATCAGCGTTTATGCCGCAAGCTCCCGGACAAGGATCGCGACACTTTTCATTCATGCAGGCCTGATTACTGGGGCATTCAGAATTTATTGTACACTCAGGTCTACAGTTTGGTGGACTACCAACATAATTGGGCATACAAGCACACGAGGGAGCATTGCCAATATTTCTACACTCTGCGTACAGACCACATGGCGATGACAAACAAGGATCTTGAGGTGGTACATTTAGAGGTGGCTGCGATACTAAAAAAAAAGGAAAAATATGATGAAGGCATTCAAGCGAAAACATTACAGAGAAAAACTTTTTATTCGTAAAAGTATGCTTACTTTTAATTGGATAGCATCTTGTAAATGAATTTCCAGTAAGGCCTTGTTTACAGACACATATAGGACTGTGATTGATTACGTTACAGTTGGCATTTTCTCCGCATGCGTTTTCGCACGGGTTAACGCATTTCTGGTTCACACAAGCCAAGTGTGAGGGGCATTCCGAGCTCACTACACATTCAGGGCGGCAGTTTGGTGGTGCACCGATGAAACTTGGCAAACAAGAGCATGCGGCTTGACCTTTCACTTCTCTGCATTGACTGTTTGCTCCGCATGGCGAAGGATTGCATGGTTTCGTTTCTGCTACCAGTGCTGAAATTAAGTTATTTGTATTTTTATTACAACAGTTTATATTCCGGCCAACTATTAATTAATTAGGCATAAAATAATTATAAACTTACGTTCTTGCATAATGTTACAATGGCTGAATGGATTTCCGGTGTATCCTTGTTGACATATGCATGTTGGCATATGATTATGCACTTGACACAGAGCATTCGAGCCACATGTACCCGGACAAGGATCGATACACTTCATTCTAGAACAAGCCCTGTTAAGGGGACAGTCGGAGTTGACGACGCACTCAGGTCGACATCCTTCATAAGGATTTCCTAAGTACTCATCCAGACACTGACATGATCCAATACCTCTTTGTTCTTTGCATACGGCGTTAGCTCCACATGGGTTTGGATTGCAAGGCGTTAATACTTCAGTCTGGTCCATGATTGGCATAGCACTACAATATGTAAACGGATCGCCGGTGTATCCTGCTTGACACAAGCACAAGGGAGCGTGACTTACAACTCTACATTCAGAATTGGAACCACACGCGCCCAAGCATGGGTCTACACATTTTTGATTAAGGCATGCCAAGTTATAATCACATTCACTATTGCTAATGCACTCAGGTCGACAGTTGGGGGGTGTTCCCTTGTAGCTTGGTAAACATGCACAGATAGGGCTTTCTCCGCTTATTCTGCATACAGAATGCGGCCCGCATGGTGATGGTTCACATGAATTTACCTGTTTTTCTTCTTCAACTGAAATAAAAAAAAAAAATTGATCCCAATTTCAGCAGAGTTGAGCATAAGACGATGACTAAAATAATGTTAGTAGTTAATCTCGTTTACGTGTAAAATATTTACCTATAACTATACACCTCACGAAAGGATCTCCAGTAAATGACGGCGGGCATGTACATATTGGATTATGATTAATAACATCACACACAGCCGCTGTACCGCATGCTCCTATACACGGGTTTATACACTTTTGATTGTTACAGGCTTCTTTTAGTGGACATTCCAGACTAACGACGCATTCAGGTCGACACGTCGGGGGACTGCCACGATATCCAGGTACACAAGAACACACTGCTTGCCCATTTGATTGTTGACATCGACTGTTCGGTCCGCATGGTGAAGGATTGCATGGGTTGGTAACAGACACTGTAATACGCAAATATATTTAGTTATTTTGTGATATACATAAACGAATGTATAGACCTAATTAAAAGTGCATATTTACCCGAAGATGGTCTGCACTCTATGAAAGCATTACCGCTCATGCCTTTCGGACAAGAACACATTGGTACGTGGTTCATAACATCGCAGATGGCGTTCAGTCCGCATGTTCCAATACACGGATTGACACATTTGTTTCGTAAACATCCTTTGTCTAGTGGGCAATCTGTATTATACACGCATTCTGGTCGGCAGCCAAGATAAGCGTCACCATGATAGCCAACAACACATGAGCAAACGCCATTGTTGCAGACACTGTTCGGGCCACAAGGACTCGGATGACATGGATCCCTTGGAACAGCCTCCGGTACATCTAGAAATGTCCACAATTATTATATAACTTTAAGGATTCGATATTTGTAACAAGTAACACCTAATTAAAACGTAGATTTTTTTGTCAATGTATTAGTAATTTCCTGTAAAAATATTGTATCGAAAAAACTACTACTAAGATTTTTTATCCACTATTATGTACAGAGAAAAAGATATAATCAGTATTTTTACCATAATAAGGCTTAGGAGTGCACTGCCTAAATGGATCTCCAGTGAAACCATCTGGGCAAAGACAGACAGGAACGTGATTGTTTACAAAACAGTTGGCGTATAGACCGCAAGAGCCTTCGCAAGGGTTTCGACATTTTTCAGCTTCGCAAGCCCGATCGCTCGGGCAGTCAGAATGGACAACGCACTCAGGCTTGCAGTACGGCGGTGAGCCGATGTAGGACAGCAAGCATGAGCATGAAGCTAATCCGTTATTATCGCGACATTCGGCGTATGATCCACACGGTGATGGTACACAAGGATCTGGAGGAACTGCCACACTTGGAGACGTTTCTACAAAATAAATTAAATATAACTACTATGCGCCATCAGATTAAAAACAGAATTATAGAACTATTAATGCCAACTTACGCATTATGAGACTACACATAGTAAAAGCGTTTCCAGAGTAACCCGTCCGACAAGTGCATACTGGACTGTGGTTAATAACTTTGCATTCTGTGTTTTGTCCACACGGCTTTGGGCAAGGATTAACGCATCGTTGGTTGACGCAAGCCCGATTGAATTTGCATTCAGAGTTCATCATACATTCTGGTTTGCAATTTGGTGGCGAGCCCATATAATTTGGAAGACATGAACATACTGGTTGATTGTTTATTTCTCTGCAAATTGCGTTGAATCCACAAGGCGACGGATTACATACATTTATAATTGCAATGTCGTTTTCTGAAAGGATATTATTATCTATATTTAAATAATCACGTTCAGTTATGATGACTTTAATTCAATAATTAACCACGAATATTTACCTCTTACAAGATGACAAATTGAGAGTGGAGTTCCCGTGTAACCCGGCTTGCAATTACACATTGGTTTATGGTTGGTGACATAGCAGTCTGCGTTATATCCACAAACTCCTGGACATGGATCTACGCATTTGTTTCTGTTGCACGACGAAGCCAACGGACAGTCTGAATCAGCTAAGCATTCAGGTCTACAAGCTTGGTAAGGATC
Source organism: Noctua janthina (assembly GCA_963576755.1). NCBI lineage: Eukaryota > Metazoa > Arthropoda > Insecta > Lepidoptera > Noctuidae > Noctua > Noctua janthina. The sequence goes on from OY755058.1 coordinate 9,503,092, forward strand.
ACCGAAATAATCAGGCAAACATGAGCATGATCCGGCGTTTCCTTGTACTTTACATTCGGCATTTGCACCACAAGGGGACGGTTCACATGGATTTAAATATTCGACCTTTGGTGGAGCTGAAATGTTTTTCAAATAGAATGAATTGACTTACCGATAAACATGTCAGTCACCGTAGAAGCAGGTCCTTGTTCCGAAGCGTTAGTTGAAGCTTGCTGCGCCTGGCGACGTTTAGTGACCTCCTTATTCCGGCTTCAGCGTCACTATCTCAAGCAGCGCCGTCCAAAAGCGGCTGTCATGGCGGACAGCCTAAGCTTTACTGTAAGTGCTGTGTTATCTCCGCGTGCTCCGTAGTCAAGCAAAAGGCATTATATCACATTAACAGTTATTTTAATCGAGTTATATCCCTCCTGGAAGCGATTTATTTACCTATTTTTCTTCGTATCGGTGCCTACCGACCTGGTCCTAGGCTTATGTTGGAAGCATTTGCATAGGGGCTGTACTGATGTAATTACCTTTAAACCAATAGGTGGGCATGGTCACCACATAGTCCCAAAGTAAGAACATGTTTACAGTCCTATGTTCATTAGTAAACCGTGTGAGGCGTGAACGCTAAGTATATATTTTCTTACATGACAAGCACGTCATTTAAAGCATGAACAAATTATCACGCTTTGCCAAGCTGAGGGGTTATATGCATCTTAAGTAGTTGGTACGTAAGTTTCCCTAGAGCATTATTATAAAAAAATCCGTTTACCTTAATCTTAACAAATATTTGAATTATACAATACCTACCAAATCCACATATCATACATTTCTTTTGACGAACATTTAAACACTTTTCAAATTGAGTCTACACCTTGCAGGTCTTTAGTAAAACAGTAATTAAAAAGTGTCAAATATAGTATAATAATGATTTTGACGATTACCTTTTGGTTGTGAGCAGCCCTGGAAGGGATCACCCTCAAGACCTGGCTCGCAGGCGCAGATCGCACGATGATCGACCACAGAGCATATAGCCCGTGGGCCACAAGCTTGTACACACGGATCTTTACATTTCTGCGCGACGCAAGCTAAGACCGCTGGGCATTCCGCGCTGATTGTACATTCCGGCCGACAGTTTGGTGGAGCTCCTATGAAACCTGGCTGACAGCTGCATGCTGGTGTTTCGCCGGAATCAACGCAAATCGAATTTGGACCACATGGGGAAGGCTCACACGGGTTGGCAGGGTCTGACGGTGCTATAAAGGGAAAAAAAAGTTCATAGCGATCTCGAAAAATGGATATTTAGTGACAAGAGGACATTTTGAGGGTATTTTGATACCTGGTTTCGGATAGCAATAAGAGAAGGGATCTCCAGTATATTCTTCGTTACATGTGCAAATCGGTGAATGCGCAATGACTTGGCAACGAGCTCCGCGCCCACAAGCTCCTTCACAGGGGTCGCGACATCGGCGGCCAATGCAAGCTAATTGTAATTTGCACTCGGCGCTGACAAGGCATTCCGGTCGACAAGATGGAGGAGATCCAACATGTCCCGTCTTGCACGAACAAGCAGCAGCACCATTTTTGCTTACTGTACATTCACTGTAGGGGCCACACGGAGACGGCGAACAAGGTGTTATTTGTATGTCTAAAAACATTTAGATTAGGTTATTTGAGATACAATATTTAAAAAAAATATTAGGATAAATAGTTTAAAATATACCTTTTTGAATTTGAATTTCAGTGCATAAATTGAAAGGATCTCCTGAGGTTCCTGCAGAACATGTGCACGATGGAATATGGTTATTAACTGAACATACTGCATTTGTTCCGCATGCACCTGGGCATGGATCGACACATTTTCCTCTTTGGCATGTACGAGTGGGAGAACATTCGCCATTAGTACTACATTCTTGGCGACAACCGGCGTAAGGATCTCCAAAATATTCAGGCGCGCAAGAGCAAGCTCCCGCTTCGCAAATAGCATTACCACCACAAGGATATGGATTGCAAGGATCCAGTGAAGTCGGAGGCGTTTCTGCAAAATTAAAAAAAAAATATAGTAGGCGTTAGATATGCATATTATTATAATCTAAACACAGGATCACAACAACAGGGTTGATCTTTTACAACAAATACCAAATACATACCTATCACTTCCACACATTGTATGAACGGATCACCAGAATAACCAATGGGGCAGCTGCAAATAGGTATGTGGTCGTGTACGCGACATTCAGCTCTAAATCCGCAGGAACCTTCACATGGATTTCTACATTTCTCAACGATACACGCCTGGTGCGACGGACAATCTGTATTGACAAGGCACTCAGGATGACAATTCGGTGGAGCACCAATATATCCTTGAATGCAAGAACATGATGGGCTGTTGTTAATCGGTCGGCATTCGCTGTACGATCCGCATGGATTTGGCTGACATGGATGAATTGGTTGCTCTTTTTCAAAATCTATTCTTTCTATTTCGAAACATTTTTTGAATGGATCACCAGTCATTCCCGCTGGACAACTGCATAAAGGACTATGATTAATTACTTGGCAGTCAGATCGTATGCCACAAGTACCTCTGCAAGGATCAGCGCATTTTAACCTGTGGCAAGCTCGATCCGACGGACATTCACTACTGTCAGTACATTCTGGTCTACAATCAGGAGGTGCGCCTCTGTATTCTGGTAAGCATTCGCAAGATGCTAATCCACCATTCTCTCTGCAAACACTGTTAGGACCACAGGGAGATGGCTGGCATGGTTTAATAATATCTATTATTTTTTCTTTTACACACTGGTCGAATGGATTTCCTGTGAACCCTTTGAAACAAGCACAACTAGGAACGTGATTTATAACGTTACATTCAGCATTTCTACCACATATTCCTGGACAAGGGTCGACGCATTTGTTTCTAATGCATGATTTATCAGCCGGACAATCGGAGCTCAAAACACATTCAGGACGACAACCATCATAGGGATTTCCTTGATATCCTTCCAGACATGAACATGATCCAGCTCCGTCTCGTTGGCTACAAACTGCATTTGCTCCACAAGGCGATGGATCACAGGGTTGTACGGGATTTTCTGAAAAAAGTGTCTCATCAAATATCAAATCTAAAAAATCCTTAACATATAAATGTTTTTTATTTATTTTCTCTCCTCTTGAATCTACTTATTCATGTTTTCATATCTTGTGTGTTTTGTAACTGAACTGCGCTGACAAACTGTATATTATTATAGTGTACGAATACCTTAAAAATCCTCATGTATAGCCTCCGTCTGGGGCGAGGGTTATGTCGGACTCTAACCGACTAAAAACCCACTGTTCCTACTACTACCGTGTGTCGGGGGCTCAGGAGATACCAATACATTCACGCGCACTAATAATACATTCCAATTATACTACAAAGAAATATATTTAAAAAAAACTTACCTTCTTGAAGAACACATTGCATAAACGGATTGCCTGTAAACTTTTCCCTGCAACTACATGAAACAGTGTGGCTGACAACAATGCAGTCAGCATTCACTCCACACGAGCCAGGGCATGGATCGATACATTTATTTTTAACACATGCTTGGTTCGAAGGACAATCTGGATTAATAACACATTCCGGTCTGCAATTTGGTGGCTGTCCTATGTAATTTTCGATACATCTACAATTAGCTTTTCCATTTCTTTCCATACATTGTGAGTTAGGTCCACAAGGCGATGGATTACATTCATCGACTGGCTTAGACGGTGGAAGTACAATGTCATAGCAACTCTTGAATGGATCCCCAGTTTGTCCTGAATTACAGCTACAGATTGGACTGTGATTGATTACTTCACAGCGAGCAGATAATCCACATGCGTTGACACACGGGTTGATGCATTTTTGATTAACGCAAGCTTTAGTAGATGGGCATTCTGAGCTAACCACGCATTCCGGCCGGCATGCAGGAGGTGAGCCTTGGAACCCTTCAAGACAAGCACATACAGCAGCATTGTCAACGTTCTTACAAATACTATTAGGTCCACAAGGGGATGGATGACAAGAATCTCTTGGGTTGGCTTTATCTGATTTAATAGCCCTATGACAGTGCGTGAAGGGGTTGCCGGTATAATCTGTCATACAAGAACACGTGGGTATGTGATTTATAACGTCACATTTTGCATTTTGGCCACATGTACCTGGACACGGATCTCGACATTTGTTTCTGAAACAAGCCTTGTCCCTGGGACATTCCTGGCTGCCAGTACACTCGGGTCTGCAACTTTCGTAAGGGTTTCCACTATACTCCGCTATGCACGTACAGAATCCATTATCGCATACAGCATTGGCGCCGCATGGGGACGGATTGCATGGATCTAAAGGTTCCGGTGTAGTTGAATCTAAAACAAAATACTAATCTATTATTTTGTTCAGAAGAGATTAGCAATGTTGCGCAGAAATATATTGAAAACATTGTCATTCATACCTTCAAGAATTGGCAAGCATCTAGCAAACGGATCGCCAGTATATCTTTCCTTACACACACAAACAGCTACATGGTTCAATACGTGACATGACGCGTCGACTCCACATGATCCTGGACATGGGTCTTCACATTTTGTTCGTACACAGGCAAGAGAAGCTGGACATTCGGCGTTAATCGTACATTCGGGCCGGCAAGAAGGCGGAGAACCCACATAACCAGGAAGACATGAGCAAGCTGGTCCACTGGCTAATAATTGGCAACGCGAGTGAGGTCCACATGGTGAAGGCGTACAAGATGGAGGCCTTTCAGTTGCTGGTTGAATTCCTAAAAACAATGATAAATTGTAAATATCGGGAACTTTAATTCTGATATTGTTTTAATAGCTACACATATGTCACGGATGTATTATAAACATACCATAGCACTGCGTAAACGGATCACCAGTCATGCCTAATGGGCACGTGCATATAGGACTATGATTCTTCACTATACAGTGCGCTCTCAAGCCACAGGAATGTGGACATGGATCGTCACATTTTTGATTGATGCAAGCTTTAGATGTATCACATTCACTGTTAACAATGCACTGAGGGCGACACGATGGCGGTGACCCAATGTAATTAGGCAAACAGGAACACACTGCCTGCATGTTTACTTGTCTGCACTGGCTGTTTGGACCACACGGTGAGGGTTCACATCGGTTTCGTGGTGGAGTTGCTGTAAATTAAAGTATTTGGTTTATTGTTACACGGATTACACTGGTAATCTTAGATCTAACTAAACTAAAGAATCAAACTTACGTGATAATGTAATTTCTTTGCACTGGAAGTATGGATCACCAGTATATCCCCTTGGGCAAGTACAAACAGGAATATGATTTTCAACGGTGCACTGTGCTAACTGCCCGCAAGTTCTTGGACAGGGGTCAATACACTTGAATCGTGTGCATGCTAAGTTTGGTGTACAATCATCATTATTCTCGCATTCTCGACGACATCCCTGCGTACTGTATGGGTCGCCCTCGTAGCCTTCGGAACAGACGCAAGCGCCAGCTCCGTTATATTCTCGACACTCCGCGTTAGGGCCACACGGAGATGGCGTGCATGGACTTGACGTTGGCGTCATTTCAGTAGCTGCAAAAACATACATTAAATCAACGTTACGCTACTTTTGTATAACCAGCGTTTTCATTTAATGTTAAGATTTTTCAACAGGGATGACGTTTTACTATATTTGTATAAGAAAATATACGCACATGATACAACAATTTGTAAACAATTCCTCACGGCATCTCCAGTAAAACCTTGTTGGCAAGAGCACACTGGCTTGTGATTAATAGTTAAACAAAGAGCATTTACACCACATGCACCTTGGCATGGATCTCTACAGCGCTCATTAATACAAGCTGTGTTACTGGGACATTCTGGATCAATGGTACATTCCGGTCTACAGTTCGGTACTCTGCCAATGTAATTTGGTAAACAGGAACAAGCCGCTTGGTCTCCAATAACACGGCATTCTGAATTGGGCCCACACGGAGAAGGCACACATGGCTCAGTGGTGGGTGGATGATCAACTAAAATATTAATTCTCAATATTAAATCATAAAAATCACTTAATTGCAAATTACTTAATCACTTAATTTCAGCGTTAACCATGGCAAAGTAGGTATCAACTCTTAGCTACCTATTATATTTACTATTTAATTACTTACCGATTAATATTGGCCTGCACTGAGCAAACGGATCTCCAGTGTATCCGGGACTACAAGTACAAATAGGATTGTGTGTAATAACTTGGCACCGAGCATTGAGCCCGCAGGAATCTTGGCATGGATCTTTGCATTTCTTTCTAATACAGGCCTTATCTTGCGGACATTCTGAGCTGACGATGCACTCGGGACGGCAGGAAGGTGGTGTGCCAATGTAGTCACTCTCGCATGTACATACACTGTGACCATTTATTACCCGACATAAGCTGTTCGGTCCACAAGGTGTTGGTTGGCAAGGATCCAGAGGGGCTTTTGAGCTTTCTGTAACAACTGCAAAAAAAAAGTTGAAATAGCTGCGGAGATCAGACGGTAACTCATTCATGTAATACTGCAGTTTAGAGCTGAATAAAACTAAGAAACTAAGCTATTTCTTCAATGCAGTGAAAGTACTAACAAAATATTGTTTTACTTACTTTCTATATCACATCTGGCTAACGGGTTACCGTTGTAGCCGGAAAGACATGTGCATGTCGGAGAATGATTTACAGTTCGACATTCAGCGTTTATTCCACAAGCCCCTGGGCAAGGATCTTTGCATCGATTGTTTGAGCAAGCCTTATTGCGGTCGCAGTCCGAGTTGGATACGCACTCTGGCCGACATCCTGTGTAAGGATCTCCAAAGTACTCTGGTAGACACGAACAGGAGCCAACTCCATTCCTTTCTTTACACAACGCATTTGCGCCGCAAGGTGAAGGACTGCAAGGATTCGGCGGTGGCTCAGTATGTTCTGAAATAAATAATTGAATATTTGCATATTAAACCAAAGTTACCCGATAAACAATGCAATGATGATGCATTACGTTCCAAAACTTACGTTGAAATGGTGAACAACCACTGAAAGGGTCACCCGTGTATCCCAAGAAACAGCTACATTGTGCAACATGATTGGCTACAGAACATTCCGCGTTAAAACCACAAGAGCCAGGACACGGATCCACACACTTTTCATTTTGACATGCAAGATTACCAGGACATTCAGCATTGATAGAACATTCAGGTCTACAATTTGGTGCAACCCCAATATAATTCGGTAAGCATGAACATGCAGGCGCTTCACCAACTACTTTACACTGAGAATATGGACCACATGGTGAAGGAACGCATGGATTTCCTTTAGGCACCTCTATAATAGGTTCTAAGAAAGAAAGAAAATAAGACAGGTTTAGAAAAACAGTACACAGAAAATATAAAAAGCATAAAAAGTAGAAAAATAATGAAAAGAGTAATGAAAAGAGAGGAAAAAATGAAATTTATAATATTTGAAAATAAAGAAAATATTTATATTTATAGGGGAATCAAAAAATATAAACAATTTCAATTGAGTTGCTTTTATTATGTTGGTTGTATTCTTACTTTGCTCCAACTGACATGTAACGAATGGATCACCAGTAAATCCAGCTTTACATGTACAAATTGGGTTATGATTTATCACTTGACACCTTGCATTGACACCACATGTTCCCGGGCACGGGTCCCTACATTTTTGCTTAATACACGCTTGGTGTTGCGGACAATCCGTGCTTATGACACATTCAGGTCTACAAGTGGGCGGTGAGCCCACGTACCCTTCCCGACAAGAACAAACTCCGTGGTCATCCACAATTTTGCAATTGCTGTAAGGCCCGCAAGGCGACGGTATACAAGGGTTTTCATCGGCAAGTGGAGCTAAAAATTAAATAGGTAAAGCCAATTTAAAAAATTAGGAGATAGTAAAATACTATATTTTAAATTGTTATTAACCAAATTACTAACGTTTTCTCTGAGGATGGCAAGACACAACCGGATTTCCATCGTAGCCATCGATACATAGGCATACTGGTGTATGATGTGCCACGGTACATTGAGCGTTTATGCCACACGCACCCTGGCATATGTCTATACATTTGTTATTGGAACATGCTTTGTCGAACGGACAATCGTTATTTGTCACACATTCAGGTCGACAACCCAAGTATGGATCACCAAAATATTCAGGTGCACATGTACAGGCTCCAGCAGAGTTCCTTACAGTACATATGGCATTTGGACCGCAGGGTGATGGGTTACAAGGATTTGTCTCATCTTCACTTGGTATTGTGACTATAAACGAAAAATTATTTATTAAAATTGAAGCATTGTAGGATTAAAAATATAAATAAATAATTATTACAATACTTACGAATAAAGTGACAACCGCTAAATGGATCACCCGAATAGCTTTCGCGACAGTGACAAATAGCTTTATGATTTATTACAACGCATTCTGCGTTAGAACCACAGGATCCCTCGCAGGGATTAGCACACTTTTCACGAATACAAGCTAGGTTGCTCGGACATTCTTCATCGTATATGCATTCAGGGCGACAATTCGGTGCCCTGCCGATGTAACCAGCTTGACAAGAGCAAGCTGGAGTTTCTCCGATAATCCGGCACTGTGAATTAGGCCCACAAGGCGATGGTATGCAGGGATTGCCAGAAGGTTTTGTTTCCGGCCCTAAAATATTTTATAAATCAATGAATATGTTTTTCATTGTTTAGAATTGTTTATATTAGCGTATTGTAAGTGGTTAGTACTCAATAAAAATGTGGATAACTCACTTTTTTCGAAGGTGCAATGTACGAATGGATCTCCGGCGTAATTTGGAGGACAACTACATAATGCGTTGTGATTGACTACAGTACATTTAGCATTATTACCACATGCTCCGATACATGGGTCAACACATCTCTGATTAATGCAAGCTCTATTGGGCATACATTCACTGCTAACCATACATTCCGGCCGGCAGAAGGGCGGCGAACCAAAGTATTGCTCTTGACATGAACATATTGCATGGTCACCGTTAACACGACACAAACTGTATGCTCCACAAGGTGAAGGCGAGCACGGATCTATTGGAACTTCATTTTGACCTAAAATAACCCGTTGTGATTAGAATATTTATTATTCACATGAGATTAAAATACAAGTTATTGGATTGACCTATTTGAATAAATTAAAATTCTTACGTATGTAACAAGATGTAAATGGATTTCCTTCATAGCCAGGCTGGCAGGCACAAGATGGTGCATGATTATTGACACGACATTCAGCGTTCATGCCGCAAACTCCAGGACATGGGTCTTTACATTTATTGTTAACGCAAGCCCTATCTTTGGGACAATCTGAATTCAATACACATTCTGGACGACATTCCACATATGGATCTCCGAAGTAATCAGGAAGACACGTGCATGATCCTACTTCATGTCTTTCTTTGCATATAGCATTCGCCCCACATGGTGACCGTGAGCAAGGGCTTTCGACTTGTGGTTCAATAGCTACAAGTTAAAAATAATATCGGTTATAAATACCACTTTAAAACAATATATAATCGTCTAAATCATTTTAAAAGATAATAAACTTACATGGGATGGGAGAACATCCTGAAAATGGATCTCCTGTATACCCTTGATCACAAGAACAAACTGGTATATGTTTGACAACAGCGCAACTTGCATGATATCCACAAGAGCCCGGACAAGGGTTGCTACATTTCTCAGATATGCAAGCCAAGTTGCCTGGACATTCGACGTTTATCATGCACTCAGGCCTGCAGTTAGGGGGGCGTCCCACATAATTTTCAAAGCATGAGCAAACAGCGATTCCATTGACATCTTTGCACAGAGAATGTGGTCCGCAAGGATTTGGTAGACAATTATTTATTGGGTCCTTTTGTTCTGGTAAAATAATAATTTAAAAAGTTAATTTTAAGATATCGTCATTGAGCATTATAACTTTCATATTTTATTTATACTAAATAAATATCATCATTACTTACTTTCCTCATAGAAACATCTAATGAAAGGATCACCGGTGTATCCGTTATGACAGCTACATATAGGATTATGATTAACAACTCGACATTGAGCGTCGACACCACACAAACCAGGACACGGATCCCGGCACTTTTGATTAATACATGCTTTGTCTGGCCGACAATCAGAACTAACAATACATTCAGGCCTACAATTTGGCGGAGAACCAACGCACAGATCAAGGCATGTACAAACTGCATGCCGATTAAACACGCGACATTTACTGTAGGGCCCACAAGGCGTTGGGTTGCACGGATCCACAGGCACTGGTAGAGCTACAGTGTATAGGAAAGAAAATAGACAGATAAGTATAGCATGAAATACAGAAATAGACATATAAAGAAAGATCAAGAAAGAAAGTCTTACATGAAACAGGAGTGCATGCATGAAGAGGATTTCCTCTATATCCAGGTAAGCAGTAACATGATGGAGCGTGGTTGACAACTCTACATTCGGTGTTCTGTCCGCAAGCGCCAGAGCATGGGTCGACGCATTTATTATTGAAACATGATCTGTCTCGAGGGCAGTCAGTGTTCATGACACATTCTGGGCGACAGCCACGATATGGGTCACCGTAAAATTCATCTACACATGTACAAGAACCAGCACCATTCCTTTCTCGACAAATGGCATTAGGTCCACAAGGTGATGGATTGCAAGGTTGATGAGGTACGTCTTTTGAAACTGCAAAATTTTTTTAGGTATATAAAACATGCTATCACATACACTTATTATGAAAAACATGCAGATGGTGCGATTTAAAAATGTAAAATTCATTAAAGCTTACCTTCAACATGATTACAGCCAGCAAACGGATCACCCGAAAAACCTTCATAACAAGAACATATAGGTTGATGGTTTTGCACTATGCACTGCGCATTGAAGCCACAGGAGCCGACGCACGGGTTGACACAGTTGCCCGCTAGACAAGCGAGCGCCAAGGGGCAGTCCTGGTTGATAACGCATTGCGGACGACAAGACGGCGGTGCTCCCAGCGTCCCCGGTTCACAAGAACACACTGCCCGCCCGGCTTCGTTGCGGCACGAAGAATGTGGCCCACATGGCGACGGTAGGCATGGGTTTGGCGCGGGTGGAGTGATAGCTGCAAATAAAGAGCAGTTGTAAGACATAGTCATGTACGCTTTCCACAGCGTGCGTGTGAAAAGGGTGATTTTGTTTCTGTAAACTGTGTACTAACATTACATAATAGCACATTTTGAACACTGGTTATATCTTATTTACACTGTTTACATATTGCCTTTAGGTTCTTCGCTGAGATTAAAAGAATTCGCACAACTCTAATTTATGGAAATGATCTGTAGCGTAATTTCCTGCAATATTGCGTGAATGTAACGTAGAAAGCAGATACGCTTATAAAATATATTGTATTGTGAACTTTTCGAGTAAGTGAGTTGCAAAATACATATTTCTTTCCTTATTCGTCATATAAGTCTCAATACTTCAAACTGGTTGTGGTCACTACTGGTACTATTATTGATTTTAGGTCTACGAGTATTTAAACTTATTATTCGATATTTCGACGCATTGCGGGTTGCCTCTCTCAATATCATCGGGATTACAATCGCGAGCTCAAAATAATAAACAATCACGGAAGATATCCCGTAAGTGACAGTATAAGTTTAGTTGTAAACCGTGAAAGCTTAAAACAGTACGGGTATTTGTTTCATCCATCTTATTTTAATTGGCAAAGGCGAGCTCAGCCATCAATCTATCACGAGTTATTATTTTAACTGCTTACTTTTCCTGGTGCATTTTATGAACGGGTCACCTTCTGGTAGATTTTCTGGACAAGTGCAAATGGGGTTGTGTCCGACAACATGACAGCGTGCGTCTAAGCCACAGCTGTGTATACAGGGGTCCTTGCACTTGTGGTTGAGGCAGGCTCTGTTCGTGGCACAGTCGGAGTTGACGGCACACTCGGGTCGGCAGGCGGGAGGCGCACCCAGGTAGCCAGCGCGACAAGAACACGCAGCGCGTTCGTTCACGACGTGGCATTCACTGTTTGATCCGCACGGTGATGGCTCGCATGGATTGAATTTTGATGCTAAGAAGTAGACAAATATATGTTGAATATTATAAAACAGTGGCTATTAAATCAAAGTTTTACAGACTTTGTAAAAATATTCTATGCAAACTATGCAATAATTTGAATGTATACTTACGTGGTGAAGATTTCGGACGACATGAAGAAAATGGGTCGCCTTCATAACCCTTAAAACAAGTGCAGACTGGAACGTGATTACTAACAGAGCATTCTGCGTTTACGCCACATAAGTCTTTGCATGGATCTCGGCAGTGATTTGATAGGCAAGCAAGGTGATTTGGACAATCGGAGTTTATAGTACATTCTGGTCGACAGCCACCTGCATACGGATTACCGATGTTGGGTGGTATGCATGAACAGCGGGCTACATTGTTAACTACTGAGCAAACAGTGTTATCCCCACAAGGCGATGGGTTACACGGCGTAGGTGAGTCACCCTTAGTTTCTTCGACACAGCCTACAAACGCATCGCCTCTATATCCTTCCAGGCAGCTACAGAGTGGTGTATGATTAACTACATTACATACAGCTTTGTTTCCACATGCACCGACACAAGGATCGACACACTTTTCATTGATGCAGGCTCTGTTAGACGGGCACTCTTGACTTATAACACATTCTGGTCTACAATATGGTGGAGTGCCTGAATAATTCGGACGACAGGAGCACACTGGATGGTTCGACTTAATTTCACATACGGAATTAGGGCCACACGGCGATGGTACACAAGGATTTTTGTCCACAGGCCCATGCCCTGAAGGCGGTATATCTTCTGCGCAAGCCACAAATGGATCTCCAGTTTGTCCACGGCTGCAGCTGCATATTGGATTATGATTGACTACAATACACTCTGCATTGATACCACAGCTGCCCTGGCAAGGGTTTGAACATCGTTGGTTTACACATGTCTCCGTTTGAGAACAATCCGAATTACTGACACATTCTGGTTGGCACATGGGTGCTACACCTCTGTGACCTGGTAAGCATGAGCATACTGCAAATCCAGAGGGTGACACAAGACATCTACTGTATGCACCACAAGGCGATGGGTCACATGTTGATAGTGTGGGCAGCACTGAGATGGTAGGTTGGCATCTCACATAAGGATCTCCTGTGTTTCCGGTCTCACAATAACAAACTGCATGATGGTTAACAGTTTTACATTCAGCTCCAATACCACAAATGTCTTTGCAAGGGTTTTCACATTTATTGTTCAAACATGCCAATTCCTGTGAGCAATCACTATTTACGACGCATTCAGGACGGCATGACATATATGGGTTGCCATAAAAGTTGGGCAAACATTTACAAGTTTGTGCACCATTTATATTTTGGCATGCAGCATTAGCACCACATCGTATATTATCGCAACTTTCAAATACATTAGCTAAAAAATAAACGTATTATTAATGATTAAAATATGATAATATAAAAACGTCACTTACAAAAAAAAATATGATAGTTATTAGTATTTCATAACTAAGTATTAGTTTCGAATACTTACGATCTTTTGTTGTTGGTTTACAGTGTTCATATGGATTTCCTTCGAAGCCATCTATACACTGACAAATTGGATCGTGAAGGTAAACTGAACATAGGGCATTGACACCGCACGAACCCGGGCAAGGGTCTACGCATCTATTCCTTAAACACGCATTATTGAAGGCACACTCTGAATTGAACACGCATTCCGGTCTGCAAGCTGGGTTATTCACGGCGTTCGGCCCAACGCAAGCGTCGCAAATTGCAAATTGATTACCATAGGTATCGCATGGAGCGTTGGGATCGCACGGATTAGGTGAGCAGGGTTGGACTGTCGTATTATCGGCTCCAATAACGATTGCTGAAATATACCAAAAACATTATTTTATTAACACAATAGTTTAGATTTAAAATCAAATTAATGATCAAAATAAAAAAATAAATTTACTACTCACGTCGATAAAGACACTGTGTCAATGGGTCCCCAATATATCCGTCTGGACACAGACATGACACCGTGTGTTCCGAACACAAACATACTGCGTGAATACCGCACACGTTGTTGAAGGAGCATGGGTCTGTACACTTTTGATTGATGCATGCTTCGTTGGATGAGCAGTCCGAATTCATTGTGCATTGAGGTTTACACTCTATAGTTGGATCTCCAAAGAAGTCAGGCGGACAGAAACACAAAGCTTTATCGCCAACGTCTTGGCAAATGGCGTTTATACCACATCTTGCAGTGTTACAAGGTTTTTTAGAATTAGATTTTTGGTCTACTGGTCGCAAGCAGCTCATCAAAGGATTCCCAACAAAGCCATCTTTACAAACACAAACTGGTCGATGAGACTCCACTTGACATTCTGCATTTATTCCACAGGCCCCAGGACAAGGGTCGCGACACATATATCCAATGCAAGCTCTATTAAGTTTACATTCGTCATCCACTTCACATTCTCGAGAGCGACATCCATCAATTCCAAAAGCGTCACCAATACTTCCTTCAGGACATATGCATAATGCTTGCCCTTCAAAGTTGACTTGGCAAATGGCTTGTGGTCCACACGGACTTGGTGTACAGGGACTTCTTTGAGGCTGGCAGCCGACATGAGGATCACCAATGAACCCGGTCTTACAGAAGCACATTTCCATGTTGCCGCTTACGTAACAGTCTGCGTTTGGTCCGCAAGGTCCCGGTCGACAAAGGATGTCCGGTGGAATGTACCCTGGAGTTGTACAGGATTTATAAGGATTTCCAATAGTATTTTCGGGGCAATAACAGGGTGGAGATCGATTCGGGTCACATTGTGCCCTTAATCCGCAAGTGTTTGGATCGCAAGGATTGCGTGATTCCACACAACCCCTGATAGTATTGGGACTTTCGATATAGCCTGGTAAACATGTGCATTTCGCAAATCCAATTGATTTTGTTGTACATTGTGTGTTAGGTCCACAAGGTGATGGGTTGCATGGATTGTTTGGTAATCGACATAATTGTCTTGGAGGATCCCCTTCATAGTTTGGTAGACAGAAACAAGCGGGTTTGTTGTCTATTAATCTGCATCCAGAATATGGTCCACATGGATTCGGTTCGCATTCGTTACCTTCGGGTACTGCAATAAATAAAAGAAAGTGTTTTATCAATCTTACATAAAAGTCGGTACACACGGCGGTCGTTAACTAGTCAGTGGCCCGAAAAGTCTGACAACCAGTCTTTCCAAGGGATATCGTATTACCCAGTATTAAATGGGTTGTGGAGGTCAGATAGGCAGTCGCTCCATGTAAAATACTGGTATTCAGCTGCATCCGCTTGGACTGGAAGCCGACTCCAACATAGTTGGGAAAAGGCTAGGCAGATGATGATGATGATGACACGGCGGCACATGAAGCTGAACATTTCCAGTATAACTTGGCCTCGCTTTGTATAGATTTCCTGTGAGAGATCCGCATAACCTGGTTTTGTAAAGCTTGATTAGCCGTCGCGCGTACCTAATTATTTATTTTCTTTATTCATCAAACATCCACATTTTTATCATTTTGAAATATTTTTCAAAACAACATAAAAAAAAAACATTTAAAAATATAAAACATTGTGGTCCGTTGGTGTCGGTAGCAGGATCCAAGCTATCAGTGATTAGGGCTCCAGAGACAGAAACCTCCTCACAATGCAAGCCGTATCGAGGAGTACTGCCTCAGGCCCTTGATCCAACCGCCTAAGTAGAGCGTCGAAAGATGTTCGTCGAGGTTCTTGGCCATAAGGCCATTGGCCTTTACGACAATCGGCACAATGACAGCAGAGTTCGCACTCCACATGTCGACAACCTCGTGTGCCAAGTCTAAGTATTTTATTTATTTCTCTTTCTTAGTTTTATCTAGGTTCTCTTCATGCGGGATGGTAACATCCGACTGTCATTACGCGGCGCCGGCGCGCTGATCGGTCACCACAATGTCAGGCTTATTGCCGACAATAGTCTTGTCAGTAATGATAGACTGATCCCAATACAGCGTGACATGGTCTTTCTCGAGAACGGGGTCGGGCACATACTTGTAGTACGGTACGGTGAATAATCCTAGTTACTTGGTTGAGTCTGTGCAAGTACTCGCCGTTAGCCAGACGAGAACAACCAGAAATAATATTTTTGATGGACTCACCCCGACGGTGGCATGCTCGACACATCAACCGCCCTGTCCTTCATAGTATGTTTCCGGTAGTTGTTCGTTAACATAACTTCGTCCATAATCGCACAGACAAAACCTTCAGTTTCCCCAAAGTGGTCGCCGAAACGTAGCCTGGACACGGACGCTAGAAAATCTATACGAAGAGCGTCCGGTAGAAGCGCCCGTGAAGCTCCTTGTCTATCCATACTTCCTTGCGGTCATTGGTAGTAAGTACTAAAGGTTTGCGCCAGTTCTCTTTAGCCATGGACAGCGGGGTGAGTCCCTTGTCCACTGCGACCACAAGTCGGTGCATACTCCTCGGCATATAAAATATATACTCTGAGAGTGCACACCTCACGAGGGTCTTCTCGTTTAATAAGCCTCGACTCCCGCACTTCCGCGGGATAAATAGTCTCATTACCGATGATCGTGGGCGATGCATCTGGTTTACGTTAGGCAGTGTACGGACTCTCCTATCCAGGGCATCGAGTTCGGAGGAGTTAATTATTTATTATTAGCCATTTGTGTCCCACTGAAGGGCAAAGGCCTCCTTTCCCACTTTCCACTTATATGTATAAGTACGAGTATCAAATGATATAAAGAAAAAAACAAGTAGGTAGCAAAAGGATAATTTTAAATGTATTTAACTTACTGCAATTTTGGAAAGGATTTCCTGTTAATCCTTTTGGACAGAAGCAGATTGGATTGCCATTGTCACTTTCACACATAGCATTTGTTCCGCACGGGTTCGGATTACATGGATTTGTTGGTGGTTCGCACCCGTTTTGAGGATTTCCAGTGTAACCTGGCAGACATTTACACGATGCACGGTGGTTTAACACGTCGCAAACAGCGTTTATCCCGCATCGACATGGAGAGCCGCATTTACCATTTACACAGGCTTCTGAATTTGCACACTCATTATCAGAACGGCATCCTTGCACTAAAACAGTAATCATAAGTTGGACTTGCAGATGCTTTCTTTCTAATGTTTGGGCACCAAGATATGGATGAACTCAGGCTATGACCAATTGAAAGCATACAACTAATGAAGAGTGGTAGATGGTGATATCAAATAATTATAGTATAAAAAACTCATTATTATCTCACCTTGGAAACATTCTAAGAAAGGATTTCCTGTGAATCCAGCAGGACATTTACATTGAATACCGTGATTAGCAGGAATACATTCTGCGTTATCTCCGCACTTGTTCACGGCACAAGGATTCATGCATACTCTATTAAGTCGATCACATAGTAGTTCCGGTGGACAATCCTCATTAAACTGACACACTGAACCGGTAGGTATTACTAAAATCACAATTTTGATTAGAATTTACTCACTTTTAACATTTATATTACATTAACATCTCGTAAACTGTAAAAGTAATTACCTGGGACGCATCCGACGTAGCCATTTCCTTGGTATCCTTCAGTACAGCTACAGTCCGATCCATGGTTCGTGTTTATACAGACCGCATTAGGTGCGCACGGATTGTGTATGGCACATGGGTGTTGACATGCATTATTTATACAAGCTTCAGTCAAGGAACAGTCTTCATTTCGAGTGCAACCAACTGAGCAAAATGTAAGATACGTATTTATATATTATACAAAGAGCAACCTTACATAAATAAGGAACAAGAATTTTTATTGCTGTATTATTTACACTTTTAGCCGAAACCACTGTTTATTTAGAAGTTGCATTTCCTTGAAAAATACTTCTGTTAAAATTCACCTTATTTAATAAACGTTCGTTGAATGTAAAAGTAAGCAAATTAATGGTTAAAGTCAATGTAATTATTACTATTAGTAGGTATCAGTTGAAGCTTACATATTTTAGGTGAACATTTAACTGCAGGATCTCCATCATGTCCGGCGGGGCACGAGCACATAGGCCTTTGTTTTACTGGCTGGCAATTGGCTCCTATGCCGCATACGTTGTCGAACTCACAGGGATTTTGACACAATCCCATAAAACAGGCTTCGGTCTCTATACAGTCCCGATCAGAGTGACAAGGTTCTGGTACCTTGGGTGTTCCGGGTGGTTCTAGTATGTTACACGTTAGATACAAAATTAGTATGTTACATTTAAATTAAAAGAAGGTAAACATTAGTGTATTTACAATTAATAACGTGAATTATGTCCGATAAAAGTACTCATCTGTCCGATAAAACTACCTTAAAGTAATACTGGCACAATATTAAAAAATATTCAGAAATCGACTTTGTACACAAAAATCTCTATTAATGTTTGAACCTTAAAAACAAAACACCTTGTAAGCCTACCTTTCCGTGAGCAGTGGATCCCCGTGGCGTCATCACACACGCAAACAGCGGCATGGCTCACAACTATACATGATTCGTTCTTTGTACAACCACTCCCCACCGTTTCGCATGGATTCTGGCACACTCCATTTAGGCAGGCTTTATGCGTCGGGCAATTTGTGTTTATTTTACAGGATGTGTTAATATGTAAGTCAGTACTTTGTACAGTCGTCTCAGTAGTAGTCATGTCAGTAAGAAGGGTAGTGTCTGTCCAAGCAGAAATATCAACGCCCTTTCTACGAGACGATAAACTTTCAGTAGACGTACTTATGATACCCGGTGAAGTGTTTTGTGTTTTAGGTGAGCTGTAAGTATGACTTGGCCCGATCGGCAAGGATTTATTTAAGTTTTGGGTTTCATTTTTAATTGAACCAGGTTTTTCTTGTTCAGAAACAGAAAATATTGTAGTATATTCTTTGGTTGGTATTTCTGTTGCTGTATTAGCAAGACTAAATGACGTAGTTGAACCAGTTTCTGACGTTGACAAGGCAACAATATTTTCCGTTTCTGTTGTTAACTTATCTGAGGTACTAGTAAACTGATGTGAATTTTGTGTGACTGAAAGCGTTTCTGTCACGTCTTCATTAAAACCGGTAGGTAATGACGTCCTAGGGGTTTCTGAAGTATCCTCGAAATTATTAGGATCTATTTTAGGCATACTACTCTCAGTCCGAGATGTAACAATGGTGTCTGTTGCAGATTCGGATAAACCTAAGTTACCAATTGTCGTTATGGGTGTCGTATTAAGGACTGTACTATCGCCTTTATTATTACTAATAGTACTAAAGGAGATTGGAACGTGGTTTTCCGTTTCTGTATTTATTGTAGTCGTTGTAGTAACATGATTCTGTGGAGGACCTAATGTAACAGTGCTTATGCTATCTTTTTGATATGAGGTGGTAACTGTTGTTAACTCATTTGAGCTTATTGTTGCTTCCGTGTTTGCATCCTTGTTAGTTATTAGCGTTATTGCGACTGAATCAGTGGTTTCTGGAATACCTTGTTTGGTAACAGATGTACTAATGCTCGTTTCAAAAACTGTACTCTGTGTTCCCAAAGAAGATATTGGCGTAACCGTCGACATCTTTTCAAATTTTTTAATTTCATGTTGCGTAGTCGTCTCTATTCCTGTTAATGTATTTTCCTTAACGGTACTTTGTAAATCTAGTAAATCTTTTGTTTCAGCTGAGGTTTCAGTAGGTTCAATTATTATTTTTGTAGTAGTCATTGATAGTCCTTCTGATGTCATGGTTCCATTCAAAGGACTATCTGTTTCGTACAGAGTAGTCGATGTCACATTCATTACAATCATAGGAATTTCAGTTGATGTTCCAACCTCTGCGATTGGAGTACTTTCTTCTTGAGTTGATTGCATTGTTGAAGAAAATGAATCGGTGTAAAATTGTTTTGTACTTGCTTCAATATGTTTCTGTACTGAGTGAGTAGTTAGCTTGTTTTTCTCAGGTTGTATGTCAGAATTTATATCAGACAAATCTGTTGTACTGAATTGTTCATAAGTAACATCCGTATTAACTTCAGTGTAGTAGCTGACTTCACTATCATCTTTGGATTTTTTGACAGTGGTTGACTTTGTCACATATTCAGGAAAAGAAGTCACCGCATTTGTATAAACAAGTTCTGAATCTGTGTCTACTGAAGTAGAAATCGTCTGGTCTGTTGTATATTTGTTTGTGAAGGAGTCATCATCTTTTATTACTCCTTTAATAGTTGTCATTACAGTTTCTATACTTTTACTTTCAGAATTAGTTGATCCAGTAACTGCATCCGTTAACATGTCATGTGTGCTACTTGTACTTAGAGTGTTTGTTACAAAATTCCGGTCAGTTGTTGTGTCTGTTTTTAAAATAAATGTCTTAGATGTAAATATTTTTTTGTCTTCTTCAGTTGTAACTCTATTTTCAATATTTGTAAAAGTCGTTTCTGTTACACTTTCTTTGATTGGTGTCAAGGTTGTAAATAATAATGGTTGAGGACTAGTTGTGTACGAAGTTTTTGTGTTGGTATCAGATGTGGTGCTATCTGTAATTAAGTTGTGTTTGTCAAAGTTTTCTTGAGTGGTTATAAAATTTTGGCCTGCTTCCACTGAATAATCATATCCAAGTGTAGTAGACTCAGTTGGAGCTATTCCAATTGTCCCAGAAGAAGTCTCATCGATTTTTCTAACCGTAGCAGTAGGCTCTGGTATAGTGGTTGTTGTTTGTTTGTTAACTGTCTCAGTTGTAGCAGATGTGGAATCTGTTGTTTGTAGAGGGACATTATTTTTAGTATTTATTGTTATAATGGATCCCTCAATAGTTTTTTGTACATATGGCGAACTTTTGACATAGTTTTCCGTTACCGTAACAATAGATTCAATATTTGTGGCTTTAGAAGTTGTAAATTCATTGAAATACTCGGTTGATTCGGTCGTTACGGATCCAATGTTTGTGTTTTCTGATACTATAAAATCGTTTGAAAGTTTGGTTGTCATTAAACTATCGTGTGTTGTTTGCATAGGGCCCAATTTACCGTCTAACACGAGTCCACTATCTGTTGTCCGAGAATGAAAGAATTCCTTTTCCCTATCGAATGTTTGCGTTGATACTGATCCATAGGTAGTAGCTTCTGTAGGAACTGATTCTTCTTTAAGTATTACTGTAGTTAATTCAACATCGGTTACAAGTGAAGGAGTCATTTTATCATTCTGAATAGTGGCAATTGTATCTGTTATATCGGTTGTGTGTAAAGAAACAAATTCATTAATTGGTTTTACTTTTTCCGTGATTTCGGATTCGACGGTGGTTGAAGTCATCACTTTTGGTTTGTCAGAGATATCGGATTCAATTTCTATGGTTGTTGAAGAGGCTAGCACATCAGTGTAAATAACTGTTTCAGTTGTAACTGATACGCTATCAGGAGCCTGGTTAGGAGTCAGTCCTTTGTCAAAACCTTGCGTCTCTGATGTAACTGATCCAATATCTGTTGCTCGTGAAGTCACTTCAATATTCTGAATAGTTTCAGTTATATTTGATGCATCTGTTGTACTTGAAGAAGTTAATTCATAAGTACTTTTTGGTTCGTCTTTGATATCGGATTCAGCTTCAGTGGCTGTTGAAGAGGCCGGCCCGTCAGTGTAAATTACCGTTTCAGTTGTAACTGATAGGCCATGAGTAGACTCGTTATGAGTCAGTCCTTTATCAAAACCTTGCGTCACAGATGTAACTGATCCAAAATCTGTCGCTGGTGAAGTGTGCATTTCAATATTTTGAATTGTATCAGTTATATTTGATGCTTCTGTTGTACTTGGAGAATTATATTCACTGGTAGTATTTGGTTTTTCTGTGATATTATATTCAACTTTTGTGGCTGTTGGAGAAGCCAGCCCATCAGTGTTAAAAACCATTTCTGTTGTAACTAATACGCTATCAGTAACCTGGTTATGAGTCAGTCCTTCGTCAAAACCTTGTGTTACTGATGTTACTGATCCCACATCTGTTGCTGGTGAAGTATACATTTCAGTATTTTGAATAGTTTCGGTTATACTCGATGCACCTGTCGTACTTGAAATAGTCAATACATTAATAGTTGTTGCTTTTGCTGAGGTGTCAGATCCAACTTCTGTGTGGCCAGTTTTAACTTTACTATCCGTGGTCTGGTTAGGAATCGGTCCATTATCAGACCCTTGTGTTTCTTCTGTGTGGCCAGTTGTAACTGTACTATCCGTGGTCTGGTTAGGAATCGGTCTATTATCAGACCCTTGTGTTTCTGATGTAATTGGTCCCACTTCTATTGCTGGTGAAGTATACCTTTCAACATTCTGAATAGTTTCAGTTATACCTGACTCATCGGCTGTGTTTGATAAAGCAAAATCATTAATAGTATTTACTTTTTCTGTGACATCCGGTTCAACTTCTGCAGCAGTTGAAGAAATCAACACTCCCACGATTTGAACAGTCTCTGTTGTAACTGCACTATCAGTTGTCTGGTCAGAAATCGGTTCATTATCAAAACCTTGCATCACTGATGTCACTGATCCATCACCTATCACTGGTGAAGTCATTTCTATAATTTGAATAGTTTCCGTTATATTTGGCGCATCTGTTGTACTCGAAGAGGTAAAATCACTGATAGTTTTACTTTTATGTGTGAAATCGGATCCAACTTCTGTGGCAGTTGAAGTAACCCACACTTCTGTGTTTTTAACCGTCTCTGTGGTAACTACACGATCAGTTGTCTGATTAGAAATTGGTTCTATGTCAAAATCTAGAGTTACCGATGTAACTAAACTATCATCTGTAACTGGTGAAGTCAATTCAATATTAGGAATAGTTGCAGTTATATTTGGAGCATCTATTTCACTCGAAAAAGTAAATTCACTGATAGGTTTTGGTTTGTCAGAGATATCGGATTCAATTTCTTTGGTTGTTGAAGAGGCTAGCACATCAGTGTAAATAACCGTTTCAGTTGTAACTGATACGCTATCAGGAGCCTGGTTAATAGTCAGTCCTTTGTCAAAACCTGGCGTCTCTGATGTAACTGATCCAATATCTGTTGCTCGTGAAGTAACATCAATATTCTGAATAGTTTCAGTTATATTTGATGCATCTGTTGTACTTGAAGAAGTAAATGCATAAGTACTTTTTGGTTCGTCTGTGATATCGGATTGAGCTTCAGTGGCTGTTGAAGAGGCCAGCCCTTCAGTGTAAATAACCGTTTCAGTTGTAACTGATACGCCATGAGTAGCCTCGTTAGGAGTCAGTCCTTTGTCAAAACTTTGCGTTTCAGATGTAACTGATCCAACATTTGTTGCTGGTGAAGTAAGCATTTCAATATTCTGAATTGTTTCAGTTATATTTGATGCATCTGTTGTACTTGGAGAAGTATATTCACTGGTAGTGTTTGGTTTTTCTGTGATATTATATTCAACTTTTGTAGCTGTTGGAGAAGCCAGCCCTTCAGTATTAAAAACCATTTCTGTTGTAACAAATACGTTATCAGTAACCTGGTTATGAGTCAGTCCTTCGTCAAAACGTTGTGTTGCTGATGTAACTGATCCCTCCATTACTGGTGAAGCCATTTCAATATTCTGAATAGTTTCAGTTATATTTGATGCATCTGTTGTACTTGAAGAAGTTAATTCATAAGTAGTTTTGGGTTTGTCTGTGATATTTGATTCAGCTTCTGTGGTTGTTGAAGAGGGAGGCACAACAATGTTAGTTGCTGTTTCAGTTGTAACTAATACACTTTCAGTTGTCTGGTTAAGAATCTTTCCTTGCGACTCTGATGTAAATGGTACTGCGGTTGTTGCTGGTGAAGAATGTAATTCCTTAACATTCATTGCTATTTCAGTTGTTATTGGCTCAATAACCGTACCTTTTGTAAGAACTGATTCCGTTTTACTACCAATTTTTTCAGTTGTAGAACCAATCCAATTCGTTTCAGTTGTTATATCAGTTGCACGCCAAGGATTTGTATCCTTCATATAATTATCAGTTTCCATTGTATCTGATCCAATATCGATAGTTTGTGTTAGAGTAGATTTTTCCTCACTTCTTATAGTTTCTGTGGTCATTAACCCAACATTAGTTTCTTCTGACGGATGTGTGTTATCATCTTTCATCGTTACGATTTCTACTGAGTGATCCATGTTATATTGAGTTACCGTAATGGTTTCAGGTTTATATGCATCACTTACCGTCGTGAATTTTGTTTGATCCGATTCTATAGTATTTTTTGCCTCTTCTGTTGTTGACTTAGCGAAGTAACTATTAGATGTGCGTTGCTCAAAATTATTCTGCAAAGTTGAAGTAATTTGATGCACAGTACTTGATTCCACAAAATATTCTTTATTCGTGTAAGGTATGCTTTCTGTAGTCGATATAGAAAAGTCATAATTCACCGTGTTATCATCAGAAGTTTGAGTTTGTGAAATGGGATTATGAGAATCTTCTGTTAACGTTGCAGAATTTTGTAAATCTAAAGTACTCGGTATCGTTTCCGTAGTTATATCTGACGTTTCGTTAAGATTATTAGTAAAAATGTGTGTATTTTCTTCTTCCAAGGTCGTTAACTTATTAGTATAAGTTTTGATAGGTGGTGTGGTAGTTTTTTTCGTATGTTGGATATTTATAAAATCAGATTTTAGTGTAGCAAACTTTTCAGGAAATTCAGTTACTGTACTTGAATATTGTTTGGTTTCTGTAGTAGTTTTAGTAAGTGGCACAGAACTGAGAGGTTGTGTTGTCGATTTTGTGGTGGTATTATGAAAATTATTATAAGACGTCACGTCGCCAGTCACAACGAAAGTTGTTGATACTGGAGTAGTATTTTCAATGTCACCAGTAGAGGTGGTTTTAGGGTTAAAATAATATTTGTTGCTCTCGTCTGTTATTTTTGTGCTTTTATCAATATTAGTATCGTGAGATGTTGTAACTTTTGCATTACCTACTTCTGAGTCAATTGCTACTGTGGTTTTAGCTAGGTCGCTGCTTGTATCTATAATATGCTTTGTTAGATCATAGCTAGTAGGAGAATATGTACTAGTGGCCAAGGTGGAGGTGGTTAAATTTTTGTTTGGTAGGTCCTGTACTAATGTTATTCCTGTGTAGTTGCTATTCAACTTCCGTTGATTTTCAGGTGTTTTAGTGTTTTTGTTTTCAGTTGACACAGTAGAGGAATGATTGCCTTCAACCGTTTTTTTGGTATACGGTTTCATAGTGCTCTCAACGTGGATTGTGCTACTACTTTGTAGTAAAACGTCGGAATCGATCGATGAATAATCTTCTATGTTGGTATAACGAGTAGTCATTTGTGTAGTAACAACGTTGCTTTGATGATCTTTAGTTATGTATTTTGATTCATTTATTTTATGAATAGAAGATTCAGTTGAATACACTTGTGTCTTGGTACTATGATCTCTTTCTTCACTGTTTGTAAATACTGGTTTAGTTACAGCCGCAAATGAAGTTGTAATATCATTAAATTGTGAGTCTGTTATTGTACTTTGTGTAGTATTAAATGCAACAGTAGACGTTTTTACTTCAGGTTTATCAGTAGTTATTGCACTACTTGACTCTTCTGAAGTATACAATGAACTGGAAGTTAAATTTTCAAATTCAGTTCCAGATTCGATATTCATATCATTGGAACTAAGGGAGCTCATAAAAGGTTGAGTAGTTGTTTCTAAATCTTCATCAAATGTAGTCGATTTTATACGAGGTTCCGCAGTATCTATGATGTTATCGGTCGGAAAAATCACTTTTTCAGTCTCCGACGTTGATATTATGCTTCTCACAGTCACTGTATAATCAGTGGTTTTATATTCAGGTTCTATGGTGTCAGAAGTCGTATGAGTCAAGTCAAAGTCATTGTCAGTGGACTGAAATATATGATCAGTGGGCGTAGTCATGTCTACAGTAGTGGCAGTTTCACTTTTTCCTCCTGATGTAGTAGTGTTTTCGGTTAGTGGGACATAAGTTCCATCTGTTAATAGGAATTTACAATACCATTATTAAACTTTTATTATTCCATTACATATTTTAACAAACTACATGCGCACAAACGTGTATATTTATGTGATCATTTATATTTATATTGTTATTAATCTATGGAAGAAGGAAAAGTAGAAATCCTTTGAAGTAGACATTATGTTTAAGCATAAACATAATATACTAGAAAATCTATCTACGATAGTGATCTAATGCGTGCTAAGGTCTAAAAACTACAGATAGGACAGAAAAGAAAAAGAAGAAATTAATAACCACGAATTTAGGCTTAGCAGACCAACTAAAAGTAAGAGAGATAGTACCAGTATATTATAGACAGACTAGTTACATTTATTTACAAAAATAGGAACTAGAAGCATGTTTAGATCCTAAAATATTATGAATTCATCATGGAGATCAATTCATTGTTTCGGTCTTTAAGCCTAAAGTCGTTTGTAGTGTCAAATAAATAAATAGTCCTGTGAAACTAACACCGTCTCAAAGTGTTTCGTAGAATAACGTAAATACCTTATGAAGTATAATAACGTATACAGAATTGCCTGTCGGGTCAGCCGAGATATCGTAGCCAGTACTTTGTGGCGTTTTATCGGACAAATGGTAGATATACTAAAATTATAGCAATGACCAGTTCATCTGGAGTTAGTTTTGCTATTCACATAATAAAAATAATAGTAGTTGCAGACTTGCAAGTATTACAGCCAAAGTCCACGAAACATCAATTATGTGAAAATAGCATTTACGAAAGGTACGAAGTAAATATCGTATATCACAGTTAGCTTATTTGAAATTAGCAATGTTAACGTTATAATTAGCATTATCTGTTTTTTCTAATGTTATGTACACAGCACTTACTTTCCATGCAGGCGCCAGAGAAAGGGTCACAAGGTACTCCCGGCCGGCAGTGTGCACAGTTCGTGGGTGTACGTTGATCGTCTGTTTGACAAAATAAAAACATACATTTATTTATTTATTACCAGTTATGTGGGAAACAATACCTGAGTCTTATAAATATATCCACTTGCACCGTGTGCTTTGGTTAGTTCAAATAGATCACAGAATCATTTTACTCAGAGATTAAAAAAATTGCAAATAAGTCAACAGGTCCTACTTAGATGGGACCGGCGGTCACGCGCTTTGACGTGGAGTTGCGGACACCTGCGGGATGAGTTTACTAATTCATTATTTTTCTTTTGTTAGTTGGACCCGCTGATAAAGTTGATAACAAAATGTCGTCGAATTTAAAATTGGAGTACAAGCGTGTAGAAAAATCATTGCAGAAATAAAAATGATTCACCATGTTTAGCTAATAGTAATGTATTCGAGAGGACACCCTTTAGACTGTAAGTAGCACTACCTAAGACCGCGAGTATCTTAAACGGCCCATCACGCCTGAGAACTCTGAAACTTTGCCCCCGACCAGTATCATAGTACTCTTGGGTCTTAATATAAACTTAACACCAAGTTACCTACCGTATAGTCGGTGCAGGGCGGCGAAGTACATCCGCATACTTTTTCCGAGTCTCAGGAAGTGGTCCAAAACGGTCTATACCAAAGACCCTAGACCGCTACGATCAGATAAGATAAGTAAAACGCCGCGTACCTATCTACGTTTTGGCTTGACACCAATAAGAGAATATTTTAAGGAATCTATCTTCTTTGGGGAAAAGAAGAAGAGGAAATATGTGAGAATGTCTGATCAAGTGGGATCAGTTGACTAAAACGTCCCCAGCCTTTTCCCAACTATGTCGGCTAGTCGGTTACTACTTACTAGGTCGGCTTATTATTTAAAATATATCCATGAAAATTAGAGAGAAGGTGTATTCTGAGCACCGCTAAACAATAATGTTCTAATAGAAAATATTATTGAAAATCCAAAATTGGTTCGGATTACGAGGCTGCACTGGATTAATTGATATCTACGATAAGCATGTTATTTTATTACTATTAATAATGATAAACTTACCTCGAATGCAAGCGCATCCGTCACAGACAGTATTTGGATATCTTGCACAATCCGATGATGTCTGACACTGACACACTGAACAAAAAGATAAATAAAAATTACTTTAAGTGCATCTGCTATTCCAATAAACGATTCAAGTCAATAGAGAAATATACCGACCGATGCCTTTCCTTATTATTATTAAAAACATGGAAATATAAGTGACTTAGTTTTTTCTTTTGCAGCTAGTCGGTACATTATTGTTATGTAAAGCATACCCTTTGAACAAACAGGTTGATGATCGACTACCGCACAATGTTGTCCGTTGATGCAAGGTCCGCCGCGCGCGCACGGGTCGGCACAGCGACCGCCGATGCACGCCAGTGTCGGCGCGCAGTGCTCGTGACCGCCGCACTCTGTCGCTGTACATATCAAACAATGGCCTCAGTGCATTCAGAACTCTTGTTATAATCGAATTGTCTGGGCAGACCTCTCTGGTAGGTATGCATGAAAACACCTACAATCTAGATTCAATTAACAACGTGCATATTGTCAGTTTTATCGCACTTCATAATTTATGTTGCTATAGGAATCTATATGCTGAAAATCATCTCTCACTCTTTTCCTTCAGAAGAAACTTCCTGTGTATCTTTACCTAATTAGATTATAACTTTTAAAAAAGTTATGTAGATGTGTTTAAAAATGACATATTTATTACGCATACTATCTATGGGAAATAGAAAAGATTTATAAATTGGGTTTATAACTATGCAATAATTAGTGTGCGGCCTTAGTGAAGACGCATCGTGGAAGCGTAATCCGCGGCGCACGAAACAAACATCGATTTGTTGTGGCCTGGAACACGCGACCCTTGAACTTGTCGAGTATTGAATTTATGCGCCATGGATTCCGCGTCCAAGATGCGCCGTCACTCAGGACGCGCACTAACGTGTCAAAAGACTTGGGTACCGCAATAAATGGCTTTTGTTTTAAGATATCTCTCAGAAATAGGGAAAATTGCAATAAATTGATTTCCCCTGTCAAGAGAAATGAATTGATTTAAGAAGTGAAGAGTAATTGTAATATCACACAACATTATTACAATAGATACGTACATAAGTAGTGTGTAGTAGTAGGCATTCTAAATAATTCTGCAAACTCTGTCTCGTGGCGGTTTTGTTGCATAACGTATTAATGCCAAAGCGTTAAAAGCATTAAGAGTAAATTTAATTAGAGCAACCATCACCAAATGAGTGTGAAATTAATTTTAAAATGAATATTATGTACACTACAATATAATAACATGCAAGATAAACTACCTGATGCAGAAGGAGGTCATACTGTGGAGAAAGATATATATGAACATGCTAGAAACAATAGAAAACAAAGATAGAAAAAGAACCGCATGAGAGTAGAAACTATAAAAAAATCCTGTAATAATGAAGAACAACAAGATTATTAAGATTCATATAAGACTCTAATATACTAAATGGTAGGTACACTAATATTTGAACTATTTGCTCACTATAGAATTACCTTTAATGCAGCCATGTTTTTCATCGTGTGTGAATCCATTAGGACAAAACTTGCAAACAGGGTGGTGGTCTTCTACTGAACATGGCGCACCACCACAAGCGTCTTTACATGGGTCCTTACATTGGAAATCTCTGCAAGCCAAGTTACTTGGGCATCCGCTATCTCTCAAGCAAATCGATAGTGATGGATTACATTCCTCGACACACACGCACATAGCGCGGTGGTCTACTACTTCACATTGTTTCCCCTTCGGGCACATGGGCTCCACAGACGCTTGGCATGGATTCACACACTTGGAATTACGGCAGGCCGCATTTGATGGACACTGTTCATCTCTTGTACATTCTGCATGTTCTGGTGCGCAAGTCAATTCTCCTTTTTCATTCAATGCAAACCCATTTCGGCATACACATATCGGTACATGATCCCGAACTTCACATTTCTGATTTCGTCTACAATTTTGATACCCAAGGCAAGGGTTGCGGCATTGATTAGTGCTGAGGTCACAGGCTAGTTTCGACGGGCACGATTTAGTTTCGGAACAGGTGAACGTGGCATTATGTTCATTCGTGGACTTGCATGTAGGATCGAGGCGGCACGCCACCCGTGGCTGCCCCACATAGCACTGCGGGCAGGAACACTGCGCTTTGTGCATCAAAGTCACGCAGAGGGCATCTTCTCCGCATACACCACGCACCGTGCAGGGGTCCACACAGTGTAAGCTCAAGCACGCTCTGTCTACTGGGCAATCCTTGTCGCTCGTACATTCGATACCTAGGAAGATGTGAAAGAAGAAAGCAGAGTCGAAAGAGCGGTACCTTCAGCCGCGAAGAGGAAACTTTCTCACGAGACAGTGCATGCTCTTTGAAACTGATAGTTTATGACCAGAGATATGTATATAACGGAATATTATAATACAAGCGATATGTACATGAAGCCGGACAAAATGTTACTGACGATTTGATAACTTAAGCACGAACGGTGAGAATGCTTCCACTAATTAACATACCGTTACATACAGATATGTTAAGGCATCAATAGTTTAATGGCAAACATATTTGTACACACAGTATTTTATTATTAGCTATAGGTAATTAGAATCATTCCTTCATCAAATGGGTTCCGAAGGATGTTTGCATTGCCAGACCAAAATTTAGTTAAAAAGACAGTATGAAGTTAATAATTAGACATTAATTATAATGATTATTTGTATAATTCTTAATAACGTTCATAATAAACTTCCTTTGGTACCCATGCCTATTATCAAATAAATGAACTTCATCCCATTGAAATACCATTTGTATATACAAATATGTGGTAGAAGACCTATGATTATGTTGGTATAATAAGGAACCTATATTACAATTTACTGTATTTAATATTGTATCTATAGATGGAGCACGAAAACTACCTGAATCGTGAATTCGTCTATTTCTTAAAAATGACAGTACACAACTGAGAGGTACAGATAGTCTGTACAGGGTGCATTTTTACATGGTGTCAAAACGAACGAAAGTCTATGTTATCTACTCACTGGTGTGACACTCGACATCAGCCTGTCCTTCTGTGCCAGGAATGCATCGACATACAAATTCGGCGCCTTCTCTCAAACATTCCCCATTAATTCCACAACCCGTTGTTCTACAATCAACTACGCTTCGTTCCTGGGAACCTGGAAATTTAATAGTAAAAACTTAGTTCAAACCATCGTAGATAGAAGAGTACATTATAATATTATACAATCGATTAATTAGGCAATCGCAGGCAAAAACTACCTACTTACCTATACAATTTATAGGACAAATGTAAAAGATTTGTATTCAAAAATGAATCAATCACGAAATTAACACTCGTTATTCTTGTGCTACAGTTAGCTGTTGAGGATACGGCTGAAAATTGCTTAGCAAAGCAAGTATCTATAATTTCACATTTTTTTATAAAAATAAAAGCACTACAACAAACTTCCTTTTGCTATTACCTGCATAGGCTTAGGGAAATTACTAAAAACAAATCAAACAAAGTCTAAACACAATCAATATCCTATAAGGAATAGGATATAATAAAACAATAACTGAGAACCAGTTACTTACATTCTATATTGGGATCACCGTTAGGATAGTTTCGTGGACAGAAGCACTGTGCCTCTCCGTGTGCACCGATATGACACTCCGCATTAGTTCCACACGATTTATATGCGCATGGTTCCATGGCGCCACAGAAACATTGTTTATGAGGATTACCGGCACAGTTAGGCGGGCACGTGCACTCGTAGTTGCCGTCCTCCAAGTCACGACAACGCGCACTCACCCCGCAGGGGTTGCGCAAGCAGCTTCCAGCCGCTGGCTTGGTGCATTCCACCTTCGCATTTCCAATATAATTTGGTGGACACGAACATTGCGGACTTCCATTCACTGAACGACAAATAGCATTTACACCACATGTTCCTGCGCATACATTCTTACACTTGCCATCGGAGCATTTCTCGTCTGCGTCGCAATCCTCATTATTAGAACATTCGTACGCTTTACATTCTTCAGCAGGATCACCGGTATATCCGCTAGGACACTTGCATATTGCACGATGTTTAATCGCGAAACAAGCTGCGTCTTTGCCACAAGTATCTTCCTGGCACGCCTTGATACAAAGTTTTGAAGAACAAAACATATCATCTCCACAATCTGCGTCGTAGTTACACCCAGGGACACATACATTTTCTAGGCAGATTTGTCTTTCAGGACACTTATTCGGTACGGAGCATAAAGCTCTACAAGCTCCATTGAAACATTTCTCTCCACATGAGCAGTCCGGGTCGGCTTCACAAAGTGACACGCAGTATCCACTGTCATCGCAAGGACAAAATCCGTCACATAACATTGTTTTTCTTTTACACTCAACAAGAGGATTGCCAGTGTAATTGCTGGAACAACCGCATTGAGCCCTGTGATTTTGTACTTTACATTCGGAACAGATTCCACAGACCGCATTTTCACTGCAGGGATCTATACAAAATAAACAAAAAATATGTAAAATGAATTGGAAGTTAACATTTAATTAAGCTAAATTACAAACAATAACAAAGCCATTCATATTTAATGTAACTCGAGGGGGTTGGCGCTGTAAGCTGAATTACAGGTTCCTCCTAGTTCGGCTCCAGATGCTAAAAGTTTTGTGTACGTAATACTGTTCATAGCATATTTGTAAACTAGATTAAGTACTTTTTTGTGAAAGAAATAAATTTATTATTATAATTACAAATAATTACATTCATTACCTTTGCACTGGCCATTCAAACAGGCTTGGTTAAAGTCACACTCATTATCGTCTCGACAACCTTGTTTACAAATCCTGCCGTCGCAAATATAGCCTTCGCTACATGCTTCATTGCTATTGCATACAACTCTGCATATACCACGAATACATTTTTCGTTTGATAAACAAACATTATCGCTGAAAATAAATAAAGATAAACATCAAATAAAAAGTTAGGTACAAAACATTAACTTGAATGAGGAAGAAAGACTGGTTGAATTCATAGAAATTTCTATTACATCTAGCAAAGGTATTCTCTATTAGAACGTTTATTTCTCACCTTCTACAAGATGGTTGACATGTTCCTCCATAGCAGTTAAATCCATCGATACAGTTCTCGTTAGCCTTGCAAGATGAAATTTTCCTCCGACACACATTTTTCGGATCTCCAAATAATGTTGGCGGGCATGAGCATACCGGTTGATGGTCTTTAGTTGTACATAACGCGTTAGCACCGCAAGAAGCGGGCTCGGAGCAAGGATCCACACACTGTCCTGATACGCACGCTAGCTGGTTCGAGCAATCGGAATGTGATCTACAACCTGTGACACAAATACGGCCATCGCAAACCTCCTCATCAGAACACTGTTCGTCTGAAGTGCAGGCGTATCTGCAAACACCTGAATCGCATCGTTCGCCTTGTAAACATTGGGAGCCATCAGCTGTGCACGCAGGGCGACAGCGGTCATCTTCACATCGCCAGCCGGAAGCACAGTCCGTGTGAATGAGACATGACAACGATGGCGCACGGACACAACCGATATTCGGTGTTGGGTTGGGTATTAAACCTTCTAGGC
Source organism: Noctua janthina (assembly GCA_963576755.1). NCBI lineage: Eukaryota > Metazoa > Arthropoda > Insecta > Lepidoptera > Noctuidae > Noctua > Noctua janthina. The sequence continues at coordinate 9,536,774 of OY755058.1, forward strand.
ATGTACATGAAGCTTTCCTTTCCGTAACAGAGCAGGCTGCGTTGGGACCACAAGGATTTATATCGTTGCCACAGGGATTTTGACAAACATTGTTTTTACAAAATTCATCAAGTCCACAATCTTCATTGTGCCTGCATCCATACTGACAGCTATTTCCCAGACAGATGTGGCCGAGGAAACAATCATTGTCTACGCGACACGTTACTGTAAATAACAATACTTTCTTTAAAAAGACGTTGTCAGTTTTAGTGAGAAGTGATTTAATTTTAGGTTTTCATAGTTTGTCTAAGTACAACATTTGATAAGAATGGTATTTTTCAGTGAAAAATCTTACATGCAAGCTGGTTAGATACCATCAGAAATGAATAAGTTTATTATACTTACACAAACAAGTGCCTTTAGAACATCTTTCGTTCAAAGCACATTCTTCGTCGGCTTTACACGTTGGAACACACATGGAATCTTGACACATGTAACCGTCTTCACACTCACCCGCTGCACCGCACAACCTGGGCACTGAAGAAAGAAATTAAATATAAGTAAATTATTGGAATGGAAGTACTCTGTGATTAACGAATTAATGAATTCATGTCATAAAACTTATTCTTACTTCTAACACATTCCATATCCTGATTTCCAATAAAACTTTGAGGGCAACTACACTGAACCACGTGGTTATCAGTGCGGCATACAGCATTCAAACCACAGGCTTTCTCCATTTGGCAAGGGTTCAGACATTGCCCATTGAAACATTTTTCATTTGACCCGCATTCTTCGTCCACAAGGCATAAACCTATTGATAAAAGAAAAAATTGAATGATAATTATATGACGTTGCTCCAACAGAGGTTTGTCAGACTTTTGATACAAAAAATATTACCTCTGAAATAAAACTTACCTTTGCAAAGACCCTTGTGGCAGTACTGATCTTCACCACAATCGCTTCGTTGCTTGCACGACACTTCACGTAGTCTACAGCCTTTATCAGTACCAGCATTTCCAACATATCCGTTCTTACATTTGCATTGACCAGTGTGTCTTGAAGCGATGCACTCAGAATTAGCGCCACACTTAATGGTTGCACACGCATCTATAAATACGACAGAAATAATGGTCTTAGATTTAAACTTATGCATAAATAAAGTTTTTGTTGCTTTAAAAGTTAAACTTACCTGTGCATTTTCGAATCCCATCGACTACTGTGCAACGAGCTACAGTAGGGCAGTCTCTGTTGTAACTACACTCTTGAGCTTTGCGACAACCCTCTTCGTACGGATTTCCTACATATCCCGCGGGACAAGCACACTGAGCTTGGTCTCTTAGATTCTTACACTCAGCGCCATTACCACATGGATTGGTAGCACACCTATTTATTTTAACACAACCTTTTATAGGATCACCCGTATAGCCTGGCTGACAGTAACATACATGTTGATGTTTCTCTGAAGAACAGATGGTATTTTCACCACATTTATTCTCCACCAGACAGGCAATTTTACACATGTTCTGATGGCATTGTTTATCGTCGGAGCATTGAGTGTCCACGTCACATTCTTTTCTTTTGCATCCTTGTAGAGCATCGCCAAAAAATCCTAGCGCACACGAGCATGTGGGTTGATGGTTTTTACCGACACACAATGCTTGTCGCCCGCACGGCTGTCTTTCACACACTTTCAAACATTGGGGCACCCCTTTGCTTCCAACCGCACATCGTTCATCGTCAGCACAATCTTCGTTTGATGAACATTGTACTTCTTTGGTACAAATCCTGTTTAAACAGAACTGAAAATCTGGACAGGTACTGTTAGAGTTACATGTGACCCGACAGGTGTTTTGAATACATAGTTGGTCATTTAAACAGTCTCTTGAATTTTTGCACACACCTGAAAATATAAAGGATAAGTTAGTTATTAAAACAAAACTAAGAAAGTTTTCATTATTTTAAAATGAATTTTTCACTTACCAACACATAAATTGTCGATACACTTAGTACCCGACGAGCAGCTTGTATCGTCCGTGCAGTACTGAATAGGAACACAACCAAGAACAGGGTCTCCCGTAAATCCAGATGAGCATGAACAATGACCGATATGATTTCTTGAAAGACAGTCAGCATTTTTCCCGCACGCTCGTGGAATGCTGCAGGAGTTTCTGCATTTATAATTAACGCAGGCCTCTTCTGACGAGCAATCACTATCTTTAATACATTCAAATTTGGTGCACTTTTTATAGGGATCGCCTTGACTGTCAGATGGACATTCGCAGACAGGATTATGATTGGAAACTGTGCATTCAGCATTTTCGCTGCAGGGTGAAGATTTTTCACATGGGTCGATGCAAAAATTATTGTTACATTTTGTTTTTTCGGTACAATCACTGTCAGAGAAACATTCTCCTGGTGACCTGCAATTTCCTGTGCTTGCATCTAATATCGTTCCATTTACGCAACTGCACGTATAGGATCCACGATTGTTTACGCAGTTGGCATTCAAGGGGCACGGGCTATCTATGCACTCGTTTATATCTTCACAAACATTGTTCACGAAATCATACCCTGTTGGACATGTACATAGAGCGTTGTGGTTTTCTATTGTACACATTCCACCTTGACAATATGCTTCTTCACATTTATCTGCAAAAAAAAGACATTTTAATTTCATAAGAAAAAGTTCAGAAACCACATTTTCGGCCATTTATTGATTTTTTAATTATTGATTCAGGCTAGTGAGTCACAAGATATTGTACGAAAGTTTTCGGCCTACCCTCATTTGATGTATTGAAATAAAGGAAGATTTTATTGAAGAATAATAATAGTGTTTAGATATTTATCATTGATTTTATAGTTCTCACCAGAAACTTTTGGACCTTACCATGCATGCATTTGCAAAGGAGTACTTACCAGTACACTTGTTATTTCTTGTGTTGCAAAATTTGTTACTTGAACAATCCTGGTCATCTATACATTCCACCTTAAAGCAGCCGATCTTTTTGTCAAGTGGATTTCCGAGGAAGCCTTTCTCACAAGCACATGCAACTCTATGTTTCACAACTGTACACAATGCATTTAGGCCACATGTTTTAATTTGACATGGATTTGAACATTTTCCTCTTATACAGGCAAGTGAGTCCTCACATTGGTTATCGCTTCTGCATTGATTTGGTAATAAACAGCCACTCGTATAAGGATCACCAATTGCACCAACTGAACAAACGCATTTATAAGAACCTGGCGTATCTACACATTGTGCTGATGGGTGGCAAGGATTGTTAACACATTCGTTTATGTTTGTACATTCATCGCTTGTTAATTCAAATCCAGGAAGGCATTGACACTGTCCAGACTTACACATCTGGTTGTTCAAGCAATCAGACTCGGTTTTACAGCCTGGAATGCATAAACCAGAGCTACAATGTTCTCCGTGTAAACAGTTACTACTTGAATGACAGATTTTGTGACATCTACTATCACTACATTTTTCTCCAATAGCACATCCAGAATTATCTTGGCACGGTACTTGACATAGATATCCAATGCACATGTGGTCTGGGGGACACTCGGAAGTTCTCGAACATGAACTTGGTTTCCTCACACAACCCTGTTGAGGAGCTGGTGTACCTTGAAACCCAAGAGGGCACTCACATTTGGTGTTATGGTTGATTCTTGAACAAATTGCATTCGGGCCGCAAGCCCTAGTTGACAGACATGGATTTGCACACCTGTTATTAACGCAAGCCTCCTCGCTAGGACAGTCTTCTTCACTTCTGCAACCAATCAAACATTGTCCTCCTACACAAGCTTGCCCTATACCACACTGAGTATGCTTAGTGCACTGTGTAATACAGAAATTTTTTGCACATGCTTCTCCGGGGTCGCATTGGCTCGAATTTTTACAGGCTGTGAAGCATTGACCATTGGAACAAACGTCACCATTACAATCCAGTTCACTTGAACAAACCATTAACTTTTTCTTACATGCATTGCCTTTTATATTTTCATAACCATCGGGGCATACGCAAATTGCTTTTCTATTAACTACTTTGCATAGTGAGTTGATTCCACAGGCACCATCACAAGGATTTACACAACGGTTTTCGATACATGTGGTTTCCAACGGACAGTCAGCATCACCTCTAGCGCATTCGTCTTGTCTTTTACAACCCCCACTTAAATCTTCCACATAACCGGTTGGGCATCTGCACACGTATGATGAATGTCGCGGCTCGCAAATAGCTGTAGAATGGCAGGGGTTGGGATTGCAAGCTTCAATCTTTCTGCAGTTAACATCTGGTATGGGATCCGGTCTATAACCATTGGGGCATTGACAACTCGCTTTATGATGTTCAGCTATACAGACAGCATTTTCGCCGCATGAGTCTTCTCCACAAGCGTTCATGCATGTGTGTGTCAAACGGTTACATAATTCATGTGAGAGACAGTCCGCATTATAAATACAAGGCACGGATTGACATCCTTTTTCTAAATCGTTTGGGTTTCCGGTAAACGGACCGGATGGGCACTGACATTTTGCAATGTGGTTGTTAGTAACACATACAGCGTTAGGACCACAGACAACTTGTTGACATGCAGAAATACATTTTTTAACGTCTCCTACATGTTTACAAATTTCATTTTCCCTACATTGCACATCATCTGAGCATTGATTTTTATTAATAGCTATACAGCCGTCACGATCATTTGGATTTCCTGCAAAGCCAGCCAGACACTCGCATTGACTTCTGTGATTTTTTGTTATACACTTTGAATTCTGTGGACAAGTGAATAGCGAACAACTGTCTTCACATTGATTAACTCCAAGCACATCTTTTTCACAAGATCTATTGTCATCACAATCGTCGTCAGAATTGCAGTTTGGTGTTGAGGGTTGTTCACAATTGGAATTAACAGGATTCCAAAGAAAGCCATCTTTACATTCACACCGTGGATTATTTTCCACGACTCGGCAAATTTCATTAGCACCACAAGCTATTGTTGAGCACAGATCGAAACATCGCTTCGCGGTGCCATCTACTGTAATACAAACCTGAGGTTCGTTACAATCGCTGTTTGTATTACATTCCGTCTCAGGAGCTTTTTCAGGTAAATGACAACCCGTTTTTACATCCGTTGGTTTTCCAATATACCCTTCTGTACATATACAATGAGCTTGGTGGTTAGCTCCAATACAGAGAGAATTTGGCCCGCACTGTAGTTTACTGCAAGAGTCAACGCATTTTCGAACATTTTTAGCCACTTGGAAACATATTTCTGAATCTTTGCAGTCCCCATCTACCATGCATTTATTGTCAGGGACGCAGCCTTTTTGTAAATCATTAGGATTGCCACTATGCCCCGGAAGACAATGACAGTTCCCTTCTTCACAGATAGATTTAGAGCCGCACATCATTGTACGACAAACATCAACACATTTAGATTTTTCACAGATATAGCCTTCAGGACATGTAGAGTTACGAGAACATGAACAAACGGTGCCATCGGCGCATTTAGAAATAGGAACCGGTGAACATAATTCATAAGGATTTCCAACATATCGGCTTTTGCATATACAACTGAAACTTCCCGGTGTGTTTATACATATGGCGTTTTCCCCACACGGTTTACTACTACATTCATCTATATCCGTACATTGTATATTAGGATTTCCTATATAGCCCGGTGGACACAAGCATTCAACATGAGATCTTGTTTGTTGACAAACTGCATTGCGGCCACAAGAGGCTTTGGCGCATGTCAATTGTCTTCGAGGCAAACACGTTTTATATGGATTTCCAGTAAAACCTTTGTTACATTTGCAAGCATTATTTTGTCCGTAGACACAATGTGCGTTTTGCCCACATCCAGGTTCACAGGATGGTGGAGAAATTGCTGTAAGCCAATAACAATTTTACATTACATTTCGTACTTTGTAAAGTAGGTAGTAAATATGTATGTTACAAAATTAAACAATTTGTTACTTACGTGGCATGCACAGTAAATCAGGATTTCCGACGAAGAATGCGTTACAAACACATTTGCCACTCTGTTGATCACATGAAGCGCCAACGCCACAGACCACTCCATCACAGCGCTGTCGGCACCGGCCAGCCACACACATCAAAGGCTGCTCACAAGGTACGCCGGGCCCGCAAGTATCTCTTCTGCACGCTCCTCCGGGGAACGGATTTCCCACCATGCCTTCAGGACAAACGCATGTAGGTCCGGTCTTTGCTATTATGCACTGAGCACCAGATGCGCATGAGTACGTATCACATCCTAAAAACATTACATCGGATATTACTTGATCAGTAATTAAATAATAAGAAAATTTAAACAACAAGGTTTAAAATTAATAGTGCTTACCAGAAATACATTTTCCACCTTCAGGTTTAGTGTAACCAGGATTACAGCGACACCAAGCTGCATGATTGTCTACTTCACAAAAGGCATTCGGTCCACATGACAAAGTGGTACAAGGAGACAAGCAGGTGCTATTCAAACATGCGAGGGTGTTGGGGCATACATCGTCTGCACTGCATATACGCTTCCCGGTTGGTATTTCTTCGACTGCACCTAATAATGAAAACGAGTAATTTGTTAGTATCAATGTATTACATACTGATTCTATTTTGTTTTCAAACTGATACTGATAAATTATACTTACATCCGCTTTTGTAGGGATCACCAACCATGTTTGGAGGACACTCACACCGATAGCCACCTTTCTGGTCGTGACAAATCGCACCAAAGGCACATGGTGTACTGTGACATTCATTAATATTTGTACATCCCGTATACGGATCACCTTCGAACCCTGTCAGACACATACATCGAGGTGGATCACTTGGTGTACATTTGGAGTTTATTCCACAAGTAAATCTTTCACAAGGACTTTTACATTTCTGTCCATCTGTAACGTCTAAGTAAAATGGTGGTGGACACACGCAGCTACCAGGTTGAATACATTTCTCGTTGGGGAAGCAATCCGAATCACTAATACATCGCTTTTGATTCAATGTACAATGTCCGGAATTTGAATCTTGACTATAACCAATAGGACATTTACAGGTAAAAGAACCGATCGTGTTTACACATTCTGCACCAAATCCGCAAGCTGATTGTCCAGACGTGCACTCGTTTATGTCTTCACAAGACCCTTCAGCTGTTTGTGAGAAACCAACTGGACAAGCGCAATAGCTTACTCCGTCCGAAATGACGATACACTCTGCACCTTTTCCACATTTATTATCTTTTGTGCAGCCGGAGAGAACACAATTGCCATCTACTACTTTGTATGGTGGTTGGCACTGACAAGTTATATCGTTGCATACTTCACAGAGAGTGTATGGGTTTCCACTGTATTCTGCCGGACATTTGCATTCGTAACTACCTGGTAAATTCTTGCAAATGGCATTTAAACCACAAGGTGATCGAAGGTGTTGGGTACATTCGTTTATATCTTCACATAATCCTGTTTCTTTGCTGCGTGAAAATCCTTGTGTACAGACGCATACATTTTCCCCGTCATGCAAAATACATTGTTCTCCCTGAGGACATGGATTAGTGTTGCTACATTCAATCGGCATTTTACCAGGAACACAGCCATCAACATAAGGGTCACCGCTAAAAGTACCAGGACATTCACACAGAAAACGCCCGGGAAGATTTTTACAAACGGCTCCTGTACCACAAGGATTATCAATACATTCATTAATATCTTGGCAACCAGTAGGAGATGATGGGTCACCAGCAAAACCGCTTCTACATGTACATTGTGCAATCTGATCATTTAATAGACATTCTGAATTACTTCCACATCGCAAAGCTTCACAAGGATCTGTAACAAATTAACGTAATTATTTCACTATTATTGAGTATGAGTTTAAAAATGTATATCTTTGTAACTGTTGTTAAATTACTTACGTCGACATTCATTCCCAACATTCGGCTCTGGGCACAGGCACATTGAGTTAGGGTCGCATACTGCGTTACCTGGGCAATCATTATCGGTTTTACATGTAAGTATTTCAACGCAGCGTACCCTGGGGTCAGGGTCTGGTATGGTACCTTCTGGACATTCACAAGTATAGGATCCATCTCGATTTATGCAATCTGCTCCGACTCCGCAAGCACTGTCTATTTGGCACTCATCGATATCTGTGCACTGTTTGTGAGCATCACCAGTATATCCTTCTGGGCATTGACAAATGAAACTTCCTAGTGTATTAGTGCATCGTGCATTGTTTCCACAGCGCCCGACAGGGCCCACTGATGTATCACACTCATTGACATCTATACAACCTGCCCCTATATTTGTCGGATCGAATGTCCAGCCATCTTCACACACACAGTATGCTTCTATTCCATCTGGCTTACAATACGCATGCTCGCTGCACTTGACATCCTCACATGGAGCTCGACAAGCAACACGTGGCGGAGCACCGACAAATCCGTTGGCACAATCGCAATTAAATCCGCCAGGCGTATTTATACATAATGAATTTTCCCCGCATATAGAAGAATTTTTAGCACATTCGTCAACATCAAAACATACTGACCCGCGAGCGTCGAATCCTTCTTTGCAAAAACATTGATTTTCTATGCATTCTGCGTTATTAGTGCAATCGAAGTTTGATTTACACAACGTGTTAACGTCCACCTGAAATTTAAAAGTTCGTATAAACTATTACAGATTTAAACTCACCAATGCCAGGCATTGATCATCAACATTACCTGTTCGCAAGCAATTTGTGGATTTGGTTGGGCTCTATAACCTTGTGGACAGACACAGTTGTATCCTGGCGCCGCGTTCTCGCAGATAGCGTGGGTGCCGCAGGGATGTTCAAGCGTTACGCACTCGTCGATATCACGGCAGCCACCTGCCACTCGCGCGTCTCCTGTGTACTCTGGCTTGCAAGTGCACACGAAGCTGCCGAGGGTGTTGGTACACAGAGCATGTTCGCTGCACACTGCTTCGCTATTCTTACATTCATCCACGTCTGGTGTAACAAACAACGCAACCTCTAATTACATCTGCCACGAGCGCGATCACTCGTTATAAAACATACGCACGCAGTAGGTACGCCGACAGCCACTACGAAGAGGAAGTGATAGACACAGACGACACAGAAGGCGACAGAGAAAACGACGAGAGACAAGAAGAAAATACTGTAGAAAATGACTATGTATGAACGTTACAGTCGTCGATGCACTGGAACACAAAAATGAGCCCGGTCGTCGTAAAAGTATAATGTTGCCGACGACACGGATACGGAGACTCACTGAAAACATCGATTTATTTGTCGATTTAAATATTTCGATTGTTATAACCGCTCGAATTAGTAAAAGCGTGAAGCTACCGAGCATCCTAGTCCGGTAGTTTTCAGCTCGATTCGTTAAACGCGAATAGGTTAAAGTGTCACAAAGCGTTAGACCACAGAAAATGAAAACTTGTTAGAGTTAGGTCACACCTACTGGCGTTTCAGATAAAGGCTTACCAGTGCACTGTACGTTTGGGTTGCCTTCGAAACCTGGTGGGCACAGACAGCGATAAGCGCCTGGTAGATTCTCGCAAAGAGCGGCAATGCCACAAGTAGCGTGTGCACATTCGTCCTGATCGCGGCAGCCGACGCGCGGGTCGCCCTCGTAGCCGGGCGGGCAGCTGCACTCGTAGCCACCCTCCACGTTGCGACACACTGCGCCAGGGCCGCAGCTCTCCTCGATCGCGCACTCGTCGATATCAACACACTACATACCAAACGAAATAATTACAGTTGAGGTGTAAGCATCAAAATAAATTGCAACGCTAACACCTACTATTTACCTAAAGGTACTTAAACAACCTACAACACAGACATGATTGTCGCGTTTTAAACACAGGTAGGTACTTACCAGCACATTCGATAACGGGTTTTCGTTAAGAATTAAAAATAAAGCAATTTGTAAATATCCTGATTGACCATGTTATTATTTCCTCATAATAAACTAATCCACTTACGCCATCGAATGCATTTCCAGTATAACCAGCCTGGCATGCACACGTATAGTTTCCAGGATAGTTTTGACAGACGGCGTTCACTCCACAAGCACCAGGTCGTCGACATTCGTCGATATCTATAATATTCAAGTAATTAGTGAAAAATGTTTATAAATATACAGTCAATCACACGTTTATAATCTGACTTTTATTTCGTAGCAGTCACCGAATCCTTTAGTTATTTAGCTGCCAATACTGACGTGTGGTTAACTTAACCATACTTATTAACATCAATCAATCAATCAATCAATCAATTAACTTTATTTTTCTCACCACAATATACACAAATTATTTTATTTATTGTAACCAATATGACTAAGTAGTGTTAGTTTAAGTTCACAAGTGTGTTCCATATTAAATATAGTTGTGAAGTACCTCTGCACTCTTCTTCGCCGTCGCCCTCGAAACCTCGATTACATTTGCAAATAAAATGAGCTGGCAGGTTACAACACTCTGCGTTTGCGACGCATCGTGAAGATACCGCCGGATCTTCGCATTCATTTATATCTGCAAATAAATAACATGTTTTAGTTTAATTCGCTTATATTTCGCCTGTTTTGACAAACTTTGCACCATACAAGGGAGCAGTCAGTCGCTGTTGAGGATTTCTCAAAGTCAGCGAATGAAGTCTTTATGATAAGTTCGTTACCTCTGCAAGTGAAACCGTCGCCTTCGTAGCCTGGGAAACACGAACATTGGAAACTACCGACCGTGTTCGTACAGTGAGCAAAAACATCGCATGGTCGTTCTTTGCATTCATTTACATCTAAAAGCAGACAACAGTAAAGTAAAGTATATGTTAAGTTCAGAAACAAATATGATTATTCTAAGAAGTAAGAACAGTGCATACCTGGTTCCTGGCAGTTGCAGCCACCGAAACCATCATTACAATGGCACACCCCGTTTAGACAACGACCATTTATACATTGGGCGCCATCTTCTTTGGTACAATCATCTACAACATTAAATATTATTAACAATGTAATAGTCAGTTGCAGAGTCAACATAACAGCACAATAGCTACGTTTATTTGTTCGGTACTCACCTGTACATTTCAACTCTCTCTCGAGTTCGTCGGATCCCTTATAGCAATCCTTGACACCGTCGCATAACTTGGATAATTCATATAATTGTAATATTTGTGTCGATTCGTTTACTTGACAGCCAAAATAGCCGTCTTCTAAATTTAAGAAAAATACTTCTCGTTTTATTCCTAAACCTATTCCATATTGGCTTTGTGTCGCTACCTGTGAAAGACATATTACACATTCGACAATAAATTATTAAAAGAGTTATTCATTCCTCATTTCTGAGTATTATCTAAACAATTAGTATACTACAAGTGTAATTATATTCTATTACTCACATTTGTCGTTGTGACTAAGAGCGTCCAAACCACGAGCGGTAAGGTGTCTATATACATTGTCTCTGAAACAAAAGAAATTATAATTATTATAACCGTTTAATCTTATTATAAACCAACGCATATTTGACATAAAAAACCCATGTCTAAGCTAGCCTATACAGTTTGAGTTGTTACAGAAAGTCGTTTAATTCTTAGGTCTACATTTGCACGAGTATTACAAAAAAATACAAATGCTTGCTCAAATTCAACGACGAAGATCTCGTGTACGAAGACAAGATGATTAACTTCTTCCAAAATAAATAATACTAGCTGTTGCTTGCGCTTCCCTTATGTACGGAAATGTTTAAGTAGCCTATGCCACTCAGGGATAATGTAGCTTCCCGTTAGTGAAAGATTTTTCGGAATCGGATCAGTAGTTCCGAATATTACGCCCTACATACAAACTTACAAACAAATTTTACTTATTTAGTATAGATGACTTTTTATAAAAAAAAAGGTGATACTGTCAATCAATAAAAGGAAATGTTTAAGCCAATATAAACAGAAATATGAATACATGTCACTAATTTTGGCTCTATCATTCAAATTATTAAGTAATATTATATGGAAGATGAGAAAAAAAACACGTCATGTACGCTACAAAAAAAAAAGATAAAATTGATTGAACATCAGTTAGGCTCTGAGCAAGTTTCTGTTGCCTGTATTCAAAATAATCACATTGCCACTAGATGCTACTGCGTTATTTTCATTATTTGCACAAATTTAAAAAAAAAACAATGGGGGTCTTGTTTTTTTTTAAATTTGTGCAAATAATGAAAATAACGCAAAACTGTTTTCTAAATGAGCTCTCTTGAGTTACATAAATCCGATTTATTTCGCAGTTCATACGACGCGTGATCTTTGAAAGGGAAAGTCATTTCGAACCCATTCAATAATGAGTAAGTATATCATTCACTTTAGATATATATACAAGGTGGAAGGGACACTGACGCCACTGACGCTAAAAAGGGTAACCACGTATTCAGTACATTATTCTAAGCTTTTTCCATCGGTAATTTTAGAAAAATCAGCTGTGTCACATATTTTGACAGTTTCATTTTTTTTATAACCGACGAAATATTTATTATATACTAAATACTTGGTAACCCTTTTGAGGAGCTCGTGGCTAAATAATAACAGCCGCTCGGGTCGATCTTTAGGTTAAGCCGTGCTTGCCTAGGTTGGTCTGTGGATGGGTGACTACCCATTACATACCGAGTTTCCTCCGTGCCTCGGAAAGCACGTTAAGCCGTTGGTCCCGGCTGTCATTTGTAGATCTTTGACAGTCGTTAGGCAGTCAGTGGCCCAAAAAGTCTGACAACCAGTCTTACCAAGGGGTATCGTATTACCCAGTACTAACTGGGTTGTGGAGGTCAGATAGGCAGTCGCTCCATGTAAAATACTGGTATTCAGCTGCATCCGGTTAGACTGGAAGCCGATCCCAATATAGTTGGGAAAAGGCTAGGCAGATGGTACTTGGTAACCCTTTTAGCTTCGGTGTCCCTTCCTGCCTGTATAATTAGACATGTTATAATCATTTATTTAAAGCTGAGCTGATGAAGATTAATTAGCCCAGCTTTAAATAAATAATTATGATAATTTCAGTTAGGCAAACTCTACATTTTCTTTGGAGGATGTACGAATCTACGCAGAACTAATTTCATGTTATCTGTATAAATAGTTTGTTCTGAAACTCAAATCATACTTACTCATAATTCATCATCATCTGCCTAGCCTTTTGCCAACTATGTTGGGGTCGGCTTCAAGTCTAACCGGATGCAGCTGAATACCAGTATTTTACATGGAGCGACTGCCTATCTTAATATCTTATACTTATTCATAATTATTGGTACTTATATAATTAATTAGTAAAAAATCAGAATTTACGAAAAATAAACCGAAAGTTAAATAAAAAACAAGTACGGGTGGCATACCGAAGTTAAAGAAATCAGCACTTATGTCAACCATTCAATGCTCGACGTTCAACTCAATAAACCTGTTTTTAAAGAAAACGCTCTCGATCTTATATGACAAATCAATGTTGTTGTATTTCATGCGAAGGTAAATACAGTTCGTTACTTGCTTACTTGGGTAGTATCAACATAAAAACTGAAAATTAAAAACTCAAAAGGACCCCACAATGTCTAAATCACGGAACAGATATTTATGTAGGCAGGGCTGTGTAGATAATAAGTTAGAATCATATCATACACCTCTTGTGCATTCAAGCTTAATGTTTTCTAAGCAAAGTTATTAGATATTGAGTAGTAGGCAATGTGATAGTAGTACCATTAGAGTAAGTTTTCGTTTAATAATTACAGCCACGACAAAGGCGAAGGCTGCGGCGCGAGGTCATATAACTGTGTAAGCGGTATGTTGTCGTTTACTTACTTGTCTGTATCGCACCGACAAATAGGTATAAGTTCAGCAAATACATTGTACGTAAAGTAAGTAATTTGGTGCTTGTGTCAACGATGTTGCATGTTTAACTGGTTGCATGCCGATTTACGAGTGCGTTTGTACTTCACCTAAGCACAGACCTCACCGCAAATGTCGTTGTGCCAGTTGTCACAGCCGCTGCACTCGTCATTTGCACGCACATATTATTTGTACTCGGTGATAAAAACAATAATTGCCACTTTGAAAGTGAACGCATTAGGCACGAACTAGCCATATGTTAACTTGTCGTAATTTTACAAAGAATTACCTATCTGTAAAGAACTGAACTATCTGTGTAATTTTCGCGTCATTTTCATTTGGCAGATGGAATTCAGCCAGTCTTTTTTCCATTAATATCCAGTGAAAGCAAAAAAAAGTTGAAAAATTACATATTGAACTTTTTCTACAAAACATTAAAGGAGATTCTGCGTACATTATGCAGGCAGGCCAGATGATGAATTACTAATTAAGTAAGCACAAAGTTTATTATTATTGCGCGTTTATGTAACAAGGATAAATCTATGCAAATTACAAAAGGAATGATGACAAGGCTTCAAAGATGGTGTCACAAATTATCTACAGACCATTATTACGCACTGAGGCCAAACCAGGCACTAAGATAAAACACCTAATATTGTTTTCAATAACCGTTACCCTTGACACCTTAAAGTGCTCGTGACAAACGCTTATATTTTATTATTGACACAAACTAGCTATAAAATCTAGTCTTCAGTACTTAAATCTGTTCAGAACGTGGAACGTGGGAAGGTAAGTTATGTACAACTACAAATATATTTCTAGTTGTAGCCCTTAACCCAATTTAATTAGGGGCGGCGCAGCACGTCTTTTTCTTGCCAATAATATCTCTACAAGCTGCCATTTAATCTAGAATCTTAATACATTAAATCGTAATACTGACTTTTTTTGTTTTCACTTTAGTAACTCATCGATTAGTTCACCTTAGAAGTGATCGTTTCGTTTTCCTGTTCGCATATTTGAGCTTGAGTAGCAGCATTCAACCAAAAAGTAGATCATGAAGAATGCTCTACTATTTTTAATATAAGTATAAGTATCTCACAGATTAGTCAACTGAAAAAAAGACCTAAACTACATATTTTATTAAGCCTGCCAAATGCATTGTTGACTAGGCCTCTATCGAAGATCCGACATGATTGCACCCACAAGAGCACGAAGCACGTAGGACTTATTTAACATTCCGGTCAAATAGAGCAAAGTACATAAGAAAAACAAGTCTTGACGAAGGCGGAAGTTTTTGTGATTCATATTTAAATAAATTAAAAAAAAAATTGAATTCACAGTAGTAGTTATACAGGTAGCAGATATTTATTTACTACGAAAACGAACTTTAAAAAAAATCAAAAAAGTAGTTAAGAACCTATTTCAGATTTACACAGACTTTTACAATATTTTAAATATACAATAGTTTATTTTAAGACTGAAACTAGCTGGATCAAGGAAGATTTAGATTACACTTCTCTAATCTATGATGGATGCATGTTCCACATCATGTGTTCACATACTTCACATATATTTTGTTCTGTGACGGAACCTTTTTTTTTTTTTTTTTTAACCTTGGAACTGAACTAAAACAGCAGCATGTATTTATGCAATGCCATTCTTTGTAGTTATAAAGTCGTAGGTGTAGGTAGGCTACAGTCATACACATAATTAAGTTTGAATGTATCCGTTATGCAGTGTTGGCTAATGGGAATGGTTAGTGTAACCAATACATTTTAATAGTTTTCAGGGATGATTTTGCAGGCCTAACGAAATACTTGAGAAAACAGGCCTTACCACTAAAGTAGCATATGTTGCTGTACTGGGGCCCAAGTCTGCTATTTTTATAAATTTCGTCATTCCAACACGATCCATCGTCATTTTGCGTTTCGTCAAAAGTTGGGAATGAGGCCCAGGGGCCCAGGTGTCAGATATATTGAAGCACCAAGAGAGAGCAAACGTGTTAAAGTGAAAATAGTAGTTAACAAATATTAATTCCGTACATTCATCAAAGTACGTCCACCGCCAAACCGCCATAGGCGCACACTCAAAGTATTAAACCTTACATCATGAACGAAGTTGCAAGCCGCCATGTGGCTTCGCGTGTACGAATGTGGTATCAAATCGGCCGTAAAATGCGTCTACGAGCTCGTGCGAGCCCGCTTGCGCCATTCACTTTCACGAGGCGCTCGCTGCCACTGCGCACTTCACTCGTACCGAAAGTGGGCTGAGAGCGAACAATGCCTTTACGCAGTTTCTCTCCTCACAAACAATTCCATATCTGATTCCAGTTGCATCTTGTCAACTTCACTCATTAATTTTGAACTGAATGGCGTGCTGTTTCTAGTTTTTACCGACCATCGTCGTTCCGTACTTTGCCTACGAGATATTTTAACGGCTACTAATAATTTCGTGACATAAACTTCTGTTGCTGGTTATATTTAACAATGCAATGGTTTTGCTATTTCCTCCAATTTTAATAAATACATATGTAATAGACAAGTTAAAATAATTTATTTTATATTTTGAAAAAATATGTTTATTTATTGAAAAAGAATTATAACCTCAGACATTGACGTGTTTAGTTAAAAAAAACTATCTTTTTTGTTCAACGAACTAACTCAGTCGAGTGATTTCGCTGTACTTCCCTGATAACTATGACTCACAGTAGTCTACGTAAGGTATCTAAGATGATACATGGCAGTGATGCCTGTGTTCCGTTTCTCACAGAATTCACACCATCACTATTATATTTATTTCCCACTAATTAAATACTTTCTCAACCAAATCGCGTCCAATGTATATGATGTTATATATTTTTCAGTTAGATTTATTAATAAACCTGCTTGAAGCTATGTTATATTCCAGTATTTAAAAAAATTAAAAATACTTTAAACTATCTAAAAAATATTAAACTGCGTAATTATGTTACGCAGTTAAATCATTTTTAAAAGCGATATATTCAACTGTTGCTAATTATACTTTTTTACAAAGTAGATACTATACGTAAGTAACTCAAGTACCTTTGTTAGATCTACTAGATAATTTTTGTGGTTTCTTGAATTTCTAACTCTAGCAAAGTAAAAAAGGACTGATTTTTCCAACCGTTTGTTTATGACAGAACAATGGCAAAACCAAAAGTGCCATGTATCAACAACAAAGACATTCAAATATTGACGAGCGATTTTTGTACGACTTTATTCCCAATGTCCGCTCTATAATTCTTTTAAATCTCTGTGGTCAACGACAACGAAATTTAAAACAGAAAATTCAAAGTTAATTTACGTTGCCAACATTCCCCCCTAGGACACTAGTGCTGGCACAGCACTCATCACCTAGCAGGAGCGGCGTGTCGCAGATCACCGTCATGTCCGTCTCAGACCCGTGCACGACCATACACCGTCTGTACCTGGGAGCACGTGAGTAATCAGACCCTTCGGCCACGAATTCCTAGGAGACTCTGGATCCATCATGAAGTGGACCAGCTCTTGGTCCTGCATACTTTGGCGCTCGAGCAATTCTCGCGGTTCCAGCGGCAACAAAGACATTCAAATATTACGAGTCTTTTAAATCTCTTTGAGACACGGTCAACGGTGCCACCGTTGACCGTGTTTGGACTCTCAGTCGCGGGCATGAAATACTATCCGGCCGAATGCAGCGATGGAGTTTAGCTGTGTGGCCGAATGATCAACTGTTGATTGTGAAATTCCTAGGAGGTCAAGTAAAAAGGTAATTTTTACTTGCGATTTTTACAACGGTTTGTTTATGACAGGACAAAAATAACCAAAGTGCAATGCGTGTCAACGACATTAAAAACAGTAAATTCAAAGAATATCAAAAAGGAGTATTTACGAAGTCAACGGTTTTTATTTCTAAATCATTTACACAATGCCTTGCGACTTCTCTGTTATTTAATTAGCTTATATCAACTATACAAATATAAGGTCAGACATATAAATTGTTTCTTTGAACCTTAAGCAATCATCTTTACTTATAAAGACGTGATCAAGAACAATCGTGCAAGCGTATCGTAAGAGCTCAAGCGGCGCTTCGCAAAACTCGCAACTATGCCCGTGGCTGTAGTGAATGTGTTCTGCTTAGATCTCGATAGCTCAGCACAAAATTGCGTTGGTATTATCGATAATAATCGATTGGAGTGAGTGGCGCGCGTATCATTGTGAACGGTACCAGTAGTAACACTAGCGGTACAATCCATCTGTTCCTACAGCAATAGCGGAATTATGTACAAGTTTACATTGTTTATTGGCCACACAGTCACGTCACACGTCAAGTACTTTTTCAACATATTTACCTATCTATTTATACACTTTTGATTATTCGCGTTAATAACAATAAGGAATTCGTAACACTACGGCCTCAGTGATAAATTTACGTAGACTTGTAAATAATTGACAACCCGGATCCGGGTTAGAAATACCAGCTATTTGGCATTGTTCCGTCAAAAGATACAAAGGCGTAGGTATATAGTATCATTGTGTGTGACATCACACTCTTTTCTTCCTACATTACAATAATACAATAAGTACAGGCATGATTTACGAGCTCGGGCAACTCATGCAATTCATTTAAAAAAAGATTATTTTATACCCCGACATTATTAGACGTGACGGCACTGCGTATCGATAGCATCTATTAAAGGAGAAGGAGCGGTTAGGCTGAGACCATCAAGTTCCGGTGACGGCGGACGGCGGCGGCGAGCGGCGACCGGCGCGCTATGCGCTTCGCGTCAGGAATACTAAACAAGCCCCGCTGACAGTGCCCGAGGGACGGACAAGTGGAGCGACCGCTTGGAACGCCACATTATAGTGCCAGTCACTCGAGCAGTCGATCTTGTTCCGTGTTGAATTCGTTCCCAACATAAGTTTATCGGAATTTACCACATAGATATACATAGTAAGAGAATAGTATTGAGTGTCAAATCATAAACAATAACAAGAATAAGCCTCCTTTGTCTCCATTTGTCTGATAAATGAATTTAAATCAATCCTTATTTTCGATTTAATATTAGTTGTCGTTCAAGCGTTACAGATCCCGGAAATCAATCGCTATATTCAACTTTAGACGACATTGGCAGCATACCTACACTTTAAATACATAATTAAGTAATTTGCATACGCCTACCAATACATTCAAATATACTGATTATTGATGATTCAGTAGATGTGTTAACAATGTCTCGTTACATTATCTTCATTTACATAAAATAGTGTTTGCATAAGCTCGACCCACATCAGCTGTATCATTGACAATCATCCGGCATCGTGGATACGTGTAATCATGAGGTCCTTTATGTATTTTTGAAAGATCGAGAATTCTGAGATTAGGTGGTGAGCATGTTAAAGCCAATCTGCTCCCAGAATAACTATCTATGCGATGGCGAACTGAGCACATCGACGTAGCCACTGTGAGTCTCAACTTGGGTGCATACTCTCAAAAACATGTCGGATATAACACGCTGGTTCGTCTCAAAGCCAGTATCTTTCTTTCCTTTCCAAATTATTTTTACGCTAAATTCGCATCACTGTGATTTTGACATCTTTTTCCCGTTACTTTATGGTTGACTGTGAAAGTACTGTGGATGTTAGTGAGAGTCAAGTGAGTGTCTTATCTTATCAGAGAGTATGTAAATACCATTCAAATCGATAGTAACCATAGATATAAGCACAATAGATAATAACAGTGGAACAACACTATTCAGGGTTACTTTAGCTTATACCTACATATTTTATGGAAAGTATCAAGATCTTGTCTGATTATTAGGAACAGGAGCATTAACCTCTTAAATGCAATCCTTCATTAGGTACTTTACAATTAATTATTGGTATTTTACAAACTTTATATTATAAAATCGTAAGTAACTCTATTACTTTTACAAACCTTAACAGTTGAACGAATCCTGTTGATCTTCTGGTTCATGACCTTAGATTGGGCATAGGATACTTTTATCCTGGTTGTACGTCCCCGTAGGATAATTCCGAACTGAACGCGGGTGTAGCAGCAGGCAAAAGCTAGTTATGCTTAGAAATTTTGGACGATTGTATTTGAGTTCTAAATGCGTGTATAGTTCTATAAGGTTATTTACAAAAATAAACTGGCTAAATGTTTCCTTTACTTATTATTTTGTCTCTATTGTCAAATCTCTTTCCTTTCATATGTCCTTGCTTTGGCCTTATAAACCACTTACCAGTTGTATTTGCTCACAAAATTGCTATATAGTTACCGTTTTAACCAACTGTTGCGAGACTGTACTGTCCCTGGTTGCTTACTAGGTGTATTCATTACAATAATTATGTTTTGGAGCACACTAAAGACACTTGAATGATGTATTGAATTTCCCCCTCAAAAGTGATGGCATTTTTTTTTCTCTTGGGAAATCATCAAATGACCTCCCCCCCCCCCCCACTCTGGGCGGAGCGGAATTGAGTGTCAGACTTTTACTGACTAAAACCCATTGATGTTCCGTCTTTGCCCTTTGTGTTCCAGGGCCACGGTATCTCTTTTGATCACAGTCCCGCAGCCCTAGCAGGCATCGGCCCATGCGGTCCCCTACGTGTTTGCAGGCATCTCTTTGAGGCCGCGTGGAACACGAACGCGCCGTCGACACGGCCTGTCGTCATGAGATGGCCGGACGGCGAGCTAGCCCATAACTCGCCGTCCACAGGCCCGCGCCTACGGTGGCCGGGAGCCACCACGTGACCCCCGACGCCCAGGGCGTGTCCCGCGGCGGCTGGGACGTGAGGCTTTTGCTCTCTTACGTCCCGCCTCCTCCTTCACTAGCATGACTGCTTCGCAGAAGGAGGTGACGGCTTTCCATTCCCTCTCGCTCCGGACCATAGCTTGAACCAGGGCCGAACGCGAGAGATCGCCGCCGCAAATCGCCGCTACAAGGACACGGCGGTGCTCCGCCCAAGCGAAGCAGACCTCCACGGTGTGCTCCACCGTGTCCTCCTGACGATCCTCGCAATCGAAAGAGTCATGGCTCACTTTCATACATCTGCATTCCAAGACGATCATGATTAGAGTTGAAATCCTTTTTAAAACAGTTTTAATATTATGACCCCTAAAAGCTTAATCCGATTTAAAGCAGCCGCTAGCATCTACATGGCTCAAGATGCGGTTTAACTGTTTTATTTATAAAATTCCCATGCTTTTTGAAAGGGTAAAAATAGCAGTCGTTTATCGGAAATCAATTAAAAAACTGACATAATCTTTCCCTTTAGTTTATAAAAATCACGTGACGCTATGTTTGCACACACTAACCTCCTATACCACCCGACCGATTTCAATGAAAATGTTTTGTGAATGTGTACGGATGGTTCCAGCATGAAAGATAGAATAGTTTTGGACCCGATATGAGAAGCCGTGCAAAAAGTGGGAGTGACAGGGGCAGGTCGTTAGTATATTATACCGGGTGTAAACAGACCCTTCATATAGCCGTCAACCAAGCATTCTGTACATCAAACTAAGTAACTTTACGCAAAAAATATTGCTGGGAATCGACTTTTTTTTGGTGTGAAAAATCACGTTTTACGGTAGGACTCGATGGAAAGCACTCAAAGTATTGTGCTGATGGATGGATTGAATAGTACGGGGGTCGTGGAGGTGTGTAAAGAAAAAATCTTACATTAAAAACATGTATTTAAAAATAAACTTGTGAAAAAGTTGAAAATTTTACCCCCAATATCTCCGTAACTAGAAGGTTCCCAGGTATGGTCTAGAACAAAAAAATGACATCGCAAATACGGGGAGAACAAGTACCTTTCGGATATGTAAAGGGTCTATTTACACCCTTTATAACACAAAACAGCGATGAGATGCCCATTCAGGTTTTCACCCGAATGTGCAACATATTTTCATTTTTGGATCTATTTCTTGAATTTTAATATGTTACGTTTCACGCAAGTTTTCGCATACAAAATACTGATTCGAAAGTGGACAAATTCTTCGACAGCATTTTGTTTTGCAACCATTATGTAACAAGTGCTAAGAATTTGGCTATCTAGATCGGACATAACCGAGTACTAAATTGTAAATTACTCAAAAATTACGATGTATGTAGTTCTAGTTAATTAGGATTTCCGTTCAAATTACAATTCTCTAATCAAACCAACCTTAACAACGCTACAACGAGTGGTTAAAGCTATGTCCTTCTAATGCAATTCAAACAGAAGTTTAATCAGATCATTGAATATGCAACAATCAGCGTCATAATAATTATCTTCCTTTAAGGTAACTTAAATACAAAATTAGAAACACATTTCATAAGAATAATATAGAGTTTCATGGTTGCATGGGAGGTTCAGCACGCGAAGAAGGATGCAGTATATGAGAATAATACTTGAGTTACTAATATCAATAGTCATAAAGAAATAAACCGTTTTTAGTTAAAATGTTGTGTTTGTATGGCTTTTATCCCATACAAGAAAACTTTTTTCAACACGCAATTTGATCTCAGTGAAGACAAAACCGTCATAAATACAATATACTTATGCAGAAAATGTCAAAGATAGCAGAAACTAATGCATGAAGAAATAATTCTCAGCCATGTGTGGTTCCAACTTAATGGGTTGGTAGATACACAGTTCTCACAGGCAATGGGATATTGATGTGTTGTTGCGTGAGAATATGGGATGAGTTAGGACCGTACATTATAGTTGTATTACGGAATGACATAACGGGCCAATGTCGCCGGTTGGCCGACCAGGGGCGGCGAACGGCGACAGGTGCGCACTGCGCTCGCGCCTCTAATATGGCGCCACCTGCGTAGATACAATACCGACACGGCCACTGACGGGCAACTCTCTACAGACTATCGAGTTACATTATTTAAACATTAAGACTCAATCCACCCCCAAGCTAAGCTAGCTAGCTAGCTAGTTTATGTAAGTAGCTTAAATGAGTTTTTAATTTGCAATTAAGATTATCTATGTTTATTAACTCATTAATTATTATAAATGAATCAAAATGCAGGTTTACCTTGGAAAATAAATCTTATTTCACTTTCAGGTGGGAAGGAAGTTACCGCTAATAATGGTTAAAATTTAATTGTTCTCTAACCGTAAATGATAAAATTTTCTACACTACAACGGCTACAAATTATCAAATAATAAAATACAAGCGTGCGTGTTTCGTGTTTAAAATATCCGGCTACAAGGAAAAAAATCGCTAAAAAATGTAACGTTCCGATGATGTTTTTAAACCGATTTCAATAATGGATGGGTTTGAAGACGAAGACGGACGGATCAACAATATAACGAACATAGCAAAATAAGTGGTATCTATTTCGAAACGAAATAAAAAACGTCTTGATCTGCTGCTGATTACAATTACCGCTCGGTGGGAATATATTGCATTAAGAACAAAGGGGCCTTGAAGGAGGCGCTACGCTCGGGTGCAACCTCGTCTACTCATGCTGTGCCTTTGTTGCTATTCTCACTATCCTTCTCAACAATAACCCACGCGAATAATTAATGCAATAGGCCGAGGGCTAATGAACTGCAACTATTGTGAATTTTATTATTTTTATTCACAAAGTAACCTGCCACGGTTTCTGTTAGCTAAGGCTACTTTGTTACAAAACTATGTTTACGTATAAATTTTGCATTTCGTATTGCTTTATAATTGTAGCAGTTGAAACACCCTTACATTACTTACTATACACCAACTTGAGTATTATGTTTTTATGTCTGGGAATTTCAAAACAATTGCAGACACTTTCTGTTTCAGGCTTCTTAATTATAGTACTTTTTCATAATCCATCTATGTCAAAAAATCTCCCAAACAGTTACCAAGCTGATTTAAATAAAAAGTGCGTGCTATAAAATCTACATTATACCGTTGTGGAATGTATAGTCGTCCATATAAAAATGCCTTCCATGGATATGGCATTACAGTGTAGCGTAACACACTTTAAATACTTATACCAACCCTACCCGTTTTTACTGACTCTACACCTACTTGTCTCTTTGACGATTATACGTATCTGAACTCTAATCAGCGTATACCAATAAAAGCTCTAGGAACTTAAATCTTACGATTTATATCCGTTTTTCCAGATAGATGTTCACAGATTGCAAAATTAATTGGTTAGTGATTAAAGCGCTAATCAGAATAAATGGTACCCGCGACATCGCTACCAGCTGTACCAATGGTTTTATTTTAGTAACTAATAACGACTTTAGCATTGACTTATAACACTGTTCTATCTTCTCAGACATCTAAGTAAGTAATTAGATGTCTATAAATAACTTATTCCGCCAAAAGTTAAATGTAGATAAGTAATTTCAGAGCTATTCTCTACGAAATATGATGACAAGAGAAGTATAAACGCAGGCCAATTATTATATTGAAGGTCGCAATCTAGAAGTAATAAAAAAAATCCTTTAGGTAGACTGGTATCTGCACTAGGAAAAACTTGTCACACAGATTATTACCCCCCCCCCCCCTCCCCTCCAAACAGTGAGTTCAGTTAATGATGACAGTAAACAAAAATAAAGTGGAATAAAATGTTATGAAAGATGTGTGGAGAGACGGGTAGAGAGCCTACAGTTTTATACTGCTTAAATCTGAATGACTATGAATCAATATTTTAAGAAAGTCCTCGCTCTTCGATTGACTCATCAATGCCCACTTTAACGTTTTGGACCTAGAAAGCCGAAATTTTGTTCAGTGGTATCCTGGTTTAGATCAGGAATAATGAAAATTTCACAGTAGTGCCTTTAACGAGGTTTTAAATTACAGTGGAATGGGAAATATAGGGCCGTCATAGCGTCGCTGGCAAAGTGCTAGTAATTTAACAATATTTGATCCCTTGGGAGCTTAATTATAGCCGAGTCATCCTGCGACCTGCCGGGAGTTTATCAATCTGAACCTTTGAGTCGTGTGGACAGTCAGTGAACTTCCAAGACGTTGCTCAAAGTTATCGGTTGTGGTCCGAAATGAATTCTAGGCAAGAAATTCAAACCAACCAATTAAAACAGCATGTGTGAGTATTGGCGTGAAGTTGCAAAAAAAATATGAAGACGTTCTTGCACGCAAGGCACAGTCTATTTTAGTTTAGGAATATATATTCAACTTTAAAGTCTAGAGGCTATACTTGTCTTAAAACAATGCAAAAAAATGTGCCTAGACAAGAAATAGTTTCCAAACACGTCGCTACAAAAGGCGACATGAGAAGAGAAAACGTACCTATAGTGCTGCATTGTTGTCTAATTATTCATTTATGGTAAAGTATGATGAAGGTTGACAACCACGTCATTTGTGCCACAGTGATTTTAATTGCCAAATCGAATTCCCTTGACTTTTTTCATTAATGAAAGATGTTGATTATCGATTGAAAGATTACGAAGATGGCAGGAAGTCTTGAAGCCCAACAAGTTAGACAAACTTAACAAGTACACATTTTTTAATGAACGCGTTGATCAATGCAATGATATGACAGTTCCTGCACAAGTGAATAAACAAACCACTGGCAGAAGACTCGTTATTTGAAGAATGAAAGTTGCATACCGTTTCTGAGATTATTATCATCTCTAACGTCATGAGTCCATGTTACTTAAAAATAAATGTTTTATTATTTTATTATAAAACAAACTTGACTCGAGAAAAATTCCACTTGACAAAGTTCGTGCTTAAATAATTCTCAGTTAAACCCCAGATTTTTAGAGACTCCAAATATTAGCTATCTAACGTTTAAGAGGAAGTCCGGTTTGACCAGTAAAGTTAATCACTGTGAAACCTGACACGATCTCTTGGCTGAACTCACATAAAGCAGAGGTGGTAATGGTAATACACCATGAATACACGCGATTAAGAAGTTCTAAATAGTACAAATAAATTGGGAAGACAAGGTCAAAATATTTAATTGATCTTGAGCCTTGTAACCGACGGCCGGATATTGTGAAGAATGGCAGCAGTGCCAAACAGCCACATGAGGATATTAGTCTGGCAAAAGTGGAGGGAGCGAAGCATTTAAGTAAACCTTGGCAAAAAACGGGACTTAAAACAACCAAATCAAGGTCTTAATAAATAAGCTACTTACTTTCAGGCTGCATAATAAACAAGATATTTTAATATAGTAGTGAAACATGAAATAAGGTATAATATAAAGTGGATCGATGGGTGTTATTATTTCCTTATTGATTCTCTCAAAAGAAATATCAACGTAGGTAAACAAAGTATTAAGGCTACTTCAATATTCAGATAAAAGTCGTGCAAGCTATAAAACATTGCAGGTAAGTTAGTTGTTGTACCATTCCAGTTTCGTATTATATCAGCCGATTGCATCTCTGCCCGTAATGTCGGTGTACCGGATGCAGCTATGGAAAATCAGCTTATCCCTACATGGAAAAATGTGCACAGGGTTTATACAATGGTGGAACTGTTATTTTAGATGAGAATCGGACTCTCTTTCGCATATGCGTAGGATAAGTATAGCTTGTAAATGAATATTGAACTCAAAGGAGATTGCCAAAAATTGTATGAGTCTGCTCCCCAGAATATACATCATCATCATCTGCCTAGCCTTTTCCCAACTAGGTTGGGCTTCCAGTCTAACCGGATGCAGCTGAATACCAGTATTTTACATGGAGCGACTGCCTATCTGACCTCCACAACCCAGTTAGTACTGGGTAATACGATACCCCTTGGTAAGACTGGTTGTCAGACTTTTTGGGCCACTGACTACCTATAACGACTGTCAAAGATCTACAAATGACACCCGGGACCAACGGCTTAACGTGCTTGCCGAGGCACGGAGGAAACTCGGTATGTAATGGGTGGTCACCCATCCACAGACCAACCTAGGCAAGCGCGGCTTAACCTAAAGATCGATCCGGGCGGCTGTTAGTACTTAGCCACGAGCTCCTCGCTCCCCAGAATATACATTTATATAAAATCTATGATATTTAATAGTGCAGATCTATAACAAAAATGAAAAGGGGCATAATGCTCAGCAGTCTTGGCCAAAAGTTAGAAAGGTTTAAAGAAGTTCTCTGCATACCAATCCATTACTTCATATGTTGCTCATCCCACATTGAATCATCATACTACTTAGGTGCTATTATTATAAAAAATGTGTCGGTTTTTTATCTGTATGTTAGGTCACCGCGCAAAAACTCTTGGATACATCTTGAGAGGACTTTCACTGCTCGAAAGTTTCGGGTTCAACTTTTGGTCGTAAGTGATCTTTATGCAATATATAAAGTGAGTTTCAATTACAAAATTGGAATATCAATTAATCAAAGCAAAGTTTAGACGCACTGTATCTTATTTATCTTCACAGCCAGAAGCCGTCGCGGGCGACCTTTTGTAGAAGATGGCGGCACAAGCTGGACAAGACCATCGACCAGACCAGTGTGGACCACATTGGCTCTAGCTCGAAACAACTGGAAGTCAAGGAGAGAGGCCTTTGCCCAGCAGTGGGATGACGCAGTCTAACAGAATCAGTATCTTATTTTGCTGAATTATCATTCGGCAGTTGCGTTAAGTCATGTCCTTAAGTTCGGTGATCTCTCTTTGCTCCTTCTGGTGGTATACATGTCCTTGTAGATGGCAGTCACTATGCAACAGAACCACAAAGGAAGCCGGTCTAATGATTGGTTTAGAAATAGCAACTTACTTTTTTACCCGTACCAAATTATATGCTAAAGTCATTATCTGCGTTCATACATGATTTTCTTGGAAACATCCGTAGGCAGTTTGTAAGGAAATTAGCACGTCATGAAATTGTAAAAAGGAATAGATTTGTGTTGAGTTTTTTATGACTAAATTCGAATTCGTTTAAGGATCTTCTTGACAGTTCTTTATTATTGAGAAGGGTACTTTTGTGTACTGTCCAGTATCCTACTGCAGGGCACAAAACTTCCTGCTTTCCACTTATCATCATTTACAACTTCTAAGAACAAGTATTTTGAAGGAGTCCTGATCATCCCACCATCTCCGTCTGGTTCTATGACTATTTTGCAAGCTGCATATGTGGGCATTTGCCATTAGGTCATACGTGTGACCATGGCAACTTTCTGAATGATTTCATTTAGTTATGTTTAGGAAAGATTGGTGTCTTTTTAACTGAGTTTGAATACCTAATAGATTCAATATATCTTTTTATGGTCATTTTGTTTCTTTAAGGTGTAGTTCATTAAAAAATATCACGATGTCAACAATGAACTATATGATTGCAAGGCAGGTTCTATTCCAATTCTAATGTCTGGTACGACACATTTTTTATTTCTTTTTATAAGTTGGTAACCCTATGCGTGCTTCCACGTAAGAGCACTAAACCGTGTTGCAGTGAAACTATCTGGTTTTGCAATCCTTACAGTCACCAATAAGTTCCCATGTAGAATGCATTTATATAACAACCCCTTTTTAAGTTTGTGATACGCTTTGTAAGTGTAATTTAAATATTACCGAGAAGTTGGTAGTTACGGCTGTTCCTAGAATAACTTTACATAGAATTCTTTCCACTGTGGAAAAAGCAAGTTAGACAGGTTTAGTATTATCATCGTTTTGAAGGGTGTTTTAATAATTTGCGAGTATGTCTATTATATGTGAATTATGTCATTTGATTTCTACAACCAACAGTTAATCGAACAAATGAAAATGTTTGCCCAATTAGTCTTATAAAATTTTAATGAGAGAAAAAAGAGCTGCGAGTTCCTCGTTAATTATATAAACTATGGACAATACAACTGAAGTAGGCAAGTGAACGTTTCACAGAGGTGAACACGAGCGAGTTAAAATGAATGTTAAGTTATTGGAATGAGATCAGAGTAGAGTGTACGTAGAACGCGAGCGCGGTCGCGGGGTCGAGTCAAGTCGTGCGAAGTTGCGCTTGCGACAGAGCAGCGTGCATCGCCCAGTCGTGTAAGGCGACTGTCCAGTGACATGAGACCAACCTTGAGATCATCGGTGAGTGCGGGAGCTGTGGTGTACGGGGCTCATTCCTCCCGGTTGATGCGATCCGCCTTCCCTTGCCGGCAGGCGAACAGCCGTTAGGCAACTCCGAGGAACTCGCCACACAGCGTAGACAGTAATACTTGTTAGCGATACACTTTTATGTTGTATAGCTAAAAACACACCATCACTTAGCACTACACCTACACTCCAAGGGTCGGAGTTAACCGTTCGTTTAACGGGCACTCGTACGACTAATGAAGTAGCGACAACGCCGGTCGATGTTAGGACGTACGACCGAGATGTTGGTCGAACAATGACTGAACGCCAAGTCGCAGGCTTCGGCGCCCGCGCAGGTTGCGCGGCTCCCCTCGGCCCGCGCCCGCGCTCCGTCCCGCGCCCGCTGCAACCTTACTCTGGAACGCGTTCCCAGTGGCCGAGCTTTTGCAGCCCTGCTCTATCTACACCATATACTAAGGCTGCAAGGGCGATAAAGCGAGCACCAAACCCGTTCGCCCACTATTGCAAAAAGACAGAGGCACCCATGTAGCCCTCCGCCAGAAAGGTCGACGATTAGGATACAAGGGCACAGTAACAATTTTGACTAAATTTTCAGAACCTTCCGTTTAGATTTTGTTAGCTACTTTATAAAATAAGAAAACCTGACACAATTTACTTACTTTTGAACATTTCTTACTGTGAAAGTACCTATCATCTAGTACAATTGATTAAGGTTCAACATGATTACATCAGACAAGCTCAAAGCAGTTTACCTCAGACCATTAGCTCTACACAGTACGGGGCCCTTAACGGCGCTCACATAAAATGAGTACAAATTCAATCACGGCATACATTCCTGCTAAGTCTATCTAAGAGATATAAAAAGTGTGGCTTCTGTGTGGCTATTAACATCCTCGTCGCGGTAGAAGGCGGGCCGGCTCGGAGCGCGGCGCGGGGCTCAATAAGCGATCTTCGTTTTTTTCCCATCACCAATTACATTTATTTTTATAGGTCCATTGAAAAACACAATCGCAGTAATGGCTCTACAATTCGATTGTCCGGAGAATACGCCTCTGGTGATGTTATTCAAAGGCACTCGATAAAAGCAAAATTGAATACAAAATAACATAAGCGTAGGTAATATGTCATTACATTTAATAAAAAAAGACAGACTTCAGATACGCGACTCTGTACCTGCCGGCTGTTTTCACTTTTGCATAGATTGTTCCAGTTACTCATCCACTACTTTTTTTACATTAATTGAATAAACCCCAGATATACATGACGAAGAATCGCCTACAGTTAATACAATATGACATACTTAAATAAAACTTTTAATTACATTGACATTTTCCTGTATTGAGAAACTTGGCAATAATATAAAAAAACAGTAAAGATTATTCCACTGTAAAAGTATTATTCTAAAATCGTAGAGTAACAGTAATACTTTTATCTGATGAGCTAGTTAGTATTATTACACAAATTTCATGTTTTAAGCATTTTGAGTAGCACTTATAACAGTATGGTCGAGTATGGTCAACAATTTTGTAGTACATTTCATTTGACCCATATATTAGACATCAACGCGCGCAGATCCCGAGTTATTTTACGATGCGTTTGTGACCAATATTGAAAATATGCTAACAAAGGTATTTCCACTTCTTTGGGGAAAGGTTGTGAATGATGCCTTTACAATACCTAGAACTCCTTATTGGTTGTGACTTAATAAGAATGGTGAGACATGAATTATTAGTAGAAACTAAGAGTGACGTGATGCTGGATGATAGGTAACTTTGTTTGCATCTTATAAGTACTCCATTAGGTATTGTACACACGACGACCACTCAAGCTATACAAAATCAGTTTATGTAGATCTCTCATTGTACGGGAAATTTAGGCAAAACCAGGCCATGTTATACTGGCAATGCATAGCTTGATGTGTCGCCGTGTGTAATATTTATTTGTATTGTTAATACCTAGAATTTCGTTCCAGTTTATGTTATATTTGCTCTGAACGAGAAATACTTTTCCGTTTGTTATAAAACATGAATTAATTCTACGTTAATTTAATCAAGAATGTTCGTACGATGATGTCAGAAAAGTATTTCGACTTTTTCAACTTGAAAAAGTCGTGTTTGTGGCACAATCAAATGCTCGTTCTAAAACGACTCTTATTAATACTTGCTCTGACAGCATCATTTAACATTCGAAAATATCGAATCAAATGTCTGTGTTGGAATTGTATCATGCTTTTGCTGCAAAACTTCAAACCAGTTTGAATAACGAACTAGATGTCTTGTTTTTACAGTTTTACTGTATGCAGAAATAAATAACACCTTCTTATATAAATGTGGTCTGTCTTGACCTTTTTCGCAATATTTTTTAAAAACATTTTCCTTCTGGTATAATAACTTACATCATTTTGGACTGAGCTTATGAATATAGGGTAATTAGTCCCTGTATATAAAGATGCGTGATACGTATATTGTACGTGTTATTTGTCTAACTATAATTATACATTAATTCTCAAACACTCGTGTGACAAACCAGTTGGCTAACGAATTAATCCAGATAAATAAAAAAGGAGTTGATCGGAAAATTTAAACCGTAAAATTGCGACTGCTGTGCATGAGGTCCTGGGATCGATTCCCGAGTCGAGCATTGAGTTTTTCCATCAGGAATTTCTCATTAGGAGCCACGGAGTCTAGATTTTTGCTCGATTACTGACAATAGGCTCGCCCCGTATTACATGGGTCTGTCGAAATGTGGGTGTACTATTATGTACACCTTTACCTAACCCATCCGGGATTACAGGCGTGATGTTATGTTATTTAATTGTCTATTTATTTTATGAATATCGAGTTATTTTTTATTGAGGCATCAGAGGGAGAGATTTGCATTAACTTTAGAATTATGCAAGATTAATTAAACTTCTTTAGATTGCTTAGATCATTGTGACACAACATCAAGAACTAGGAAATTAGATATTATAGTGAAGAATCCGGTTTTTAGTATACTAATTTAATGTAAATTGGTATAAAATTTAAATTATTTCTGTTCAGTGTATTTAAATTCTGGCCAATTGTATTCAAGATACTAGATCTTAAATACAATTAGCCAGAATAAAAATATAACACTTATTATTCCAGTTTCCAAAGATTTCTGCTGAAATTATAGTGAAGAACAATACCGTAGATCTCAAAAGATTATTTATTTAGTACCCTTATTGAGGAGGTCATCTGACGCGGAACACAGATAGTATTGATTTATCGGTACCTTCGTATGTAACATGCAATTCGTGAGACTATATCAAACGGGAGGTCTCTCGGAACACGAGCTATCGGAATATCGCAGATCTTCACCGAGCCGATAGTAGAACTAAATATTCTCAAGGGCTGCTAATACATTGAAAATCTTTTGGGTTGCATTAATATTCATTTTCAAAATAACTAGCAACCCGACCCAGCGTCACGTGGGTATTTAGAGCTTATGACATGAGCTTTTATTAGTTCCTGTCTCGATGAAACACGCACAGAAGAAGACCATAATAATACATATATTATTAGGTTCGTACAGACTAGATACAATATTGTCAAACCTTCTTTCAGTAATATCACATACTTCACAATTTCAGAGTATTTATTATCAGCCTCTTTTTCCAAACCTGGCAATTACTAACGATTACCCACGAATACGATTCGATTCGATTACGAACAGTTTGAACCAATTAAATTAAACCTTTATCGGTTAATGAACCTCACAAACTCTCCATTCGCCTTTAATAAAGGTCTTTAAGATTCAAACTAAATATTTTTGTCATTTGATATTTCTATGATCATCTGCTCCGACTGATACATATCTGTACCTTGTAGAAAACAAGTATAGTTTGTTTGGAATGCGTCGGTACTCGAGTCGCAGCCATCGCCACTCGCCACTGTCATTCTTCCAGCACGGGTGAGCCATCATTTCCTGTTGTATTGCCGCAATCGAGTTAATTGTTTCAAGAGGTAATTGGCTTCTTAAGGAAATATCTTTACAACCCGCCGGGTTATAAACCCGAGTGTCTATGCGGAGTGATGTTGTAAACCGGCGATATCTGTTATGTATCTAACTAAACGTTACTTATGTACCGACAATTAACTTTGTAACGGCACGAACATGCGATATTGCTACATTTTTTAAAATAGATCTACTTCGAGGATGACTTCAGCTATTCTCGATTCTGCCAAAGAGTTTGAAGATAACAGCAATATTAAAACCCTGCTTAGTTTTCAGTACGTGCTTTTTCTGTTTCATGTATAGAAACAGAAAGCTTTTGAAAAAGTGACGTTAATGAACTCTATAATTACTCGCGGTGGTCATAATTATGTTCGGTCTTACACTTTGTGCAAACTACACCGTTCTTGATTCTAATTCCCAGCGACTTGAATGCTGTAGTCATTTTCCACGGCGTGGCGGCGGCGGCGGCATACGGCGTAGCGGTGACCGCGCGGATAACGGTCGCCGAGGTACTCACACTCTGAGGGCAGACACCGACTCCCAACTACATATTTACACCGAATCTCGACAATAGTTGGTATACAAGTCGTCATTATCATAACCCGCGTCAGTGTCACGGTCGGCTCAGCATCGCAATCGTGGCCCGCCATCGCACAAGGTTGCATCGCATACGTGTCCGCACGTAACGTTATGCCATGTCGTTGTAATACACCGCAATCATATGATTTCCAGCTGCAACTGTAATTCATAATATAACCGTTTTGTACTATAACGAACCGAGCTTTAGTTTCCTTAGCGTTTATACAATGTAAGATCGATAAGATTCATTTATTTGATAGATTAGTTTGTTACGAATTTGGCGAACTTGAAATGTTTCTATATAGGTAGGTACATAAGCATTCATGATGCATAAATTTGAACAGGTTTATCGAAATCGCACCTAAAACCAAATAGTTCCTGAGCTTTACTTTGAAATCCGGTTGCCAAAACATATGTAAATACCATGTTCTCGGCTGAGTATATGGTAATATGTACTCAAATAGGTTTTAACAAAATAATAAGAAGCACAAACCCTATTACTTGGATATATTTTACGGTTGGCCAAACAAACATAGGCAGTTAAAAAGTACACACTTACATTTTTGTATTACCTCAAGTTATTTTATACGATTGTTGACGCACACACACGCCCATAAAATGCTTTTTGATAGCTTGTGGACCACGTAATTTATCGAAAGCTTTTGCTAATTGTATGTTATATTGAACAGCTGTATATGTTTACGATCACAAAACTCATGAATGCTCTCTGTTGAAGGAGCCCAATCAGTATGCAAGTAGAACGTTACTAGAACATATTTTATCATTATTGGTTATTTCTATGTGCTGGTACTGTAGATATCTCCTTGGTACAGTATATACGATAAGTATTTAGTTTGCCTGCGAAAACAACTTTTACTGGCCGACTGTTTAAGTTGCCATATATGTAGAGTAGAGAGGGGTACTTCGAAAGATTTGGCACATGCGTTGTGGGTGTGATTTCGCCAGACGAGTGCAGCTTTCTCCGTAGGTAGTGTTGTAACAGCACGAGCGTCCTACTCCTGTCTGCACAAACAACTCGTCACGACAAGCGACGCGCTGTGACATTTTATCATTAACCAAATATCAAGGCAGGCAACTTTTCACAAAGGTATTGGCCGTCTTTAAAGCCTCAATAACCGGATAATTCTATATTCGTTTAAAATGGTAAATAGTCTCTGATTCATACTAATATATGGAGGTGTTATATGAAATAGGAAACTTGTATATGAGTTTTCTCATTTAAGAGCTCTTTTAATATGGCGATCAGTGACTTTGTGAGTCAACAGTAATTTACACCACTTAAAAAATCGTAGTTAGTAACCATCTCTTAAAATTGATTAGCTTGCCCAAATAAAGTCCAAACTGTCCACCTTAAACGCTGTAGTAATATATCACGCAGCCAATCTTAGATCATTAAAGACTCTCCTGTCCTGTTTTGGGAACCAAAAAAATATGGCATCGCTTTAGAAAATAGCTAGTAATCAAAACAGAATAAAGAAGATATTATATGGGGGAATATAATAGGGCGATCACGCTGATATTCAAAAAATATAAATGTCTATAAGGTCTAGGGCAAGAGTTCCGGTTTGAAGCATGTTGTTGATTTTTCTATACATAAGTTCGTTCTGACATCATCAACACATCGTGATTGCGTGACTGCGTGTGTATGTAGAAGCTTCCTCCAAATTGTATGCTCAGATTATATACTACTTTTCCCACGAAATCAAAAGTGTCGGTTTTATAGCAGCTGCACTATGTAATTAAGAGACTGAGGTAATCTGTACGAATTGCAAAAATGCTTTAAACATTGTGTAATACGTGCAGGGCCGTGGGCAGAGTCCTCGGCGCCCGCGTGGGTAGGGGGGAATGGCAGTCAAGTGGCAGCAGTCACCAGGCGACACCTAAACCGTGAGTCCGTAGGTGTGGAGCGACACCGCAATCGAAAGCCTTGACAAACAACTCGTCGTTACCAATCTACGCCCGATATACTGTTACTTCACTATGTCATTGCGCAGTTCTGTGAGTAATCGATCTTAAATACAACCATTCATAAATTCTTGTTTGTTACGGTTATGAATATGGAGACACATTTTTATGCAATTACTTATTGTTTATTAATAGAACGAATATTGCATATACCTACTGTTCACCATAAATTGTTTCTTGATACATGCGAAGCCAAGAAAGACGCTTAGACTTAAATGGCATGGTTGTCTGCTGAAAATCTTACTAAAACTTAAAGCTGATCTGGATAGTTATACCTGTAAATCAAAACCAACAAAAAAAAAGTGGAGTAGAGAAGTAAAAAAATAAAAATAAAATCATTTTAAATAAAATGGTCACACAGTTTTTATTTTTAATACCTATAAATATATTAGACATACATTATATATTAGAACGCTTGTGTGTTTTTATTACAATAAATAAATAAATTATTTTCAGTGTATTTGTATTTGTATTCCTAAAAATAAATAACATATTATTATTTCAAAATAGTAACGACTTTTATTCTCATACAATTTCATATGAGAAACTCGAAGAAAATTACTTAACGACACGAAAACTTTTATAACGGCGATAAACAACAATCACGCGACACTTGCGGTGGAACCGTAATGTACGTAACAAATTGATAAACACTGGGCAACGGGCTTCGAACCACTGTTTTGTTACTCTAGACCTCGATAATACAGTGTCGTACCGATAATGAATGTAGTGTACCTGCGTATGTACTAACATGCGTGCATTACATAACGCTGCATCTACATAAGGGCACAGCCCATCACATGCCGATGACATCATGTCGCCCGACTTACTGTTACATACAACTTTACACGTGATCTGAATAAAAAAAATACGCGACTTCTAATGTGAGTGCTACTCATTCCTATGTGACTTGTGAAAGCCATGGAAAATGTTAACAAATGTGAGTAAGAAATGCAAATTACTATCGTAACGTTGTCTTCTGCACAACATGATAATAAAGGCACAAGTATAAAGAGTTCGCAACTCTGAACACTAAGATTGCTAAATAGTTCCAGGTACACATGCATAATTACCAAGTTTAAAGCACTTGCAGCGCATTGTTAACATGCCTCATATTTTAATGTTAATTTTTCAACCACTGCTGTAGGTAAGGCTTTATTCGCATGGGCGAGCGGGGCGCGAGCGCAAACGAACGGTGACACAGCGCTAAAAATAGAGCTCGGAGTCGGACTCAGGGCCGATACGGGCGGCGCCGCCAGACCTGTCCCGGCCACCCCCGTCCCTCCGCGAAGCCCCCACGATCCCCCACCGCCATCTTGTTGATCCACAGACCGTAGCGGACAACAACTTAGGTCTAGATGGCAAGGACATCGCAGTCAACTTGAATACTTTAGCTACAGGAGGTTATGATGGCACTCAACTATTAATAAAGCAAAACTTACGAGACATTGAACTCTGGGGATGCTTGCTTAAGTATGAGTTTATGTTTTAACACATAGACCAAAGGAAATTGCATAGTAAAATGTTGAACCGGTTTATTGGTTCTCTCACTTCAATAAATCCGATGATCCTTTAGATTCTGCTAATAAACAAGTTTTATATGACATGATAAAAAATAAGCCAATCCACCAACTAGAATCCATCTCTAAAGCTGATCAGATACTTCACTGAATAAATAATTGGATGGACATCTAATCGATTTGTAGAGATTTTGTTTTCTTTAAGATATTGCGAAAGGAGCGGCTGGAGCACGTGCAGAACACAATGGCTGAAGTCGGCTACAAGTGGGCTATCAAAGGAGTTAATAACGTATGAAGTGACTGCATGCGGTCAGTATCTTCACTGGTGATTTTCTCTTAC
Source organism: Noctua janthina (assembly GCA_963576755.1). NCBI lineage: Eukaryota > Metazoa > Arthropoda > Insecta > Lepidoptera > Noctuidae > Noctua > Noctua janthina. Next base: position 9,574,006 of record OY755058.1, read on the forward strand.
GAGAAAAAGATGGAGAGGTAACATCAATCTACAATAAAGTTTTACACACTCTGCTATTTTCCACATCAATCTTGCAACAGCAGATTTTTTTTGTTTTAGCTTCTTCGTTTATTGAACGCATGCTAAGTGCACTTCCTAAGGGTCAGTACATGCATACTAAAGTTAGCGTAAACGATTCAGGTGGGCAGGCGCAGGAATTCATCCGTAGCGCTCATTGTTACAAAATCTTAAAAATAAACAATGGACCTTACATCCCATCTTATCTTGTTGTTTATGTTACAATCTGATTATAGTATTTTATTGTACAAAGAATATTTTACTTTATACCCTTTCGATATATACCTATGTATAGCGTGCGGGGGTGTTCGGTTGGTATCACGTTATTATTATAAAGAAGTTGTTGACCAGCGTTAAAAAGGCCACAAAAACAGGTCGGTCTTCAAATAACCCAGCAGAACAGGTTGAACTTATAATTCGTGCATATTCATTAGTTTAAACGTTCGAAACCCGTAACACTGACAATATCTATATAACTTAGTTGACAAATGACAACCATCGTTAAGTTTTTCACAAAACCAACAATAGTGGTAGAAAAGTTTTATTAAAACATTTGTTCATGATCCGCAAAGTACACGGCTTCTTGCAGTACAGGAAGATGATGTCACTGATTCAACTGGTTTTGCTTATTATTCGATGGGTGTTAAGCAAAGAACCGAATACGTCGGCCAGACAATCCGGTCGTAAATGTTTGTCTAGATATACCTGAGATCATAGCTGTCTCGTTTATCTATCTTATGAAATGCATATAAATAAAAAACCTTCGGGACGCGAGAACGCATAAATACATATAATATTAGCAACGACGTTCTTTTAGACACTCTATATTTGTTATAAGTATGCAAGTGCTCTTTCAATTCATTCCATTGTTGGTGGGCTACGCGCCAACGGACGGTGAAGAGTTGCGGTGTTCGCAGGCGCAGTGCGGCGCGTCCTCCAACATTCCTGGAACTTTGTACCGACGGACGCTTGTCCTCCACATTTAGAACATTCTCGTTTGGATCTCACACTTTATTTTTTACAGTTGCAGAGATCTTCAATTCCATCAGTTATCCGTCTTCCTCTTTACTATTGAATACATGACCTTAACCATATTTTTCTATACGGCTACAATTGCAAACTCCACAAACCTTGGGATAATCTCTTCATCATAACTAAGTAATTAGTTAGATGTAGCCGCATGCAATCAATATCAATTATTTTATTATTCATCTAAGTGCCACTAGTTAACTGCGAGCTTCCATCAATCCTACGCCAGTAATGAATTAAAACTAATTGAAATTCAATAATATGAGAAGGTCTCCAAAAGAATGAGATCATCCAAAGACCTCGACTGATGACACAAGACGTGATTCAACAATACTCACATCCTAGAAGATGGTTTCATAGAAGGTGTAGTCAAAAGGAAATAGCAAATACTTATAAAATGTGGTGCCAGAAAAAACCTGCATTAATTTGCGGTTTGCGCAGAAGACCTCATGTAGATAATAAGCGGCCATAATGCGTACCTAAAACAAGAAAAACGTTATTACACTAATTGCAGTAAAACAGCGTGATAGTTATAAGAACTTGAAAAGCTACTGAAATTGTGGATAAAAAAGTTTAGTGTTATAGAAAATAAGTTTATTTAAAATAATATCTTAATGCCATAGACATGGTAGATAACATAAAGAAACGAGGCGCTAAAACGAATTTGTCAAGCTCATAATATTGTAGTCTCAACTGATAACGTGAGCCGGTCATTATACTGAGCTTGCGGTTCGTTTGTCTAAGCGTTTAGCAAGTAGTGTATGCAGGCAGTGTTGTTCAAATAGTTTGGTGTGGGTGTGGGCTACGAAAGAGCGGCCCCGTGCTGTATCCGCCGGTCGCGCTGTCGAAATCACCGCTTGCGCAATGCTCTTTGGACGAACCGGTAACATACATAAGCAGAGACAGCCGCCGCTTGAACGAGATATACTTCTTAAAAATTCACACAACGAGTGCGCTTTTTCCAGTCTCAACTTACTTGTAGAGTACACTCTTATGGCCCGTTCACTACCTCCAAAAACTTTCGATGAGCTTCTCTAGCAGATCATTTCAGATGAATTATTTTTTGTTTATTTATAAATCTGTAGAATATTCTATTCAAACGCTGTGTAAAATAAACACTTAGCTTTTTTTTATAGAAACCACAGATAGAAACCTATAAATCCCAGAAAACAACCAATAAAAAATTTCTTACAAAATAATTACTAAGAATTTTTCAATCACTTAAGTACATATTTAAAGATGGCAATCGTAATGGTATGCGGGTGCTTAATTGTACCTAAATATAGTCACACTGTGACTCAACAGCCTTTACAAGAAAACATTTTAAGGAAAACTTGGCGTATTACACGCAAGCCGAAGTGTGTACATTATCTACAGACGACGGCCTGTCGCTAACATTAGTTATTCATTAGCAGAATCTTCGAGGCAACGCAAACGGTCAAGGTTGTCACAACACAAGAGACACACCACTCGTAAATACTGCAAAAATGAAAACAAAGGTCACATTGAGAACTCGTTTGCTGCTGTGTGCTTCTTCGTTCGAATGAATTCTCATACAGCAGACAGCTATTAAACTTCAGCCTTTACAACCCAATCTCTACACATCTATTTCGACAAATAATATAAAACAATTGAAATCGCTGCCAACCTTCTATATTACTTGTTTGTTTCAGAACTGCAAGAAAGCACTGCTCCAGTAAAGAACAGCATAAGCGACCGTTCTTTAAAGGCTTTTCAATATAAACGGTAACTGAAACTAATTACTATGATATAACTACATAGAGGGTATAATTACGAACCTACTTATAGATCCAGGCTGTAATGCATGAACCGGAGCAGAGTTAGGTGCAATGGCCGATGCAATCTGTCCGTAATTAGTTTAGTCTGCCATAGAAACAGCACGGTGTTGGCGGACGACAGGCCGAGCGAGATTTCTGCGAGATGAATTCTCACGCGACAGGGCACCGCGTCCTTTCCACTGCTCCGCCCACGTTTGCATATATTGACCGCTTGCACATAAAAAAGAAATATAAAACTCGTTGCTAAGCCACGTTTTGGCGTTTCCTTGCGACCTTAGAAAACCCGTCTTAATATTATCCCTGCTGTAAAATTCAAATTGCATTCAAGTTACAATATTACACAGTGGGCATATTATGTTCCATGTCATCCAAGTTCATACGTGATGAGATCACGTAGCGTCATTATTAAGTACGAGAAAATAATTACACAAGTTATTAAATGTGGTAGAAATTAATTCCACTCTATAACGAGTAATCACTATGTATTTATTCTTTTTACAAAATGGCATTAAGTTTGCAACCATGACACAACTCAGAAAAGCTTCATAACATAATAAAGTCTTTGATGTATACCAGGATGTAATCTTAAAAGTATAAAAAGAGCACAAATTAATTTTACGTTTTGTGTCCTGTTTTTAATATTATTAAATAGTTTAAAGTAGACCGTTAGTAATTCAGTTGGTAAGAGCAAGTTCACTGCAGAATTCCAAAATGTGGCCTCGATTTAGTCTAGTTGAAAGTGGAATTCTTATACATACTTAAAAAGTTACAATCAAGTAGTAACTACGCCTTTCTATAGTTTCTCTTACACTATAAATTCAGCAATGTCTAACTTAAAGTTTTAAAACTGAGTTAACGTCGTGCATACAATCAATCTTCTTCATTACAATATTTATCACATCCTGTACCCTAAATAACACTGACCATCTATAAAAAGTCTATATTTATAAAGTATCTAGAAATTCATTAATCTTAAGTTCAAAAATGTGTTCGTTGATGACGAGTTTACACCGTTTCCGGTTTTGGACTATGCTAGATCACCTGAAAAACAAGTTTCTTAAGTATATCATAAAAGAGTCTTGTCGCTACTTCTCAAGCAAGTAATGGGAAAAATCAAGCGGCAATTTTAATATAATTTCTTAGAAACCACAACACGCATAACGTTAGCTTTATGTTAGCTTTACATATCATGCATTTTAAGCATGACATCAGCGTCTCGCGCTTGGCTGCTCTCAACAATAAAATATAAATTCGTTCCGTTCCACACGACGCTGTAAAAACTCTTGAAATTAGGCTCAGATATTAAATATCTACGTTACGTGATGTTTGTCGGTTTTTGCTCCTACTTCTGGTGCCTGACGGTTATCATACAATTAGTCAACGAAACAGTTGTGTTGTAGCCTCGTACTCATACTCATGCTAAATAACTGGGTAAACATTTAATGTTCGCATTCCTTACTAGATCCGCGCCTTGAGCTGCTGGTGATATCAAAACACTTATGTGAATTCATTCAAATAGAGTCTATCAGCACATATGATCGATCAATATGTAAAACTCAGTAGAACTTCAATAGTCAATGCATGAAAGTATAAACAAAACAACGAATGGAGACTATTTATACGCCAATAAATATTTTAATTTGCTCGTTACAGCTCGAGCAATCGCATCAGATCTGCATGCGCAAGCAATAACAGTCGTCAACATTCCGCATAACAAGTCACCCATTACAGTAGAAATCATCCCGAGTAGATTCCGCAGCAGCGTTTGACCCGACTCAGGGTGTCTCAAAGGCATCATGATATTTATCTTGCATACCGACCACCACTTCGTGTACAGATTTTATTTTTTTACATATCTTTTTAAGGTCTTAAGGTAAATTCAATTCTGTATTTATCTTGTTACGCCCACGTAATGTACTGAATTTATGTTATCGTGTGTCGGTTGATTCGGCAAAAAGCAACACTAAACGAAAAATGGCAAATGGTGATCCACAAACGTATTATCAACACGCGTTTGTTGGGTGCAGTAGAGTAGTACAGAGATAAGAAATTGTTGTAGTTAAGGTTACAGCAATAAAGTATTACACTTGACGACGTCTGATGGTACAGAGATTATAAACGATTGCCAATAAAAAACTCGAATAATAAAAAAAATTAACAAACAACACAGTTGAAGCGTCTATAGGTTGTGCTCAGCATCGCAGTAAGTGTATAATTTTATTTTATAGTATTTTTTATCGACTTAATCATCCAATAAACCTAGATGACAGCATGGTAGCATCAGCCTATTAGTACCTAACTAGAAAATTATGTAGGTACAGCAACCATCTATAGCCACGACTTCACGACTCCTTGTCAAGTTAAACTTGATGATGTCACCGAAGCAAACGATGGGCTCGCAAGGCTACGCAAAGAAATAATAAGAAATGGTTTGATTCAACACACGGTTGCGGTTTGTGCATGTATGTGAAGGACCTCGACCGCTATTTCGTGTGCCTGTCGCCGCGCGCCGACCAAATAAAGCTAAACTAGGTACATTGACTTGGTCTACTTACATATTGTGAAAGCATATCCAAAATATAAAATTACTGAAAATAAGTTTAAACTACATGCATTGTTTTATTATCTGCATTTTTTTTTATACAGCTGAAATAATATTGACATACACACATTGTTGAAGAAAAATATTCCTATGAGGTAGAAAACCCGATGCAACATAATATTAATAGCTGCGCAACGACGCATCATAATCATAAATCATAAAAGCAATATTGCCCTATTGCATGCACAAGGATACCAGCTTTAAGTCTTGAAGTACTGAAAAACATCGTGATGAGGAAAATATACATAACCAGTTACAACATCTATGATTTCATTCTAACTACAATGACGAAACAATTACAGCACCTATGGTGTGTCAATGCATAATGTACATACTTAATCAGTAATTACTGAATAAAATACGTTAGCTTACATTTATTCATGATTGTTTTACAAGTTTATTCATGGAGCTTTAATATCCTAGACAACAAATAGTTTATATGTTCAACCTTGTCGTTCAATTAAAGACTTAAATGTTTTTGTTCTGACCTTACGTGCATCTTATTCATCGACATTAATACTTAGTTCATGCCTAGACAAGTATTTATTTATTAGTATTTGACATTTGGTTGCGACCTCAAAACACGTCACCTCTACTTTTTACGTAGTTAATTTATAATAATAATACAAAATAAAACCTAAGATATTCGAATACTGGTTATACATAGCAAATTGTACTTAAAGGAAACTTTGTAAGTATTATTTATTATAATTATATTCCAAAGGTTTTCGAGAATTCGTAATTAGGTTCTAACATATGTAATCGGATGAACCATTGAGTAAAAGTGCTTTATCTTATCACATTTAATCTATAAGTTTAGATGTTCCATTTAATTTATCATGTTTGTTAGAGAGATTTGATCCATATGATTGACCCTATCGATTGATGTCATAAAAGTACAAAATGTATTTTTTCGAATTTTAGTGGGTTCGATTCCCGAGTGCAGCAAGTGAATTTTCATCTTTGAATGCAGATTTGTTTCTTTTTTAAAATAAAGGAATGTTTCCTTTAAGTAAAATTTGCTATCTCCAGTATTTAGAGTACTTTCCCTCCTGGAGAGGTAGAAAAATTCCACCCTGTACACTTGCGTAAGTGTAAAAACCAAAAGAAAATCGTAAAACAAGCAATAATGCATTTGTTCGAGGATGAGCCAACATAAATACCATTTTGCGTTGCTAACCAATAGCGTGGTTAATTGCACGCCATTTACCTACTTAAATCTTGTAACATTTACATTCAACCTTTTCTTATAACTTTCACTCGTCGTCATCTGCCCATTCTTTTTGTTATTTTCAAAATTTCGTGGGTATTCTCAAGTAAGTATTATCAAGGAAGTTCAAGAACGTTTTCAACTCAAACTAAATCAACAAGATTGACACCGGCAGTAGAATAGGTTGTTTGTTTCTTTTACCATCCCTAAAAAATGCGAGGTAAGTACTTTCTCAACGTATGCAAAAAGTTTTAAAATTAATAAGTAAGAGAAAGTATGAACAAGTGTAGCAAACTCGAAAAAGTTAATACCCTCCCTGGGGTAAGTTTTCTTTTGACAACTCCTAGCTATGACGCTGGCAGAGCTAGAAGACAGTATATATAGTGGGGACCTTGGGGTCAAATTACTAAATTGTACTGTCTCTGGAGTCATAGAAGATGTACATCATATCCTGAAGGAGTGTGGTCGTGTTGGGATCCAAAGGCGTCACGCTTTTGTGATTTTTTTATTTATTTGCAATAGTTTTATTGTGGGCTTCTATAAAAGCATTCTGGCCTCACCACTGTCAGATGAAGCTGAAACAGTTGCCTAGAGCTTTAAATGGAAAAGACGTAGTATTCTCATGAATATTTTAGTATTGAATTAATTACACATTAGAACCAGTAGAGTAGTTCCATCAAATGACCTGCCTTTGCAAAATCGGCGTTGGTAATACAATTACCTACTTCTTACGTAAACAAGCAAGAACAGTTTCAGTAAAGTGTGAAGTTTGAGAAGAGAGTTCATTGATCGGCTGTTTGAGCAGATGTTCCGACTTCTGTGTCGGTGGTGCAGACTGTTGACTAAACCACTCGCGGTTGACCGTGTCACGCAGCGCGTCACCGTGGCGCCTCCTGTGCCCAATCATCTGCCCTACTTCAATTGTCATTGTAGATCACAAAAGATCCACCATAGCGCACTTTACGTCAGTATAAATGTTCGGTCAAACCGCTACGGACACCTTTACAAAAATACTACTGACGTATCTGTCAGCGTCCGTTGTCTGCAGCCGATCCCCAGTGTGTTCGTACCATTTTAACTGATCATTAAGAAACACATTTTGATTTAGACTACATATCCGGCCGTATCCACATCTGTAACCAAAATATTGACCTTAAGCACTTGCCGTAGCATCTATACACATGTATCCAACGGATATTCACACACAGCACAAACATATCATCACGTCAGTATTTCCCCGAAGGGTTAGGCAGAAGTGAACCTACAGTACATGCACATGCATTCACATATTTTGCACAAAAAAAATAACCGCTTGCCCATGTTTCATCGCACATGCTCAAGTTTCAAGGGGCAACGCCGGCGGCGCCGCAGTACCCAGATTATGTTGGTATGTTCACAGTATAAAAAGCACAAGTGTTGTAAAACCGGAATCTCAAAAATGAAAAAAAAGAATACACTTGGCTTCATTATAACGCAATGCAATGTTTTATACACACTTAATTTTGGATTCATTAAAAACAGGTCTGTCCATGCCATCAAAGTGGCGATGAAAATCTGTGAATACTTTAGGTTGTTCGTGGGACTGTTGAGAAAACCCTCCGACACTTCCGAAACTACAAAAAGCTGAAAAGAAACATATGCTCTAAGCGACTTCCAAGCATTTGGTACCCAACTTTTCAGTTTCAATCTTATATACATATATCATTGATGAGTTTCTTTTTACTGCTTTTGCAAATTTAATTTTCTACCTAACACTTTGAATAGAAAGATTGTCAGTATGAACACGTTCCAGTAGCTACATTGAATTCGTGCAGCACGACTAGACTCCAAGAGCGTCCAATACATTATAATCCTCCATTTAGTACCCTAAACTAAGGTTTAACTTATTTTTCATTCGTGTTTTTTTTTCATTATGTAATTATTGTTCTTTTTTTTGTTTTGCCGCTCAGAACTTGTGCTTGTGAGGTGGAAATCCTTAAATCTGGTGCGCTCCTGCCAAACCCTTCGTTCGGGGAATACAATATTCTCTCTCTACTGGATGTATCAGAAACGTGTGGTCACGTTACCTAGGTACTTAGTCCTTAGTTGTTACCTAGTATGTAGTCCTCACTAACAGTAGAATATAAGTAAGCAGTTTTGTAATTAATTTAGTTTGAAGACAATGAAGTCATTTTGATATACCTGCGTGTCTCTACTTATTAAAACCTAAAATTAATACATTAATTCACTGATCGCCACATAACACACAGCCAAAACATTTAGGAATCGAAACAAAAAATATTCTCAAGCATTCTTTAATACTAATAAAGGCTTAGAAACTTCATCTCCTAAAGTGGTTGAATAGAGAATGAAAATATGGGAGTCAGTTCCAGTAATTTACGGCACTTGCTACGATGTAAAAGCGACATAAAGACAAAAGTTGCAGGAAATTGAGCAAGCTTTTGTGAAGAGCTTAGTACGAAACATTCTTGGCGTCCACCTTAAATAAATCTTTGTCAATAACATTAAGATTATTCGTATGCCAACAGTTTCACTTACGACACTTACGACCTCCAACGTGGGAAAAACACAACAAGTCCGTCTTCTAAGGAAATATCGTAATGAAAATAAGATATGTATTTTAGTCGTTCTGAAGTGAAGGTACATTCAAACTTGGTATATTTAACAAAAACCACATTTATTGAAAAAAAATTGCCAGCTACAAAAATAATGAATGGTTTGAAATGACCTCTAAGAAGATTTTCTATGGGATGCTTTAATAACTACCGTATACGAAGGCCTTCTCACTGTGTAATACCGGTAGCAGTATGCTATTCAATATTGTTGCCGTCAACCTTAGTTCTTCGCGTATATATATATATATATATAATATATATATATTATAATATAGACTTATTATAATATAGATTGTCATACATATTGCCCAAGTAAAAATTGATAAGTTAATTAACTAAATATAATATAAAGGCTCACAAAATGTTAGAATATTTTATATAAAGTACATTTGTTAGGATCTTAATCATAATTTATAATGTACAGGCGACTCGCCCCTGCATCGCGCGTTCTCTATGTCGTGACTAAACATGAAGATTCCTTTTTATACTTAAGTTAAATATTGATGTGTTATAAACATTAACCTTCCGGATTACATTCTCTAAATGGTGTCTAAAGCCGCATCATAATCCGTTGCGGAGTTAAAAAGAACAACTCGATCATTCAGACTGACAAGAACAGCAATTTCATTATGTCTCGATGACATGTGACATAACATCAAATGATATTTATTCACCTTAAACATTCTTCAAGGTTAAACGATCATCAAATGTTTTTGTTTCAATTTAAATCCCACTAAGCGATACATTAATAAATTGTACCTAATGCTTTAAAAAAACGCACTGAAGTATTTCAACGTTCAGCTCAGCGCCGAGGATTGTAAATCCAACGGTGGGATAACTAGAGTCAATGAAAACTAGTATACCTCATATTTAAACGATTTAAGCAAGAACCTGATCCAAGCTAAGCTTATAAATTGTACTCGAGGAATATATTCTGTTAAATGACATTCCTTTTAATTTAATGAAGGTATTAGGAGCCACATTTTAATAATCTTAAAATTATAAGCGCATCCTAGAAATAAAATCTCGGCATATTTATAGCTTTAAGCTCTTAAGAAAAGGTCGTTTATAAAAAAACGTACACTTGGATGTACAGGTCCCGCCGACTAAGACTCCAGCACGACTGCCTTTGTATTAAATGTACGTGGCATCGCAGACAGACTTTCAGTGTATAAAGTTCAAAGATTTCACACAGATTTCATATTTAATGGCGTCAGACACTCAAAATTGATTAAAGCCATAATAATTACGTATTATATGTTTCCAAGGTTTCATATTGATTATGATATGCTTAAAATAATGAAGAGGATAAAAGTGAATGTAGTAATTAAATGTCCGAGTTTTATTTATAAGCTGCGCCTTTATGGATAGTTCCCGTTGAAGTCTTTTGTAGGAGCGTAGTGAAAGCGCTTCGTGGAACACCGCCCGCTACAAAATAATGAATAAAATACCGAATCCGTCACACAACAATAGAGCACTATTGGGAAACTGGACTATGGCCACTATGACCGAACAGATCTCATCCCAAGATTGTCTCACCGGTACTTTAATCAACCGATAATTCATCTCGACTGCGCGGCGTACACAGCGAGTATGGTGGAAAGTAAAGTAGGTACAAGATACGAATCATTCTAGCAATAATAATCTATTTCTTGCTTTTGATTGAACTCAACTATTGAACTCTAGTACCTATGCGCCTAATTGTTTATATGTATATAAAATATTTTACAGGTTTTTGTTCGGATTTGTTATCGTCCCTTGTCGTCATTTAGTAAAATCAAGTAAACTTGGCATTTGCATTGAAATCTTCTATTTCCAAAGCAGATACCTCGGAAAACATGTAAATGTGTATATTAATTTGACTATAGGTAATAAAGTTTACCTAAAATGCAGATGCAGAACCGCTTATTTCGTAACGGTCTTGTGAAAAGCATCAACAGCCTTATAAAGTGTGACATTTTAGTGGCTAATGGATAAACACTAAGTTAAAATTAAGAATGAAGTCACGTTAATCCTGTCTGCTATGGTAGTGTGAATTACGTAATGTTGTAGTGAGATATTCAGCGAAAGGTCACAGTGCTCGGTGACCGTGGCGAGCAGAGGGTACCGGGGCGGGGGGGAAGCGGCGTCCGGGGGGAGGGGGGGCTGGTCGGCGACTGACGCACGTCATGACAGCACCACCTTATAATGTGTGTTTAAGGAGACAGGAAATCATGACCGACTGCTGAGTATCAGTATAAACATCGGCAGAATACTAACTGAATCGCCTCTGGCAACTTTAAGTAAACATTCGAATGCTATATTTATTTAGAAATCTATTGAAAACAACAACATTATTTAGCACGTGGCTATAAAGAAACAGCGAAGGTAGCTTGGGACGTATTACACGCTGATTATATGCAAACGGCCATTCCGGCCGTGGCATTGCCCAGGATATGGCTGCTTCCGGTCCTCTTGCCCACGAGGCAACTGCCTATTCTAACGGTAACTTCTCAGTACGCAAGCCGCAATTTTCTTTCAAGGAAGAATAAATCTTATAACATCAAAAACTTGTTCCCACTTGCGATATTCCGCTTGATATCAATTTTATCTAAGTTATTTATTTGAATAAAATACTAGGCAACCTTCTGAAGAACGCTAAGAATAGACACTAAAAACTTGTTAATCTTATAACATTTAAAAGTATTATGATCATTGGAGATCACATTCCATCCTAGGTAATAATCTAAAAATACAGCTTTGACTTACATTTATTAAATACATAAAATATATTGTTTAAAGTCAATTGATACAAATCTGCTTTCTCAGCGTATCCTTTATTTAATAATATAGGTTCATCAACAGCTTCTGTGTACAATATATGTTAAGTACAGGTGAAGTCAACAGATCATCAAAGAGTTAATCATTAAAGAGTAACGTCATCGCTTCCTAATTGGGAAGCTACGTTATTACTCTTTAAAAGTACCTCCTAGTATCAGATTGATACTATCATTCAATTTTAAGAACATCGCTTAAGACGCAAAAGAGTGATGGATCGTTTTAGTTGGAGAACAATAGACGTCTTGCAACATATTGAAACCGTTTTACTAAGAGGCTAGCAAAAGGCTGACCTATCTCTTCCGTAGATGTCCTAAGAGGTAAGTCGGAGACGATGCATGTGCAATGGTACTTCTACGCCGAGCCTACGCCACTTATGAGCTAGGCCTACGCGGATGCTTCGCTGCATTGAACGCCTACGCTAGTACTACGCCGGGCATATGACGACCGTGCACTGCCAATGCACGTAGTGTATACAGACTTTCTTTTAAAAGAACCTTTATAGCCGAAAAATAATAAAATATTGAAAAACATTGTATATTAAACATTGCGTGGGTATTAGTAAATACCCACACTTGGAATCATTGTAAAGCTGAGATGAAGAGATCCTGTAAGGTTCCATTTTTACTTATGAGGAAGGAACTCAAAAAAAATTCAAGCACGTACCGGCAAGCCTAAGCAACCGACCATACCCTACTGCTAAATCAATTTGCAAAAATGAAATCCTTTTATTTGAAGGTTGAATACAAAAAAATAATTAATATTCAGAAGGGATCACAGCTCGGTAGCTCTGTGCCATCATGAGTCAGACAAGCTTTGGACGCGACAACGATATTATTATGAAAAACCTTTTCGAATATTGTCTCTAAGTATTCTGAAGAAAAAGAAGCTCTTTATTTGTAGTTAATCAATCTTTAGAGGGTCTTCATTACGTCTTTCAACCAGGACACTGACCAAAATCATGACAGTTGCTATCGCTTTATAGCTTTATGGCATAGCTATAAGAAGGTAATAAAATATCTGCAGAATGTAGATGGTAGTTGATTCAAGAGATATGATAGATGTGTAGATAGGCGCTCCCCGAGAGAACTCGCCCACTGCGTTACTTATTACGATGACATTCAACTCACCAACACATTATTGTTGACTTTGATATTCCATGCTTTTGTCCCCTACTGGTGCCAGCAACTACAACGTTCATTAAACGTAAAGGGTACAGAAACGAACAAAAATTTTGGAATTCAATAAAGTTTATTCTGTCTATCCATTTAAAATACCACTTGCCGTGATATTTATTAGCCTACAAATATCTCGGAAACGCGACACTTTAGGACACCATACCCCAGGATGTTTTTTTGGTTGTAAAAGTGGCATATATGTTTAGATACACATATGCCATTGTCATGGAAAATCCAAATTGAAATAGGATAGGGATACAGCTTCCATAGAAATACGGTCAAACCCCTTTCCCATCAGCATTAATACATTACTAAACTTGGCCTTTGGCACATTGCTATATTATATTCTACCATTTCATTAAAATTAGATTAACCTGTCCGATATAAAATACCTGACAACACATTTAATTTTTATAGAATAAAAATAATATTTTTACACTGAATTAACATCGTATGGTAGAGTATGTAGTGTACTTTGTATTGTTCCCGAAGCTTTTACCCGTCCACCTTATATATTTTATTTTATTCGTTGGAATTAAACAAAAAGAGCTTTAAGAACTAGACAATGTAGTGTGTTGCCCTAAGGAACTGTGAATTCGTGAGCACGAGGAAAGTCGGCGGCGCGCGGCGGAAGCGCGGGCGACGCGCCGCTCGCTCGTGGGTCCCGCGGATGCTCGGGTTCATTACCCGCGCCCGTTCGATCACGGACCATCCACAATGGGGGCCATACCATACTTAAACGTGGTAAACCACCATCTTGGAACCGTTCCGTATAAACAAAGCAATGCTGAACTATTTCAGTACTCAAAAACTTGTAAGAATATTTTAATATAATTTTGCAATCAACGTCAGCATCGCCATTCGGAACATAAAACGGTAGATTCGCGCGCCCACATTTAAGGCCACAGTCAATATTAGGCTTACATTATGTGTCATAAAATGTGTGTTGACTGTGTAGGCGAAAAAATACTGACAATTATTTTAATGCCTTAAAATTTACTGTAAAGCATTTATTTTGTTGTCCAAATCAAAAGTCTTACCACACACAAAGTGGTGTCCCAAACCGGCCGCCCTTAACCACTTCTCATTTTCAGTGAAGAAATGGTGCAACAAACTCCCTAGAAAACACTAACTCCCTTTTTTTTATTTTTTTTTTTCAAGTACGGGACTGTTCGAAAGAAATACCGTGGCCCTGGAACAAAAAGGGCAAAGAAGGAACATGGATGGGTTTTAGTCAGTACAAGTCTGACACTCCCCTCCGCTCCGCCCAGAGTGGTCATTTGAAAATTTCGCATCCGAAAAAAAAAAAAAACGCACTGACTCCCTTCCCCCCTGTTATTATACAGAGAAGTCTTTTTTGACATTTAAACCTTGTCTTGTGTTTACTTATTATATTTAGTTAGGAAAGAACAGCCAAGTAGTAAACATTTGGAACGTCGGGCTAACTTCTTCTCGCCCTTAGCATAAGCATAATCAGCTTAAATGTTCCCACTGCTGGGACACAGGCTTCCTCTCTTTGAACGGAATTCTCGTCTTTGTTTTTCTTAAATAAAGAAAACCTCAAGATTTTGGTAATTTATTTCATGAAAATAAATAGGAACCGCGCGGGCCATACATACATGACGTGATAAATGAGCTACAGCCATAAATAAATAGATATACCTATTGAGTAACATGTTTATGAATATTTATTTGAGCAATTTAAAGATCCTTAATAGATGTAGATTCATAGTAATAATTGTGAAATGTTTAAAAAAGAGTTTTATATATATCGGTGTCATTATGGTTTTATTTCAAAGCAAATAAGGAAATAGAGAACTAACTTAATATAAATAAGTACCTACTTATAGATCGTAGAAAATAAGGACGACAGCAACGTTTTGTAATAATAAGCGACCACTGTTTGCTATTCTTTTATACTGTTGATTCAAGTGAACTTACTCATATCAGCCCAATATATCAGGTGTTTTATTGGGAGCAGAGTCTATTTGTAGAGATCTCCGATTTCGAAAGTACTACTTTCTAATATTTTCAACCCAAGGTAGGTGTAGTGCCTATCATTACTAAGTAGATATTTATTTCAGTGGTTATTTGGAACATCAAAATAATTTAATTAGATAGTACCTATCAGCCACATATCATTCTGAAATTAATATTTAAAAAAAAAATTGTTTATTTCAGACTAGGTAGTTCATACTTTGTTAGTAAAAAATTAAATATCTTAAGACTAAGTTAGTACCAGTTATGTAGGCAGTCCAGATGAATACGGATTTAATATTGAGTGAAGCTCGTTTTAAGCCTTAGGACGAATTTCAGGAATGAAAATAAACACTTTTAAACCGCATCCAAAGAGCTGTAAGTGTGAATGTTACATGGCATGGCGATACTGATACCAATTGAGCGGGGTTCAAATGTGCTGATCACGTTAAGTTTGGTGAAATTCGCTCTTAGTAAAATTTGTTCTCATGAGTAGATTTGTTGCTTTTATTGACACTTACCTGAATCTTGACGAAATCCATTAGTAACATAATTACATTAAATAATAAATGTTCATTGTCGGTACCTACCTACTTATTGTGTTTTAACAAAACCATTGTTCTGTGACCGACTTTCTTGTTCCCAGAAAACAAAATATATTTTTTACTGAACTTCAAAAACTAGAGTAGAGTTGGTAAGTATGTATGCACACTGTTCAGTGTAAACGTTAATATTACATATACCTTTGACTAAAATGAATGAACGAATTGATATTAATGTTTTATTTTATTAATGTTTTGTATAAAATAATGTAATAAGTTGTAATAGTTAGTCAATATTATAATTTAATAATATGATATATAAAATTTACAGTGCCCTTACAGGGTTCATGTTTTAATACTGTGTCATGAAATTTTAATACATGCCTATTAACCAGTGTTTTACATGTTTGCAAATAAATAAATATTTCTCTCCACAAGCTGGAAAAGAATGAAAACACTATAATTTCACATTGAACAAGTGTCTATTTTCTTAATTAGGCATGCAGATAAAAAGCTTTGTGCCGTAAGGGTCGTAAATATTAATGTCAGCGATATCAATCTGTCGGAGTCAATCTATTCATTTTACAACACAGTTTCCTATTGTGCAACACTATCACTCACTTACTGCAAAGATCTATGTACTATTAACGTCGCTTAAGTATAGTTACATAATTATGGAGACTTTTTTCAGTTATTATAGATAGGTAGGTCCTTTTCTATATAAATCCTTTCATTTATTAAAATAGGTGTAATATCAGATTCAAGTTTTTTCTTTGTATCATTTATGGTGATAATAGCAATCGGGTGTGGGACGTCAGGGAAATCATTCTAAATGTTTAGCGAAGACTGTGGGTAGCACCTATAAGGTCAGCCTTGCACCCACACACACCTTTTAAGTACGTATCTCACCACTAAACAAGATAATATGATTTATACACAAAGTCAAATGTCGCCAGTCAATCCCATATTAATTTACACTTTAAATACAGTGAATAAAGTTGCAAATTGTTAAGTTTCAATTCAAGAGTTGGTTTTATTTAACTGGAGGGCCATACGGTTTGCAACATTCACCTTTTCCTAAACAGGCAAGCGGATTTTAGAACGGCTGTTGTGGGCGACAATCGTGAGTGGAGGGAAATACTTTGGTAAACATACATTCATATTTAACAAAATGTTTTTATTAGTTTGTAGGTTTAATGTGAACTTCAAAGGATAGGATAATTATTTTAAACTTATTTCGTATCATACGTATTCCCTAAATTGCATTATCCTGCATTAAAAGCTATTTGAACATTTTCTGTTCTTTTCTTCTGTTCTGTATTTAGTGTGTACATAAATTGTTAAATAAATAAATAACGTGCCAACAAGAATAAAACACTTTTCGAAAATTGTTCTAATTTCACGATACATTTTTAATGTTTATATTCCTGTGTTTATATTCCTTTGTATGTTTATGTTCTTTTGTTTTCTTATTACCGATCATAATAATAAAATTAAATAAGCTGGCAACAGTTACGTCAAGCAAACGTCTTCATATCAGATTTATCAAATTTTCTTAAATTTAAATAGTATACCGAAAGATTTGAATCATACCACCCTTTTATAATACCAATTTTATTTAAAAAAAATCAATGAAGAAATACCAAAATTCCAATGAAAATAAATAGAACTATAAAGAAAAGAGAGAGAGAGCAGCGGTGGCCCAATAATGGCGGCCCCGACTTACGAACAGTAAGTCGTGGGTTCGAACCCAGCCAGGCGCATTACTTTGTGTAATTTATTTAATCATCACTGTTCTTAAAAGGGTGAAGGAAAATATCGTGAGGATCCAGGAATTGAACCCAGGGATTCTTGCTCAGCAGTCGTGCTTTGCGATCACTAGACCAACGAGGCAATCGGATCGATTTTATTCCTTCTCAAACTGCGCAATCCATATTATAATAGTTATGTCTGACGACGACTCTTTTTATTCATGTTGTTCCAAATCTTTTTCAACTCTTGACGATTCTCTGTCCGTGAATAGCTTTCTGAGTAGTGAGTGCCAGCGATTTAACAAGTGTTTTCATGTATGTCATGTCAATGCTCAGAGCATTCCTCAGCACCATTCTGAGTTATTGGATTTATTTTCTGACGTCACTTTGCATGCTGTTTTAGTATCCGAAAGTTGGCTAAAACCTGAACTTTCCTGTAACCTGTACGGTCTACCTGGCTTTATTTTAATTCGGAATGATCGAACAGGGAAAAGAGCTGGGGGTGTTGATGCCACCTGCGTAGTGATATCCCCTACAAAATCTTATCTTCTTCATCCCCAATTTATAATGGCAACCCTGAATACTTATTTCTTGAAATTGTTGTTAAAGGGGTTAAGGCCGTTCTTGGAGTTGTTTACTGCCCACCTGCTATAGATTACTTCTCCACCCTAGAATCTCTCTTCGAATCTGTTTCCTCAGAGCACAAACATCTCATAGTCATGGGTGATTTTAACACTGACCTCTTGAAGGATAACACTAGATCACGTAGGCTGAGTGCGATCCTGGAATCGTCGAGTCTGTCACTTCTTAAACTTAGTCCGACTCATCATAACTTTGACTCAAGTGATTCCTGGCTCGATCTCATGCTTGCGTCTTCTGTGGATCTCCTTGCCAACCATGGTCAGATCGCTGCGCCTGGTTTATCCAGACACGACCTGATTTATCTGTCTTACAAAATTAAACCCCCAAAGCAGCGGCCTGCTATTGTTTTTATCCGGAATTTCGTAAGATTAGACAAAGTGAAACTCAATACCGATGCACAAGCTCTTGATTGCGTCGATATTGCCCAGTCATTATCAGTGGACCACAAAGTGGAAATATTTAACAAATATGTTCTCCAGCTCATTGACACGCATGCGCCACTGAGGGCTGTTCGCGTCAAGCGCCCCCCATCTCCATGGATTACCCCTGGAGTTCGGATGGCAATGAGACGACGTGACCGGGCTTTTAGAAGATATAGGCGGGACCACAGTGACGAGAACTGGAACCTGTACAAGTTGGCTAGAAACCGCTGCAACCAGATGGTAAGATCATCAAAACGCCGATACATTTGTGAAAATGTCCTCAATTCTTCACCGGCTGATATTTGGAAGTTTCTCAAACCACTTGGCATAACAAAGTCCCCCTCTAGTATTGTATCTCTTAATCTGCCTTTAAACGTTCTTAATAAACATTTTTCAACGTCGGCTACACTTGCAGTCGACGTTAAGAATAGAACTATCCTTGATATTACTTCCAAGCCAATGTTTCCTCCTGACTCTTTTTCTTTCTCCCCCGTGACTAACGTTGAGGTCCTTAAATATTTTACTTCAATTAAGTCTAAGGCTGTGGGCTGTGATGGGGTCAGTCGAACTATGTTATCTTTTATGATTGAGAACTTTATTCCAATTATTACGCACATCATTAATTCATCTCTGCAGACTGGTGTTTTTCCTGCATTGTGGCGTAAGGCTTATATTATCCCTCTCCCTAAAATTTCCAACCCTAGTCTAGCTAATCACTTCAGGCCGATCTCCATTCTCCCTTTCCTTTCTAAGATCCTGGAAGCGGTTGCTCTTAATCAAATATCTTCCTATGTATTTAAGAATAACCTTTTGTCCAGTTTCCAATCCGGTTTTCGGCCTGGCCACAGCACAGCCACAAAGCTCTGCTTAAAGTTACTGAAGACATAAGGGATGGCCTGGAGAATTCGAGATTAACGGTCTTGGTTTTAATAGACTTTTCCAATGCTTTTAACACCGTTGATCACGACATTCTCCTGGCCATACTGTCTCAAATTGGAGTCTCTTCGTTGTCACGTGATTGGTTTTCATCATATCTTCGTGGTCGCCAACAGGCGGTGCGCGCTGATCAGGATTGCTCTGACTGGTGCGACCTGGTAACTGGTGTTACACAAGGCGGTATACTCTCTCCTCTCTTATTCTCATTATTTATAAACTCCATTACTGCTGTCCTCAAATGTTCTTACCATCTGTACGCTGATGACTTACAACTATACGCTCAGTCAGACATTGACAACCTTAACAGTTGCATTTCATCACTCAATGCTGATCTTCGAACTATCGAAGAATGGTCTGGCAAATTCGGGGTTTCTGTTAACGTTGGGAAATGTCAAGCCATCCTCATTGGTAGTTCTTACTATTTGAGAAATGTGAACACTAGCCAACTTATGCCACTAATGTACGAGAACTCCGTCATTTCTCTTTAACCTCACGTAAAAGACTTGGGTCTATACATTGACAGCAGTTTAAGTTGGAATAAACACGTGGCTCAGGTGAGTCAGAAAGTCACGTTCTCACTGCGGTCTCTCTATAGATTCAAGCATTTCCTCCCATCTAGCACCAAACTCACGTTGGTCCAGTCACTTGTGCTCCCCATCATCGACTATGCTGATGTTTGTTATTCTGATCTTTCCCAAGAACTTCTAAATAAATTGGATCGTCTTCTCAACAATTGTATTCGCTTTGTTTTTGGCCTTCGTAAATACGATCACGTTTCTTCCTTCCGTTCTCAGCTTAAATGGTTGCCTATCCGACTCAGGAGATCCCTCAGATCTCTCTGCATGCTCTTCACGATTATGAACGATCAATGTGCTCCTGATTACCTAAAAACTTATTTCAAAGTGTTGGGCAGTTCTCACAGTCGTAACCTTCGAGCTTCCAAGAATCTACTTCTCCACATTCCTTCACACCGCACTGGATTTATGTCAAATTCTTACGCTATCTCTACTATAAAGCTCTGGAACGCGCTACCTTTTGGCATTAAAAAAGCTGAAAGCAAATTCAGTTTTAAAAGAAAAGTGCGTAACCACTATTTAAGTCAGAATAAATAGCTCTTCTCTCTATTAGAAGTCGAGTCATGGTAATTATTATTAGTTTTCTCGTTTTTAATTTTGGTATTTGTTAAAATATGTAGGTATTAGTTTATTTTATTTGTATATTAGTATTAGTATAAGTGCCTATATAAATTTTCGATAGCAAGAAGTTATTTTTATATATTTATTTTGTACCCTATCACAATGTTTTCTTATTTAACCCAAAGGTTGACTGGTAGAGAATGCCTTGTGGCATTAAGTCCGCCTATGTATCACTATTGTACATGAAGTTTAAATAAATAAAAATATTTCAAGAGAGCAATGGTAACGGCCCCGCTTACGAGTTGACACGACTGCTCTCAAAATTGTGAAGGAACATATCGTAAGGAAACCGGCATGTCCTAGAACCAAAAATTCGAAGACATGTGACATCTACTAAGCCGCACTGGGCCCGCGTGGTGGATTATAGCCCATTTCCTCTCATGAAATGAAATGAATGGGGAACATTATAGGCTGATTATGCTTATGCTTACGCTTATAAAGAAAGACCACACCATTGATTTGACACAATGTGTCATAGTGTCTGTTAATTTTTTTTCCGAAATATATATAAAGAAATGAAGATATGACGATGATATTATGTTGACGAGATCAGATGCACGACGCGCACGCCTATCACCTCCGAACCCGTCGCTCAGCTCCGCCTCGCCGCCGCCGGAATCCAGTCCCGTCGTGAGTGCTGTGACACCGGCCGTGGCAGTTGCGTCGAGCTCGAGCGACCCAGCTCCAGGTGAGAGTGTGCAGCGCATGCGATGGGGCTACAGAGGGGGGAAACAACCTGACCGCGTACCGTGTTCGTATGCTCTCTCTGTTCCAGGTGCTTGAGCCAGCTGTCAACGTGTCGGCACAACGGCTATCGGATCAGGTGCGGGTCATCCAGCGTAATCGTATGTTGGATGACACTGTACTTGATCGCTTGCGGACGGAAATAAAGAGTAGCCATGTCATTGCCACGTTGCAGCAGGCTGTAGTTCCACCACAGTCTACCATAATATAAAATCTCGGCAACGACGTGAGTAATGACATAGTAACTAATGTAAGTACCCAGTGCAATGAGGAAATGAGGAGTGCTTTTGTAGGTAGCGATTCGAGAATATCGGTTCATGCAACCCGACCTTAGACCACGCATACCTCGTTTGCCCCTAACAAAAATAGGGCGCTGGTGGCTGTTCTGGATTCGCAGTTGTCAAATCATTTTGACAACTGCTCACCGATTCTCACTCAATCCTGTATTGTGCGGCTGTAGCGGCATATCGTGTAGCTCATGTCAAATTTTCTGATGACTGAGCTACACGACCTAAACCAGGCGTACCAGCATGGCAGTACAGGATAGAACGACGTATTGGTGGGGCCAGAGCACTCATCGGCAAACTGATCCGCTTCAGGGAGGGCAATACTCGCCCTAGAGTGATGCATTTTGTGAGGCGGGCGTTCTCGGGGACTGATATTAGTCCTCGAGACTACATGTCCCGTGTCACTTCCTGAAGCAGAAAGTGTATGCATGGGCAAACCGTATTCGTAGGTATAAGCGGCGGGTGGACCGATACACTCAGAAACGCACGTTCCAAAGAGATGAAAGGTGGGTTTATAGGGCTTGGGGGCGACCGGACCAAGGTGTGGCTGACACGCTCCTGCCGGATGATAATACCATGTCTTCGTTCTGGCGCAGCATCTGGTCGGTGCCTGTTAGCCATACCGAGGGTGAATGGACTCGGGGGGTCGAACGGGCGATCTAGTACCAGAAATGGGGGCAATCACTATAAGACCCCAAGACGTAGTTCGTGCAGTCCGTCCGTTGCCTAACTGGAAAACTCCAGGGCCGGATGGGCTGCACAACTTTTGGATTAAAAGGTTTACGAGGTCACACGCTCGCCTGGCGATCCCGTTCCAGCCAGCCTTAGAGACAGGGTCACTGCCAGAGTTCCTGGCAACAGGTATTACCCACCTGCTCCACAAATTAGGTAGTACTGCGGAGCCCAAAAATTATAGACCGATTACCTGTCTTCCGACGGTCTATAAAGTTCTTATATCCATTTTGAGAGCTAAAATTAACAAACACATTGAAGACGATTCTGTCATGTCCACTTCTCAAAATGGACGTAGGAACGGATCCCGCGGTACTAAGAAGCGACTCCTCATTGATATGGCCATTAGTCAACAGGTTCGCCGTTTCCAAAAGGATCTGTCGACATGTTGGATAGACTATAAGAAGGCCTATGACTCGGTGCCACATACATGGCTCATGAGGGTGCTAGAGTTGTATAAAGTTGATACAACTTTGCACACCTTCCTGATGTCATGTATGGGGCACTGGAGAACAATCCTTCTCTATGCAGGATGTCGGCAAATCCAGAGGAATAGCGAGCCGATAAGGATAGAGCGAGGTATATTTCAGGGTGATAGTTTGAGTCCACTTTGGTTCTGTTTAGCCTTGAATCCTTTTAGCACGCTGCTGGAGGATTCAGGTCTAGGTTAATGGTTGAGGAGAGGTGGTCAAGTTATATCTCACCTCCTTTACATGGATGACCTGAAACTCTTTGCCACCAATGATTTGCAACTGATGGAGCTACTGAAGGTAACTGAAACGTTCAGTAGCGCCATCAGGGTGGAATTTGGTGTGGACATGCATGTTAAGCGAGGGGAGATTGTGGAATCTCTGGGAACCCAGCTCTCAGATTCCATAAATCTTAGATCTCTCTCGGCAAACGAAACCTTTAAGTATTTGGATATGTCGGAAGCGCTGGGCATCAATGTTGCTGACATGAAGCAATCGTTGAAGGAGCGCTTCTTTGGCCGCCTGAAAAAAGTATTTAATAGTCTTTTATCAGGCGGAAATAAAGTACGTGCCTTCAACGGTTGGGTCATGCCGGTTTTGATGTACTCTTTCGGCATACTCAAATGGACTCAAACAGAACTAGACACCCTGGATAGGAGGGTCCGTACATTGTTGACGGCATTTCAAATGCATCACCCGCGTTCTTCGGTTATGGGACTGTATATCCCGCGGAGGTGTGGGGGTCGAGGCTTTTTAAACGCTAAGACTCTCCACAATCGCGAGATATGCAGTCTCAGGGAATATTTCCTAAAAGCCGACGTGGGGATGTATCGAGATGTGGTCGCTCTCCTTGGCTAAAGAGAACTGGCACAAACCTGTAGTGCTTGACACTAACGACCGCATGGAGGTATGGCAGAGTAAGGAGCTGCACGGACGCTTTTTCCGGGCCCTAAATGGGCCCGATTTAGACCTATCAGCTTCCGTAGCCTGGCTACGTTCCGGGGACCTCTTCGGAGAAACCGAAGGTTTTGTCTGTGCAATTATGGATGAAGTTATGATGACGAATAATTACCGGGATTTATTGTGAAGGACGGTACGGTTGACATATGTCGGGCATGCCACCGTCCAGGCGAATCAATCCGTCACATTAGCTCGTATTGTTAGGAGGTTCCTCTCTCTGAAGCCCTGACCGCCGGTAGCTTAGACCCTGATCCCGATACCGGTGGACTACAATTTTTTTTATATTTTTAAATGTTCTTTGTAAGGAATATTTAAAAATATAATTAATTTGCATACAAATAAATAAAGAAAATACATAAATGTTACTTAACTTTATTAGGGTCGGCTTCCAGCCTAATCGGATGCAGCTGAATATCAGTATTTTACATGGAGCGACTGCATATCTGACCTTCACAACCCAGGTAGTACTGAGTGGGCAATACGGTACCCGTTGGTAAGACTGGTAGTCAGTCTTTCGGGCGACTGGCTTCCTGTAACGACTGGCAAAGAACTACAAATGACAGCCGGGACCAACGACTTTACGTACTGGCACGGAGGAAACGCGGTATGTAATGAAATAGTGGTCACCCATCCACAGACCGACCTTGGTAAGCGCGGCTTAAGCCGGGTCTTATTATAGTCATTTACTGAGGTGATATCTACTCAAAATGAAATCAAACCGGTCTCCTATCTTATCACTTTTCGAACAGTGGAAAGAACGGGAAGAACCGCAACTTTGAGTTATTAAGCCGTGGGTTCGAACCTAGACACTTAACTGTGGGTAAATTACGTTACCACCACTTTTCACGAAACGCTGAATGAAACCATCGCAAGGGCGTCTTAATATTGATAATTCGAAGACATATTGTGACATTTGCCAACCCGCACTGGCCCGGCGTGGTGGATAACTTTAACGACCGATGCCAAGGAGGCCCTGTGTCCCAAAAATGGGAACATTAATTTATAGGCTGATAATGCCTGAATATAAAGATAATGAATATTGGGTTTTTCCATCAGGAATTTCTCATTAGTAGCCACGGAGTCTAGATTTGTGCCCGTTTGCTGGCAAGAGGCTAGTCCCCTATTACATGGGTGGGACTTAAAAATAACTGGTGATATGTAAGTGTAGGTACTATATTAAGTACACCTTTGCCTAAAACCCTTCGGGGATTACAGGCGTGATGTTGTTATAATTATTATTATTGAAGACAGACAGAATGTTTTGGACTGCTGTTAAAGGGGCTACCCCAACGGACTCATCAGTTATTATCACCAGCCTAACTCGCTAAGGGTATGCGAAAACTTCCGTAACTACATAATAAAGATTGCCATATTTTAAACTGTGAACTCATCAAAGTCGCGTCAGTCACAGCTAACTTTACAAAAGGACTCGGAGTTATCCAAATTAGTTAACAAAAATTTTATTATAATTCTTTAAAAAAAAAACTTCATATAATTTAGTTTCAACCCTAAAGCTTATTTTGACTTGGTCTCGCAGCTCGCTAGCTAGGGTCCTGCGCATGAGCACAAGTTATCAATAGCTACGTAGAACGACACAGGCGGGTTACGAATTATTGCTCGACCCATAAAAGCTGGGTGCTTGGCACCGAAAGTGTTACCTACCTCTTTGTTTTGCTTTATGGTCCGGGGATTTTTTCACAAAGTGCGACACAGATCTAAATGGACGTGGCGGAATAGGAAACTAATATTAGTTAGATCAAACTAGTATATATCATGTTATATAACATAGTTTTGAAATCATCATTCCTTACAAGCAGCACCGCACTAGTTATGTCAGCCAGCAGAAAGGGCAGGCCTCTTAAATTATTAATGTTCCGTATCAATAACAATTTTAACAGTTGAACACATCTTTAGCAGTAATATTTTTTTTGTAGTTGCTTTTACTTTATTCCATTTAATAATGTAATAATAATACGTCAGGTGTGTAAAATACTGGTATTCAGCTGCATCCGGTTAGACTGGAAGCCGACCCTAATATAGTTGGGAAAAGGCTAGGCAGACGATGAATACGTCAGGTGTTACGACAGTGTATCGTAACAAGAACCGCATTAAAACAGTGTCCGACTGGAGTTAGCTATTCCTACTAATCCTACTACTGACTATCTGACCGAACACTGATAGAATCTCTCGGACACATATTAGACTATGCATGGTCCACCGACTAAACAAAACTCCTGTTTCACCTTCGTATGTTCTGGTATAATCGGATTTTACGAACTTTTTTTATACCAGCAACAAAGCAACTGAGAATATCATTCAAGTTCCAGAATATCCATAGAGCACCATATAATCTTAACTGATGATTCTGCATCACAGTATTCACAGTGAGCTTTATTCTCGTTGCTTTAAGGTTTCCGATAGGGGCTCAAAATATAGTAAAGTCCGACTCCGAGGAGAAGTCCTGCGGCAATCATTGGAACTACGAATACGTGGAAAGTCGAATGACAGTAGCGCCGCGCCTGCGAGAAGGCTTTCTTGAGAGCACAGTACAGTATTAAAAAGAACTTACCGGGGGGCTAACATAATGAGTAAAAAGTCGATAAGCTCTATTTCATAAAAAACATATATCATCAATCATTTTGATTAACACGCAACCAGATACTGAGCTCAACTGTCAAATGTTATTACATTTTTTCCATTATAAAAAGGCAAGCAATGAGCAAAATATTTTGAATTCCGCGGGTTATTTCAGCGCATTCGCCTTTACTAAACCATAAAGTCATATCTTTCTGTTCTCTAATAAAATAAAAAAATTATTGTCTATATATAAGATGGCGGGTGATGAAAGTGACAGGTTTGTAAATAATAAATGAAATTACAAAAACCTAAGCTTTATTTGATAAATTACCGAGTCACACATTAATTGTAAATCTTTGCTTATGAAACTCACAATGTGAATTATTATAGGTATCGTAATTACATAACTAGCCTTTGTTTACAGTGATCTAAAGCCATCCAGTGTCGCGATCATCAGAGAAGTTTACGATAGTGAAAATGCTCACATCAAATTTGAAATGGAACTGGAAAGAGCACTGGAGGCTGGCGTTAGCGTTATTGTGATAGAACCAGAGCCTTTGGGTGAAGAAACAGCACGTTGGATTTATGTAGGAAACCTCTTGCATAAGGTATCTGTTTACAGTGGACTCTGTAGCATTGCATCAGGTGTGTATGTTTTGTAAATAGTAACTCATAAAATTTACAATTCTTTAAAATAATACTCTGACAATACTGATATATTCCTGGTTATGAGTTACAGTTTGTATTGTACAGTTATTAAAAATTGTTTTGTAAACAATAATCTGCTTTACAAAATCACCTATGTTTATCCTGTAAAAGTTTGTTTACATTTACAAGACCATGTAGTTCATAGTTTAGGGTACTTGTACACACTTCACATGTGTTTTAGTCTTTCACCTAAACTTGTTTTATTGAGGTCCACTAATAAATAAATACATTTGAAATTAATCATTTCAGGTGTTGCTTGGAGTTCACTAGCCTGTGCTCCCTTTGGCATTGTGTCAGTGCTTTGTGCAGGTTGCTACACACTGTCTTGGCAGTGGGATCCTTGTTGCAAGTACCAAGAAGAAAAGAATCGCAGACATTTAGCTACATTACCTATGTTGAGTGATCTTACATCTGCATCACCTGTTGTACTGGTACACACAGACAATAAAAGGAAAATTATGTTACATACAACAGTGTCATTAACAGCAACGGCTATATGCTTATGGAGACTATACAACATCTTTAAGTGAAGATTTAGTCTGCAGCTAGCATAATAATGGCATTGAGCTTAAATTAGGAAGTCACCTAATGCTCCATCGAAAAGCATAAAAATATATTAGTGCTTTCTTATAAGTTATTTTTATGTTGGAAGTCTAATAATGTAATTATATAATTTGTTGTAGGATGCAGTGTAAAAATGTTATAAAGTTATTAATAGTAGAATTAGTTTAAAAGCCTGTACAAAAGATATTTTTCTTGTAATATAAGGATGCTTTTTAGTTAATCAAATGTGATAGTGGTTTATGAAGGATTCTGTTACAAAGCTAAGTAAACAGTGATCTGTGAGATATAATATAATATCCTCACTGTTATCATGTAATAAAACAATGATGCAATTTAAATAAGAATTTTATTCATTTCGGTAGGTTAGCAGTTGAGTAAGGATTTTTTTTAATTTAAACTTAAATATTAACCTTTAAAACAGAACTGATATTAATAAATTATGCCTACTTGCTATTATAAAATCCTCAAAATTATTCTGTCACCAGTATACATACACCTACACCACAATAAATAAATTATAATTTGAATGAGCCTTTAAGCTCATTTATTAGAAAGAATTTCATGACTAAACCCAATATAACTAAACTCTATTTTAAGACACTAGATGTCAAAGTAAATCAGCACTAACCATGAGTAGGTCTGGTTCAACAGCCATTTTCACAGCCTTGTCTAAATTACAAAAACCATTTTCATAATATGTAGTTTTCTAATTTTAGTATGCATATCTTAATTCTAATGTCATGCTTACAAAGTTCGAAAACTTTCTATGGCCCAACAATTAAATTGTCTCAAATTAAACTCCTCACTTAAGAAGAAGTCTTATTTGCCCTTCTGGCCATAACCCAATGGTATAAAGATGGTGCAGAATGTCTCAAAGTTATTGCTAAGTTAGGCACAAACTGGCTTATAACCAAATCTTTTTCGTTGTTGACTATTCCATCAAGAATTTTCTTTGCAGTATACTCGGGTGTAAAACCGGCAGCAGTACTGGTATCCATTACTGAAACAATATATTTTTTTGTAGGTTTACAAGAATATTAATTTGAAGATTTGTTGTCATATCAATTTCTGAATATTCACTCACCTCCATGTGGTTCCCCAGAACCAGTAAAAGCATTCATAGATATAGCAGTCTTTATGTACCCAGGGCTGACAACAGTTACTTTGACATTATGCTTATGCATTTCAGCACGAAGTGAATCACCAAATGCTTGCATTGCATGTTTAGCTGCTGCATAAGCTGATCTATCTGGTATTGCAATGAGTCCTTGTACAGAACTCACAAACACAATGTGACCAACTTTTCGCTCAACCATTTTAGGTAGACATTCTGGAAATAATAACACCAAAAAATGTACCAATTGCTAATAAAACATATTTAAGGGTCATGCTCCACTACATTAGTTTCACAAAACGATATATGGCACGTGGCCTTGCAACCATTATAGCATATGGCCAGCGGCCAGCCTTAGATGAGCCATTTATGTCTGTTCCGCTTTTTTTATGGGTACCTCTTGCTGTAAAAAACCTATGACAAAGTTGAGTTGAAAGATTCTATATTATTATATAATAAAGTATATTTCAAGTGCTTAGAACTACTGAGGCAAAAATGTTAATTATAATAGGTACCTTTGGTTAAAGCAACAGACCCAAAATAGTTAATGGCCATAATACTCTTGAAAACATCTATCTTTGTATTCAATATAGATCCTCTATGGGAGATGCCTCCATTGTTTATCAAAATGTCTATATGACCACAAGCATCATAAACATTTTGAACAAATGAATTCAATTCTTCGAATTTAGCAAGGTCAAGCTCCAGTACAACTGGTTCCAGAGTTGCAGTAGGCTGAAACATAAATGATTAAGAATATTATGACCGATTGTGTGACTGCTATTATAATTACAGGAAGAAAACAGAAATTCACTTTACTACTATTACTTTACTCATCTTATAACAGTAATAGATAGCCACTTGAAATTTGCCATGGTGTGAGACAAAGTGACCTATGTCACATCTTCATTTGGCTACTTTTTTTTAATACTATTATATTTGCCATTTTCTACACAATCATATTTATAAGGTTTCATTGTTGCCTAAAATGCTTTTTCTTATAAATTCTAACTGCATGATGCAATGATTGCTCTTGGCAAAATGTTTTAAATTTATTAAACAAACTGCATCTACTGTCTGACAACATTTCAAAATACTAAAACAAATGTATGCATACCACATTCTTTGACATAAGGTCATTTTTCACCCTCTCCAACTCGGATTTTCTGCGGGAAGCTAGAATCACTTTGCTTCCTTGTTCATAGAATGCATGTGCCAAAGCTTCTCCTATTCCTGAACTTGCACCAGTTATAACTACAACCTGAAAAATAAATGCCATTCCAATTTATTACTTACGTAAAATAAAACGAACAATTATTTAAGTGTAATTCTGATTAGAGGTCATCAGTATGCACAGGGCTGCCTGCATGGCCTAGTAAGGTATAACGTTACACTTACTTCCTTACTAAACAAAAGCACAAATCGCAAGAAATACTATCATTGATGCTTAACTTAAAATTCAAAACCTTTCCTTGTAGTGCAGCTCTTCGTCTTTTAGTAGTAATACAATTGAATAATTTGCACATTGTTACGCCAATTGCCAATGGTGCACCGATGTACTTAAGGTACCAAGTAAGTGAGTGCACTGCAAGTGCATCACTGCTATGCATTTGTAAGTACTTCATTTTGTACAATTTGTACTGACAGCAATTATTGTTCGAACACAAATTGCGATAACAATGACCAGTATGATCAATTAAAACGCTAAAGTGTTATGTTTTAGTGATCTTTCACGAACCACTTTAGCCTTGACTTAATAAATAATTAACAGAACCCAACAGTAGGAAAAGGGAACGGGCGAAAATTTATAAAAATACGCATAAAACACTTGACAAGTGAAAACAAACAAGACGGTGTGATATGATATTGACATAAGATTGACGTTGTTGCCAAGTACGATTTTTAAAATCCGTATCACTTCTCTAAAATTCGTAGAAGAACCCAATTAAAATAACAAACAATTATATCGCATTTGGTGTTAGACTGGTCTTAAAACTGTGATTCTGCATAGTTGGTCTAGTAGTCGCAAGTATCTTAATGTGTTGATAAAAAAAAAAAAAACAAAATCTATTAAATCCAGGGGAAAATGTCTAACATTGAGAGATAATAATAGCAACAATAAATTGGGAATTAATTTATTATCGCAGATGCTACTAGGTGGTATTGTAATCCGATCACGGAATTAAATCGTGGTATTGTTTATTTGGAAGAGGTTGGCACAAACAAAGAGAGGCCTATACCCATGGTATAATAATATACTTCTATATTATTATACCATGCCTATACCTATCAGTGGGTGAAGCATGGGCGAAGTCGGTCTGTGGATGATGATGATTATTGTTTATTTCACACAGTCTGATGAGATGGATTTAGGTATATATAATGTGCGTTCGCACTGGCGAGAAATGCATATTAAATATTAGGGAAAAAGATTTAAACTAAGAGAAGAGAGATGATACAAGATGCAGCTGTCTTGCGCTGTTATAAATCATACAGGATGTTAATATAAACACCGTTATCCTTTAAAACAGTGGCTTGGTTTCACTTATAGAACGTAAAATCAATGAAAAAAGCAACCTTTTTTTTTGAAGATAATCTACAATTTTCCACAAGATCATTTCACCCTAATGCGCGCTAACAGTTGAGTGTGCGTAGTCGCAGCTGAAAAATGTCGAATTTCTTCATTTCAGTTTAGCAGATATTTAGTGTATGACGTCGTGTAATTGTATATGGTAAGTACAAATTTGTGTATCCTACCATTGGGGAGCTATTCAACAAAAATTGTTTCCGCTGGAACTACGTCATCCCAGTGGCACTTTTTTTTTTCTATGAACGTACAAGAAAAAACATACATACAATAATTAGTGTGTAACGAGAGGTAAATGTGTATGTTTAAATGATATTTGTGTATCATAAAACTGCGAAGATAATCAATTTGCCGCTGCACTGACGTTTACCTATTTGATGAAAATCATATAAAACGCAGCAGCAGCAGGTTTACTGCAGAGTTGTTATTTTGTACGCACGTAGCTTTGAATTTGTGTGTAATGTTTGTGAAAACAGAATTTGAAAAAAACATACCGTTCAATAGATATACACGTAAAAGTAAAATAAGGTTATTAGGTCCAAGTACTTAAAATAGGAACTCCAGAGCCTAACTTATAACGTTTATTTGTATCTTGTAATAGTCTACAATGTCTTGCCAAGTTTCATTTATCTGTTCTTGGTAATTAATGAGCAACGGTATAATTAACTACGACTGGACCACTATAATAATAGCAATTATTATTTTTGTAATAATTTCGTAAATTTAAGAAAAACCAAGTGACCTACTATTTTTATCACGAAAGTTATTGGTTACTTGTTCAAGAATTGTGTGCCTACCTGTACCAATCAAATAATGGTACCCAACACTGGAAAATTTAGAAAGTTACCTCTATATACAGCACGGCCGCTTTTTTGTAGCCTTTCAAACTTGGTCGGTTTATCCATGTATTGCGGTTGTTCTGGTATTTGTATTATACCTCTTTAATTATTTAGTGTAATAAGCTGAAATTTTACATGTGAATAGTTGCATTAATACACAAAATATCGGAATATGTTTTGTTTTGCTTTTCCATTAAAAAGTTCTACAATCGGATGTCATACAATATAGTGGTCCAGTCGTAGTTAATTATACCGTTGCTCATTAATTACCAAGAGCAGATAAATGAAACTTGGCAAGACATTGTAGACCCTTACAAGATACAAATAAACGTTATAACTTAGGCTCTGGAGTTCCTATTTTAAGTACTTGGACCTAATAACCTTATTTTACTTTTACGTATATATCTATTGAACGGTATGTTTTTTTCAAATTCTGTTTTGACAAACATTACACACAAATTCAAAGCAACGTGCGTACAAAATAACAACTCTGCAGTAAACCGTTTTATATGATTTTCATCAAATAGGCAAACGTCAGCGCAGCGGCAAATTGATTATCTTCGCAGTTTTATGACACACAAATTTCATTTAAACATACACATTTACCTCTCGTTACACACTAATTATTGTATGTATTTTTTTTCTTGTACGTCCAAAGAAAAAAAAAAGTGCCGCTGGGACGACTTAGTTCCAGCGAAAACAATTTTTGTTGAATAGCTCCCCAATGGTTGGATACACAAATTTGTACTTACCATACACAATTACACGACGTCATACACTAAATATCTGCTAAATTGAAATGAAGAAATTCGACATTTTTCCGCTGTGACTACGCACACAACAGCTGATGGCCGGGTGGCAGCGGCGGTCACACGCGGTCACACGCTACGCGCGTGCAACGAACGATGACTCATAAGCTCAGTCAGTCAGCTGTCGCGCTAGCGAGCGCACGTAACTCGTCATAGGGTCGCGCGCCGCTCCGCTTGTTTCTCGCGCGTAAATTGTGTGTACTT
This sequence comes from Noctua janthina, assembly GCA_963576755.1. Classification (NCBI taxonomy): domain Eukaryota; kingdom Metazoa; phylum Arthropoda; class Insecta; order Lepidoptera; family Noctuidae; genus Noctua; species Noctua janthina. Next base: position 9,607,374 of record OY755058.1, read on the forward strand.
AGTTCTGTCTTACAGTCTTACACAATTGAACAGTGGACCAGAGTGGTACGGCTTTACGCCATCGCGGGTGATAACCTGAACGACGCTCGTAGGATGTATGCAGAAGTTAGATTCTCGAGTGCGAATCAATCTACGAAAACGAGCGGAGGCATGTGTTGCCGTAAATGGATCCTATTTTAAACAGTTGTTGAGATTAATTTAAGTAAGTAGAGATATTCAATCAGTGTAAATTTAATCGGTGATTTTTAACTGTACATAAAATTGTCATGAACTTTTTAAATGCGCCAAAAATACCTACCAAATGGTTTGGATTGGATTACTTTTTCATTTTCTTTGTTGTCATATCAAATTTACATTTAGACTCGTCTCGCAACACCTAAGGTAGGTATTTTTTCCTGTCCTAAGCCAGGACAAGTATGAAGGAAAAGTTGCATCACAGGTTATGTTACGAGTATTGTGCAGCAGTAGGTACCGGTAGTTAGGACGGGCGGCGATTACGTCACTCGGGCGCATACCATGAATTCGCGGACGGTGTGGGATAATTTATTGTTATTTATTTTTAAAGTAAATTACTTATTCTGTTTTTTTAACTCGGTCATATATTTTTTATTTATTCAACCACCCGTGGTTTGAGTGACAACGGTGTTTACCCTTACACCCTGTATAACTTCAAAAATTTTTGAAATTAATACTATTTAAATCATTTAGAATGATGTAACCAAGGTTTTGTTAAAGTATTCTGATTTAAAAGAGTGTCCATGGAGTTTCTTGCCCGTTTTTCTTCATAGAGATCTACGTTAGGGAATGGGCAATTTCAGTACTTTCACAGTTTTTGTGCCTTGTGACTGGGACTGTAGCTATTTTTTACTGTTGTCTTTGTTTCGACAATTCAAAAGTGCCTGTAACTGGCCTACTTGAAATAAATGCTTTGATTGATTTTGATTTTTGATTTTACTATCAGACTCAGTAGTTACGACTACAACAAATCCGAACAACTACAGATAAAGTGGTAGGTCTGGCAATACTTCATGTACCCGGTAGTGCAACTCAGCGGTGGTGGACTCAGACCTTCTGACGCGTACATATAAAAATATAGACTTTAGACTTCGTTTGTATTACACTTTTATTTCATAGGCTGCAAGATATCCAGCATGTAGATTACACATGGGGTTATTGCTTTATTTTTATTATGTGTGAGGTAACAGAGAAGGAGGCAAACACTGAATGAAAAGGATTTTTTATTTATCAGACTACAAAGAGGCCCACTGTGGTAGTATCAATATAGCTTAGCCTATATTAGTACTTAATAACTAGAACAGATCGGGTACGATTAGTAAGCGCCCACACTAGCGAGTTATCTACCCGGGCGGTTATCGATTGCGCTAATGAAATTACTTTAAAAAAAAAACTACATGAAGGAACGGCCGAGCTCGCAAGTGAAGTGCTAGTAAATCATAACTAATATGACCAACTAAATTTTGTTCAACTTACAACATAGAATGCGCTGAAATTGCATTAAAAAACGTCCCTAATTTTTATAGCTGGCTTTATAGGAGTTTGATAAAATGCTATAAGGCTCTTTTGGCTCGTGGCCTTTGTCGGAACTAATACCATCATCTTGATTGTCCAATATTTATTACAGACAATTTCAAAAGCAGCACCCTCCTGACAAATTCAACCTGCCAAAAGAATCATGCTGCAAAATTTAATTAAAAGGAGCCAATAAACGGTCAACCTTTGAAAAGTTCAATGACACAGTGCTACTGTTTTCCACACAGCTGCACAGGTCCGCCACCACGTTTGTCTGAATAACACTTAATAATATCACAACGATTAAACGATAAGTTCGATGACTCAAATCCAATAGAACTAGAATTATTTGAAAAAACCTGTCAAAATTTGATAAGGATAAGGTTGAAAGATATATAATCTTTTCTGGTCTTGGGTCGTGGCAGCTGAAAAATCGTTTTGTCTATGACCAAGGAAAATATTTTTAGCGTCATGTGGTGAAACTTTTAGGTAATTGGCAACACCAATTCATAATTTCTTGATTATCTAAATGTTGGGATTATGTTTGATTTGTCCTGGATAAATAAATTAGACATAGTTATCATAATGTTTCAGTGAGTATTTGCTACATATTCAATAAAAATATGGTTTAGTGTCAGTTATCTACTTTCCTCAGTTTCTTATGGGAGTGTCGTACAGATGCGCTGACCTTCGTTTTGATGCACAACGCACAACAAAGCATCAAATTGACGGCTGCCCCATTTTCACAACAATCTTTGGATTCGATGTAACTTTAATTATTAGTGAAACAATCCGTTTTAATAAATAGTCAATCGGCTATGTTAAACCTTTCTTGTGTAAAGTGTTACGTGAGTGGAAAGTAAAATCATAATGGAAACTACGACTACGCAAACAATTTTGTATGGTGTGTTTCATAGTACCACAGCAAAAGCTTTCTTTTTAACTTCTAGGAAAATAATATTGAACCTGAGAAAATAACTTGAGTAAATCAAGATGAATGAAAGGGATATCCCAAGTGTCCCTATTACAACATTAGCAGGAGTAGCCAGCTTGACAGACTGTAAGTATGTGAGCTACATCAGCTATGAGAGCATTTGACAACTAACATTTACATAAAATATAACAGTTACTTATTCTTTTTATTATATGCATATCAATTGATGGTCTGTAGTGCTTCTTCAGTGTTTATTTACCTTGATCTCAGTGTTAAATATATATAGTAGTGTTACATTGCATAAAATATATTTCTTTATTTCTTCATTAATTGGAGAGTCAACAAAAGAAGAAGATGAATATTTTTTTACATACTGGTATTTTAAATATTTATTTTCTAAGCCTTTAGTAGTTTACATAATTACTTGAATAAAACTAAATGAATACTAGGGTAACATTCTGTAGAAAACAATTAATTACTTTTCGTTAATTACGGTATGTCATTTAATACAACAATATGGTTTTCCTTTATAATATTAAAGAGCTGAAGTAACTGTAAGTACTTCTGATTGTTGAAGACACCAAGTGATTTATATCAAGTAACCATTTTCACCTATGCCTTGTTTTACATTCTGCAATACTTATATTTATAGCCCTTCTTACCAATTACGGCAGCGGCGTCCCTTTCATGCTATTATTTCCTAGCATGTGCCCTTATATGACTGGCCAGATTGAATTTGCTTTTGAATACTCGGTACTATACTTGCAATACTTGCGTGTATTTTAACAGGAGGCATGTATACTGCCACTCACATATGATTCTGAATATTCTTTTTACATACGTCGTAAGGAAACTTTCGAGTATAAATGTATACATTTGAAGCTATAAGAGTAGAGGAAGACCAAAGAAACGATGGACAGACATTGTGAAGGATGATATGACTGGAAAGAAGGTGGTGCAGAAATGATGAGTAAGGGACTAACCATACATATTCAGCTCTGTTCTTATTTTGTCCAACAAAACAATGATTTTGTATGGAACGGATATGTACGCATCTGTACAATTTTTTTTTAATTTGTTGTTTTCTATGGACAAAAGGTGAACTGAGCTGAATAAGTCTGGTTAGTCCCTAATAGAGAAGTATGAAAGAAGACATGCTGCTACAACCCTAAATAAATTAGGATAAGGGTAGGAGAATGATCATGATGATGATGAGAATTGTATGTGTCAACTACAATAACAACTGTTTGTTATAAATAAAGTAAATTTTTACTACATGTAACACAGAATTCACCTGTATTAAGGGTTAGTCCCACATTTTGCCAGTTATGTTTTAGTCCCATGTAATACTTTGTCAATTTGCATCATTAGATAATACACTACTTGAACAAGTAATTATAATGGTGTGTGTGTGATGGCTTGGCATAGGATTATATGCAATTGCATTTACACATGCATATTATGGCAATTTTTAAAGTTATTGCATATTTTTGCTAAAACCTTAGCCTGATTTAGCCTGATTTAGACATTTTTCCTCTAATCCTAACTGCATCTAACAAAAAAAAATGCAAAGATGAAAATGCAGAAGCCTGATGCAAGTAAAGCACCTAAGTTCAAATAGTGTTCAGTTACCTCAATGGATGTAGCATGATGTTTTCAAATTATAAAAATATTTCAATTAATTTAATTTCAATACTTGATTATTAAAGTAACAAAAATATTATAATAAATATAATATCTCAAAAAAAACATACACTTACTAGAACAGAATAATTTAAAAACAAATAAATAGCTTGTGCTACAGATATTTCTGCCCTTTTACTTATTTTCTAGTTATAAGGATGTCACGGTAGGTGAAGTCAAACTTTATTCCATAGAATATTGTATGGAAACTAAACTTTGCAAAATAATATTAAAAAAATAAGCTATTGGTCAATACAGCATAGTAAACAGATTATACTGTACCTTCAACAAAAAAATTAATGGTGACGCTTTGTCTTCTTAAATAAATTTTGTAACTTGCATCAGTAATAATTAACAAAATTAGTTATTTATTAATCATTTAGAAAATTTATTTATTTAGAATGTGATGGGAAAGTTTTTATTTTCAGTATTACCGGTGTTACCACTTCCGGCGCCATTGCCTGCAACACTCAACAACAAGTCACAGTTGTTTCATCCGCGTGTTGCTGAAGAGGCGGCCATTCTGCTCGCAACGCGCGATGAAAATTTAGTGTCGCTACTAATTCAATCACTTATGCAGACATCAGTATCTCACATGTAATGAATTAATTTCCTTCACATATTTTAATTTTCTAGCGATAGAGCAAGCTATACAAGTGAATTCTGTAGAATATTTTTACATAATAATCCTATTTTTAACTTTCAGAGATCTAAAAGATGACGCCATGGCCAATTCATCAAATCCTCCAACACCACAGCCTCTGCCTGAACTTTTGAGGGCAATATTAAACGTTAATCCTAACGTGTTTGAGCAGCAACCAAGAACGCATTGGGGCGCCAATTGCCACTCACACAATAAGTTTAATGGGATTTCCCCCAATACTGTACCTTCAAGCCCATCATCGCATGGTACAGCATCCATTCCGAACCAGCAGTTGCTAGCTACCCCTTCTCAATCCTCTCCTCATGTGAACATGGGCTCTCCTCCATCACAAGCCAGACCAGGGAACCAAGTAAATAATACGGCTCAGAATGTGTCTCCCATTTGGACCAGTGGGAACTCTTCCAACATGTTTCCAAGCCCACTGTCAAATACATCCAGTTCTAATCCACAAAATGGTGGTTTCTATAATAGTTTAGTACAAGACAGTAGAAGTTATAGTACTAATTTAAGTGATGATAAAGACCCACTCTCTATGTCACCAAGCAACCAACCTGATCAACCGAGATTACTTATGCAATTGCAAGACAAGGCATTTGAGCAAGGTATTATTTGTTGTACTATTTGTTGTTTAATCACTAATGTACTGAAGAGGTAGTTTATATTTTTGGTTGTGTTTGTAGATGGTAATGTGAGGACAGGCCAGTCTCCAGCACAAGCCAGCGTGGCTCCGTCGCCGCTACGTTTAGAACCGCAAGTGCCTCAGCCTTCAATGGGCGCGCCGTACACGCCTCAACAACAAGCTCAAAATAGTAACCAAGATAAGCAAGACCCAAGCAAAAGTACAGGCGTTGTTAATAACAGATACCCTGTTGTGAAACTTGGACGTTTATCAGTAAGTTCTTACAAATTAGGCGAAAGTTGGAATTACTCATAATTATCTATACTCATTTCAGTCTGTAATACTCCAAGTAGAATTGAATTGAATGAAACAAGTTGTTTGAGTTGCATCACAGAGATCTTATCCAATTTGAATCCACTAAGTCGAAATAATCCTATCCAATTCAGGATAATTTAGAGTGGACTCTTAATAATCCTGAATCGGCTAAAGCTCAAATCCTCTCATATCATAACCAAAGTTTACTGTTCACCAAGACTAGGATAATGTTTTTCAATACACTTTCTCGAAAACTGGCTCTTATAGCACTACGATTAGGTTCAACATGCAATGTAATTCACACGAGTGGATTTTTAATATTTTTCCGCACCCGTGCGGAAATAAAAATTTCCACAGATAACTAAACTTAAACTTAAGTCCAAATGGGTTCAATGACTACAGTCGGCGGTGATTGTTTTTTTTTTAAACTCGCCAAAAAGATATCCGTCTTTACGGCTTAAATATTTTTTGAGTATTTAAATTGTGTTTATAAATAGAATATTATGGATAAACATGATTATTTAGAACAAATATTTACTTTTATGAACAAATTAACATTTTTAATATTTTATACGCAAACCCTGCGTAGGGAACATAGCTGTTTTTGAAATTAACATTTATTTGTGTTCTAAATTCAAAAATATTTGAATTTTATATTTTTCATATTAGGCTATTTAGCGGCATCATACCTTTGCTTCTTCTTGAACCTGGCGAAAGCAAAGCGCGGAAGAAAAGCAAATAAAATCATAGTACAAAAATACTTTCCGTTCTAATATTATATTTCTTCGAAAGTGTATTGAAAAACGTCGTTTGATACGCGTGGGGATTTGTTACTGCAGTTCTCGGCTCCCTAACAACCTCGCCTGCGGCTCGGGTGTTAATTCCGCCTCGAATGCAATAACAAATTTTACCCACTTATATCCAAATGTACTATTTCAGTTCGCATGTGTACTAATATAATTTTTATTATAGGAGGGGTTATTGAAGAAGCACGATTTCACAACCGAAGAAAGATCTAGGAAAAATAGTGCACTTGAATCTGATTCTGATGATAATGTTCCACTAAAGACGAAATCGAATAGCGGTACGCCGACTGTAGATAAAGAAAGAGAAGCAATAGATATAGCTAGAGAGAAAAATTGGGAAGCCGTGAAGAGGAAACATGAAGAAGCCAGCAAAAGGGAAGAAGCTGAGGCCGCAATAGGTACATACAAGCGTTTGTATTTAAAAGGTCCACCCTTGTACAGGTATATAGATATGAGATGCAGGATTCTTTTAACGAATCTGTTTCAATTGCGGCTTATAAAATCTTCTTGAAATACAATGGTTTTACTTGGATGATGATGGTTTCTACTTCAATATTATTAATGAACTGTATATTTTTCAGTGCGGCCGAAGTTACGAAAGGTAGAACGGAGATTAGTACCTGTGCTAGAAATGCTATCTGTAGATGAATTAATGGAGACAAATACGTACCAGCGTTTTAACAAATTGATCGAATCTGTATTCGAAGCTATTGACGATGACATATTAATAACTGACGAAATGGGTAAGAAGTATGAACTGCACAGCTTAGAGTGATAAGCCAACTCACTAATCCATGTGTGCTGTGCCGCAAGTTTAAGTAAAAATATGTTTGAGTGACGAGACGTGAGTTGGCAATTCTTTAAACTGTGATATCTCTTTGATACTTTAAAATGGACCTTAACTTACAACATCAATTTGGTATATTGCAGAAGGTACAGACATACCCGAAGAATTACTATTACCGCGTTATCAGCTTCAAGAGTTATGCTCAGAAGCAGCTAAATTAAAGAATCTTGGTGCTATGGAAGCTATACCAGCAGACAGATTAGTTCGATTGTTAAACATATTGGAGAAAAATATCAGGGCGGCGGAGAAGATGTCATTAGTGAGTGACCCTGTAAGTACCTTCGCTTGACTTATGAACTAAATACCGGTCTAACATTTTGACATTCAAACTGAATTTTGACTTTTCAGGAGGATAGTGAAGAGATGCGACAAATATGGTTGGAGTCAGCATTAGAAAGGGTCATGTGTGCGTCGGACGCAAGTCTAACGTCTCTGTACGTAATGACTTCACCGAACATGCCGAAGCGCATATTTCTAGAAGACGTTATAGATAGAATTATTATGTTCATAAAATTCCAGTTGAACAATACAATTTATTGTGTCTACGATCCTGTATATAGCATTCAAAGTACTTCTAAAAAGAAAGGTAACAAAATTGGCGATTGCCCCTGATGTTTAATAAATCATTTAAAATTAAACACTGAGACCCACTTGCACCGCAACACACTTAATACGTTAAGTGCTAAAAAGTGTTGAAAACATCGTATTGTTTCTGGCAATCGTTTGATGATGATAGAGACAGAATGATTATTTGGATATGTTTAGCGGTAAACGCATTTAGTTTATGGTGGTGCAAGCAGGCCTTAACTCTAAATTAGATTCTGTTGTTAATGTTTTTGTGGAAGAATACCCGACTAAAACAATTGTAACGTTTTACGCAGTGGACGGTCGCAAACGGCGCGGCGGCGGCGCCAGCAACTCGACGCGGCGCAGCGGCGGCGGCGGCGGCGCCAGCGGCGGGTCTGCGCGCGCGGCGCGGGAGCTGTACACGCACGCGCACGAGTCCGTGACGCTGCTGGCCGAGCTGTTCGCGGCGCACCACCTCACCGACACCACGGTGCTGCACGCCTCCACGGTCGGTGTGTCGCCCTTCTTCGTCGAGAACGTCAGCGAGTTGCAGCTCAGCGCGCTCAAACTCGTTACTACGGTCAGTGCCTTTTCTAACGTCGCATCTTACAACGATCTCGGCAATTGTATTTTTCCCTGAAACGGTCAGTTCCACCTTAAAACTTGAATTATCGGAGCAAACTCGGGAGTTGACCGTGTATGGCTTGTGATCTGGTCACGTCGATTTTGCGTGCAGCGATCGGAATTATTACTCCCCTACAGTTAGGCTAAGATGAGAATGCTAAGGGGGATGTGTGGTGTAACGCGAATGGATGAAATAAGGGATGAGTACATAAAAGGAAGTTTGAAAGTGGCGCCGGTAACTGAAAAGTTGTGTGGTAATCGGTTATCGTGGTATGGGCATGTGATGCGGAGGAATGACGAAAAAGAAGTGAGCAAAATGTTGAGTATGAATGTAGATGGCTATAAGAGTAGAGGAAGAGCAAAGAAACGATGGATGGACTGTGTGAAAGTTGATATGGCTATAAAGGAGGTGACTGCTGAGATGACGAGTAATAGAGAAGTATGGAAGAAGAAGACATGCTGCGCCAACCCCAAATAAATTGGGATAAGGGCAGGAGAATGATGGTGAGGTGCGATTAAACTCATATGTTCTGGTTGGTTTGATTTGGGACAGGCCAGGCGGCAAAATGTGTGTATTCTAAAATATATGTTGCAATGTATTAACATCTCTTTGGCCTACTCCTACTCCCTCGGCCCTCTTCTTTGTTATTGGTAGCAACCAAACGTTTACTAACGACTATGACTGACACTTTATATTGCTTCCAGATTTTCACAAAATACGAACAGCACCGGAGACTGTTGCTAGAAGATATACTAGCGTCGATAGCGCGCATTCCCAGTTCCAAGCACAACTTGCGATCGTTCCAACTGAGTTCGGACCAACAGATACAGATGCTGACGGCGCTAGTCCTGCAGCTGGTGCAATGCGTGGTCACACTGCCGGAGACACTTTGCAAGACGCAGGATAAAGATAAAGATCCTGAGTCATCTGACAGTAAAAAAGTAAGCTACTCTCATAAAATCTAAAAGGCTGGTAGATCTAGTCTAGGCTGTTAAAATAAATCAACCTCCAGAATATGGATAAAACAAAAAAAAAATATTAACAATGTATTTGTTTTAATTTACAGAATGCCGTAGATAAAGATCTCATGATAATTTCTAAGTACGAAGCAGCGATCAGTGTGGGCGGTACATTCCTGACGTCATTCCTGAACAAATGCCGAAGTCGTAACGAGGAGGTCGACTTCAGGCCTCTGTTCGAAAATTTCGTGCACGACTTGCTTACCACTGTGAACAAACCAGAGTGGCCTGCGACTGAACTGCTGCTTAGTCTACTTGGAACAATGCTAGTGAGTTGACACTATTACAATCTTTTTATATTTACCAAAAAATGTCTGGCTTATTTTCAACATCATAAGTTTTTCTATTTACACATAAGAGAACATCGCACAGAAATACTGCCCGTACAATCACGTTGAGCAAATTGTATTACGTTTTCCCAGGCTTTAGTCATCGAGTCCTAAACTCCTGACATGTTATTTGATTTTTATTGCTGCTAGCTGTTGCTCGCGACTTCGTTCGAGTGGAAATTTAGATGTGTGAGAAAAAAATAAGCCTATGTGCTTAATTCCAGACTATAATCAATCTCTGTGCAATATTTCACCCAGATCTATTCAGCCGTTCTGGCGTGATTCAGTAACAAACATCCATCCAAACTTTCACATTTATAATATTATTATACAATGTGGATCTGGAACTACGACATTAAATTAAAACGGGCACAGTACTAGTCCATCTAAACATTTTAAAACACGAAAATTAGTAGTTAATGGAAACATAAAAATTGCAATTTTCAAACAAAATAAATAGCAGAATCAACTGCATAAAATGCAAACACGCTTTGTCTACGAAAAGTCACTGACCGGTTGCGTGGCGCGGTGCGGGGCGCGCCGGGCAGCAGCGCGCGGCGGTGCGGGGCTTAGTTGAACGTAGGGTAGGTACTTTAGTTGCAGAACAACAAATCAGAGACATAAACTCACTAAATTGTGCGTTGTTAATTAAAAGATCACTGATTGAATAATTAATCACATAATATCACATTACAATAAGAATTTACACCATCAAACGTTCGTGTGTCACCATATCTGTCCCGATATGTATGCAATGGTAAAGCCGCATTTTGGTTACATTCTCCTTACGTAAGTACCACGTCGGTGTACTCGGCAGCTGGGTACCCTATTAGAGGCATAAACTACAAACCTAAACTAAATCACGAACCTAGCTACCTATTAAATGCCTTATTAACTAACTAATATTACACTAACACTTAACAATAAGTCACACTAACCTATGCACTAATCCAACTATCATAAATCGTCTTTAATCACAATAGCAACTAGAACATTTCATAAAATCACGACAACGCGCGCGCGGCTCGTTTCGTGATAAAAATATTAGGCGTGTGTCTCCTCAAAGGGCCTATGCACTGACTGACATAGTGCGAGACTTTTTGCCAAAAAATTCCGCTCACACACACCTACGCAAAGGTCTATGCACTACTAATGCATAATTTGCGTAAGTAATATAATATTTATTTTTTATTCTAATAGTAGTATTTTGTGTGACTGGGCGGGGCGCGTTAGTGGAATAATATGACACCTTTCTCTGTCTTTCAAGCATATTGAGACGTAGAGAATAGAATCGTACGTTTTGCACAGGTTCTTGACCTTACAATGTTTACCTATTATTACGGACTCAGAACTACATCATGTTGTAAAATAAGAAAATGAAAAATATTTCCTGTGGCTAAAGTATTCATTGGATTTGATTGATTTTTTGTATACGAGTAAAGAACATGATACTCTTTACGTGGTTTGAAGGAATGTCGTACGTCCTGCTCCACTTAGTATACATATATTATATCATATTATTCCCTCTCATAGAGAGGAGGCCTGCGTCCCAGCAGTGGGAACTTTAATAGGCTGATTATGCTATGCTTATGCTATATATTATATAGATTATACATGACGTTCAATACTAACGTGAAACACGTTACAGGTAAAGTACATGTCGGACAAGTCGATGGAGATGTCGGTCCGCGTGGCGTCGCTGGAGTACCTGGGGCTGGTGGCGGCGCGGCTGCGGCGCGACAGCGTGCAGTCGCGCGCCAAGCTCTCCACCATGGACGCCGTCGTGCGCGACATACGCGCCGAGGAGGAAAAGGATGGCAACCAGGGACAGGTGCGTCTTCTATTCAGGCGTGTCTATAACACCCGTTTTGTTCTTGATCAGTAAATCTCTACGCTGTCAAATTTCATGCTGTTTGGAATTAAAAATATGCAATTTTATCTCTGTAGAGTGCTACTTCGGGCTTAGACGAAGACGAAGAAAGAACGGAATTCTTGCAGCGGGTACTACTTGATTATCTTGCTATTAACGGGCAAAAAGATCAAGCTTGGAACTGCGCTCGCCATTTCTATATCACACAGTGGTACAGAGACATGGTAGTGCAACCGAAAAGTACGTCGCCGACTAAGAAACCGAAGAGCAAATCGAAGAAACGTTACATAAAGGACGATACGAGTGATGAAGACTCCGATGCAGACGACGATAGTGACGATGAAGGACGTCGCCTTAAGGACTTGAAAGCTGAAAAAAAGCTCGCCTCCAGTGCGCTCATATCAGCTGAAAAATTTAAAACAATGGAGAGACGGAAGCATTTCTTTCTCGAGAAAATCCGACCGTTTAGGTATCAAGGCGGCACTCAGGTGCAAGTGATGCAATCATACATTGACTACAGTGGAGCAGAACTAATCTCTCAGTACTTAGCTTCGAAAAGGTCATTCTCTCAGAGTTTTGATAGATATCTGAGGAAAATCCTTGTAATTTTGTGCGAAAACACAATAGCGATCCGTACGAAGGCAATGAAGTGCCTTGCGATGATCGTGGAAGCGGACCCGGCGGTGCTGGCGCGGCCAGACATGCAGATCGGCGTCAACCGCTCGTTCCTGGACCAGTCCACCGCCGTACGCGAAGCCGCCGTCGACCTTGTTGGCAAATTCGTGCTCAGTCGGCCCGACCTTATTGATAAGTATTATGGAATGCTCTCAAATAGAATATTGGTGAGTGCTATACCGTTTATAAAACCTTTTTACATGTGAATAACGTGTTGGTGATCAAATTAAAAATAATATTACATCTTTTAGGACACTGGTGTATCGGTGCGTAAACGTGTGATAAAAATTCTAAAAGACATCTGTATAGAGTGCCCAGAATTCCCTAAAATACCTGAGATTTGCGTAAAGATGATTAGGAGAGTGAATGATGAGGAAGGTATCAGGAAGTTAGTGATGGAAGTGTTTCAAAACATGTGGTTCAGTCCGTGCGCCAACACGACGCGGCCGGGCGCGCTCGACATGACGGCCGCAGCCGCGGACCCACTCACGCGCAAGGTTCTCAACATCACTGATGTTGTCATATCGTCCAGAGACATAGGTCTCGAGTGGTTTCAGCAGCTTTTAACTAGTGTAAGTAAACAAATATAATAATGTCTTAATACCTTTTGAAAACTTGACCATCTGAAATTTAATACATCATTCTATAACATTTTTGCAGTTGTTCAAACCCAAAGAAGATAAAGATGATTCCACGAAAATTATTTATCAACCACCTAAGTCTCTTTTACTAGCTTGTCAGCAAATAGTAGACTGCCTTATTGAAAGTTTACTTCAGCTAGAAGAGACAAGCGCTGATGGTAAACAAAATATAAATTACATATTATTATGTTTCTTTTAGGAAGTTTTCAAGTGATAATGTTGAATAATTTCAGGGACTGGTTCGTCGCAGCGCATTCTAGCTTGTCTCTCCACGTTGCATTTGTTTGCGAGAATTAGGCCACAATTGTTAGTGAATCATGCATTAACTCTGCAGCCATACCTGAGCTTAAAGTGTCAGGTGTGTACTTATGTATTCGTTTACATTTATTGCAAAAAGTCAAATAAAACCAAGTACTTGTTGTACTAAAAATCACCAGCAATCTAAAATACGAAATGTTGACTGTTTGACAGAATCAGTATGAGCAGCAGATAATGTCGACGGTGGCGTCGACGCTGGAGCTGGTTGTGCCGCTGATGGAGCATCCCAGCGAGGTGTTTCTGGCGCAGCTGGAGGAGGACGCCGTAAAGCTCATCCTGCAGCGCGGACAGCTCGTCATCGCCTCCTGCATCGCCTGCCTCGCGGCCATCGTCAACAACCTCACGCACAACTACAAACTTATTAGGGACGTGTTCAATAAGTACCATGGTGAGGTTATTTTTTTTTTCACCTACGCATGTTGGAAAAGTCATTGTTTAGTGTTTGTGACAACACCAGAAAGTAATGTTTTCATGAAGCCCGTCGACGAAGCTTGCACATGTTGCCACAGAACATGTTTTGAAACAATGCTGCTTAAAGAATATGGCATGATGAAAGGCCGTGCACAAAGTCAACGCATTTTGTTCTTTTTTTTTTCTCTGTTTATGAGAAAGGCGAGGGCATATCCCTCGCCTTTCTCATAAACAGAGAAAAAAAAGCCTTTGCCCAGCAGTGGGACAAACTAGGCAAATAAAAAAAAATAAAAAAAATGAATAAGGCAAAAAGAATTTGAATAAAATTGCTTGTTAATCATTTTAATAACAGATATTCTTCTTAGGGAATTTTTCAAGTCTGTTTTAATAATAAATAACGTCTGGACAATATTTTTAGCTTTATTAGTTCAAAAACTTGGGTGGATCTTGGGTTTATTTCGTGCACGAACTCTCTATCTAAACTGAACTCGACATCTATGTTTATTTACAGGAGTACTTCTTCAATGGAAGCATTGCTGGCAACGAAACCCTGAAATGACGAGAGGGTTGCATTCAAGGCCTTATTTTAGGCGCGCCTTATTTATCGTTGGACTGCTGTTGCGGTATTTTGATTTTACGGAAGCTAGAGTGATAGAAGGACTTCCAGTAAGTGATACTCCAAAATTTAAAAACCTCTATTTGTGGTTAAACGATATTATGATATTTAACATTACGACATTTTTCTACAGGCGGACATAAAAGAACAGATATTCTCAACGTTAATGTTTTTCGTCGGCCTCGAAGACGAAGATTTTGTGTCGCACACTCTTAAGGCGCTGGGTTCAGTCTGTGTGAGGCATTACGAGTTCATGTTACGACCTGAACTAAAGGAGTTTTATCATCAACTACTCACGTCAGACTTAGCTCCAATAGAGATGAAAGCCGACGTGCTGAGGAACATTGAAATGTACTTACAAGAAGAAGAGCAGAGGATGATAAGGCAGGATAAAGAATGTGAGCATTATCCACCTAAACGCTTTTTTTCGTTACTTTTTAAAATGTCTCCGATCCCTTCTTGGGGTTATATGTACAAAGTTAATTAAGAATGTGTACTCTCAGGGTCAAAGAGATCAAAACACGAGAATCTCAAGGAGATGGGCGACGTGTCGTCGGGCATGGCGTCGACGGTGATCCAATTGTACCTAAAGGAAATTCTGGGTTCGTTCCTGCACCCCAGCACAACGGTTCGCTCCAGCGCCATGAAAGTGGTTCAGCTCGTGCTGGCGCAAGGTCTCGTGCATCCTGTGCAGGTATGTACGGATGGGATTATGCTTTTGTACTCATTCGGTGCGTTAGTGATGAGACCTTAATAGCGGAAAAGATGTATCGATGTATAAGATGTTACCAATATGGTTTTGCTATACATATCCTCTGCATCTAGAGTCAAGCCCGCAACACATGGGGCATCGCAAGCTGCGTGCGAATGGCAGTGTTTAAAGGCTATGGCGTAGTACTCCGCATTTGTTCGCACGCGAAAGCATGTAGGCCAGATCGTGGACTTGCTTGTCGTGCGTGCGAGTGGCCTGAGTTTGAATTGAGACGTGTTTTTCGAGTGGTAGGGGCAGGTTTGAAGTTTACTGTATTTAAATTATACCGTGACATTAGTCGATATAAACCAAAAAAGCTAGATGGCGTTCGTCTTGTTTGGTATACACCGACTCATGCCACTGATATAAGACTCGTGTCGGTGACTGTCAACGCTACACCAGTGCGGACGCATTCGTGCACGAACGAATGCGAGTTTGGGTATGTCAGGCGGGTGTTCGAAGAGCTTCTTAGTTTGACTATAGCCTTGGTTGTTCAAAAAGTCGATGCGTGGGCCGTATGGCCGCCTCGTAGCCTTATGCTAAATAGAAGAGATGGTTAAAACGCCGTACCCAGTCCTGCACCGATGGTATCATATATTACTATTATTGTTACCTAGTAATATTGATAATTCTAAATTAGTAGTTTTCCTTATGTTAAGAGGTCAATGAGGCTTGTACTGAAAGTGTTGCCATTAAAAGGTCAAATAAATGTAAACTTTTTATTTCTGTTCTAGATTGTTCCATATTTAATTTGCATGAGTACAGACCTGGAAGTGACTGTATCACACACAGCTGACAAGCATCTCCAAGAGATTGACAAGAAGTACCCTGGCTTCATTCACATGAAGGCACAATTTGGCATCAAACTCTCTTATCAGTTGCAGAAAATATTACAAGTGAACGCAAACAAAGGAGTTATAAGGGGGTTTAGGTAAATATTTTAACATTATTAAATCTTGGAATACTTAAATCGTCAGTATAAGTACCGCTTTAATGGTTGCTGCTGTTTTCAGGAAAAAGGATCAAGATGAGTTGCCAACTGCTCTCAACGGTTTTTTGTATTCATTGCTTCGTAACACGCGGCCACAACGACGTGCGTTGGTTTTGTCGCTACTTAAACAATTTGATGACGTTTCTGTAAGTATTTGGTTTTAATCAAACCCCTTTTTTATTTTTTTGTTTCTTATATTAAAATCGATTATCATTTTATTTCAGACTGCTCCATTGGACCAGATGCTGTACCTAGCTGATAATTTAAGTTACTTTCCATTTCAAGTTCAAGATGAACCATTATTTATTATACATCACATTGACATCATTATATCCACATCAGGATCAAATCTTCTGCAGCTTTTTCGTGAGGTAAGAGTTTCCTTCGTTAAATGTCCATCCTATTTAGCACCTTGATAAATACATGAATTTAGACCGCAGACGCCAAATGAACGTCAATGAGGAAAACTTCTCATGAATAATTTTATACAGGGACTAAACAAACCAGCTACAGAGGAAAAGACCGAGGAGCCACTAGACGAGGAGGAGGACGACGAGGAAGCGGAGACACTCCTCGCGCAGATGCCCGACAGCACGCGGCCGCTGCAGGACGCCATGCGCCAGGCGCGTGGCTGTCTGCTGCTGCTCGTGCTCAAGCAACACCTCAAGCAGCTCTACGGCTTCACGGATGCGTGAGTGTTATCCTTTACTAATGTCATTGTTTCAAATTCTAAAGCCAAATTATATTTTCTCAGTTTGCGTGTTCAGGTCCACGTTTACGATTTCAGTGTCTCTATTTTTTCAGTAAAATCAACCAATACTCACCGTCCGAGAACGTGAAAGTTTATGAAAAGGCAGTATCAAGGCGGCACGCGCCCATTTTCGAACCCAAGGCGACCATCGCGCAACTGCAGGACGCCGAACGCACCGCCGACGAGCTAGACGAGCGCGGCCGCCGCAGACTCGTAGACGACTATCTCGAGGTGAGCCTCGCGCTCCACCGAGCCCTTCACCACCAGTAGGACCCGCTGTGAACTTGGTTTTATACTCACTGGCTCTGCTTTTTCACAGTTCAAGCAATTGATGCTGAAGTTCGATCCCGAGGAAGAGGAGGATGAAGAACAGACTGCGCAAGCCCCCGGAGCCGCGGCGGGCGAGACACCGAGCGCCGCGCCCCCCGCGCCCCCGCCCGCCCCCTAGCGCGCGGCGCCCGCGCCCCCGCCCGCGTGACGTCAGCGGAGCCGGGCGCCGCCTGACGTCGGCCGGGCCGCGGGGCGCTCCGCGTCCACACACCCTACTTGAAGTTCTTTATATAAGTTGTATTTGAGAAACTCGATTTTGTTTTAATATTAAAGTCTTGTGTGTAGATAATTTTTATGAGAATATAAAGTATATGTACCTACTTCGCCTCGAGTCTTTGCAAGTTCGCCCCGCCCCCCGACCCGGCACGGCTCGGAGAGTCACCATGGTGTCCGTTCGAGTGATTTGTTATATTTGTACATATTACATTGTTGAGGGTATTAAAGTGATTGATTACGCATCTTTTAAAAAATATAATTTTATATTTACATTTTAAAGAGTACAAAACAAAATTTATATGATATGGTTAATGATAGATAAAGTAATACTTGTAGTTTTTGGCGTAAACCTATCATTAGAGGACGACCTTCTTCTGTCGCTCATCGGAAACGGCGAATTTATTACAAAGGAAGAAAATTAGTGTCTCTGGAGTAGGCTTCACTTTACCATCGGCGATGAGTTTGCGCAAGTTACGTATACGTTGCTTATGTGGGTACTCTCCTCGAGACTGTGGTCGCGGCTGAAATTATAAAAATATGATTAAATGGAGACTGAAAACGGCTACGTCCACTCAACATACCCAGTTACAACCATGCTATAATAGTACACAATGTTTTGTTATGATTATAATATTTAACGCAACGTATGTGATTTATGTATGTACATATTATACAATATAATATAATTATAGAAAAAAAAAACATTAAAGCAATTTCAACTCTGATGTGCAGTTCCTTTTATTTTATTCGTAATATATTCCGCTAAATACATACGCTCCAAAAATATTGTGTGCTATTAGCGTAGCATTTAAGTATTTGCCGTATGTTTTTAATTCCTTTTACATAACAAATATATGAAACACCAGTTGCGGATGTAATACCAATTGCTTTCATACTGGCTGACAACTGCATTGGGTTTGATAACTTTGATATTAATTTCTGATTGGTTGGGTTTGATATAATTATAAATACTGTCACTCAGCACTGAAAATAGTTTAATAGTATTATAATGTACATATTCCCATCACATCACGTCATGGTTAGAACCATGAACGTCAATACACCAAGGTCTTTCCTGTTTACGACTACACTCGTGCCGTTAAAAAGTAATATAATTTACTATGTTGTCTAATCCTTTTGCATAAACTACAGCGTGTATCAGAAAGGTGTGGTACACCGTCTTACTAAACAACTTTCTGTATGGAACCAACGCCGTAATCACGAAAACTTCAACAGTTTTCCCACTTTTCTTGCCGTTTTATTTTATCATCAAAATACTGTCCACGCATTAAACCGCTGTGACCCTTTAGAATTTTGTCTCATACAATACTTGTACGTATTGATGCCAGCTATTGATTATGAATAGATTTTATGCGTGGCTGCTGTTTGTTAATAAAATAAAATGGTGGAAGTTAGGCAGGCCACGCTTCATACAAAAATCTGCCAACCCTCAATACCTACTTGACGCAAATATCCCACCCTCAAATACGACCACGACTCTCTGATACATACTGTAATATCTTCAGCAAAGCGCAACACCAAAAGCTACGCTGTTGCTGAGAGCATTAGCTCTGGAAGAGACCCCCTTGTGATACTGATACTTGACCCAAATTTTTCAGCTGGGGATGTATCGTATCGCATATTGGCAATGAGTAACGATTTCAAATAAGCAGCTGTAAACATTGCACGAGGTAGAATTTAAAAATGTTGATGTATGAGGTGTTTCGATCACGGCTTGTAGTCATGATTTAGAAGTAGGTAACGTTTCCGCATACCAGAAAATTAAAGTTAATCGGCCTGAGCCACAGATCAATCATTAATCGGGTTGACCGGTTGTAGCCGAACATCCAGCTATTAATATCCACAATCATATCTCCAACATATTGTAAATAACAAAGCAGTCTTTGTTGTAAACGTTTGGCACGGTCACGTTTGTAAATCAACCATAACATGACGGGTGACATGCCTGTCGCCAGAAAATGCTAGATCTTTGAAATAATTTGTATAATCTTTTTTTCCTTTACTGTTCGAAACTCATGATGTATTTCGTTTATATATTCGAAAAATGCATTGGCACACACCCAGAATTAAATACTCAACATAATTATTATCATGTTCTGTCCAACGCCCAACTCGGCCAGTCTTTCATCGCTCTATCGAATGGTGGCTACGCCTATAAAATCTTAAGTGGCACTGGTGTCTGATAATAATAATTATATTAATTCTTCGATCTCTAATTATTATGTATCAGCCTTGTCACCCGTAAAATGAATTTAACGTAAAGTTAAGAAACAGCGAGGTGTTTTCGCTAAATAGCTTGTACGTGGACCGCTGTCGCTCAGAACCATAATTTGCAAGAGCGAGAAACAGAGCGGGGGTCAAGTGCGGATCCACCGCTGTGGGCACGATGGGCGTGCCAACAACCCTATTTGAGGTCGATGTCTGTGGTGTTCTACACAAGGCCTTAATAAAATAAAAAAAATAACGCTAGTTTATTCTAGCATTCAAATTTTCTTACGTGACTGGCCCGGTCAACGTGGCCACCGCGGAGATATCATTTTCATTAATGATATTTTTTTTTTTCATGACTCCCCAAAATCGGAGGAATAGTTTAGAGTTTAAATGTGTGATATGCATTCAAACAAACACTCTTTTGTTATTTTAGTGATGAAACAGGTTAACATTTACAGGCTTATTATTAATTTATCAGTGTTCGTCCTACGGTTTTACTTGCGGTTTTACTTCTACTCTGTAGATACAAGCAATGGCGTATTTATTATTTACCGTTAGGCCAAGAAGGCCGTGGCCAGGGGCGGCGAGAACTGCCTTAAATTGTTGATATAAGCACTATTTATTTTCTAGCCTGCCGAGTAGCTACTCTAATTTGTATTGGGCTTAATGGTCAAAAGAAAACCGAACCTATCCGAAGCGGGATGCTTAGTTTTCGACCTCGCTACTTTCGCATCCTAGTCTCTTAATTGTTCAGAAACTTTTATGCGTAATTAAGTCGACAATATTACCTGTATGAATGGTAAAAATAAAATCTATACAAATCCGAGAAGGGCTAAGGCTAAGTTTATTAAGCTCGTTGGGCTCGCTCTTGCATTCTGGAGTCCAATTTACTTATTTAATTTGAAACTGTTATGCATAAGTCGCCAAAGTAAGGCGGGTGCCAAAAAGTTTCAAGCTCGCTTCGTTCGCTCGCCTCTTAAAGTCTTCATAGTTCTGAAATCTCAGAACTTCTTCTGACAAAGACGGCAAAATCAATTCAATAACGCCTATATAAATGGTATAAATAAAGTGTTACAAATTGGAGGACAGCTGCTAAAATTTTCTCGCTGCGCCCGCTCCTGAATTCTAAAGTTTGTTGATTATTCTGAAAATCTAACATATAAGAGGCGGGTGCAAAAAAAAATCGAGCTCGCTGCACTTGCTTTTGCATATTATTAGTTTCTTCTTGTAAAGTTCATCATTAAAGTATTACCACTCCACGAAGCTCCCTTTTTCTTATTTCGACGTCACTTTGCCGATTTTACCATGACCACAACCTATTTTGAGGGCTGGATCCGCGCCTGGCGGTGGTGCTATAGCACGCGGCAGCATCGGCGATAGGAGTATAGGGAAATACGATTCCGTGCTGATAGATGTGGGTCAACCCTAATACTGCGTAGAACATGGCGCCATTCGACTTGTTGAGGTCGTGAACTATAGCACTGTAGGATTATGCTCAAGACATGACATGATTATGGCATGTGCATGTGAGTATGCAGTTACTCAACGAATTCTAGAATTCCGTTAGATAACTAAAGATCTGTGATGAGATCGAAATGTGGTGAATTCACCAACATGGTTTTAAGAAGCATTGGGCTGACCATTTCTCTCTCGACGTCTGTAAGATTGCGCGAGTTCTTGATTCGAGTCTGCAGAGCTTCAGCAAAGGTAATGTACGGCGCCTCCCAGCGCGGGCGACGGTCGACCTGAATAAAATAGCTGTGGTAGACCAAAGAACTATTAACATGCGATGTTGTATCGCTGTTGTGAGGCACTGGTCTTCTGAATTGATGGATTCAATTTACTGTGCAGGTCTCAAGAAACGATAGGTATTAGTTATTTTAGATGATATTTTTTATTCTACAACAGTGATACGTACCTCTACATTAACACTCAATTTTCAAAAAAAAAACGCTAGCACTTTTCGTGGTGTCTAAATATTCGCGTTGTTTAGGTAAAACAAAATATTTACCCTATTGTTTCTACAATAAAGTTATTTTTTATAAACAAACGTAACGCGTATATTTGTGCAAATACGCCAAGCAAGTGTAATGCCATTATCCATGTATTATGATGACAGGGTTGACGTAGTTATTGATCGCTGAAGGTTTGGCTTGAGTGTAAGGGTTGCGAGTTTATTTCCGCACAACACAAATATTTTTTTGGTATAGCTACTGCACCTGAAGATAGATCTAAAAACATGCATTTTGGTGTTTCAGCAGTTTTAGATAATTGTGTGTCAAAAACGTACATTTAAACGCACATCCATGTTAATTATTTGGCATTGATACCACCTTTTAAGTGCACACCTCTAGGTGTTTTTTTAGTTCAAGGTTTACACCACTGTCGTGCAGTTGGCTGTACGTGGAAATTCAAGCGTAGAACATTTTTTTCCCCTGATTGCACTAAAAGGAGGGTAGTTAACGTTTCTCGGCTTGTGTAGGTGTCTCCATAATGCCTTTGCCGCCTAAATGGATTGATAAATTATAATAAATGCAGTTAAGACTTGGCTTAGTTGTAACAGTCATTAGTAGTGAAATCAATGGGTTAGTGTCATCACGAAAGAAAACAATATGTCGGACACGCCAACGCGGACAATGCAAATAAAAAGAAATCTCGTGTTTCGCGGGTAGGGCAGTTATTATTTTTTTGGTTTTATTAAACATAAACACTTAAATGCCTCGTTGGTCGATCGCTTCTGCTGAGCATGGGTTTTTTCCACCATGACTTTCCCAGTAGCAGACCGGAGCATGGATTTGTGCTCGGCTGGTGTTAAAAGGGTCGCTCTTATTACATCGGAGTTCATGGGATTAACAAAACCTGCTATAAGGTAAAACTCTGCCTAACCGCTCGGGGAATCAATCGTAATGGTATGGCACTCGATGTTAATTTATCGGCAAACTAGTTAAATACCTCATCATCAGCCTCGCTGAGGTCGGGCTGAGGGATGCCAACGAGCGAGTCGTCCCACATGACAGGGTGCCAGGGCCGACGCACTGCCTTCTCCGGCGGTATCATCGGCTGCGGTGGCCTTAGCGGCAGCGAGTTTACGTCCACATACACATCTTCAAAATCCTCGTTCTGCATGGTTTCTTGTAGACTTTACTAAAAATAAATTTAAAAATTGGTACCTTCTCCTCAGACCAAATAAAAAACCAAGACAGCGCTGTCAACAGTGACGTAAAGACGGTTTTGTAAACATAATTTTTGCAGTTATTGAGCGTAGTTTAGTTGTAGTTTGATGTAAATGCGTGCGTGTGAGCGTGTATGCACAGAGCGAGGCGTAGTTTTGCGCATGCTTCACTGTATTGTTCGCAGCGCTGTCTTGGATTTTTATTTGGTTTGAGACCTACTCAAAGTACACTCACACTAGTCTAGTTTATGATATTTTATCATTTTAACGATAGATAGGTAGGTACCACCTAGGTACACCTACAGTGGTACAGTCGATCGCATGCCAGTGGTATGTACTATACTGTACTGTCTATATGACTTTGACCTTAGCTGGTAAGAAGTTTCAATACAATCAGAGGTCTAACAGGATACGAGCTTAATTTATACTGACTTTGTAACCACTGATGTGCGGTCAGGTGCAGATGCTTTGACTTACAGCACGATCGATAACTTGTAAAGAACTTTGTATATCCAAACCAAAAGGGTTTGGGTAGACAAAGTTCTTTTTCTTTTTTGTTGGTAATCGCACCCAACAACGTTCTTCTACCAAATGGAATACCTTCATTCGAGTTCCAATGCCGGTTAGTCCTGGTGACGGATGTTAAACCAAACATCGATAAAATTGAAATGCGTCGATATTAATAGACTACGCAATAAGCCTCTGTATACTCGTATGACGTGGGTTTAAATACGATAAAAATAAAGTCTCGCAGCCAGCACTTCGAGCCTCTGAAGAAAATCGCTGCGCAATAATATAACCCCGTTTTTTATTCAATTGGCTTCTTGGCACAGCGACAATAATTTTTTTTCGACATCGGTAGCCGGCTGCGGCATTCTTTGTATCGGTAAAGTTCCTAACTATTGTTTATTAAACCATAAAATTTAGGCAAACGGAAACCTACATAGTATGTACCTTTCATACAAGCAAAAATAAAGTAGATGTCACGGAAATTTAATTGAGGATAACAGTTTAGTGCATATTTACTTTTGTTTACTTCTGGGGTTGGATGTTTTAAGGGGCTTTAAAATATTAAAGTATAAACTGCTTAAGTAGCAGTTGGATATTTTCGATGAAATAAGTACAGGAATTAAGAAATAAATAACTACTTACACAAACTTCAACAACACAAACTGAACAGTAGGTAACTGGCGTGCAATCGACTAGTGCGGTCACTACACAAAACAAACGAGATCTATCTCTATTTTATTATTGGCTTCCGATCTCACACGGCTTTATTTATATAAAGAACAGAACCAGAACACTGTACTGTTGTATGATCAGCTTACGACTGAAATTAATTACTTTCTTCCGAAGTCTGGTAGTCTGCTTGTGCGAAACTGCTCCTTAGTGACGTTCGTATCTTGGACAATTACCAGTAAAAATAGAAACATTAAAACAGTATTGACATCTAGGACACTGACCGAATATCATGCCAACAATTGTGACCTGACGATACAGTTTCAATATAGGTAGTATTGGTACTTACATTATTATATGCCAAACCATATCGGCAGGTTTAACGAAAACATCATAGGAGTATGTCTTTAAGATAGCAGTCACATTTTATGCTGGTACATTATATTTTAAAAGGTAAGCAGACTGGAAAGTCAGTACTGACCACCTAAAGGTCACAGATGATGACATTCTTTATTACGATTTCATTCTACAGGGCGCAATCAATCCAAAAATAACTCGAAAAAAAATCGAAAGCAATCTTGGTGTGGACTAATTATAATAATTTTTCCGTGCTATACAAATTTTCCAATACGAATCATTATTTAATATATGATAATGATAACAATTTATCATTGACAGCATCTTTATGTTGTAGTTGTAGCAGAAAGGGTGGTTTTCGTTGGTCAAGCGTTACCACCGCTGGTGCGGTTCAAACAAAACTTTTTTTTTTTTAAATAAAATGTTGTCCGCGCTTGGTTGCATCATTGGTCACGGACATGTGACTTGTACATAACTGCCAAAATGCTGCCTAACGTTTCGGGTAAAATAGGGGTATGTTGGCCGAGGCGTAGTGTCCCTATGTAATAGTTTTACGGTTCTGCCTCATTGTTATAATGGACTCAACCGCAGCTATTGATTGTAAAAACTGAGATTCAATCGCCGGTCGCATTGGACGTTTACTGTCCTGCCCTGCAGGTTTGAAATAATTGGCCATCGGGTTAGCAATTGCAAGTCAGACCTGTTTTTGAAGAATTTTACAAGAATTGTACCTATTTTTAGTTTGTATTTATTAGATTTTTTTTCTTTTCTTTTGCTTTATTTAATGTTGCAGGTTATAAGTTAATAATTACTATGGCAATGATAAAGTAGATACTTGATTTGCTTAAAAGGAAGTAGATACTAAAGGTAAAATTAAAAGGCCAATATAATAACAATAACGTCAAATTTAATAATTTCATAACAACTATAACTAGTTAACAACGTAACATAAGTACTTCAAATAAAATGGACAGTCATTGTATAGTTCGTCAATACTATAATCCTAATCATATTTTTGTATTTACGCCTTACTGCACATTTCCACTATATTCATAATTATATTATAATAGCCAACAAAAACACTACCAATATTAGATTTGTTTGCTCGGTGTGGCTGCGAACATATTTTGTTTTTCATATCTGACTCGCAGCACGACAGTCTGTGAAATCT
The DNA here is from genome assembly GCA_963576755.1 of Noctua janthina. NCBI lineage: Eukaryota > Metazoa > Arthropoda > Insecta > Lepidoptera > Noctuidae > Noctua > Noctua janthina. The sequence goes on from OY755058.1 coordinate 9,632,993, forward strand.
TATTTTACTATTACGCAACAAATACCCGTTACCATTAGTTCAGGTTTTATCTAAAGCGTTGAACAACCGACACGCTCTACTAATACCGAGTTTGTTGGCTAACAAATCAAGCCTTAGATATCTTTTACGCGCTTGCGACGGTTTCATCAAACGAAAGTTCGTGCTCCGACCTTGACAACATGTATTCAGGCAGTGTAACGCCTAGAGACGCGCTGTATCTTGGCATCGTGTCTGCCCAGAAAGCTCCCCTAGAATCACTACCAGCGAATTCTTCAGGCTGGGCTATATTAGATTCATCGATAATCTGTGCATTTTTTTCGGCATCAGCCTCTACACTTCTCTTGATTTTACGCGTATTAGCAGCTACAAGTCCAGGTTTCACAGCACTGGCGATAGGATTGGTAGCAGCTGCAGCGATCGACTGCGGAGCTTTCTTACGCTTTAACTTTTTTCCGTAATTGGTGTTGTCCACGACATATGTAGCAGACTTCTGAGCTGGAGGAGCACTTGTAGTCACTGTTTTGCTTTCAGCTCCCTCATTTCCTTGGTCGATAGTTGCTGGCTTAGATGTGAATTCTTTGAGTTCTTGATACGCTAAATGACTTCGTTTAGGCGCAGATTCTGACACGAACATACACTCTTCATTTTTCAAACCGTTTTTGTCGACACATTGAAAACAGGTCATTCCATTTTTCTGTACCTTTTTACACGAAGACCTATCTTTTTTCTTAAACTCTGCTAAAACGTGTTCCACGTCTTTTTTGGGTTCATTGTCAGTATAAAAACCAGGCAAAGATTTTTTATAGTCGTAAGACTTTCCCGAAGAACTGTCTTCTTCTGAACTTTGTTTGTCATCTGCCGCTCGCAAGGCTTCGCTTGGAGTGGGTTTTGATGTATGTTTGTAGTAGGACTTGTACTTTTCACCGGAATCGTCTTCTTGGCTAGTTTTCGGGGCTGCAGATAACTTAGCGTACTTATGTTCGCTGCTGTCGTCGGCCTGGGAATATGTTTCTGATTTCTGTGCTGGTTCTGCTTGTTGGGGTGCATCGGCTTCATCGGGTTCATCGTTGCTATCAAATTTCCTTTCCTTTGAATATGCATATTTGTTGTTTTTAGGCTCTGCGACATATGCACAAGACTCAAAATTACCACCTGTCTTCGGATCCTTGCAGGTCGTGCACGTCATACCGTCCTTTTTGACTTCTTTGCAATTTTCAGGATTTTGTTTTATATCAGCAGCCTGTTTCTCTGACAGTTCCTTAATTCTCTCGTACTCTTTATGGTCATAGCCTGAATCATAGCTGTAAGGATATTCATAATCTTTGTTAGGGTCTTTTTGTTCTTTATAAGCGCTGCTATACGACGAGGTGTCGAATGCTTTGGGTTTAGAAATATATTCGGTGTTGTAGTTATAGGGATCATCTTCGTCATCGCTGCTCTTCTTCAGGTTTTCTCTTTGTCTTCCGCTAGTGTATCGTCGGATACGTGACGGTCCTGGAATATAAGCATTTGGCTTGTAGTTCTGTTCAATTTCGGAATTTTCGTTTAGCTCTTCTTTGCGGTAGTTGATTGGATGGGCTATTTCAACATTGGTATGTGCAGGTTTAAAATAAGCAGCCACACTAGGATTTTTTCTCAAAGCAGCTAAAATCTCTTCGCCCTGTTCTTCTTCAGGTTTGTACACTTTATAGTCAGCGTCGTGTACGGTGCGGATATCATATCTTAAGGGAGAAAGCTGTTGCCCAATAGGTATCGCTTGAAGCTGACTATGCTGCTGTTGTGGTTGCGCAACTAATTTAGCAGATCTCCCTGGTGGCGGTAGAAAGCCTTGGCTCGCAATTGGGTTAAAACCAAAATTATCGGCAGAAAAAGCTCTTTCTATTGGCGCTACCCTTCGCAAAGAATCGATGGAACTACTAACAATAGTATCAAACTGTTGGGGATATTGGTTTTTATCTACTTTTAATACTGCTGCTGCAATAGGTTCTGAAGCCAGTGAAGAAACGCCTGAAAAGACGATAACTGTGATATGAAATACATAAATAAAATAAATATTAGCGTGCTTGCATAAGCGGTTTGTGATATTGTGTTTACTAAATTGTAAATAAAAATCAAAATTTTAGTAGAAACCAAAATTACCTGAATCAAATAATGGCCCAAAGTCTAATGGCTGCACGAATCCATCTTGTTCCTCACTGGTAACCACTCCTTCACACACCGCCCAGACTAACAACTGCAAAAAGGATTTAGGTATGAATAAGACACGAATTCCGTTGCACATTAAATAAAAATAAAATCAACAATAACGTACCAAACATCCGAGTTTGGACATCTTAAAAATGGGTATACACCCAAATAAGATTTTTTAACGAAAATTACTTTTCCGCCGATCGAGTTGTATTCTTCGTTTGTGTTGGAATGAAAGTAACTTCACATTATTGAAATGACAAGGTTTTATAGGCGTCAATATTGCGAAGGTGAAAGATCGGCGCAACAGAGCGCGCACCACTCAAGCGTGTCTTGCCGGACAATGTCCGCTTACTCCATCCGGCGACCAACTGTTGGGGTCAATCGCGGCGGCCGCGCTCGGCTGCTGCGCCTGCCGCTACCAACCATCTTCTGCCCGCGATGGCGCATCTCACCTACGTTGTTTTAAAAAGTAAGGAGCATTCACTTATTTACAAGACATCACCGTCACGCTTACGTTGCACAAGTTGGACGATAGAATGCACGTATGATTGGATAAACACGTTGCACCTACTAAAAAAAGTGTTGCAAGAATTAACTAAGGGATCTTAACAAGCATAAAAAACCTTCAGTAGGTAGCACATTTTAACTTTTTTACTGTTTCCCCAATGAGGTGAAATTATAAAAGGTACGTTCAATAAATCTTATTGCATCGATAACTGCACTTAGATACCTGTTACGCTCAGTCAACTATTTAAACCACTACTGACGTTTGCGTTTTTAATTTTCTTTTAAACTATTTCTTAACTATAATGATTTAGGTAACCCATCAAGTTAAATTAATTGCTAATACAACTAATTAACTTGTTAAAAACATTCGTAAAGTATGATCTCAAAAACGCGGATACGGGAATCAAAGGAGAATTAAACGCGAAGAAATATGAATCTATCAAATCACGTTTATTGGCAGTGACCATTTATACATGCTGCACCTATAATACACTTAATTAGTATAAAGTAATCGTAACTATAAATTAAATCAATGGAATGATAAATATAAACCGCAAGTCTTACAAAAACAATATAAATTGTTGGACCGAGATTTTGTATGGAAATTAACGGTAATTAAAGTAATTACAACACTTCCATTAAATATTGGCCGATACCACTGTGACGCCACATTTATAGAAAATAGATATTTAGTGCGAATCTTTCGAAATTAGCATGTAGTTGGCAAACTAATTTCTCTTTAGATCGACTAGAGCAAAAACCCTAGCTTTGTATCGAGAAAATGTTAGAAGTTAATCAAGTTACCATTTTGTGACTATAAATCTTACAATAGCACTCACAGAGGGGTTTCATAGTCTTATAAACTTTACACAATATGTTCAACAGATCTTGATAATTTTACGAATTTTTTACGCCTTCTTCCAGTTTTTGTAGCAAGCTACGAATATGCGGGTTGGTTTCTTTTTGTAATGCCGTTAAAATTGCTTTCTGTAACAAAAGATGCGCTCAAATTAATTTTGTATACCGATTACTAACCAAGCAATACCGCGATTTGCTATTCTCATCTATTTATTTGTTTCAGAAACAATAACAAAAAGCTAAGTAGTTTCAAAGGCTTCTTACACCAAGTTTATTATTGGAGTCTTGTGTTTTCTGCGACAACATCCAAAGATTTCCCGCGAGGCTCATCATGGGGCGCTCCGTGAGCTCTCCGCGCCGCACCACTCGCCAGAACAGCTCCAAGGACAAGTGGTACTGCTTCTTAGTCTCCCTGTTGTCGCCGAGCATCTTCAGTACAACCAAAAGCTCTTGGCAAATGTTCGTTGCGTATCTGTTTAACACTTCAATGAATTCTGAATCGCATCCGTATAGTTCGTCGTTTGAGAGCACTGGAAACAAGTAAATAAAATAATTAAGAGGAATACAGCCTCTTGGCCACACTGAGACGAACCGCTCACCGCTGTTCGGATCCATATTGCTGATGATTAAATTGTGATCTCGCAGATACTTTTTTTTGGTATATTTTTTAAGCGTGATGTATACAACATTATTTTTAGTATTTGCGAAACCTGAATATAGTTTGTTCAGAATAAGTAACTGAATAGATTCCAATAATTTTTAAACCATGTTAAATTTTGTCCCAAAAATATTTAAAGAAGGCTACAAGTTGGACACCGAGTACCTAACACACTAAGTACCTATCGCACTAAGAACCTATCGCAAACATTTAGGTACCTACTGCCAAATTATTATTACCAATGAGCTCAAGAAGACGCTGGAGGAGCGCGCGCGAGCGCGCCGCGTGGTAACCACGTTTTTGTGCGGTCAACCAGGTTATTAGGAACAAACTTATAACTTTGGGATTTTTCATGATACAGTTTTGAATTTTTTTACATAGATTCTTTATATAAAAATACTAGGAATGTGTTTCAGGTTTCGCATACACTAAAACTAATGTTGCATACTATTGGTTGAGTAACAGAACTCAATTAGAGTTTTAAGGCGGTCAAAGTTATCTAATATTAGCCAACCTGATTCTAAATGGTGCATATAATTATCCTGCGTCATTTCGCACAGCAGGTCTAAGGTCCGAAGCAAAGTGTTATAGTACAGCGGCTCCGTTTTCTTCCAGTGTATCCTTTCCATCGTCTTGATAAAGCCGCTGAGTATGTACGCCTTACAGTTGCTATCCACGTTGTCCTACAACACCAAATTTGAAAGATGACGAGAATTTGCTACGAAAAGGGCTACACTACAAGTACTGCCCTGATTTTCGGGCTATTATTATAATTTATAAGATTTTTTTTTTCGATGTAGTGTTTGATGTCTATAACATGTCTAAATAGTGAATCAAAGATATTATTGAGAAACCTCTAATCTAGTCATTTTTAAAGCTAGAATACTCACAGGTAATAATAATAACGTCGATATGAAATCGCTTAATATCCCTCCAACTTTGACATGTGTGGGCTTCTTCTGTCCGTCTTCTAATATGTAATCCGGTATGTCCGGTATCAAACCAATAAGCGCTTTGAAGTTGGCTTCCGCTACAAACAGAATTTATTTACATGTAGTTGTAGAGTTACCATTTTGAAATCTGAAGTGTCCTGACAAAAAATCCCGGACATTTGCATCGCAGTTCAAACATTTTATGTTTTCAGTTTATATTGAGAATTAAACGCTTAAAGTCAAAATGTCAAGGCCCAACAAAGTCTGGACGCGGGCTCAAAAAGACTGACATGTCCGGACCAATCTGGACAGATGGTAACCTAAACAAGAGAAAAGCTACTAGGTTGCAATTGAATTTTTACTCGACTTCGGCAAAGCCAAAAGGAATGGTTATGATTTTAGCACTCGATGTATGTATGTTTGTAAGATTTTTATGTTCCACCGTAGCGCCTAAACTACTTAAACCGATTTTTATGAATGAGGTGTCAATCGTTTTTATACGGTCCCGGTGGTTACATTTACGCATGTGCGACCCAGCCTCGCCGTACGGCAACAAATCAGTTCAGTAGTACCTACCTTGTCCAATACAATTGTTGAGCAGCGCGATCTGTCCCGACAGTAGGTAGAGCTGCGTTTTGGTGAGCGTGCAGTGCAGCGAGGGCACGGTCACGAAGCAGTATGCGGCGCACGCACGCTGCAGCCACTTGCCTCGCGCCGGACTGGCGCGCGCCGCTAGTGTGTTCACAGCCTAAACAATACGGTAATGCTTGTACTGACCAACACTAAGAGACACCTAAATGAATGCCTGAATATTATTGAACAGTTGGAATTTAAAACTGAGCGTTAAAAACTGAGCAGTACTTTTATTTTAGCAGTAAGGGATGCCTAATTTTAGTGAAAACGACCATTAGATTCATAATATAACTCACTGCATGTCCAGCACTTTACACTGCCCGAGTCCACATTAAATTGTGCCAAATGCAAGAAAACTTATGGTATAGTATAGCAAGCGGTCAGCGCATGGGCTGCTAACATGTGAAGAGATCTTGCTAGAAGCAAGAGTCAGATGAATTGGGCTAAGGGCAAAAGAATTATGATGATACAAGCGCGAGACACTTACGTAGACTCTGACGAAAGTCTGAAACGCATGTTAAAGCGCCTAGGTGAAATTTTATCTAACAGGTGCAATCGGAGACATCCAAGTTAAAAAAATAAGCGGTCGGATTAACCATAAAGTTCGGTACGGGCCCCTTTGGGGGTCTGACACTCAAACCTCCGCTGGATTGGTACCGGCCCCGAAAGGGGTCTTGCGTTTAAGTCATACGACATCCTCATTATTTATGTAAATAATTAATATTCTGATTATCAAATACTATGAGTGTGAGTTAATTAAGCGAGTTGGACAAAAAGTTCATATGTTTACGCCATTAAAACTTCTGTATTTAGCGCGCAAGTTTCTTAATTTACCCTTTAAAAATCCAAGTGCATAAATACGGTCATCGCCATTTTGACGTCAGTGCTGGCCGAGGCTAAAAATTGTGGTTTTCGGACATCCAAGCTCCACTATGTTGAGAATGATTAACTCATTATTAAAATGAGACTAATTAATCCATAGTTCAATTTAAATAAGCAGCGATAATGATGAATTTTGATATCTAAAGTCGAAGTTTCGCGCCAATCGTGCGTGTTTACATTTTTATTTTTCAAATTACACCACACAGACGCGTATAGATTCGATAACAAATATGACAAATATCATTCCAAATATTATAAACAACATGAGAATGCCCAGATCTTAGCGTAATTTACTAACACGGGACCAATAACTCGTAATATTCATTACGACTCCTCAAATTTGTATTCGAAATTGACGGCCATTCTTTTTTTTTTAATTAATGTGATGTGTGGAAGCGATTGTTTCAATCGATTCGTTTTTTGTAAATTTCGATAATCGAAAAATTAAATTTTGGAATTGAAAAAATCGGTAGATGGAAATGAAAAAAAATTTGTTTAAAGCGTAAAATAGAATAAATAAATACAATAATATTTTTTTTAAATTTATATTGGTAATTTTAATAGTTTTTCGTAAATTGTAGGTACTAAAACCGACATAACAAACAGCACAGACTGATCTGTGGCTAAATTCGCGCCGTTTTTTTTTCCACATCAAAATTTAAATTATGAATGCATTCGCTGTTCAAATTTATATTGTATTTTACTAGATCATTTATTGTGATTTTGATAATATTAAAATATGCTTTTATTTTAGTTCCCTTATTAGTAAGTATTGGTCAAATCTTGCAACTGAATTTCAAACCAGTTCCCTTTAAATACCGATTGAGCTGACATTTTGCACACACCTTTTGTTCTGGTGACAATATTTTTTTATGATAAACATTACTTAGTCCTGCAGCCAGGATCGTCTCCTCACGAGAGAACTCCTCAACAGTTAATTAAGCGGACACGAAACTTTGTATACGCGTTTAATTTTGATAGATATAGATGATTTGTATCCTGACCTCATCCTGCAGTCAAAATGTTCTTCTCACGAGGGAACTCCTCAATGTTAAATAGCACAGATCCAAAAATCTGTAGACGCGTTCATATTTGATGGATAAACATGATTTTTATCATGACCTCATCCCGCAGACAGAATCGTGTTGTCACGAGGGAACTCCTCAATGGTTAATAGCCCAGACACGAAACTTTGATAGATACGCGTTCAATTTTGATCAATAAACATAATTTCTATCATATTTGACCTACACCCAGGATTGTCTTTTCATGAGGACACTCCTCAACGGTGAATAGCATAATATAATGATGCGGTATCAGAAATATACAGAATACAACAAAACAAAAATTCCAAAATAAGATTATTAATTTTTTTAAATTAATAATTTTATTTTTCTATTGTTTGGTCGGTTGGATATAAAAAGCCCAGGATCTTGAAAGGTATGGTATAGTTATTATGAGGTTAGATTCGTTATTGTGGTATTCACCATTAACAAATACTTATTTTATCAGCCTGTTCTTTCTCACTGCGGGGTAAAGGCCTCCCTATGGCATTCCAATTTTCTTTATCTTTTACCTTCTCCGACTAATACTTTTAATAGTCAATTTTTTTATACTTAATAAGCTTGGTTTAGTAGCAACCAAACTATTTTGAAGAAAACTCTACTAATGCAAGTAGCGCTCTTGCCCTGAGGGTTCTGACGCATAGCTATTCACGGCTTAACTTAAGTGGCCACATGGCCCAAGGCCTATAATGGATAACCTGAATTTTGCAGTTGTAAGAAGAGTTTTTAGAGTTGACAGTGAACCGCTTTCAAAGAATAACTAATGTTTCTTCAGGATACGTCTTATGAATTGCCGATTGCGAAATAAAAGACACTAAGTTTGTCGGTCGTTGTCACCGAGGCAGTTCCAAGAAACGCTGGCGTGACGATTTGGACTCATTCTTGGCTGATTGACCAGAGAAGGCAAATCACCGACAGAGTTGGAAAGGATTGGAGGAGGTCTTTGCTCAGCAGTGGGAAAGAATAGGCTAAACAAAACAAAAGTTTGTCCTAATCTAACACATAACCGACAAAACGCTAACAATCGATACACAATTTTGTACTAATAAATAAAATTTATCTTTGGCCGATCAAACTAATTTTTTTTTACTATGCCTACCATGATTCTTTATCCAACCCTCAAATGTTACAAAACAAAATTCTCATAAATGATAATAGTAAATTAAAACACTTAAGAACAAAAATGTGAAATGCGAGCGCATTCCTAATTTAAATTTTGAATAAAGAAAAACGCACCCTTGCGTACTTATGTACAATTGAAAATCAATCCATTACCAGATTATTTATTTGCTTGAATTGTGAAACTTTATTTCATGCCAAATCTCTCGCTGCTAATTCAACGGAAAGTTAGGAGATCATTTATTCTAATCAGAATGTTTACTTAGAAGCAAGTTTTTTTTGTGATTACACATTTCAGTGTTTCTTATCATTTATAAATCTCCTTCTCTTGAAGTCAACCAAAAGCATCGAATAATTACTAAATGAAATTATTTAAAAAATAGCATAGAAAGATTAATTTTAAAATAAAATAATTATTTGAAATTATACCAAAGAGTTTTTATTCCGTTTCAACTCTTTTTTCCAAACTTGATTTCATTGCGAGTATCGATTAGGCTTTAAGCAACTTTATAATCGAATGATGAAACTTTGGATAACGATCAGCACTACAGTATTTAGTAATATTTATCAAGAGTTTGATCGTGTTTTTTCATGAAATTATGTATGAATAATGGTAAAAATAAGAATGCAGATATAATGTTACTGTCTTTATTTTGCCCTTTCGAGTTTTTTTAGCAAACGAGAAAGTTGTCTAAGTACATTATTTCCAGTGCATCTATGTTACCTACCTATTTTTGGGAAGGGTGTAGTGGTATGTAATTTAAACATATTTGGCAATTGACTGACGCCGTTTTACTGACATCAACACGTTATTGGAGATATTAACTACAAACTTATCGTATGAAACAGCTGCCGCGACATATTTTTCATAATAAAATCGAATGATGAAAGTTCACGAAAATTCTTGAAATTCGTGACAATTCGCATCACCCCGCCGATTCAGCTGGTGTGTCATGTGTCAAAATTTTGTCGAGCATAGTGGTTAATGTGAGCTCTGCAGAATAACTTGCTCCGTTCACCTGGCGGTTTTAAGTCAGTCTTATAAAAGAACCGACATAATACATATACATCCAATCCAATCCTTTCTAAAAGCGGAAGATGCTTTCGTACGTTAGTACGTACTAAAAGTGAAAAAAAAATAGAACACATACTTTTTGGCACAAAATATATCAACATTAGTGAAGAATGTTGGTGTTACCCAGAATCAATTTACTGAGAGCATTGACGTAGCAATGTGGCTCAACCATTTATAGTCGGAATTATACTAGCTTCCGGTCTTATAGATTAGTTTTCAGAAGCTTTTATTTAGCTTTACATTTTAGTCTCTGACAGCATGAATTCTTGTAAGCTATTTTCGGGCCACTTCCTTTTCCTACCAATATGATACTTTAAAAAAGCAAGGAGGTAATTTTAAAAGATGTTAAGTGTGTAAAAATGATGTGACTACTGTCGGTACGTCATCACACTTGGGAACTATTTAAGAGATATAAATTAAATGACAAAATGTAATGCTCATGATGCTGATGTTCTAAAAGCTTGTTTCAGATTCCAAAATAAGCACATTTCATGAGTTTATACTTACGTGTAGCCGACCCCATCATATTTGGGACAGGGTAGACAGATGAAGAAGTTACTTACATGCACCAAAGTAATGAGTACAGCATCCAGCTTTATGAACGAAGAGCGACACTCCACGTAGAAATTGAGCTGCCTTTCGAGATCATCTTGGTATGTGACAGCTTGTATAAACTTGTTGATCAACTCGCCGCAGATTTTACTCTCGTCTTCGACTGTTACCGCACTGAAACATACAATAACGTTATAGTATCACACATGCTTATAGCCTACGCTGAATGAAAAAACGTGTTGCGCCCAACGACCAAAAGTAACATAGGACAAGGTCCTTGTCACAAGGACAGGAAGATGGCTTGCAGCCTGAAGTTCGTCTGTGACCGGGAAATGGGATCTAAGGAAATCTCAAATCCGGAAAATAGCAAAAGAGAGCCTATTTATATTTGAGCTGGTTTTGTCATTTTTTCTCAGTATTATCCAATATTTATTTGACGGCACGGTTGGCGCAGTGGCTGAGCGATTGACTGCTGCGCTTCGTGTCGCGGATTCGATTCCCGCACGGAACAAATATTTGTATGGCCTACAGGTAGTTGTTCCGGGTCTGGCTGTTTGTGTATGTGAATTTAAATGTTTGTACCCACGATTTAGGAGATCTTATCTATTTTGTATCAGAAACAGTCTGCTGTTTGTGATATTTCAAGTAGTTTTTACGACTGCCAACTATTTCAAAACTTCCTAAAAGATAAACTCCAACTCGTACTCCAACTCGTTACAAAAACATCAATGTGTTTGTCAACTTGATTACATTATTGCCACTATATAAGCATAACACGCTTATGAAAACCTTAATGTCTTTTCAGGGTTCTGTTGCCAGATGGCACAAAACGGAACCCTTTTAGATTCGTCCTGTCCGACTATCTATCTGTCCGTCCTCCAAAACTGTTGGCACCACACAGTTGAAATTTGGAGAGCAGGTGTTATCAATAAACCGCTACACAAAAGTGAAGTGAAATTTCGAAAAAAAATTACATTGGCCCTCCGTAAATGTAACTAAAGGTTGATTTATTTTTCTACGTGAACAGGCCGAATTTAATAATAACACCATTCGATAGCGCCGCTATTAAGGTGGAAGCTCGTGGAAGCTCCGACGGTATGCCCATACATTTTTCGTTTTGCTGTTGGATGTAAATTTCTATTCATAGGCACATACAAAGACACTCAACAGCAAAACTGCATTTAAAATATTGTTATTATACCAAACAATGGTGAAGGCTTGGCAGTTGTGGCGGTCAAAGTAATAATATAGAGTAGCAAAACAAAAATTACTTGATGGAATCGTGTAAGATGCAGCAGAGCCTCATCAGACTGGAGATGACGATGTGGTCCTCAATTTGCACGGAGTTGTATCGCGAGAAGAATATGGACAGCACTGTCTTAGCCATCATCGTGCGCGCGCTCGACGTTTGTACCAGCTCCACCAGAGGCATGAACGCATCCTGTAACAAAAAGATCATTTTGTACAGTCGCGCACGAAACATGCTCAGAAAGTTCACTAAAAATGATACAATGCCCAACAGCAAAGCGTAGATCATTCTGCAAAATTGGCTTTAACTAAATTGTTACACTCAAAGTAGTGAAATAGTAACTGTAGCAACTAATTCTCGAAATAATTAAACCTATTATCCTAGCAAATAAACACCCTATAATGATCCCACTGCTGAAACGAAAGCCTCCTCTCAATGAGAGAGAATGGGCTATTATAATCCACCTCGCGACCCCAGTGCTGGTTGGAAGACATCACATGCCTTTGAATTTTTGGTTCTAGGACATGCCGGTTTCCTTACGATGTGTTCCTTCACAATTTTGAAAGCAGTCGTGTCAACTCGTAAGCGGGGCCGTTACTACTGTATTATATACTATTGACGGCACGGTTGGCGCAGTGGCTGAGCGATTGACTGCTGCGCTTCGTGTCGCGGGTTCGATTGCCGCACGGAACAAATATTTGTATGGCCCACAGGTAGTTGTTCCGGGTCTGGCTGTTTGTGTATGTGAGCTTAAATGTTTGTAAACGCACCCACGATACAGGAGAAATTTCTAGTGTGGGGCAACTTTGGTTAAAAAAAAAAAAAAAAAAAAAATATTATCTGTGCCACTGCTCTCTTGAAATATGGATTGCGCAGTTTGTGGTCTAGTGATCGCAAAGCGCGACTGCTGAACAAGAATCCCTGGGTTCGGTTCCCGGATCGGGCAATGTGTTATTGGGTTTTTCCATCAGGAATTTCTCGGTAGAAGCTGCAGAGTCTGGATCTATGCCCGTTTGATGGCAAAGGCTCGCCCTCTATTACATGGGACCTTAACATAGCTGGCGAAATATGGGTGTAGTATTAGCTACACCTCTGCCTAACCCTTCGGGGATTACAATCGTGATGTTATGTTTATGTTACTTATGTTAAACTCGGGCCTCGGGTGACTTTACTAGGCTAACCGTCCCGTTTATTCATTCTTTAATTTTAGTTTAGTGGCCAACATATTAGCATAGTTATAAGATGCATCCTTACCATCAGGAACAGTTCTTCGACATCAGGAATGGACTTGAGCATCCTTTTGATAACGAACTGGAAGTTCCCGCAGAACTCGTCGGCAGGCTTGCCGCACTTGATTATGTAACGGATCGTGCCTCGCAGGATTACATTCACGTGTTGAGTCTAAAGAGTAGAAACATGAGTACTCATGTTGGTTATCAATGGTTCAATCATATAAAAGATCTTATCATATTTGGCCTTACCATACAAATATTCTTACAACTGAATCCAATATAAAAGGTCTAAAAGGTAATATACTTACGTTATTGAAAAACCATACTGTGCACGTGATATGCCTCTAGTAAAATCGTATATTTGATTATGAACGGATAATTCGTATGTAGATATTGTTGATTGAGGTTGTTACATAGAAAGAGAGTGAGACGACTAAACGAGATAGATGTATGGTAGAAGCCGTAAAAGGCACTCCCTTCTGTCTACAAAGAAATTGGCGCAGGGACAGGCAGGATGATGTAACTGTGGACAGATTGGTGACGATAGGTAGACTAACGGATGATGCTGCTAACTATTTTTTTTTTTTATATTTGAGCACGAATATGACATTAATTTACTAAAAACAACGGAATCATTAACAATTACCGATAAATGTGTACAAGCAAACTGCAGCCACGGTTCCAAAACTTGCAGGAAGTGGTTGGTGGATTTCATGCTGCTCGCTATTTTCCACCACGTCTGAATTAACGACTCAGACGCCATCTGACGATGGTTGTCAGCTTTGCACAAATGTTCGCCCAGGGAAGCCAAAACTTCGTTCATCATTACTGAAGCAAAATAAATGTTCCAATCAAAAACAATTACTCATGCGTTTTTATAGTCAGTGTTTTGTTAACTTCGATCTACAAACAAGTACTGAAAATATTAAGCGCCCTTAGGTAAATAATTACTTGTACAGTGCATGAGAATTGTTTTATGTTTTTAACTATGTACTGAACATATGAGTGAATTTTAAATACAAATTATAGTTCGGAAAGATATCATGCGCCGCCTATGCAAAATATATTTACCCATTTTATCAGCGTAAGTGTGAACCATCTCCAGAATTTTTGGTCCCTTTTTAATTATAGTTGATGAATCGAAGGCAGATACAATACAACATAGAAATAATTCACTGAAAAGAAACATCATATTAATAAAAGAAAAACATCAGTAGGTAAACTATCTGCCCTTATTATAAAAAGCCTACATACTTGTTTTCTATTTGTTCGCATTTTAGTAGGAACTCTTCCAAAAGATCAGTTTTACATTTATTAGAGTTAAGTGTCCCAAACAACAACCAATCCAAGGCTGGTACGAAAAGATTCAAATACTTGTCTTGTGTGAGAAGTTGTGTCTCATATTTCTTCCTCATAGCTGTTAAGAATATCTGTAATCCAATATTTTAAGTAGCAAAGAGATAGGAATTAAATTCAGTCGAGAAAAGAAATAGCTAAGCACCTACAGGAAAAAGTGCAGTGTATATGTGACAAGAGTACATCATCTGCCTAGAGTTTTCTCAACTATATTAGGGTCGGTTTCTAGTCTAACCAGATGCAGCTGAATACCAGTATTTTAAATAAAGCGACTGCCTGTCTGACCTCCACAACCCAGTTAGTACTGGGTAATATGATACCCCCTGGTTTGCAGACTTTCGGGTCACTGACTTTCTGTTACGACTGTCAAAGATCTACAAATGACAGCCAGGACCAACGGCTTATCGTGCTTTTCGAGGCACGAACGAATGTCGGTAAGTGATGGTGGTCACCCAGCCACAGACTAACCAGGGCAAGCACAGCTTAACCTAAAGATCAACCCAAGCTGTTGTTATTATTTAGCCACAAGTGTGTATGAGACAAGAGTTAAAGAAATAAAAACTTGCATCTTAGAATAGTGTGAGCCATTATGGAAGAGGAACATGATTTGGTAAACAGGATTTTAGACTATTGCATCAACAAACTTAGATTCTTGCACATTTACCGCATACTGGAGAAGCCAAGATTTTATGGAGAGTTTAGGATTACCAGTTGCAAATCAATTTTAAAGTCACAATATTTTAATCACAAAAAGCAAACATAATTGCTAACCTGCTGATATTCCTCCAGAAATTCCTTGAAATTAACATAAAAATATTCCTCACTCTCTTTACCAAGCAGTTTTGAGGCATTGTGACACAAATATACTCGTAAGTATGCAGCTACCAAGGGGTTCCCTATTCCTCTTATCATAGTGGAAATTCTCGCTATGGCTGGCTTTATTTCATCTTTAGATATAAACACATAGCATTTCAGCAAAGCCATCTCCATGTATAGGCGAGGTAATAATTCCCTGATCGACGCCATCTTGTACATCCAGTTTTGGCATGTCTCTTTTGCTGACTCTGGAACTGTCCTTGGATCAATGTTTTGTATATTTATGAGATTATTGTTTCTGTAAAACAAATATCAACAAATATTTTAGAGTTGTCTTAAGCGTGTTTATAATAACAGCCTCTAGCTATAGGGATACTCACCCAAAACTCTTTTCTTTGAGACGGTTGAACACCAAGTTACCAAATGTATCCAGTGTATCAGTGATCAATATAAACTTGCTTGGATAAAACTGCATTACACTAATATCAGACAGTAGTTTTGAGCACTGGATTCCTATTTTAAATGCTTTCACCCTTTGTTCTGATTCCCAAGCCTTTAAAGAGAAAATAACACAACACAACATATTTTTTGTACTATTATCATTTTGATATTGATAAATACAACTTGGTTTACATTATAATCTAGTTTGTCTCAAGTTAAGTCTAATTGTACAAGTTTTATATGCCTTACTTAAGTTTGATTTGGGAAATCCAACTTTGTTAAATTGGAAGACTTACACTTGCAAGGTTGGGCATTTTCATAACTCTACTTCTTATAACAATAGAAATATGGTCGTTTTTGCATTAGATGCAGCACAATTTTTTGTGTAGATTGGTATAAAAACACGTATTTGCCAAAAATGTCCCTTGCTAGGTTTTGATTTTGAATAGCCAACTGTCTGACATAATATACTTGTTTGATCATTATTTTAAAGAGCCACTCATCAGCATTGAATAGTTAAAACTGAGTATTACCAAAACATAATCCAAGGAAAATCATTAAGATATATACTGATTTATCAAATTACCTTTTTAATTTCATCATTGAGTAAGTTAATTTTTGTGACAAATTCTTGCTGACTTAAACCCATTGTTTTTCTGACTGAGCCTTCATCAAAATCATCCAACTGCTCTAGTCTGTGTTTAACCTTCTCATTCAAATTGGATACCTGTCTAATAAGAGCTGAAAAGGAACTAACTTAAAATAAAATAAAAAGGAAAAAAAGAAAATAAATTAGTTTTATAGTCATACATTTATCAAAGATAACAAGGAAGTAGATAATATTAACCATACAAATAAATCTATTTTATTTTAATGAAAACTCCAGTTGGTACATACTTTTTTCTCCACCTGGTAGGTAGCTGCTAACTATTGTCAGTTTTTCACCAGTTGTGTATTTACTGAGAATACCAGTACGCCTTGTACTCCAAGCTTTGGAATAATTTACACCTTCAGTCTTTTCTACCTCCAAAGGATTAATATCCTAAAAAAACATTGCAATATGTTATGTTATGTTAAATACAATCCTAAAAAAATTTTTAGAAACTAGAGTTAGATACTTACTTCATCTAGATTCATTTGTTCAAATCTCAACAATGGGTCCACTTCATCAAAGCCTGAACTCCATTTATTAATGTGGTCAATGATACTGGAGCTACATGACTCCTTCTGCAACATACAATAAATAAATTGAGCTGAATGAAGAAGCAATATTATGAAATATTGTAAATAAGGAGACCAGTTGGCTGTCCGATTTAGAAATTAACAGGGCTTATACAAAGACGATGTACTGGAGAATTATTATTCCAAATAGGTCTGGATTGTAGTACCATCATGGTGCGACACCCTGGTGAATATTAAAAAAAGGCATAATATAAATAAAGGCATTGTATTAAAATTAAAATTAACTACTTACTATTGTTATAACATTTGTCTTTAGAGGATAGCTTGTCACTTCAAATCTGGGAGAATCGTATTTAATTCGATTAAATTTCTTTGAGGATGTCCTGAAATATAAAATTTTACGAAATGGAGAAATTTTCGTGAATAAAATTTCAATTATGACAATTGTAAAGACTAAAATGTAATAATAACCATTCGTAATATACAGGCATAGTTCTATTATTGTAAAATTACTGTAACTAGACCGTAAATCTAGTAATAATTTCAAGATCTGTAATGTAAACAGTAGCACAGTAACTAGTAAGTTATGTTTTTTTTAGGAGGATGATCTTGTCATGTTTTTGTGCCAAACCTGTCAATGTCAGTTTCTGACAAACACATCATCAGCCTTGCTTTTACCTATTTTTCTAATATCTATGCTTTTTCCCGAGACTTTTCATTTTCAAAGTGATGCAAATTCAACGATTAAAAATTGCAACTTTAATGCTTAGTTTACACATGTTGCCAAAATTTTTGCAATGGTATATGGTCAGCTGGGCCGCTGCAGCCACAATACACTACCCAAATAATGCGATCGCGATATCCGATATAGAGCGCGTGGCCCGTTAACATAATATATGATGCTCTGTGTATTAGTATTCTACTCTTTGCGTGTGGCTTTAAACAGAACTAACGCCACCTTAACGCCACCATCTAGTTTTTTCAATAGACAACATTTCACTAATGTTTATTTGCACTACTCCCATGTCAATGTCATTTAGGCACAAAAAGAAACATGCAGTGTTATAACTGATGGTTTTAGTCCGCCACGAATTTGGTAGAAACGGCGCTTTAATTATGTTAACCATTTTTTGCACACTATTGGCTTTGAACATTTTTAAAATATTTTTTTCCAATGGTAGCTCTAAAACTTCAGCTGTTTACTTGTGATTGTCACTTGTCTGTCAGATAAGTTGTCACTCATGGTCAAAGTCAAACTGAATAATTTGGCCTTGATGTTGATGTTCTGTAGTTTTGAACCAGCGAACCAGCTGTAGTTTAGTTTTCCGGGGAAGCGCTTTGATGTACTTTCATCAAATTTATTTATAGTTACTATATTGGCATTCTACCAGGAAATTTCACAGAGTGTCGTTTCCTTGTGTCTCGACTGTTGTGTTTATGGAATTATGAGCTTACATAAGAACAATTTCTTGGTCTGCTATTTGTTAAAAAATGGGTGCTTACAACAAATTTTTCAATGCTTTCAAAAAATATCCTCTTCTACGAGGAATGGCATCTTATAGCATTATCTGGCCTGGTTCTAGTTTAATACAACAAACCTTTGAAGGTAAAACAGTTGGTAAGTAAATTAATTAATTTAATTGTTTTGGAAGTGAATCGAACGCTGTTTGAATAACCAACATTAATAATAGTTAATATCATACTTAATTACAGAAAATTATGATTTGTGGCGCTGTGCACGATATGGTGTCTATGGGTCCTGCTATGTTGCTCCGACTTTGTATAGTTGGCTTACAATTGCCAATATAATGTGGCCAGGGAATTCAATAAGAGCGGGTATAATTAAGGTAAAATATAATTAGTATACCTTTTTCATCTTCTACTGACTAACAAAACATACTGTAATGATGCAAGAGTTGTTGTATATTATGTTATGTAATACACTCTAGTTGTACTAATTGCTTTAATATTGCTCATACAATCATCTTTCTCTTGCCCTTATCCCATACACAATATCCTGAGTAATTAATGAATTATAGTTTTTTCACATGGACAACCCTTTTATCATTATCTGCTTAACCTTTTTCCAATTACTGTGTTTGTATCGACTTCCAGTCTAACTGGATACATTTGAATGCCTGTATGGAGCTAATGTCCATCTTACCTCCACAACCCAGTTACAGGGTACTATAATACCCCTTTCTTTGTAAGGCTGGCTGCAGGTTATTATCGACTATTGCTGAAGATGAAGGCTTATCTAAAGTTTGCTGTCATATTGTTACTATAGATTTATTAATGTTGCTATTTCTTTTAGACATTTGTGGAAACAATCACCTACACACCATTTGCAATGTGCAGCTTCTACTTTATTATGAGCTTACTAGAGTCAAAGCCTTTTCACGAAGCTGTTGCAGAAGTTGAGGCCAAATTTCTGCCAACTTATAAGGTAGAAAATTATATGTTGATAATAATAATTATGTTATGTGTTTATTTTATTAAGAGTATTTTTCAATTCATTGTTTTCACATGCCTACTTCTATTTTTCAGGTGGGTGCCTCCATCTGGCCAGCTGTTGCTATGATTAATTTCTGTCTCATTCCTCCAAGAAACAGGGTCCCTTTTATTAGTGTATGTAGTCTTGTGTGGACATGCTTTCTGGCATATATGAAGCACTTAGAAAAAGAAGCAGTTATGGCAACATCAAGTGCAAATCCTATTAAATTATTAAAAGCTAATTTATAAATAGGAAAAGTTAGCCAATTTATTAGTCAAATTGAATATTTTACACATCTTACATGGTGTTATTATTTATTTTAGTTCAATTATTTATTATTCCATCTCAAATATGTGTGATATTTAAATAGTCTATAGTTGCTTTGTAAAGATCTTGTTATTATTAATATTAAATGTTATTATTTATACTGTGATTTATACAGACAGTATTGACAAAATACCTATGAGATTACAATATACATTAGTTACTTCTGACAAGAACTACTGGGTTACACCATATTTTATTGAATTATGAAACTATATATTTTTAAGAGAAGGTAAGAAATAAGTGATGAATGGAAGACTAAGAAAATATTTATTAACAAAAAACATTGACTGATTGTAAAAACCAACAAGTTTGGATAAAGAAAATATATAATTTAATATTTCTTAAATTCAAATAAAAACCCAACAGTTCTTTTAGAGTTTTGCTGATAAATGTATTTTTTATGGTAGGTATAGTAATATATACTAATATACTTGATATTAGTTTCTACATGTTTTCATACAATGAAAATATCTAAGAGACCAGAAACAGGGTGATAAAGAAATACATTTCATTTAGATCTACAACATAGGTTAAGGAAATGTGTGATGGACCTTTACAACTTGTGTGCTGAATATATTTTCTATGTTAAAGTGCTTGTTTACATTTAAGCCTAATTCGTTTCTATTCAGTAGTTAAGTATTCCTTTATTTAATTGACAGTGAGCATGTGCCTACTATTATGTGACTCACGACTCACGAGTTACGATTCATGGTCATTAGGTACACGTGGCAGTCGCGTATTATTAGCATGTAGCTTTAAAAATGTGAAATAGAGCTGACACCAGTGCCAATTCTACATAATTGGCTGAATACAATACACCATCGTCTTTCATACACTCCAAGCAAAATATTCAACTCCCACAGACTAGGTAGCGTGACTGGCTGGCCGTGGCGTGATAATTGGTACAGGCAGTGGCATATTTCGATTTTTTATCCTATGGCTAAGAGGTCTATGACTCAGGGCGGCTGGCTGCGAGGGGTGGCTTGCGCAGCTTATTTTATGAAACGAGCACTACCCTCTTAATTTCTAGCCTGCCTAACTAACTTGACAAGCACTATACTCTTCTAGGCTGCCGCCCGGTAGCTTCCATAAGCCAGGAATGTAACATATCCGAAATTACGAAGCGAGGAGCTAAAATTGTTTGCTTCGCTCGCTCTTGTTTCTATGGTGGGTTCACTCAAACCGAGACACTTCGAGGCTAGGCGAGTGCAAGAATATGTAGAGTAGCGCTCTAGACCCGGTATTCCTCACTTGCTCCGTATCGGTTTTTTGCGAGGCAGGACGAGTACGAGAGTGTATATAGTAGTGCTCCGTATTCCTCGCATGCCCTCCGTCCTCTGTCTGGTTGTGAGACGCGTGTCGGGAGAGACGAGAATAGAGAGAGCTGTCGGTCTGGGTTCGACTTTTATGCACTACACCCCGTACAGGTACCGGACCCGTACAGGTACCCGTATAGCTGTGTAACTTTATGTTTGCTTTAAATTTGATTAACGGTTCAGTTAATAAATTTTTTTTGTTGCTGAAATTTGATTAACAGTTCAGTTTTTAAATCATAAGAAGGGATACGCTAGGCGTAAAATTTTCTTTCGTTTTTAGCAAATTGCAGTTCAGCATCAGATTGCATGTTAATTATAATATAATTTGCAATAAACAACCAATACAATAACATTCAACCTGACAGTGCTTTGCGAATATTGCATATAAGGAAGAAATTAAGAGCATTCCAAATACATAAAGAGAGACTTCGGTCCGATCCACCTACTTTTACATTAGTATTTGTTCGGGTAAGTAAAACAAAATTCGGCACGGCGAGTAATGTTATCGGCTTGTTTTAACCGGCTATGAAACCAGCACGCGTAGCACGACCACCGTGGAAACGAGTTTTGTCGACGGAACAATCGATAAAATGATAGATTGTAGAAACATTTTTATCGTCTTAACCATGGCGATGTTAAAAATGTGGAAAACATGTGTATCTATTCTTCAGTCGACAAAAGTCTACAACTTCAAGTATGACTATTTTTTCTGTACTTTTGACACTTGGGGATAGAAACATTTCTTCTCAACTAATGTCAAATTAGCCGTAGAAGCGATGACCGTTGGAGTAGACGTGTTCTTGAGTGGAGACCGCAAATCAGCGCAAACGTAAGGTGGGACGCCCTCAGGCTCGGTGGAGTAACGATCTTCGCAGGGTGGCTGGTAGCAACTGGATGAGAGTTGCTGAAAATCGAGTTGAATGGCGTGCAATTGAGGAGGCCTATGTCCAGCAGTGGAGGACTGCTATAGTCCAGGACTGCTATAGGCTGATGATAAATGTCAAATAGTCTATATCACATCGGACCTAGATAAGATTCTTTTTATTACTATTCTTTGAGTTTATTGACTTATTTATTTTAAAAACATGTCGGGGTCCTACCGTCGCCGTCTCCTTAGTTTTAAGGCCGAGAAGAATGAAAGTAACTCCGACTGGAATGCTGTACGAGCGTTAACCGGGGCTCTTGATCTCTCTGTTGTGTACGGCAATGTTTTTATCACAAATTTGCTAATGCTTGTTTTCACCAACATTAAATGACACCTAACTCAATGCCTAATGCCCGACTTCAGCAAGAATAAGTGTCACCTAACTGAATGACTAATTCCTGTTATCATCAACTCTGAGTGGCACCTAACTCAATGCCTAATGGCCGTTTTTACCAACACTAACACTAACTTAATACCTAATGCCCGTTTTCACCAACACTATCGGACCGTCTTCACTTAGGTGGTTATCGTCGTGTCACCCAAGACCCAATATACTTCCCCGTTGCTATGGAAATAATTTAAATGTCTTTGTCTTCGTAGAAACTCGAGTCTACAGGTCGCTCGATGGTTGGGCAGCAGACATGTCGAGTTGTATAGAAAGAGCTTTGTCTATTCTTGGTAGAATATAGATGGAATTGGTTATACTACGCGTGCAGGTAGGTCGCTGCAGGTACCAGATGAAATAAAGTGTGATTACAGAGCCAAAGAGAGTCGCCATTGCCAAAACATTTGTTTACGTCTGTTCCAACTTTCGGAAAGCTAGAACCTCTTTACTTAAACCGTTCTAATAATTCCCTGTTATTTCCCCAACTTCCTTTTTGATGAGACACAATCTTTTTTGTAATACTTACTTACTAATTCCATGTCCTAATCACACATGACGTATCACTCGTCTGTCATTGTCATCCTCATCACCGTTATGGATGGATGTAAGACTAGGTAATATGGTCGCTTCGGTGTAAATTAAAAAAAAAAAAGAAAAACACCGACATGACATGGTTGTCAATGTCACTTATACAGTGGCAATTTCGCGAAATACTGAGTTCTTTGTACTGTAGAAATTCAGAATTGCACCGATCGAGGTATTTAGGAAAGGGGAGGTGGGTGAGTGGATGAAACAAAAAAGGAGGATCACGGACATAAGAATATGTTAGAACAAACAGATACCGAATTAGCAGCGAAGTCAAACTTAAACAATACAATGAATTAAAAAAAAAACGAGAGCTAGCAGTGTATTATTTGTAGATATTTGTTTTGTGGATATACTAATAGTTCGTAATGTCCAGCAATTCTTTATTGTTTTCCATTAACAATGAAGGCAAAGTTTACGCCTTGTCAACTAGTGGGTCATGTTGGAGAGAATTCATGTATCTAGGATTAGAATTTAAAACTTTGTCTGCTGTTCCACATTTTCTGTGGGCTTTAGGAGGTGACCGACAGATCTATCTCCACGTGCATGGCCTGGAAATACCAATACGAGTCAAAGAAGAATCCTATGAAAACGAAAGGTGGTTACCACTTGAAGGCTTCAGTGGTAGATTGCTTCCCACAGACAGATATCAGTTTTCTTCACAAGATGGCACAAAGGACAGAGCAATTGATCGCATTAGGTTACCATCAATGGCCTGGCAGTGGGAGGGTGATTGGCAACTTGAACTAACATTAGATGGTCAACCTTTGGATCATGATGGATGGACTTATGCAGTAGACTTTCCAGCACAGTTTGGCCCTTCAAAACAGTGGAAGTCTTGTGTAAGAAGAAGAAAGTGGATAAGGTACAGAAAATTTAGTGCTATGAATTCATGGTGTGCAATTGCTCCTTTACATAAAGATCCAACACAGGAGCCATTCATAGATGTCAGCATTGGTGGTAATCAAATTCCATATGCTTCCCCAGGAACATTGTCTGTGTGGGCCATAACTGCTCATGGACGTGTTATGTATAGGGCTGGTGTCAGTACTACTTCTCCTGAAGGTTTGAA
Organism: Noctua janthina; assembly: GCA_963576755.1. Taxonomy (NCBI): domain Eukaryota; kingdom Metazoa; phylum Arthropoda; class Insecta; order Lepidoptera; family Noctuidae; genus Noctua; species Noctua janthina. Next base: position 9,656,843 of record OY755058.1, read on the forward strand.
ATGGATTAACATAAGCATTCCTCCTAATTGTGATATTAAACAGATTTCTGTGGGACCTACTGGGTTAGTGTGGGCTCTTTTGTGGACAGGAAGGGCCATTATTAGAAAAGGCATAACCAAGGACTGTCCCACAGGTGAAGGTTGGATGGAAGTTAAACCACCTAATGACACTAAACTAGTGTCACTTTCTGTTGGATTCAATTCTATTTGGGCTGTGAGTTCTGATACCAGAGTTTGGTTTAGAAAAGGCATAGACGGAAATACAGCTGGAAATTCTGAAGGAGCTGCTATGGGAAATGGATGGCTAGAAATCACAGGTCATATGAGTTATATTTCAGTTGGCATTAATGATCAAGTGTTCGCTATTGGTGATTCAGACAAATCTATTTATTGGCGCAGTGGTATCACCCCAGCCGAGCAAACTGGAAAAAGATGGAGAATGGTGCAGGCTAATATGCAACTAAGCCGGACATCTAGCTCAGCAAGTGTGGTGTCTTCAACTTCTAATGCCAAGCATCACAGTCTTAACATGCTCAATGAAACAACAACAGAACTTAAATCAAATATAAATTTGCACAATTCCTGGGAAGAATCTCATTCAGCACCAATTGAACATACATTACCTGTGAAACCAAAAGAAGCTCGGCAAAAACGAAATGAACAAGTAGACAATATTGATTATACAGGAAAAAGTTATGAAACAACATTAAAAAACCCAAGAGCATGGAGCCCTGTAAGAAGTGTGGGCTCTGTTGTAGGCATGGAAGCACAGCCTGATAGTGACAGTAGTGTATTTGATGTTGACTCGGGAATGTTTTTTGATGATGAAGTGAGCCAAACAGCTTGGGGTACTTGTGAAACTACTTGGGCATTTGTAGAAGCTGGGGCTTGTTCTGTAGATGTAATGCAGGTGCCCCACTGGTTTACGGACTCTCATAATGCGTTTAATACTGATCTATCTTCTAAATGGCGAATACAGATTTTAGATTATCTGAAATCTAGGAACAAAAATGTAACATTAGATCTATCAAGTTATGGAGTAGCTGTGGAAGAAAAAGGTTGGACACGGAGCTGTGAGTCAAGACTAATTAATGCAAATCATTCCAGTGAAGACTGTATATTGTCTTTATATTGGCATGACTTAGAAAACATAGGAACTCTGTCTGTTTTTCAACCTGATGGCACTATAAAATTTATTTTAAATCTAGGAGAAGTCACCAGTGTTATAACATCATCAGAACCCGGAAGTCCCAGAATAACTTTGTCTGTTCCTCGTCAAAACAAGAGTCCCATAAAAGTTCAGTTTATATCAGAAATGGAACAAGAAGAATGGTTTAATGTTTTAGTTGATATCACATCACAAATCAATGGAGTCACTGGTAAACCATCAGCCAATTCAGTATGGGCTATTGCTAGTTCTGGAGATATACTAAATTGGGACCCTATGCCTGCAAAACTGAATACTTCAAATAATGGCAAATATATTAAGGAATTTCAAGTCTTCGGAAAAGATATAGTATCTGGTTTCACAACACCTCTGCATAACAATTTTCCTCCAGGGAGTACATTAAAAATCTCAGGCTGTTTAAATGACGAACTCAACAGATTTCACATTAATTTAGAAGGTCCAGAAATTAAGAAACAGAGACATAAAATTGAGACAGAAGTGACTGAAATACCTTTGCACTTCAATGTGAGATTTGAAGAGAGAGTTGTTGTGTGTAATTCAAAAATATCTGGTAGCTGGGGAGTTGAAGAAAGACATGAATTACCAATGTCCCCAGGACAAGAGTTTTGCATAACAATTATTTGTGACATCAATACTTTTAAGATACTAGTAAATGATAAGCTTTATTGCTTCTTTGACCATAGACTCAGTCCAAAAACTATTACATCAGTAGCCGTACAGGGACCTTTAAAACTTTATGCCATGGAATATTCAACAACAAATGCTATAATTGGATCAGAAGAAATGTATTGGCGGATTATGGGGGGTTACTTGCGGCGAGTCGAGTCTTGCCAAAATGGGATCCTTTGGGGGATATCTCATGATCACCGCGTTTGGGTGTATACAGGAGGATGGGGGGGAGGTATTCTCAAAGGTAACCACCAATTTTATTGAATTGTACCTATATTTCGTGAAATTCGTACTACAGAAAGTAAACTTGTTTCATTTTAGGTATAGGAAGCAAAGAAGGCATCCATTCCATGACTGACACTCAAACTTATTGTGTCTACGAAAACCAGAGATGGAATCCTCTTTCTGGCTATACATCCACTGGCTTGCCTACTGATCGTTACATGTGGAGCGATGTAACCGGAAAACACAAAAGAACTCGAGAACATACCAAACTTCTTAATCGTCATTGGCATTGGGTAACATACCGCTAATTTTGTTAAACACGTGACTTCAACGTTTTGAAGTCATGTGTTCACTAGGAGACAAATGACCCACGACACTAGTCTCCACAGAGGACGCACAAGTTGACCGATCGCGCGACACGTCCCTGTGCAACAACGAAAACGACGAATAATGTTGGGAGCATCAGTTTGGCGACATCTAATGGCCAGCGCACACCGGGGACAAGAAGATAGAGATTTTAATGTTCAATGCCGCGAAGGAAAATCCCCATTTGATGCCTTTGGGTCGCTCTTTAAACATTGGAATCTGTATCTTGTTACCACTACCTTGGCTAAAGATAAAATGCTGTGCCCTGCCGTCCCCGGTGTGCGCTGACCTTAATGAAGCTTGAATTCGTGCGGTATATGTGGAGGCACGTATCACGGGACATTTATTTGCCTAGTGAATAAATGACTTGACATGTTATCACAGTTAATTGACACTAACATCTGTCCTCAGATTTCCGAATGGATGATCGACTACAACACACCTGGTGGTGTTGATGCTGATGGATGGCAGTACGCAACTGATTTCCCAGCACCCTATCACGGGAAAAAAATATTTACCGATTGTGTCCGTAGACGAAGGTGGTATAGAAAAGCTCAAATTTGTACAGAAGGTCCATGGATTCGGGCCGGAAGTACTGCATTGTTAGATATTTCTATATGGGTGAGATTATAAGATTTATTATTTACTAAACACCCTTCACTCATGCCATACATAATCCTCCTATGCAACTATGTTATAGTAAAGAACAACTATGTTATGTGAAAATACTTAGTAACCGAAAATGATTTTGTTAAAAAAAAAGGTTTTTAACAGGCCGATGGCGACGCCGCATCAGTATGGGCGATAACTTTGGCAGGTGACGCCATTTATAGAACTGGAGTTACACTTACAGCACCCACGGTAAGAATTACGCGAAATTTTAGACACTAACAGATTGCCTATATGAATTTCACGAACGCTCATCAATTCTAATTTATAACTTAAAACAATGGCATAGGAGTCACATGACGCGTTGTTATACAGTGTGAGTCTTTATAATGTGCACATATCGAAATGAGGGAATCTATGCTTAATTTTATCGACGGAAAAAATATTTAAAAAAATTAAACATTTTTTTAATATTTTTTATGGAATTTTTAACTATTTTGTCCGCTACTGTGACCCCAGTGTAAACAAAACGGTGTAACTTTTAAACCGAATTATCTATCACGATAAAACAAACTGCATAATGATTGGAAGTAATTAGGCGTCCTCATAAAATGAAAATTATGGGAAAAAAACTACCCTCAATTGAAAATAAACATCTTTTTTTAGCAAAAATCTGTTTTTTCTTCATCAATTTTTACAATAATCGTAAAATTTCTCAATAAGACGCCCCCATCACCTACTTTTTTTATTACTTTACGTTATTCTTCATCGTATTAGCCACGTAATGGTAAAAATTGCATGTTTTTAACTTAATCCCAACATTTCTTATCAACTGTTAAAGAAAGCCCCAGCGCACGGCTACGCACTATTGTTTAGCAGGTAGACAGCATTTTCTGTGAATTTTATTATTAATGTGCGCGGGTCGGGGTGCGGGGAGGTAGGGCTAGCCGAAGGGACCTTCAATTATGACAGACAGGCAGTCACTCTGAATCATTCGCCGCTGCTACATGTGTTTCGTTACTATCGTTCGCTTTTACATGATGCCGCGTTTAAGTGAATTTTCCCCGGCACACATTGCCGACATTCATTTTTATTATGGAGTGGGACGAGGAAGCGCCAGAGCTGCGCGCGCAGCTTACATAGCTGCGTTTCCTAACAGGCAACCAGTGCCATCTGCCCGCAACTTTCAGGAAGTTCACAGAAGGTTGTCGATCACTGGACTTGGATCAAGTAGAGATCGTCGCGAGCCGCCTCCAGTAATTATCGGTGTAGCTACTGAACAAGCAGTTCTGAGTGATTTGTTTGCTGATCCATCCATAAGTACTAGACGACTGGCTCTTCGTCACGGAATAAGCCAAAAATCAGCGTGGCGCATTTTAAAGAAAGAAGGATTGCATCCTTATCACTACCAAAGGGTGCAACATCTACATGAAGACGTAGACTGCCGTCCAAGGTGTGTAATGTCCACTTGGATACAAAGAAAAACTAGAGCAAACCCAAACTTTCCAAAAACCATACTATGGATGGACGAAGCGACATTCACTAGAGACGGTATTACTAACTGTCGAAATTTACACAGATGGTGCCGTGCACGTGAAAACCCGAGATTGAAACGTTCGTCAACTTTTCAAGTAAGATTTTCAGTAAACGTTTGGGCTGGTCTTATCGATGATATGTTGATTGGACCAGTCATATTGCCGAGAACGTTGACCGGTGCAGAATTTTTAAGTCTATTGACTAATGATCTGCCTGAAGTATTGGAGGATGTACCACTGGCTTTGCGTCGAAGGATGTTTTTGCAGATGGACGGATGCCCAGCTCATTATGCTGCAAATGTTAGATCATTTTTAAACGATAATTATCGTGATAAATGGATCGGCCGGCAAGGACCTGTAGGGTGGCCTCCGCGTTCACCCGATTTGACGCCCCTTGATTACTTTCTATGGGGGACCATGAAACAACGCGTCTACAGTACCCCCATCAACAGTGAGGCCGATTTGCGTGACCGCATAATTAACTGTGCGAATGATATTCGCAATGATCCCGAAATGATAAGGAGAGCGACACAACAAATTTTAATACGCGCGGCTTTGTGCCTACAACAACGAGGTGGACATTTTAAGAACCTGATGCATTAAATTATGTGTCAAATAATAAATGGTTTTTAATTGAACTCTTATGTATTAATTATCATCCCAAATAAACCATCCTTAAGAGAACAATAAATGGCGCGTTCGGAGTGCCATCTTTTAACATTTGATATAAAATGTTATGTTTGAGTTATAAACATGCCATTTTTACTATTGGGTAGCTAATACGATGAAAAATACGTTAAAGTAATAAAAAAGGTAGGTAATGGGGGCGTCTTATTGAGAAATTTTACAATTATTGTAAAAATTGATGACAAAAAAACAGATTTTTGCCAAAAAAAGATGTTTATTTTCAATTGAGGGTAGTTTTTTTCCAGAATTTTAATTTTATTAGGAAGCTTAATTACTTCCAATCATTATGGAGTTTGTTTTATCGCGATAGATAATTCAGTTTAAAAGTTACACCGTTTTGTTTACACTGGGGTCACAGTAGTGGACAAAATTTTTAAAAATTTTATATAAAATATAAAAAATATTTAGATTTTTTTAAATATTTTTTCCATCGATAAAATTAAGCATAGATTCTCTCATTTCGGTATGTGCACATTATAAAGACTCACACTGTATATTGCGAAAACATTTTGTTTGTCTTTTCAGGGTGTGCATTGGGAACATGTTAACAACCCTCAATTACTCACAGCAATTAGCACATGCAATAATGTAGTTTGGGTAGTTGGCCGAAAAGGAGAACTCTATTACAGAGAAGACATTACCAAAGAGAATCCATCTGGAAGCAATTGGAAGTTGATAGAAACACCTAAATATAGCCATCCCTACAACCACAAGTCTGGCGCGGGCGCTAAGGCAGTGTCATTGACCAAATCATCAGCATGGGTGTTACTCTTGAATGGTGCTATTGCTGTTAGAACTGATATTTCTAGAAATCAACAGGATGGTAAAGAATGGAAGCATTTAACAGGTAAATACTTGATATAATTATGATAGTCATAAACACAACACATAACTGCGGGGATTAGCTCGTTTTGGCAAATCCTTTGAGCATTTTGAATGTGGCCACAACAAACTTGCAGTCGAGATCAGAATTCCGTTAACGGAACAGCGACACAACGCTGTTGTAAAGTATTATTAATCTTATATTATTAATGTATGTAGCACAGATATAGATGGAATGTAGTTTTCAAATAATTATAATAATTTAACAAATGTTTCCAGAATGTGATTTGACATTCAAACATGTCTCGGCTGAAGAACACGAAGTATGGGCGGTTACCATAGACGGAGTTCTTCAGCGCCGACTCGGTATAACGGCAGACAACGTCGTCGGTTCGGCATGGCAGCCAATATTATCAAGCAGCTTAGTTCACGTGACCGCTAGGGGAGGTTGTTTACAATGAAATACTCGACATCTCCCTCATAATTAATTGATATATGTCGTAAAGTCACTCTATGTAACAGGCTATGTACGAATTTATTAGGCCTCTTTATGGAAACGCGGAGTTTTACAAAGCACACTTTCAGAACTCAGAAGAAGGATGCTTGAAGTTTTTGTTTTGCCGGGAGCTTGTTTGCTCGGAAAATGTTACGTATACTCGTATAAATTCTACTAAGTTATCGATCTCATATTATTTAACAATTTTACTAGGGAATGTGCTATTTCCATTATCTTCATAACTAAGTAAGTACTAACATCGCAACTGACTGGCAGAGAGAGCTTCGTTCAGCATGAAAATCCTTCGATTGCTTTCTCATTTAGTAGTACCTGAAGAAGATAAAAACTAGGAAACCAAATAAAATATAATGAAAATGTTAATTATGTAGTAAGTAGTTAATCTTGCGTCAGCATTACATAGCTTTTCTTCTGTAATAAATATGCATTGTAAAATGTATGAAACTAGTTTTTAATATATAACGCGCTTGAAATAGTTAGGATTTTTGATAATAAGTTCAAACATTATAAACATGCACCCACCCCGCGTATCTGTAAGAGGCCTTCGCCACATCTTCAGAATTTAAAAGGGAACAGGGGGCCTGCGAGGAATTTGAAAAATAGGTAAGTACTTGAAGAAACTAATGCCGCGACCGTCGCGCTGCATCAAGCCTGTCCCCGTAGAGTGCGATATGGACAGCTGCAGCTCAGACAGATTATATCACAAAAATTTGACCAGATCGACGTTTTGTATTCCCCTTTGTTTGCCTCGATAACAGAGCCGATTTAATTTATTTTTGACATTAAAATTTTAAGAAAGAACATGTCTAGATTCCTATTATTTTTTTTTATGTTAAAATCTTTTTGAATTTGTCTGGTAGTCCTCTAATCACGGCCGTAAAAATCGAAATGACAGAGACGTGTCTACAGCAAAAATTGATTTTATGAAAATATCATTGCTCTAGAGGCATTATTCGGGAAGAAAAAAGGGGAATACATTTGTATGGAGAATCACAGCCCCTGTTCCCTCTTAACGACGAATATAAACGACTAGATTGTCTATGTAGTTAGTATTATTGGTAAACAAAAATTCAGTAACATTGTTGCAGCTATGAATGTTGAAATATGACAGACTGGTCAAGACCGCTTTAAGTAGCCAACCATTAGCCGCGCAATATTTTGGTGTCCAGAAATGATAGTGATAACGGTTTTTTTTAAGGAATATTTGACGTACAAAAGCCGCTGACCAAAATTAATGCTTTTTAATTTTTCAGCTGCCATTAACTAACTTTTATTCATTTACCTACTAAAATAACATAAAAAAAAAACAATTTTGTATGGCAGCAGTATAAAGCACAAAATTCAGTCTGAGCTGAGTTGGATCAGTCTGTTTGTATAGGGTGATTTTTGTGGTGGGACTCCAATGCGCAACCCGAAAGTATGTAGTAGGTAGTAGAGCAATGTGGTCAAAGCAACCATGACCTGTATTTTCGAAGAAAGTTAAACTGCATTTTTAGATTTTTTAAAAAGCTTCTTACTAATCCAAGAATCAAACCCGTTTTTTTTTTAAACCACAACTTTGGATTATAGCACTAACCAATAATGCATGAAACGAAGACGCTAAGATAAATTTTTCATTAGAATACTAAAAAATTACTGTAATCCTGAACATACCAAAAGTGAAACAGCAATGGCTGGCGTTATTATTGTAATGTTAAAATGTATCAATTTATTTTTTAATGTCCGCAAAGAAAAAGACGTTTTTTTTTAAACCTACGTTTTGGTGTTTGGTTTTCAAATTAAAACTTAAAAGAATCAGAAGATAGTACATTTTTGATATAAGTGGGGAAAATTCGAGGCAGAATTAACACTCGAGCTGAAGGCGAGGGTTATGGAGCCGAGATCTGCAGTAACAAATCCCCACGCGTATCGAACGACATTTTTAATACACTTTCGAAGAATTCAAATATTAGACCGGAAAGTATTTTTGTTAGGAGTTATTAGAAAATTATGATTTAATTCGCTTTTTTCCGCGCTTTGATTTCGCCAGGTTGAAGGAGCATTTGATGTTTGAATTAGTTATAAATTATTTACAATGGGCATTTAGATACATATTATTGGAGGTCACCTTTTAATCAAGGAATTGCTTGTATTAATTATTTGGCGGGATAGTGTATGATGGGTTGGCGCGATTTTAATTTCGTCTTAAGTTATTACATTTAGAATGCTAGGGTAAGTAAAGGTTTCTAAATGAGTATTTGTGAATTTCCTAAGAAATTTTAAAATAGACTGAGGATATTTCTTATTTTATTTTCGATATTAGCAACATTCCAAATTAGTAAACTTTCAATTTCCTATTATGTAAGTAATGCGTAAGTGAAAAAAAAGATATTATTTTCTAGTCATTGGTGTTTATCACATAACTTATGTAAATCAAATACAGGGTGGCGATATTGTCACATGCATCCTTAAGGACGCGAGTCTTGTTATCATCTTACAACTTTCCCAAAGAAACACACCCAATTGGTGAAAAAAAAACAAATTCCTATACAATAGTAATCAGACTGTTTTGATTTTTTTTTTCTGAGCAATCTTTCGAGTTTTTTTGGGAAATTTGTTTATTATGACATCCTGTATATACCAAAAAATAAAGCTTTCGCTTTTACTATTACAGAGGTACATATAAAATAATAAAACTGCTATGTAATTATAATGCCTTTTATTCATAACAGAAAACCTGGTTTATTTCAATTGAATGTAGTTCTTTCTTAAGAGCAAAAGCCATACTAACATTTGCGTATTACACTAACGACCAGTTGATGTCTGTCTTAATGAGCTTTAATTATGTTTACTCAACTATTGCACTTTTGCAAATGGTTTATATTCTGTTGAAAATTGTAGTAGTGGCTCTTGTTCTATAGTGGAACATATTTTTATTTTTAGTATGACAATTAAACAAAACTATACCACGACATATATCATACAATTAATAGTTATAATATATTAGAGCAAATAATCTAGTTCATATCTCAAATAGTGATTATTTGGATCATTCTGTATTCTTGGGTAACCAGCGACCAATGCGTCTTGTCCTCCTATGTAAAGGGTATTGTATATTTTCCAGTACACGTCGCGGACTTTCCTTGCAGGGTGAAATAGTCCCTGAAACAAAAATAAAATTAATGAACAGTTACAGAATCAGGCGTCACTACTAATCAGTGTTATTTTAAATAATAACATCGCATTAATTCCGCAAAAAAACTTGGTAACCATGCTTGGATGCAGAATGCAGCACCGCCTTCCCGCCTATAATAATATGCACATTTATGCATGCATGTGCATGTTTGTGCAGTCTGGAGCTACTTGGAAACTATTCCCATTTAAAAATCCCACACTACACTAGGTTTAGTCAATTCACTCGCGAGTTTAGGTCTTGGGCCATTTACTGTTGCTTAGTGTAAATAAACAAACTTCAACATACATACAATGTAGAGTAAATACAGGAACAAAGAACAATCGATGCATACCTGTAGAGCATACTGTAGAATCTTAACGGGACCAAGAGCGACCCTCATGCCCTCTACAGCGTCCATGAAAGCTTGCACTAAATGCGGTGAAGTTTCGAAGATGTTCGGCCACACGTGATTGAGAAGATGCACTAAAGCATCTTCGCATCCAAATCCGTATACGCCCAAAGCCATATGTTTTATCGCAGCACACGCAGTCTGCCGATGTACCAGATCCCTGTTTTAAAATGATCAAAAATTAGTCTAGTCTATACTGATTCATGAAACAAAAAAACAAAAGATTGAAAAGAATTTAGCAATACCTGTCCATAAGTGCATCTTCTAGCAAAGGGCAAACGGCGTAAATGTAATCCTTGCCCATTTCTCCAATGTACTCAAATAAGAACGACAGTGATTTCAGAACGCCATTCTGTACATTCAATTCTGGTACCCGGTATTCATTCATCAGGGCTGGTAATACTGTGAACGGCGAGCAAGTTTCCGCTACTATGGCGATAGCAACTGTTGTGCACACTCTAAAAAAGAAAATGAAATTTTCATTAGGTATTTAACATACTTAGGACTAAGAATTATACCAGTAATAAAGTTCATTTTCATTACCGATTCTGTCTCTCCTGTACTTTCAAATTGTTGAGCAAAGTCGCCAGCACATCGTGTGGGCCAATGGCCTTAGCAATATAACCAAAGGTATTTACAGTCGCTCTTCGGATAGCCTTTTTGTGGGCTTTTAACAGTTCCAGCAGTTCAAAGCATATCCTCATCCATTCTCTTGCAGAGACGAACTCGGGTCCTCTGTCTGCAATGCGTCCAACTAAATCGATACAATTTTCTTGTACTTTTTCGTGCCTAAAACAGACAACAGAATAATGTCATAGCAGTGTATAAAGACGCAATCATTCTAATAAAATCATTTCCAATTTTAAGCCACTTACCTGTTTTTTAGAATCGGTGTAAGCCTAGGTAGTAGATCTTTAATGGGAGGTGTCATCTTTGTCATGCCAATCACATTAACTATAGCTTTTAGAGCGCCTAGAATTGAACCCAGCACTTCCGGATATTCTTCACCCAAGTATTCATAAAGTACCACACCAAGATGTCCCATCAATTTTTCCTGTAACATAAAACATTCAGACAAATGTTTAGACACAGTGAAATGGAATCTAATAACACTAAAAAGGTTGGAAACATATTTTGAATCAGCTGTGATCAGATGAGATGAGTACTGACCTCTTGGCAGGTTTTCATGACGACAGCAATACGAGAAATAAGATCGGCAGCTTGTTGACGGACTTTAGCGGATTTGTTGTTCATACGCCATAATATAATACCACAGATCTGTGGCAGGTACGGCTTCACGCGTTTGCCCAACTGGTTGACTATGGTGCCGAACCCGTTCAACATTACTACATCCTGTAATACGAAACGTAACTTGTAAATATAATACATATTGAATGTGAGATCGAGAATAAGTGCAACAAAACTGGCAAAAAAAAAAAAAAAAGAAAAAAAAAACATCGGCACAAGCATGCATCATACTCTTACCTCAGTAGTCTGTTCTTGGAATGCGTACAGTATACCGTCAATAAGAGCTTCTTCCAACTTGGAATCTATGTCAGCTGCGCCTAAATTGGCGAGAATCTTTTCAATAGACTCCATCACCATCTTTCTATATTGCTCATTGTCATCTTTGAGATCATCCACGATTCTATTAATTATTTCAGACGCTCCAACCTGTGAAATAATTCTGATATTTAAAGTAATCCATATTAATATTAAAAATGAGAGAATAACTCTGTCTGCGTGTTACCTTTTAACGCCTAAACCACTGAACTGACCTCTATAAAATTTTATAAATAGGTAGACGGACCTGGAGAAGGACTATTTGTATTAAAATATGAAATATAAAATACACGAAGACGAAGAGCAGCAACAGCTAGTCAAAAATAAAGAAGAACGTATTTTCTGTTCTAACCTTATTGGCGATTTCAACAGTAGTGTCCACAAGCTGGCGGTAATTACGTCTATCGAGGGCCATGCGGTGGTTCCAGAAATGCTTAAAGAAGTGTGGCAGAATCTCATCCATTATGTACTGCGGCTCCACGCCGTCCGTACCGCAACACTGCTTCACTACCTGAAAGTTGAACCATTTTATTAGACACATGATTTTTTATTGGAGTTGCCTAATTATTACACTATTTTCCACATACCTTCAAAACAATCTTCTTCATTTCCTCATCTGGGGACTGGAACTCACGGATAAGAATGAGCATCACTTCACGCGTATAATAGTTGGCGTATTCGGCGTCCATTAGCGGGATGAGATAACCGATGGCCTTCAGGAAGGCTGCTAGACCCTTGCCTCTGTGGGTCCTGATACCTTTCCAGAGAGGCTTGAGCACGGAATCGAAGGACTCGATACCGTATGGAGTAGCAGCTTCAGCGAGGGCCGCACTGGCTAAAGCTGTGATGGTACGCACTTTTTGTTGTTCATCCACCAATCCTGTAATTCAATTAACATAATTATTACCTTTTTGTCTTACCATACAAAAGCTCAAATTGCACTTTAGATTAGTCCTAATAAATGGAACTCAGTATGACATAACCAAAACCGGAGATAACATTTAAAAAATATAAACTTACCATGTTCAATAATTTCCACTAAAGATTTGAGATGAGGTAATATAGCACAGCCCATAAGAATAGCAATTTGCTGAACAATTTTTATTCCAGTGTGTCTAGCTTGCCAAGATTTCTTTGATCTACACACGGCCTTCAAGAACGGAAGTAGTGATGGAATACCTGTAATTAATAGATATAGATTAGTTTAGTAAAACTCTGAATTCTTATATTATAATTTTTTACTTTTTTTGTGCTACTTACCCAAAGCAGATGCGACAACAGCAAAGGCTCTGGCAGTTGTGTTACGAACGTATTCATCAATGTTGTCAATATCAGGCCTCATCGTGGAGATCATAGTGGCCAGACCAGCAGCTTTAGCCAAGTTAGAGATAATCTCTCGACCTTCCACACGTGCGTAGTAATCTTCGTCAATCAACAGAGGTTCAATCACGACAAGGATCTGTTAAATTAAAAAAAAATATATACATGAGAACCGTTTTAGTGTTAAACATGGTATTGCTTATTAAAACATTTTTTTTTTTGTTTCCACATGAACATTTTCAAATGATTAAAAAAAAAGTATAATACTCTAAAGTCATACGTCGTCTTCTTACCTTGTGTACGTAGGGACGAACCAAATCATCCAATTTGTATAAAATCCTATCAATAACTTTGACAAGCAAATGTCTCTCTTGATCTTCTAAAGTAGGACTCATAAGTAGTGGTAGGATCTGGTTAAAAAGGGGTCCCGCGCCGAATTCACGAGCCTTGTCTGTTATTTGACGTAGTGCAGCTTTGCACATGGGTGGAGTTCCGTTCTGAAAACAAGAACAACATTTTTACACTAAGATTCGAAAATATCTTTACTGGCTCTTTTATTCTGACAATGACGACGGTCTTTTACTAATCGTCTTATCATCATTTATTTTTATTCCACAATGCAGTAGACAACTAAACCATACCTTTATTTTCAACAAAAGTTTCATGATCTTCCTCTCTTTGAGTTCTTCTGGGGAGAGAGTGTCCTCGTCGACATCAATGAGCAGTTTATCAAAGTACTGTGCGTCTTCCGGTTTCATGAAGGGCAGTTGCTGGCTACCCTTGGGCTGCGGGTCGAGCAGGCGCGCGGCAGCTGCGGCGGAGCCTCCCAGTTCCTCCGTCTGCATGAAAAAGCCGATAGGGGTACCACCCAGTGGAGTAGGAGTTGCGGTCAGCTTTCGGGCCGGGGTCCGAATCGGAACATAACCTGGGGTAACAATGCATCAAGTTAATAAATTGCTACAGTCGCATGCCGCAACGAATACTATTATCTTGTAAACATGCAGTTTAACGTAGTACACAATCAGCAACTGACAAAACATTTAAGCTCAATCTGGCAGTTTATCCAACGGCATGAGACTGTAAAGCCATATTGTCATCATTCATCTGAAAGAAAAATTGAGTATTAAAACGTAGGTATTTTATTCTATTATTTTAAATTTGATAACACATGTATTGGACAACACTTAGTTACGTCGATAGATTTCCACATGTTGTAGGCTTTGTATAATACATGTGTCCTGAAACTAAAGGGGTTATTAATAACTATGAGTAAACCCTTAATAATTGTAAGTCTTAAACATAGCAACTTAATTAGCGTAATCCCACATCAACATGTACATACCGGCAGGAGGCGGTAAAACCTTGTACCCAGGTGGGAACATGGCATCTAACTCTTCATCAGTGTAGGGACGGTTGCGCTCGTCTATTTCTTTCTCCCAGCGGTAGGCTTGCAGCTGCTCTGGGGTCATCGCGGCCACATGTCCAGGTGTAGGAGTGGCCATTGCCATAGCCTTCATTCCCACTGGTGTTGACTGTAAAACATAAAATGTAAGTTATGATGGTAGATGAAATCTTGTGTTTTTAATTTCTTACGAGCATTCTGCTTGATTCTATAATGTTACAAAACAACAATGGCGAAGAACAGAACGTTACTCACTCCTCCAGGTGTAAACATTGGCGTATGAGGGGTATGAGTTGGCGTCGCATGTGAAGGCGTGGCATGCGAGGGCGTGGTGTGTGTGGGCGTCGCGTGTGACGGCGTGGGCGTGGCAGCGGCCGGCGTGGCACCGGGCGTCTCGTCCCAGCGCGAGCGCCGCTTGGTGCCAGGCGTCGGCGTCTCTTGGATCGTGTCCACACCAGTACCGCGGTCGGTGCGGGGTGTTTCAGCCCAACCACTGTTATGTCCAGGAGTTTCTAAACATAAAATTACATCCTTAATTATTATTATCATCAATTTTGAGCCAAATGACGGAAGTTTCACTATAAACATGCAATTATTATGATTGCCTATGACGATAGATCGATTACCTCTATCAGTTTTCGGAGTCTCATCCCAGCGGTTGCGCCTGGAAGCATGTTGCGCGGGAGTGTCCCTGCCGGGCGTGGCGTGGCCCGGGGTGATGTGTCCCGGCGTGGCATCCCACACACGCGCTGATGGCGTCGCTCCGGGGGTTTCCCCTCCCCGTCCCGGTGCACTAGGTGTTTCTTCCCATGCACCTCTCTGTAACAAGTTATACATTTACCATTAACTGCCACAATTAAGAATATGAATAAATCTTTTACATTCACACAAAAAAAATGCAATACCTCTTGATCCCAGGATGGAGTGGTTTGAGAAGTTGGTGTAGCTGAAATAGTCTTCTTAGCTACTGGAGTGTCTTCTGAGCTCTGATCCCAGCGGCCCTTGCGCTTAGAAGTAGGTTTCACAGCCTCACCATTGGATTGAGCAACTGGTTTAAGAGTGCCTTCTCTAGCTCTTTCTAGCAGCTTTTTCCGTAACTGTTAACAAAAGCAATGATTTAACATTTGAAAATACACAGAATACACTTGATATATTTAAATAAGAAATATTAATTGTAATGTCTAATATACCTCTGTTTCTTCAGCTCGCAAGTACTGCTCTCTCATAATTTCGGTGTATGTCCTAGACCCAACATCTGGTGTTTTTCCACCTGAAAAATAAGGTAACATTCAGAATACTTGTGAAATTCCATGAATAATCTGTGCTTGTGTGTGGGAGATCAGGAAAGTAAGTGCGTCTAGTAAACCTAACTATGACATGGCAGCTTATTACAGTTGTGGGTTAAAGATGGCACCATTAAAACTGTTTTTTTTTAGTATTCATATCATTGTAATAATTATGTAGCTTGTCTTTCAGTAGTAGGCTATTTGGCAGTTAGAAAAAGACATTATGATTTTTTTTGTAGAATGGTTGCAACTTATATAATAATCGGCCAAGTGCGAGTCGCGCACAAAGGGTTCCGTAGCACCTAATATATATTTTTAACAATCACTCATAGGTCAATTTACACTCAACAGAAAAACTGGTTTTGTTTTTCAATTTTCGTTAAAAGTCCTTTTTATGTTCTACAATCCTATATTTCTACAGAATTTTCACACAACTTTTGCGACTTTTACATCCACCATTGACTTAAGAAAAAAAAATATTTGAGGAACCTAGATATTCGATAAACACCCCGCACAGTTATATGCTTAGAAAATTTTTCTCAACCATCAGATGTTTTGAAATATTTTTTTTCGTCATTTCTCTTCGCTTTTGTGTAGCGGTTCATAGAAGACACCTACTTTCCAAATTTCAACTGTAGTGTCAACAGTCTCCAAGCAAAATGGCTGTGACATACAGACGGACAGACAGACAGAGAGATAGACAGATGTACAGGACGAATCTATAAGGGATCCGTTTTCCGCCAATTGGCAACGGAACCCTAAAAACTGACGAAAACCTGTATTAAACAACAGCTGGCATCAATCCGAACAAGTATTATATGAGACAAAATCTTCAAAAGTGTCCAATTTAATATGGGTTTTTGGAGGGTTAGTGTGAGTAGGGTTTTAATGAGTGGCTTCTCTTTTATGTATAGGCATCATAGATAAAAGATTTATATCAATACGGGTATCAAAACAAGAGTTGAAAAAACAATTTTTATAGTATTTATAGCATGGGAAGGATTTTTAAGCAGGTGACCCATATTTATAGCTACAGTTACATAATCAGGTACAGTTCTATAAAAATATTTAAAAATCAAAGCATTTATTTCAAGTATGCCACTTACAGGCACTTTTGAATTGTCGATTTACAAGACCAGCTGATCCTCTCCATTTCTACAAGCTAAATAAGACAAATAGTGTGATTTATTGGTGCTTATTTTGATTAAATATACCTGTTCCCCATAATATTTAATTGCATTTAGAAGACACTTAAAGGTGTGTGTGTGAGGTGTCTGATGAGATGACAAGTAATAGAGAAGTATGGAAGAAGATATGCTGCGCCGACCCCAAATTAATTGGGATAAGGGCAAGAGAATGATGATGATGATAGAAGACACTTATAGAAACCATGTATGTTAAGATATAATTATAGTGCCCTAAACTGGCATGTTTTTGAGTTAGTTTGAGGTAAACATTGCTTTATGAGAACTTTGCTTTGCAAAAATATTTTTTTTTTGTCCAAGTGTCCTCTAGTGGCAGCATGGTTTCCAGAATTCATAGAAAAGAGTTCAAGCCTCTATGACAGAATGGAAATAGTGATCCAAGCTGCCATGTCAGTGCTTACCAAAAAAAATTAAAACGAGTTAAAAAATGTAATGATAAAGTAGTAATCAGAATTTATTAGCAAAGAAACTGATTTTAAGGAAACTCAAGGCTCAATGTATCCAAGTCCTGTTATAAATAATTACCTTCGGCAAATGGATCTGTACGCTCTGGAGATATTATCATCCTACGCCTCTTGCGACGGTACTCATCTTCTCTGTCAGCAATTGTTGGTCGCCTTTTATCAGCAAACGGGTCATAGTCCTTGTCACTCTAAAAAAGTAAAGTTTTATAGGTACACAAAAATAATTGGCAAAAATGAACATGAAAAAACAGATTAACTTGTTGAAAAATAATAAATCAATACAATTATAACATAACCTGATGCGTGTATTTCCCCGAAGGGTTAGGCAGAGGTGTATCATAGTACACTCACATTTCCTCAGCTATGTATAAGCTCCATGTATTAGGGAGAAGCCTATTGCTATCAACCGGGCACAAATCTCTGTAGCAGCTACTGAGAAATTCCTGATGGAAAAACTTAATGGCACTTTACCTGACCTAGGAATCGAACCTAAGATCTCATGCTTCGCAGTTGCGCTTACAACCACTAGACCAGCAAGATAATACTATTCTGAGAAGTAAATAATCTTAACCCATGTTTTGATTGTATTTCACAATATAATGAAATGTGATAATAATGCATTGCTGTTACCTGTGCAATATCATTTAACAATGAAGCTGGAGCAGTATATCCTGATCGTTTTTGGGTGATAGGTACATTTTCCAGATCATCGTCTTCCACTTCATCATTAGCAGCAATTGATGTCACATAACCATCATACCGTGACTTCCCACCTTGCCCCGCATTATCATAAATATCACTGTCATAGTATGTTTCACCTAGAGATACACCTTTATTGGCACCATTCTCCGGTAATTCATTTTTCTTTGACTGGATTTCTCTTATCTGAGCTTCGATAGCTAAAAAAAAAACAATTATATTGTCATTCTTAAAAGTATGTTAAAATAAACAAATAAATGTTATCACATCCTGGTCAAACAGTAAGTTACACTATAGATTATGACTGTTAAACATTTGATTGATTGATCAAATAATTAATTAGTAAATATTAAAATGAGAAGTGTTTACATTATTACCAAAACCCAAAAACAAATATGGTATTAACAAATAGCTTTGGCACGCAACTACAACATCTGCTGATCACATTACCATAGAGTAATTTCAATTCCCGCAAATTTTGTGCAATGTGAAAGCTGATGAGAGTGAATGTATTCAAAAAATCAAAACCTTCAATATATCAATTTATAGCAAAACGTTAGCGGAAACTTATCATTTCACATGGACTTTTCAAGCCCGCTCTTCGGAAGGCGTGGTAATCACGGCAATCAATAACATTGGTCAATCAACAAATGCATATGCATATAAAACCTCAAAACATAAGTTTCTTTAAAATATAGCATGTTCAAGCTATACTAAACCAAAGGCAATCAAATCGGATGTCGTAAATTGCAAAATAGGCTGTACACAACACTACAAAATATGGCTACACAACAAAATGGAATTATTACCTTCATGTGTCCTAGGAATCTTATCCATTATTCAAGAGATAACATGAGGAACAATCGCACGAAAATAAATACTGAGTAATAAAGGACGCTCTTGCTAAAATTCAATATTCAATACGAATTTCACAAAACCTCAATCAAGTTAAAACCATCGAATGGAGTTACCATATTGCAAATTTACGATTGATAAAAAGTACACCAGGAATTAGTAAGTACTATTGGCAACAATTTAAAACACATAATTAAACTCGGAGCATGTATCCTTTGGAAATGGCATAGCTGGGCATCCCCCAAATCTGCCAAAGCATATTGGTCATTATACGTTTTATAAAAACTAGTTAATTTGCCGACAGACTCCATTTGTTCCGATCTGGCCTGTCCCTTGCAGTCCTCCCCAAGCGAGCTGGCTGGCCTTACACGTATGGCACCCACAGGATAAGTCCGAATGAAGCAAAAATAGTTGTAAATACTAATTAGGTTTCCATAGTTTCATCAACAACATATTTCTTTTTATTTACGTAAACTTCATGTACAATAGTGCTACACAGGAGAATTTAATGCCAACTTTGTGAAAAGGTAGAAAATAATATCTAAAAAATAACTACTAAAAATGTACATGCTTAAATTCACTGGTGTAGTGTGAAGGAATTTAGAGAAGTAGATTTTTGAAAGCTTGAAGGTCAGGATTCTAAGAACTGCCTAATCCTAAATAAGCTTTTAGATAATCGGGAGCACATTTAAGCAGACGAAGAATGAAATACCACTCGGTTGCGTTACATCACTAGCACTCTTTGTTCCACCAGCGCCACACGTTGCCGCCAACACTCGTACCTACGTTGGTTTGTTAATTTCATGAGGCGTCCACACATTGGCTATTATATCAGTCCTGTCCCGTCAGAGTCAACGTGAAGAAGTCTGGTAGAAATCTAAATTCTCCATATTATTGTGCTTGGTAAACTTCTAAAAATTCGATAACTTTTTCATTTGTCCAAAATAGAATGCATGTCTTCGTGGCGAAATAGTCAAAATGGCAGAAAATTTTATTCGGTAATTCGCCTCTTGCTGCCTCCATTGGTGTGTGGACATGAGATTTTGAAATCGCCAGCGGGTCACCAGCGACCCACGACTAAAGTCAGTCCGTACCAGGCAAAAAACCACGCCCACTACTGTGTTAATATGTCACTTTTTTGGAAAATACTTATATCCAGGAAAACAATAAAAAAATGAAATACTAAACTGTGAACTTAATAATTCCATAAAAAGTTTAAAAATGTTACTCCATTGAAAACAGAATTGAGCATGTCTGTTTGATTTATTTGTATAATCTGTGGGCATTTCTCTCGCTACTGCAGCTGGGTACGTGTGTGTTCGTCTACAGAAATTTAATTTAAGGCTTTTATTATTAGTTCTTTATTAATAATGTTAATTTCTGCACAGGAGAAAACAAAATCGATCCTGGCGACTAAAGGATAATCTTCCAGATTGATTAGCTACAGTACTTTCGGTGAGTGTTATTGTATTTTGTTAAGACGAGTTCCACGTCAAATGTGCTGGAAGGTGACACGTATTATCAAAATCGGGATGCCAATTTTTTAGGTCTTAATTTTTTTAACTTATATATTTATTTAATTTCTACTTAATTTAACATGTAACAATGAATTTTAGCTAAAATTCATGTCTGTTTTCGTTCATTGCACATAGAATTGTTGATTTTATTAGGTTGCACTCATACATGTGTGATAAAGTCTAAACACATAAATTACACACAGAGAATCATGCAGAGAGCCTGCCTCTAGATTCTTTAGATTATAAACATTATTTCCCCTTACTTTATTGTGCCCTTATTTGCTAGTATGCAAGGAACTTTATTACAATAATATTTGATCATGTTTCATACTAATCATCAGCTCCTCATTTTGATAAATTAATACAATTTCATTCAAATCATGGATTTAATTAGTAAAATAGATGTTTTTTTTTCTAATGGGAAAGTAATAGGAAATTTAAACTCTTGAATACAGCATCAGAATTTATTAATCCAAATGAGGATCAGAAGTTATACTTTCTAGCTCAGCTTTAGCTTTACTTGGCATATTTTATTTTCAAATTCTTTTGTCTAATGTAGGATATTTTATGTGTTTTGACATTTTTCAAATAAGAATGAAACCTTATCATGACTAATTTAATTTTAATAAAATATATTATGTTAAATTTTATGACTGTATCTAAATTCATTATTAATATTTTGCTTACTGATAATAGTTATTATATGTTCATTTGTTAGAAACCATTGTTCAAATCTGAAAAGTGTAGCACCTAACACATTATTGATTGAACCCAGTTCACAACACAACAAGATTTTTAATAAGTTCTTGCCTAAAGATAACTTTATCTAGCTCTGTCTAGTCCTGATGAAAATAGCTAGCTTTTTTAATGAAACATGTGATTATTTTCTACTGTATTAGGTACGCCTCTGCCTAATCCTTAGGGGATTATTGGCATGATGTTGTGATGTGTTTGTGTATATTTATACTGCTAACAATAATTTAAAAAAAAATGCTTGATATCACACATCATTTGTAACTTTGTAATGGCCCATATTATGTTAAGATACTAATGCCCGTTTCCACTAACACTAATTGACATTTGTAAATGGATGGAGACCAAAAGTATGGTATAATTAAGGTTACTGTGACTTTAAAACCAGTAAATACTAAAATAAAAACATTGATTGATGAATTTAGTTTTAAAATAAAATCATTGGCTCTTCTACAAAACACTCTTACAAAAAAAAGACATTTATTTTCGAGTTGCATAGACCCTTAGATAACTGTTTTGACATGGAAAGAAAAATTCTAGTGCGAGCAGGGTTTGAACCTGCGACCTTCCGATTCAGTACACCGGATGTCTTAACCAATTAGACATCATCATTATCATCATTATAATCGGAAGGTCGCAGGTTCAAACCCTGCTTGCACTAGAATTTTTCTTTCCATGTCAAAACACCCTTAGATAAATACCTTAACAACATACATTTGTGTTAGTAACGAAAAACTTAAAACTATGTTAGTATCACTTGACAATCTGATCATGTTTGCGAGCTAACTTGGCCAGAGATCGCTCAAGATAGAAATGTATGGAAGGAGAAAGTGTAGGCCTTTGCCGAGTATTGGAACACGATACAGGCTAGTAAAAAAAACACAACACTTTAAACATACCTACTTCTGTAAACATGTGGTATGAAGAATTCAAACAAATTGTATATTTTGTGCTATAATAATGTAGTTTTTTGTATTTCAATTAAAATCTATTTTATTGCCTTTCTTTTTTACCAAGTTTAAATGATATTTTGTTTTCAAGGTTACTTAATACATAATCAAAGTATAATATTGTTCATTATACCTACCATAACAGTAATACTGTTGAAGTAATTTTGTATTCAATAATGGATAATTATAATGAACACAAGTTTAAAATGAATGGGTTTTAAAACAATTGTTCAAATAGTTGATAATGCAAATAAAATTAAACAACTGTTCACACAATAGCTACCTAATGTGTGACTGACTTCATTATCACTAAAAATGTGCTCTATTTTAATTGTTTAGTACTGTAACGACTTGGCGCGAACAAGGACTGCTGGAGGAGACGAAAATGATGCATCAGCAATCCATGATGGTTGGAGATATGATTCCTGTACACTCTGAGATACCCGTGCATGTTGAGGAGATGAATAATGTGAATGTGACCTACGAAAATAATGCTTCCTACGCATATGACGATCTGTTTCCGGCTCTGCCGCACTCGCAGCCGCCGGTCCAACGCAGCATTCAGCAAGCTACCAATAAGCTTCGCGTGGGATCGTCGCTGCATACCCAGGTATTACAATAAGCTCTAAAGTAGTCTGTAGTCATATTCCAGCTTTTTGCATGACAAATTGCCATATAAGGTTCAGTATGTTAATCCTTTTTCGTATTTAACACCACCAAGATAATATTAGGTATATACACGTGGACGCCACATACATGTTTAAATCTTACGTAATCAGTAATAGCTAGTGATAAGTATAATGTTGTGTAATAATATTTCAGTTCTTTCAGATAATAAAAAGCAAATGAGTTGATAACTTACATTATTATCGCTAAACAGGTTTATTTCACTATCAGTTATAAAATAACAATTTTGTTTTTTTTTATAAAATAGACCCTATAGCTAATCATTTCCAACATTTTAAATCAACCAAAACTGTCTTTATCTGTTTGGTAAAAAATATTAACTTACTGATCAATTTTGAGGTGCATAACAACTATACTTTGGTAAACAAATAATCTTTACCAAAATAAACAGAAATGGTTGATGTAGTTTTTGACAGTATATCGGGAACTCAAAGAAATCAGTAAACATGGTTAATATCCCGTTTCTAACACAACACGTTAATAACATATCATACACATTACATTTTATAACATTCTAATTTATTTAGAAGAAAAATGAACTCCAAGTTTATGTATCTACCTGATCTTAATTAGACTGCCAGCCATTTCTCTTGTTAGTCTTTTGTAAAAATAGGCGGCCAACTTTTTGAAAATTAAATGCGGTTTATTTTGTGGAGGGGGGGTGTAAATAATGCGAAGTTTGAAGTTATTTCGGTAAAGTATTTTTTTTTTTTTAACTCACTGAAGATTTTATCTTTTTAAAATAACATTTATTCCTAAATCGTTTTTTTTTTTAATTGTTCAGGGTTTTTGTTTTTCATATTATAATAAACTCTATCCTTCAAGGTGTTCCATGTGCCATATGAAGAGAGAAAATTAGACAACGCCAACACTTTCGGCGAGGGTGAGTCCTTAAGAACCTGTCAATCCATCACTAAGGATACTGGAGCGCACATCGAAATTTCCACCAGCAAAGATGGCAGCTTGACTTTCTTGATAACTGGCAAACATAGTGCAGTGCTTGACGCCAGGCGCCTGATTTTGACCCATTTCCAACAGCAGGTAAATATAAGAATATTATTTAAATATTTTGTAAATTCTAAGCGCGACGTTAACGACCTATATTTCTTTAATTAACAGGCCAGCAAGCAAGTTAATATCCCAAAGGAACATCACCGTTGGATATTAGGAAAACAAGGCCAAAAGTTGAAAGAGTTGGAAAAAGTGACAGCTACCAAAATCAGTGTACCTGGTATTGCCGATAATAGTGAAACTCTCACTATTACTGGTACTAAAGAGGGCATTGAAAAAGCTGAACATGAGATCCGGGTGTGCTCTGAAGAGCAGGTAAATAACCTTTGTATTTCTTCTTTCTTTCTTACTATCGGATTATTAATAATATGATGATGACATCAAATTGGACTTTCATTGTTTTCCAGTCGCGTAAGGCTATGGAGCGCGTCAAGATCCCGAAGATCTATCACCCGTTCATCCAGGGTCCGTACGGCGAGCGTGCAGCTGCGCTTACCGCGGAAACAGGAGCGCGCATCCACATCCCGCCCGCGTCCACCCAAAGCGATGAAATCGTCATTGCTGGCGAGAAAAACGGTGTGCTTGCTGCCAAAGCGCAAATTGAGCAAATTTATGAAGACATGGTAAATAATATGTGAATCAATCAAGCAAACCAATTGAAGTTTCTTTATAAAAAACATTCACTAACATGATTTTTTACAGGTTAAGAAATGTTCAACTGTCCGTGTTGAGGTCCCTAAATCTCAGCACAAATACGTGATTGGAGCTCGTGGAACAACTATTCAGGAAATTCTGAAGGAGACTGAAGTCTCTGTAGAGATGCCTCCTCCAGACTCTCCCACTGGCACCATTACTCTCCATGGACCCCACAATAAAATTGGCCTGGGTTAGTAAAGTTGACTTAATTATTTCAATATTTGAAGTATGTATTCAATATTTTGAAACCATTATTATTAAGTCCATTTTCTTTTCCAACAGCTCTCTCAAAGGTATGTGAAAAAGCGAACTCTGTGAAAACTGCGACTGTGGATGCGCCTACTTGGATCCATAAATACATTATCGGAAAGAACGGCTCTAACATTAAAAAGATTACTCAGGACTTCTCAAAGGTATGATTTATTTTACTATAACTTTATTTTAAGTTATGTTAACGAACTTAATTCATTATTGTTTTAACAGGCTGATTATGATGTCTCTTTTTTTTTTAATTGCATTGATAATCATATGCTCTATCTATATCTCTATCATATGATATTACGACAGGTTCACGTTGACATAACCCATTCTGAAGACAAGGTGAAGATTGATGGTCCCCCAGAGGAAGTGGAGCGCGCCCAAGTTGAGCTGGATGACTTTGTTAAGAATTTGCTAGCTACTCTTACCTATGTTGAACTGTCGGTTGACCCCAAATTCTTCAAGCACATAATTGGCAAGAATGGAACTAACAGTAAGTGTGATCAGAGCAGTGTCCGCGACCTGGCCTGGGTGTATTTTGTATTACATTTATTTTTTATTTTTTTTTCAGTTAATAGACTGAAGGATGAGACTGGGGTAGTTATTAACATTATTGAAAATGAAGGCAACAATATTATTCGCATTGAAGGCAGCCATCAAGGTGTAGCTGACGCTGAAAGAGAATTAAGAGAAATGGTAATGAAATTAGAGAACGAAAGGACAAAGGAAGTCTATGTTGACCATAGATATATTAAATCTCTTATTGGAGTTCGAGGAGAAAAAATAAAGGAACTCCGCGAAAAGTTCGAACGTGTGCTTATTTCTCTACCCGATCAGGGACAAAAGAGGAGTCCAATTAAGCTAAGAGGACCCCAAGAAGATATTGAAAAATGTGAAAAGTATCTTCACAAAATCATAAAAGAAATAGCTGAGTCGTCTTTCGTCCAGGAAGTGCCGATTTTCAAACAATTCCACAAATTTATTATTGGCAAAGGTGGTGCGAATTTGAGGAAAATTCGGGACGAAACTCAAACTGTGATCGATCTTCCTGCAGAAGGTGATGATAGCGACGTTATAACCGTACGAGGTAAACGCGAGAATGTTGAAGAAGCAGTCAAAAGAATTCAACAAATTCACAATGAAAAAGCTAATGTAGTAACAGAGGAAGTCACGATTGCTCCTAAATACTATAATTCGTTGATTGGGGCTGGTGGAAAACTCATTCATTCCATTATGGAGGAGTGTGGTGGAGTACTGATTAAGTTCCCGCCTGCGGAAAGCGATAGCGACAAGGTGGTTATTAAAGGTCCCATCGAAGATGTTGAGAAGGCTAAGCAGCAGCTACTTGCGCACGCTTCCGAACGGGAACTGACCTCTCACACCGCTCACGTGCGTGCCAAGCCGGAACACCACAAATTCCTGATAGGCAAAAATGGTGCTAACATTAAGAAAATACGCGAGCAAACTGGCGCTCGCATTATCTTCCCGACTGAGAAAGACGAAGATAAGGAAGCTATATTTATCATTGGTATGTATTCCGTGCTGATATTATAATAATTGAATACATTGAAGTCAAAGAGGAAACATGATTATGATTTTTTTTTAATTCAGGTCGCGAGGAGCAAGTAGAAGCAGCTCGCAAGCAGCTAGAAGCAGCAGTAGCAGAGATCAGTAACGTCTCTGAAGGTGAGATGGCGGTGGCGCCGCGTCACCACCGACACTTCGTGGCGCGCCGCGGCGAGGTGCTGCGCCGCATCGCCGACGACTGCGGCGGCGTGCAGATCTCATTCCCCAGGCAGGGAGTCAACAGCGACCGCGTTGTCCTAAAAGGGCCTAAGGATTGCATAGAAGCAGCTAAAATTCGCATCAACGAAATCGTCGAAGATTTGGAAGC
The DNA here is from genome assembly GCA_963576755.1 of Noctua janthina. Taxonomy (NCBI): domain Eukaryota; kingdom Metazoa; phylum Arthropoda; class Insecta; order Lepidoptera; family Noctuidae; genus Noctua; species Noctua janthina. The sequence continues at coordinate 9,683,582 of OY755058.1, forward strand.
AAAGGTAAGCATTGTTCAAAAACTTCGTGGCTACTTATCACATTGTATTTTGCAAAACATCTCAGTCTCTAACTTTCCTAGTAAACACACCACGTAAAAACGAACACTAGTATTTGATTTCATGATTGATTTCTAAAGCTGTAATTTATACAGGTGACAGTAGAATGCGTGATATCTCAAAGGCACCATCGTACAGTGATGGGAGCCCGTGGTGCTAAGGTAAAGGATATCACAGCTGAGCATGACGTCCAAATCAAATTCCCCGAACGTGATACGACTGAGGGCGCAGATGTTCCCGTAAAGGAGAACAATGAGAACGGTGAGCCCGGCCCGAACGACATCATCAGGATTACTGGTCGCCCAGAAAATTGCGAGGCAGCTAAGAAGGCTCTACTCGAGCAGGTAACAAGCTTACTTATTACAATAAACACAAGTTTGGTTCATGTAGCAAGTTTCAATCTATTCACAAAAGTTCACTATTTATCTATACATATTATTCTTTACTAGGTGCCAATAACGATCGATGTTGAAGTTCCGAATGAATTGCACCGTTTGCTTTCTGGTCAGAAGAGGAGGGAACTGATGCAAACATATGATGTGCACATTCTACTCCCGCTCAATGATGATCCTAGTGACTTGGTCAAGGTATGAAGAATCTTAAAGTGGAGCTTTTAATTTTCATATTATGTAATATAACTAAAATGACAATAATAATTATAATTTAGGTGACAGGCACCCCTACAAATGTTGAAAAGGCAAAACTTGCTCTTGCTGACAGAATTGTTGACATGGAAAAAGAGAAAGAAGACAGACTTCTCAGGTGAGTCTGCATTTCTTTCAAATCAACATTTCCACATTATAACCATATTTTTATAGTGCATTTAAATGTCCTATTCATGTATCAGTCTCAGAATAGTTCCTTTTTTTTAACATACTAGGATTGGAAGCCTAGCTTTGGCTATGTGGTTAATCTAAGACTCAATTCATAATTTATTTATTCTGGTGGGTAAGTACATATCCCAAAAACGATGTTTTTTAATAATCCTGCAACATATACAGGAATATCAGTCCATCAATACTTAATACATAATATAATGCGAAAGTAGCGTCTATCTGTTACTTTTACATAGCTGAACAGCTCTCCCCATGACTTATTCCCGTAGTACGTTCCCTTAGGATAATTTCCGACCTACACACGAGCGAACGCGTGACCATAGCTAGAACTAAATATAAAATAAAAATTACAGGTCATTTGAATTGAAATTCAAAGTGGATCCCGAATATCATCCTCTAGTTATCGGTAAAGGCGGTTCTGTCATCACAAAGATTCGCACTGATTATGGAGTACAAATAAACTTGCCTAAACGTGGCGAGGCTGATGATGACATCATTACAATCCAAGGCTATGAAGACAAGGCATTGCAAGCCAGGGAAGCTATCATGGCTATTGTTCATCAGCTGGTGAGTTCCTATGATTTGACAATGGGCAGACGCCTGCATTATTTGGGTAACTCCTAACGCATTGAGTACCTGAGAAGAGGTAAGAGGTTTCCATGGTTAAGAGCACATGTACACGATACAATGTCGAATCAAGGCACATTGCGAAGTCGTCGACGTTTTAGAAACGATGGTTGAAAATTGTCTTTAATTTTGACGCATTGATCATCAGTTTGACATGGTCTAAAAACCCTGCAGAGGCGTACCTAATAGTACTTAATAGTTTCAATTTAAGTATGCTTTATGAATGTTTTCTCTTCACCTCTTTTATTTGAACCTGGCAAAAATATTGCTTTTTTTTTGTAAATGTACATTGTTGCCACAGGACAATCAGTGTCGAGAGGAGGTCGATATTGATCCACGAGTTCACAGGAGGTTGATCGGCCTCCGAGGCAAAAACATCAGACGCATTATGGACGATTACAAGGTCGACATACGTTTCCCGAAACAAGGCGATGACAGCATCGTTGTCATTACCGGAGACGAGGATAACGTACTAGACGCGAAGGACCATCTCCTCAACTTAGCCGAAGAATACGTAAGTATTTTAATATTACACAAATATGTTCTTATTAGTGCGTTGGTGTTCTGTTCCTAATTTAAAATAAATTTGCAGATGCAAGACGTCGCCGACCGCTATACGCGACCTGCGGCACCTTCCCTAGGTGACTTCGGTGATGTGCTCGGCGAGCGAGAACAAGCAAACACCAGCGCAGGGGCCACTGCCGCCACCGCCGCCGCCGCCGCCGGGGCCGCCCTGGGTCCTGCGGGCTTCGTAGTGAAGGGAGGCCCGTGGGAGCAGCGCGCGCCCGATACGGCGTCCACGCAGGAGTTCCCCACCATGCCGGGGGGCCCACGCGTCGTGCAGCAGGCCGCGCCGACACCTACGGCCGCATGGGGCCCACGTCGCTAGGACTGCTCGACCACTCGTCCTATGTGCTCGCATGCGAGCATACTTTAAACCTATAGTGTATAGTTCAGTGCGCCGCGTTTTATTTCGGCTGATTCGTCGTGTTGCGACGTCGAATGCACCTACTTAGATCGTATTGTCGATGCTTTGCGGCATCTGCTAATCATCCATGTAATATTAAAAACTGCAGATATATCTCTAATTCGCTCATATTATTGTGAAAATGGGGTGCCACCTGTATAACGATTTACTTGTGATTTGTCGGTGAGTTCGTCGCTGTTCGTGGCTATCTCTCTGAATTATAAATAACGCGAGGTCGAGCCGAACGATCATCATATAAGTATTCGGTTACGCCATTTCGTTATTTTTTATGAATTATTATTATGTATCTATGAGTATAAATGCCATTCTACTAAGTTGTTAATTACTTTGATATTTATAATGAAATACATGCCGATGTATTTTAATTTATGCATCTTTATAGTATGCATAATAAACTGATTCCGTGTACTTATTTAAAATTATAATGAAATTTCTATTTTTCATACATAATAGTTTTCACGTTTTTTTTTTATCAGGTTTATAATGTTGCCTATAAAATAATGAATCAATAAATGATAAGACAAGAATAAATATTTTTACAAAGTAATGTGTACATAGTAAATAAATTGTGTTTGAAAATATTAATAAAATCTTTTACATGAATACACATTATTTAGTATTTTTTTTCTTTATTCGATTGCTGGTAAGTCTACACCGTGATGTACATACGCCAAGCACATTAAGCTACTACAATTTGTCAATTTTTTTTCAATAGATTTTCAACTTTATCGCTTAAATATTAGGTTCAAGGTTAATATTGGGCCGCGGGAGACGCCCTGGGCGTCGGGGGTCACGTGGTGGCTCCCGGCCACCGTAGGCGCGGGCCTGTGGACGGCGAGTTATGGGCTAGCTCGCCGTCCGGCCGTCTTATGACGACAGGCCGTGTCGACGGCGCGTTCGTGTTCCACGCGCGCCTCAAAGAGATGTCAGCAACCGAGTAGGGGTCCGCATGGGCCGATGCCTGCCAGAGCTGCGGGATTGTTCGAAAGAGACACCGTGGCCCTGGAACACAAAGGGCAAAGAAGGAACATGGACGGGTTTTAGTCAGTACAAGTCTGACACTACCTTCCGCTCCGCCCAGAGTGGGGGGGGTCATTTGATGATTTCCCATCCAAAAAAAAAAAAAAAAAAAAAAAAGGTTAATATTGGGAAAATTTGACAGTTTCGGGTAGTTTGATTTCAGTAGTTGTCAGAAAAAAAAAATACTGTTCATAAAAATGGAATCACGTCAGTTTGGTTTGAGAATTTTACTCTTTTTATAGTATGTTTAGCGCCAACAGCGGCCGGAGCCCGCTGTCAAGAAGTATAGGCTACGGTCTCGGGATACCGACGATATCGATGCGGTCTGCGAGACCGCATCGGTATCCACGATAAGAACGGTAAGAGTAGAATACTTATACCAAACTGAAGTCAGGGCCATTCGTCTAAAAGCGATTCGTTTCCCAAATTCCCAGCAGATCATTAGCAATTCTTCTTATATTCGAAAAATGGTGACACATATTAGCAATCATTTCATATATCAGATCATCTGTCTGAATAATAATTCTACATCACTGAGTATTGGGTAAGGGCTGCCACGGGATGGGTTTGGAACGTTGTGTCTTGGTCAATAGTCAGTTGTCCTGGTTATGTTGTTTTGCCTACCAGAACAGAATTGTGAGTTTTCACACTCGCTACGGTCGCGTAATTTTTAAAGACGTTGCTTCCTCTTTCCTGCTTTTTCTTCTAAAATACAAATTCTGGTTACGCTTGCTAAGTAGATAATAAAATTGACTTGTATTATTTGCACAAAAAAACGCGATTTTAAAATATCATGTCAAAACCTCTACGAAAAAAATCTAGTCTTAAACCGTAAACACACGAAAAATATATCTTGCCCACTTTATCATCCGTCGTTTACTTATCCTACTTCTATGACAAATGTCCCGGTCAGCATTTATGGCACACATACACTAGGTTGATTCTCATTTTTCTCGCCATGGAACAAATGAAACTTGAAACATTTGTTTTGTTACATTATGAAGATTTTATAATCAGAAAAGAATATACATATGACATAACATCACACTTGTAATCCCGAAAGAGTTGGGCAGAGCTGTATCTAATATTAAACCCACAATTCTCCAGATGTTTAAGTTACATTTAATGGGGGATGCCTAATGCCATGAACCAGGCACAAATCTTCGTAGAAGAATAATAAATTATACTAGCTGTGCCCGCGATCTTCATCCGCGTGAAATTAGCGGTGTGAAATATACTTGACGACCTATTCTCATACCTGCCAAATATACATAAAAAAAATCATAAAAATCGGGCGCGTCGTTTCGAAAGGAGTGCGACCACAAACGCCGTGACACGAGATTTTTATATATAAGAAAGATACAGTCCATCCGTGAGCTTTTAGGTTCCGTGTCGACTAGTCCTCACTTATCCCGGGCAGCGAGTGCACGTAGCCTTAAAAGCAGTTCATGATAATTTGGTAGTTTTATTCTAAACTCTAACTAATGTTTCTAGTGAACACCACAATCATGAACTTACTAACTTCTTATACCTACCCAAAGGAATTCGGCCGTCATCAGTGAAACTAAACTCGTCCATCGTAAACTACGATGGGACTTAATAAGTCCATGAATTCAAGTCTATGGTTAAGATTATTTGACGTTGATAAAAACTGCGGTTTGAACTACTATTTTATATATCTGTGGGTTTGAATGTGCTGTATTTTTGCAAGATGCAACGTGATCTCGCTCGGTTTCTCACAAACGAAATGTTTTTTTAATTAGACAATTTGTATGTCCCCACCAAGGAATTTATATACTAACTGGAATGATTACGAACAAAATTTTGATATCAAAAAACCGTTTAAAAAAGGATTTTTATCTTAAAGGGGATAGAGTTTGTATTACTTTAACTAATTCAAAGGGGGAAGAAAACTTCAGAGCGAGAAAGCGATCAAGAGTGGATTGTGTCCTTGTCTAACAATTGCCAGTAAAACAAAAAATAAAAAATTTTTTTAATGTTTTATCAATCGGAAATCACGTTGATAGCTAAACTAGCACATAAATCGTAACGGGATTTAATATTCAAATACTAAATATTAAAATGATAAAAGTAAGCGTAATATAAATTAAATTATTTATGAATTAAGTTATTTCTAAATGGCAACATAGATAACACTCTTATAAACAAACAATATGGACGATTAAATTTCGTGCTGAAGTCATATTTTTGCGTTATCAAGTTCTTTTTACATTACTTGAGTGAAATCTTCCTCTTTAAATATGGTGAAATCGAGTTGTGTGAAGGGGTATAATAGTGGAGGGTTTGCTGGATGTGGATTTTCTTTTTTCAGGTAAGATCTTTTAACTTTGTATACAAATTACGACTAGGGTGACAATGTTGTAGACATGTAAACGGGGATCAAGAAAATATTGTAAAGAATACGCCTTTTCTATTATCCATATCGGTATTTATAGTCTTGTACAAATGCGTACAAAATACATCATTTATAATGCAGTAGCAAAACTTAATCAATTACTCCATTTTAATAATAACAAAAAAAAACATCTTGAAAATAAAAGAAATCTATCTTTACTTTTTTAAATACTGTTTATTGTTTGTGTATTAATAATACTGTTTTGTTTCCATGCAGACTCCCTAACAATGAGAATCTTCAGCAACGGGCTTGAAGTTGTCCATTTAAAGAAGAAGTATTCAACCTATTGTTTAGTTTGCAACCGTCTTCCATCATCAGCATCTTCGCACTTAAATTTAAGATTACTGGCTCATACTAAAAACCAACAACAACATAAAACCATACGTTTAATAAAGTATAGTGTGATTCATAAATTTATCAAATACGACATATTAAGTTGTTTGAAAATGCTACATGCTCACGCTTCATCTATGTGAATGTTGCGGCCCTGTACGCTTTAAAATCTCTTTACAAATGAAGGATGTAACCTAACATGTAGACACCGTGAACGAAAATAAGTGTCACGTATTCTTCACTTCATAGACCTATCCCACTACAGAGTTTTACAGTATGCGTAGGCTTCGCCCTGTTTTTGATTAAACAGCTACCCATGCGAAGCGGGGATGCTTGCAAGTTATAAAAGAATAACTGTCCCAAATGTAAGTACAAATATTGGTTACCCTATTAGAAAGGGATGACATCCACTCTCATAGTTTTCTCGCTCGGAACGACTTTCCGTTGCACGTCCTCATTCCATTTAGTATAAAAGTTCCCTGGTCCCTACCAAGGTCCCTACAGCGCTGCATAGCGCTTTTGGCGCGCGGCTACAATCAAAACTAACGCCGCCATCTTGTTTTTCAATGCAATTTTCGCACACTCCATAGACAATTTCAGAAAATTATTACTAACAGTGCCCTCCTAACAATGTCATTCAAACGCCAAAAGAAAAGAACAGCAGCACTTTGTCTGTCTGTCGTCAAGTCTGAAAATAATGTTAGAAGTTCATGTATTATCCCTCTTGTAAATACCCATTTTATGAAGGTCGTTATTTTATGGAGAATAAAGGTATACAGCCAGCCGATAACCTACAAAAAGCAGCTTCGTGCTGATGTGATCTTGTGTTCTGATTAAAAAATGGATATGTGAGTAACAACTTGTAGTTTAATGTCCTATTTAAATATCACTATAAACGTATTATTACAGATACAAATTTCTCTTACTACTTTAGAAAATAAACTACACGGAAACTGAAGTTGTGTAGTGTGTAGTCATAAGTTACCCATATTTTATACAATGAAACCATAATATACTCGTAAGACCTAAGACTGATCACTGACTGATCTCTTATCTTTGATTTCAGATGTCTGACTATTCCTTTTCTTTCACCTGAGTCGGCTTCATTAGCTTATGATGTTCTAAATGTTGATAAGGAGTTAAAAAGAAGTGGTGTGCAGAGAAAAATAGAAACCGATTCAGAAAACCTTATAGTGTAAGTTATTAACACCTTCTGTGTTTTCCTCTAAAACTGAAGGTGTTATAAATATAGGTTGACCTATCACATTATTCTATGTTGAAATAAAAAAACATTAAAGATGATGCTAAACTAGTAACAACTACATTCTTCATAAATATTAGAAGTCAGCTATGTGCAAAAGGAATGCCAAGGCCAATTATTATTTTATGTAAATTAACAGATTGACATTTATTTCTGCATGTTTAAATTTAAATTTTGACCTTTTGTGATGATATGGCCAGTCTACATTGTTCCAACTGATGTTGATCTGCTCCAACCACTATTAGTAGCATTATCAGACCTGCACCTGAACCAGACTGTGACATGGGCCTATAATAGAAATACTTAGACTTCAAAATTAATAAAATAACTATGGATAAAATTAATAAATATTTTAATTTCATCTGTTACAGAAATTTTCATGGAGAGGATTTGAAAAAACTTAGAGTAGCAGTAAATGGGTTAATTCAAAACATTTTATTAGTTATTAAAACAATAGATCAGTTTTAGAGGTGGCATAAAGGTTTTCAACATGCCAGAGCACACTCCTGCCCCAACCCCAGCAAGATCTTTGTATGGGTTTTTCATGTATTTGTTTAGCAAAACAATGTTATTTATGTATTGCATATGGGCAATCACTCCTGATTCCTATCTGCACTACTTCAATATTTATTACTATCCACAAAAATATTGGTCAACAGCAATTCCCATACAGTGTTTAGTTGCATTAACAATTTTTGCATTTTTAATATATCCTAGTTCTAACTTGATGTTAACTGCTAATATAGATAGTATAAGTACAATAAGCGATCCTCACGCTCATTATATATGCGAAACAAATGAGACCAACAATAATATACTGGAGAATTGTATTTGTACTGATGCAAATAAGTGTGTTAAATACTCTCATGTGACCTCGCAGCGAGAGTTTGAAGATAATACAGTGCCTCAATTGCGTGATTTAAATATACGCTTAGTTTGTAAGAAATTGTACTTTAACGAATATAGTACATAGAAATTTGTTTAGTTAAGTAAATAAAGTTCCTAAATGATACCCTAATGATTTCCTAATGATTTCCTAATGATGTTATTTTATGTGGTCATAGAATCTCACTGAATGCATCCAACTGTTTAACAAGGCTGTAAGTTGAAGGGTGGGTACCTTTTTATCTTCTACTTTCTAACAGCAGTCAACAAAACATACTCTAAAGCTTAAAAAATAACACCAAGTCAAAATTGAATAATACCTGAATAATAACACGCTGTTTAACATTTAACAAGAAAGCCAAGTAAATATTGTAAATAAACATTATGATTACATATTATTTTAAATATTGACTTATAAAAGAGGTAAATTAAAGAAAAGGAAAGAATTATGGTTACATATTTGTTGGGCTGAGTTGTAGGTAGTTGTTATAAGTAGGGAAGTTCCTGACCGCTAGTTAAGAAGTATACCATCATGTCGGTGCAATTATACCGATCGCACGGTAATACTCCATCTTAGGGAGTGATCATAAGTATCGAAGCAGTATTGCCTTTAGCAGATCAGTAAGAGCGCCCCGCCCACCAGCTGGCGGTGTGGCCTACGCTTTACGGTGCAATTCCTCTAAAAATTGTGCATTTCCACCTGCAAAGCTGTACATTACTTTTGTTCGCCCACAGTGCAGTGTGTTTGCGAACCTTTAGTACGAGAGCTCATGTCCAAAATGTTTGCTTCAACATTTTACGGCCAAAACCGTATAAAATCGATAACTTGGTTATTCTGCTTATTAATGAATTAGGTTGCCTAAATATAATCGGTCAAGACTCACGGTTGTCACAATTTATTTTTAGGGTGGAAAGGGCATCAACGCGCAAACGATTACCACGTATTCAGTACATCATTCCGAACCCCCCACATAAAATATTTTTTATTTGGTAAACAGATGAGTGAAGGTCGGTCTCCCTAGACTAATAAACCGAGTTCGCGAACAGGCGAGTACGTGTTTGCTGATGCGCGCACAAATATGGGAACATTTCGGTGAACACGCGCACATTTGTTCATGTGCACTTGAACGAGTGCACCGAAAGAAAAATTTGTGCGGCACACTGTCCGGCACTGCGCCGCATACCGGGTGGAATAGCACCATTATATCCAATAATAATATCCATACAATGTAAGCAATAGGTACATAATTTATATTCTTACAGTGGCCATGGTGGCCGTCATTGGTCATTCCAACCAGCCCACCTTCCCTCCGATGTCCTAATCTGCTCAGAACATTTATTTTTATCTAACTGTTACCCGCCACTTTGGTGGTGGTTTATAAAATTCAGTTTGCGTTGCGTCCGGTCTTACCTATAACAGCGCGTCGTGTCGTAGGATTTGTAGGACTTTGGTTCGAATCCAGGCACTACGTAGTGTAATTTATTTCATAACCACTGCTTTCTAAATGTAGGAAATTTTAGGTTAACATCACAACTGTAATCACATGATGACCACATGACCTAGAACCAAAAAAGTAGGAATTTAAAAAACATATAAATCTGACTGCGGTAAAATAAAACTAAAGTTCAAAGGAGTTTGAATTAAATGACCGGCCTAAGTTCCGTCATTTTAATTTCTTTTCAAAGTAGCGGCTAGGCATACAACCTATATTAATCGATAGCTGGTATCAATATAAACAAGTTTTGTATGAGACAAAATGTTCTTAAGTGTCACGTTTCCGATACATGAGCTATCAAAGTAAAAGTCCATTCACTGATGGCATTTTCAGCACAACTTTAATTTGATTAGCCACGCATAAAACCTGTATCAATGGAGAGCTGGCATCAATACAAAAAGTTTTGTATGAGACAAAATGTTCTAAAGTGTCACGTTTCCGAGATATAAGCTATCAAAGTTCAACCTATTCACTGTTGATGAGTTGTCATCAACAGTGAATAGGTTCAATTTTGACTTAGGCTTATAAAATCAAAGTAGTGTCGACTACTTTGATTTTATAAGCCTCGCATAAAACCTGTATTAATCAATGGCTGTTATCAACACAAACAAATATTGTATGAGACACAATATTCTAAAGCACCACGTTTCCGAAATATAAGCTATCAAAGTTGTGCTAGTAGCGACCACAGCGACGACAATGAATAGACATAAGACTAAAAATAAAAGAACGACTCGTGTATTTTTCGTTTAATGAAGTCTCCGTATGAAGCCTTTATATTCACTTTAATATTTTAAATTAACCTATTTTAGTTGCAAAAGCTTAGGTAGTTTTCATTTTATTTTAAGTGCTTTACCCTGCTTTTTTTTCTTGGAAAGCTATGCTTGGAATCTCCATATCGCTAAACTTTCGTCCACACTGTGTACTGCATGGGTGTACTGTTTACTGGATGTACTGTCAGTATCCATGTTTCGGCCCCTTAAGTCATAACAGGCAGGACGCACTGATTGAAGACCTTAGTATTTAGGCTATATGGAATACGCAACGAAAAGACTCGTCAAAGCTTCCCAAACGTTGTCCAGCCCAGCTAAATTGTTCTGTTAGCCTCCCTCTCAAAATAGTTCTTACAAAACTGCAGAGTTTTGTAAAAACCTCGAAACGATCGCCATTGATAACAACTGAGCTCGGATTGACTTGTTCGTTGAACATGGCCTGGTTATTTTTGAGTTCAATGGTCTCCCCATTGGTATTGAAGAATAAACTAGGCCATCCAGCATCAGCTGCAAGGCAGCATTCAGCCAGTATGCTGATGTCATCTGCAAATCTCTAGGTTATTAACATCAACATAGAGTACGTTCAAATCAATTCACTACTAGTCACCCTTTGTGATATTGTACGATATTTGTGTTTAGATAATTATAGTTAATGTTTATTCTTGTTATTGATGGAAATGTACCTACGACTAGTTCCATAAAAATATAGGCAATATTGTAAAATGCGAGTTACATCTGCCAACAAACTGCTTTACTGTTTGGCAGAAGTAACATTTTTTGTAATGCTTAGGAGGTCACCTCGAAAAAACGCTTATTATTATTATTTTTTCTCACGATCTACTCTCAAACGTGACACTTTAGAACATTTTGTCTCATATAAAACTAGTTTGTATTGATGCCATCATCATCATCATCCACAGCCCGAACTCACCCACTGCTGGGTATAGGCCTCTCTTGTGTGCCAAACCCCACGGTCCTGTGCCAGCTTCATCCAGGTTTTTCCCCCGATGGCAACTATGTCGTCTGCCCATCTCGCCGCCGGACGACCCACGTCCGTAGGCGAGACACATTTGAATATAAATAAATATAAAAAATGAGTAGTATAAGTAGAAGGTACTTATACATTTTTGGTAATCACCTTTTAAAACCCTGCATTTGGACACCACGCCAACCATGCTTTTGGAAGAAAAAATCGAATCCCAAAATATGGCGCTTAAAATCAGCCTTATTTCTTGTTTTTTATTATTAATGGAACCGCGCGCGACGTGAAGTGACACTCGCGCTACCGCGACGAATCGAACGACGTATAATTTATCCAAATCGTTTCATCCGTTTAGTTATGAGGGAACAAAGAAACGGACATGAAGAAATGGACAGGTCAAACACATAACCCCTTCTTTTGGGATTCACCGCAGTCGGGTTAAAATGAATAGAAACGGCTTTCATGATAAAGGGATCCAGCTTTTTACATCCTCCTCGCACGAGGCTCGCGTGGTGGAGAAGGGTTGCGCAACTTGCGCATCATCTATCAGCACGGAATCGCATTTTCCATGCTCCTATCTTAAATTTATAAGAGAAACAGCGTGCTACCGAGCGCATCGTAGATGCTGCCGTGTGCGATAGCACTCGTGCTTTGTTGTTCGCCCTAGCAAACGATGGTTTTAAGCTACGGTAAAGGATAGGAGCATGAATAAATTCCGTGCTTATAGATGAGGTTTAACCCCTATTGCTCTGTTTGAACATCAGTGTGTGTCCAAACAGCAGTGTGAAAGTTATAGTTTTGCTTACTCAACAACTTAAACATTTTGTGAACTTTATATGAATACCTGCTTAGTACCAGTCAATCAATTCGAAAAGAGTTTAAATTGAATGTCATTCGTTGATGCTCGCATGAGCTAAACCAAATACCTACTTAGTTCACTAGATTTGGTATCCTTATATTATTTTGTATAATGAACTGATTAGATTTAAACAAAATATTGTACATTTTATTTTTCAGCGTATGTACATAGGTATAATTAACCGAACTTTATTTTCCTGGTTACTGCATAGCACTAGGCTTCACATTATCCCAACAAATACCTATAGCTCTTATCTGTTAAATTAATGTAGGCATAACTAAATATAAAAGTGCCATGCCAACTAACTAGTATTAACCATAGATACGATTATTTTAGTTACATTTTTTTATAGATTCGATGAACGGACTGTGGCGATGGCTCTATTTATAATCTCGCTTTTAAAACAAGTAACAAAAGATATACCTTTAGAAATATATCATGTAGGTAAACAACGTGGGGCTATAGAAATTCGTACCTACCTAACTAAAAAATCATGTGTGCCTCACTAAATACATATGTAGGACATTGGGAGTTAGTGTTAGCCTACGTACTTATATACATAATTTAGGTTGAATGTAATGTTTGTTAACAGCCTCGATAAGCCTAAGTTTACTCAGGAACACACGGTGGTTCTTGCTTTCTGTTGACACAATTCTAATCTTATGCCTTGTGTCTAAAACATTATTTATATATAGTACCTACCTTTCAAAGAAATACTAGTGTTACTAAGGCAGTGGCGTAATTAAAGTTGCGAAGTGGTGCATGATACCAGAACCCGCTACGTTTGGGGCCCAGCCGTAGCTGTAGCAGACTGGATTGGCCTCGATGAACGTTCATCGTGATGCTGTGGTGAATTCAGAGACGATCCAAGGGTTTTTTCGTAAGTGAAGTCCCGTAGAGAATTTAATAAAAAGTTAAGTTTTTCAACGAATTAGTAGTTCCGGTAAATCTCATTATGGCATTGTGGCATAAAATGATGAACCCCAAGTTTCCCTATAATTTTAAATTTAAATGAGTAACTGCCTAACAGTTTTAGAGGAAATTGCTTAGAATAGCAGTGGAGCGCTTTCCAGGACGCAGCGGCTGGCATACGAATCATACGATAGATAGGTATTTAATTTATGCAGCGGGTGAAGTGTGCTTCGCTCCTCGTGTATGCGCATTCCGATAGCGCTGCGACCGCAATCACGACGTGGGCATCTCTGAGAAGGAAGTACACTCCAGCAGTTTCTCTTCATCGACAGTGGGGACAGGTCGTGCGAGTTGTGGTGTTTGTGACAGCCGGAAGGCCTACGGAGTAAGGCGCGTACTCGGTGCTGTCTTCTGTATTTCCAAAGATACAGAAATGTCTAAAGTTCCAAACTGCAAACCTACTGTTCTTGAAGATATAGCTCTACTATTTCCGGCAGCCCGTCGGGTACGGCCGAAGTTGGGCACATAATATGGAATTATCATAGGTATTGGAAACGGATATGAACCGTCCATAGCCAGACATTTTAATTAATCTATTGTAACAGTAGTGTATCCATAAAACTTCAAATTTATTCAAAGTAGGTAGATATCTAGTTTCGGAAATGGATGATCTAGGATGATCTAGTTTTAGAAGTTTTTTTTTTATTTGTGGTAGCTCTAAACTTTGGTTACCTACATCAAATATTTTTTATTTTATTTAAGAGAATATCTATGCTTGTTCAATAGACACCAACGATTAAATTTCTGGTTTAAAAATTCAAAGGGTCAAAAGGGTATAAATAAATAAATACATATGTATGTAAATCGGAAGTTTTGTGCCCGTTTTCACTAACATTACACCTAAACATTGCACTGTTGGAATGAAACAAATGACTCTCAAAGTGTCAACTATCGGCGCTGAGCCGAGCGACGAAATCAGCATGTTTTTATTTAGGCATTAATTTAGGTGCGCCGGCATGTCCTAGAGCCACAAATTCGCAGACATGTAAAATCTATCCACCCGCACTGGGCCCGCGTGGCAGATTATAGGCCGTGTCCCAGCAATGGGAACATTATAGGCTGATTATGCTAGGCTTATGCTTAGTTAGACAAAATGGTCATTAGGACCTAGGGGATTTATTCTAAGTGATATTTATTATGAATAGAGAAATATGGAAAAGAAGACATGCTGCGCCGAATCCAAATAAATTGGGATAAAGGCAGGAGAATGATGATATTTATTATGTTGCATTATTTCTACCTAGTAAACACCACCTAGCAGGACCTAGCCGAATTCTATAAATAAACTTTGAAGCTGGAAAACAAAGCACCGATTACAAATCAAAATAGGGTAGCTAGCTATAACATAATATTTTGATCATAACTCACTGTTAACCTTACACCAATCGTCACAAGTTCAGAGAACGCACAATTTATCTGATAATATCATCTAACACCAGTCAATTATCTACCAATCAATAATTTCGGATTTAGGATTCGAAAAACAACATAATCGCTCTATGTTCGCAACCATTTGGTTTGGATTAAAATCTGCATTTACTACATTTACCTTTGATTTGTGTTATATTTGCATACCTACAATAATGAGGTCTTTTAGTTGGTGGTACCTTTCTCGGAAGCAAAAATCAGAAAGTTTTGTTGAAATCGTCCAGTAGTGCCTACTATTCATGAGAGATGGTGCAACAAAATACGAAGCGCAATATTTTTTTAAGATTTTTGATTTGAACAGGTTTCCTTGAAATTTTTTTTTACTTACAGTTTCTTTGAATATACCGTCAGATAGGATGACTTAGGGTAAGAGTATGAGACAAGTATTCTAAATTACAACTCGCCAACAGCTTGGGTGTCTTGGGCGGTTATGAAGTGTACCGGTGTGCGCGAGGCATCATTAAATCATAATCCACTATAGCGTGATTAGTTACAAGTAGTAACAACAACCGGCAACCGAAACGAATAACTAATATTTCTAACTTTCCGCCATATACCAAACCAATAAAAATAACTAATGTAAATGACTGCAAACGATGCTTAGCATAACAACGGTCTCCATCGTCAAGGTTACAGCGTTAAGATATTCGCGCGCTCGCGTTTAAGATCGTTATTGTCCACATTGCCCTGCGCGGTTGTTAAATCTTACTGTACGCGAGACATCGTCCGATTATGTTAACGAGTCACGATTTATGTAATAGTAGTACCTACTACTACAATATTCAAATCCTAGAAGATAAGTCAAGTACGCGACTGCTAATGAGATTTCTCCTTAGCACAATATTTCGATCCCTTTAGGCGCCTACTCGCTAGCATAATCTCATCTGAATACATATTTTTCTATTAGTGTCTTTGTATTTTTTACGAAGGACTTATTGAAACCATAATATTATGGAGCTCAATGTTAATATATTTTTAAGGATAAAACAACACTTCCCATGATTAGTACAAAATAAAATTAAATATATTGTTAGTTTTTTACATAGGTAAAATTTATTTAAAAGTACAGAACATATGAAGGACTACACACTGAATTGAGATAAAATACTTAGTACTGACTTTGAAAATGATGTAAGCCACTTTTAGTATTCACAATATGAACTTATTGCATCAATTAATGATTATTTGGCAGACCAAAAGAGATTTTCCAACAGTGCATAGGTCATTAAACCGTATTTTTATTATATAAGTGAAATTTGGAATAGAAGCTGTAAGAAAATCTGCAATTAGACCAGCCACTACACCTTATATACCGAAACATTATGGCTAAGAAACTTTAATATGTGATGTTCCAGCATACAAGTTCAGCTGCATGCAGGCAACAAGGGGCCAGCATACACCCAAATATATTATTATAAATTAATTTTAAGTAATATTTCATAGATAGTAATTTTAATATATTTTGTACAATAAAATACAATTAAGTACAACTTGTAGCAAAGACATTAAAGAGAGTAATATTTATCTCAAGTGTTAAAGCTGCAATAACGTGTGTGTACGCACAAGGCATATTTACACAGCACACACGCACGGCAACAACACACCATGTGCTGCACACTATAGTACATAATTAATTTTATTACTTAATAGAATATAAAGACACGCCCAAGCTGAGAACTTCTCCACTTATTTTACAGATTTCAATGCATGATTAGCCAATGAACATGCCTGTACTCCACTAGCAGATTGCTATTAAATAATACATTGATCGTCGCTTAATATCACAGCTAATTATGCTTTGAAAATTAAAGACATGTCTAATTTTCACTAATGTAGATAACAATGTAGAGTATAAGTAGACAATCTGAATTAATTTACATTACAATATCATGTCTTTTCATATGAAAAATTTAAAATTACATTACCAAAAATTAAACAGTGCAGCACATTATAAATAAATGTGCATACCTTAATATTTAATTGACTAAATAAATTTGTTGCCTGCAGATCTGACATATTATTTTATTTAAATATCGAGAGGTAATATCTTAAGAGAAATTTTAACTTCAACTATTGAAAAAAAGTTAAATCCAAATTTAAAAATATTTTGTATTTATTACGACAATTCCCTTCAAATCCACCTAGTTATTATGAATGTGAAATATCATTCCAAAAGCTGAGTCTCCGTCACACATATTTCACTACCACTATAATTGTGGATCAAAATGTAAGGATCGAAGAGAAATAGAAGCTAGCACTTCACGAATGTGCATTGCTGTTCACATGCGCCTTCTTTTCCTGCGCATCTGGCGTACGCTGGCCGTCACGCCTAGGAGGCATGCGCTCATTGATAGCATCCAGCCCCTTTGCCTCAGCAAATGAAGTAATCTTATGATTTGGAGAGAAGCCCTGCAGGGCGTTCTTGAGAGAAGTTTTACCACCAGAAAGAGCACCCAATGGTAAAGCACCAGTGGGAGTGAGCCCTTTGAGCTGTAGCACAGATTCACTTTCCTCGCGAAGCACTGAGAACACATGAGCCATTTTGCCAATAGCACGAATCTTGTTACGGATGACTTCTTTCCTGAGATTTGCTTCCTCCAATGCATCATCTCCTTCAGACATCAATTCATCATCAGAGCAAATGTTTAGCACATTGACCAGCATTTCTGTAACCTTCTCACCGACAAATGGAAGGGACCAGGTAAAGACGTCCATGAAGTTGGGCAACCAGTAAGGGTGCGGAGAGCAGTTGAACTGTCTAATGTTCATCACATTGTTCTCGTACTTCAGAACAGCAGCCTTGTTATTATAGACATCCAAGTAGTTAGGTGCAGAAAAAATTGTAATGAGACTGGGAAATCCGGTAGTCTGGCTTTTACGATACATCCGGTAGCCAGCATCTTGAGCTTCATGAGCACGTATGATGGAAAGTAAATTGTTTCTTTGTAGAAAATCACAACAAGCGGCATAGCTATAGAAGTATGAACAACCTCTGACTGAGTTGTGCGAGAAATGTTCTGCATTCTTTTCATTTCCAAAGTCTTCCAATGGATCAGACCAAAGCAGGTCACACATAGCTCCAAATGCAGGTGGTTCTTTGAATCTATCTAGTTTACGAATATCATCTAAGCTGTTGATCTCAGGAGACAGCCCTCCATGCACACATAGGAACTGCTGGTTCATAAGAGCAGCAAGGGGTAAGCAGTCAAACGCGTCCATACATGCATCATACACCTTCTCAGAATATTTGATTTTACATTCTTGTTTGAAAGTGAAATACTCTGTCAAGTGTCGGCATTCATGATTACCGCGTAATAGGAATAACGTCTTCGGGTAACACAACTTCAAAGCCCAGAGGTAGAGAACACATTCTATACTGAAATAACCTCGGTCGACATAATCACCTAAGAATAAATACTTGGTACAAGAAGGAGAGCCTCCCACCTCGAACAATTTCATCAAATCATAAAACTGGCCATGGACGTCTCCGCACACAGTCACCGGTGAATCGATCTCGATCATAGTTTTTTCTGATCGTAATAAGGTGGCACCATCTTGGATGATTCGTAAAGCTGCATTTTCTTCGATCCGACCTTCTAAGATAAAATGTTGCTTCAACACCTCAGGTAGAGGCTTTGCACTTTTTTCATCGAATACTTCCGTTACAGTGAGCTTGCGACTGGGAGGGAAAGCAACACTTTGAATCATACGCTGCGTAGTCGACACTTTATCATTGCTCCCGGACATATTTGTCACATAAAAAACACTAGGTCTAATCCATACACGCCACTATTTTCAAAATGGCAGAATAGATATAATACTAAAACAGAATCCCGATTTCACGACAGAGAAACTACTGCGCACTGGAAAACAATGCGCAAACATCTGGCGAGTGGTCAATAAAATAAACAGGGATATCGAGCGCGTTTTATTACTTTTGAAAATATCATTAAATAGTAACACTGGCAATTTAAGGAACAGTTGCCAGTACGGTCTTTAAATAAACCATTACAGGCACACGTTTGTTTATGTAACACAATATAAACCACCAACAAATACGTGAAAAAGCAAAGGTGTTAAAATTATTATGATTTTTTTGTAAACACATTTTTTTTTTTTTGTAAAAGCATTAAAAATAAATTGTACAACTTGTTAGCCAATTTCGTTTTTTTTTAGTAATAAAATATTATTTGTAATGGTTTTATATATATCAAAGATTTTAAAGCCAAAAAATAGAAACCTATTATAAGGGTGCAACCAGACCACAGTCGATCAACGTCGACCGTCGATCAGCGTAACAATTGCTACTTTCGGGCTCTCGACTCTCTAGCGTTTTTTTTTGAGGTAGCTCTATGTGCTACAATCATTGCTAATCCGTTGCTGGAAACTAATACAATTACGTACCATGTTAAGAGACAAGGTATATCAGATATCAGTTTTTGTCCACCGACACGGCTGTCCCGTCATTGGGCCAGTTGTATAGTGTAGTGACACTGTACCCGATCTAATTATGTCAAACACAATGTCGTTGATTAACCACGGTCTGGGTGCACCTTAATACTACGAATTCACTATTAGTTTGTTAATTTCTAACGAGGCCATTTTATGATATGCTTAGAAAACAATGGCCGTTTTTGGGTTTATTGAAATTTTGAAAATTACGTCCCAAGCATAAAAAACTTGTGGCGGCCTCACATCATCACATGTTTGGTCTAAAAGCCGCTTCACTCATGGTAAGTAGTGAACTCAATTTATTCATTTTTTTGCTGTCTTAATAATAATTGTAGAAGATTGTATTTCAAAACGTGGTGATAGATGGGTGTGTGTGGGATGGTTGGGGACACATTGATTTCTCATCGATCTGATTTACAATATTTTTGGAGCAATGGCACATCGAGGCAATATAAGTCTGGATTAAGTAAACGCAGTGCCAACAAACGTCGCGCCGATGTCTCTGAAGCAGTCTTAGTAAACGCTGGCGAAAAAATAATTAGCCAAAATAATACAATTATTAATAATAAATTGTGACAGGATGTCGAGAAGAATTTTGCTCTAACTTCCAGGGGAAAAGCGATTTAAGCATCCCCCGCGTGCACAAATCACTTAATGCGAAAAACAAATTTATAACACTCTAGCGTTTCTGATGTGCGTAGTACAATGTTTTAGTGATGTAAAACATATTTACTGATTGGTTAGTGATGCAAGTGAGCCTAACCGTGTAAAAATATAACCAACGTGGGGTGTCTAAAATATAGCCTGCTACATTTGCGCAGTTTTTATTTAATTAATTTCATTACATTGTGCTTGCAATTAAAAAGAACAAGCCAGTTTACAAAAAAAATCTAAATGAACAACTACTCAAACTTGTTAAATACATGTTTGGCTGTATTCAGAATTAAAAGTAACATTTCAGAAATGAACTGATAAGACAATAATCTAAAAATAACTACACGTTCTAATTACATGTTCTATTTACGTTCTAATTAAAATTTTAAATAATACAATGCATGTTTTTATATTGTTATATCTATGGTTTAACCTCTCTGACCTCAGAATATGAAACTCGAACCCTCATTCAACCCTCTCGGCAACGCCCTTGTACCTTAGTGTTGCAATTGTAAAAAAAAATTACATGCCTGAAAGATGCTCCACCCCACTTTCTAATATTTGGTGGCTACTGGGTATTAGTTTCAAATGGTGTTACTGGGAAAGGTTCAAGTTACATTTGTTTTAAAAATAAACGATGTTTATTTATTAGGAATAGAATTTAATTATTATGATTATGTTATTCCAATTTCATTTAAAGTAGGTACTACCTACCTGTCCGGCAGACAAACCCTGTCTGTCTGTCAGGTAACACTTGCAATAGGAGCAGGAAGTAGGTTCACCTTAAGAGGGTGATAGTCGGTCTGAATTCGAACTTACGATCTGTGCCTCGCAGTCTGACTCTTTCTTTCTTACTTGATGTGACTTGTGCAACTCACGCCTTTTCTAATTATGGCTTATATTAGGATTTATAATCTTAATCAATAATCATACAAGTCTTGCTGGGTTAAATTAGAGCTTGTCGAAACAAGCTCTTATTTAAAAAATACAACAAATTGTTTAATTCAATAGTTGTTCTTATTTAATAAGTAACTTCAACAGTATTTATCCACCTTTATTTAATTTTGACTACTGATACTGAATCTAATAGTTAATGTGGGTCAGTCGCAAGTAATGAGTACTATAGTTAGTTGGTAATCGGGCTGCTGCCCAAACAACAGCTAGATACGTACCTATCTACTAACATTATTTTTATCGCTGTAGCGACTATTTTTACATTTTATTTCAGGGGTATGTAGGTATTGCATGTACCTAACAATTGTTTGGTATTATTAACTGTCAATGTCTATTCTTGTCACTATACTGGGATGATACTGGGTTACGATGTTAATTTTCTAAAAATAGATGGGCATGCTGGATAGCACCGTAAATTATTACGACTTCCATGGTTTCGTTGTGTGGTTATTTTTGGAAATTATTCCCTGGACATGTGTTGTGCCAGCTTTGAATAAGCACCACAATTACCTACCTGAAAATAAATGCTGTTAGCAAGATGTTAATTTTTGACAGTGGAGAAGATTCTGCAAATAGCGGCAAATTGGCTTGTGGGAAGAACAGCAGTGCTAATGTATAAATTAGTCCAATTATGTATAGGGCATATTTTGCAATGGCTCTTAGGAATAGATACCCGCTAGAAGGACTATCCGACTAAGAGCAGTGTTTTGAAATTTTCCGATAATAGATCGCCTTACGCAAGAAAAAAACGTGTTGATTCCAAGTAACATGGGACAAGGGCAGGAAGATTATGATGATGGATCGCCTTACGGAAGAACAACGAAGATGATAGATATAGAGATTAGGTGTTAAGTTAAACCCTTTAATAAAAACAATGACTTACTTAAACATAGAGAGGCCGTTATTTAGGGTCCCGTAGCTGAATGGTAAAAAACGGAACCCTTATAGATTCGTCATGTCTGTCTGTCTGTTCGTCCGTATGTCACAGCCACTTGATTCCGAAACTATTAGGACTACACAGTTGAAACTTGGTAGGTAGACGTATTCTATGAACCGCTTTACGATTTTTATACGAAAAAAAAGATTAAGGGGGGGCGCCCCATACATGGAACTGAAACAATTTTTTTTTCATCAATCCTGTACGTGCGGGGTGTCTATAGATAAAAGGTCTTTAAAAAAGACATTGAGGTTCGTACAATCATTTTTTTTTTCAAAATCTATCGTTTGAAAGATAGACACTTCCAAAGTGGTAAAATATCTTTTCCCCCCGCCTCTAATTTCTAAAGTAAGAGGAGGAAAATTCTGAAAAAGATTTAGGATTGTAGAACGTAAACAAAAACTTTCAACGAAAATTGGTTTCATGAAGATTTGATGTTTAGTTTTTGAGATATGGAACTTTATCATCAAACTGCAGCAGTAACAAAAATAGTTTTGCTGTTGAATGTAATACAATACAACATAATTATGAATGAGACTTCAAATTTTTTTTTTTTATTGTTTGGTGCTACGGAACCCTGTGTGTTTACGAGTACAACTCGCACTTGACCGGTTTCATTAAATTATAATTGAGAGCCGAAGTCTACCGTAACACAGCACCGCTGCTCCACGGTAAAAATTAGATAAGGTACCTGTTGACGAGCTTTTTCAAAAGTTTAACTAACAGTCATGTCATTACGAGATAAGAGCGTCAATAAATAAAAATCAGCTTATCAATTTAGCAAATCAACGTTCATATTCATACGTATCGTCGTTCTTCACGATTTCCAGAAGAAAAGCGATTTTTTTTAAATCTCACGATAAAAATAATACGTTTTTTCGTGTTCAAGGGCATCGTCAGCTTTTGAGCTTGGAGCAGAAAGATGCGGAAAAAAAACTGATTTTCAAGGGTTCAATTCACTATTTTCAGATCTAGCTAAAATTCTTCTAGGAATCTAAAATGAGTAGCCACCTTAAAAACATTAGCACCTCGGATTGGTTAGATTTTCTATACCTACTATAGAAGTTACTATTTTTGCAGAGTTATTTGAATAGTCTAGAACACTAAAAGAAAATGTAAACTCTCCATTCCAAAAAAGTTAGCTATTCTAGGTAGCTAAGGACTTCTCCTTTTATTCAGAATAGATGTTACTTAATTGACCTAGTGAGGCAATTTTAAGAATAAAAGACTTGAGGCGCCAAGAGCGAGCGAAGCGAGCTCAAAAAATTTAGCACCGTACCCTAGACAGCTTAGAATTGTTTCGACCCTACATACAGTACTGGAGTTACTTGGCCGACATACAGACCAAGTATAACACATCTTGGACAGGTTAAAATTGTTCCGAAACAATTAAGATAGTTTTAAAAATGTTGAGCTCGCTTCGGTCGCTCTTGCATGAGCTACTCAGTACCAAAACTGGTAGTCTTTTACATAAATCATTGTTTATATTTTTAATCGAGAGTTGAAAGAGTTCGTGATCATTGGGAATTGACGTGATAATTTTTCGAAAATCTGCGGATAACATTATGCAACCAACAGCACTCACAATGATCGTGATATTGCACGACTATCACGAGATAATTGGCAAAATGGCAACAAAAGCAGGTCGTAACCACGCGTTATATCAACATTACTTTCGTTTTCTCCTTATTGATTCATAATACACTTACCACAAACTATTCCCTGAAACTCCCTGTACCGCTTAAGTAGTCGGTTTTACGATTTTATTTATGACCTTCTCTAACCGCCCAGCTTGTCTGCCTGACTGCCCGACAAAACGCATGGTATGAGCCTAAGACAAAGAAGATGCTGTACACCGTTGAGGAGTTCTGGCTGGTTGGGTGCATGATCGTGGTGATGCCTGCGCATCAGGTCAAGGTTATCATTGACAAGTGACAGAATTTCAAATTTCGAATCGATCAGGCCTGTGGAAGTTGTTTATAAATCTTCATCAACTAGAAAAGAGGTGACAATCTTCAAATGGCTGAGCAGATTTTGTTGAAACATAGCTAAGAACACTCTTGATTAAGACACCTTTCAAACGAAAAAAACTTAATCAAAATCGGTTTATCCGTTCAAGAGCTATGATGCCACAGACACACAGATACACACTTCAAACTTATAACATCCCTATTTTTTGGTATACTTAAGTAGTAAAATGACAAAAACGATTTCTCATCTTTTCACACTACATTCACAAAATTTATTTGTTAGAATTTCGTATGGGTATTGTACTCATCATTCATGCGCATAATGTATGGAAAAACTGATTATTTTTATAGCGACTTTAGGGTTCGTCCCATAGTAAGTGTTCATAATGATGAGTACAATGTCCACACGAAATTCTAACAAGTAATTTTTGTATAATATACAGTTATAGATTCTTGATTCTTTGGTTCCAGTCTTACCAAGGGGTATCGTATTACCCAGTACTAACTGGGTTGTGGAGGTCAGATAGGCAGTCGCTCCATGTAAAATACTGGTATTCAGCTGCATCCGGTTAGACTGGAAGCCGACCCCAACATAGTTGGGAAAAGGCTAGGCAGATGATGATACAGTTATAGATTATTAACACAATTTGTATTTTATCATAATTATGTATGTGAGTCTGTAAGGTACATATCTATGGGCTACAGTTGCCTGAAAATAAATGAATGTTATGTATACCATATTGCTCTACTAAACTACGCGGACATGGTTGCAATTTTCTCCAACATTTATAGGCTTTATTCTGGAAGGTTTATGTGTATGACATTAAGTACATTATTTAATAATCTTATATATAAAATTCTCGTGTCACAATGTTCGTTCCCGTACTCCTCCGAAACGGCTTTACCGATTTTGATGAAATTTTTTATGTATACTTGGTAGGTATGAGAATAGGTTTTAAACTATATTTCACACTGCTAGGGTAGGTAGGGTAAGTAGGTAGGGTAGGGTAGGTAGGTAGGGTAGGAGGTAGGGTAGTTGGTAGGGTAGGTGGTAGGGTAGGTAGGTAGGTAGGGTAGGTAGGTAGGGTAGGTAGGTAGGGTAGGTAGGTAGGGTAGGTAGGTCAAAAAAGGTGCATTGCAACGCATGCCGGGCACAGCTAGTCTTATATATAAAATTCTCGTGTCACAATGTTCGTTCCCGTACTCCTCCGAAACGGCTTGACCGATTCTCATGAAATTTTGTGAGCATATTGAGTAGGTCTGAGAATCGGCCAACATCTATTTTTCATACCCCTTAGTGATAAGGGTTGTCCACCCTTAACATTTTTCTATTACTTAAAAATTATTTATATGGCAAAACAACGTTTGCCGGGTCAGCTAGTAACTTATAAATAAATCTTCATAATAAGTCCTAGACACCAAGGGTAGCAGGGCGGGTCTAAAAAAATGGGAGAAGAGATATCGCCACACACGTCATATTGAGTTAAGCTACAAGAGCACCATTATCATGACAGACGGCATGGCATGTGGGTCCGGTCAGCAGCACTTTTGTAAGAGAACTGTACTGAAGTCGGTGGCAGTTTTCATGATGGCCTGTTGTTGTTTTGTGAAACTGCACGTTTTCAGCTGTTCAACAAGTACTTCGCTATAGGCGCTGTATGCGCAAAGCCCACTAACCGTTTTCAAATAAGAATAGCACCATACCTTTTTTCACTTTGAATTTATATTTTAGGGTGTACAGGGTTGCCAGAGTGTAACAACTAAAGGAATGTCATGGAGGAGACGCTGGGCCTCTGGGTATGTTCTACGTTGTTGTGATTATTCAGTTACATCGTAAAAAAAAATTTGCAATCGTCAAACCATTTACTTAACGTATAATAGAAATAACTTAAACATGAGGAAACATACAATAAAAACTGTATTTCTAGAAATATTTGCATACAACAGTTTTTAATTTAATTTAACTAAGACTCTTCAAGGTTCTTATGTTTATACACAATCGTATTTCGTCAGTTCACAGTAACTGTAGAATCAACAGTTTTGTACTTTGGTTTGCTATGAGTAAAAGGTAGATACCGGTACTTGATCATATGCTGCGGAGAAAAAAAAAACATGTTAGTTAATGCACTTCTTATAATATAATAAAAATGTTATGGCGGCTGTATAGTCACGGGCACCAATATGTATACACTTTGCTAGATTTATAACCAATTTTCGCGAGAAATAACGATTGAAACTTAAAGATAGGATGTTTTTCATAAAAATATGAGTTCCAGAATACGATGTACGTAACAACATGAAATTTTATAACAACATTAGGAGAAAAACACTTCTAAAAGTTGTTAAGTGTTTAAATATTTGTGCTCGCGACTGTAAACACTCGACCGAGTTCGTCATGTCTCGTAACCCTGTCTCGGAGAGACTTGTGCCCGTGGGTCGTGCGTGGCCATGTACTCTCTCGCTTAACTTAGTAGTAAATGTGAATTCCGAGGAAATGGACACAGATATTGATCTTGCTGTATGTGCCATAAGTTGTAATAAATAAAACCAAAAAAGGAAAAAAAGCAATGCCGCAAACGAGATGTTTTTGTTTTCTTTAAGTATTTCTGTTTGTACACTACACTAACTCATGCATTGGATATTTATGCAAATATTTTTAACTTTCTAACCGTGACTAAGATTCCATAATACTCCATTTAATGTATTATGTATTCGTCAAATAATAATTCTGTTTGTTGTTCCACATTTTTCCGAGCACAAAACAACAATCGGCGTAACACTGACACGAGCGAGTGTACAGCGACGCACTCGTGATTTAGGGGCTAACTACTGGTGTTTTCTATGGACTACTTGAGCTACATAAGTGTAGTTAGTCTGTTACGTTATGAGGAATACAGACACACCACGTCAACGCGAGCGCTCCCATCTAGATTCTCGAACTCTGCTTGCCTCTAGGTCTCTCGTTGAGAGTGTACATACAAAATTACGCCTATCCCAGAAGAACCCCCCATTCCAGACTATAATTCTGAATCAATCATTTTTGAACATAATATGCAACATCCTCTAGTTATCGGTGTATTGTAGGATAACAATAACATTACATTTTATCACAGAGCACGGAAACTCATCGCCGCTGATAGAGACGGCATCGTCCTCTCTGTACATACAAAATATTTATCTCATGGTTTATTCGCTCTACGACATAATCGACGTGTAAAAACTGACAGCTTTGAATGACGGTTCGTGACAGAACTGAGTTCAACACACTTTTAGCGCTACGAATTTAATTGGTACTGCCGTCTCTAGACGCAGCCGTCGCGACCATTCCGTGCTCTGTGAAAGGGCTTTGAATTATTTGACCTGCCAAAATTTTATTTTAGAAGTTGCGGTCACACATTAAACCTATTATATATTAAGTATTTATTAAATCAGCTATTGATTAATAGAGGTTTTATGAGTGGCCGCTTTATTGAAAATAAAATGAAGGAAGTTAGGCAGGCGACATTTCATGTAAAACTTTTCTAACCCCTTTGAAAAGAGCCTAATTATTTTAAGGTTTAAAAGTAAAAAAGGATTTATAAAAACTCTTACCTTGATTTGTCTCTTCATAGTAATACAGAACAGGGTTATAAAATACATAACTAATATAGGCCAAAATACTGGAATATTGAAAGCATCTATGAATGTACAGCAGAAACCGACCAATGTGCTCTTGGTTACAGAAAGCCAAAATTTAAATTCTGGCAATCGCCGGATAAATGGTCTGAATTCTTCAGTAGCTCTAGTTGGCAGGGCAGGACCATTATCATCATCACCTAAAACATTGACAAATTATTAATTACTGCTACCTGCGTTGGTTTACATGTATAGTGACATTTTTATTACTTTCATCCCGCAGTTTGGTTATTTTACTTCAGTAAACCTATTCATAGTCAAATTAGTAATTCGTTATAAAAATAGTGATTGTTTTGAAGTAAATTCTAATATTATTCTTTTTAACCCATCCAAGCAATATAAATACTTGTGCAAGGAGTAGGTTCACTTAATCAATGTTGGCAAAATATGTGAGGTTGTAATAAGAGACTCTTGGAATTAAACTGCCTTAATCGGTGGACTAGTGCCATTTAAGTAACTCTATGTACTTGCAAACTTTATTACAATGATTGAAAAATTACAAATGAAAAGTCTTACCATCAAAGTCCATAGCAGGATCAATCTTCGGTGTCAGGAATGCAATAAACAAGTTTAAATGGTAAATACCCAATGCATATGTGACTATGTACCAACCCTGGAAAATATAGAAAACATGTACTCGTATATTACATTTTGTGTATAAATCCAAATGAAATGTTTCACATAGACTCAGATATAGCTTTGGAATTGGATTCCAGTTAGAATTACGGTTTTGCTTGTTTTAGGGGCCCATTTTTAATACATAAACATTTTTTAAACACAAAAATAAACAAAATTTCAAGGGATAAGCTGTTATATAAATTTAAATAAACCCTTATATTGTTTAAAAAATATATAAATCACTTCATTTAAACTATTACTATTTTTTGAGGTTTGAGATAACTTTATTCTCATAAGAATACAAAAGTTCACTTACATGAGAATATTAAAACTATAACATAAGTCGAAATTGTTGAGTTTTACAAAAACTAGACATTTATACAATAATTATTTTGTGGGTAGACCTAAAATAATAAAACAACCACAATTTTTTTTAAATAAATAGTCCTATATGATTTAAAATATTTATCCATAAAAATATTATAACTAAACAAATATTTTGTAAGCAAACCCATATAACAATATAACATGATGACAGTAGTCTTTAATAATGTCGAGATGTTGGTTTGATTAATAAACTCAATCATAAATGATCTAATGTAAGCTACAAGTGGCCTCATTGTCAGAATCAATAAGGAGGTGCCATACATTCCATTAAAGTGGGCCTAACTTTGTCATCTATTAAAGCAAAATAAATGGAATGAAACAGAACATTTTATTTTTTATGTGGCCACATCTCTACAATAAAACCTATATAATTCTTATACTTCTTTTAGTGTCAATGGTACTTTGATTCATATTCTATATTGTTTGAGCCTAGTAGGTGACCACATTGATTGTACTATCAGTGGCATTCTTTAGGTCACTGTGAACGGGCACTGCAATTATGGAGATTTGGACTATCTTGCCGGTTCTATCTACAGGAAATAACCAATTTGAACCGTGCACCCAGTTTCTGACATTTCACAAGCTACATGTAGATATTCTGCAATAAAAAATTTGAATCTCAACTTAGAAGACATGTGCCTGTTTTCACTAACAAAGCAACACCTAAACTTATTCCTATTTTAACACTCAACACTTAAACACAGTCAAGTTGATAGTCCAACACATTTCAGGAAGTTATGTATTCACTCAAGTGTCCCCTAGTTTTTGTAAATATGGGCAATTTATTATTTTTATTATAAAAATAAAATGACAATAAGGATTTCCTCATTACAATGACATCACATTTATCAGCATGAATTGGCTGGCTCATGTTGAAACAGTACTAAACAGAGATAAGATAAGCACAACTCACTTGCTTTGTGAATATTCGGAGCATAAACAAAAGTAGGAGAACAAAACTTCCGACCCATCGAGACCTTGTGTGGGGTGTCCATCTATCTAGTGTGCCTTGGTATACCTGTAATCATGAATACAATATTATTTTTCAACAGTATTATTCACTTAAGTATGAAATAATGTATGTTATCAAATTCCTATTGGCTCCTGTGTAATCTTGGTAAAGATGGCATAATGTTAAGAGGAGCTCTAGCTTTTACTGAGGTCTCAGGGGGCGAACTAGCAATTCTAAGGTTTTAAGACAAACCTTTGAAAATGAGAATTTACGATTATTTATTGAATTTATTTGACATCCTTATAATTTCCACTTTGTGGAAGAGAGCAATTTTTTTGTAATTCGCGGCATCGAGTCGTGACAACTCACAAAAAGATTAGTGTAAGGTAAGAGTGTTCTGTCATCAACTCAACTACTAAGCGATTAAATTAACCCCAAAAATTGATTACCTGAGAAATCCGTGTCCACGCTTGTGAAATAATACCTTTCCTTGAAGGTTCAGTAACTAAATCATTTCCGTCCATCATTTTATATTCGTAAATTTCCTTTATCGTAAACTGCTTCTATTACTCGATGTACATTACTGACACATTAAATTAAGAGCGAGTAGGATGATAATATTTACACGTAATGATAATTTACAAGTTTTATTTACAACCAAAACTTGTATTTTAGCAATAAGTTTCCTTTTTTTCTATTAAAAGTTAGAAAAGAAAAGACTAGTTTGTTGGAACCTCAGTTTTTTTCTGTGACTAATAAGGATGGGACTCTTAAGAAAAGAATCGATATTTGGAAATCGATATTTACAAAATTCCGACATGTCTTCTATTTTTAATAGACTTATCTTGTGTGCCAAGACGTTATTATGCCTTTCATTCTGCGTTCAAACTTTTACGCTGTTCACCAAAGTAGTTGGTAAACAGCATTGTGTTTTTTTTTAATTTTTTCAATTTTATTCAATCGATGGACAACACTGCTAACTTTTTTAGATATTTTGCTATTGAAACCTACACACCAAAGCCAGTTGACAGGCCACGGACATGCCTTTTGGCTTTGGTTTATAAAAAAATATAAAAAAAAACTATGCATTTCCTAAACTTTTCCCATGCGGGAGGGGATCTATCCTCCCTTTTATTATTTTGAAACCCAATATAACTATTTGATGATTGATATTATTTCCAAGTAATTCTTAATTAATATTTAGGTTAGCGTTTTAATATTATTTGGTGATTTAAAATAGGTGACAGATCTACTATTTTAGGAACAAATATTATTTATTAGATCACTGAAAATGTATTCATTAGGTAATTAATAAAATCATACCCTTTAGTTAATAGGCATACAATGTTTTGAGAAAAATAATAGGTAGATTTGTTTTAAATGTAAATCGTTATAAAAAAAGTATGAATGTAATATTTTAAACAATTAACGATGTGTTTCTCGATTATATTTTAAACTTTTTAGTACACCCACACAACACTAGTAGTTTTACGCGTTGACGTCGACAGGTTCGACTTGAGAAAAAGAAGACGTATATTGTTTAGTGTTGCCATGAATACATATTTTTTCTGGTTTCAAGGGGATTCTAGACGATACAACTAGCATCAGTTTAGTCTCCTTTAAG
The DNA here is from genome assembly GCA_963576755.1 of Noctua janthina. NCBI lineage: Eukaryota > Metazoa > Arthropoda > Insecta > Lepidoptera > Noctuidae > Noctua > Noctua janthina. The sequence continues at coordinate 9,714,739 of OY755058.1, forward strand.
CTGTTAAGAATTCTACACACCAAAGCCCGTTAACACGTATCTTTGTTGTCAGCGGCACGAGCCGTGCCGCCGACAACAAAGCTTTTTACACTACAGCTTGAGTGTCGCTAGTCTACTGAGCGCGTACGCAATTCACCGACAATGCAGCGGCTTCGGTGTGTTGAGCCCATGATAGTGACACAGATGCATGCGTCTTCGCGTTGCATCTTGCGACAGCGTACTGCGCAGCACGTTCACACCACACTTTTAGTCAAGATCGTCTATAAAATCAGTTATGGACTAGGCATACCTACAGAATTAGCATGACTACCTACAAAAATCTGGCGAACGAAACTGGCGCCATTTTTATTCATCATTCAATGAAAGGTAATAAAAAAGAAACTTAGCGCGCAACTGTTTGACAACAAATCTACCAGAAAACCCGGCGCAAAACATGGCGATGCCCATCACTCATGGATGAGCTTGTGAGGTCACACGAAAGTGTTGTTTGCTCCAAAGAGGTTGCTCGCTGGCAGACCCCGTATGTGGTGGACGCTTCCTTATAGACCACGTTTAAAAAGAATGCACATATCCATGACTTTAATTTTGAGGGAAAGTGGAATTGGTCCTTTCATCGATCATTAGCTCCCCAAGGCGATTTCGGTGCGTCGAGCGTCATAAATCGTGGACATAATTTTTTAACATATTTCGTTTTCTCTCACAGGTGGGGTAGGTGGCGTAGCGTGAGTTTTTGCCGTTAGGAAATTCGCTGCCCCCTTTAGTTTCCTCATTGACGGAAAAGTTGTTGTATTGGGTTATCGTGGTATGGACATGTGATGCGGAGGAAGGAGGAAAATGTGAGGGTTTGAAAGATTTGTCTCATACATTGCTAGTTTGTACTGATGCCAACTCTTGATAAGTCCGTAAGGATTGAGGAGCCACTTTTAATGTATTTATATGGTAGTAAATTTAAAAATTTGTGGCATAGATTCCTACAGGTATTATGAGTGCTAATAAAATTTAAGTTGAACTGGCGTTCAAGACCTTTGATGGCTTGTGTATATCTCGGAAACCTGGCGCTTTAGATTTTGTCTCAGACGCTCTATACAGAGTGTAAAGGACAGCCATCTACAAATTGACAGGAGTGCATTCAGATCCTTATTTTGAATCATATTCCACTTGAATTTTTCTCCGGCAATTTTTTTTTCAGTTACTATTCCTTTATTTCAATGTAAAATTACATTGGCTGTACGCAGCACTCCGTTTATATAAATAATACGGCTAAAATCAAAAATCTAACAATGGATGTTGAAATACTCTAACGAACGACGCGTGAAATCAGCTGTTCACTTCCTGCCTAGCTACAGAGTTCATCGAACTCGTCGTCGCGCTTGCCGTTCGCTACGTGTGTTTTGCCACGGTAACGATACATTGCGTATAAGGAAATAAAACAAATCAAATTTATTGGATTCCCATAATACTCCTGAAATAATTTCTTGTACCCGTCATCTATGGGTCAGCGCAGACAGAACGGAGCGCAGCGGAGAGGATTTTATTAACGCAATTGAAAATAAACTTTATAATTATTACGATAAAGTGCATAAATGCTTGAACCTGACAAAAAATGCTCGCACGTTCTCGAAGATATGCGGGATCCGTAAAGAAAATGCCATTTTGCCAATTATTCCTCTGTCTGTGCTGACCCTATGTGTATGATATGATATTCTGAATTCACCCCATCAGTTTGTGAAGGGCTGTCCCTTACACCCTGTATGGCTTAAATTGGTTAATACTGTTTTAAAACATTCGAATATTTTTTGAAAACTCGCTTACCTGAATCGATAATTGCACCAACGAAACAAGAGAAACGAAAATACAGGTGTTATTCTATGAATTTTACATGAATAACACCTGAATTTTCGGTACCATGGATTTAGACCAGGGTAGGCGAACCTTTATGCATTAACGTGCCATTTTTTCTAAAGAATGTTTAATGGGGTCATTGACGTGCCATCAAATAATTTTGACTTTCTGATTATTTGGAAAATAATAATAATAAATACTACTAATACTATCAGAACTCTTTATTAAATAAAGTAAACAAAAAAGGTACATTTTGGAATGTTTTTATTACACCCATAAATTAAATTACTGTAAAATTAGTGTGACTTCTGTTGCTGCAGGTTAGATGACAAATAATTTATGTTAGGGTTGTAAGATTTTACTTTTAGCAAAATGCATGCTGAACTGGATTCATCTGTCAAACGGTTTCTAACCGAGTTTTTAATGTTACTCATCTCTGAAAATAATGACTCGCAGGCATAGGTAGATGAAAACATTGTTAAAATAGCATGAGCCAGCTTCTTCATGTGGTACAGTCAATTCGACTTTTTTGACGATTTTATTACTTACTTACAAGTTAATAATTTATGATCGGCGACGTGCCCAAAATATTGTGTCGCGTGCCATCAATGGCACGCGTGCCACTGGTTCGCCTACCCTGATTTAGACAATCATTAGGATAACATATAATTTCAAAATGCTGTTTATGCTGTTTAAGAAATTTAATGGAATCACTTTTCTAATTACAATTTATACATTGTTATATTTTACATTTTTAATATAACTTTTATCTAAATAAAGTAGTTCTAATGAGACTACTAAATAAATAACAGGAAATTAAAAAATGCCTTATGTAGTCTCTACGTCTACGTCTATTATTGCGAGTGTTTATTTACAATTACAATACTATATCATAAGGTATTGGACATACAATAAAACATATTTTTATCTTAAAATATTATAATCGCTTTGAATATAAAGAAAATTTTGGTCCAGCTAAATCCTATGATACTAAACGCAACTCCTAGGAGAAATGGGTACATATTGCTATTAGGTTCAGAGTTAGAAATTTACAATGCAATAAAGTATTTAATGTAACTTGCTAATTATAACCATAATGTTTACTAAGTTTACGAAAAATACGATACAATCGCAAAATTTATCGTCAATATCCATATTAACCATTATTATAACTTCACCCATGCCGTTATATGGGTGCTAATTTTGGAATCTAAATCGGCGTCCGTTCTACAGCCTCAACAACAAATTTTAGTGTGACGACGATTGCCCTTTAAATATTTTATAAGAAGAATAAATGCTAGGTATATTTTAAAAATAATAATTTAACAATGCTGCAAATTAACAAACAACAAGTTTAATTTAATAAAATGCACCGCCTTCTGGATTCTGAGCGACTTATTTAATTTACACTAATATTTTAGAATAAGTATGAAATTAATGGAAGTATTTTTTAGCACTCGTCAATGACCGTTATTGCATTCAATTCATAATATCGATCTATTTTAAATGTAAGAGTATTATTTATGAAACATAGTCTTATCTAACAGTCCTTTATTAATATGTATATTTCGGGGAACAACCGAAATATTTCCGCAGTTTAAAAAAATATTTTACACTTAACTACAGTGCTTTGTATTTTAAAGCAGTACTTTGTTGTAATAAGATACCTTGTTAAGAGATCCATGACGAGAATATCTATCCAAATAGTAGAGCTTAGGGTGGGGTGCCATACTAAGTATTCATTGTACAGGAAATTATTCAACACAGTACTGCTCATGAGTGTTACCAGAAAAGTGTAATTCATAATATACACAATATTATTCCTTTATTATGTTATATAATTATTGCTGGCGTTCCAATATTCCACATCCGCCGAACGGAATTTACTAATAAGTAAGTAAATTATTAGATAGTTCTACCGAATTTAGCAAAATTAATTAATAGTAAAAATGTACAATACATATTTTAAAAACTGCTCCAAATGAATGTATGTTAATAACAAATGGATGAATAGTATCACAAAATATAAAATGAATAATACACTTAAACAATAAATTCAGGATTCTTATAGAGTAAAGATTTATTCCGAAATTACAAATTACAAGAGTGGATTTATTAAATTTGATATGTACCTATGTATTTACGTTGTTTATTTCACTGCTGAGAAATTTTGAATTTGGTTACTGTTATTGGATGCCACCCACGAACTGAAGACGTCTCTGGAAGTTACAAAGTAAATTAAGTTATAGAAGAAAAATAAAATGTTACCAAGAGCTTTGAGTAATTTTAGGGATAGGTTGCATCATGTTTATCAATGTTTGAGGTCAATTAGATTGATGTATTTTGTCGGTAATATAATCCAAAACTATCAAGTAACCTTCTATAGGTTAAGTAATAAATAATATTACCTGCAGTGGCTAACAACACATTCATTGGAGCAGTATTCGTCTTCCCATTCACTGTTTGCTATAGCTGGGTTTGTGCACCCCTGCCGGATGCATGATGGTGTACTTCGGTTTTCATTTTGCTGTAATCACATATTTCTGTTAATTCAAAGTTGATTATTTATATCTTTTTGTGAAACAACCTATACCGATAATACTTTCTGTGACAATTATGATGATTATTTGATTCTAGAAGTGGACTGTGTTTGAGTTTCTTTTCAGTCCTTTACGCAGTTAAAGTCTCTTTAGAAATGTATGTTGACCCTGTTGGTCTCTCTTGTAATTTGCTATTAGGTAATAATTAAGATAAAATGTTACATATAAACCCGTGTTAACAGAAAGTTCTTTACATCAGATGATTGTTGTGGAACACCCGAGTTTCCATTGCTATTAGAAGACTGTTGCTCCGATTTTGAAATTTGATTCTGCTGTTGTGGTGGTTGCTGTGGCTGCTGCTGCTGTTGCTGTTGCTGCTGTTGTTGTTGTTGTTGCTGCTGTTGTTGCTGCTGCTGATGAAGTTGCTGCTGCTGTTGTTGTTGTTGTTGTTGCTGCTGCTGCTGTTGTTGCTGCTGCTGCTGCTGTTGTTGTTGCTGCTGTTGATACTGCTGTACTTGATGCGCCTGTTGCATTTGTTGATGAGTTTGCTGCATGTGCTAAAAATAATAGAGAAAACATCTTTAATGCTAGATTTTATTTGTATGAAAATTATAATAAAAAATCATGTAGATTTTTACACCTTGAAACATTATGGTAGTTTCCCAAATCAACATTAATATTTAAACACAAGCTACATTTGTGCAGTCAGTTACATACCTGTTGTGAGTGATGGTACTGCATTGCAGCATGCACTGAGCCCATTGGAGGCGACTGAGACTGCACTTGTCTATATCCAGGAGGTGATAAGGCCGAGTTAGCAGTGTAGTTAGTAGGGGATTGTGTAGGCTGGTAGTTCCTCGGTGACTGGGCAAGATTGGGCTGGCAACCTTGAGGTGAAGTAGAAGGGTTTACTTGGTACCCTTGTGGGGACTGACCTGGTGCAGCCTGCTGAAAACAAAAAGTGTTTTAATAAATACTTGAATATTTAATACTAGTATTACTAGTTTAGACTTAATAAACCCATCCTCCCACTCACAGACAGACTGTACAAGGGCACCTAAGGATGGATTTCTTTTTTTATGGGTTTGATGGGGGTTGGGTTAAACAGAAAGTTTGTATGGAAATTCGTTATTTTTGCCAATGGCGAATCCTTTTGGATGCATTGTTTGTCAACTATAAGCAACAAAGTGCAAGTTTTCAAATATTAATTAGATCTGGTAATGATATATTAAAAATAAACATAAAATATTGATAGAATTTGATGTGACCAAAGAGTTCATAAAAACTCTTTGGTTATATTTGGTTTTAGTCGGTTCCCGCCAAGTAAAAAAAAAAGAAAAGAAATAGTATTCTATATTTGAAGAATGAAAACAAAATAATTTAGTTAATTTAATATTTACCTAGCATTGGACTTTTAACTGTATTCAGTAATTTGACAGTCAATTGGAGAATTACTAGTTTCTAACAAAAAAAAAGGTAATAAGACAGGGGAGAAAGGAAGAAGAAAATGTATTACGCCGACTCCAAATAGAATGGGACAAGGGCAGGATGATGATGATGAAGGTAAATAAAAGAATAATCTCTATAATGTACATAAAATGCTTATAAAATATTATTTACAATATTCCAATAGAAAAACCCTTTTTTTAGATTTCATGTACAAATTCAATGACTTTCACAATTTGTTCTTTTCACATTCAATAATGCAACACTAGAATATTATCAAAAGTCAAAGTATAAAATATGTTTGCTTACCTGGTATGGTTGAGGAGTCATTGTCATGTTGCCCTGATAATTTTGGGGAGATTGTTGAGGGTTAGGTGGGTAACCCTGTGGTGTTTGTGCAGGATAAGGGGCTTGATTCTGGCTTCCCGAGTAGTTTTGTGGCGAGTAGCCCTGTGGTGCAGGGTTTGGCACATACCCTTGTGGTGAATGGCCATTGCCATATGTTTGTCCTTGGTAATAATTACCATACGATGAATTGGCACTATTGGTGTGATTATACATTGGTTGGCTCTCCTGTTCTCCTCCCTTAAAAACAGTATGTTTGTAATAAGCAACATAAAACCAAATAATAAAACCGATATGTGTATGGGGGTAGACGTATGCTTTCAGTAATGTAATAAAAACAATAAACCAATGACCTTACTCTCACATCTTGAAGAACTTTCAAAACCTTGAAAACATACATATTGTTTAAATCAAATAACTTGACATTTCAAAGACAAAATAATTTGAATTAACTTCTGCCTTTGATCATTTATACGATATTTAAATTGTTTCCGACAATTTCTAATGATGTTGTACGCATTTATACCTTTGTGTACAAAATAAAGCTCTCATCGATAGTACTTAACCTCAAAATAAACATCGTTAAAGCTCTCGAGATGCTAACAAATGATTCTTACCAAATTTGAATGAAAATGACGCGACATTTTAGTCCACTTTAGTTTTTAATATTAAACGAAGAAGGTAAATGGCCGAAAAAGGTCGACGAAGTCAAAATACGAATAAAACTTTTCGAGAAATCCGCAATAGAAAGCTACCCAAAAGCTCAACAACCAACTGTCAAATGTATATTAAGAATAGCGCCATCTACATTGAAATGCATTTAACACGTTACATAAAGAGTTTACAGTCGACTGTTAGTAGATGGCGCTACTTTCTGAAAATAGTTTTCGATACCTAATTCAAGTGTTTTACATGAAAAGAATTTAAAATAAAGTTGGAGATGTAACATAATTTTAATCGTTTTAATCATTCGAAATTATTATAATCACACAAAAAACACAAATAAATAAATCCGTGTCACCGCTCTAGTTCTCAACCCTTTCACTGTTTATTTTAGCTGCAATTCCATTTTATAACATTTAAATACTTAGAAACAATCAGAAATTAGCACAGAATAGCACTTTAGCGTACGATCGTAACCATTTTTGGCTGTTGATTTTGATGCAAAACTTAATTTCTGTCTTTCACAACAAATAAAAAAAAAAATGTTAAAAAATTACCTTAGATACTAAGCTAGCTCTGTAGGCAGCAAGTGCTTTCAGATATTCTTTCTTCGCTACTTCTGTTTTTTGTTTATAGACCTGTAATAAAATGTTTCTTATAGCCATGTCGCAATTTTACAGCTTATTTAAAAAGAACACATTAAAATATTGATAACAGGATACTTACACTTTTGTGTTCAGAGTCTAATCCATCCCACATGGACGCTACTATTTTGGACACTTCACCAAAGCTTGCATTTGGATTTTGACCTTTAATTGCAGCTTGAGTGTCCCGAAAGAACAAAGCGTACGCCGATACAGGCCTGTAATGTAAACTTTGTTTAATACTACAATATTTTACAGGTCTTTTTTTGATTACTCTGTGATAATAACAATAAGTTGTATCCATATAAAAATCTGGTACATTTTTAAAGCAAACTTACTTTTGAGGTTCATTAGGATCTCGTTTTTTCTTCTTTTTCTGCACTTTAGGTTTTTTTTGCATTTGCCCACGATTTATTCCATTGTCTATGGGCTCAGGTGATGATCTTTTTACGGCCATGTTACCAACGCCCATCTATAACAACAGATTGAATTACATTTTCGTTCATTACTTAAAATATGTGATACAATAATATGATACTAGAATACAGTTCATTGGCAACAAATATGTAAGGTAACAAAAGTGTAAATATGTTCCTAAAGATATGTAGGTTATGTAAAGCGATAAAATTTGCCTATACCTGATGAAGCGTAGTTTGTTGCTGCCGGCTCGCTGAGCAATAATGGATAGGCAGAAGGCTTTCCGCATCACCAGGCAACTACCAACAAACAACCAATTCATTAGAATTTAATACTAGTATGACTACTGTTTGATTTGTTAATTTTTAACTACAAATAAAAAAAATGCCAATGAACTATATTTCTATGAAAAAGACTACTATATGTACTAGAATACTTTTAAATAAAAAAAGAATAGTCCATTAAATTTTATATGTCGAAAATTAATTGAAAAAAAAAAAAAATGAATCAAAAATCAAAAGAACAGATTATTTTGGAAACCAAGAAATATGTCTTCAATTTTTGAAGATGTAATGATTAATGTCATCTCTATCCATTCAGCCCTAGGTCTTACTGGTTTCCTTACGATTTTTTACTTTAGCTAGCAGTGGAACCAAAATAATTTACACTTAATGTTTGCCTTGATTCGAAAATCTTGTTCAAACACGTAAATAGAGGCAGTTTTCATTGCTCGTTATATATTTTTAAGTTTGCGATAATCCAGTCTTTTGCAAATAAGATTATGTAGATAAGGATGTCTTGTTCTAAGTCGTCCAAAACGATTTTTTAGAAGCTTCTTGCTAAAAGCTTTCCAAAACACCCTTGTGTTGCTAAAATGTTGCTTGTTCTTGGTAAAATTCATAGGGTTATTTCGGAAAGCCCTTGGAGAGAGGCTTCCAAAACATCATTTTGAACCACTGTAAATGGGCCAAACTATATAATTATGCAATTAATGAGATATTGGATGTTATCAATGTTAACAAGTAAATTATATTTTTAAGATTTATAGTCTATTCTTAGTATAGAAGCAGATGTGTCATGATCATGCTGATACATTATTTAGAATTTAAAATTTTATCAAATAGTCATCCTAAGACATATCATCAAAGCATAGTTTAGTCCGTGTAAATAAGTAATTATCTCCTTTAAATTCTGTAATTCTGTCTATTAGAAAGAAACTTTATCTTCTATCTATCATGGAGTGGGTTATTGCTTGGACTTCAGCTTACCCCACATAATATATTATAATCAAGACATACAAATTATTAATGATTCCTATGCACATGCTACATTAGTAAGACAAAATATATAATATTATGTAAACACATTTCGCTTCTACAATTGGATTAGATGATACATGATGCAACAAATAACTTTAAGAAGCACACAATATACAGTAGGCAACTAACTAATTGTTTAGATTTGAATTGTTTGAGGATTTATTAATTATACATTTATTTTATAAACAGTCCATCTAAACAATCAATTATTTTTATGCAATTCCTTTTATTACATTCCAAGAAATAGTATAGGCTAGCAACATTCCCAGCAACTACAAATCTAAATAAATAAGAGGATTATATGGCAAAAATTAAAAATACTATAAATGTTATAAAGAAATATTTACCTGTGAATGATGTGAAGGTACACTATCATCAGAATCATCACTTGTTGTCCCGGGGGGTGAGGCCCTCTGAGGTGAGCCGTACACAGGGCCCGCAGGCTGTGTGGGTGTGCTGGGTGTTGGTGGGCCACTCATGACTTGAGTTGGTTGTAGCATCAATAACCTCTGCTGTCCTCCAGGTTGTTGCTGGATCATGTAGTTACCTGCAGGTGCACCCGCCCCACTGCAAGCAAATAATCCTTATTATCATTTTATTTCAATTTTGTGCCAAAACATAAGCACTTAATATACAAATTAGTAGTATGTATGAAATTATGTAAACTTACATTTTTATCATGACATTGTCTGTGTGTTTCCATGCAGATCTGGGAATTAAAGAAAAAACAGTGTACCCAATACATTATATAATGTCCATGATAAATAAAATGTTATTTACTATACGAAGGTATTTTACAGAAGGATAAAATTGTGATTTTTTTTTATCGGGAAATAGAAGTTACAATCTAACAACATTGCTGGAAGCATAAAAATATTTTCAGAAATTATAGAAGAGGTAACTCTTGAGAAAAAGTAAAGGTAACACAACACATATTAACAGTTTCTAACACTACTCAAAGTTAAAATAAAAGTAAAAGATTAAAAAAAAATCTATCCTAATCAGTCAATATTAAACTGGCAGGTTAATAAGATGAGAGACTTTCTTTTGTTGAAGTTGAACAGACTCTGTTTTTGGAGAAGTTAGTTCTTCAATAACATTGGGTATGAGTTGAAATAGGAAATAATAACATGAGACTATTGTAGCACTACATAAAATAGCAATAATGATAATATTGCAAAAAGGTAATAAACAGTGAAGAAGGCTAGTGTCCAAAGTGCAAATGATTCACAAAAACTATTCTTTGGACTGCCTTCCACCAATGATTTTCTTTAAGTCCCAGATCAGAATGGTAATGTGCATGATTTATATAATATAAGACCTTGTTGCATAGGATGACTAATCCAGTTAAACCTATTTGATAAATACATAAAAAAATAAATAATCTAGGCAAAATGGCTTTGTTTGTATGTTGCATTGAACCGAAAAATGTTATTTCATTTGAGCTTTGCTTGGACAAACAATAAGCTCAGTAGTCGTTTATGTTCATTGGTTTACATATGAATGATTTGCAATACATAACCTTAGTTTTCAATAAAATTAAATACTCACCTATGTGATGTTACAGGGGTATGCGGTTCTTGTAAATAAAGCGGCTGTTGATACGAGGGAGCTCCGCCGGGAGGTGCTAAGCCATCTTGTGCTGGGTTGATCATACCAACCTAAGATAATTAATGTTTTTTATCATATCTCCTGAATTCAACATTTTTCTTGTTTATCATTCACAGTTTGTTGACAGTCGTTCATTAACAAATACGTTAATGCTTTCACAGTCCTTCAGTGTTTTAAGTTAAAACCAATTACTTAATACAATCATGTAAAATTAATTGGAACAACGTGCTTAGACAAATGATTGGTTGTTATTTTTTATGGAAGACGTTATATTGAAACACTGATGTTATTTTAAACTTTGTTCTAAACAAAATTAAGTTTAACAAGAATACGAAGCACAATAGAAAAGTAGAAAAAAAAGGAACAAAAAAAAATGTAGCAGAAGCTACAAAAGGACAAAATTCAATTTTTGACTTTGACGTTGATTTGACAGCATTACCGTAGTGTTGCCAACTTTATTTTTGAGAAGATCGTATCCGAAAATTCGTATTTTGATAAGAACTCAAGAAAAATAATAGTAAATGATTGTATTGATATGTAATGTTATTATAACTTCGAATAAATATTTAACATTTAGAGTTCAAAAATTTATATTTATAAATGCATACGTGGTACGGTCGCGATTCATATTCTAATCAACATACAACTTGACACTGACCTGGGAATTGCAAAAAACGTAAGAAAATTTGAATTTCGCGGGCTATTTTAGCGCATCTTCTTTATTTCAATATGAGTCGCTATCAGAGACGGCAAGAACGAGAGCGTTGAGCGCAACAGTAAGATAGTCCGAAGATTGGCAGTGAATTAATGCACTGAGCATTAATTTTATTTAAAACTAAGCTTCACCCTAATTGTTAAGAAAAGGGAAAGGGGCAATTAATTCATATTCAGTCCTACCAGTAAGAAAACAATATACGAGTCTATTTTTATTAGACTGATCAAATGGCAACCCCATTCTTATGATGGCTGGCGGCAACATCGGAAATTATCAGTATGGAATGTGTGTAAAATATTGTTATTTATACATTTTCCTTTATCTTTACAAATCAATTACATTTTAAATATTCCTTAGAAAAAACAATATTAAAACATTTAAAAATTGGAACAGGGTCCAAGCTACCGGCGGCCGCGGTCAGGACAGAGAGGAACCTCCTAACAATCTGAGCCGTGTCCTGGAGTATCGCTTTCTGAATCAAGCCCTTGATCCAGCTGCCTAACGAGAGCCTCCTCATGTATTGATCGAGGCTCGTAGCATTGACGCCATGGGCTGAACTTATTTATTATTATTTCATAGTTTTTTTTTGCCGTTATTTTGTTTTATTCTCCGACAGTAGAGCTACACGGTTTATTCCACACATATATACCAACATTAATGACATTTATGAACGTATGTTGTGTGTCATTCAGTTCATAGATATTATATTGCACAAAAAAATGTGCAATTCCAATTATATTACATACGGGTCGAATTAAACCTCCTTTTTTTTTAAGTCGGTTAAATAATACTCAAACGGTGGAACGAAATTTATTGTATTTAACTTCTAAAAAAGGAAAAAATTATGTATTCCACCAGGATCTTTTTTTTTACCTAATGCTTTAGCGCTAAAGTTGAAAATCTATTAAAGACATTTGACAGATTGTAATAGCTTGATGTGCTGGCGTTTGTACCTACACCGATTTCTCCGTGATTACTTTTCCCATTTAAGTGATTTTTCATTTAGTAGGTACTAGAAACTCGCGTTTTGGTCCATAAATTTAATATCTTTGCTTAGATAATTTATGAGTTATCCTCTATAATATGATTATTGGATGATTAGTGCAATTAGCCAAAAAATACTCAAGAGGTGGATCGAAGTTTATAGTGGTCGGATTTTCATGGGATTTTTTTTTATTGAGTTCCTAGTGGAGTTTGTAATGTTTTACTTTTTCAGCAGTAACTAATGTTTAACAAGTATCCTTAAATATTTTACTAGTTATTATACCTCATTAGATAGCTAATAAAATGAGGATTTGTACAATAATTTGCACATTGAGTTTTATAGAAACATAAAAAAAAAAATGCCTTCATTAACATAGACGATTTTCTGACATTTGCGAATGAATTTTAAGTCACTACACTTATGAAATTAGTTTTCTTGAATATTTTTACGTCCAGTTATCTGTAAAAAAGCATCAGTTACCAATTTCAAAAGAAATCTTAGTCTTTAAATTCGATATTTTAGAAATAATTGAAGAAAATAGGAAATCAAAAAATACTTGAAATATGCATTACATCGACAACAATGAACAAAGACACAACCAAATTCGCGTTTAATGGATACACGCAGGTCACACTATTACGCCACAATATGAATTGATAGATGTGCAAATGAATAACTTCGAATTACAATATAAAAATGATACTTGATAAGGATTTGTGTGAGAAACCACAACTAAAAAAAGTAAAATTAAAACTATTAACCTAAACATTGAATACACATGGAAATGCAAGTAAAATTAAAATAATAATCTAAAGAATAAATCTATATAAGTAATTACTTTGGATTTTATGGTACGGAACTGAAGGTGAAATGTGGAGTGGTACATATCTAAACTGTAGCACCTATGTATTCACTGACAGGCAATTCAATAAAACCAATCTAAAAAGTGGGACAGATATCGGACGTTGTGTAACTTGTCGATTCTATTCGCTCCAAAATATTATATTTATTTTCTATTTCTATACTTTTATATTACCTACCCACATGATAATAATTTATGACTTATCGGGATTGGCACTTGGCTATTTTTATAAACTAGCAAGATTCCTATATAATTACGTATTGGCATAATTCATAAATAATGTATTAATTTTGATAAAACGGTTGTCTCAGTAGTATTAGGCAGTTTTAACATAGGAGTAAGCAGAACTACAGAACGCCACCAGCACTACTACATACTAAAGGGAAAGGGCTTTTAAAGAATAGGATGTTGCTGCGCATCCTCGGAATGCTTTACGGACTGTAAAGCATTCCGAGGTTGCCATATACATCTCTCATTGGGAGATGGGGCGATCTGTTCTAACTTTATCCAAATTGCGCCTGCCAATCAGGGGTCTTAGTTTCTAGCAGTATCAAGTATAGGCTGATATGCTAATTTAGTAAAATGATTGATATCAGAAGTTAGTTAGTAGACGAATTAGACTGACCAACTGCTTTTAATTGCAAGTACTCATACTATGTTTAGACTTGATAATGATGGCTATGCAGACTGTGGTCGTGTCTTCTGAAGAAACAAATTAGGTACTAACCTGAGGAGCTGAATGGTGTAATTGCGTATACTGTATATGTGAGTTTTGCACGCCGGCGTTTGTGGCATGCTGCCCGTGAATTAGTGGAATGTCAAACTCTTCGTCGCCAAAGGATGGTGTGTGAAATGTCTGAAACAAAGAACGAACACATTCATGAGTTATAACTGAACTGTTACTCTATCAGTTCTTAACTAACCTACTTCAAATAAAAATGGGCCACTATATAAGTTTTAAACAAACTGTACGATATTATTACTTATGTTATGATCAATTAAACATTTTTTTGTTACTCGGCATCCATTTTCGGCTAAATCTTAGTCTCATTAATAACTTAGTTCGGTTTTAGAAGTCGTTCTGAATATCATGAATGATTTAAATAATCACATTTCACACATCAGTATACGCAAATACACACTTCTATGTTTTATCTTCCTCTAGTTAGATAGAGCTTGTGCGCTGTGAGTCTGCCACTCTGGAGACAAAATCCACCCTAGGTTTTCGGGCTGAATCCGATTGTCGAGTCTACATTCGTTAACTGTTCTGTTAGACGTTTGCCGTTCGCCGTAGCATGCTTTTGATAGACGACCAGATGCCCTGGAATGGTTTAGATAAGCATAGTTCTATGGTTCCTCCAGAACATGAAGAAGATAGTATGACATTCTTTTTTTAGGGTTAGTGGAATAATTCTTGAAATTTCGCGAAAAGGTCGACGCTCTTTAGAGTTAGTTCGTTGACTTTTCCTTTAGTTTTGTAAACTGCGTGCTGTGAGCCGATTTAAAAATAATAACTTTGTTTTATTTTTGGTCAGGCTACTTTAAGATTCTTTTAGCAAACTTGATTTCAAGTAGGTAAAGTAAAATTATCTAATGGCTTTGTTCTTATATTTACTCATAAATAGGTAGACGTCTACGGGTATAACACCTGCTTAGTTATAACTGTTCAATGTTTTCAATTTTGGATGAATCAGTAGAACTCATTGGTCGATTAATACAACGTACCTTGAACTAGAAGGTAAGAAATCGACAAAATACGTGCTAAAGGTTTTCTACACCTGTCCTTGAAATATTCGCAAACTTTATGGCTGTTTCCAAAACGAATAAAAAGTTATTGCTTTGCCTTCGTAACTTTAAGGCTGGTGGTACACCTTTGTGGAAATGACAAGTAGTGTGTTGGTTTAAACCACTGCGAACTTAGAAACCTGAAAAAGTTCGAAGACATTATTGTTCATTTTATAAAACGTGCAGTTAAAAATGAAGGTTTTAGACATAAACGATAACTTAAAGAAAGCAACACTTCCTCTTTCAGTCTCCTCATGATAATTCAGTTCATATCACATCTTTTATGTCAGTCGGTTACACTACCAGACTAATCGATCCTCTTGTACCTTTCCGTTTTTTAAATATTAATTTAGGTTATTTGTCTTAAACTCAATGTTTAAACCAAATGTGACGTTGCGAGGCGTACGATAATCCATTACTTTATATTGATTTGAACAACTTGTAACTAATTTATACCTTACTACACGGTCTTGTAATATTCAATACGTAGTTGAATATTGTAAGAAAGTCTCTGAGAATAACAGAGGACAACAAGAAGTTTCCATACAATGTTAATGACTATAAAAAGCTCTCAGTATAATTGTACCATTGTATGGAGTTCTCTTGTCGTCGTGCCTCGTTGTGTTGTATTTATTGTTTTACTAACTAACATTTATTTTGATATTACAATATTTGTTTGTATGCATGTACGAATGATATAATTAATATTTTATAAGTTATTAATATTAATTGCTTATTTATGACGTGATCTTTTTTATAACAAGGCATTTACCTAATTACTACGTAGTTTTTTGTATTTATTTAAATGATAAATGTAGTAAGTAGGACGTAAGTATGTAATCAAAGTTGTAGAAATATGACATTACAGTAAATAAACCTAGTGAGTTTAATATCGTGCTAACTAATGATATAAATAAGAAAGTTTGTATGTATTAACACAGGACGTAACATCCACACGAAGTCTCGGGCAGAAGCTAGTCAATTATTATAAAGACCAGAAAAAACAGTCCCAAGCTAAAAATCTTAAATAAATAATAATAATAAAAATCTAGCTGTTTAGGGTTCCGTAGCCGGCCGGTATGGATCTCATGACAAAAATATGTTTCTATGTTCATGTTGAAAGTTTTCGATGTCTGGGACATTTTCGGTTGAAACCGCAAAAATAGCTGTTTTCCCACTTTTTCAGAGAAATACTATGACATACAAACTTATTTTTGCAGTGTGGAATTAATATTATACATGCGTACGGAACACATTTGATCGGATGTTTTTTTTTGTAATAATGGAAGTAGAAATTGGAAGGTTTTAATTGATTATAACAAATTAGCTGAACTTTGGCAAATGTATGTGTTGATTATGATTTATGTTAGTTAAAAGCTATATTATTAGATATGGAAAATTATGTTACGACTGGAAAAAAAAACCATGAACTTGACTCAGAAACTATTTACCCTGTGTATTAGATTTAATAATTCCTGTTCACTGTAACGTTTGTGTTGAGAAAATAAACATGTTATTTATTTATTAATGTTTCAAGGAATCATTATTTACATAAGATTATTAATTCGATTTTCTTTTTATTAAAGACGATTAGTAGATATCTTTAAATTGCAAACCAACCTGATCATTCATAATGTAGATGCTGTTCTTTGTGTCGCGAGGAACAGACAGCGGAGATTCGAGGTTTTCTGGTCTCTGAAACAATACAAAGTACTGATTTAGTAATAATATATTATAAGGTCGACACATTAAGTTTCTATAACGATAACTTTCACATTTTATACCTACAGAGTATCTAGGTAGGCTTAGAGAAAACAAGAACAGTCTATATGTTTATTTATGATATGTTTAGTTTGCTTTAAATATTTTTTATAGTGAAAGGCCCGAAATGTTAAAATGCCGAATAAAGCCGCCATTTCATATATTTTTATATCTGAAATGTTATTTTGAACAGTGGATCTTTCCATTATACAACTGTTACCTGGAATTCAACACTTGATTCTAAATGTTCCGAAGAAAATCGTCGCTAATTGTAAACTAACTTAACGAATACATCTAAGAGTCTTTTTTTTTTTTTTTTTTTTTTTTTCGTATTGGAAATCATCAACTCTGGGCGGAGCGGAAGGGAGTGTCAGACTTGTACTGACTAAAACCCATCCATGTTCCTTTTTTGCCCGTGTTCCAGGGCCACGGTATCTCTTTCGAACAGTCCCGCAGCCCTGGCAGGCATCGGCCCATGCGGACCCCTACATGGTTGATGACATCTCTTTGAGGCGCACGTGGAACAAGAACGCGCCGTCGACCCGGCCTGTCGTCATAAGACGGCTGGACGGCGAGCTAGACCATAACTCGCCGTCCACAGGCCCGCGCCTACGGTGGCCGGGAGCCACCACGTGACTCCCGACGCCCAGGGCGTCTCCCGCGGCGGCTGGGACGTGAGGTTCTTTCCCTCTCACGTCCCGCCACCTCCTTCACTAGCATGACTGCTTCGCAGAAGGAGGTGCCGGCTTCCCATTCCCTCTCGCTCCGGACCATGGCTTGCACCAGGGCCGGACGCGAGAGATCGCCGCCGCCAATCGCCGCTACGAGGACAAGGCGGTGTTCCGCCCAAGCGGGGCAGACCTCCACGGTGTGCTCCACCGACATTTAAGGGTCTTGTATTAATATTCAGCCATTCAGTGGCAATCCCAAAAACTTTTGAAATTCACTTTTGAAAACAAGGTATACGCTTTAAAGCTCGGACCTGTCCAGAACCCTCTAATAATAATTTAACGTAATTATAATAGGCAAGTATGTTGTTAGACATGGCCTCAAGAGATGTTTCCTGTGCTATGATGATCGGGGCGGGTACAATTTCGCGATCACAAGTCTAATACCAATAACCGTGGTACACAACAAGCTCGTTAGCTTCCCAACATGATAGTTACGATCAATTTTATTGCTTTTTACTTTTTACACAAAATTAAGTTTCCTGCGGCCCTTATTGGGTAAATTGTTGATTATAATCTGTATGGGTTCAGGAAAGTAAATTATTCTAAGCTTAGATTGTGGTGTAGCTGAGTTAAAATTCCTCGTTGAACATTATGTAACCAACTCAGCTCGATCTCAATTACCAAGAGGAGTACCTAAGAACTAAACATTTTGAAATCACTTTTAATAGCGTGGAAAAGCTGTTAAAACTGATACTATATTTTTTAATTATTCTAAATATATCCGCGATTTAAAAAGTACATAGTATTAATATTTATTTCGTATTACTTATTGCAAGTCGGTGCGCCAATTCTTGATCCAGTTACTATTTCTTAACATTGCGATATTGAATGGCGAGAGTTGCGCACACAAATGGCATTCTCTGTATTAAAGCATTTGTTCGAACTGTACCACCCATTAAATTATCTACATCACTTTTATCCCATCGCATTGTTCTATAAACACAACTTAGGGGACTATTTAATACGATTATTATGAACAGGACGATCTAAGAAAGACTACGATATAGACTGGCTGGTAGGAATGGGCTACAGATTTTTTCATTTGCTTTTTGCAATATTTTTGAAAAACCGGTATTTTCAGTGGTTGCTCTCGCTTTACCAGATACTCCCTTTATCGTTTAACTTTGAAAGTTATTTGCTCGGTGCCGTTGTCTATACTACCGTCTTAAGAATGATCTATTGTGAAGTTGGCCCAGTATACCACAAGACGGTTGATAAAGATAACTACGAGCTGTAACCCGTAAGAATAATTACAATAGTTTACGTTGACCACAAGATAAATAAGAGAACTGAAGTGCCAAGAATGAACTTACTAACGTTTCGTTGTCTGAGTTGAACGCTTTAGAGAAGTCGACGCGTGCTGCCTTGCGGAACCCTTGAACTTTTTAGATGTATTGAAACTCTATGAGAATTTTAACGATAACCTAACGAAGCTTGTGCTTGTGATTACGGTTTGTGGGTTTAGTCCAGCACAATTTTAATAGCTTCTGGTATTTGAGCAAATTAACCAACAACATAATTGCATTGGGCGTTATTTTTTCAAGTACCTATAGATTTACATTTTGTAACTGAGCTACGGTTCGGTAAGTGACAGGAATAAATAG
The DNA here is from genome assembly GCA_963576755.1 of Noctua janthina. Lineage (NCBI taxonomy): Eukaryota > Metazoa > Arthropoda > Insecta > Lepidoptera > Noctuidae > Noctua > Noctua janthina. Next base: position 9,734,009 of record OY755058.1, read on the forward strand.
ATAACCGTGTGTATATTTATAATGTAACAGCGAGTAAAATTTATGCTTCCGGTTATAAGAAATTAATTTGATCAAAGGAATTTACAAGTAGACATTGGAATCTCTTTCTTGAATAGGTAACTATTCTTAATATGAGAACCGTTTTAATCGTTGTTCCAAAATGCGATTGATCAACATTGTAATAGTACCTTGAGCCACAAGTCGGTCTCATGCCTCTCGGACCGGTTTCCGTAGCACACCGGCTGCGGTCCCATTGGGCCTGTATACACACACCACTATCAACGAGTAAGTGAAAGGACACGCCGATAATTGCTTTCTGTACGATTCGATTTTGTAACAACTTAGTTTTTGCTATCAATAAAATATTAATGATACTGCCACCCGGTGACAATATTGCTGCCAAACTATTTTGCATCTTTTTGTTGGTAAAGACTGTAAAAGTTAAAATTAACTACCAAAACCAATATTTCGTTTTAATTATCTCATTAAAAGTAATACATAAATACCAATAAACAATTTGCTAGCTGATAAATCTTAGTAATGGTCGATTATAATGTGGCATCCATAACGATACGATGTTTCTAATATGTTTTTAGAGCGTGGAAAGTAGAAAGTTTTAAAAGTAGGCAAGAAGTTAATACAGTTCGGAAAGTACCTATTTATCTAGTGTATTTGTTTTAAATTTTTCATAATTTAACCAGATCTTAAAAAGATTTTTACAATATTATTGTGTTTTTAAGATTAGTAAGTAGTCTGTAGTCTACATAACTTAATATTTGACCAAATGTTAATAAAACTCCCATTTGACTATTTACGTTTGTATTCTTTTATATTTCTAATTTGATTAAATACAAGATTCACGTTACTCGTGCTACAATGGTAAAATTATAATAGTAAGATTTGAATCCATTACTGTTGTGGAATGGACGAGTCTCTAGGAGGACGTAATTGCTGGTCAGTGACCTCGTTTTGTTCCTTCCACTAAAATAGCATTAAATCAATTGATGTTATTACAATTGGAACACAACTCTCATCATAACTTACAATTTGTGGGGGACACACGTCTTAAAATAAAAGAGCAGGTGTTTATATTTTGATTGAGTCTTTTTATAGAAATATGTAGTGTTTAGTTCCGGTTATTTATACACAGCCATTGTTTATTCTAAGCAACCGTCTTCATTTATGTTATCTAAAAAACGATTTTATGCATTCAGTTTCCGACATTTCGATCGTTTTTGATACTAAATAGACATATGCCTTAAATTCTTGGCATTCTTAAACTATTTTTATTTATCGTTGGCCCACAAATTGCCGTTATTTGACTCGCTGACGGTGCCTTCATAAGGTTTCACCATCGCCGTTCATTGCTCTTGTTTTTAGGGCAACTTAATGCTCAGGTATGGTTCATAAAGCTTTTTTTTCCTGTAACTTCATCGACTAAGTTATTAACAGACGTCTATGGTTGACTGGTTATGAAATAAACAGAACTGTTTAGGAAGATCATTAACTGATTTACAGAGATTTCAAAATACTATTTTTCTAAAGATTTATCGAAACAAAGTTTTATTTTTACCATTTTTTTTTAGTTTCTGTTTCAATACTAGCGTAGGTACCTACCATGCTTCTTCCTGAGACATTTGTCGTTGTTGTTCTGTATCTGCTAATTATATTGGCCTCCTTTTCGTTGATTTCAAACTGTCACCAATTCGCTTGTACCTACACACATTTGCGTATTGTAGAGTCTTGTAGCTGACCAAAGTTATGCGGAAATATAAATCAGTATCTTGCTTCTTCTTTCATTTATGTATGTATAGGGATTGGAAAACCACAATAAAAGGATCTTACGTGGTGAATGTGGCCAACGATATACTATACAATATTTGTTAAGCCCGATTCCTGTTTTTTGCTTCGGTCCGCTCTGTTTTTAGGGTTTGGTCGACTACAAAACTTGGAGGTCATGGGGACTTAACGTTTTTTGTTTTTAATGTTTATTCCAGACAACTCTCTAAACTAAGCTAGCTTGTTAGTGGTTCGTGCAAACAAGTCTTCAAGTCTTCTCGGGAAGCTAGTTGTATTATTGCTACTATTGGAAATACGAGTTATAAAACTGTTTATTTTCAGTATTTTAAATTTTAGTTATGATCACTTCTTTTGTATCTGTTTTATATTATATCAAATGGGTGTCGTTCACACCAAGGAAACATAAACAAACATGAAATATGCTAAACTTCTGTATACTGAGAAATACATAAGGTGTAGGTATCTAGATATGCATACTTATCATAATAAATAACAAGTGTGTCCAGGGTGGGTTGGTAGGGTAGATGTCACATGGTTCGAATTTTTGCTTTAAGGACAGGCGTTTTCTCACGATATATTCCTTCACCGTTTCAAGAGCAGTCGCGAAGATATCAGTTATACAAAGTAAAGTGCCCGTCTGAGTTTGAACCCACGACACGTTAGTCTGGCCCGTTATCACTGGGCCACAGTGCTCCATTTACCTTATGTTTTTAAGAATAATAAACTTTAATGGTTGCTAAACAAGCAGCCAGGGGGCATGACTTGCACTTGCTAGGTTTTTATATCACGTTAAAATTATAGTAATCAAATCTAATGTGCAACGTAAATATTAACGTAGACAGATATCTAGTTGTAAAAGTAGGTCGGTAATGTCTTCGGTATTTCCACTTGTAGGTTTCCAAGATTGTTGTCCAGGTGCTAGTTTCAACAATTGTTTTTTTTTGTCTATGTGTCTTTTCTGAATCTGAATGATGATATAAATGCTCATCTAAAATGTAATCAGATAGGTCATGTTTATTTTGTTGTTTTCATTTTGGAAACACGCCATCTGACGGTTAATGGCAGAGGGCCCACGGAGTGTAGTGAAGGTAGAACGGGAACTCCGAACTTGAATGTTGTACATGTTTCCTCGACACCCTCGTACGGATAAGCCGAATTCCAATCGTTGAGCTAAAACTCTTAAACATTTTCCATAAAAGTTTTAAACTGACTAATAAGTTGGTCATGTAAAAAGGTACTAAAGGGGGTGAAGAAATCGCTTTATATATGGATCCTCATTTTAAGGGTATTGGTGAGTAATTAATTTTGGTAATCTCCACAGTAGGTACTTGTCCCTAATCGAATCTTAGGGTACACAACTGCAATATCCTTTTTTTTTGCCGGACTCAAATGTTTAACTCAATTCAATACAGGACTTTAAGGTACGCCGCTAGTCATGATCCAAATCTTTAGAACAGTGGCTAGATACAACCTACCTACCTTTATTACACCCATAAAACCAAATCTGCAACGTTTCTAATATTATTCTTATAAAATAAGGTACCTTGAGTCGTTACATATTAAAATTGCTGATCCGTTGCCATAGGGTTGCCTGGTGTGGACCGTGGACGCTTAAACGAAACACGGAAAAAGCTGCACTTAGAACCTTATTTTACCCTAAAATGAATCTAAATGAACCGTTGCAGTAAACAACATGTCTTTCCAAAACAAATAAGAAATCATAATTAAGAACGCCCTACGATTCTATCTTATCTTTATATCAATATCTATGCTCCAGTTTGCTACAGATAGTGTCATTTATCAACCATAGAATAGCTTTATAAATATTATGAATTGTTATTTATGACACATTATCATTCAAATATTTAACGTCTTTTATTTTGAAAAATAGCCTCATAAAAGACACAGCAAAATCTCATTTTGTAACATTTTTGGAGATAAATATTATAACGGTTTCCTTAATAGATACGTAATCAACTCTCATAACTAAAATCTCTGCACCCACTTAAGTAAAATGCCCAGGAAGCACTTCTATTTAGAACGTAGACAAACAAACTCTCTTTTTCGTAATCGGGTTATTCTAAAACAGGCTTTGCCGGGTCCGATTGAATCAGATTTGAAAATACTTCCGCAATCATTTAAATATGTAGGTCTGTACTACAAACGCACGATGCGATGAAGCAATGTCAATTATCTTAAGTAACATAAGGCACAATTAGGCAATATTCACTAATCAAATCAACTTTAACGACAGGACGAGAGCAAAATCTTCATAGAATTACAGAACTGGAAATTCAATTCTTACTTTCAGTATAGTTATAAATAAGTTACGAATTTATACAAGTATGTACAGAAAGTTTGTACCCACCATTTAAATATTTAATTAGCTGCCATAGACAATTCCATCCAACGAAACGAATTGGGTTTAAACATATATTAATTTGTACGTTCCGGTCCCATGTAAGATCTAATTAATCTACCGAGGAAATAGAAAATAATACAATTTCAACTTTAATTGATAGAGCACTGAAGTCATTCATTCATTACACAGAAAGTAAAGTTAAACTACCGGAACGACAGATTGAACTGCTCTGGTCCTGCACGAAATAGAAACACAATCAATTTCTGTTAATATTAATTTGTTCCACTTGAATATAGTCCTATTTCGAGTTCGTACGGAAACATTTAGTAGAAGCACGATAGAAAGGCACGCTAGACGCACGTGCGGACCGCGCGGGAAGACTGCGTGGCGGTCGTGGCGCGCGCTGCGGTGGGGCGCCGCGCCGCGCCTCGCCTCCACCTAGTACAGACAACTGCCGCAACACGCCGATGGCGCTACCTTCATCCTATTCCTAAAGCAACATTGCTTTTTTGCCGTCTACTGACATACGGAACCACAAGAGCTCAAGAGAACTACACAATTTCATTTTTGGATGCTATGTGAAGTTCAGAGAACAGAACTTTAAAAGTTGATTACTTATACTAAAAAGAGTTGAAAACATTGTGGTGCTGGTGCTGTATGCTATTGTATTGTATAGTCTGCGATCCAAAGAGCTTCAGTTGAATCAGTTGTCTTCACTTCTGAAACTTATTTCTTAAAATTGTTATATTCATTGTTTGTATTGTTGTTTAATTATTATATTTTTAAAATTGTTGGTTGGTGGTGATAGAGGGCGTACCTTTCGGGGAAGTAAGATGCATTCCTATATGTTTACGCTATAGAAAGCTGACGTACTGTAAACATCGTCTACCCAAAAGTTCTACATGGTTTTGTTAGGGTGCAATGGAACATATTAGAACCATACTAGAGAAGCAAAACTAAAGAGCTATTAGTAATGTTGACTGACGGCATAAGGACCAAATGTATCGATGTTCATCCATATTTTTTTTTGAAAATACACTGAATTAGTATTGATGGCAAATAAAAGTATCTATTTGATCGGATGGGAACCAAAGCATTTGATTTTGTTGGATGTGAAAGACAATGGAAAAATATTATTTTGAAGAGTTATTTAAAAAAAAAAAAAAAAATGGTGTATTGGTATCAGGGCGACATTCAGAACAACTATTTGGAGTATCTTGCTTTTTATTTAGATCCAAATACTTACGTATTACATAATAGAAAATGGGTTGCCGCAAGGCTCAATTCTCAGCCCCTTCGAAAATGTTTGCTTAATTTGCATTATTTTGTTTTTAATCGAGTGTATAACTTACCTGGTAACTTGGTATTTTTGTTAATAGTTCGCAGTAATTTACTATTTTTTAAACCCTGGGTTATGTGAACTCTCATGGACTGTCTCGTGTTCCTAAAATCCTTTTCGTGATAAGTGTCGTCATCCAGGCCACTGTTGGATAAAGTTAGTTTTCTGAAGTGCCTTTCCAAAATCTTGGGTTATTTTCATGCAATCAAATTCTGTTGACACTTTTTTCGTGCATGTCCCTTCTGCCCTTATGCTTTGAGTTTATTGCTATAAGACGTCTCATCAGTGAACGTCAGTGATACTAAAGGAACAGGTAACGAAGCCAAAATAAACAATACTTTTTTCCGTGAAATGTCTATGTGTACTTAGTTAGTTTAAGGAGCACCAAAACAGATTTAGTGCAGCGAGATTCGATGGTTCTGCCCCGTACACAATTCTAGAACTCGATTCGATAAAATTAAATGATACGGTATGTTTCGATTGGCTTTTTGCTTCAATTATTTGCATTCGAAGGTAGTATCATAGTGACTGAAGACGAAGATGTTTTCAAATATTCTAGAATAATATGTATTGTCCCGTTTCCAATGTCTACACTCGTTTCTACCAATAAATTAGGATAGTCTTGATTACCTTGTCTAGGATTGCCTTGCTGTTGTATTATAAGTATTAGGGGTTCACACTGAGATGGATCTTAGCTATGGCTCCTGCATCATGTGGGAGTTTGGGGGTTTCATGTTAACTTACCTACGTCAGCGGGGGCTGTAATACGGAATTTTTCGTGTACAATCAGTATGCTAGTATAAATTGTATTCCAATAAATAATAGCGTAATTTGGCCTATTTAACGAATCTTGGTTTCACATTTTGATTAACTTAGTAAATTATGTACTTTCATTATTAAAACTCTTTTCTCTGCGATCAAATCTTTTCACAACTGCAGTGCAAGAATTTTGTAGTATGCTTCAGTGACTGAACTTAAACAAGTTCATTTTTTTGTCCGTCTGCAAAAATGTGTAAACATGTAGCTGTAGAAGATCTTACTTTATGATAATGACAAATTAATAATACAAAATGAGAGCTACAATAAAAACACGACTATACCTGTCTACTTATATTGTATAACTTTATGTAAGATTGTTCAATTAAAATAGTTTTGCGAAATTAGGATAAAAACAACATCCAGAGACGATGCTAGACTTTCCTTTTATTAAAATGACTCAATTTTAATTCTCACATTTTTAAAAGTTTAAATCTGAACTAAGTATTATCTAAAGGCATTAGATATTAATTTGGCAGGAAATATTTCTGCGGGTGGGAGGTAAAGCCTCGGATAGGTCTGAGTAATCATTATCCTTGCTCAGTGCAGGCCGGGGTGACGATTTTCATTGATTGAAAGGTTTAATTCAGTGTTAGTGAACGATGATGAAGCTTAAATTAGAAAATACCTGAAAAACATAAAACAAAAAAAGTCAAACAGGTATGTGTCGGGTTTGTATCCGTATCTTATATCCGGAAAGCGGTTCCGGTTAATCTCAGAGGTGAGCCAAATACCAGTAAGATCTTGTGATTTTGTTATTTGATATTGCCTCCAAATGGACTTGGGATTGGTTATGTGGCTTCCCTATACGCATTTAAGGTAACTTTTTAGACTAATTGCGAACGAGATCTCAGGCTACACTTAGTGCGCTAGAAGTGATAGTAGTGTCTTATCAATAAAATCTATTATCAATAAACGTTACTAGCTAAACGTTTTTTTTTCATAGGTAAATCTAAACAGATTCAAACGGTTTGGGGTTCGAACCCGAGTCTGGAAAATGCCGCTGACCCGAAACCGTGTTTGTAACGCGTCATTGAAACATTATTTTAGTGACTATTTTTAAACATGTTAAACGTTTTATGATCGTCGATTAAAACTCCTGTTTATAAAACACGCAAATTTTAGTACTTACCTTCCTGGTCTAGGATCGCGCGAAAAAAATCTAGACCTTTAATAATAATGTTTTAAAGCCCATATAAATAAAAACTTCAAGAAGCTCTACGCAGTCAATTAACGGAAATAAATAGTACAGACAAGTAGCAAGTAACCCAATATGCATTGTGTTAAAAAAGCTTACCTTGTACATACTGTAGAGTTTGTAAGCTCTTTCTTGGTCGTCCGGTGTAGCCTGGACTGACTCCATGCTGTCTCATTGACTGCGGAATCGGGCACTAAATCCAAAACGTTATTATGACGGTCCATTTACTGCTTTAAACAGATTACAGTTCTCGCACAATAATTCTCGATCTTGTCGTTCTGTAGTATTCTCATAACGTTATTTATTGTTAACGATCTATACGACTATTCGGTCGTAAAGGTCTTTAATAACAATATAATGATTGCTTATGCGGTAATTAAATTATAATAACATTGTGATTGGTGTGAATTAAGTAATTACACATATAATTATTTTTTATAACTAGTATGCATCCATATTAATAAGGATAATGTCTAAATAATACGATCTTATCTATTTTTAATCTATTGGTTAAATACAAACCAATGTTATTAATTTAAATACAGTTTATTATGATTAGTTTAATACTATAATATTCAGAAACGGAACTGTTATATGACTATTTATAGCTATTTCCTCATTAAACTACTTACGTACGTTTTTCTTTCAATATTCTTCAAATACTTGGTTTTTAAATCCGTGTAGTACTAGAGTCTGTTTAAAATTTGCAATATAAGATAAGTTTTACTTTGCCGACGGCAAATTTCTCGAACTTATATTCACTGTGGTAAATAGTTCGGTGGTATATAGGGACCAGTTCCTAATTCATATTATCGCTCTTACTCAAGGATCATTTAAACTAATAACGTCTTTTTTGTGTCGAGTCAACTTTGCTAAAGTTTACAACTGAATGTTGAAAAGGTTTGAAGGACCAATTTTTTGACGTATGCAAATGTTTAATGAGGAGTTATAGCACTTTTATAGAATTTATTGATTACGTAATAATAACTATCTTATTTTTAATTTATAAATAAAAAGTGCACTAAGTACAAAAGTGTGGTTTACTTTAATAGCCGATACTTAATTAGAAGTATTTTATCAATGGAGTGCGCGTAAAAAGCGGGGTGTCGCCAGTAGGTGAGCGAAGGCCACGTGGCCGGCACGCGGGCCCGGCGCGGCGGGATACACTTGCGAATCCGCGAGGGAGCACCCGCCGGAAACCGAGGTGTACCGGGGCTCCTCGAGTACAGAGAAGTGGCGGCCCGCGGCGCGCCTGCCCGCGCCCGCACCCCGCGCACCCCCGCGCCACACACCCGCACATGCACTGACTCCGCAGCCTTCGTCTCCACACCACCACTCACCCCGCGCACTATGTTTGCCTTAATCGCGAATTAAGGTTCCAGTAATGTTTTCTGTTAAGCTTAGAGCTTAATTTGACGTCATTCATTAGAGATCCCGTTTGTGAAACAGACGAAGGGATTGCGGTACCCACCGAATGTATGATCATGTCTCTCTTTTAATGCAAGATGATGAAACATTCTTTATTCATGTGTTTCACTACGCGTGATTTATGCCAGGGACCTTGTTTTATTTATTACTTAAAAGTAATCATAAAACGAACATGGTTTTTTAACGGCATAATATAATAAGTTAAAAGGTCAAGGCTCTGAGAAGCATGGGTATGTAGGAGAAAGAAATATTTTAGGTTGTTGCAATGCTTCAGGTTTCCCACAAAAGAAATGATTCAGTCATTATAGTAATCATATTGTAATGAGAATGACTGAACTTTAATAGTTAAGGTGACTTAGATGAGCTTTAATAGTTAAGTTAAATTTTATATGTGTGTCTCCCATGTGTGATTAAAACAAAATTTAAAAATATAAATATTAGATAAAATAAATTCCTACTTCTTAGCGTGTCGATGGCAATCTAAATTTTATCAGCCCAGAACTGAGCCCCGAGTTTGGCACCTTCAGTAGCGTCCATCAGTTCCGGCAATGAACAAACAGCAGGACACGCAGGGCAGGATATTAAGTGCCCCATCGTTTGTGGAAACAGTACCACATTTACACTCCAGGCTCCATAAAATAAATGGACGACAAAACACAAACATACAATGAAATAATTGTGGGCCCTGAACAAAAACTAAAGATTTTCCTACGGTGGTAAGGAACTGATCATTGAGTAACTTGGTACTGAACTCCTCAAGATCTTAGAACTTTCGCCAATTTTCGCAGTTTGGTTTTTTTCTTGAAAAAGTATATTTCAATTCGATTTATTTTATAGAATATTTTTAGGCGAATGAGATTTAGGCGAGTTCATTTGTTTATATTGTTTGCCCGACCCATGATTAAACTAATTTTAGAAGTGTTGAACTAGTGAAGTAGTCACACTATTTTCTAAGCTTTTACGTATCTTTCATCATTATTAGAGTCGACTATATTTTATAATAAACTTTCAATCAGATCCGGGTATTAGAAAGATGTAGATGTGAATATGAAGTATCTGAAATTTTTCATTTGCAGCATGAAAAGAATATTACATAAGAAAATAATGAAACGATGCAAACGTTAAGAGCATTGAAGAAAATTAATTTCCCACGGGTATAAAGCATATAATTATGTACCTAGTCTTATCAAGAATGTATATTAGGTATTTTTTAATTTATTTTAGTTCTACAAGTATCTTTTGATTTAAATGTTGCTTGTAGAAACGGAAGAAACCTTTACGCCTATGATAGGCCGTTTCAGTAGATCACGGTCAAAATAAGATTGCAGAACTTGCTTTTTGGTCTGGAATCTGACTGTTGGTTAGATTAGAATCGTCTGATCTGCTTATGTATGTTGTCTGCTATTCGAGCAGTTCAAGATCCTAGTCCTGAAATAGATGTGCAGTGTTCTCATGTCGGGAACCTGCAATACATGAATGTTCTTGATAACTCCACAGGTCCGTGTGCCGGACTTATATAAACTATGCTGGGAAATATTATGAGTAATGAGAAAGTTGCGTAAAATTGATCTTACATAACAATGTAATCATGCTTTGTAGATCAGTTGAACTTAGGAGATTTATGTCGAAATTGATTGTCGTACAAATTGCAATAAACAGCTTTAAAATGTTGCTTAATCACGCTACGGTGTGGTGGAACAAGTGTGTCCTGTCTCCTACGCCAAAAAAACTTGTCCGGCGTAGTGCCGGCGCTGTAGTGGGCTCGTGTCGAGTTGTTGCGGTAGATCACAGTGGTGTAGAGTAGGTCGGTCTATTTGTGGTGACAGGAGAGGCGTGGGTGCCGCGTGTACTGAGCTGGAGTGGCAATGACCTTGACACTAAGCGAGTGGCCTTGGGTAGCACGTGGCGGCTGACACCCGCTGTCTGTTGTCGGAACGCCGCCGCCGCCTTTCCCAAGGGAGCCTATTGTGGACATGCCCTGCAACAAATGCCGTTATTTGCTACTGGTTTTGAGTGCATATTTTAGAATACATAGTTTTCCTTGTTCACAGCTTTAGTTTTTTATTGGAATTTAATTTAGAATTTTATTGCATTTTGGTTTAAAACCATGTAAATAGTACCACATTGTTTTTAGTTTGCTTGAAATACGTTATGGTCAATGCACTAAACTGATACCTAAGCTACGTTTCTTCTTAATAGGAAAACAAGATTGATTCGAATATCGGTCGGTCATTAGATCCACAGAACAGCTGTAGGTGTATACATAAAAAATATAAAAGTGTCCCTGCAAAACTTTGCAAAAATAATGGCAACTATTAAATTCCTCATTTATTAGTGTGTTACAACGCGGGGACGTAGAGCGTGGAAATTAAACTTGTCACACAATTCAGTAAATATCTAGTTGGCGTATCCACAGTAAAATAGCGTGTGAATGGGTGCGATTCAGAGCGTCGGCGACGTGCGGCAGCGTGTCGAGTGCGGTCGCCGCGGGGCGGCGGCGGCGGCGGCGGCGAGCGTTCAGTAGCCCCCGCCTGGCCGATACGTTTACGAGCCGACACTAACTTTAAGTGACCCCGCCCGCACTCGTGCGCCACAGCCTTGTTTATATCCCATCTCAATGAAAATAAAAGCGACATCATTTCCTTGACTTTTCGTAACACCGCGAGATTTGACGACATCCATCCAGCTTTTGGAAAGCAACTACGAAAGCAATGGAGCTTACCATTTTGACATTTCGTGCATAGGTACTAAGATCTCTCAGAATGTGTATTCATAATCATAATACATTCTAATGGATTGTAAATTAATTTCTTTAAAATCACTCCATTAACAAAACGAAATATGCTAAAACATGTTAACAACAACTCCTAAATATTCTGGTAGTGGTTTTCATGGAATTCAATATGCATTCCGTGACATAGAGTTACAGAAAATTTATCGAACATTGTTCTACTTAGTTTTGCAATACTTTCGGCAATAAATTATTCATATTCATTTATTTTGTAAATAAAGCTGATGCATGTATACTGCAAAATAAGCCAATCAAACGCTGGACAAACATTTTATGAGACGTACGACTACAATCCAACATACGTCGACAGGTTTTCATCATTGAATTGCGAGCAACTATTCCAGTGGGTAGTGGCATTTGTCGGAAAGAATGCAAAGGTAATCGACGAGGTAACAGTTGTCAAAGAATGCGTGTGACGTGACACGATCTGTGTGCAGCGTGGACGCGCGCCGGCACGCCGCGCCTGCCGCTCCAAACATGAATGAACGCGCTAACTTGCTTTTTATCGCCATTTTCTCGTACCGAAAGTGATACTTTAGCTTCGGACACCTGTAATTTGCTTGTTTGTATATGCCAATCATTTTGATTGACGACTACTGCCGGTAATTAAGGCGTGAAGCACACTTTTTATTTGCAACAAATAACCTGTGGGTATAAAGCTTATTTTAAGCATGTTTTTCTATTTAAGGATTAATAACGTGAACAATTGAATCATGTGATTGATATCATGTTCTTAGTTAGTAATTGCCATGGATATTAGAAAATGTTTTGCTACTTACTATCTTCCCATTTAGTTTCTCGGGCATTATAAAATTCTTCCTTAGTAATCAGTCACAAATATTATGGATGAAGAAGAATGTATATGTCGTGGTCACAATCAATTGAGTAAATTACTTCACAACAGTAATTAAAACACATCGCAACAGCTGCTTTTTCCTGGGTCTACGCCGAGTGCTACGAATTTGCTACGGCGTAGTATTGGTCAAAACTTTATTTGTATTTTTTTTGATAAACTTCATAACGCTTCAACTTTAGTTAGGGTGAGCATTCCATTAATTTATTTGTTTCAGAGAACTCGCTGACTGAATTGAAGTGGTATATCTTAATGCAACAGCAATGGTCATGAGCGATGGTTGATACCTACCATTGGTTTTTCAATTAAATCTTAAATTGCTTTTTAATCTGTTGTTGGTTATGTGTGTCACTTCTAAATTTACATTAATATGTTTTTTTTTACTTTCTCTTTTCAAGCATGAGAAATCACCATCATCATTATTCTCCTGTCCTAATCCCAATTTATTTGGGGCTGGCGCAGCATAGTATCTTATTTTCTTCTTTCATACTTCTCTGAATGAAATGACGTTTTGATATAATTCATGAAGACACATTTATGTGTACTGATGCTTTTACTATAAGTATAGCGAATAAATGTTTATAAAAGCTAGATTGAACCAGTCCGTGTCTTTGTCCAACTAAGAGTTGACTGGTTTTATTATTACAGGCGTTTTATAGCCTGTCGCACTTGATGACATTATGACAGCTTTTTTCAATGTTGTTTCCAGGGGAACTAAAACTTGTGTGCATTGGAAGTCGTTTACATTTTACAAGTTTTTTATTCGATGTTAAAATCTTTAGATAGTTCATGGACTACCAGCTTGATACAGTTTTGTAGTTTGGAATATCATTGTTGTTATAACTAAATATTAAATCCGCGTAAAATAATAGCGCGGATTCAATATTTTTAAATGGACAACAGTTTCGTCGTATGCAATAAAAAAAATCAGGAACAACGACAAAAACAACGGTCTTGATTAACTATCAAATTCATTTACAATCAAGTTCATTGTGTTGGTTACAGCTATGCATTTGGGATAACTGCTCAAGCAGCTTTTCACGAGTGGTGTTAAAACTTCCAACAAACCTTGACCAAAACCTTAATTGAATATTATTAACTAACAATAATTTATTTTGCTGTCTGATTGTTTGATTTTTATTTCTAGCACAACTTAGTTTAAAGAGTTTACAAATATGTGCAATCCACAATGATAAGGAACACGTTTATGATGAAGTCTTTGTTTTATATTTATTTTGGAGGAAATTTTATTGAGGCTGAGTTTTTTAAACCTTTCGGAGCAGTAATGGAAGCCCCAAGGCATCTCTCATGTGTATGCTTAAAAATGTACTCGTATATAATACACTTGATGTAAAAAAACCTGTTAGTTTATTCACAAATCTATCGTAATTAAGCAAATAATGAACCATTATGTGTAGCCCTGACAGTGAAACAGCCAAACGATGTTGCGGCAGATTTCGTAGAATATGGTACGATGCCGACGAGGAAGTGGTCCAAATTAGTCATGGATCAACAGAACTAGTCGTTTGTTCATAAGTCCGATGATACAGGGTAACAGTAAGATAATAATCCTAAACTAGAAATAGATCTGTACTATTGAATTTGTAAATCAATGGTATTGGATGTGTTTGGCTAATTGTCGGCCGGCACTGTTTGACACTTGGTTGGCGTGTTTGTGGCTTTTGGTCGGATAGAATGTTGTGCAGGTGGTCAGTGCTTCATGTTACTCTGTCGGTGAGCTTCAATTAAGCATTATTGTATTTATCGTTTTTCATGCAGGATTCATGAAAAACAATAAATACATGCAATATTTGAACAGTTTATCGTATAAAATATAAAAAACAACACGCTTTATTTGCTAGGTGTTTAAAAATATATTTTGCAGAATATGTTGGTTACGCGTTATTTCACCGTTAAATTTTTGTTGAAAATTGTACAGCGTTAATATTTATTTATTTATTTTATTTATTTTACTGTTTATGTACACACAATGCAACACAGGAAAAACACATTTTAATACTTGAGTACATAGGTACTGCTTATTTCCTAAGAAATTTCTGCCAGCAGACCTGCAAAAGGAGAAGTGAAAAAAAAAAGAAATGTAGACAATAGTGTGTAGAAACGGAAGAGAATAAGGTGTATATGTGTCTTACCTAATTTAAACTAAAATATTAAATACAAATATCAATAAATATTAATATATACTTATATAAATATGTACATAATGTATAAACTAATAAAAATACATACATATATATAATAAATTATAATTGAGAGGAAAGGTATATTTATTTTATCTTTAAAAGTCTGTGCTTTTAAGTTTCCACGTAATTTCTGACTGTGATCTCTGCTGGCCGATTTTAACTTCCGACTTTTGGATAACAATAGTACCACTTACTCAATTGAAATCAATATTTCAATGAAATTGTGCGGAAAGTTTACTTCGCGAAATTATTTAAAAAAAAAGATGTTTTACTTCACGGGGCGTAGACCTTGCTACGCCGCGCCTACGACAGCGTAGAGGCTCTCAAATTTACTTAAGGTCTAAGATATGAAAGTAATTGTATACAATTCTGATGAAGATATCTTTATTCGTTATTTACACATACTGTAAATGATTGAAATGCATATTTCTAGCGTGTTGAGATAGAATGTGTCGTTATATGAGTTTTTGAAACTATGAGTGCCGTAGAAGACGGAAAATTGAAAAATGGCTTTATTTTTATGAAATAAGATGTATGTAAAAACTACTATATGTACTGTAATTAAGTTTTGACATTAACTAGTTGTTAGTAATCCGTCCATCGAATCTCTCAAATGATAGCGTGACGATTGACAGGGGAGAATGGAAGAAAAAACGTGTTGCGCCGACCCCAAGTAACATGGGACAAGGGCTGGAAGATGAGGATGGCTCTTAGAAATCCATCACACATTAAATTGGCAACGAGGCAAAAAAAAAATGGTAGGTGATTGATTTCTTGTAGTTTTACATTTATAAGAAATCGAGGGGAAAGTCAGGAAATAAGTTAACAGCGACGCCAAGCGTTGGTGCAAGATGTCAGCTTCGTGTGGAATCAACACATCACATCTTGTGGGTTATAAAATCAGCTAGCTGTTGGAAATACCATTGCATACCATGGGGTACGCGCCCAGCATCGTTTCTCAGGTCAGATAGTGAAAACTGAGAATGATGTTTGTTAAAAGGATGTTACAATAAAAAGGGTAATGCAGGGATCGTATCTTCATCCAAGTACGAAGGAAACTCGGCTTGCCGAGTTTCCTTCTTACTTGGTAACAATTAAATAATAATATTCTTCACTAGGTAACTGCTGAGATAACGTGCAATAGATAAGTATGGAAGAAGAAGACATGCTGCACCAACTTCAAATAAATCGGGACAGGGCAGGACAATGATGATTCTTTATGTAACAGACAACATATTCCAATACTTGCATATGTTAGTAAACAATTTAACTTATAAACTATGTTAGTACTTATATTCTACAACAGGCACGGTTACGGCTGTAATTCTCAGATCTTTGGCAGTCGTTACGGGTAAGCAAAAACCTGAAAGTGTGACAAACGTATCGATCGAAACGTATAGTATACCCCAAAAACGGCTGTGGAAAGAAGATAAACAGTTGCTCCACGTAAAATACTGGTATTCAGCTGCATCCGGTAAGACTGGAAGCCGATACCAACATAATTGGGAAAAGGCTAGGCAGATGATGATGATGATTTTTAGGTTAAGGTGAATGCTTAATTTTAAGTTTGAGTCGGTCCGAATCAGGCTTTATGTCCAAGAAAGCGAAGAAGTCATTAGCGTCGTTTTTATTTGGAGGATGCGACTAGACACCGCGCCCAACTACTCGTAAATGCGACAAATGAAAGTGATTCGTGATCGGTTCAAACCGATAATAATAGTTTTTGTGAAACTCCATAAAAACAATTTCAATTGAAGGATATTATTAGGGATTCCACTATCCTCTTCCATATTGTTTCAATTCAGTTCGCGATAGATCATCAAACATTGAACAACCCCTCAAAGTTCCCTTTTAGTAGCGCCCCTTCATCTCCACACAATTAAATGTATACATTGGGAATTTTAATTCAGATTTTTTACGGATTCCACAATCTAGAATGGATCTATTGGGAATACGCTGCAACCAAAATAACTTGACGCCACATTTTGAATATTTTTGGAGAAAGGACAGAATTTTAAACTTACTCTGTCACTTACGGGATATCTAAACGGAACTTATTTACAAATAAGTTTAGTTATAAACAGCGAAAGCTTAAAACAGTGTTTGAAAGAATTGTAGTTGTGCTTCGATGTGCTTATGTAAAATTTTCATCTGAAAGCATCTTGGATTCAAGACTTCATCTTTAACTAAGATAACTAATTGTTATTGATTTATTTTGTTATAAAAGTTGAAAGAAAAATACTTTTTTTATGAAATTAATTGACATTTCCTATGAACAAGCTCAAACATTTTATAATCATAACATTTTCATGCGCATAAAAGTCATTACATTTTACGCTTCCAAAAGAATTAGGCAGGTAAGCTTGGGCCACCCAATTACCCTTGGTTCCATGGAGCCTCAAGGCAAGTCAAATTAGGATTCTCTCCAAAAAATTATTTTCATAATGTTGCCGCCTGGAAAACTTAAAAAAAAAAACCTTAACACGATACTATCAACCGATGAATCGATACAATACCATGTATGGTTTCATGCGCATTGTTTTCCAAGAATTTGCATAGGTGTGTGATAATTTTGATTGCCGTTAATTCTTTTGCCATTAGTCTTGAATTAAATGTATCGGTACCGTCCACGATGCGCCTTTCATAGCTAACAAAAACCACTCGCATTCAAAGATTTAAATCGTTCGATGTGCCCATAACGTACCTAATTTTGTCCCGCGGAACAGTTTGCAAACTGAGAACGATTATACGGCATATGGAACGATTTTTTCTTAAGAGTGAAGGAGACAATACTATTCAAATGTCATTGACAACGAAACAGAACGTCAACTTTATTTTTTAATGCGGTAAGGTGAATCTAACGATTTAGGAATGCGTCACATCTATTATCACGGAATCGCATTTTTCCGTGCTCCTATCCTTTTCTATCGCTCAGAATCGTCATTTGCAAGAGCGAGAAACAGAGCGTGTTGCCGAGCGCATCGTCGATGCTGTCGCGTGCGATAGCACTCATGTTGGTTCCCGAGCGACTTTTTAGATTTTTTAGAAATGCGTTGTAGCTCAAAACATTCGTTAATATACGTAATTAATTACATTTGTAAATAGAAGATGAATCTTTTTGAAATATTTGAGCTGCTATTTGATTCTATATGTGCCTGTTTGTGTTTGACCTTATGACCTCATTAACAGTAATTAGTCTGAAAAGCGCTTTCAACTGAAACTCAAACTTACAAGTCGCTCTTAATCCTAGTGATTCGAAAGTTTTGATGGATATTGGCTTCCTAAAACTTTGTAGTTACGCTATGCTGTTCTAATACCTACCTCCTACAAGGCTTAGTCATGATTTTGCAGAAAAGTTAAAAAAAAATTGACAAACGGAATGTTGAATTAGATTAAATGTATATAGTTTATTTAATTTAGCAAAATATATATTACCCAAAAAGTATTGATATAATTCGCGATATGCCATAATTTGGGAGATCATTCAACATTTCTATCAGAAGCAGCATCCATCGTACTCCGATAGGCTATGTTGATTACTATTAATATGGTTCAAAAATTCTTTAACGAGTTCTATAAAACGTAACAACAGCATAAACACACTTATAAAATACAAGTACTTGTTCCTTTCATCTAAATATTTTGTGAACCAACTTCTTCTCGACTGAAGTCGGAAAATTGTGATCTTTGCAATGCAATTGAGTTTAATATTATTCCCTTCCACGTTGAGAGCTTTAAATTTAATTACATGGGGACAACAGCGATAACGCAGACTTGGCAGAAAGAGACAAACTCTTGTTGAATTTATCTGTCGGAGATTTATACAAAAAATTGTTAAAATGAACCTCAATAAGTTATGAAGAATATTTTAATCTAATTAAGCCGAAGTACGTCATTAGAACGAATTTAATTTTATACAAACCTGTAGTCGTCCTCTACCTACGTGTTGATACAGCGATACACATAGAGAGCACTCTAAATGTGATACAGATAATATAATAAAATAAAATTGCGATACGAATTCGTGAGAAAATTTAAATAAATGACTTTTCTGTTTGCACATAAAAAGAAATATATTGCGGCACAATGAATGTTGGGGGTGGTGTGGGTAGTGGGGACAGTCGCGAGGCGGACGAGAGACGGCGCCGGGGCGGGGGTCGGGCCGCTCTCCCCGCTAGGGGGTGACCCACTTTAACGGGACAAGTAATATTACTTTTTACTTTTAGGCAACTATTTCATGTTTTATCGCGATAATAACATATATTACCTATTGTATAACCATAGCCTTTTCACTTGTATAAATATTTTTTATGAATGTAACACCGCATCACAAACTCCAAATGAACGACAGAAATATTGAACAAAATATATTTCCGGTTTCTATGACCGTAACTTCGTTTTCCTCATATCTCATAACTTTTTCAATTAGCGCTGTAAATCTGCTGGAGTTGTATTATTTTGGGAACATATAATCTCTACAAGAGGTTATTTCAATTATTATCAAACCAAACAATCAAAAATCGAAACTAGCAATGCTCAGGAAAAATAAGAAAGCATTGAAAGCAATCGTACGTGTGATCTAAACGAACACAATGCCTATACAAATTGTATGCTTACTTATATGAGCTTATGTGTTATTGACGTTGCTTGTTTTCATACATACGTAGTATGTGTGTATGTTGGTTATTCCACATTCTCTTGTTTTGCGTAACAGGATGAATATTTGTTTGAATTAATTAATATCAATTATTACGATCGCCCGTGTTTCCGCCCACGGAATTTAATTGTAGATGTTGCTTGGTGTAGATTTAGAATAAATAATTAAGCCTTTATTTAGATGAATACAGTTGAGCTAGCTTCTTGGAAGATAAGACTTGCTAATTTAAATTTAAGTACTTACTAATTATTTTTTAACAACCTGTCTAAAATTAAGAACGACATCTATAGTTAATGAAAAAAATCATACGTTTCATAAATTCAGTAAAGGGACATTAAAGTGTTGCATTCGTGTAATGGATTGAAGGAAGGGTCCGTTGTGTCTAATCTCGGAGTCGGGACTTGAGCAGCTTTTAATTTTCAAACATTTTTGGTGAACTTTTTAAGAGTCACGAGGATATTTTGATTTCATTTGAAAATATTTTATTTTTGTATTAACGCAACATAGAATAGAAAAAACCGGCCAGGTGTGAGTCGTACTCATGCACACAGGGTTCCGTAGCACCAAACAAAAAAATATTTTGAAGGCTCATTCATTTGTATTGTACTACATTCAACAGCAAAACTTTTTTATAGTACGTTAATGACAAACAAAGTTACTGCTGCAGTTTGATGAAAAAGTCACATATCTCAAAAACAAATTTTCAAACCAATTTTCGTTGAAAGTTTTTTTACGTTCTGCAATCCTACATTTTTTCAGAATTTTCCTCCTTACTTTAGAAATTAGAGGGGGGGAGGGATACACATTTTATTTATTTACACTTCAAGCACAAAGTACAGAGGCGGATTTAATGCCATAGGCATTTTCTACCAGTCAACGTTTGGGTGATGCAGAGACAAACAGTGGTAGGTGTACCTATTTATCTATAATTTTTTTAATTTATTTCTAAGATAAACTACAAGGGTATATAAAATACTATAAATATATATCAATATGTATACATATATGTAAATAGACTTTTACACGGATATACTAAAATAAAAAGACAAACAATAGAGAAAACATTACCGTTGTGACGAAAATGCCAGCATTTTCCGAATGTACTCGAGAAATTTAATTTTAAAAGATAAACCATTAGTTGCCATCCTGATTTCCTGGGGAAGCGCATTCCACAGAGAAATAGACTGAACGAAGAATGATCATTTAACTGAACGAAGAATCATCATTTTACCACTTTGGAAGTGTCTATCTTTCAAACGATTGACTGTTAGAAAAAATGATTTTAGGAACCTCAATGTCATTTTTGTTAAAGACCTATCTATAAACACACGCACGTACAGATTTAATGATATTTTTTCCCCTTAATCTTTTTTATTTTTTATTTTTGTATAAAAATCGTAAAGCAGTTCACAGAATACATCTACTTATCAAGTTTCAACTGTGTAGTCCTAATAGTTTCGGAATAAACTGACTGTGACAAACATACGGACAGCCAGATAGACGTGACGAATCTATAAAGGATCCGTTTTTTGCCATTCGGCTACGGAACCCTAAAAATGCTGATAACCTAATAGATCATAGTAGAGTAGTGATTCGTTTTCATGTAAAATACGTAAAAGAAGTTTTAACGAGAATAAATATATATATGAAACTGAATATACCTCCGCAAAATCAATTACTGGGAGATTCCGATATCCTAGACAGACTTTCGGCCTTCGGGGTTTTGACTGCTATTACCAATTGCTATTCGCATAGCAATATGCCGTGTTCACAACACAACTACGTAGACTACATGGCTAGAGGAAGGTTATCAAACCAAAACTCGTATTTAGGTACATTTGGTTAAAATGTCTTAAAAGTTTCCATTTATTCAGTCTGTACCTATTGTCTTATTGTAATAACTTTATAAGTCACTATTTCTTTTGATTCATTAATTGATTAACTTTGTACTTTTCTATTACTTTCATTTAAAACCGGTATTCCCAGAAGGCACGCTGTACTACACAAAAACATCCAGTACTACTATTTTGATTTTAGTTGCTTGTGATACATTTACCTTTGTAAATTAATTTAAGAGGAAGCTAAGAATTGATTTAAGAATTTAAAATCAGTTTTCATATATTAAGGTATTGTTTATAATGGTATCAGGACACTAGCGCGAAAGACATTTGCGCGAAGGACACTTGCGCGAATCCACATGCGCGAAAAGACATATGCGCGCATGGACTTTTGGGCGATTAGACTTTTGCGCGAATGGACCTTTGGGCGCATAGACAGTTGCGCGCATAGACACTTGAGCGAATGGACTTATGCGCGAACGGACATTTACGCACAAAGACACATGCGCGAAAGGACATATGCGCGAATGGTTAGGTTAGGTTAGCTGTAGAGTAAACATAACACTGAGGTTCTTCTAAATAGGAATCGATTGATTAATCTTTTTTGTACAAAGTAACAAGAATATTCTATACATCAATATACATTTGTCATAATAGACATTAAAACAACTGAATTACCTTAAAAATCGACATTAATGAAACCCAAAAGCTTGAACAGAGAGTAAAAATCGATTAAACAATAATTATATCTGGCAACACTATTCATGGTAGATACGAAAAAATAATTTGATATGTGACTCGGGCAGTGTTGCCACTTCTCTGTCTCTATCTCATTGAAAATACGAAATAATATAATGTTATGTTTACTCTACAGATTAACCGTAGTCAGTCGCGAGTAAATCTAGTCGCGGAAGTGTCTTTTCGCGCAAAAGTTCATTCGCGCAAGTGTCCATTTGCGCAAGTGTCTCTGCGCGCATGTGTCTATGCGCGTAAGTGTCTATGGGTGCAAAAGTCCATTCGCGCAAAAGTCTAATCGCCCAAAAGTCCATGCGCGCATATGTGTTTTCGCGTAAGTGGGTTCGCGGAAGTGTCCTTCGCCCATATGTCTTTCGCGCTAATGTCCCAGATCCGTTTATAATATATGATTAAGAAAAAAAAGTGAACCTCTTAAACGTCAACGCTTAGCAGTATGTAAGGTTAGTAGCAGTTGGTGATCTGTGGTTTCTGCCTAACGCCATGGGAAAACGGCTTGAGTTTATGACAGTATAACTCTATAATTGTTTTATAAAAAAAAAAAAATTGTAGAACATCACCTGCCTAGCCTTTTCCCTACTATGTTGGGGTCGGCTTCCAGTCTAACCGGATGCAGCTGAATACCAGTATTTTACATGGAGCGACTGCCTGTCTGACCTCCACAACCTAGTTAGTACTGGGTAATACGATACCCCTTGCTAAGACTGGTTGTCAGACTTTTTGGGCCACTGACTACCTAACGACTGTCAAAGTGCCACGTGCTTTCCGAGGCACGGAGGAAACTCGGTATGTATTTAATATGCTTTTATAATAAAGTGAATATCAATCTTGGCAATTGAATAAGTTTTACATTACTATAATAAAGATTTTGTCCTCAAACCACTAAAGAAATATAGACAGCCCGCAGCTAAACCGCCTATCGCTATAGGTAATATAATTTTATTTTATTTCTTTCCTTATTCCTTCATACTGGGCAAAGCGTTTAAGCTTTCGATATTACAGTAATACATACAGTTTGCCATAAGGCATTATTAGGTTTTACTAAACAAAAAATATATCTATGGTTCACATTGAATGGTCGCGCGGATGTCCGGTGGTCGTGGCAGAGTGTGCTGGGTCATTGCGTTTCAACCTTTATAATTGATCCAATCATAGCGAATAAAATGTGTAGGTGGCTACTGACTGCGTGAACTTGTGAGCTCGTGCTATCTTTAGGGACTGCTTGGCACGAAATTTCAGTGTTGAAACGATGTTCGAGGTTGGGTACTTCTCTTTTCTTGGGATTCTCTTAAATATATGTATAAAAACGATGTTTGTGAGATTTTTCGGACGTGTGTACGAGTAAGTAGACAGGAACCAACCTGCCTACGTACTTGGGTAGGCGATAGTATTACATTATGTTCCACCTAATTGTTTTTAGTAACTATACTAAATCTACAATCACACAACTAAGTAAATATATACAGCCTTATTGCGACAGTTTTTGTATTGTCGCGCAGTTGACCTTTTTTAATTAATTCCACTCAACTCGATTAATGAGATCAAAGGGTTCCTGCTATCAGATAATCGACACCAAAGTAAAGCAGTATATTTTGTCGGTACGACAATGTTTTATTTATCGTGTGCCTGCTATAATTGCTGCTCTGAATACTCTGATGTTTATCTCGCTAATAGAATTTGTATCTGTGTGTATACGAGGTTGAATTTTTTTCGTTCCTTGATAATACCGGGGATATTTTACTTACTACTTTTATTTTATCATTTACTGCGCAGCTGTTTTAGATGCACACTAAAATTACTAGTAGTAATTAATATACGAATGATAAAGAACTATCAGAAACCCAATCAAGTCATAAGTTAAATTTAATAGAAACCCTAATTTTAAACGAACTCTGAATTCTAATACAAAAAAATCTTATCTCAAAGTCAACAGACCCCTAGTTTGTTTCCCCAAGGGGAAGAGTTTGCTCACCGAGAAGAAAGGATTAACCTACTAAATGTCAGCTTTTTATGCTTAATTATTTTTCGACTGTTAACTGTGTTTACTGACTAACTTTTATATCTTCAGGTTAATATAATTTCTGCTTCATAAATTAAAAAATATTAAACCTAGAAGCTATAGTAGAATTTTCAGCAATTTAAATAGTAGGATAACATACGTAGAATCACGCTCTTCTCCATGTACATTTAGAAATTAACCGTTAAATAAACGTACCTACTACTATAAGACATAAGGATCTAAAATAGTGTGGAAACACAGTGATGTGCCACATAGATATACATCTACGGTGCGTAGACAGTTTAACATCTATGTTTTTGTCGCTTGTACACGAGAATTTTAATGAAAACTAAACTCGTATACTTGAGCAATTTCAGGAATGAAACGAAGACGAGTGCTCGTTTATAAGCGTGATTTAACAACTCCAGCATATTGATTTTTACGTCGCCGTGGGCCCACCCCCTCCCCCGCGGGAAGAGTTGTGCACGGGGGTAATGCTAAAATGCTTGTTCCCCTATTTGAGAGTACATGCTGGAGGGACGTTCAACTGCGACCGCGATAATGTTCAGTTTTTCTTATTCATTTAATACATATTTTTTACTTTATCGTGAATACTTTACGTAAGATTTACGACCGGATGCGTCTTCATTGGAACGTGAATGTGACACACTTTCTATCGTACACTCTTATCTGTATTGTAGTTTAACAACTAGTTTAGTGGCGCTATTGTAATGCTTTGTTTTTACAATAACTGTATTTTGAAAGAATACTCAAATCGCTATTAACATTGTTATTAGCACGGCTATACAACATTTGAATGTGTGAATGACACAAAGTGTTGAAAATAGACTTTTTTTATCTTTGCCTAGTAAAGTGTCACAATTTCCAGTTTTTCTGTTTTACAGTTAGTTTTATATTACTTATCGTTATAGGTCATAATCAGTATATAAGTAGCGATAAAGGTACCATGATTTGCTAGCAAAACTCTAAAAGAGACTCTTAATACCACCAACACTTCCTTTTTCATTTGAATGATATTTGGTATTGATTCAAAGTGTGTAAGATATTTGAAAGTCGGAAGCCTCAGTTGTATGTCCCCGCGAGTTTGTTCAGCCCCACCCGCGCACTTTTCAGTGGGCCGCCCCGCGCCGCACCCTTCACTGCACCCCATGTGTTATTCTCCACTCCGTCCCGCGCCGGGACGCTCCTTCATTTTACTCCAATTTACAACCAAAAAAATTCAAACAAACATTCCCTAAATTAAATTTAATATTAGGCCTGGGATTGAATCCGATGTTCTACTGTACGATACGAAACACAATGTTAAGTTAGATGGGAGTATTTCTTGAAAGCCTCCTTATCTGTAGTCTTTCAGGCGTAACTAATTACTGGCGCTGTCAAACAACATTTCGTTCCGTCAGTATGCTTGTAATTTGTTACCACATTTGCGACACTTGCCGGATTTATGTCAAGTTATAAACTTGTCCAGCGGTTGGTCTTTTATTTAGTACTATTTCAGTGTTCTGTATTTTACTGAAATGGTTACCGTTTACTTTTATAGTCATCGTCTTGTAAAACTGAACGGTTTTCACATTTTATTTTTAGTACCTCGCATTTATTGAAGCTACGTTTTATTATTTCATAAGGAGTTCAAGCAGAGGATGTCTTTAATTTTAACAATCTAAACCTCCACGTACGGAACCCAAAACGTGTAATATCACAGATATACACAACTACAACGTATAAGTACTCAGAGTGGAATATATTTTAGTTTGGTAGGTATAATAATTGAGGGGCGCCACCCCAACCCTACCGAGTTTGAAAAGGAAAGCTTTTAAGAGCTTTTTGTTTTGTAATTAATTATGTTTTTTATTTATTTATAATGTTTTAGTACTGGTTTATTGGAAACTGTTCTAAAAAAACCTTAAAAAGGTGACTTAATGTACCTTAAATAATGTTATAAATATTAAACATAATTTAACGACATTATATTGACGAAAAATCTTGAGATTCCAGTGAGTTGGGAATCATAAAATTGGGATTTTTTAAAGATTGCAAATAATTTACTTATTTTTGAATGTGCATTCAGTTTTGCACCCATCTAACGAACTATTAAGTAACAAATACATCTTAGGATCGATTTCTTACCCCATAAAATAATACAACAATTAAATAAGATCAAAACCGGTCAACCGCGAGTCTAACTCGCGTGGAGAGTGTTCCGTACGATGAATCATGTAAGTTTGTACGCACAATATTGACAGATTTACCACTTTATTTTAAGACCATAGACTTCTTATAGATTTTTCTATAAACCATAAGTAAAGAACTACACACATCAAAAGGTCAACGGATCAAGACATTTTGCAATAAAAAAAATATTCAATCTAATATTTACCAAATCTAGTCTTCCAGATTGGCTTTTAATTCCTATGTTTAAGTAACAACATACTCTATATTTTGTAAAAATAAAGAAATGTTGCAGTTTTTGCGTCAATTAAATGGCAAAAAATGCAAAAATTTAGATTTTCTAATTTTTTTATTGTGTAGATAAAAGAATGAAAAGTCTGTGTTTTCACCATTAACATAAATCACACAATCGCAGCGATTTGGCATGTATGAATATCAGTTCATCAAAATCACTTTAAGGAATTACTGCCCACGTGCTTTCATCATCATCATCATCTGCCTAGCCTTTTTCCAACTACGTTAGGGTCGGCTTCCAGTCTAACCGGATGCAGCTGAATACCAGTATTTTTCATGGTTTAACTGCCTGTCTGACCTCCACAACCCAGTTAGTACTAGGAAATACGATACCCCTTGGTAAGACTGGTTGTTAGACTTTTTGGGTCACTGACTACCTGTAACGATTGTCAAAGATCTACAAATGACAGCCGGGACCTGCCAACGGCTTAACGTGCTTTAAGTTGTTGTGGGGTATGCACGGCATCCAGACTAGGCAGGGGTCTTTCGTTGAAGCATATCCTATGCGTGCTCAATTAGGTTGAGGTCTGAGGATTGAGCAGGCCACGGCAGAACATTGATACGACCTTCAGCAAGAGTGCGTGTTACGACTCTAGCCGTGTCTGGACGTGTATTGTCATGCATTAGTCAAAATCAAAATCAAAATCAAAGCATTTATTTCAAGTAGGCCAGTTACAGGCACTTTTGAAATGTCGAAACAAAGACAACAGTAAAAAATAGCTACAGTCCCAGTCACAAGGCACAAAAACTGTGAAAGTAATGTAGTTGCCCATTCCCTAACGTAGATCTCTATGGAGAAGAACGGGCAAGAAACTCCATGGACACTCTTTTAAATCAGAATACTTTAACAAAACCTTGGTTACATCATTCATTTTGAGATGGTTTATTATGTGAGAACGATGCAGCAAGATGTGTACGTTAAAAGTGCCCATAGTAAAAACAATTCAATAATAAAATTATTTATTTCAAATAAGCCGTGGCAAATAAGAGATGACCAGTCACAACTGACAGCGCCCGTTCACGAACATGACGCATGTATCAGCACCATTCAACTCAACCATTTTGAAGGGAACTAAATGATCCGACACACGTGCCACCATCAGCGAGACATTTGAGTGAGCATGACATACTCCTAACCGCCAGGGCACATTCAAGTCAAGAAAAGACGCAGGTTTCCAGCAAATGACAGCTTTCTAGTACATAATACTCACACAATATGGGCTAGGCGGCTATATAATACAAAAGAGATTGAATCTATACAATGCAAAGATAGTTATACAATCTTCAGCAGCTCCAACAATACTATTTAATGCTATCAATTTAGGCACCCCTGTTCTTGTGGAGCAGGACCGGCATTGAGCCAAGCATTTTTATCAGTGATATAATCGTCCAACTTGTAATATGCTTTCTTACATAGTGTGCGTTTAATGCATGTTTTAAATTTCGTTTCATTCAGTTCAAGAATACTTTGTGGAATTTTATTATAGCATCTCAAACAGTACCCCATGAAAGATGAGTCTACTTTAGCGAGTCTGAAGCCTGGCTGAACTAATTGGTCTCTATTTCTAGGACTGTAATTGTGTCTGTGACCTCTTTTATTAAAAAGATGTAGATTTTTTCTTACATACATTATGTTTTCGCAGATGTATTGGGAATGTACCGTCATGATGTTAATTTCCTTAAACAGTTCCCTTAGAGAATCGCGCCTACGAAGATTATATATGGCTCTGATGGCTCTTTTTTGCAGAATAAATATAGACTCAATGTCTACAGCCCGTCCCCATATTAAAATGCCATAAGACATAATACTATGAAAGTAACTAAAATAGACCAGTCTAGCGGTATCTACATCAGTATATTGACGGATTTTTCTTATAGCATACGCTGCTGAACTTAGCCGCCCCGCAAGAGATGTTAAATGAGAACCCCATTGTAGCCTTGAATCAAGCGTAATCCCCAGGAAAACCGTTTTATCTACAAATTCAAGTTTCTCTTTATTCAATACTATATCACAATCGCTACTTTTAACATTCGGTAAAGCAAATCTTACGCATTTCGTTTTTTTTTCATTTAACACTAAATTGTTTGCTGTGAACCAATTATGGACCTGAAGTAGGGCATTATTCACGTTATCTAGATTTTGGGCCCGTCTATTTATCTTAAAAATTAGGGAAGTGTCATCAGCGAATAACACCATATTTTGAGGTTGGTTTTTCAATAAATAGGGGAGATCATTTATATATACTAGAAAGAGGAAAGGACCCAATATTGAGCCTTGCGGTACCCCCATTTTTACTTTTAAACCCTGTGAATTAACACCATTTATTTGCACATGTTGTTGTCTATCACTCAAATAAGATTTTACCAAACTAAGTGCAAGTTTCCCTAGTCCGTAATGCTCAAGTTTCAAAAGTAATGTGTCGTGATTTACGCAATCAAATGCTTTGGAGAGGTCACAAAATATTCCAATGGCGTCTTGGGACTCTTCCCACGCAGTAAATATGTGCTTTAATAAGGTTACACCGGCGTCAGTTGTACAACGTCTCTTGGTGAAACCATACTGTTGATCGTGTAAGATTCTGTTGGTGTTAAAATGATTGAGCATTTGATTTAGCATTAGCTTTCGGGAACGCAGACCCACTTCAGGTCAACGATTTCGGATGGTTTGATTGCTTATTAACAAGTCTGAAGAGCCGTTACCGCCATGACCGCCATGATGTTGGTTACGAAGCTGTGGAGCCTCCTAACCAACATCATGGCAGTCATGGTACGATTCCGTCGAGCAGTATTTTGGATATACCGATTCTATCTGCAATGTTGGAATTCAATTTTCTTAATTAATTTTAAAACAGTTTTTTAAAAAATTATTGCAAGTAAATGAAAACCTCGTAACAAGCCCTTTTATTTGATACTAAACACAGTAAAATTAACAAAACCCCTTTAGTAAATTTTAAAACTTGCCCTCAAAAAGTTACACCTATTTTCAAAATTCACCTATTTACAGTGCTACAAAATTTCAACTTCAACTTGATATTACCTGTGACAGACAGACGGACAGACACAGGAGTGTTCCTATAATGGTTCCGTTTCTCATTCAGAGGTTCGGAATTCTAAAAACTGGCTGTTTCGTTAATCAAATGGTTGCAAGTGCGATTGTTGAGCATTTTTTGCATTTGTACTGCTTCTAGGTTTAAGGAAGGAGCTCGTAGCTACGTAATAACAGCCACTCGATCGATATTTAGGTTAAGCCCTGCTGGCCTAGGTAGGTTGGTCTATTGGTGACCACCCATTATATACCGAGTTTCCTCCGTGCCTCGGAAAGCACGTTAAGCTGTTGATTCCGGCAGTCATTTGTAGATCTTTGACAGTCACTGGCCCGAAAGTCTGACAACAGTATACCAAGGGGTGTCGTATTAACCAGTACTAACTGGGTCTTGGAGGTCAGATAGGCAGTCGCTCTATGTAAAATACTGGGACTCAGCTGCATCCAGTTAGACTTGAAGCCGACCCCAACATAGTTGGGAAAAGGCTAGGTAGATGAGGCAGAAAAAAAATATAATGATGATAGATGATAATAGATTGTGATGATGCAGATGATATGATTGGTTATTATCCTTTTAGTAGTACCTCGGAGTGTTGGTTTGTGCCAGAATGATGGCAATAATATGAGCTCGCCCCCTATTGCTTGTTACTCTGAAATGTGTGTACTGTTAGGATCTCTTCTGCTTACCAATTCGAGAAATACAGATGTAATCTCATGTTGGAAGTTGAAAATTTTCTAACAAAGTGATTCTGGTCAATGTGTTTCCTTATAAAATTCTTTGATAAAAGGGGAGGTCAAAAGTTCACGGAAAAGAAGGGAACTGGAATTTGGAATTGTATCATTAAAATGAAATAGGTATTGGTATGTAACTTAATGTTTCTTATGTGACAAAAGTACCTAACCAATTGATCTGATAACCTATCAGTATTGTCCTCTTTAAAATTATATATTACCACCCAACTGTTCACACGGTATTACGAACCTTACGTTGTCTGTATGTATCTTTTAAACCGAAATAGGTAACCAGTTTATTTCACAGAGCCTAAAGACTAAGATCTTCAAGCAGTGTGTCGTGCCAGTATTGACTTACGGGGCCGAAACGTGGACGCTCACGGTACGTTTTGTCCATAAATTCAAGATCGCTCAGCGAGCTATGGAACGGGCTAAGCTTGGAGTCTCTCTGAGGGATCGTATCCGGAGCGAGGTGATCCGACAGAGAACCATAGTGGTCGATATAACTCACAGAATAAGTGAACTGAAGTGGCAATGGGCCGGTACTAGCCGTAGATCCGATGACCGTTGAGGTAGACGTGTTCTTGAGTGGACACCGTGAATCGGAAAGCGTAAGGTGGGACACCCACAGGCTCGGTTGAGAGAAGATCTTCGTAGGGTGGCTGGTAACAACTGGACGAGAGTTACTGACAATCGACCTGAGTGGCGTGCGATTCAAGAAGCCTATATTCAGTAATGGACTGCTGTAGGCTGATGATGAGCTAACCATTTGAATTGTTTTAAAATACATGTGATAATTGGAAAAAGTGGTACGGAGAGACTACATTTTATCGTGGGAATTAACGAATTATAAAAGAAATTATAGAAAGAAGGTCAATTTTGGTGACAGACAGTTTTAGTGGATTCATTATGGAACAATTAACGCACGAGACTGAGTCGCTCTACTATAATCAGGGGGCGGGGGTGGGGGTTCCACGTG
Organism: Noctua janthina; assembly: GCA_963576755.1. Lineage (NCBI taxonomy): Eukaryota > Metazoa > Arthropoda > Insecta > Lepidoptera > Noctuidae > Noctua > Noctua janthina. The sequence goes on from OY755058.1 coordinate 9,765,285, forward strand.
CAAAAACACTGCGGCTTTCTAAAGTCTTCTTAGTGCCTTATTATTTCCCTTTTACAACCTTTACCCAAAATTATAACAAAAGTCGTGGGACTCACCATCACAGTCAAGAATTAATTGATCAACGATATGTAGCTTGTAACCATAAAACATATTTAGCCAAACTGTACTCCTGACGTAGAAACCTAGAGGCGTCTTCGTCTAATGTGGCTGACCGCTTTCGCTACCTTAAACTAACACCACCGTAACCGCCATCAACCGAATTAGGGTTTTGGATCATGTAATCGCTGAATACTTGGGAGACGACCTTATATAGTACTGATGAAATCTGCTTCTATAGGCAACCACTAAGACAGAGATTAGCTCAAAGAATATATAATTTCAAATCTGTTGTATTTCTGTACTTGCTGAGGGTGATTATGAAGGTTGCAGGGATCCGCTGGATGCGAGTCGCATGGGACCGGTCAAATGGCGACACTTGGGGAAGGCCTATGACCAGCAGTGGACGTCTTTCGGCTGAAATGATGATGATGATGATGAGAGTGATTCTCCATGAACACATATTCTTTCATCCTACTAGGGTACCTTAGGATGAAAGAAGCTGTGGTAATTCAAGACAGGGGTAGAAACCTTATCATTGAACTTTTTACTTACTGCCCTTACAAAAATTGCGTTTGATTACTTATTGTTCTTTCAGGTTTGTACACTTCCTCCAAATAAACGGGAGTTTTCAGCCGTTGAGCCACGTCAAGTAAAAAGTCACATTAATACCTATTAATATAAAATTGAATAAAAATACCTGTTGTTCAATCAGATGGTACACATGGCATTCGTAGACCACGAGGCTAGAAGGTTTGCAGCGCCTTTGAACCTGGAGGAGTTCTGAAAGTCATTTATATGAGTCGTAGTGTGTGTGTATGTGTAGCAGTAGAACAATATGATGGAATTAAATGATGATGAGGAAATGAAATCATCATTTCATCAATAATAAAAATCTTGCCATAATCAGTATCGTAGTAGACAGAAGTACCTATTGGCATTTGTATGTTGTAGTCTGGCAGGTATTTAAAGCTCTTGAGATTAAGTAAAATAGTTACTATCGTCATCACGAGTTTATTTACTTAGTACAGACACTATTCCCGGTACTGTGATTTAGTATTAGGATTTCTAGGCGGAATTTGATAAAACTCTATATAAAAAGGGTGTTCGGAAATTATTCGTTTTCATAATTATTCGAGAAACAAGTACTGTGCAGTATCAACGATATATTCCTGGAGACTGTGTATTATTTTCCTTCGACGTCAAGGCGAATGCAGGTCATTGTTACCTATATTAATATTATATTTTCTATAAGCTTGTTATTGCAGCCTTGTATATAGGCATTATTAAAGATACGATATTGTCTACTTCTTGTGCATTAACGGTGATTAATCTAATACCACTAAACAACTTAAGTGATAATTTTAAATGATGCAATCGACTTTACCTTAGATAATGACTAAAAACCATTATTTAAAAAGCATTACAATTTATGAGTAATAATAACATGGCATGTTTAGTCGTTATAATAATCTGGTATCAAAAAGGTTTCCCAAAACCACTTTACTTCAATTACATTATGATAATAAAATACACAGAATATTAAATTAGAAACATTAAAAGCATATCTTATGGGCGCAAGCAATAACTTTATAATAGCATAAGTACATTTCCATTCATCATGAATCGCTCATGGGCCGTCTAAAGAAAGGGTTTTAAATTGTTTCTCGATGTTAATAAATTTTAAACAGATAAACCTGTACATCTCGAGCTCGCGGCTTAAAAAACGAGTATCGTGAGTATAGAATCCAGACGAAAAAAGTAGTCGTGCAACATTTCACAAGGCACAACGGCCCGCTGCACTCGCATTGTGTGCCTTAACAATATCCACAGGCCCACAGAACACTACACAATAAATACAACACGTCTACGACGTCATTTCAACAAATCAAATACCCTACGCAAACAAACTCAAATCGACAATTCCAGCCAATTTAAATTTTATGTCCTCCCTATAAGCAGGCACGGCGACGGGAATAACATGTTCATATACAGATATAGCCGGACATTTTGAAATATACATATATTTGTATCAACACAATAACATTCGGTAAATCCTGTGTGTACAGGATAAACTTATTGGTCATCATAAAATTGCTATGACATTTCGGTGTAGCAAATACACGTAGCCGCTTCTACACTTGTTGTGGATGATTTTTCTTTTGACAATGTTTAAGGTATTCATTGGAATTTAAGAAATTGCAAAACTTAAATGGTAAATTTTGCATGCCTAAATTGGTAGAACATAGTGGATTGTACATTCACTTAACATCTGGAAATGTATAATTATGAAAGATTTGAATTTGTATTTGATTAGGTTGGTGTTGTAAGCAACATTGAATTACATTAGATAGTAGGCATGTGGACTAGATTTAATTCTAAAGTTTAACAAAAACCCAAGGAAATACAATCTGATACAATTTTTAGTTTGTTGAGTTTGTATTTAGATTTAGGAAGTAGTAGGAACTACATAATACCTAACGTCATGAAAGTTAATGCCTGTATATAATTAATATAATGTGTTAAGCTTAATTTACGTACGGTTTTTTTTTTCTTTATTTTTGTGGTAAAGTATATAGAGGCTTCAAAATAAATTATTATTTTGATTGTTCACCAGTTGGAGCCCGGGTCACTAGAGTACACGGAGCGCCCGCGGTCCCGCAGGGAGGGGTCGCAAACAGGTTATGACCCCGACAAGTTACTTGTTCGAAGCCTCGAATGTAGCCACGTTTGAAAAGCTCTTGCGTCTGTTGAAACATCCCCGGAGTCGCCCGCGGAGTGCGGGCCGCGCGGGGGGCGTGCGCTCCGTCTATCCTGGCCGCAGCCACCGACTGCGATCCTTTCTGTCCCAAACCAGGATAAGATAAAAAATATCTTGACGTTAAGTGTTGATTTCTGTCACACGTACCTTTGATTAAACAATTAGCCACTTCAGTTTGTATTTACACCTGTGTGTGCATTGTTATCACACATTTTCCTCCATTTTTTTACAAATGTAAAAGCTCTGTATCGTGGATGACGATCGGCTGGTTAAAATTTTATGAAAAATGAATAATGGTTTGCTATAAAGGTATATTTGTTGATACGCATTATTCACATATTGTATATGGTCTCGACCCTGTCGAGTATAACAATGCTGCGATTTGTTTAGATACTTTTTTCCACGCATAAGCAAACGAATATATTTCTAATATTACCACATAATACTCCATTGTTCTCCAGTTCGTTGATATTTCTCCAGCATTTCCAACGCTTGGACGCTATTTAAGTGATACACATACCTAGCGAAGCATGAATACCATAAAGCAATATTACAGTTTGTAATTAAATGTCTGACCATCGTTTTACGAGTACGCGGCTACTTAGCAAGTTTTTGCTCACATTGAATTTTTTTAATATTTTATTCAATGTTCTGTTCAGGTATTTGTTTATTTAAACAGTCCTCTTGTGTGCAATCAAACCTGATTGTGTTGCCAGTAAAAGTGTTCCATATTCAAGTTGATCTTATTCGCATTAGACATCTCTTACTTCCCGATAGTAAACGAGTTTTATATAATAGGGCCGGTTTAACTACATATTTCCGTTTATATAACATCAGAAACATTGGTTTAGAATTATAATGTAAGTTACTTTTGTTAGCTTTGCAAATTACAGAGGTTAGACTGGGTTACTCAATTATAATGAAGGGAAACACGTAGGTACTTTGGTTTGAGGTACATACCTGTATAATGTACGAGTACATATCGTACTGTAGAGTATTTATAGGTTTATAAGCGGTTTTGTGAGTTTCCATGAGAAGATGATGAGCCTTGTATAAGTCTAAAAATGTATTTTGTGTGGTTTTCAATCGGTGCACTTATGTATCAATCTACCTATGTATCTGTACTTATATCTGATCCTAAGTTTGTATGATATTAATTGTGTACTTTATTAAGTTTTGGTGACGTAAGCACTAAGGTATATAGAATTTAGTTTATTTACTCCACGTCCTCTTTAACCGTCTAAAACCACTAATCTACATCATCATCAACATAAAAGTATTGTAATAAAGAACTTTGACTTGAACAGGCCACGAGATTCAATAAGGCTATAAGCACGTTAGGCCCTCTCAAAATGACTAAGAATGCGTCGGTTGGGCATTCAAATTTCAAATACTGGCGGTCGGGTCCGAAGCGTACCAAGCGAGCTCTAGAGAAAAATCGTTATTTTCGAATATAAATGAGCGGTTTCTTCACTCACTCTGCTCTCATAATTTTACACCTAACTGACCTAAACGCTGCCTTATATTTAGCATGCTTCGCTCCATATTGCATGCTAAATATAAGGCTACGTGATAGGTGAACGACTTCAAAAATAAGAAAAAGAACAAAAGTAAATGACGTCTTACTAAAAATAAAAAAAATTCAAATGGAACTGGACAGGTCACATTATGAGAACAGACAGAGAAAAATGGACGAGAGACGTAATAGAATGGTATCCTAGAGATGGAAAGAGACAAAAGGGTCGCCAAATCAAGAGATGGTAAGATGATTTACCAAAAGGAAGGAGAAGATCGGCTCGTGACAGAGATGAGTGGAAGAAACTAGGGGAGGCCTATGTCGAAGGACAACCTGACCAACAAACTGGTTGCTGAAAATTATATATTAATTACCTAATAAAATTAAGTTTTTTTTTCTTAATTTCTTTATCAACTAGATTTTGGACGCTACCGAAAGCGCCAAACAAGTAGCTCAGTTCTGGGCTGACACAATTTAGATTGCCATCGACACGCTAAGAAGAAGAACTAGATTTTTATTTTTTTAGATTAGATAGAAATTACATTTACAAAATATACTGTAAGTCAGTCAGCGAATAAAGGCTTTTTCATTTATTTTATTTTATATTTATTGACCTAATCGCTGGATGATTTGCTGAGGAATAACACATCAAATAACTCACAGCACTCGGATGTAATGAAAGAACACGAACTTGAATTTTTTTGACTGTGCACGGTCTAGAAATGTGACAACTTTGAACATTGCTTTCTTCTTAGCAGCGATCTAAATTGAGCCAACACAGAATTTGGCTAAGACTTTGTCACATCTAATAACGACCATCAATAATAAGTCAATTAAGTTCACCGTTCGTGGAAGAACAACACATTTTCACTCCAGGATGGACTCGTCTATGAATCTCTACATCATCAGGTTTTTCTCACCTACTTCGGTCAACCAGGACCCGAAGCCAATTTATAGACTTTCAGTTTTATCAAAGTAAGCTTCATCAATAGTATATTAATCAATTCATAGTGGGAAACTAAATTTACAGTTTCTCACAAGATGCTTGGCGTCGTCGTAGAGAGGTTACAAATACCAATGCTAAAAAATGCTCTTCTTTCAGTTACGTTGAGCTGATGCATTTAAGCAACTTGCTCGAACTATGCATTGTTATTTTACACGAACTTCTGGTGAGCATCAAGACAGTTTCGGATTAGTGGAAAAATGGGGTTTACGTTCAAATGTTAGTGATGTGATAAGTGACACAATCACATCAAAGATAATTTATCACTTTAATGGGGGTGAGGATTAAAAGCCTTTTTTGCAGTCGGATAGAAACTGACCTAATAATATATTATAATATTAACATTTGCTTTTAAACCATTAACGTCTACGACTACGTCCTCTTGCCGAGGTATTCTTATTTTAGTGTGATTCCCTAGAGTTGTATTGTAGTTGATAAAGCGAGTTTTTAGTTTAAAATCATGATTTGTGGGATATTTTTTAAAGAGTTCCTCAGGGAAGCGCTTGGGGATCGATCAAGACTTATCAAGTATTAATCTTATAAATATTTGCCAACGACGTTAAATATATTACTCTACTTGAAATAAATAAATATATAAGCCCATTAAGTTTGTGGTTGGAAAAAAAGACGAACGAGGCCATGTTTGACCAACGCAACCGTTACGTTTAGATTGAAAAAGTACCTATCCACTAGTTGTAATTTACTATGTCAAATTCCTGAAAGATCTATTTCAATCAAAAAACTAGTTTAAATAAAGACTAAGTAGTTTTTTTTAATTCAGTAGGTACAGTTTCAGAACATGTGGTTTGATTATAATATTATCCCCTCGTATCTAATTGTAAATATTTATTTAATCTAGTTTTAGTATTTTTGGACCAATTTGATTATTCTTATAGTTTTTAATAAATTAATTTTATAATTTTAATGTCCCAATCAAATTGTATTGTATGTAAAGTTATGGCCTGAAACACTGGTTTAAATAAACCTATGTAGATCGGGCAGCTCGCTACCAAACATTTGAATTACTCATTATTATTACTTGCAAGTATTGCAACTGTTATATAGTTTAGTTATAGTTTACTTATAAGCACGAATTATACCATTGTTTGGGAAATAATACTACTCCTAAATGTACACTTTTTGTAATACTTTTTAAATAAACTTATTCTTATTCTCTAGAAACAGGCTTTGACTGCCGGGATTAAAGGATCTGAATATTATTATAAAACTTAGGCCCAGGCATAACACCGTTTTATGTAAGGAACTTTAAAACAAAATTGGGTTTGTTTTTTGGACTATAAATATATAAATAAAAATGTCAATAGGATTACTTTCATGATATTTCAGAACATTATGAAAGCTTCAAACTATTTATTTGTAATCGAATTTCAGGAAGTCTAATTATGTTTAGCTTTTGCCCGCGGTTTCGCCTGCGTGGATGTCGAAAAATATCCGACGGGAACGAACTACCGGGATTAAAAAGTAACCTATATATAGGTCGATTACAATCCAGGTTATAAACGATCTGTGTGCCAAATATTATCGAAATCCGTTCTGCCATGTTTGTGCCAACCGGAACATACATCCAAACAAACTGACCAAAATTCTAAAAACTATATTTTCGGCATCAGACTCGAGTATTCAATGTAAGGTTTGATTTTATTACTATTTATTTACTACGTCCACGTAGAGTTTAAATTCTTTTTTTTCTAGATAATTATGAATTATTATAATGATAACATTATTGGGCTTTGCTCATGGCTAATTTTCCTGCACTATGTGTGATATTTGAGGAATCCTCTAAAGAAATACCTACTGTAAAGGACCGGTATCTACGTAAATACCGTCCTTCACAGTATTTATATACAATGTTTTTCACTAATTCGGAAGCAGGCACTAAAACAACCAGACCAGTTGGAGAGCTTACACATGAGCAAGCCACATAAAACTTGCCATGGGAGAAACAGTCTTGCCGCAAATCAACTCCAGCAAATTTCAGAGTTTGTCCCTGTGACTTACCTTGATTGGGAACTGCAATCTTTTACAGTTACTTGGAGTCTATTTCCATTGCACAATTTTGGAGACCGCAACAAAGTCTGTGACGCGGAAGACCCGGCGGATTAAGAGTCCATTTCGACCATTGTATCAAAAGAATTAAAAAAAAACATAAATCATTTCTTCACCTTCGCATGTATTTCGTTAATCGCAGCGGCTTGGTCGTTTTTGGGAGTCAAAATGGCTCTCTCGCAAAACCACTCCATCGGATTGTCTTTAATATTTTTATTCATGAACGAACAACTTCAATACAAAAGTTCATCTCCCTTTTTTACCCCCTTGTAGGTGAAATTAAAAAAAAACAACGATTTACGTTGTGTTAATTTCCAACCATAAGCCGAGATATTAGTGATTTTAACTTTAAAATACCTTTTTAAAAACGCTAGTAACCATTGAGGAGTTCCTTCGCCAGAAGACGATCCTGGCTGTAGGATGAGGTCATGATAAAATCATCTTTATCTATCAAACTTGAACGCGTTAACGAAGCTTCGTGTCCGTGCTACTAACCGTTGAAGAGTTCTCTCTTGAGGAGACGATTCTGGCTGCAGGATTAAGGAATGTCTGTCACAAAAATGTATTGTCACCAGAACCAAAGGTGTGTGCAAAATTTCAGCTCAATCGGTTCTACAAAATTGAGTTGCATTCCACCCGAACAAACATAGTAACTTACCTTCATCCCCCTTTTTCGATATGATCATTTTTTTTTATCAAAAACGCTGAGACACTTATAAATTAATTTTCAATCGTCAGCCTAAACACGAAATTTGAAGATCCTAACTTCAAAACTGACGTACTTTCATATAAACTTCCATCCCTTATTTTACCTCTTTAGGGGTTGAATTCCCAAAAATCCTTTCTTAGTGGATACTAAGAAAGGATTTTTACTTACTCTTCACAAAGAACATACCGTCCAAGTTTCAGGTCTCTAGGACCAGCGGTTTGGGCTATGTGTTGATATATCACCCAGTCAGTCAGTTTACCATTTTATACTAATAGATTCATTATTAGCTATGGTAGTGGTAGCCTAACACTTCGACGAATACAATCATGATGTTGCAATAAGTTGGTAGAACTTATTAATTAGAAGCTATTTGAAGTTACATTAAGCACAAAATTAAGAATTGTTTTAAAAGATAACTGAAGTGGTTTTATTGTAACAGTCATTTCTTTTGATTGAAAAAAAAAATAAAAAATTAAACGTAAACTATGCAAAAAGTGTTTAAACAATATTTTCTAAGCTTGCCTGTTTCATCGGGAAAACCCCACAACAATCTCATCGACTACATTTGTGTAAATTGTGCGGCTATTTACAGTCTGTGTGTGTGTAAAATTCCATAGCGAGAGAAGAGGGTGCCATGTTTATAGCTGTTAAGAAATGAAACCATACAGTATCCACGGCGTGAACACACTGAACACTGTAGCACGCCATCTGGTGGCCATCAACCATTCCACAAAAAATAAACTTTGAGTAAAAATAAATAAACGCCGTAGGTATCACAAATAGACAGAGCTGTTAAATTCAAACAATTTCTATATTTTAATTTATTACATTTCTGAGCATAGTAGACAGGAAGATGTGTTTTATTCTAACCATAAGATGTGCTCTATAGGCAGTTAAATAAAAACATAATTGTCGATTCATGTCTTTATTGAAAAAAGACTTTGCATTTTGAATGGGTTAAAAGATTTAATAACCATCAATTTATTCAATCTCGAGCAAGGTGTTAAATAATTCATGAATAAGAGGATTTATACCTAGATATCGGGACTATAGAATTCTATATTGAATCTTGAATGTAGGTTGTAATAAAACGCCTAAATTTAAATGTAATTTAAACTCAATAACATAAAAAATAATATTAAATAATTTCAGTTGACCACGCAGTAAAAGTTAATTCGATGCTGACTCGTATAAACATTGTTTAGTCTCAGCGTCGTGTATACAAAAATGAAAATAAAAAGAGACTAAAAATTGTAGAACCGGTCCCGGGTATCGTGGCTCGGAGAGCGTCGGAGGACTGACCTCACTTGGCCTTGACAGCTGCGCTCACTCCGTCCAACGTGAGCCTCTCGGCTGATTCAACCACTAATAACTTCACTATAACATTATAATGCTCTCGATGCAACTATGCGTTACATTATATTACATGCTTACATCCTCATACACGCTCGCGACTGACCGGCTCAATAGTCAACCTCTCGTCTACACATGATTTGTTGCTGTTCATTTGTCTTCACGATAAACTATGCTGTTGTATTGTACTGTGGCGACTGTGGTGAGGTACTGGCTCTTATAAATAAGTCTTTTATCCGACTTGCTGAGGCATGTTTTGTTCTAAATGCATTGCGTACCTTTACATAACTGTGCTGTGTTTACATTTACAGCAGTGAAATAAATAATGAAAAATCACTCTAAAAGAATGGCCTACTTAAAATCTATGTTTCACAAATGACAGATATTAAGGTTCCGAAGTCAGTGGGAAGCCTTATGATTTGTTGTATGGGTAAGACCATCTGCGCATACACAAAAAACCTGTAACGCTTTTTCAAATTGAACTTAAGACCCGAACCTGATAAAATCTTGTTAGACATTTGTTTATCTCATCTACAGCTAGTATAACTATTAATTTTAGCTTTGGACCATAATACAGCATATTATAGTATTATTTATTATAGCTTGTAGTTCGCATCATATTTATACCAAAAGTTGACTGGTAGATAATTGTGGCATTAAGTTTGCCTCAATAGGTGCGATTATAATATATTATAAAGTTTAATCTATATAAACAAAATTTTAAAAATAACTGCTTTTAATGCTTTATATGCATTTAAGTTTAAACGCTACCTAGAACAAAAAAAAAACACTTTTTAAATTTTTTGTCTGTCTGACCGTTTGTTCCGGCTAATCTCCGAAACGGCTGACCGATTTTGACAGAGATTGAGTGAAAAAGGAGAGTAGTTAGAGTTCCTTGTAAAAAAAAATTAAAACCCATGAAATTGTAAACAAAATCCGATCCAAATAGGGAAATAATATTTTTATTATAATTTCAATCGGACGAAAGTCGCGGGTAACTGCTGGTTATATAAATAAATAGGCAGTCTAAAAACAAGTGTCTAACTTACAAAGATAAGTCCTAATAAAATAGATAAATTAAGTAGTACAAGCACTTACATTTTTATTTTGGTTATAATTCAAAGCTCCGGTAGGTAAACAGGATTAATTTAATGTACGATTTACTTTACTAGTTGATAGTGTAACAAAATGATTGAATACAACTGAGGCCAGGCATATTACGTTAGCAAATAATATGCAGAACGATCAGTCTTTATTAAAGTCGAGGAACTACAAGTATATAATGTACAGTAATGTGTGCTCGACACGCACTTAGCAATTTTCTTAAATTGTTGTCAGCTCTAGTACAGCACATCAAGCTACTACAATCTGTCAAATTTCTTTAATTGATTTTCAACTTTATCGCTAAAGCTTTAGGTTCAAGGTTGGTTGGAAAAATTTGACAGTTTCGGGTAGGTTGTTGTGCTGGCGTCTGTACTAACGAATACAAATGAACCCAGCTAGATAAGAGAGAGCCAAAGGTGTAGCAACTGTTGTTTTTTGTAAGAAAATATTAATATAAGAATTTTTTCTTAATTAAAATGTTTAGTTTTCCGATGAGATTTAATTTTCCATAATATATGTCATCTGCCCGTGATGGAGTGAGTTATAATTATAACGTCTCAAATTCTTGTTGGGCTGGGTTGAATAATGTTGGACTTTCCAAAAACCTTAAAAGAAAACTAGTTTTTTTTAGTAAAAATGTTAAGAATGTTTGAATTAATAAAATTCATAGTTCATACAAACAAATGTAGCTATTGACATAAGTGGCTTGGCAATACTTGGCATAACATCATATCGACGGGACAATGGGCATTCCAGCGCGGGCGGGCAAGGGGGCCGACGGCGGGCGGAGCGGGGCGCGGGGAGGGATCGACGTGTCCCGTCCTATCCTATTGTGCAAGTCGACGTTTCCCGGACACCAACTTATTAATTAAGTACATAATGTTAATAACAACAGTATCTGCCTTGCTTTATCTCTTGTCGTTGCCCAGTGATGTCGATGCAAGTTAAATGCGTAGCATAGAGCGTAGACTACCCCTAACGTATCGTAGTCTATACTTATCTAGTACCGAGATTACTGGTTTTATAGGCGATGAATTTAAAACATGTTTTATTTAATAAAAGCTTCCTATCCATGAAAAGCACTTTTCCAAACTAGCTTTCAATACCGGCAGTATCTGTACAGCCAATATTTTCACATAAACTTTCATTGAACGATTTTTAAATCTGTTTTTGAATTTGGTCCGTTGATGACGGGATCGTAGCGCAGGTTTCTTAAGAAACTCGTTCAGCGATGTTGGGAACGCACCCAACTCGTAATAATATGTAGGTAAGTGGGTATTCAACTAGATTGAGTGCGGGCGGTTCATTAGCAAGCAAATTGTCTTTTAAATTCCTATAAGAATTCTATACAAGGTAAACAAAGATGTAGTAAAAATGGCTGACAGGAAAGTTACACTTGGAGTAGATGTTTTCACCTGCAGCTTACATTGGTAACTGATATTTTAGTGATAATTAATAATTAGGGAAAATAATAACCTAAATTAAAAAAAAAGATTGTTAACAATCTTTTTTTTTAATTTAGGTTATTATTTTGCGTTAAAAGATGATTCTTGGTGACCAAGTGTCTCTTCAAGGCTAGAGTATAAGTACTTCTTTTCCGTCACCATTTTCGAGGTCATCAATACTCATCATTTAACAATCAATCAAAATTCAATTTTACACGGTTATAAACGTTAAAGGTAGGTCAATGAACATAATAATATCTTTATAACTTACTTAAAATTAACCAGTCCCAAGTCATAAAGCGTACATAAGTAAGTTTGTTCAAACTTAAGAACCGGTCCGTAAGAGAAATTGTTAACTGTACTTGATGACTTCGTAACTAAACACATATTACGGAGTATTGTATAAAGATTATATAGCTCGTTGTTTTGTTGAAATATACGTTTCATATTTTCCTTTATAGTTTAAAATAAAGGTTTTAAAGTAAGATAGTTCTAAAAGAGATTATTTTCGTTCGGAAAGAATCCTACACTTCTAGTGACATAATTTGCATTTTCCACAAGAGTCTAACATCAAATGCCATTTATCGACCTATATCTACTTGTAAAGACGCGTTGTTTATTAATGGTTTATAATATATATTTCGCTTGCAGTAAGATTATATGTACGTAATAATGCAGACTAGTGATTTAGTACAGGTTTTGCTCGCGAGGATCTATATTTCTTAGTTCGCATCGAGGGAAGACGTTATGACTGAAACTTAAATCGGTAGAATAGTGTTTCACTATTTTGGTTTTGGGTAACATTTTTTTCTTATAAACGCGTGTCATTTGGTAGGTTTATGTAGAAATGTGATATCAGATAAATCATGAATACTAGAAACCTTGTGTGTATAGAGGGAAATTCCTATATTTCCATAAGATTTTGTATTTTGTTGATGTGTTCTCTCACGATTAACCTTTATAATTATCGAAACAATTAATAAAGTTAACCGGTTTAGTGGATCATCCAACATATCAAATACAGTAAATAATGTTGAAGTCATAACCAAGCCAAGTAATCCCTGCTTACCCAGATATGAGTATATAACAGATCTCAGAAAGACTGTCCTATCACCATAACAGGTATTACACTATACAAGACATACCGTCTTATGAGAACCTACTATATTCTCAAAATTATGTTGGCAACATAAGCTTAAATTACCTAAGGAATAAGTTCTGAGTCGTTTTATATTAATATTTCATGAATCTCCAAGGTTTCCCTGTTCTCTTTGCAAAAGTAGGTTTACTCACACTAGAGAAAATCCAATTCGCTGTGTCGTGCACACGCTCGCACACAGGCGCGCGTGACTTGAGGGAAAAATAAAATTTCTCGCTAAGTTTATAATGGGAAAACTTTGAGAACCACTTAATTATGTTAATGTTTGAAACAAAATTTTAGAAGAGACGTTTAAACACGACAATGATTTAATTTAAAAATAGTAATGTATTGATATTAGGTAGGTAAATAGTTATACGTTATTCAGTTTTGTTCCATATGGTGATGGTCAACATGGTCTATGTAGGCACGGAGGTGTTTTTTGTCTTACTGAAACTGAAACACAGTTCTTCCGTTTTAAACTGGTGATGGTATTTGGGTGTGGTATGAGAGTTAATTGATTGGATTACGATTTTACGAAGCATTATCATTTATGTAAGGAATACCTACTATGTTGTTTGAGATATGGCACTGTAGTGACACCCATAGATTTGAAATAGTTCCCTACAAAGATAAGTACAGTACATTATAATTTGGAATACACCAATCACAGTCTAACATACATAAGTTAGAATACATTATATCTAACTTACATAAAATACAAATACGTCAAGCTAAAGTAACATTGCACAGCTTTAATTGCATTTTAGTATAGGTGGGAAATTAATATCTCGAACTAATCAAAGTTTAGTCGGTATTTCCGAAGCACGGGCCGTGTCTAACTCTCTAGTTTGTTTTCTTATTTCTAGCTACCTACTACCTTCCTTCCTTTTGTTTTTGTGGAGATTGCTTTTATTACAGCTTCTGTTTGTGTTTTGCATGCGTCTACGTCCTGTTTTTTTTTAAAATAAATATTACATTTTCTTGGTACTAACTATTGAAGTAGATGTTGTCAATATAAAGTACACAACTCTCTGCAATCACAGTGTACATTCCGACAAACCCTTTTGAACAAAAACAGTCGAGGACTCTGGCTCATTAAGACCGTGTTAGTGGAAGCGTAAACCACATACGCTTTAAAAAAAAATCAGGAACCTCATTTTCATTTTAATGAAAATATCATTTCCTTCCAAGGAGGTATATCCAAAGTTTACATCCGTCATTTTGCATGGGCCAACGGTCGAGTGGCGGTGGCAGGGGTGCTGGGGGGTCGGCGCGGCGGGTGGAGCGGTGCCACCCCGCGAGCACCCCCCGCCCCCTCCGCGGGATCGATACGTCATTTGAGCTGGTCGCCATGGAGACCGCGAACGGAGCGGGGCGGCGCCGCGGCTTCGGGATGGTGGGTGCACGGCGCTCCGCGGAGCCCGCGAGCCCTCGCCAAATGAAAAAATAGATACAACCTTATTTGGGACAAATCCCTCTATAAAAATTGCCATTTTGAAGATTCCTTCAAATTATATCTCGTGTTTGTATTATTTCATCTAGAGAGTATTAGTGTTCCTGAAGCAGAGACTTTGCTTTTCGTACTCGTAGAGTAAGTTTATGTTAATGTAAAGCTATTAAAACTTACTTATACACAGACAGTCGTAATGAATTCTTGCGATGAAATGTTCTCGTTAATATATATTTTGGATATAAATAACGAGAAGAGTACATTTCTGTAATCTTTTTGGAGCTAATATTTGCTACCGTTTAATGGAGTTCAATTAGCAAAAGTAGTTTGACTCTTATTTTTCTTGTCTTCAATATATTTCATTTTAAGAGCCAACCACAATAAGGCGACATTCATAGCTCTACATCAGACGAGTAGACATTACAGTCTGCAATGTTTTTTAAGTTGTGTCATTGCCCTGTGGAAATATCTACGTAAGAGGGTAGTTGAAATACGCAAGTACTCGTAGCTTTGCATCATTTATGATTTTGTATTTTCTAGGCTGTATTTTGGAACATGTTTAGTTCCTATTATCATAGTTTTTGTCTGTGTACCTACACAATTTAGTTATCAATAATTGCTTAAGGCACAAGTTGCATTAAAATAATAGCTATAAGAATTGAAACAGTTCGAGTATGAGCCGTGGCCCGTGATATTGCATAACTCGGGTTAACCCTTAGAGCGGACACGTGTTCCGAGTGTTCGAGGTTGGGATCTAAACATATTACGGGCACTATTCCTGCTCCATTACATTGCACAGGTTGTAAGTTTGTTTGTTTTGGGGTTTTTAAATAGATAAGTAGTTTGTGCTACCGATAAAGGAGTATAGTTAAGATTTATTCACAATATAGAGGTACTTTTAGGTAGATTAGACAAGTAGACAATCTCATCAGTGTGAGCCATACAAGTCGATCGATCGTTGGTGGGCTGCCAACGTACTTCTTTATGGATACATTGAATCCGCTTCATTTCGATCATATTTTTATATATTACATTGCATTTTAATTACTCTAAAATGTAAGAAATTCTGTAGTCACCGCTAGATTTGTGTGTTTAGTCAGTTGTATGTGTTATTTTTGGCACGTGGTGATGAAACTAAAAGGGAAATTATTAATCGGGCGAATAAAAATTTAATTGGCGACCAATATACTAAATGGGCGACTATTGTACCAAAGTAAGTAACTATTTATCTGGTCATTGCGGCAAGGAGAATTAAGGAAGCAAGAGCGTGCAAATGCTGAGAGAGACTTGTGGCACCCCGACTCGGACAGGTTAGGTTCGAAGGGGATGGCGGGGTCTAGTGAGCGAGCGAAGTGAGCGAACTAAGACCCCGCCATCCCCTTCGTGTTAGGTTACTTTAAACTCTGTAAACAGAAATAGGAGCCCCGCTCAGCGGGGGTTCGTTGACTACGCCTTATCTACAATCTAGTGATTAATAACCTTGTTTTAAGTTTTTTACAGGAGTCCTTGAATTATCACATAATCGTACTGAACAACTAGTAACTCAAATTTCTATTTTCAAGTCGCTGTTTTAAACATTAGTATTAGCCCACTGTTTGTCGCTCACTTAGTATTTCAGTAGCCCATTTTCAATATTTTTGACACCTTTAATTTGAATTTATGTTCGCTCGTTTAAATACTACCCAAACTAAAATCAACGTATTATGAACAAAACGTTCTGAAAACACATTTTAATGGTTTTCTTGTACTTGGGCACATTATTTCAGCGTCTTTGACTGATAAATAAAACATAAGTTGATATTTAAAGCTCACTGAAAGATTAGACACAAGCAGATAAAAGCCCGTTCCACGGCACTAAGTTATCAATACGTAATGAGGGAATACAAAGCGAGGGAGAACACTGAATTCGAAGTTGCTTATTTTTCCTTCATGTAAACATTTTATGTGTATATTCCCGTCGTTACTTTTAAATGTTTTTTGAATGGAGAATTGCTTTTTGCGTTCTCGTGCACTTATAAGTCTGTTTTGAATGCAGACGCAAAAGAGAAGAGATATTCAATCGAGTAATTAACAATAGTGCCTTTAAATTGCGCACCTACAAGTAAATACCTGTTCTTATATACAGATATCTAAGGAAAAGTCTGGAAAAACTGATGGGTAGTATGTATGAGAAAGCTGTTTACTTATAAATAAGATTAGCATGACTGGAAGTGTCAACTACAAAATAATAACTTTAGTCAGCATTTATCGGAAAATAGACAATGGTTATGAAGTAATCCGAACTACTTGCCGGTACACTTTGTGGCGATGACCAATATAAGCTTGTTTACTGAACTCATCAAATAAAAGAAAGCCATTGAACTAAATAGTCTAATAAAACATTGAAATCTTTAAAACTGTACGTACCAACGTCTACTTATCATTGTACAATACAATCTACAAATATACAAACTTTCAAATACGTGTATTTGCTTATACAAACAAGAAAGTTAGCGAACAATATAAAAGTAATGGGATAGAGTGAGAGAGCACGGCCAGACCAGCGGTTGTGCAAGAGAGATGGAGTTATTCAAATTGAGGGTACATATTTCTACATAGGTAACAAATAGCTTGTTGAGAAAAATATGGATATTCCATTTGCGGACTTTCCGTCTCTAAATATGAATTATAAATAAAACAACCTACATTTTATTTATGACTCAAGATTAGTGCTGGTGGCGTTAAGCCCTTTCTAGGTAGTTTTTAAAACGAACGCCTTGGCGAGTGTTTATAGTACATCGCTGTTGAATCCTACTAAATTCCTTACAAACAGATGTCTGATGATGGCATGCAATTGGTTTTAGTGCCTATTATAGACAATAAATATTTTTTCGATTCAACGTTAAGCATCACATTAATGCGGTTCGGAATAATAAGCTATTATCAATAATAAGCTATTATCACGCGGAATGAGCCCTCCCACCGACAACGTCTATAAAGAAAATATTTATCCATCTACTTTATAAGGCTTTACTTGTACTTAATCGATTCTATTTGTTACAACGTCGTGGACAAGTTTATTCATCTCGTTACTTAAGCAAGCAGTACCAATTTATGGTGCAGTTAATTGATGAAATTCTGGAAAATAACGTCCTTATTGTATAAGTTTGGCTTTACATTTTTCGTAATGATTATGAATAGTATTAATATATTTATGTTTATGGAAATTGACAATGTGAGGATACTAACGATGCAAGAGCCCGCCGCATATGCATCTGTTACCAAACATTGTATATATAATAAAATGTGATCACATCTAAGCTGCAGCGCGGTATTTCCACGTTATGATTATTGAACAAAAAGTAGAAAAGTTGAAGAGAGTTGCAGGGGCAACTTCAAGAACAGGTATTTACACTGTTTGAATATGTAGGTTGTGCAGGTAGTTTGAAATTATTTTCTATAAATTTTGTCAAAGGAAAATATGATTTAATCTTTTGAGTGTTTTGATTGTAGAATATAAATTGGATTCGAAGGAATGTACAGTTCAAACAATGAATAGGGAGGAATGAATGTGTTGCCGTATTTCCAATTTCTCCCTTATTTGCTGCGGGAGAATCGACTTTATTGATATAGCCTTTTGTCAGTACTTTTAGATGGTTATGAATCGTGGATGGAATTATGTGGGTTTCTCTCTATTATGAGTCATTGGCCAATAAGTTTGAGTAAATGAGTAACATCATAATTATCACTAAACCGTTCGGAACCGTTAAGAAGAAGAACTGAACTGTTTTGTAAATGAGATTCGACAAATTCCTTGCGTTAACGTTTCCATCAAGATTTTTTTGTAGACATTTTGAGCACTAGTCATTGCCGTAGAGTTGTGAGTAATGATCTCATGATGTAATTGTCACCGTTACCGACATTTATCTCACGTACACTTTATAGTATTGACTCTGCTATAATTTAATTACCTCAATAAATGCTTTAATTGTTTCAATTACTCCTAGATGACTACATCGTTTTAGTAGTTGTTAATATCAATTTAAACGAAATACTTCATATGTAAATTACAAAATGAAACTGCCTTTATTTATATAGATAATAAATAGATAATGTACACGAATAAAACTGTCTGTGACGTGTCTGACTGTGAGTCTGAGTTTGTTTCGGATGTTTCTTTTTAGAGTAGTCAGGTACGAAACACCGGCCCCATCTAGTTTTAAAACATAACATGTTGACATGTAAAAGAGTTTTGTAAACCAATTTACAGAAATAAATATGATTAATGATTTGAAAGCCGGCAGCAGCTTGCAGTTCCGTTGATTTTATGAGGTGTTGAGCGCCACCTACCGGCCAATTGGTGTAGTAACATTTGGAGAGGAACCTACGCATATGGTGGAGCCATCTATGTATAAAAAGCTTTATTGTTACGACAGGGACCATAGCTATCTCTGCCAGGTACCTCTCTTGAGTTTTAAGGACCCCTGCAAGTTGTAACGCTTCGTGCGGTGGTGGCATTGAAAGTAGAGAAATAGTATATAGTTTCAAAGAAGAGACAGTGAATATAATAGAATGACTAATGATAGAGATATAAAAATGCAGAATTTTTGGCCTTTTGTGTTACTGCGGGGCATTTTCTACGTATTCTAGAAATTCAGACCCACAACATATTTAGAACATTGAGTATCACTGTGTTAATCACAACACAAACAAGGGTTGTAGGTATTATAATTTTATTGTTATCACTTTTATCATGTTTACTTCAAAGGCGCTAGAGATATTTGATAATTTTAATAATTTTATAGATTTCCCATGGGGTTCTATAAGTGACAGAGGTTTCGACATAATACATCTCTGCAGCCGGAATGCAAATTATTTGTTTTTGTAATAATAAACACATGTTAAAAAAATGAACTCTAATAAACTACTTATTAATATTGATAAAACAGGGGCGATTACACTCGGCCGCCTCGAATCGAAGCGGCCCCTTACAAATACGCTTGAGTGCACGCGCAGGGGCCTTGCTCTGTCAATCCTGGCAGGCGAACTATGAATGAAATACTTAGATTCAGATTCATTTATTTATTGTAAAACATAGGTACATTGTAACGTCTTATTTGGTACTTGTACCTAACTCCTTTTTATTCTTATTCTTATTCTTTATTGCACACAAAATAACAAATTGCTATAATATAGCTTATGTACAATGGCGAGCTTAACCCAGAATTGGGTTTTCTTACAGCAAACCAAATTTTGACTGCGAGATTTGCAGAAGAGGATATACTTATGTGAATTACAATTCCATTCTGTTACTTAAATTAATTAATTTTATAAACTAAACTACATGCATACAATATAATATACGTAATACATATAGTACATATATATAAATACCTATATAATCATTTATAGTATACATACATACATATTGATCATGTTGACAGGAAATGTTCCTTTATTCCATTCTTTTTTTTTTATGTGTTTTATTTAAGGAGTATAATTCGTACTTGTGCTTATACAACTTTATAGGACTGTTTTTTCTAGCCTTCAGTGATAACAATTCATAAGGTCTCTTCATATAAGGATTTACCAAAATTGTTTTACAATTTGTTTCTGCAAATGCTTACAAAATTTTCCTTTTGAACAAAGAAAAACTTCCCGTCAGTCCCGTAAAAAGCATAAACAGAAGAAATGGTAACGACGTAAGAGTAAAACAACAAAATTAAAATAATATAAAAAAAAACTTGTCAGCTGTTCGTCAGTGACGATCAAATAAAGTAGATGTTCATTTGTATTTGAATGTCTGGTGTTAGAGCAGGGCATAAAAGCTTTCTAGACGACCCTTGTAAAAACCCTACTCTACGAACAACACGCTACGCAGACGCTTCATAGACTCTACGGAGACGCTTCAAAAGCGCTACATCTAGCTTCGAAGGCGTTACGCACACTATTCGCAGACTACGAAAGCGCTACCATTTTTTTTACGTTTTTTATTTGTTATGGAATTGTTACGAAAACGCGGCGAACACCTTTAGACAAAACTTCGAAATCTTTACACTACGTTACAATCCCACTGCGCCCGCGTCGTGGGACGCGAATAATACGCTATAGCGAAGCTACGAAGAAGCTACGAAAACACTTCGTATACGCTACAAAACTGCTACGAAAACGCTACGGCGTAGCAACGCTCACTTTTCGTAAACGCTACGGAATCGCTACGTCAAAGCTACGAAGATGCTACAAACACTATTCGTAGACGCTACTAAACCGTTACGAAATCGCTACGCACACACTTCATAGACGCTACGGAGACGCAAAACCAATTTATTACACGTATAAGTATTATATTATTATTATCTCTTATGAAAAACATTTTAATATCTATAATCATGCCGGTAAACCCCGAAGGGTGAGGCATGCGTGTACTTACAGAACACCCAAATTTCGCCACTAATATTTTTAAGTCCTATGTAATATGGTGCGAGCTTATTGCCATCAACACAGCACAAATCTAGACTCCAGGCTACTACTGATAAATTCCTGATAGAGAAATTCAATTACACTTTGCCCAACTTTGGAATCGAACCCAAGACTTAAGACGACCAAGACATGGGATAACATTTTATTCATGCAATTTCTTCTGATGGCTTGTCTAAAGTATCTTAAATATCTTGGGGTGGCATTACCACTCCCATCTCGACTCTACTAAAACAAAGGTTTTTTGTGTAATTTTATCTTTCATTTCTTCAGCTTCTACGGAGGTCACGGAACGCTTGCTGCTCAGCTAAAATAATAAGAAGGTGGGCTGAAAATAAAGAAAAATAAATAAATAATAATAATAACAAAAAACAACCTTGGAGTTATGAGTTAAGTCAATCAATGAGTTGGTTGAAGCGCGGCTTACTGCCAGGTTGCGGTGACGACGACGGCTACTTATGTCTAAGTTCCGTAACTCATCAATCATCATCATCTGCTTAACGTTTTCCCAACTATGTCAGGGTCGGCTTCCAGTCTAACCGGATGCAGTCGAATATTGTACTTGGAGCAATTGCCTATTAGAAGTTGTGGTCTTCTGATCAGTGGCGGATTTACAAGTTTTCAAGGTATAGGCTGTACAGTTTTTGCCGCCCTTGCCTCTGCAATTGTCATGTCTTACATTATTTTTACAATCCAACAATTTCGTTGAAATTGCACGTAATATAATTTTTGGATATATTACCGATTACTGGTTGGGGGGCGGCGAACTAACTGTTTTACTCTAGAATATGGAAGATTGCTACTCGGAATGTGCAATGACAAGTGAGAGGGGAACGTCATCGGCAAAATTTGTTGCAGACTTCTATCTGTAAAACATCAGAAAACCGTCATGCCAAAATCTTTTTGATTTCTATGAGGCAGCAAAAAAATGTTCGGTCCCCAAATTTGCCGCCCCAAAAATCTGCCGCCCTAGGCTCAAGCCTACTCAGACTGCTGGTAAATCCGCCACTGCTTCTGATCGGCAATCGCTATTACCAAGTGTTAACTGGGTAGTACGATATCCCTTGGTTAAACTGGTTGATGGACTTTCCGGCCTCTGACTACTCATAACGACTGTCAAAGATGTACATGTAAATGAAAGCTGGAACCAATCGGTTTGAAGTGCTTACCGAGACATGGAACTTGGTATAACAGGTGTAAAAAGACCCTTAACGAAGCCGAAAGGTACTTTTCACCCCAAGTCATTGCGATTTTTTGTATTGCACTTTACAGGGAACCTTCTAGTTACGGAGGCATTGAAGGTCAACGTTCCAACTATATCACAAGTATTTTTAGTTCAGGGTAGTAGTTCAAGTAGTTTTTTTTAATTCAGGGTAATGTTATCATTTTACTTTAAATACCTCCATGGCCCCTGTACTACTCAATGCATCCATTAATACAATGTTTTGAGTGCGTTACATTGTCCTACCGTAAACCGAGATTTTGGACCCCCAAAACAAAAGTCGCTTCCCAGCAATTTTACGTAGAGTTTCTTAGTACGTTTTACAGAATGCTTGGTTGATACCTTCGTGAAGAGTCCGTTTACACCTTGTATAATGTCTGTTGTAAATGGTCATCCATCCACGAACCAACCTCGGCAAGCACATCTTAACCTTGAAGATCACTCCTGTGGGTTATTTTTCATCGTTATAAAATAATCGATTTCTTTTTCGATGACACTCCCTTTAGAAGTTTACTTAATGCAAGGCTTAGTTAAAGTAAGTTACAAAGATATATTCTTTGTGAACTTTGCATATGTATGTATGTTAGGATTAGAGTAGATTAGCATAGATTGGGAATTAACAAAACAACATTTACATTTGAAATATTTTATTCAAAACTCATTCGCACAGTTGTACAGACAGCTAGATCGTCGCTAGTCTTGGTAAAATATCATAAACAAATAAAATATGATTTTAATGATATACTTTGTTGTGATTGAATGTATTTCTTTAAAAATCGGTGAAATATTCAATTCACAATAAAATTTTAGACCAATACTTCTATTGCTACGATTTTAAATAAATAAGAAGAAATATAACTACAACTTGCGTACAGATAGAGATTGGTACGAATTAATGCGAGCTGACGTAGTGAGCACCTCCCGGGTGCAGACACGGTCGCAACAGTCTACTGAACTTTCGTACCCATCTCGATCTGCTTTATAATAAACCTACCAGCACTTTAATATCAAAAGTTACAAAAGGTCCTACAATATGTTTTCATGTTATCATATTGTAAAGTTTTTTTTACAAAACGATTAAAATATTGGCCACTATCACTGAGCAAGTGCTAGTAAAAATCACGCGTCTCCCACGAATTAAAGAAAACAAGGGCAGTCACTTTCTGTAAGACGTGAAAGAAGGAAAAGCACCGGCCAAGGATAACACGTCGACCGGCGCTTTTCTCATTATAGTAAACGGCCTTTTACTTCTAAAATTATAATAGTCACTGGTCTCAAAACATGGCTTAAGTACTATACACCTAAAATATATAAATTATTACAAATTAAGTAAGGCATTTACAACATCAGGGATCCTTAAGATTACTTTACATTTACACGACACTAGACCGCTATCAATAGCATCGTGTAAAAACAAAGAAATTGACTAAGCTTATATCGGTAAAACAATTAAGTTTATATTTAAAATGGTCAAGATTTCGGCGATCTTAATGACCTTTGAAGCTTGATCTTGGTCGAAATTTATTTATTTGAGAGTATATTCAGCTTCGCTTTGGTCAATACGAATTTTAATTTATGAGTGACATTTGATAATTTTGAACTTTTTATCATAAAGGCCTAGTCGTTTACAACTTAGCACTATCGTTTGGCACTGACTTTTGTTAGAAAAGATAAATAATATAATAAATTAGCCCTAAATTGAAGACTCAAAATTCGTTAAAATTTTAGTTTCAGAAATTAACATTTAAATTTAATATTTTAATCACAGTCATGAACAGTTATTTCCTTAATAATTGAGTTGCGCGTGCCACGACATTTATGAAAAGTAAAAAAAAAATCAATAACATAGATTACTACATATGACACGAAATCTTAAACTACTCCATGGGGATAATTTGAGTTGAGCATTATTCTTGTGCATAGAAGAGTAGATGGAATTAATTATCACATAGGCGCTTCATCCTTGTGACGGCGTGTACGAGATAGATTGGAATATCTCGTAGGGCTTCACCTTCGTCGCTTGGCGGACACAGCAGCTGCTATCATTTGTCTTAACATTGGCTCTGGGGTGCACGCCTTAGGATCGCATTTCATCTGACCGTCTCCTCCACATCTGAAAACAGGTAAATTGAGACAGGTATAAGTATTTGGTTAATGTACTTTAGTTTGTTCTAATCTTAAGGTGTTTTTTTTACTTTTTTGATAAGCTTAGAATTATTAAGACACTTACGTGCAGTGTAAACATGGTCCTGAAGATGAGCGTACGACTTCTCCTACTTTGTACGTGTGTCCTTTTATTTGACAGCCTCTCCTTTGTGCCGCACCCTTGTATGAGTGGGTCGGGAAGTTAGGAGGCACTGTAGTCGTCGTCGTGGTGGTCGTCGTTGTAACATTGACTGTGGTTGCCATTGAGACAGGACATTCATATCGAGGACAACAGAAGCCTTGAATGGGTTCTTCGTGGCATCCATGAATCGGAGGCGGGCAACTTTGTTGTAGACAGATAATGTCGCTTCTGAAGCAGAAGCAGAAATCACATGGATCGTCTCTTGGTATTTGTTGGGCCGAAACGTACACTTTGCCTCCGTAGCGGCAAGTTCCTGGTCCGAAAGCTTGATCTTCTTCAACATAGTCAGGTTCACCATATCCGGTAGTTCCACTTGAAGGGAAGTGACCATCATCGTCGGGAACTGGTATTTCATCTGTAGGTTGCAAATCTGGAATGCTTGGTTTCGAAACTTCAGTGGTCGTACTCGATGTAGGAATGTCACTAGTCTCACTAGGTTTTTCTTCAGGTTTAGCAAACTTGTCTGCATCTGGACCAGGAGTAGCAATATCCTCTCCTTGGCGTACGGTTGTTGCTTTAGTTGTTGAGAATATAAACTCTTCCTCTGGTGCGGTGGTTTCATGCGACACAATTGGATGTGAAGGTTTTTCGCTGGTAGAAATTTCCTTTTCAGTTGGTACTGCGATGTCTGATTCAGATGTTGATATCTTTTCGGACTCTGTGACAGCGACAGGCGTAGATTCTTCAGTAGTTTGAGTGGGTGCTGAAGTCGTATATTCTTTATGATCAGCAGTATACTTGTCATCTTCACTTTCTTGAACAATGGCTGGTGTTGTGTCATCGACTGGTACCGATTCTGAAACCTTTTCTGATACATCTTCAGGCAAAGACTCTTCACTGGGCTTAGCACCTTCCACTTCTTTTGTTGATGTTTCAATATCTTCATCAGTCTTCTTAGTGGTGGGTTCCTCTCCGGCGGTTGATGGCACAGTTGTTGGTTTTTCATCGAAAGGTGACAAAGTCGAAATATGCTCATCAATCTTGGGGGTATATTCTTCTGCGGGAGATGATGATGTTGAAATATCTTCTGCAGGCTTGATCGAGTGTTCCTCTTCGGTTGGTGACGGTGTTGAAATGTCTTCTACAGGCTTGTACAAATCTTCCTCGTTGGCAGGGGATAATGTTGAAATACCTTGCACAGGTTTATAAGAGTGTTCTTCATCGGAAGGTGATGGTGTTGACATGTCTTCTACAGGCTTGAGCGAGTGTTCTTCTTCGGAAGGTAACGATGTTGTGGTGTCTTCTACAGGCTTGTGCAATTCTTTGTCTTCTGAAGGTAATGATGTTGAGATATCTTCTACAGGCTTTTGCGAGTGTTCCTCTTCGGTAGGTACTGATGTTGAAATACCTTCAATCGGCTTGTAAGAGTGTTCCTCTTCAGAAGGTGATGGTGTTGATGTAACTTCAGGTTTATAAGAGTGTTCTTCATCAGGAGGCGATTCTGTTGTGAGGTCTTCTACAATCTTGTGAGTATGTAGTTCTAATTCAATCAAATATGGCGTCGTTTCTGAGAATTCAGTCTGAGCAGATGTATGTTCTGTAGATTGCATGACTTCGATTTGTTCCATTTTTTCAGTGACTGCTGACGATTCTCGCAACGTAGTTGCAATTTCTTGTTTTTCTGTTACAGGTTCCTCGGGAACGTCAGGCTTTTTGTCTTCTTGTTCTTTTGTGCTTACTTCAACGGGTTCACTTACTCGAATGGGTGCTTCTGTTTGAGTTTCTTCGAGTCCAGGGATATGTTTTACTGGAGCTTCAGAAATTTCTTCAGACTGTGTTGTTAGTAATTCTGGTTTATCTGAGGATTCTTCTTTCGGTACGCTCGATACTGACGTCTGTTCACCAAGAGTTTCTTGTTGTTTTGTTACAAGTGATTGTGGAATTTCACTTGATGTTTGTACACCTGGCAATTCTGTATGTATTTCTTCAACAGGTAAATCAGTAAATACTTTTTGTATTTCTGTGATCGATGGTTCTGTCTGGTCTAGATCATGTGACTCAGTATGCATTTGTTGTGGCGCTGTTGTTACAGCTTCTCCTTCTTTTTCTGATGTTCTTGGGATGTCTGTTGTTATTGTATGGGTGTCCTTAATCTTCTCTTCCCACGATTTTGTGCTAGTTTCTTGAAGTTCAGTTACATGTGGCTCTATCAGATTTGGGTCAGTAGATTTATTTTGGTCTTCCGTTGTTATTACTGGTTCTTCTGGCTGAGTCGTGCCTTTGTGTTCATGGCCCAATAAGTCTGGGACAGTTGTAGTCTTGTCTTCGTAACTAGTAACCTCCTTTTCAGGTACATCTGAGATTTTTTGAGATTCTGTAACAACTGAAATGGGTATTTCGGTGACAGGTGTTTTAAATTCATCAGTTGGTTTTTCTTTTTCTGGTGTCTGATAATCTGGTTCAGGCATCTTTGTGACGAATTTATCAGATTCTGTGCTCTTGTCAGGCAATTCGGACTCCATGTCTGTGAGCAGTGGCTTTTCTGAGCTTGGTATACCATCGTATCCACTTTCAAATATTTTGTCAGTACTGGAAGGTACATAATGTTCAGGATATCCGGTTACTATATCTTCTTGTCCAGTAACAGATGGATCTTCTATTTCTGTATATCTTTTTATAGGTTCAGTGACAGAATATTCAGAAGTTTCCGTAACTGTTTCTTCTTTTTCGGAACTGTATATTTCAGGGTGGTCTGTTTTAATTTCGACAAGTGGAACCTGTGTTGTTTTTTCATCCGGTTCAGTGTCATGCTGTTCAGGTGAGTCAGGTTTGTGGTCAGGTTTGTGGTCATCTGCAGTTGGTGGGACATCAGTGACACCATCAGAAGTTTCATTATCAGGTGAAATAGTAGAAGCTTCGCTTACATGTGACTCTGGAACAGGTTTCATCTTATCTGCTTCATAAACTTTAGTCGTACTCTCTTCTTCCAATTTACTAGTAACGGGCTGTTCAGGTTTCTCAGTTTCTATACCGTCTTGCGGTTCTATAATAACTGGACCAGTTTCAGGTGCTTTAGTTGTTTCGGATCCAATATCTGATGTATCTGTGGATACTTCTCCTTGATCGCTTATCGATCCCATTTCAGTTGTTTTTTCTAGAGACTCTGACGTTTCATGTAATTCCGGAGCTTTAGTGATTAATAGTGGTTCCTCGCTGATCAAGTCTTGTCCCACTGTGCTGCCTTCTTCTTTGACGTCAGTACTTTCCACTTTGAAGGTAGTTACTTCAACGTCTTGTTCAGAAATCGTTGCCTTATCATGGTCTGTTACAGATGTCTTCGTAGTAATTTCTGGTTCGGAGAGAGGTTCTTTTGTGATTTCAGCAGTGTCTGAATGGTCGTGTATAACCGGTTCTTTACTATAACTGTCTTCAGCTTTTGTAACCTTTGTTTCAGGCGTGCTAACATCTATGGGCTTCGCGGTATTTGATTCTGTAGTATAAGCATGTACATCGTCTTCAACAAAAGTGGTTTGGGATTCAGAATAGGGAGTCTTAGTTGTTTTTTCAATTTCAGTAATTGTCGCCTCTGTAGGTTGTACAGCCGTTTCTGGAGATTTCACTTCCTTTTCAGGTTCTGCAATATGCGGTGCTTCAGTTATCTTAGTACCCGATCCTTCTTCATTGTCAGTTTTGGGTTCTTCTGTGCTCACCACATCATTTTCAGCAGGTTTACCAGTAACTTCTTCATCAATTATCAAAGGCTTTTCTCCTTCTTTATCCACAACAGGTTTTTTCTGGTCTTTATCTTCGACAGTAACAGGTTTTTCAGCATCATCTTTGTCGATAGGTTTCTCTGTACCTTCAGTTTCAAATATAGTAGGTTCCTCCGTGCCTTCATTTGAAACATCTGGTTTTAAAGTTTCTTCTTCAACGATAGCAGGTGCCTTTGTGCCTTCTTGGTCAGCCAAGTCAGGTTTATCTTTAATTTTCTCATCAATTATTGCAGGTCTCTCTGTGCCTTCTCTTTCAATGACGGTAGTTTTCGTCGGATCTTCCTTTTCAATAATTGTTGGTTCTTCTGTACCTTCATCAATAATAACTGGTTTGGCAGTGCCTTCTTCTTCAGTGATGTCTGGTATCGTTGTACTTTCCTCTTGAATGATAAATGGCTTCATTGTGTCCTCTTCTGTAACCGGTTTCTTAATGTCTTCCTCTTCTGTCATATCAGGCTTCTTAGTATTTTCCTCTACGACGGTAGCAGGTAGCTCTGTAACGTCTGTATCAATATCGGTAGGCTTCTTCGTGCTTTCAGTGTCAACGACATCAGGTTTTTCTTTGTCGTGATCATCTACCAAGGCAGGTTTCTGCATGTCTTTGTCAACAATAGTTGGTTCTTCTGTACCTTCGTCAATATCAGGCCTTTCTGAGCTCTTGTCTTCATCTACTATACCTGGTTTTATTGTGTTTTTCTCAACATAAGGTTTGTTCGCATGATCCTCTGCAATTTCCGTTGAAATTTCAGGTTTTGAGTAATCAGATGTGACAGTTTTTTCTGTGCTTTCTTGATCAAGCACTGCAGCTTCTTTGTCATCTGGTTTGACTAGAGGTTTCTCTGTGCTTTCTTTGTCAACAGTGGCAGGTTCTTCTGTGCCTTCTTTTTCAAAAACTGCAGCTGCATCTTCGTCTTTAGCAATTGGTTTTTCAGTGAGTTCTCCATCAATAATGAAAGGCTTTTCTGTGCCTTCTTCAGCCAAAACTGGTTTCTTTTCACCATCTTCAGAAATCAAGGTAGGTACTTCTGTGCCTTTGCCTTCAACATAAGTCGGTTTTTCTGTGAGTTCATCTTCACCATCACCAAGCTTTTCTTTTTCATACTCATCTGTCACAGCAGCCTTTACAGTGGTTTCCTCTTTAATGACATCAGGAGTCCTTGTCGTTTCGTTTTCAACAGCAGGTTTAACTGTGGCTTCTCCTTCAATATCAGGTTTTTTGGTGCTAATCTCTTCAATGGGTTCTTTTCCAGGTTTATCTCTATCTTTTTCATCAACAACATCTGTGGGTTTTAGTTCTTCGTCACCTATGAGAGGTTTCTCTGTACCGTCTTCTGCGATACTAGGTTTATCTGTATCTTTCTCAATATCAACAGGCTTATCGTTGCTAGTTTCATCAAATATTGATGGTTTCTCCGTGTCTGTATCTACAATAGCTGGTACATTGGTACTAAATTGATCAATAATAGCGGGTGCATCTGTGGCTTTCTCTCCAGTAACTGATATTGTTGTAGGTTCTTCTTCAGTGATTACTGGTTCTGTTGTGCCCTCTTCTTTGACTAGGTCTGGTTTCTTTGTGCTTTCCCCATCTATAACAGGCTTTTCTTTATTTTCTTCGTCAACGATGTCTGGATGATTTGTACTTTCCTCATCTACAACGGGTTTTTCTTTACCATCCTCATCAATGATGGCAGGTTGTTTTGTGCTTTCCTCGTCAATTACAGGCTTTTCTGTACCAACATCATCAATTATGGCAGGTTCTTTTGTGCTTTCCACGTCAACAGTAGGCTTTTCTTTATTATCCTCATCAACAATGGCAGGTTGTTTTGTGCTGTCTTTGTCAATAACAGGCTTTTCCTTAACATCTTCATCAATTATAACAGGTTTTTTAGTACTTTCCTCGTCAACCACAGGCTTCTCTGCACCTTCCCTAATGTCGATAGTTGAAATTTCTGTACTTTCTTCTTCAATAACAGGTTTCTCTTTACCTTCATCGCCAGCCAAAGTAGGTTCCTCAGTCACTTTGTCTTTCACGATAACAGGTGTTTCGGTGCCCTTTTCTTCGTCTAAAGTGGGTTTCTGTTCACCTTCCTCACCTAATATGGCAGGCTTAATCGTTTCTTTTTCAACAACATCAGGAGTTTCTGTTATTTCCTTTTCGATCTCTGTTGGTTTTTGTGTGATTTCTCCTTCAGGGACCGGCTTTTCCTTATCCCCTTCGGCTATGGTGGTAGGCATCTGTAATTTCTTCTCTTCATCTGTCATTGGTTTTTTAGTGATTTCATCTCCAACTACAGGTTTTTCTTTTTCGATATCAGCACTTGTAACTGCTTCAGCAGTTTGCCTTTCAGTTGTATAGGTATCCATTTCCTGTGCGTCTTTCACTGGAATCTTTTCGTCGACTGGTTTGGAAATGTGGTCATCAAGTTTTTCCGTTGCCATTTCTCCCTCAGTGGTTACTATTTTTTCAGTTGTTTCCGAAGAAGGCGTTTGCTCGGTTGTCTCTTTCTCGCTAATACAGTTTGGACCTTCACAAGTAGTTGGTGGCTTGGCATCACTATCTGATGTGTCTGTCTTTCTACAGAGTTCGTTTTCTATACATTCAGAAATAGGAATATCCTGAGGTTTACAACCATCTTCTTCTTTGCATGATTCCAGTTGATGATCTGGTGGAGATGTAATAACGTCAGGACCACAACCGCCCTCTCCACAATCAATTTTGTTACATGATTCTCCTTCACAACGAGTGGCGTCAATGGAAGGAATTTCCAAAGTTTTGCACTCTTCTCCATTTTTACATTGTTGTGGTGATTCCGACACGACTTCATCGGTTTTCTCACAGTGTTCGCTTTCGCAAGGCGTAACTGGAGACACTTGAGTTTCAGGTTTGCATTTTCCGTCACGGCATTCTTGGGCATGATCCACAGAAGGTAGAGATGTGTCTGGTTTTTGCGGAATATCACCACAACCTCCAGACCCACATTCTGTTTCAGTTTGATGATCATCTGCAGGCAAACAGCTACCAGAAGTACAAGGTTCAGATGGACTTATGGGTTGTTTTGTTGGTTCAATTATTTCACATTGGTCGCCACGGCATTCAATAGTTGGAGAAGGCATAGGAGATTCTGTTCCAGACATCTGGTTATCGGATTGAGGTGGTACTGTTTCTCTTGGATGATCACATACAAATGTGGGGCAGCAAGAATCGGGAGAGTCGTATATGGATTGACAATTGTCCATGTAATCCGGTGGTGAACTGCATATAATGGGATCACACTTGATAATACTACTAGCACACCTACAACCTGTGTGGCAATTATTTGTGCTAGGTACAACAGTGTTATTCGTATATGTTACACCATTCAAGAGGCAGTCGCCTTCGCCCGGGATTCGGCTTGGTTCTTCATGAGTTTCAACGAGAGGTGTGATTTCAGTCAACTTTTCAGTACTAGATGGTAAATCACCATCTTGGTCGGGAACTTTTTCAGGTAAAATTTCAGTAATAACTGGAGTTTCTTTAGTCGATTCAGTAGTTGTTTGTTTGGGTCCAACCGTTTCTGCAATTTCTGTAATATATTCTGGAACTGAAGTAGTAAATTCATCTTCTATTGTTGGAACGTCAGAACTTGTACTAGGTTTGTCATCATGCGACGATGTAGGAATTAATCCATCTTCTACAAACTCGGACTTAATTGTGGTTGGTTCCATTTCTTTTGGTTTTTCGGTAGAAGCAATAACCTCATCTTCTTTCCTGAATGATGGTTCAGTTGTGACAGTGTATTGATCACCTTTAGTAACAATGCTCTCCGGTAGCGGTGTTGTTAATTCAGAGAAGCTTGTTGATTTAATGTCAACGTCCTGTGTTTGCGGTTCGTCAGTTATGAAGGATGAATCAGTTCGTCTGGTTAACTCAGAAAATGTTGTTCTTCCTGGCAGAGATGGTTCGGAACTAGTCTCTTCATAAATTTCACTTGGAATAGTGTTTAATCCTCTATCGGGTTCTGCAGTAGTGAAATCAGTCTCTTTCACAACGGGTGCTGCTGTTGTAACGTCTTCAGTAGGTGAAGGTACATCTTCTTTAAATATTTTATCAGTAACAACTTCAGGTTCTATTTTGAATACAGTGGTGCTTTCTTCTTCAACTACATGTGATGCCGTAGTGGTTGGAATGTGTGCATGAGGATGTTTACTGTCTTCTTCAGCAACAGCAACTGTATTTTGTGCATGATCTGGCTCCGTAGTCAACTTTTCTTTCTCTTCCAGTGGACCACTGGTTGTAATAGGAGTTAGTTGTTCAGGTTTAGTAATTTCTTTTTCTTCTTCAAGTGGGCTACCTGTAGTACTAGGAGCGTACTCTTCAGGTTTCAAACTTTGCTTTTCTTCTTCAGCTGGGCTAATTGTAGTACTGGCAGCTAGTAGGTCCGGTTTAGACGTTTCTTTGTCTTCTTCAGCTGGGCTAATTGTAGTACTGGCAGCTAGTAGATCAGGTTTAGACGTTTCTTTGTCTTCTTCAGCTGGGCTAATTGTAGTACTGACATCTAGTAAATCAGGTTTAGAAGTTTCTTTGTCTTCTTCAGCTGGGCTAATTGTAGTACTGACATCTAGTAGATCAGGTTTAGAAGTTTCTTTGTCTTTTTCAGTTGGGCTAATTGTAGTACTGCCAGCTAGTAGATCAGGTTTAGAAGTTTCTTTGTCATCTTCAGCTGGGCTAATTGTAGTACTGACATCTAGTAGATCATGTTTAGAAGTTTCTTTGTCTTCTTCAGCTGGGCT
Source organism: Noctua janthina (assembly GCA_963576755.1). NCBI lineage: Eukaryota > Metazoa > Arthropoda > Insecta > Lepidoptera > Noctuidae > Noctua > Noctua janthina. The sequence continues at coordinate 9,798,438 of OY755058.1, forward strand.
AATTGTAGTACTGCCAGCTAGTAGATCAGGTTTAGAAGTTTCTTTGTCTTCTTCAGCTGGTCTAATTGTAGTACTGACAGTTAGGAAATCAGGATTAGAAGTTTCTTTGTCTTCTTCAGCTGGGCTAATTGTAGTACTGACAGCTAGTTGATCAGGTTTAGTAGTTTCTTTGTCTTCTTTAGCTGGGCTAACTGTAGTACTGACAGCTAGGAGATCAGGTTTAGAAGTTACTTTGTCTTCTTCAGCTGGGCTTTCTTCAGTTGAAGTAGCACTCGTTGTTCTTGTAATATCACCGTCGGAATATTCTTTTTTAGTTATTACTTCGGGAGTAACGTTTGATATATCGGACGGTGTAGCAGTTTCTTTTTCAATTTCATCTAAAGTGCTAGAACTGGTAGTGCTGTATTCAGATTTAACATCTTGTTCTTTTTGTGACGTTGGTAGTTTATCATCTTCGCCTTTAATTGTAGGAGCATATGTTGTACTTGGGGCATACTCATGAGGTTTAGAGATTTCTTCGTCAGGAATAACATCGGGAACTGTATTTTGTAAGTCTCCTAATTCAGTCGTAGCACTTTCATAAATTTCAGGAGTTTTTGTTGTAGGAACATACTTATGAGGTTCTGAAGTCTCTTCTTTTACTATTCCGCTAGTAGTAAGCTTCTCAGCTTCTTCAGTAATAGGGGCATTTGTTGAAACATGGGGTTCGACAGTTTTATCTTTATCGATTGCTACTGTTGTCTTTTCATGTTCTTCATAAGCAGGACCTTTCGTAGTGACATAAATATATTGCTCATCATCTCCAGGAGTAGGTAATATGTCGTCAGAGCCAATCGGTTTTGGTGTTTCTTCTTCATCACCGCTGCCTTCCACTTCAGGTTCCATAATTGGCATTTCTGTGTAAGATGCGTCATCAGGTTCATTCCTATATCCACTGCCTTCGACACTGGTTTTCCTAGGAGGCGACAACGTTGTTAGTTTTTCTATAACCGAATCTGTCGTTGCTTCAGTTGGAAGGTCAGAGGGAAGCTCATCACCTTCACAAATATACGTGTCGGGACAACACTGACCTTCACGAGGTGGCAGTGAGGTACAGTTTTTACCCTCATTTTCCATTGGTGCACCACATTCCTGCACAACACACACTATATCTCCTTTCATGCAATAGCAATGTTCACACGCTTTTTCTGTTTTTATTAAAGCTCCATCCGAAAATACTCGGTCATCATGAACACAGTCTTGAGTCATCTGTGTTACTGGTGACATAGTTGTGGTTGTGAGTAAAAATCCTGGCGTCGGTCGCACGGTTGTAGACATGTCGTCCAAAAGAGGCAGTTCGTCTTCCGGATGGTCTGAAAATGATTACTTTTTAGTAAATATGTGGAAGATAGTATCTTAATGATGTTGTATAATTTACATGTAGTGAATATAATTTATATGTTTTGATTCTTTGGCCACTTAGACTACGTATTTATTGCTTGAATTCCGTTACTTGCCTCTAAGATATCAGTAAATGTATACGAAATAGTCAGTTCAAATAGATAATCAAACAATAATTAAAAAGAGAATAACTCACCACAAGAATAACGGACCGGACAGCAGACGTCTTTATGGTAAATCGGCGTACAACCATCCACATGCAGAGTACATTCTTGCATGACGCAAGTCGTCATATTTCGAATACAGTAGCAATGTTCGCAAGGTTTGTTCGGTGTCGGGGGTACTTTAGATCCTTCTGGGAAATATTTTCCGCTGATACTGCAACCATATTTATCCAATCTGCCAAGTCCAGTTGATCCATATTCAGCTGGAGATGTGGTTGACGTAGATGTGAGTAGGTCAACTGGAACTGTTCATAAAATAAATATTAAAATCATGCCGTTTGTTTAAGTGATTCTAATAAAGCGAAAAACACTAGAAACGATTTGTCCCTAATGGCAATGGAAAAGTGTGTAGATCTTTGAAAATATTATTTATAAATTGGTGTTTTGTCTGTTATTATTTCATGTGGAACTATAAAATGGTCACTGTGTACTTTAAAGTGACAATAAAAATACCATGATTTTGAGGTCTAGGTCTTGTTTTTAACACAGCTTTACACTTAAAAATGTGAGACAATAAGAATATTCACTTAGTTATGAGTTTATGAGGCAATTATGTTTAATCGACTTACCGTCAGGGCATGTAACGATAGGACAGCACTGGTCCGCCCGCTTCTCGACAGTGCAGTCCTGACCGATGGCCTTGGTGAAAGGGCAGACCCTAAGGTAGCACATCAGCATTCGGTTGTGGCAGGTGCAGTTGAGGCATGGTTCGTTGGTCATAATTCGGTCGCCCTCGCCATAATGCTGGAAGTTGTAGTAACAACCTTCCGGAGCACCTGAAATTATATCAATACCAACGTTAATTTAACTTGTTTGGAATATAAGCCTCTTATAAATGGTTGGGCGTTCTTAGAAGTAATTCGGTACACCTATAAAGTGGTGTCGCGTCAATTACAACGTTACGAAACCTCGGAAAACCAGGGCTATTCGTTTTTTTTCGATTTGAATTTTACATATTTGTTCAGCTGAGGTGGCTCATACATGACATATCTAGTATGTAGAGCGGCTCACTTAGATCAGTCTATGAAATGTCTAAAGTTGTAAATTATCATATACGTCCAAGTGTTTTCTTAATAATGTTTGGGTTGTCTAGTTCAATGAACTGGTCGTAGACTTTCATTAAAAGGTATCCTGGTCTAAAAGTAACTTACCTTCATATAAATCTAAAGCTGTATGATTACTCGCTGTTGGAGCTGAAAATAAGAAAAAAACACGTAAGTTATATAATTCATACATTTACAACATTTTATTTTCCTATTTAAATAATAACATTAATTAAGATCGTTTCTCTACTGCTTTTCTGTGTTAATTTAATTTTTCAGTTTCTAGTAATTTTCTTATCGGGTTTTGCGGTAAAGTGACTCGTGTAAAATGTGTTCCGCTTGCAAGTTGCCAGATTATATTTTTTCTTCAATCATTTTCAATGCCATGTTAACTTATAGTGAACTCATGTAAAAGTAACAATCTTATTTCACGTGCTCAGCTGCTTAGTGTCGGTTCGCAAAAATAACATTTTAAACTATTCTGTTTGTTTTATATTTGTTAATATTTTCGCTCGAGCATCAACTGCTCTTAAGAAAAATATCGATACAGACATTAAAGGCAGAGCGTTCTGAGAATGTTTTACTGCTGTTTTTACGACTGACTTATTAAGCACGTTACAGCTGGGCAGGATATTAGCTGCAAATCGCTCGAGACCCGTGATCGGTCATCGTCTTAAAGTCGTTTTACATATCCGTTTTACTGTGAGTAATTACTGAAGCTGAGCGGCGACGCGACAAAGCTGTAATTAAACTAACGGAGAGTGTCGTTAACATCCAAACCGCGACTTCTCTCTCGATTGTACTTAGGGCTTAATCATAACACCGAAACGGAGGAAATATTTGTACGTATATTTCGTGCTGGCGAAAATATTATGTTTGGAACTACTGGGTAGCGTGTTAATTTAACAAGTGTGAATTATAATAATAGTAAAAATAATGAAAGATAATCTGAGATCCGCCAAGGATAACGCGTAGAAATTTTAAGTAGGACACTCAAGTCCCAAGATTGCTTTATGAATAAAGAAAAGAAAGAAGAAAATAGTCTAGCTGAATAAATCAATTTATCAATATGATATGTGAATCTAGATACAAAGGAATAACTAGTAGGTACATAAATAAATAACCAAGTAAAGTGAAAAAAAGAAAAGAAAAAACGTGACGTGAAAGTTAATGTTTTCCGCGAATATAGATTTTGAAGAGCCCAAGCCATCTTGTATAATTGATGATGTCGGTGAATGCAGTATGCGTTGTGCTTATCAGGGCCGGCGCATGGCGGCTGCGCGCGGCGGCGGCGGCGCGCGGCACCGTTAGGGCGCTCTCGGCGCGCCTGTATATGGCGGGTGCGCTGGCGCCGCAGCCAGATCGTCCACCTAACGGTCGCCAGGAATGTCGTTAGCATCCAGTTTTTGCCAACCGAGATTTCAATTATACTATTTCCACTCTCACGATTAAATTGATCGTAAAAAAACAACGGAACAAAGTCGTAACGAATTAAATCAAACATCCTGTTTTGAATATTTTTGAAATACTTAATTATTATAATAATAACACCTGATTTTACAAACGAATTAAATAAAGTGGGTTACTCCCACGTAGAGAGAGTAGGTGTCAGTGCGCGACGAAATGTTCAAATTCCAACTTGCCTGACTGAATAATAAGTACCGAATCATAGCCGAGTTTTCAAGTACGTGACGTTGCATTTCTAATTCCCATGATACCTAATGAATCGCTTTTACGTATAAGTGTGACGTTATAAATGGCTTTGCATGAACAAAAAACTACTTAATGCAAAATCGTGCGCTTAGGAACACGGGTCGAGGCAATCGAAATGAGGAGCCAGCATGAATTTAAAATTTGCACTACATTAATATGGATTGTTGTTTCAATGAATGAATGTCGGCGTGGTCGCCATGCGTGATGAAGTTCACACGGGTAGACCTAAACATTGTAGGCCGCATTTAAATATACTTCCTATGTATAACATAAATTCAATACGAATTCTTTGAAGGAACCGTGCTGCGGATACTAAATCTGCGCGGACCAAAATAGCCTCATCTAATAACATGCATCGCGAAACAGACACGCACAGACCTTTGTACTGTTAGTTGCGGGTACGGGAAGATACCGTCACGAGCACGGCCTTCCTGCGGGAGGGAGCCGAGAGGCGAGCTTACAGCCAATCATACTACGCATTACAGGAACACTAATCACATTATTCGACAAACGAAGAAAATGGCTTTACGGCGGCACAATTTAATGTTATCTCATAAAAATGACATAACTCGAGATGGGTATGAAACGGTACACGTAATTGCACTTTCATTTGTGAATTATTTGTGAGCTCCGGATAAATTACTATGTAAAGCTCGAAATAGATACGCGTCTTCACCTTTCCTTGCTGAGGATACAATTTACGAGCAAAAATCGTTAAAAATGAATGGAGTTATATTTAAGTCCATCAAAGAGGAGTCAGTGATTTAAATGCTTGGAATTTCAAATAAATGAAAGATTTTTTTTTGCAAAAAGTATGATGGAAGATGAAGCAAGATTGTAAGAAGCAGCGGAAGTGTTGCGCTATCTCGAGTACAATCTTCTCACGAGCTCACTGGGTCGCAGACGACGCAACGGTAGATACCAGTTTGACAGGTCCATCAAAATATAATAAATAAGAATTAGTGTAACACCGACACCAACATTAACATATTACTACCTGTCGGAATGTATTCCTAGTAATATACATTGTCATAATCAGAAATTCAGCACTCAATATTATTGATATGTTATGTATTTGCAATTCATATGTTTACAGGCGTATAAATAACTAGGTGTACTATAAATACATACATATTAATGAATTAGAAGAAAGGAAGACTAAATAACGTCGTCGATTGCATAATAATCGTATGTAGATGAGTGTGTCCATCGAATCGCTCTTTATAGTTACTAATTAACTGAATTATTTACCACTAACTTTTTTATATACGTTGGTAATAGTTAACGGAGTCTAGACTAGGAAACTGTAGGTTTTTTAATATCTTTTTCATTAAAAACAATACTTACAGATTTGAAAAACTGAAATTTACGAACCACGGAACTATAGTTTATTCAGCTATGTTTCCACGCTATCCATTATAGGAAAAATCACTTGTTGCTTAGTAAGTAGTGTTTTGCACTCTAAAGCAATAACGTACAAATATTTCTTCCGTTTATTTATTATAAAATAAGTTTAGTTCAGGAGAGAACTAAATTCATTCATTATAACAAAAGTTGTTCTCTCAGATGAAGTATCATCTTTTGTTATATGACGCGAACATAGTGAGTGCAGCCCCACACAACATCAGCCCTTGCTATCAACCCCGTGACACTCACCCGCAGCCGAGCACGCGAAGCACGCGGCCAGCGCTAGCAGCGCCCCCGCCGCGCGCCGATCCATCTGACCCCGTCTTCTGCAACAAACACAATACTATCAATTACTGTCGCGTCCCATCATTTCCACCTACACTCTCGTCACAATCAATTTGTGGGGAACATTTTACGATTCAATTTCGTCGAAATCGTCGTCTACCACAACTGAAAAATAAATAGCGCTCCAATAATAGAGATACGCCAACTTACATTTAGTTAGAGTATGCAAAATCTATAAAAGCACCGATTTTCTAAAAAACAGCTTCCCATAGTTAAAAGAATTTTATTTTTCGTAAAAGAACAAGGTAACAGCCGGAGCAAAGATGCCTAATGACGCGGAAAAAAACAATTATTTTATCTCCATAACGCGGACTACCTATAAAAACGATGGTGAAGCAAACAATTCGGGTTGCAGACACATTTAATTTGCTTTTGCTTTTTGCTTTCCGCTAAAAGTTTTCAGTTGGCTGGACAGACCGTGTAACCGATCCACTTATGATTAGATACAGGTATAATATTATGTATCAAAGCAATGTGCACGGTACGTAATAGTAATAACAGGCATAAATATGGTCCAAGGGAGTCCCTGAGTTTGCGTACCCGTGTAGCGACGCGTGCTTGAGTGGCAGTAATGTTAGTATAAGGGATCATTGTGCGACGTGCGTGTTCCAACGCTTACATCACATACTAAGAAAAATAAGTATTTCTCGTAGAATATCATAGAAAAATAGTTTTCCTGATATTCTACGAGACGTAGTTTCCTTTTTCAAAAATAAAGAATCTTTTATTCGCATAAATAACCTTAGTAACGTTAGACTTGCGCTTGCTATAAACATAACAAGAGCAACAGGTAATGCCAACATTTGCCTACATCCCGCCGCTATCTTATCTAAGTTAGTAATGACGATCGTATAAAACGGTAATTAACAATTCTACTTAGTATTGTTGAACGGTACATTTCAGCTCAGAGCTAGGCCAAAGAACGCGGAAACGTGAGGTTCGCACAAAAATGTGTCCATTTAGCTGTGAGTGAATGGGGACTTTAACTGTCCATTCAGAGTGGCTGGGACGACGGCAATTCAAAACAATGTTAGCAGTGGGCAGTTTTAAAGGATTTTCAATGAAATACGACGTATGTGCTAACATATTTCTAGAAACCGCTGTGAATATTAAATGGCCACTTCTGACACCTCAAAGACAGTCAACCACCACATATTTTGTACTTCATTGGCTGACTGTTTCAGCTCCTACGGTTGGTGTACCAATAACCTTTTGTGTATTTTGCTGTGTAGGTAGGTAGAGGTTTAAATAATGAACACTCATAAAAATTGTATCAGTTATTGTACGAGCTACGCTGTACTTTTCCTACTTTCAATGAAACGTTGCAGATTGTTTAATCCAACATTAATAGAACATTATTTCTTATAACATGTTATTTTAGTAGCAATTAAACATTTATACCAATCGGTTGTCTACTCAATCCACATAACATACACAACATTAACATAACATTTTCACTGTTAGGAGTTACGCCCCAACAGCTATACAATTTGATAAGCTTTTTTAAAGTGTCAATTTTAATCATTTAGAATTTTAGACAAAACGTAGATGCAAAAATAGAATGCAAGATTATTCTCATTTAATACAAAAAAAATAACAGCTTAAAGCAAACGGTAAGGTAAGTATTCGTATGTACGGTCCGTGGCTGAAACAGTCGATAGGTGTGGAGCAAATTATTGTAACTCCAGGGTCCGTAGCGTAAGGCGAGCGTTACCGTGGGAACGCATCCGCGCCCGACTTCTGCACACAGTCATACAGACACACAGTCACACACACCTGCTCATTACGTACCACACACTACACCTTACACGCATTTTTCAACAACCTCCCTTACCTCCTCTGCCAGTCGCTGGGGAGCTTTCTCTATGTTTTCTTGTCATGAGAGTACCTTTACAAACACGTGTACATTGTATATGTGATTACGTAAGTGCCTCTCATAAAGTTTCCTTAGGTAATGGCACTTTGTCTGCTTATTTTTCTTGGAAAAGCTCTATTTACGACTTTATTTCTATCAAATTATAAAGTACCCTCTTAGCAAAAGGTGCGCAAATATCTATAGATATAATCTATATGGTTATTGTAGGGGTCCCTCCGTCTAGACACTATGCAAGTCACCTCCGCGGCTCCGGCGAGAGGGTGAGGGTGCGGAGAGTTCACCACTATCTATTTATTTGCTTTCCTAAAATACCACGTGTTCCGGACGTTAAGAGCCATTCTCATTGTCGTGTTGATATCTTTTTTCGTAATTTGTCTGACTATGTCAGTTCGTAAATAGCGTCGCCAAGTGCCTTGTGCTCTTTGACGATCATTATCATGTAATGTATGCGAGTACCGAAATAATTAACTCCAAGCTAATGTTGTGATTACGAATATTCGTGTCGGGGAGCTCCAGTTCTTTCATCGTGCACAATAGGAACCCACTTCTCAAGCATAATTTGGCATACCGTTTTTTCCAGCGGTGTGACGTCAAAAGTAACAGTTAATCCGATTAAAATAAACCTGAATTTGAAACGCAGTCAGTTGGAAAGCCACAAAATATGTGGCGCACTTAATTGTTATTGTGAACTTGTAACTGTAGAGCTGGAGACGAGTGGTGACGCCGTCATTGATCAAACGCACTCATCTACACGGAGCGGCGTTCTGAGAGCTACGCGGCGCTACGCAAGCTGTAGCCTACGCTTCTTGTTAGCTTACGAACACTTCACTGTCTAGTATTTCTAATTGTAATTTTAAATAAATAACGTTCAGTACACGGTAAGTAATATAACTGAATATTTTTAAATATATTTTACAGTATTTTATTGATATAACAATTATTAAGTAGATTCAACGTGGGAAAGCCTCTACAAAAGGAATCACTTATGCATTAGTAGAATCGATTTCTCATTGCAAATGTGATAGTAATAGGGAATGCTACGGATTGTGCACTATTATTATGGCGGGGAATGAGTAAAGTGATTGAATCAGATCAGAAGGGCGTATTGGGCATACGGCGATTGGGCGCAGAGCGGCATGTCCGCGTTGCGATGTTGCCCAACACATAATTTCGGAACACTGCAACCGCAGCGAGCATTGACACCAATTTCTTGAACATTGAACAACTGCTTCGAGATCGGGAATCTTATACATTATTATTTGAACTTAAATGTTTACGTGGATAATAATAATTTGGTTATTTTATTGCCCGATTTGATCAGATTTTGTAAAATGCTTTGGAATAAATTACTTAATACTGGGATTTGACTGTGATCAGAACATTTATTATTTACATGGATCTTTAAATACTCTGAGCGATAAATGTCATTGAAGAAATATTTATAAATTGACAGTAACTCTTTGAAAATATATGGAAATCTCTCGGTAGCACGATAGCTATTAATATTACTTGTTATTTTCGATGGAAGCTCTAATCTATACTCTATAGAACCAGATATACTTATTTAAATTCTTTTAAAATTTTATAATAAAAAAATTAAAGAGATGGTTTATGTGTAATATTTGTCCATATACGTGGTAAGCTAGAGCCGGGTCGTATAGTTTGCGGCAGCGTACTAGATGCGAGCCGCGATGACCGGCGGGTCAGTCGGCAAAGCTCGGCAGGAGAGCACAGAGTCACGGCGCACTCCCGCCTACTCCGCGAATGCTGCGCGCGTACCATACCACTTTTATATTCTCCGTTTAGATAGCAATCTAAAACCTGTGCATGTAAAATTATATTCTAGACTAGCTGTATCGATTTGTGAGTTCTCACAGGACGTTCTCACAGGTCTAACATCGCAAGCGCAGCTACATATTCGCGAAGCACTCAGTTATACAAGGCGCGCGCGCCGTTCGCACAATGCGCTCACGTACGCGTGTCGCGATTATCGGTCGTCGTAAATTACAAGTGATTAGCATAGAAGTCGTGTACACGGCGACGGAGCGACGTTATTAGATTCGGCTACAAGGCGACACTACGTTGTTATTAGGCGATAATTGTCACTGAAGTGTAGCGGTCGATTAACGGCAGACGCGGACAGCCACGTCCATACTAAGTAGCCGCATGTACATGTCGCATACCACACTAATGTACACTACCCCCTTTATGGCAATTATTTGATACTTGTCGAGAACACAGTATGCCCTATAAATATATTTTTATAAATACAACTTTTATTACTGTATTCTAGTCTCTACTTACAAAATACGGATCATATTATACAGACGAGCAGATAATAATAATCGAAAAAGGACGGTTCTATCCTCTCCACAAAAGTAGAAGCACAGTGTAGTGGAAGTAACTCAACGTGGCAGGGTGTGTGTGCCTCAAGGGAGCGGGTTACGGGTAGGAAGATAGCAAATATTAGTTTCCTTCATGAGGTACTCGCGGTTCGTTGACCCGCGCAAATTTTGTGCCAGGAGATACACATAAGTATAAACTATCTAGACCGCTTCATCAAGATGTAACAGCGCTTTTTTTTGGTACACTAAATAAGTGAGCTTTATGGAACCATAACTCTCTTACGAAATACAATAAGATAAAACAGACGGTTTGATGAAAAGTAAGTTATGGCTTATGTTAGCGTATCCTCAAATGGCTCATGGAATTCAAGATCTGAAATCTTTGAGTGCCTTAAAGTTTCAATAATCTGATCAGCTTTCAATCGCATTGGCAAGAAAATAAAATGATCGAAAAATGAAAATCTCATTTCAAATCAATATTGGGTTATAACTGCAAAAGGCTGTTTTTAGCAACCAAACAACTTGGACATGTCAGATCTGTGCATCAGAGGGAAAGCTATTTTAATAGAATATGGGATCGTGCACGGAGGCACGCATTCATCGCTAACGTAGTCCGAATAATTTAGGTAAATCCGCTCTAGACGTCTCCGTCACCGTTACACTCCGCGTTAACATTCCACTCAGGCGCTCTTACTACTGAATTATCTTATTTCCATGCTATTCCGTGATTTCGATTCGATCTACGAGAAATATCCATCTATTTTTTCCTAATCATTATTTCAAATGCATTCAGACAACGTTCCCAAGATGCCACATAACGTAAAACCTGCAAAATGTGTTCATGAGATTTATTTTACGAGGAAAGCTTACTTTTAATGTCACAAAGACCATCAAAGCTCAAAACTCTTAAGTACATTCTATGTCTGTGTGCTCGAAGAAAGCCACCGTTAGTGTGAGTGCTGTTGCTAGGCATAGCTTGAATTCGCGATTGTTGGTCCGCGGCCGCGTCGCTCACACGATGAGCGTTGCCCCCGCACGTCGCCTGCTGCTTACTTAGCTACGAGTATAACTCCACTCAGCTATGTTCCAGGTTGCCGTTTACTGACACCTCTCACGGTGAACTATATACATTGTTTCCAATGTAATGTAATTAAGTACAGTGTACCATTATGGGAAAAAAGGCTTGAGGAAGATTTATGTTTTGCATAACTTTTTTAATATCTATGAGATTTTCTTTCGAATAGGTAAGGTACTAATATTTTACAGTAACAAATTGGTATTGAAAGATGATTGTTTTCTAAGATATTTAAAGATGAAAGAAAAGAGTGCGAAATGAGTGATGGGATGTCGATGCACCCTCGCGCTCACGCCGCCCTCGCGCGCCGCCCGGCGACCGCTCTCTGACGCTGGCTATTAGGGCGACCGCTGACCCGTGCCGCTCCGCACCCCTAACACGTACGAGGAAACCATGTGTGTCTCATTGCCCACTAAATCAGTGACCTTTGAGTTCCGTATCCTTTTTATGTGCAGATATAATTAAACTCAGCTAAACTTTTACGACATGGCCGGTCGGGGTGTGTGGGCTCGTTGGGCTCTATGGCCGTGTGGGACATAACAGTTAGGCTCTCGCACCAGGAAGTGAGCGCCCTCGGCATGATGTCTATTGACTTGTATTCGCAGCCATGTTCGAATGCTTCGTGTCGAACACTGTTTACGAGCGTCTGGCCGATAGCTGACCGACCGGCGACCGGCCAGTCATTACCGGCCATATCTCTATGTAAGGAATGAATGGCAAGTACTTACAAACGAATCTCAGAGTTTAGCTTTAAACGAGTGAGCACAGGCACGTAGTACGGTTTAAAGTCTTCGGATATTTCCCCGTTAACTGTTTTACGGCTTGAAACATGATTTTCAAGAAAACCTTGACAGCTTTTGTTTTGTTAAGGCGAAACACTTGTTTGAATCTACTGAGACTAATAACATGATAGTTACCTAGCCGTCGTGAGTAGCTCCTAAAGTGCTAAACCCTCATGAAGTGCCAGGAATGTACTTGAATAAACTTACTTATCTAACGCGCGCCGAAGTGACTACAAAAATAACAATAATAGCTATAGGGCCCTGTTTTCGCTGTGGAACTGCATTGTGGAGAACTGGTTATTGTGCAAAAACGATAATAAAGAGCCCTAGACATGAAATATTTATACATCGCATTATCATATTACACGGGAATCGTGGTTATCGTTTAGAAAATTATGCTATTCGTTTTCACTTGGAAACCACAACAGGGCAAAAAATTACGCCTGAATAAAAAACTTGGCTGAGGTGAAGCTAGCCAAGGGGAACGTGACCCTCGGCCCGTTTCTTCACTTGGATAATCATCATACACATGATAGCAAACGCTGGGCAAGCAATTATACATGTATGATAGCTTAGAACTGTGGGAGTGTAGTTACGCAGCATTACACATTGTGAGAAAAGTTCGGCGTGGAATAATGATGATAGCGGGTGAAATTATTCGATTCACGAAGTCGGCGGCTCGAAACCATGACCTTAAATACATCGAGGCTGATATTTCGAACTTCACTATGTTGTACGTATTGAGATGCGCGATCAATTTGAATGAATTACCCTTCAGCATAGCACGGCCGGGGTCAACTAATGCGTGCGGCACCGACCCACATTTGAAGGATTACAAGTAGCTGCCGAGAAAATTTACCGCTAACATTGCCATATAAGCTGTATGAATTTTAGGTCGGTACAAGCATAGCATGCTCTTGCGCCGACATCTGCGCAAATATTGATTTAGTAAGTGGGAGCCACAATGGCGGCGGTCGACCGCTTGCGCCCAGCGCTGCGCTCGCGCCGGCCACCTTCTTCCTAACGTCGCCCCGTCTTTCTTTCACCGACATTCAACAGTTGAGATAATCGATGTTAAGCAAATACTCATTCATTTTTCTCACGTTGTGGTCACTTGCGGGATAACTTATATAATATTTATTCAAGGGTCAAGAGCTTGTTTTAACAACGGAACAAGTATTACTGGAGACGTAGTTGCAGTTATTTACTGTAAGTAGTTGCTTATACCTAAATACATTATTTTTTTAAGAAATATTCAATTTGTATTTATCATAAAACGAGCCGAGGCTGAAGCATCAAAATCGGTACAATGACCGCGTCCGGAGACCACCGTGAGTATCGTGTTTACCCGTCGATTATATAGTTGTAGCCATTTCAGATGCTTTGAGTCATCACTTAACTAAATATAGATCGAATTCACTTAAAGAGCTGTTAACTTGATTTTGAAAACTTGGTCCAAAACTGATTATTTGTTGATATCTTCCTAAGTTAATAAGGTGTCCTCCATTAAGTGTGGCAACAAATTCTTACGAGGCTCACTTTAAATATTTATCATCAAAAGAATAAGAAAAACTTAGTCCAATGCAGGAAATTAGCTTGTTTCACTTGCACGGGTCCGAAATTGAGGCAGTTTAGTACCGTTACAGCAATGCCACAGTTTTAAAATAACCACTTACTGAGACGATGTGCATTTATGTGTAATAAGTGTTATTTTTCAGATGTAAAACGCGAAACTGCCAATGAAATAAAATTGAATTGCTGTACTCGGTAAACGTTATTCGTAAAAAATGTCGGCATAAAAAGATAACACGTTATTTTTTATTTTTGATCAAATGCTGCAGTTATATTTAACTGTTTTTCATTCGTAAATTATGTGATAGTTAACCAAGTATATAAAGGGAATATGAAACATGCGGGGCTTTGCCCGTCAATCTCAATTGTTCTGTACCAAACTTTTATCAGTTTCATTTGTTGACCTCTTGTCATATTAAAGTAGCAGACAGACATTTGTTTCACAAATAAATGTACGTACAGTTGGTTCATTGAATTCGATGAATAGGTCGTGATGACATTTTACAAAAGAGTGCTTTTCAATTTTCAGCTTTGCAGAACACAAGACAAGCTTTTAAGACAAGCTATTTTCAGAGGCCAGATTAATGTTATTTGAACACAAAAAATTTAATTGTTATCTCGAGCTTATTCTTTCAAGATTTTTTTCAGAACTAAATATATTTTATTTATTATGTTTATCCTGAAGTTTTTCATAACCACCATCAAAAAGGTATGATAGTTTTGCAATAATATTATGTTAACAACTCAAATGATTGATTGGCTTCTAAAATAAAAGAAATCAAAGTAAGGAAGCTTATAAAAGATTACGTCAGTCCTATAGTTATCAAAGTTCCATAATCACCATCAGGCATGATGATTTTTTTCAAACTTTATAAGAACAGCGATGTTCGTGATTAGCTCCAGCATCAAGATATTGAATGAATACTTCTAAAAATTATCATTATTGGCATGGAAAAAACAGACGTGAAAAAAATGCCTATGTTCTTTCAAGGTGAAGATGTCGGCGCACGAATGTTTAAAAGCAAATTCAGGGAAGCGCCACGAATCAGGAAGTACTACGCCACAAATAATCCTAATTACCTAATGATCATTTCGATGCGTAGACACGGAGCTCGTAAACAAATAAACACCACGACAGCTATTGTTACTTCGACAGATACATTAAACGTTGTTTATTTGGTGAATTATTTTGATTACCTTTTTTGTTATGTGTGAAGATACTAAGTGAGTACGGTGAAATGCCTTGCACCTACATAGCCCAGAATTGATAGGTCTGAAATAAAGTCAAGCCATAGTTTTAGTGTGGCAATGCAAGTTTCTGTTCAATTATTGTTTTAGTTAACCTGTATTTGTGGATTGTATGTACAAATAACAAAAAGCTTATTGAGCCGGTCCTCATAATATAGGCACAAAAGATCTTCACGTTGGAAACTGTTCATCTAACGAATTCTGTATTGATTTCTCGGTATTCATTTCCTTTGGGCATTCTTCTAATGTGAATAATTCATGTGGGGCCTTCGTTGACATATTACTTCCGAGACCCTCTCAAGATTAAAGGAAAACAAAGAGCGTAAGTGGGTAGGTAGGAGTACTTCATGCAAATCGTTAGGGGGTGAATATCTCAATCTAAAAATACGATGTAAAATACTTATTTTACACATCAGGTACCTACTTATTTATTCCTGTTTGCTTTTTCTTGCTTCATCACAAAAACTACTGAACTATTGCGATCGGATCAACATAAACACAACCTAGAATCCACTTAAGCATGAGTAAGTAAAAAATGCTAATTTATCGAGATCGTGAACACTGTACGCCACGTTTTGCTTATGTGAATATAAAACGGTTTAGATTTATATTTTATTCTATTTAGAAGTAAACCGCGGGAAAATGTTTGCGTGCCATAAAAATGTAACGGCTCAAAACTGAACACATAAAAATGTGTAAAAGCTTTGGCGCTGGGAGGCGCTCGCGAGTCGACGTCGGTGGCGGCGCGGAGCGGCGGCGGAGCGCGGCAGTGCTGCATGCGCCTTGCTCGTAGGACAATGACATCGCACGTTCCGCACCATAAAACAACCTGGACATTATGAAGTGTTGCCTGAGCCTTTTTATTAGCGTAAAAATGTAGACACTACTTATAATTGCGTCATTAAAACTACTATACTTGTTTTGCGAACGCTCAACTATTTCAGAACGTTCACCGATGATACCCAAGCTTTACGGTACTCACATAAATGACACAAAGATAATAAAAAGCTTTAAAAAGCATCTTGTTTGTTGGTCACGAAAAGAGGTAAAGGTTCTTTAAAATGTGAGACGTGAAGCAACAATTTATATTTTAAAGACGATCGATCTTTCAATGACTCCGCAATTTTCCTCTTTTGTCATTGCAAACCTGTACGTACCTACCTCCAAAGAAACGTTTGTGAAACTCAAATAATTTTACGATCGTCAAAATCCTTTAATATTTCACATGAAAGTTCAAAACGACTGTTGTTTGAACATAAACAATGGGCTGTTAGTAGTGGAGTCTTTATTCTCTCATACTTTAGATCGCCACGCAAGGGTGGCGGTCACTACAGCGGTCCGTGAGCGCAACAGACAAACCTTAACCCTCATATATCGGTCGGTATAAATACTAATTGGTAAAAGACCTATTCAAACAATACATGGGAATTTTTACTCGGTAAATGGTAAAGTGGACATGTCTATTTGTCTTGTTATTTAGAGTGTGGGTGCCATGAGCGTGGGCACCGAGCAGACACTCTTTGGGGAAGGTAGCTAATGCATCGCTTTACCCGAGACCTGCCGGAATATCGACACGATAAATTTAAGCTCTGGTTATAAATTTAGTCGGTTGTATACGTCTACTTCGTTCGTTATTGTTAACGTGAAGTTAATAGCGATACTTGTAGGGAACGCGAAATATAGAAATGAAATGAGCAGTCTAGCAAGCACCGATATTATCATATCTTATTGTTAGTCCCACGTATGAATATTTCTGCTTGACAAAGCTCGACGAGGGCTCTTTTTGCGTTATTGTCATAATTTTCCTTGAAAATACAACCTAGGTTATGTTATTTATCATTTTGAAAGATAATGTTATTGCATGCATTATATTATACTATAAAGTAATGTTGTCGTTGAGATATAATAATTTGTTTAAATACAAGTGAAGTGACACACATTACTGATGAAATTGCTAGACATCGAAGAGAGAGTCCTTTAAAATGAATCGGTTAAAATGGTGCCTAATTCAATACAGACACACAAAAGCTTAGAAGGCTTGATCTCAATAAAATGGCCTCAGGTAACATCGCACAGAACAACGCTAAATTTAGCACAGTGACGTCAATACTTTCACGCCTTATATGAGATTGATTGGCATGGAAATAGATAACTATTACCTATTGTAAGTAATATAAAAACTTGTGCCGGCAAAAAACTTGGGCTAAATAACATCATAACCTACATTCCGATTGGTGGCACTGAGCACCAAGCGAAGTGTTAACACTGAATGTGAATTTTAAACAGACTTGGTGTAGGGCCATATTCGTGTGTTTCTCTTTTATCGGTCATTGTGACTGGCATCGCGGCTTGGTTATATTTTGATATTGATATTCAGACGGCGACGCGACGCGAGGTTTCTTACACACTTGCACCAGTGCTATGTACATCGAAAACCAATAACCATCCTGTACTAGAACAATACTTTCATTGTGCGTTTACATGGCACGTGATATTTCGCTAAGGCGCACGGATAATTGCAGCTTTGCAAATCTAATTACCACGGATTAGATATTATACTTAAATCAAATTATTGCAAGTATATAACAAATGACTAAATGAAAACTTCATTCAGTGAATTTAACAATAAACAAAATCACAAAGTAAGTACACGCTTTGATTATTGCATAATAGTACACGAGAGCTGTCTTTTGTTGGTAAATCTCCTTAAACATACCATGAAATAAAAGTCACGTCACAAAATTACAATATAACAAGTGAAACAGAAACGGTTTACGAGCTTTTTTGCGACATTTTTGTGGTCCGGTAACGGTTTCAGCTCCTACACCGACGAAGACGACGCGCGTCGCGGCCTGACGGACACACTGCGCTTGCGCCGACCTAAGAGATTCGATGTCATCTACAAAGCTACCGCATTCTGGACATACCTTTTTCGTTTTCTTGAGCTAGATATGTATGTAATTACATCACAATTAAATTCTTTTCATGATTTGTATGACGGAGAAGGCTCTTAAGCTGTTATAAATGGCATGTTAAGCATCCTACACTAAGAAAATAAACGAGAGATTGAGTGAAGATCGTGAGGAATCGATCCACCGCAGTCATTAAAACCACTGGCTATTCCGCTCCATTGTGGCTTTCGATTCTTACGAGTCTATAAACCTATATAATTGAAGGTATGTGGGTAAATATTAAATGTGAATGGCAACACATGTGCGTCGACTGTGGCAGGTTGCGCGGGTCAATGGCACCTGCGAGGCCCAGATTCAGTTCCCCATAAGTTGCCATTTTCTCAGGAAGCGGCGGCGGCGCGTGGCACGCAGCTCTGTCGACGGACGCCGAGCCGTGCGCCGCGCCGCGAGCGCATTCTGTCACGGCGGGACTGCGCGCGCGCATATTGACGCGCGCTTTCATTAATGCGGAGTCACTGGAGTCTCCAAAGACGTTGCTAACTTTTAAGGATGCTTAATTTTATTGCTGACTTCCATATAACGGCTTTGTCTCAGAATGCCTGTGGAGAATTACCGTAAGCCATATTATTATACTGGCTCAGTTTCGGATTTTAACACGGTTTGGTAGGTAGGTATGTAAGTAATTAATGTAGCCACCTCCGTTAAAATCCGTGAACTTAAAGTGTTAGTTCGTATTGTTTTTTATCGTTGCTAAAAAAGTGTAGTTAACATCACGGCCATTAGGTATATTTAAAGGAAGAGCGTCATCCAGTCATTTAGCTCCCGTCAACTAGGCGTATTTCCGCGCTCTAAGTGCTAAACACTAAACAAAAGAATCGGAAGCTCGCCGACCTTGCAGGTACCATCATCAATGATTGCGGCTATTTACTTTTGATTTGCCATTTAATTTTTGTTCGTCACGTATGCAAAATCATTTTTATTTATTTGTTTCCTTTGCATTTAAAACAATGCTGAATTTACGAAAAGTTAATAACATTGACATATTATTACTATATCACAGCTGTCGGAAGACCACATGAAGTGATGATGACTGACCTTTCACTGACTTAGGTAATTGTGGAATTATTTTTTAAGTTTTGGGAAGTCTTTAACAATGTGCAGGCTTTTAATACATTGGTTATTTGAGCCATGTTCTGGAAAAGTGCTAATTTTATACAAGTAACTAAAAAATTTGGGAAAAAAAAATACACAAGTAAGTAAGACTTTCCTTTTTTTTGGTATAACCAATTTTAATAACTAGCACGAAGCGTCTTTAAAAAAAATTAAATCTTACGAAGTATAGTAGTTACTGATCAAATTACATGATGAATTAAACTTTCGTAGAAACCTCTACCTACCACATTCTGAAGCTGTGAGAACTAAGTAATGGCCCGTGGCAATATGAGCCGGCCGCTGAAAAGGACAGAAAGAAAGAGAAACCGTTTGCTAACAATAGCTACGCCAACATGAAATATATTCAATGCATTTAAAATAGAGATCAGCGTGGTTGATACCAAGAAGACTTTTACCAAGAACCTACTCAAATTCTGTTAATTCACGCAACACATAGGTACTTATATTAGATCAGTTTTCAATAGAGTAGGCAGAAGAATTGCAAGGAATTTGGATGTCCATATAGCTAACAAAAGCACGGTTCCGGCGGCGGTGGCGACGGCGGTAGCGGCGCTCGCCAGCCGCGGAACCTTCACCCTGCACTTGAACTCGAGGCGCGCGAGCCCACCCGCGCCGCGTGCCGGCGCAATCAACCGAACCGAAACCGACAATTCGTAGACCACATTCACCTTACTTTACCAATTTTCGGAAGTTGGCGTAGTACCTTGTATCTACTTATACGATGAGGAAATCCCTTAAGACAAATTCTTTAACTTCAAGGAAAGACATCCAACAGAGTCTACAGGGAAATATAACATTTACAACTTCGCACGAGTTTTACTGCGGAAAATTATTTCCCCAAAACTGTTTGCAATAAAATGAACGATCAACTCACGAAAATCTACGTAGCCGACCGGCTGTTGATGTGGTTTTATTATTCCAGCCAGTGTAACTCTGAGTCAGAATTCGCAGAGGCAACACACTGACCCCGAATAATAAATTTCGCTGGTAAATGAGCCCCGAGGGGGCTGGAACTCCGCAACGAACTCGACTCAAGATAAACATGAGCAATGGGTAACAGTTGTTCGAATTCTTAACTTAGGGAATACAGATTAAAACATGAATTGTATAAAAGAAAATCGTTGGAACTTTGAAAAAGAAGGAAAATCTTACACAAAACCTTAAGAAGACACAATTAAACACACAAAGTATAACTAGCATTCAGAAAATGAGTTGAATAATTAAATATTTTATGATATTAAATCAAAAATATGGAAACAGTAAAACAAACATTAGGTAGGATCAGTTCCTATGAACTTTGTGAAGGGCTAAAGTAAAGGGTGCCTCACGCCGAGAGCAAGCGTTTCCTCCTTCAAGTGTGGGTACGTGACGTCGAACTCTCCGGAAACTTTTCTTGAGATGAGGGAAGCAAGCCTATTTTGATCATTTTACTGCATAATATTATTAACTTTGTTTAATTTACGTATTTATTTCATATAAAACCCTTTATAACGAAAATTATAAAACCGGAACATGAGATTTTTCAGAATTAATTTAAGAAATTGTCTAGTTTATGGTTGAACTAATTGTCTTTGACATTATTTGTATAATTCAGTTGTGAAAAATACCCTTTGTATGCATCAACTGCTTGATTTGATTTCAATCTACTTTGTAAGTACAATCGTGAATGATTAGTGGTGGTGACTGTGAAATATTGAATCCGCCACGCTCGTTGTTGTGGCACGCGGCTGTATCCGATTCACTCACGCTATACTATGTATTTCACCTTTATTAAATTATTGTGCCAATTCGGATGTCATTAATTAATTATTCAACAAAGTTAAGTTAATCAATCTGACCATCCGCAATTATTTATCTGATCTACCAATTTCATGAGCAAATTATTACGGGATTTTACATTAATATATGCAACAATTATTCTTGACACTGTTAGTTATCACTGAAAATAAGATAAGATAATTCCCAAAATTTTCTCAATAAAATCTAACTGAACTTGTATAAATGTATACAAAATTCCGAATTAACAATGTTGTATATATAGTAGCCTTTTAGTTGCAGATAATGTACCATGGAAAACGAATTATTAAAAACACAAATATTCAATAACGAAATAGAAAAAATGCAATTAAAGTTAACTATTACAAATAATAGTCAACTTTTAAAACAATGTTAACTATTAGTAGAAAACATATTTTATTTAAGATGACATGTGTTACCTTAACGGAAAATGTATCAGCTAAAACACACACGGTAATACGCTCTCTGGCCTGAACAGTGGAAAAGCTCACAGACCGGCTTTTCAGACGTCGCGGTTGTGCGCGGTGCGCACCTATGTAGCAGAATCTTTCTTGTTTCTACTTTATTTATTTCAAGAACTTTTTGTTGAATAAAAGCGAAAATTGAAACATTTAAATATACAAAAATATTACTTTTTTAAGTAAAAAATATAAAAATATAGGAAAACTCACCAGCCTTTCACAATAAATGTATTCGCGTACACTAGACGGCCGGCAACGTATAATTCAAAGTTGTTGATACAGAGTGTGTATCAGTGTCCAGCAGTTAACAGTTAGATCGTATCGTTGCCGGAGCGTGGTGCTTTCGGCACGGCCGGGCCGGCACTGACGCGTAGCGGGAGCTCGCCCGATGCCGCACTCTCGGAGGCTTCGCGGCGCAAGCTTTCAGCGACACAAGACCCGCACGCACTGCACACTGCACTCGCCCTCGTCTACCCACGCGTTGCGATTCTCTCGATCGTCTACTGTTCCGAGCGCCCGACGCACGTTTGAACTCTTAGCGGCGCCCGCTTTAGCGTATAAATATGAGGTCCGGTGGCGGGGGCCGGCGTCGGAACCCGACGCATCGCGAATCCACATCGGCATAAATTGAAGATGCAGCCGATGTCCTTCCCATTGATTTTATTGCTTATCTATTAGATATAGCCAATTAGCAAAATTCTCACCATCGTTGTCGTGACCATTTCCGTAATCAATGCGCATGTCAAGTGTATATTATTAGATAACAGATAACGTACATTACAGTCAATGAGCATAGTGATTGTTTGAGCAACAATTGACTATCCAAGCATGTTTCTAATGACAAGAAGCAACTACCCTCGTATTCATAACAATCTTCTAATATTAAATCTACTATTACAATTTATTATCGACTGTACTTGTATAATGTATTATTGCCTGTAGATAAAATAGATGATGTACAAAAGAATAAACTGTTTCAGTTGGTTTTCTTCGTTTCATGAATTTCTGTGGTCCATTCACTCATGAACCAAAAACGAGGTAAGTATATCGTATATCTGCGTCGCGTCTTTGTGAAGGGAACTAAACAATACTTGCTGCTATCATATTGAATTCAGTCGATAAATCGTTTTCCAAAAGCAAAAGTTCAAAGCAAAGTGCACCCTCCTTATATAATTCGAGTGCAATGGTAATGAGATATGATGTGAGTGCTGAGGACGAGAGGACCCGAGGACTTCACACGGCTCGCACACGCACGCACACACGCAACGCCTCAACATTCGATACGCATGAACACGTCAATTACCTCATACTTTTTATTCTGTCATATAATTTCATAAGAAGTACCTTCTCAAGGTACCGCATTAAAAATGCAAATACACACGTTAAATGAAAGAGTAAATTAATCAAAATAACAACTTCAGCATGTTAATTCGCTGTTAATATATTATAATATAAACTATGACTAAGGATGTGTTATTTTTGTTTTGATCTATGTTGGCACAGGGCACAATATTGTGAAAACGTATAAAATACTGAAGTGTTTTATGTTGACAAATAACCTTTCATAAGAATTTATCAAGATTACAGTCGCCAACTGAAAGGACTCGGTACAAAAACTACGTACGGTGTCTAATGTAACACGTGTTCTGAATCCACCGTGACATAAGAACTAATGCATTTAATTAGGCAACCAATTACTGAGGCTTATATAACAGCATTAATATTAATTATAACTTAAAGAAATAGAAATATTTATTACTTATTTTACAGTACCTGTTATTGTCGTTGATTCGTATGCTACTTACTTCTAAAAAACGTCAAACTGAAATAACAGTGTTTCGTTTTGTATAATATTCATAACAACTTTGCTTTTTAATAATTCGTCATAAAAAATATTATAAAACTTGTCTTTTTATTTAGTTTGCTACGGTATTTTAGTTTAACCTACAAAATATTGAATTTTGTTAATCGCGATGATTCAACACAATACAGCTATAAATGTTCTTGAAAACTGTGTGCACAGGTGATTGTTTCTAGACCTGTCACCTTCGGGGGAAATCACGTTTTAACAGACGCGTCACCAATGTACACTTTCGATCAATGTAACGCAATCAAATTATTGGAGTGATTGTTATGCTCACTTTATTTTTAAACAACCTGTGTTTTTTCTTGATTTGTATAGGAATTTATGAATGTTGTACGTACAAAATAAACGCGACACAAGATTCGCAATATTCTACATTACGATTTTGGCTGCGTTGTGAACAGATGTATGAACGTGGACGCGGCAAAAGGAGTATTACTATTGTGGAGTTCTATGGTCTCTGCCTACCCCCATGGAAAAAGGCGTGAGTTTATGTATGTATGCATTATGTTTCTTAATAAATTAAGAGTATGAATTAGTTAACGTAGAGTGTTGGACAAAATATTATGACGGCAGTGCGATCATGCACTTCAGCAGAGCGGTTGGTGTTCAATCAGAAATCCGAGATTGTTTTGCGCATAAACTGTTAGGTAATAAATGTTTAATTACATTGTATACCATATTGGTAGGTGTCGGTCAACATCACGGTATTTTACGGAATTGTCAAGATTGCAATCAGCGATCTTGAAGTAAATAATCACCGTTACTAGTTGAGAAATGGTTCTTTAATTAAGACATTTATATTTTCCGGAAGGACAATAATTAATTCCTACAAATTCCTCATTAAGTATCGACATCATTATCGAATTTAAATAACTTGTTCCATCCTTTCATCTGGTCAGTTAACACTATAATTTAACGATCAATAAACATTAGGAATCAGATTATTAACTGTAAGTCGTGTTTCGTTTTTTTTTTTAAATAAAACATTGAAAAATATAGGTTGTAGATATTGCTGAGGAAGATGAAAAATATTATGCATCCTGCCACATACAAGCCAACCAAATTCTAAACAAAGCTTAGTTTTAAAAATATCATTCACAAAAGCGCCGGTCACTTTAAGAATGACTCAAACCCAAAAGTAACACTTGTATGCTCATAATCGGGGAATTCAACAAAAACATATCGTGTGTAAGCTACTTACACTCTCGTCATAATAGCTAGAGTCAACGGAGGGAAATGGAGTAGAATGGAGGCAGTCGTCGCGAACCAGCCAGCTATCTACATGTGCGCTATCTATTACGACTATATCTACATAATATCGGTATTATTATCCTTAACGGGTTAAACTGTTATATTTAGTGCCAAAGGTCCACTTGGCACGGTATGGACACTTCCAAGAGGATAAAATTTCACTGTATGGTGATTTTGCCAGATTTTATCAGATAGCTAGTTAATGTACTGATACAGTCTATCCCCTATCTTATTTTAGTGTAATGACCTAGAAATCATAGGGTGCTTGATATTTTCGGTTTTTTTTTTCGTCGTAAAGATGCTACCTGGTGATTACAGACTCTTCATTTCCGGTTTGTGGATTGAGTATCTAGTGTATGCTGATAGCCATACAATAATAGACTAATTACTGTATAAGAACACGATAGATATAAACTACACTTACGTCCTGTGTAATTATTAATAACAACAAGTTTTTTTTTTTAAGTTTCGATACGAGTTATGGTCAGTGTCAAATCTGCTCAGGCCAGTGACACTACGTAGCGCCACTTTTTTTATTAATTAAAGCGCTCTCAATCGTAACATAACGGCCGCAAACATTACTATGCTAATTTATTATTAGGGTATTTTCTTGGCATCCGCAATGTGACATACATTTTTTTAAGACTTAACTGTAGCGGAAATATGATTGATAGTTGACCGCTCAAGTACGCTTCAGTCGTCCGCAGCTCTGCATGCTCATTCTGTGTGCAAATCTTAATCTGTGTGCCCAATCGTAGAGGGACAGCTGAATAATCAAAATATTTATTAGTCGACCAAACACACCACATCTGATCTGAACGTTGATTTAGAAATGTAATTTATTATTTGTTATGAGATAGCGACTGATTTATTTATCTTGAGATGCATTTATGGTACTTTAAGCTCTACAAAATATTGATTCAAATTCCACATCCTACAAAAACAGCAGACGATAAGTGCAAACACAACTTACAATATTTTATGTAACCTAATTCCTCCGCTAACCAGGTAAAAAAAGTAAAACCGCGAAGGCTCCTAAAGCTTCTTGTAGAGCCTCATAAATACGCCACCCCATGCTGGTGTAAGTTTATAAAAATGTGCATACGTATGGAAGCCACAATATTATGTTCATCATAAGCGCCACCTGCTTGAAGACAATCATTTTGGGCGTGTGTTCGGGCGGATATGAGCCGAATAAAGAATCGCGATGTGTGCAGATTTCACGGGTGTAGTGGTAGCTATTCGTAGGTACGGACTATTGATTTTGTCCACCCCAGACCGCACAGCCGCCGAACTGCATCCAGTCCCGCTGCCTAACACTTAATACCCATCTATTATTATCAATTTATTGACTGCTTCCATAATATTAGCTTCGTGGTCCCAGACGGTAAATCATTTACAATGTACGCAATGTTGGTAAACTTAGGGATAACGTGTATTTGGTCTTATTTGGTTTATGGGGAGTTAATTTTAGTTTTAGTTTACTTTTGAAATTTAGTTTGATTACAATTTTAATTAAATTGATGAAAGCTTTGAACAAATTTAATAATGTTTATGAAACTTGACCTCGATACGTATTAGTATGAAATAAAGTAAGTGTACCTCAGATACCAGGTATTTGTTACGGAAAAGGTTAGACGCTCGAGCGACCGAGATAACCCGAGTTATTTTAGCTTTACCTTAGATCTTTCGGGTGAAATGAAGATATCTCAATATATAATACAGTTTCTCGTCTGTTCTTACAATCTATAATATTATGTATAGGTCTAAGTAACTGTTGCTTCAGATACCTGCTGTTACTGGAATTAGGGGTGACAGATCCCCCCTAATCCTTTAATTACCTTGTGGTACTCCGGGTTATTTGGTCCAGTAAATTCAGTAGATTGCTTCCTAGGATGTTGAATATTGTTCAATTTGCATCGCTGTAAAGCTACCTTTTTGTAGGTTTCATTTTGGGGTTTATTTAATTTGTAACACGACCAATTTTGGGGAACGTAACGTGAGTGTGGGGGACCGTGAATAGAAAGGATGCTGACGGTAAATGTCTCAGCATAATTTTGTTTCATTTACTTTTGTCCTCAATTTACTACGGTACGTTCTTTGTGGGTAATTTAACAATCTACACAATCTTAAGGTTTTCTTTTTGAGTTATGAATTGTGAAATGTTATCACTGTCGTATGTATAATAGATACTTGAAAAATCTTAATAAGTTCAGACATTCAACAATTTCAATTATACGTAAAATGGGCCAAAGCATGCTACCAAACTGAAAGTCCGAATACCAACTGCGGAAAAACATCTGCTTACTACGACGTGTACCAAGACAAAATGGAATAT
Source organism: Noctua janthina (assembly GCA_963576755.1). Lineage (NCBI taxonomy): Eukaryota > Metazoa > Arthropoda > Insecta > Lepidoptera > Noctuidae > Noctua > Noctua janthina. The sequence continues at coordinate 9,825,247 of OY755058.1, forward strand.
ATCTAAAAACACATGGAAAGTTTAACTACCTATGTTGAAAAATGTTATATTAGGAAGCTCATATGCCTTATCTTCAGAGCTATGTCAAAGAATGTAACAGCACAAGCAAATAAAAGGACTGTTAGCCAAACAGCGGCAGATATTTCTAGCTGCTTGGGTAAAAACTGAAATCCTTCTCAGAAATCAGGGTTTTTCATTGTGGTTTGGAAAAAAAAATCGTGTATCAGGAACAACTCTCTGATGACACAATACGTATATTTGATGATCGGTTCACCGCTGAGCAGGTTCAGACCATTATGAATCAGAAATTCATTAAATTATATTTCGGACTTTACTCAGGGACTTTTTATGATAGTAATTTGCCTTACTACGCAAAGTACGGAGAATTGTATCTTAATCATTATCATAATTGACAGGCACTCTGTCAATACATCGGCATTATTACCATTTAAGTAAATACTTTTAGTCCGTTACATCTTGGCGGGGTAAACACACATGCATATTATTGATACCGCTTGAAAATTCTGCTTATTACATTATGGTATATTGTGTGAGTAATACAAGCTGGTATCTGTAAGTATTATGTCCATTTTCCTCGCGGAGTGCAAAAAGATGGCGTGTATGAAGAGAGTGAGCACTCGAAGTCAAGCGGGTCGCCGCGAGCCTTCCACGAATTTCCCGATTATAAAACCGGTCAAGCCTGGGAATCGTTCACCGATGTCTCGATGAAACGTGATACGTGTTCGAACTTCGTTTCTGATAAACAGTTAGCGCATTACCTCCTTATGAAACGGCCTACTACTTCATATAGTTAGCAAACATTATTGTTTACACAGTTCGTTGAAATAAAAATCGTATGTTTGCGTCTTGATATGAGGGCAATGTCACCGCGCACTGTGCCGTTAAACCCAAATGGAACTGTGTGTACTCTCCTCCAATCAAATAGGCTTAAGTTGTCAACAGGATAACATAAATTAAATACGGTAACTAACTTAACCTAACCTGAGAGTAGCTGGAAATACTGTTTTTGATTTCGTTTTTGTTATCGAATTAGTCATCAACTTACCGTTGAAAACGAGAATTTGAGTCTCCTTTAAGAACTTGTCAGTGTTCTACATAACGCTAAATTGTAACGGGTTTCCTAATTTTTGAAGCAAAAGTTAATTACTACGTAGACACCCAATTCACAGAATATTCTCACGCTTTGCATACACGATGTGACTTGTAAAACTGGAATATTTTATTATGACTCATTTAAAGTGTAACACCCGAGTGGGTATCTATCGACGTTTTAATAGGCCCTCGGACGACTCATCTATACGTGCAACATAAATTTTATGGAATCGTCAGATACACTTGCACCTGTACTTAAGTGGAATATGAAACTACATACATAAACATTACTCCCGTAAAGAGGTATATCTATGGAGGTCTACGACAATGTATTTTTAATTAACATCTTGAGCAGGGAGCTATCAGGCCTAAAGGCCTAGATAAACCTAGTAACTATTGTTGTATACCTGTTGTGCCTCGTTAAAAGTTCTTAATAACATTTTTTTCTAAAGTACATAATTACATTTTGGAACTAATTCGGAAGGATTCTTCGAAAATATTATACCATTTTTAATAAATTTATTTTTTGTTTCAAGTAACTTAACTTTTTCAAATACATTTATTAATATACCTTATTAAAAGATTGACTGGTTCTCTCTGAAATTATTTCTGATAATATTCTAAATATCTCCTCACAAGCACTGCTTTTGAGGAGAGATTTAGAATACTGGCACCCTCATGGACGACCAGAGCCTTGAAGTCGGCAGTAAGGCTAACAAAATTCAAATAAAATTTAAGGAACGAATTTGCCAAAGGTTTTTGAAGTAGCGAGTTTTGAAAATGTGTTTAGTGTTTACACCGATGCGGGGGTCGTTAACCTGCCGATGCTAGCCTACATCATGTAAAAAATGCTGAAAATGAAAATTAATGTCCTGTGACTAAACTACTATATATATTCGAATGCAGACTGGAATGTCATGAGGTTTAGGTACGCAGTTTTATTAATTGTCGTATTGTCGGCGCCACCCTGTATATCTTTTTTTTTTCAACATAAATACACATACTAAGTATAAACAAACTTAAAATAACAATTAAAAAAAATATCTAAACTATCTAGATATCAAAGCAGAAAAGAATTAAAGGACGTCAAAAAATTCGTCCGCATCGCTGTCAACGGGAACAGTGGCCAGAATGCTAATACCTAATGAATGTGAATACCTTATCATCTTCCTACCCTTGTCCCCAGTCACTTGGGATACACTTGCACCTGTACTTAAGTGGAATATGAAACTACCTACATAAAAATTATTCCCGTAAACTCTCGTTTTTTCTTCCATTCTCCTCTGTCAACCGTCACGCTATCATTTACTCCTTCATCTTTGATATCATTCCTCACACAATCCATCCTTCATTTCTTTGGTCTTCCTCTCCCTATCCATCCATCAACATTTATATTCATCACTCTTTTTAACCCCCGACGCAAAAAGAGGAGTGTTATGAGTTTGACCGTAATATGTGTGTGTCTGTCTCTGGCACTGTAGCTCTTAAACGAGTGAACCGATTTGGATGCTGTTTTTTTGTTTGAAAGCTAGTTTCTTGGCGATGGTTCTTAGATACGTTTTATGAAAATCGGTGAATTCACTAGTTATGGGGGATGAAAGTGGGTATGAAAAATCGAATATTTTCAAATATACCCAAGTGGGGTATCAAATGAAAGTGCATGATGTGTATATTACAAATAGACATGTTTTACCAATCAAATCAAATTGTTCTAAAATCGGTGTAGCCATTTACTAGATTTGGGGGATGAAAAATCGAATATTTTCAAATATACCCAAGGGGGGTATCAAATGAAAGAGCATGATGTGTATATTACAATTAGACATGTCTTATCAAAACCTGCTCAGCCCTTTTATTGACTTTTCAAATGTTTGTTCGCTTTTCATTAATGCGATGGGGGTTTTTTTTAATTTTTAATTTATTTTTTTATTATAGTCACATGCGATTCGTCCTTACTCATCACATGTCAGACATATGTCACCCAGACAGTCGATTCCCTTTCAATTTTTCTGTAACTGGCGCCACTTTTAAACTTCCTCTAATATACTCGTTCCTTACCTTATCCATTCTTGTCACACCAAACATCCACCTTAAAATTCTCATCTCGGCATGTAGCCGAGATGAGAATTTTAAGGTGTAATCTTTTTTCACGAATGTGAATACCTAAATATCCATTTTATAAAAACCAATTAAGTAAAAACATGAGATCAGAATAACGTTGCATTTTTATGAAGTTATGTAGACGAGCTAGATATTTTATATCAGAGTGCAATTTATTACTAAGAAGGCGTACAGTCACAAGCACCAATATGTATACATTTTCCTAAATTTAAAAGCAATTTTCGCGAAAAATAACGATTGTAACCTGAAGATAGGATCTTTTTCATAAAAATGTTAGTTCCAGAATACTGTGTTCGTAACAACATACAATTTTATTCAGAACAGTAGGAGAGAAACACTTTTAAAAGTTGTTAAGTGTTTACATATTGGTGCTCATGACTGTACTCCCGATAGGATTTCCCATTAGCTGAAATATCATACTGTCAGTTCCATTTCTACCCTTTAGGGGATGAATTTTCAAAAATCCTTTCTTTAGTCTTTCTGACCTGTCGTTAGTCGGTTAGGCCTGTCGTCTGTCTGTCGTCAATTTAAGATTTTTATTAAATACGAGTAGTTGAAATCTGTTCAGAAGTAATAGAAAAACCGACAAAAATGATAGACTCTACGACTCTACCTAAAAATAAAGTAAGTTTCCTATGTTCTTGTATATTATTACTATTATACATTAGAAAACTCGGTTACCATATCCGAGTTTACGGTATTCTACGGTTTTATATACCTATCTACATATTCTAATTTAACGATTATTTTTCTGAGTCGAGCACCTAAGACCACATATTATACGTGTTCCTTTTTATACGTTTTATAACATCCGAGTTTGTCCTCATTTATTCACATTATTTAAATAGTCTCACTTAAACTTTTATTATACCGATTATAGACGCATTATAAAACTAAAACATCTCATATTTTATATCGTAGTAATCGTAGCTGGTCGATGGTAGACTTTTATTTATTTAAATTAATTAATTATATCACTTCTTTAATATGTCTAAAATTAATGTCAAAATCTGTGTTTTTTGACAAATTAGGTAGATGATTGTATTTCTTGTTAAAATCATTGGCATTCAATAACACTCACCAGTAATGTGAATGTTTACAATCACCGAAATACCAGATCACTTGAGGGTTCTGTAAATCGGATTACATCTACTTACGAAGTTTATTTATGCGATTTATATTATTAGATATGTTCGAGTATGCGAGTCTTTTCACGTAGGTACCTTCTCCCTATAAATACAAGATAGAAAACCTGCCAGGGCAAGTCTCTCCAAGAATATTAAGAATGTTTCCAAAATATCAAAAATAAACATCACACGTAGACAGGGCATCAATTTAATGAGGAATATTCAATTATCTCAAAATATAGTAACTAGTACTTTATGCCTGTAGTCCTTTTTATTGGCATGGGATAAGATGTCATAAGTTTTTATTATGGATGTAGTTGGTATATTGCAAGGAGCAGTCTGGGCGAGGCGCGGCGCCGGCGACGATTCTCGTTTGTGCGATGGCTATCAGAAGCGCAATCCCCTATTCCTCGCAGTGCTAATCAATGAATAATTACTCTGTTTAAGGGGCACCTCTATAAATAGCCGGCTGGAGCGCTGACCTGGAGCGACGGGTTAGTCCGGCCTGACAGCCGCGGACACTCGCAGCAGCCTCGCTCGCCGCCCCCCGCGCCCGCGCCCGCCGCGCCCGTCGCGCCACCGCCTCCGTCGCTGCCGCACACAGGGCTGCCTCCACCACTATAGTTTTTCCTTAGCTCTGAGGAAATATAACCACTTATCGAATATTTCTCTTTGCTATTCATTATAACTGTGACAAGTTTAATATGAAGCCAGATTCTCTCCGCCTCACATGGAGATGATTCATTGCTCACATATTGATAAGCCTCCTTTCGAATCGATTAGTTTTCAGGCGCCTGCTAATTGCAGCGCCACGTCTCCCCGCGGGTGCAACCCTACGCCGCCGCCGCTCTACTCGACACGCCTCCGACTCCGCATCCTGCCGTTTTTTGCAAAATTAACTACAAAGGAATCTTTGTAGGCAAAATGTGGACACAGTTTTTCCAAAATGATTCATTTCAATAGCCAAGTTACTTACTTTATAAAGGATCGACTTTTTAAGTCGAGTTTTATTTAACACTTGTATATCTATAATTAGAAATAGAATTCCCGATGCATCGATAGCTGGCTGGTAAGCGCCGCAGCACAATGCTACGAGGATTGTGCGTGTGATTTTACAAGTAACGGCAGTTCTAACCGAGCTATCGGCTCAGGTACCTACGGTGCCAAGAGGTTATCGGTTATCGAGCTGTCTATAAAGAGATAACCACATATATGGTGCCTATAAGAATTTCCGATTGAAATTGCTTATGGATAAACCTTGCAAAATAAATGTTACTGTTGTCATTGCTCGAGTGTGTTACTTAACGCAACATAACGTCGGCACGGTTTCTTATCATTGCACGTTATGGTTACATAACGTGCAATGATAAGAAAAAGAAAAAAGGAGAAAGATTCCACAAGACACAATAAGATCTAACATAGTATATGGTGTCAGCGATTCGGTTTAGTAAACACAAACAAGCTGTTATTTAATTTGGTGAATCAGGTGACTGCTAGCGAAACAAACGACAATGACATAGACATTGCGAGGTGGCAACAAGGCTGAATGTGGCGCGCTGGTCGGAGCCCGAGACGCCCGGTGCCCGCCACCCGGCGCCCGGCGGCGTGGAACAAATGCACAGACCACGGCAATTTGCCACTCGTCATGACAGACACTCGCCACCTTATTTGTATAACGTTAACATGCTCCACTACAACTATATTTGTTTCTGTACCCAATACATAAGTAGGCTCCTAAGTGTTCATTTCATTTCTATTACCTACATGGCTAAATACTTGTGCTCCAAAAAGTAATCGATCAAAAGTCTTAACAGGTAGGTAATAACTCTTCAGGGTGTTGATCGTGAAAGATTAATTTCTAAGTCAACCTATTGTGGTCTGCACATACCTAGTGGGCTACTGTGCTCGTGTTAGGTAGAGACCACTTACAACACTCAATTAATCTGTACGACAATATTATATATGCCATTCCTGTCAAGGCTCCAGACCGTCCGTAATTAAGGTCGCTAAAGTGGCCTTGGATATAAGACATGATAGAACCTGTAAGGGAGAAAAATGATAAAAATGACTGCACAGCGATTAAACTTGTTGTAATGAATTACGGCATTGCAAGGACGCAGTAAAGTTGAATATTGCATCAGAATGGTTACGAACACGGGGAGGCAACGATCGCGTGGAATGTTGGCGCGCGGCTGCAGGCTGCGCGGGCGCAGGCCGATGCTGGCCGGCGCCGCGCGCTCCCGCTCCCGCTCCCGTGCCCGCCGCCGCCCGTGACTCACCGCCCCGCCATCTCACCACGTTCAGATTGGGGAAGTACGTGCTTAATGCGTCGATCCAACAAGTTTCTTGCAAACCTTCCACTTACCACGCATACTGACGTCACATAACTACGCAGATTTAATTCACTGGGCCAGGTATTTTTCTTGTGTAGATGAATCATAGAATTTTAAGCTTGCCTATCGATACAAATTTTATATTAAAGTAATATTTCATTAGTCTGACTGTATGCCAAAAACCCATGTTACAAATTAGCTACATTTAAGTTTGCGCCAGTTAGGTTCAGTTTACTTCTCCGCATCAACTAACTCATCGTTAATAAAATCTTCAGCGATTTTACATGTATTCTAAAAATATAACTGAATAAAAGCAGTCGAAATTTGTTAGAAATATTTCAAAGACTGAAATGAAAAGGCCAATCAACATACTTTTTAGCTTCTCACACATGCGTGAAACGTGGCGGAGACTGGCCACTTCGCTAACATGTCACGCTTGAATTCAACCGACTCACTTCCAAAAGTTAATCAAAGAACTTTACGAGCCACCGACCGGAGTAAAGTGGTTAGAATTATTTAGAGACTGGGGATTGCTAATAATTTAACGAAAAGGCATGCTTCATATAGATTCCATGGCCTATTCAGGTCCGGTTCTGGAGGTAAGACATGGAGGATTTTTTCCTATTTTAATTGGTTGCCAAAGTAAAGATAGTATAGATAGTATGTGTATATTATAATGTTTTTGTGTCTCTTCTTTTCGTGTGATCTTGAGCCGCTCTGTCGTTTTCCTTTTTTATTTGTAGAATTTGAAAACACAAGACCTAGAAATTAGCTTAGATGTTTTAAATACAATTATGTTTAATAGACAACGATTAAAAACACAGTTAATGATCACGTCAGAACATTCAGTAGGTAATGAGAAGAAAAAATTTGAGCTGAAACACAACCAATCCTTAATATCTTTTCTAAACACTGGTTTCCATAGAGAAAATTACCATGGTACCTATTTTGAACCGTAATCTGTATATTTTGACCCGTTATTTCATTGTTTTTTAACGAAAAAAGTGTGCATAAACTTTTATTTCCATGCTTTTCCTCTGTTCTGTATGTACATAATATAGGCTCTCAGAAAATTTTATATTTAACTGAGAAAAGTAAAATAGTATTGTTTGCTTACACATGTTCTCAAAACAAAAGAAATACATAGAGTGTGCGATTTTAATTACATGCCTTAGATTCGATTTACATACGCTTGCAATTTCATATCGATATCGATTTAAAATAATAAGCCATTTTTTTAGTATGAAAACTATACAATATAAATTAAATTACCAAGCAGGAATAATTTGTAAATTGAAAGTCAGATAAATCAGATAAATTTTACGTTTATAGAATTGCATTTTTTTTTTTGTATCTTTGTCATGAAACGTCATGCGAGAAAGAAATAAAAGTTTCCAAACGAACTGCTCAAAAATCATTCAAATTAGGCACCAACAAAAAACAAAAGGTATATACTATAATGAGTGGAATATTCTTGTAAATGCGAGACGTCATCGATATCAGTCAATTAGTGATGAATCATTGTGAAGTAGAGTGCAAGTGTGAGGTGCGGGCAGCCAGGCAGCCGGGCAGCGAGCGTGAGCGGCCGGTACAACGCCAGGCCGCCGCGCCGTATCACCGATATATCTCTCGGTTGCTAAATAATATCGATTTTATGGCGCGGCAGATGGCCGGCCTGGAGCCCGAGAGCGCCGTCTGCGACCCTCCCGCGCTGCACCGCCAAGCTCTCCTCACCCCCGATTGAGATTTATCCTCCCAAAACATCCCCTGCACACTAGAATGGATTATTCGATTTATATTAAGTTTCCGCAATTTCTATTTAGAGGGTTCCCAAAGCGAGGTACCTAAGCATTTGCGCGACGGATTCGGTGTTCCTTTGTAAACATTTGGAAGGGCATGTCACCGAGCGACGGTCATTAATAATAACAATGGGTAATGTTAGTGGGCTAATTTCCAATCATTGCTTGTGCCATCTGCCGTTCCTCCTACGCATTTTTGCTTGTTTGTGAAGGAAACCAAAAAAAATTGTCAACACATGTGAATACAAGAGCTATGTATCAATAATTTTAGATAAATGGTCCGCCCAAATAGAAACAAAAGGATGCCTAAACGAATACATATTGATTCGAGCATAAACATAAATCAAAGCTACGCTTAATAAGGGTAAAAATAAAAATACATTCCATATTTTTATTCACAGCGGAATGTCAGCAATCCAAACATCGGAACACAAACAGGGGTATTCAATATGATAGCAAACATAAGTCTGCGGAAATATCCCAATAAAAATAAACGATTGTCAATATGCAAGTCCGTAATGCAAATTTGCTATTGCGATAAAGGGCCGTGAAAAACGAATAAGCTTATATTCCATTTTACATAATCTCCGTCTAGACGGAAGCTGACCGCTCCGCTCGTACGGTTGGCGTTCTCTTATTGAGTGCGGAGTGTGGCTGTGCGCCTTGCGGCTGTGGGCCCGGCGGCCGCCTGAACGCGGTGAACAGCCGAGCCCCGGATTTGCATCCCACGTTTGTTTGTGAACTACGGATGAATTACGAGCGATTTTCACAGCTTCATAAGTACTTTTCATCCAGGTGGGCTCGTAAACTTATCTCTACGTTCGACTTTTTAATTCTTTCACAAAAGGAGTTTATAGCTGTAGCTTGTGACGGGTGCTGCCTGTCGTAAATTCTCCGTACAATAGGGCTTTTCTCTTGAGCGTTGGATGCTCATCTGTGATTTAGAAAATAAAGGATAGCAATACAAAAAGGAGCAGCTCATTCATCAATGGCGGTGTGGCAGTAATGTATCATGTTTCGTTGTCAACGGACGCCTCTGTCCATTTCTCATTAATTCTAATTACGCTCAAATGTTTAGGGTTTCACAGGGATCGTTACACAATAAACCCTTTGAGTTCAGAGACGTTAATTTTCATTAATTATAACAACTAAAGATGTACAGTTATTATCAACGGAATCTTTAACGCTTTGTTACTTTGTTGTTACTTTGTTTCCTGAGCTGAAACACGATATTTCTGAAAATACTGAATTAAATTATGTAATGTAATTGTTAAACCATATCAAAATCTTTTGGCTGTTAAATTTTATTTTGCAGAATATTTACATTATTTACAAACTACAAATGGCTGTTTAAGTAAATACAAAGAAAACTAATTTTGAAAGCTTACGTACAAACATCTGTGTTTTTTTGCAGAATAAAGTAAGCGCAGGTTACATGAACAAACATACGATTTGTCTTTCATTAAAAGAAAATATTAGGTCCTCACTTGAGGCTCAAGTTTAAATTACTGATAAATTACTATTTATATGCAATATTCTCGTTTGCTGCATGCTCGCAGCTGCGTATGCACGTACCTATTTTATTTATTTTGTTGTTTTCTACGGAAACTTCTATTATTCTGAGATAGCAATCTGCACGCGGGCAGACGTTGCGCAAAATAGTGTTATTAAAGGACGTTTTATTACAGCTCTGTAAATTAGCTTTAAGAGCTTCGCCATTTATTTAATATAAAAAGGTCTTAAGTTCAAATCTTAAAATCCCATTTTTGATTATACCGTTATATAGTGTTCGTACATATAATATATTAATATAATATTTTTGCCAGAACAGGAACAAGGCTAGTTTAATTTTTGCTATTAAAATAAATACAAAAAGCTCGAACAATAAATTACTTCTGCAAAAAGTGTTTCGCTGCCGATCAAAACAAAGCTCGGCTTCTCAGAAGCATGCCAGCCACACATTTGGTAATGGTTTGCACTTCCGCTTGTTCCCATACGCTTTTTAGTCAGCCCTCATGCGTCGTACGCAGTTCAACGAATTAATTTAGCCAATGAAAAACGCCACCAGCTTCGCAGCAACCGCGTGTCTCATTAAATCGAACGATACAAACAACCAGTGTCCAACTTGTCACTTGTACATTTAGGATTTGTTTTTTCTCTACTCCTGCTCGAAACACATTAATATCGCAATTTATAGTTTTCAATTACATTTAGCTTGTTGGAATAGCTTGCAATGACAGTAATCAACTCACATTCAAGTGATAAATAATTGTAATAGATTATGACAAAATGGACCATTATTAGATTAAAAGTGTCTGTCAAACTTCACAAAATTCCAAAAACTTGCAAGTATTTATTTGGGGTATTATCGCTCATGGTTTTCCCCATACGAAGTGTGCAGATTCCAACCGGTATCAATCGTTCTCGGTTTTTTGGTTTCTCATGGGCTACTTATACGAGTAGTATGATGTTCTGGTTTCGAATGACAATGGCGCTCGATAGGCCGGTTCAAATTTGAATAAACACTTCACATTCAGTACTTCACCTAGAAACGGCGCGACAAGCGTTATTTAGATTCGAATAAATATGTGTAGAGCAATAATTAGGGTCGATAATGGAAATCCGCTCCCCGGAGAACAAAGAGCTGACAGTCCACCATTGCTCGGGCGCCTTTTAGGTCGTCAAGGTTGTTAGCCCTCCGCCTACGAGCGAGATGATATAACTCGTTTCCTTCAGTAACTTTTACGGCTGAGAATACACGAACGATATATATCAGCTACGAATTGCTACGCGCAAATCCATGCGTAGCCGATACGCTTGCGTTGCCGTCACTGGCGAATTAGTCGCAAATAAAAAATAACCCAATAATATAACGTCACGTCACGTCATATGTAACAAGTACCTATTAAAAAGAAAAGCGAATGTCTTAAAACAGTTTAAAGCAGAACGTTTTATAAAGTATATTCGATGACCACCGAATAAGAGGAATTAAACAATATTGAAATGAACCTACCTGCAGGATTTTCAAACAATGGGTGCGATATTTTGTGATTTTCTTTATCAATTTGAATTAGTTGTTTCTTCAGTAATAATTATTTTGTTATCTAGTAGAGCCTTTAGTTGAACCATTTAGAATAACAGCCAGTTACAACATGTAAAATTACATAAAAGAATGTAAAATTATCCCCTTTATTTGTTTCTACCATTTTATTTAGTAAAAATGTGCCTCAAACTTGTTTAAACAAAACATATCAAGTAGGTATAATGTACCTTATCGAGATCTATCGATACGTGAACTGCAGATTTAGTCACCTGCTGATTTTTCCACGGCTGTAATAAAACACTTTGACCAATTGTAGCACAATGGAAGGACAAACAAGGGGATATTGTTTTTTTTTTATAATTCAATGATTTGCGTAATTTTGTCATGACATCATTGTCACCCGGTGAAGCGTGAAGCTCATTCTTTAAATTTAATATTGAAATTAAATAAGTGTTTAGCTTAGAATCCCGGAGCATTTAACTATAGGATTTCCGACGTAGTACTTATTTCGTACGTAGACTTCATATTTTATTTCCTGTATGCACCTAATTGTGTTTTTTCGGAGATATAGATTTTCGATCAATGGATGTCCATTGAATGCTGTGGGGTCGAGAGTGTCGAGACAAATCGTTTGACACGTCATTCATCAGTTCGGTAGACACAGACTAAAGCTGAACAAGTGTACCTACTTGCACACAAAGAATACTAAACAAAAACTTACTTTGCATTCAGAGACACGCGAAGTCGAAGAGTACCTAATTTAATTTGTATATTGATATAAATATAATTTATTTAATGGGTGTATTATAGTTTTTTGTCGTTCCAGAGGAATGTTGTAAGTCTTCAGAGGCGACTCTATAATAAGGCTCGTAGATTACATGCTATTACGGTGTAGAAAGAACTTGACATTTGTGTTACCTACACATTTTGTTTCATGATTCGTTTTTGTTTACGAACATGCAGCGAATAGAAACAAAGACGTCTATTTTTATTATATCCTACTGGTTTGCAATTACTTTTATATCTTTGAAGAGTTTTTTCATTATTTTCGTAAAGCGCGCTACTTAAATATATATACCTATAAATATGTAATGTAAATATTTTAAGCGTGGCGAGTTAGAAGTGGTTTGATGCCTAACAAGCAAATTATACGAAACACAAATCCCACGATCCCCGTTTCGCACTTGACTGCCTTATTCTTAAGAATTCTAAGCCGATTTACATATCAAGCTTAAGATTCAAATCTGCTGAATAAGTTTAACCAGTGAATATAAATAAAGCACTAGGTATAACGCTTGCTGACTGCAAAGTCGTCACCGAACTGCGCATGTAACTGTACCAACGGATACCCAAATATTTAATGAGATTAAACGGTAATGCTCTGCAATCATTATTGGTCTCTCAGTAATAACATCTGCCTGTTTTCTGAATACGTGTGCACGTTTGAGACCATTGCATGTTTTTAAATGACTCTCAACGAGAAAGTCGTCGATATAAATATCCCAGCCTGGGAAACAGACCCGCTAAAACACTGAATCTAAAAAAAGATTGTCACACATCGCTGAACAAGGCATACAGGTACCAGGCACCTTTATAAAGGAAGAATTTAGTTGATGAATATATGAAATAAGACAAAAGGTCAGTTTCTCATCTCTCGTCGAGTGTACCAAGTACACATATTGTGCTAAGGCTAGAGGTACATAGCGAGTCTAAACACTTACATGCCTAGGAAGTACCGTAAGTAACTGTGGGTCATTGGCTCATGAAGATGTCAGGAAAGCAATAAAATTTATTCTATCAACACGACAGCATCGTTAAAATTAACAATACTGCATTACAGTCTAGGCAGTATAACGATTAATCTCGACGCTTGGCTAGCATTCCGGTGGCGCGCGATCTGCGCGGGCGCAGACCCCCGTTGCATACGACGTGCTGCGAGGAGCAGACGACGCCGCCGACGCCGCGCGCCCCGCCGCCACAGGCCGCAGCACAAAGCGCCAAACGTCACACAAACGTGACCCCACACAAACTATCACGCTTCACTTTTCCTGCAATCGTCTGCTGGCTCACGTATCTAACCTTTTGTTATATCAAAATCTATCTTTCTAACAACTTTTCCAAAGAAAATGGTTCCCATACCTAACAATAAACTTTGGTAGTTAATTTATACCTAGGAGCTTTTCTATGTGGCTTTCAATTGTCAGCTCTACCTTATGAAACTCATTTAGTCTGAGTATTATTATAAAGTGTGATCTTTGTTGGTGGTTCAATAAAATTAATTAAATATTCAAATAATACAAGCATCACAAACTGAAACAAGTCCGAAGCACTAATATGAACAGGGTTTAAAACACGTAATGCTTGACTTAATGAATATATATCTAATAATCTATTACAGTTATTCAAATTGGTTGGTCTCAATCACACGGCCTCTACATATCCTTCCTTGTTCTAACGCATAACGGTCATGAAGGATGCGAAGCCACCGCCAGAGATAAAACCTGGTTAATTTTTAATAATAAATAAGGGTTTAAAAAGATATACATTTATGTAAATGTGTGAAATAGGCGAGTTGCGCTGCGCTGGTCGAACGCACCGAGCGTCTATAAGTTGTACGTCAATCCGCTGGTCGCCGGTTTAGTCTTCGGCGCGAGTGATTTATTACCGCTCAGAAGACGCCCCATTACCGTGTCACAATCAATAACCACCGCACTGGCGACTGATGAATTCTGCTTATTTCTTCCTCTTTGCCATCAAACACCCAGCGCAGGTTCACTATTATCGCAAGAAACGTCTCAGAGGACTCACCATTATGAATGCTTGTCTATGTCACATAAGAAAGCTAGTTTATTAACTTTTAAAATAACCGATCCTTTATGGCCACAGTCGAACACTGCAAGAAAATAACTTCAGTGTTCAATGGCAAGACTTGCAGTGATTATTAAAATTACTAATGCCTCAAGTCTGTGGAAACAATGAAACCTAAATCGTTGGCTGTAATAGAAGAATTCTATGTAAGTAGCTCTTACATGTTATGAAACAAAGGAAAATCTTGAATATAGCTTTAATTAAGTAACGCTATTTATATTTTATATACATTACTTGTCACATAAATAAGGTAAGAAGAAAATACGGTACTTCGTTTCACGTCTTATCGTAAAAAATATTTATAGATAAAAGTTGTTAGGTAGACGACGTACATACTTACAGAATTACGTCCCTAAAAGGGCCGCCTAAAATGCTTTGTGTAAAATTCTGCTCCTACTTACGAAACAAAAGCTATGTTACTACGTTCATAAACTTCTAGAAGTGAGGTACAAATCTGTCGTGTTATCGTGTTAGAATTAACCTTAAACTATTTAATATGAACAAAATAATAATGATATTACGAATCCACCTGCTAAACCTGGCGATTAGGGCATTACCCCCGCCCTTTGCCCAGAACCGGTCGTTTTAGCAATGTTTGGGGAAATGTTCACCAGTACAACACACATGAGTCAATGTGTTATGAATATTTTACAGTTTTTTTTTTTTAATATTTATAAATACTAAAGATACTTATTTCAGAAATAACTGTATCCTTTACACCTATTTTCCTATTACGTAAGTAACTTTTCATGTCAATCATGAAAAGCTGCCTACGGAGTAGGAAACATTATGTTGGGTTCGATAAATGAGTAATAAGTGAATGAGTTTGTGTGACGCTAGCAATAATACTACCTGAGTAAAATTATAATTAAAATCTAAATAAAATTATACAGGGGGTAAGGGACAGCCTTCCACAAATGGGGTGAATTCAGTATATCATAGTAAGATGACCGGTACAAGAAATTATTTCAATAATGTTGTGAATCTAATAAATTTGATTTGTTTTATTTCCTCATACGCAATGTATCGTTACCGTGGCAAAACGCACGTAGCGAACGGCAAGCGCGACGACGAGTTCGATGAACTCTTGGCAAGGCAGGAAGTGAACATCTGATTTCACGCGTCGATCCTTAGATTATTTTTATTTGATTATTTCAACATTCATTGTTGTTTTTTTTTTATTTTAGCCGTATTATTTACATAAATGAAGTGCTGCGTACAGGAATTGTAATTTTACATTGAAATAAAGGAATAATAGTAACTGAAAAAATTATAAAAAATGAAAATTTTCCGGAGAAATATTCCTGTGGAATATGATTCAAAATAAGGAGCTGAATGCACCCTGTCAGTTGGTGGAGGGCTGTCCCTTACACCCTGTATAAAGTTATCTTGAATATAAGTTAAATTGTAAATTTAACCACACAACCTTTTATCTGAGTAGAATGAAAAATTCAATAAATATTCATTTCCGTTAGCAATTGCATTTAAAAAAATAACAAAAAGCTTTTATAGTTTGGCATTGGTAAGTACTTATTACAATCAATAAAAGCAACAAAGAATAAAAATGAGTCACAATTTACTGGCGGCATACAATCAATCATGTAATTTGATTTTAAACTACTGTTCCTTGCGCTAATAAAGTAATTGATACACATTTGACGATAGTTAATCATCCGATGTATTAGCACCAATAACAACTCCGCCCACTAATGAATTTATTAACAAAAAATATGCAAATATAACGCAAATATATCTCGGTGTTATCTCTTCGTGCAGGGTAAACAAACTTGGGCAACGGCGACCACTTCTCCACTCAACGGTACTTGACATAATTGTACATGTTGATCTCGATGAAGCGAGCTTTCTTCTCTTGTAGTTCCCACAACATGAACATGCATATTCCGCGTAGGTATTACCTATCACTCAAAGCCGAAAGTAAGTGTTTCATTGCAGAAAGTAAAACCAAACTCACTGAATAATTTTCATAAAAAAATTAATAAAAAATATTAACAATGGCTTTCGGATTACACAGATAAGTAGGTAAATGTGACTTTGTGTTGAAGAAAAAAAATGTCTATAGCTTTATGAAAAGGAAATCAATTAACTTCCTTTCACTAGTTACCTATTTAAGAATCATTTTTCGTTGCCAGCGTGTAGAGTAGATTTCCTTAAATTTTTGTTGCTGCGAGCAGACGAACACGCGAGAACAGTTAGGAAATAAAGGTACTTACATACTTGCTTACAAGAATTCCGTATTTACCCTCGGTGATTATTTACATAGAAGTTCTCAGGAGGTTTGTGGTCGTATAGGTACTTACACTCGTACATGGTCAAGTGAACGGAGGTCTGTGTCAGCGCCGGAACCTCTATTTGTCTTAACGCAATACCTGTCAATAACCGTCTTAAGTTCATTGGCACTCCCGCTTTGGCGCATCCATTGCGTAGATTTGTGCATTGCGCTCGCGCACCACCATTTGCTCAATAGGAACCCATCCGACTGGTGCCCAGCGTTGTAACATGATCTCGGTATACCATTAGTTTGTTGACAGAATAAATACTAAATAATTGTACTTGACTACAGCTCTGAACACTTAAATTAGTTAAACGTTCGAATTTATCTTTAAAGATTGCTTGGAAACTTGCACCATACGAATTGAATTGCATTTCCTGTTAACGTTATTTTTCTTGAAAGTATTTCGCATGTTTGGTAAGTATTTAAGATACAAAAGACTAGCTTTTATCTTGCTTGTCCGCTTGATGTACTGGAACTGGCCGAATAACGTATTATTACTACAATTTAGCGAGCGTCGTTTAATTTTTTACGATCGCCATCAACCAAATCTAATTTCCCTTCAAAGATAGTTATGACCTGCATTGGGCGAAATGACAAGTTTATTTCCATTTAATATCATCATGGCGCTTGCAACAGCGTCGAAATATCGAGAACTCAGAATAATGAATAATGACGGAAGATATCTCGTAAGCGACAGTTTAAGTTTCATAGTTAATTTTTCTTTGGCAAGGAAAAAGCGAGTGTATGCTTCTAATAAAAAAGATAATTTCTACTAATAGAGCTATAATACATAATTATAAATAAAACCTAAACCTAGAAGCTAGGGACCCATTTTCCTTTACTTCCAAACCTACCCATAACCGCAGACGTGTTGACCAATATTTTCCGCTAAGTAAGTATTTATCCTTTGAACCTAATGAAAAATTCTTAGAAAATGAAGTTAACGCATGTCTGTGAATGCGTAGTAATGTACTTCTGTTATCCTGTATGTACGGAGTACGGGTAATTTGGTTTATCTTACCAACTTCACTACAAATATTGTCGTGTTCATCTGAATCATTTAATAACGTTTCGTAACCTCTTTTTGAACATGACCGAACTCTAGCTGTCAATACATGTCATAAGTAATTTGAAAGTTGGTGTTAAATAAAACGGTGTTCAATATTTTGTAACAAAACAAGGAACACAAAGGGCGTTACACTCTTTATGCAAACAGAGAGCAATAAGCGCAGCCGCAGACACGTGTCTCACACACTCACACGTCACACACCGCGACAATCAACTCATTATCACAACTCTATCATACAAAAGAACATAAGGACGCGCTAATACGTGAAATAAGTCGTTCAAATACAATGAACTTGTAATTGCCCAATCATTTCGGACTTTGGGGAATTCGATACCACAAATCCCATATTTTATTTTTTGCCAATTTAAATGTAGATTCGTATTTCTAGATATAATTTTCAATTCTAAACTGTTATTGGGATCTATTTTCTAGATTGGGCCCAAGCTAGTGAATTTAAAATTCATTCGAGAGGTATGCAGAAGTGTTAACTAAACACTCGTGTTTGTTTTATTCTTGAAAGTAAATACAGATAATTATAGGCAGCTACTAATACCCACATATATAATGTCAATAGCTAATGTAACGGTGATAACACCACGTAAGGAACTAAAATTTTCACACGTGCCTAATGAGCAAAGAAAATAGAGACGACACCTTACAGTACCTAGTAGGTAACTAGCTAGGTATGGGTGCGTACCCGTCTATAGCTACTTACTCTCCAGTGAGTGCGTTACTTGTCCGTTCGCCATCAACAAAGAACTCTATTTGTGATTTATAGGTAATCATTAAACGGCCATTCTACGAACCTATTGTTTTTTTTTAATAAAAACTAATTCAATGATTAGGTGTTTTTATGGAGATAGGAAGTATTAAAATTAACCTTAATTTAATCTAACAATACCGTCAGAGATCATCAATCACAAAATTATCATTTATGGCACTTTTATGATTTTTGCCTGTCGACAGATGTGACGCCATTATCGACAGAATAGACAATATTACTAAATAACGAAAATAAAAACAATTCTAGAAAAAATCAACGTTATTAAACTTAAAAAATTACGTGTCTTCTCACTTGCTAAGGCATAATTATCATAAAAATAACCAACGGTTACAAAATAAAAAATATATAAACTATGATGTGACTTCACTTCTGTAGATATTATAATGAGCAATTTTAAATTTTTTTAGGATTCTCTTTTATTTGTGATTATTCACTGTTTGTTCACGTAATTCTGTAGATATTTTGTTACTATTTTTGTTTTCACGTAGAAGTCTCATTCTATATTAAGCCATCATTTTTCAATTTGCATTTATTTGCTTCTCAAGTATGAGTTTTCATGACGCAGTCTCTTTCTATTTCTGTCTGCAATCCGTTTTCCCATTGCAAATCTTGATGAAGGACCCGAAATTCGTGAAACCGAGCTATTAGCTACCTACAGATATTGCAGGCGAAGGCGCTGGCGGTGGAGTATCATTATTTATAATGTCTTGTTCCTTTCCTTTCAATTACGTTTCGTTTCAAGTAGACGTCATTTTTGTAGACCGATGTTAATTAGCAGATTTTTTGCAGAATATTAACTTAAAGATGAATAATGCTTCACGTAAACCAAGCGGGATCAGTTAAAAGTATAATTTTGATCATTTTTAGAAAACAGTTTTACATATCATAAAACCACATCATATGTGTAGAAATACGTCACATCTGTATACTGATTTGTATGTTGTACTAAACTCAGCAAAAACCGCGTGTATTAAGCTAAAAAATAAGTTATTTATGGAACAACGGTTTTCTAAAAATTAATTTTAATCTTTATCAAATAGCAATAAGATATATTTCGCAAAAGTCTCACATCTGTAGGCATACGTCACGTCTGTCGTCAGGTTGTCGACAGAAGTGATGAACTAATATTTTTTTTTTTTTTTTCGGATGGTAAATCGTCAAATGACCCCCCCCCACTCTGGGCGGAGCGGAAGGGAGTGTCAGACTTGTACTGACTAAAACCCATCTATGTTCCTTCTTTGCCCTTTATGTTCCAGGGCCATGGTATCTCTTTCGAACAGTCCCGCAGCCCTGGCAGAACTAATACTTTAGTCTATGCCGAGGGGAACATTTGATGTTATAAAACGCGGCTTCTACCACGTTCGATCATTTTACCGCTACTTAATAAGACCAAAGTAAAATTATAATTTTGAATGAAGAACTTACTGTTTTTTGGCGCTTTTGCACTTTGTAGAATGACTCAAATGTTATTAAAAACTAGGAAATAACGTATTATGGCCATCAATAACAGACAGACGATGTTAACTACGTGGTTCAGTGTTGCTAGCAAAACTAAATATTGTTGTTATAAAAAATATTTAAAAAAATACCGAACTTTTCATGTTTGTCTACAGGAGTGATTAGTTTTTTGTAGAATCTTTTGTAACTTGTGTTTTAAAATTAGAAGAAAATATACTTCATTATACTTGCAATATGATATATTCCCATAAGCTACTTCAAAATATGAGACAGTATTTTTAAAAATCTCTGGATCCGGCAACGTATGTCGCGAACAGTCTCCAGGACGTGATTTGGTCTACAGGAAAAGCCCAAAATCTTAATAAATGAAAGATTTTATGCATTAATTCAAATACATGATGATAGAAAACATTAAATAAAGCAAAATACACACAATCGTTAAAATGTAGCTATATTTAAAACATATATATTGAGCGAACAGGATTTTGGCCACTTCGTAGAATGGCCGTAAAATAAGTTAATGCACAAGGAAATTGCTAGCCTGTGATTAGACCTTTGTAATTCTAACTTACTGTAATAAAGTACAGACATTTAACTGTTTTTAAATTGAAGTTCACTAAGAGGTGCTCACTGAAAGAAAATGGCCATCATTCTACGCAGTAATGGAAAGATTATTTAAGGATTTATTCTAATCGAATTTCTACAGTCGTTTTTTTTGTTTGCGGTTTAATAATATATTGTACGCACGTACGTATTACTCACTTTCCCATGTATGTAAAAATAATTATGTTGTCGTTTTAGGAATGTTAATAATGATAAGGTTAGTCACTACCTATATACCTAACCATACAAGAAAACATCAGCGAGAAGAAATTAAACACTGATATTTAAAAAACGTTTATGAAAACGGGTTCGTGATTAAACAAATTAAAATTTAGCTTAATTTGTGAAATTTTGAAACGTTTTTAATAACTGTATCGTCTTTAGCACAAATTTTTGTGCATGATTAAAGACAGACGGTGTCTAGGAATTCCTAGTTTCATCTAATATTGTACCTAACTGTCGCCGTGCTGAGAGTCAAATTACTAGTCTTATATTAAGATATTATAATAACAGTTCGTGTTGTAGACTTTGACTATACTTATGTATAATTTCGATATATTTTTCTAAGACAAAATGTAATTTAATAACCTGTGACCGCAGAAAGGTTTGTTAGTAACATCTACTAAACAAACAGCGATCATGTGATGTCTCAGTACCAGTGCACATGTAATTTTGTGTTTCGAAATAATACCTTTATCGTGCCGGACTGCAAGCTGCATCCGTGGCCATTTGGAACAATATTTATGTTTTTTTAATTAGTTCCTGCTTCTATTCGCTTGTACGCCATTATGCCGTCATGAAATCGACTCCAGTTATGCCCAATGATAGTAATTCTCTTCGCTGCGTTTCTTCCAAGAAAACCAGTTTTAAAGTCTCTCTACAGAAAATAATGGAAGCAAGTGACAAGTTTACACTTTCAACGAAACATAAATAATTAAATAGGCATACTTGAAGAATGAAAACATCTTCTAAACAGCAACTTGATGCGTCATATCAAAGGAATCAATCAGTTACGTGTTATTAAAATTTCTGCCACTTTTTTCCATCATCACTTTGGTCGGCTGACATCATATCAATTATTGTAATTCTCA
Source organism: Noctua janthina (assembly GCA_963576755.1). Classification (NCBI taxonomy): domain Eukaryota; kingdom Metazoa; phylum Arthropoda; class Insecta; order Lepidoptera; family Noctuidae; genus Noctua; species Noctua janthina. The sequence continues at coordinate 9,846,949 of OY755058.1, forward strand.
GTTCCTTGGCCCTGAATAATTTGAGCAATTAACAATTCAGGATACGATATCGGACCACTGCACGAGAAAAACATTTATTAGAAGTAAGCATATATCCTCGTATCTGTATGATCTGTATCTATTTCCCAATTCATTTTCTTAAATACACTGTATTTCATAATAAATGCTGGACATAAATAAAAAAACTTTCTACGGAAAGGGTGATATCATTACACCGGACAGAATTAAAGTAGAGCAAAGTTAAATAGAGGACAGAGCACTGCTAGTACTGCCCCCAATCAACATAAAGATTGCGTGCTGGCTAATCATCGAAGCTCTGTAATTTCTTTATGGATGAATCCCACATAGAGCATTTTTGCGATGTACTTGGTTCAGTTAAAGGCTTTTAAGAAAGTTTGCATAATTGTAAATAAAGAAGCTTATGTAGTCTGGCTGTCGAGAATCGCTCCCAGTTGAAACCTTAAATAATATAGCATCTACAGTAATGCTAAAGTTTGACACCATTTACAAGAACTTCGCTCCGCTCCTCCACTCGACCCCCAGTTGTGTTTATAAGAGGTTAGAGGCGTGTAATCCATACAATAGCTACTGCTAAGGAGGCCTCTACATAACTGCGATCTTTATATAAACTGAAAGTCTATAGTTACATTGACACCATTCGAGAAGGCAAGTTTGTTTTAATAACCCCTTATAGAACCAGAAGCGAATGAAATAAATAATCGTGATGAACATAGTGATGCGCCTATGTCTGAGATATTTGAACAAACAAGGCTAAAGTTTATAACGTTTAACAGTAAAGTTTCAGTTTTATCTCGAGATATTCTTAAAAGTGTTTACGGAAAAATACGTTCACTAATCTTTATTTTGCGAAATTAGCAACACGGATGCGGTCGTGCAACATACTTCGTTAGTATAGGCAGTGGTCAGTGGCCAGGTACCCGCCATCATTCGGCCAGTTGAGTGTGACGAAGCGCTATCCAAAGCTCCGGTCAATGCTCGGCGCCCACCGTTTGGAAGGTCGCGGCGCGGCCTTCTTTCGGCCAGCCATCATCGTCTAATGTGCCCGCCCGCGCCCCACACCCTGTATTTATTTCCATACACTAACAGTTATGAGTGCTCTTGCATGTTTATATGTAGGTTATTTATCTGTGTCGACGTGTATTTTGATTTTAACACGAATAACTTCAATGAAATGGATAATTGGACTCAAAGCGGTCGCAGAGAATTTTAAATTGCACGAACGGATACCATATCAAATCTAACACATCCATCTCTTTGCAGCTCATTTAGTGTTTTCAGATCTCACGGTGACATTATCATAATAGCTTAATAAGCCTTTCCTGCGAATACCTTTGTGAGAACGTCAGGGTCCGAGGACTGAGTCACACAACACGCATTATGTGCGAACCCTTTATGTTTACGAAACATACGAGCTTAATATTTATAATACCTGTGAATATCTTTTGATTAGAACATAGTATTGAGGTTTTATTGTGAAAAAGCTTATAAATATTTTTGAGGTGAAGGCGCTGGCTGAATAAAAAGGTCAACAGAGGCTTTATCACAGCTTTATGCTTATTCTATCTCTATCCTTGAGTACGTCAACCTATATTGCTTAACTTTTATTTACTCGTAATTTTGTTTATAATCAAGAGTTATTCAGCATTATTATCATATTCAATAGTTTTTATTATTTAACAATACCTATACATATGTATACCTAACGAGATAGCTCCCAGATTTCTTGCAAAAAATATAAAATCATGATCTACCTAAAAAGCATGTAACATGCTTTACAAAGAAATATAGTGACCTCGAAATGAAAATCATGCAGCGCTCCTACCGTTACAATAACGAGGTCATTTATCAACTCTGTATTTGTTTGTCTCTACGTATTAAGATACGTATTAGATTTCCATTCACAAATCTGTTTTAGATAGGTACGAGTCGTTTGTTGAATGTTTACCGTGGCTTCGTGATTGCTGCTACTATAATAGGTATAATCACGATAATAAACATGCAAATCGATGTGTACGTATGAAATGAAACGATGCGGACTGGCCGGCAGTCGGCGATAAATCACGAACTCTCGACGATCCTTGCAGAAGAGGAAGTGGCCGCACAAGTATCTCCTCCACTATCATGATTCCGCAATTGAACATTAATCAAGTAAACTCGTTAACATAAACACCGCATTTACGTTTTTATTTAATGCAATTTTGAATTATATGCAATCATACAGATTAGAGCCCTGATTCCACTAATTCACAAACGTTTCAGTGCACTGTCGGTTGAATGTTTGCGACAAAACGCAATCGAAAGACAACTGAAATGTTTGTAAATTAGTGGAATCAAGATCTGGGTTCAAGTAGAAAGATATAACACCACACAGAAATGCACGTTTAAAGTGGCACAAGGCTAACCTAACCTAACCTAACCGAATGAAAATAACAGTCAAGTTTTGAAATTCATTCAAAAATATTCGGCATTAATTTGGCTGTGATACTGAAATTGGGTTACGGACTCTGCAATTGCTAAAAAATCGTTGATGGTACCGAAGCTATGGCTTATGCAAAAAAAACCTTGTAAACCTTTTCATAATTTTGAGTTCACTATAAGTATAGCTATTGAATACAGATATCTCGAGAAAACAGTGTGGGGTGAACGTAAAGGGGAGCTAACAACACCACAACAAATTGAGGTTGAGATTTTATGAAGTCTAATAAGATAGGCAAGTTGGTAATAATTGTTACTTTAGATATAACTAGGTGTTATAATACACTTTTACTAAGTCGTGAAGTCGTCGTCGTGTAGTCGTCGTCGAGTCGTCGTCGTGTTTGTAATTAATAATAAAAATATGTATTTATTTAGAGCAGCTTTGCTCTCCAATTATTCGAAAAATACTTTAAATAAAAACTAGGAGGCAGAAACATGATTAACAGCCATTTTTTGCACTGTAAACTTCAGCAATTGAGATATGAAAACAAAAACAGATTCATTTTAAAAGTTTAATAAAGACAACCCGATTAAAAGTTGCGAAAGAGCATTGTCTCGGATAAAATACTGCTAAAGTACACAAAGTTCAAAAAAGATCACAGAGACATGATCAAGGCAGTGAACGAGCACTTGAGGGAAATGGGATTCAGGTAGGAAAGTTTTTGGGAGAGCCGCGCCCGCGCCCTGCACCCGCGAGGGGGCGCCCGTGCGCCCGGAAGGGACTGTAATGAAATAGGTAGACGAGACGCAGTTAACAAGTGCCACGGTGCAAATTGCTTTTTTAACAAGTTTATTTTACTTAAATTTGCAGTCAATTACAAAAAATCACAATTAAAACAGCATGATATGATAATTTGTTCACGCATTTTATTTTTGTTGAATCGAAAATATCGTAAACGACCTTATGTTGCGTCCTTGTGAAGGCCGATCGTTTGCCTATTATTAATAGTAAGTAAATGGTGTTCAGCGTATACAATCTGAGCCGTAGATACGTGACGAGGCTCTCTATTACGCAAGCTCGAAGCACGAAGAACAAGGAAGTAACCTTTAACATCTGAAACTGTTCAAACAAATATAAGTATTACATTACCTGTTCGATATGCACGATTTTAGTAAATGAATAGACGATTAAGTTAAATACTTATCGGGTGTATTTGTTTATTATCCGAATAAAATACCGTGAACAATAACTCAACGGCTGTAACTGTGTGTTTAGTTACACTGCCTTCCTAATTTTTAGAAGATACTTTGTGTTGCTGATTAGGTGAGTAGGTGGAGGTTCACAACATAAAAAAATCAGAAGTATCAACTTCAGCCGAGCAAAGGTAAAATAAATAGATAGACGCCTTAACGAATTCAGTCTAGTCAAGCTAAAAACCACAACAGTCCATGTGTAGGATATAAATTATAAGTTTAATAAAGCGTCATAGCCGCACGGCGGGCGGCGGGCGGCGGACGGGTGCGGTGCGGCGCGCTCGCGGTGCGGAGCCGCGCAGCAGCCGCGCGGCACAAGCTCCCGCGCCGCCCGATGATTGATGTTAGGCGCAGTGAAAGCACTTGTATATGTACAAACATCTTGAACCTTAGCGGTATCAAATCCAACCACAAAAACAGCGTACCCAAAACACGCGTTACAATTTTTCTCCTACATTGCACAATACGAATTTGTTAACGGGAACCGGCCATCTACATTTGACTTTTTTGTTTGTGCACGGCGAGTATAAATTGATAATGTTGGTAATTTGGCGCCCGGCCCGAGTGCCGTTGCCCGCTACACTAATGAGTTTATAATGGACACAATAATATAGGATGATAATATATTTTCAGAATCAATGTCTAGGTCGAATACGCACTGAGCGTGTAATAGCCAGGTATTAAGATGACACGAATATTAAAATATGATATCCGGGAGAAACCAGAATATAAAAACGTAGCACTTGACTCATCTTGCCTAATGCTGCCGTCATAATCGAGAAGGGCGCACCTGCATCTCGGCCATAGCTAAAAAGAAAAAAGCATCTCATCTTGAAGCAGATTACTTGCGCCTTTTTTATTTATGATGGCAGAATACGTGCAGGATCTACCTTAAGTATGGGACCAAATGGTTCTTCCTCACAAGGGACTAATTGCAAGAAGAATAGCTTATATCTAGACTACGTAGGTACTAACTTTACATCCAACTTAAGGCATCACTGAAGCTTATGCATCACGTGCACTATGCATGAAGATAAACTATCTACATAGTATACTCAAGTTTTATGTACAAACCATAGCTTAATCATAATTGTTTTCAGGTATTATAAGTGTCGTAAACGAAATATAAATAACTATATTATAACTTTCATCTACAGCGCGCAAAAAGTAGTTTAATCAAACTTATTCCAGTCTAAAATATTACGGAGACAAGTTAGAACTTCGCAGATCATTTTCGTTAAATAGATGTTTCTACAAGAATATCTAACTTCCCTAATCAAGCGATTAGAACTTGGGACATAAATAACAACGAAAATTGCGGAAACAGTCGTCCAAAACAATGATGTAGCAAACGAGGTAACAGCCAGTGAACGCGCTACTGAACAGCGCAAATAAGAACACAGACGACACGGGAAATAAGTTGGTACATATGGCTAAGATATTAGGTACCTTGATCGTCCATATACCTACTAGTTATTAGGTAGTATAAACTATTGCCATTATATTCCTTAAATTATCACGTTTGCACTCAACGCGGTGGAGCGCTAGCGAGAAAACTTGATCTAAGTAACAAAAAATAATTGCGCACTTTAGTTACAGGAAATGTTTAGTATAAAATAAAAATACATACAACACAAAATAACTATTCCCTGTCATTACTAAAATATTTATATTAAAACGATTCTTAGAGCTGTGCGGATTTGTGTCACGCACGAACAATAGCGAGAAATGCCTGGCCTGGGATCGTCTAGGGCCCAAAAATAAATCAAGCATGACATCACAACACGCTGCTGACTTACCGCCACACCGCACGCGCACCTTCTATGAAATACTTTTATTAATAGAGGTTGCTGCACAAGGTCTGAAAAATAAACACCATAATATGGGCTGACCAACTGTTCTTCCCAGAATAGTAAAACTTGAGTTCATCATTGCAGCTAATTAGACATGCTCATACATTAATATTAATTTGATAAATACCCAATAAACCTTCAAAACAATGATAAATTGGGTGTGGAAAACTGATTAATCAAATCAAGATTTCGCCAATGTTCAGGTGTTGATTATAAATATATAATTAATGAATTTATATTCGTTGTAAACGTCGAAACGTGAGCATCGACGGCAGCGGCAGCGGCGCAGGCGCAGATGACGGCATTGCCTGCTGATCTTCCTTGTATTGTGACTCATCTGCTAGCGATCATGACCTGATCCGCAGATTTTGTTTACTGGCCCCGACTAGGCTGTTAGCGAAATGACTTAACATTAATCGCATTATTCGTAATCATGTGTACCTGCTGCTTAGATTTTTTGTAGCCATCTTAATTACGGAAATACCGAAATCGGCGGAACTAAAAAGGCATCTAAGTACTTACACGTCTAATAATGAGCCTAGAGACAAAAATCCTAATAAACTTCCAAGTTCTGCTTGACTGTGAGCACTGTGTGTGTGGGTGTGGTTCTGAACGCTTTCTACTGAACGTTATAGATAAAACCTTTTCAATACACTTCCTCGAAAACTGGCTCTTATCGCACTACGATTAGGTTCAACATGCAATGTATTTCACACACGTGGATTTTTTTCATTTATCACAACGATACACAGATAACTATATTACTTCTACTAAGTCCAAATTGGTTTAATTCCTACAGTCGGTGGTAATTAGAGATATGCTTCTTTGCGCCGTAAATATTTTTGAATATTTAAATTGTGTACATAAATAAAAAATTATGATTTAAAAAATACTTTCATGAACAATTTAAGATTTATTTATGTTCTAAATTTAAAAATATTATAATTTTCTATTTTTCAGCTTTTTATCAGCTTTCTACTTTTGCTTCTTCTTTAACTGGCAAAAGCAAAGTGCGGAAAACACAAAATGAGTCATAGTTTCCTAAAAAATCATGACAAATATACTTTTTGTTCTATTATTTTATTTCTTCGAAAGTGTATTAAAAACGTTGTTACTGCAGTTCTCGGCTCCATGACAAACTCGCCTGCGGCTTGGTTGTTTCGAATTCAATAACAAAATTTCCCCACTTATATCAAAATGTAATATTGTGATCTCACTCAAGTGCCTATCATAGGAGTAGATAATTCCTCTACGTAACTGGCACTGGCATTATGAATATGTTCTAATTGCAATAACATGTGAGTAGTTATAAATAGCACGAATATGAACTTGCAAGCTATCAAGCTAAGGTTAATGCATTAAGTTTAGTTTTGTTTTTACTGAAGACATATCCGTCGAATTAATATCAGTTGTATTTGAACAGTAAAGTTTATCGCTGGGACGTAGGAACTGGTACGATCCCTGGAATTGCACATGATATCTGCCTGTAAAATGCAAATGCTGTGCCTCACATCCGGCTCAGAATATCTCGAGATATTATTTAATCTATGATTATGATTACGCCTGTATCACATCAGCTCGTACCACTACGAGTCAGTCCGGCGCGTAATGTGATGACATTTCATCTTTTGCCCTTCATTGCCTTTAATGCGTTACTTATCGTAAATTAACTTCACGTTGCAAATATGAATAAAGATTCCACCGATAGGTACGAGTATGGTTATCTGTATTCCTACCGACCTTCCTTTCATTAGAGACGTTTACGGTGATTGAACATCCATAATCAGTGTGGTGGTGATATCATAAAATGCGAAGGTTCGTTGATTTTTCTATAAGAAACGAGCATTTGTACTTGAAATATTTATTCTGAAAGTCAGAAGGTTTTCATGCTAACCTCTACTGAAACGGACTGCTTTTTTGCTTTTTTTGATATTGTGTTTTTTTTTTAACAAAAAAAGTCTTATATGCCTTATAACAACAATGCCATTATGTCATTATGACATTTTATTACTTCTCTTTGGATAAAGACACAAAAGACGAGCATCACAATAACAGCTCTCCATCTCACACATTTGTAGCAAAGTTTTCACACGTCTCTGATTACTTATGCGTTCTTTAAAGTTTATACAGGTTATTGTCGATTATCTATATAAATACTTTGTGTACCTATGTAAATGATTATCGGAGAACATTGCAAAAACTTGTAATGAAATAATAACAGCGGAGCAGCGCCGAGGCTGTTAGGAGACTATAAGAAATAAGTACCTACCCATTGAGATTATTCAACGATATCATGGCGTGTATCTCGACATGTGTGTACATCTCCGCGTTTTCTTGCACATTGATACCGACTAGGATCATCACTTCTCTTATCGACGTAACGTCTAAACTATTTACTTCCGCCAACAGTTTTTGTAATGTAGTCTAGTACGTACTTAAATAAATATGTACCGTTACCACTTAAAACTTTCGTGAGAATGTAGAAACACTCAAATTAGTTTCGATTCAGTATGCGACTACACGCGATTTAACTGAATTGCATTGCAAATACAGACAATGCTGATGTACAGTTAATAAAGGGAGCTTTAGCTGCGAGCATCCGCGCCTGAGCTTACGTCGGCGTCTTGAAGCTTTTCATTGCTCATCTCTAAACAGAAAACGTAACTAATTAGATCATTTTATAATAAATTAAATTAATGATTATGGAAATTAATTAGTACCGAAAGGTTTGTAACATTGATATTTCTGGGTCTATATCCATCTCGTACGTGTTTTTAAGACCGCTTAGTGCTTGTAAACAACATAATGGAATTTTCATTTTTAAAAGCTATTCCGGAAGGATTATATGTATAAAAAATACATACCTAATCAAAAAAACTAGTAGAGCAATATTTTTGATCAATCTCTTAAGAACTACAAACCTTTTTTTAAGTCATATAATTTAACGCTGACAGCCCATTGACTTATACTGATAAATGAAAGAAAGAAATGATGCTCAACGTAGACGTAGCCTGTTTCAGCATGAATAACAAAATCTCTAAATGGAAGACTCCGAAACTGGCATAAGTAGAGGACTAATAACATCTTCTTTTGCGATATCGCTTTAAATTGTCGGAGGCGAGGAGTGCACTGCATTTAGTAGCAATCTGGCGATGTGGGCCGGTGGTGATCGGATCGTGTTAAGTAACGGCACCTAACTAATTATCTATTAAAGGCAACAATGGTCTCACGTCGGCGGTAGCGGGCGCGCGGTCACGTCGTGTCGCACGCACCACTCGGAGGCCCCGCGCGCCCGCCACCCGTTCCAGCCAGTCCTCCGCGTCGGCGTCGCGACGTACCCCCGACGACAACCTAAAATTCTTTCACAAGTTTTAAATAAGTCCTTCCAGTCTTGGGTCTTAAAAAGCTCCGTCATATTAAAACTTTAAAAGCTTTGGCGACAAGTAGTAACTTACAGAAATTGTGTAGGTATCTACACAATATCTGTAAATTGCTACTTGCGACATAATTCCTTTGCATAAACTACAGTCTAAAATCTTTAATATAGTAACCTGCCCACAACTTAAACTAACGAATAAATCGAAATTGGAACGACTGAATTGAAGCTTGTGTTGGAGGGAACTCGACCGCTAGATCGCCTTTCAACTTTCCGATATCTTTTGTGCAACTTTTTTAGCATAGGCATTGTGCACATTCAGACAATCGTAATAGACATTGCCTGGGTACGTTAGGCACATAGTGGTACTATCCAGGTCAAATCATTTTATCTGCTGCATTCAAAGAAGAAGATTAAGATTCAAAGCTCTGACGTGCTTTAACTAGAATGCCGTTAAGCCCAAAAGTTGTTTTCGAGATAATGGAAAAAAGGCACAAATCGTTGATTCTAAAAAAACACAAAACTTATTTGTAGTAAGTAAAAGATCAGAAAATAATCAACACATCCGGTTAAAGTATTTTAACGTATATTTAGCGAAGAATTGTAGGTTAGACACTTTCAAGCGATGTAATCATCATAAATTCTGTTACTTACAGACCTGCAAAGCTTTATATCTCTGGAACTATTCATATTGTAAAAATGTTTCTTAGACAGAAAGATAGAGAATTTTGAACTCACTTTGTATCAAAAAGTAAAAAAATACTATTTAGCTAAAGGACGGCAGGGCTAGTTAACCTGATGCTACTAAACTCAAGAAATTAAAGCGCATTTTCTATTTATAAAAATGTCCCGTTGTTGTTATTCGCCAATTTTGTAGAATTTTATAATGGCGTAATTTTATTCGCATGTAAATTGTCGTCTACACTTTTTTAAAAGGCATAGCTTCATTCGTAGTTGCCAAGCGTTCCGCTTAAAAACGCTAAGGATTTTCCGTGACCGAATGAGAGCACTATCTGGCTGAGCTATTCCCAGGCCGCATAAACAAATTAATTCTGATCACACCGGCGCGCGGCGGCGGCGGCAAGGCGTCGTGGAACGTTGCCTTGCCCACTTTAGATAGTTCGGTACGTGTACACTTATCTCTCGGTCATCACCACCAAATTAGCTTACTGAACACCATCATTGCATTTTCTTCACTGATTCTGTTTGGTTGTTTGTTTGTTTTCAATCTGATCATATCTACTTTTGTGGCTTAAGTAACTATAAGTTTATTAAACCAAGTTTATTAAACCAAGTTTATTAATTCATGGACACCCAAAAACGACAAAAAATATATAAACTTTGCACCGCAGGTCAAAAAAAATGAACTTGTGAATTCACAGCACAGTCAAAGTTCTTAAATATGGACTTTTAGAATTTCTTTTATTGTAGATAAGACAGGTCACCGCTTAGTCACAAAGCATATTGTGAAGAATTTCGCGTGTGAAAATCAAATATGCTTGTTGAGTCTCTCGAATTGATCAATGTTTGCATTCGCATCGTACCTAATACTTATGCGTCATAATAAGATTTTTGAAAAAGCAATGAACTCACTCAAAATCCTTTTACTGCATTATGTTTTTTACTTACTGTGCAATAGGGCTGCTTTAAAGTGCTTTAAAATAATATTAATTCTCGATCTAAACATTAGATCAGCAATAGTTGTAGAGCCTGCGGATCGCACCGAGCCTACGAGTGTTAGTTCAGACGATAGTAGTTCAGGAAGTGTTTGACGTGTATGATTATGATTAACGAACGTCTAGTGCAAGTTCGCCAGTGTATCTGGTGAAGTCGGTGAGTGGGCATAAGATTCAGGCGCTCGCCCTAACGGTACACCGCTGGCGGGTCTGCACACAAATTAATGGTTGCCGCTCAAGGCCGCCTACAAGCAATCGACATAGATACATCGTTTTGTCGACTATGAGAACACGGCGCCTTCCGACTCATGGTCAAGAATGGGGCCGAGAAAGCGGTCTCAACACAAGCAGTCGTCAGCGCGGCCGCTCCGGGCAGCGCGCACCGCCGCCGCTGCCGCCCGCCACTCTGCCAGAAACGAAAGTGCTCGTGATTGTTTGAGTAATTTGATGACCAACATGCTAATTGGATTTTGGCCAACTTGTAATTGAAAAGCTCGTCAATCGGTTACTGGTTCGTTTTCAATCACGACAGACTCTCTCGATTTTGTATAGAAAAAATTAGCACAGAGATCTACATGTGTCCAATACGGGATCGTACGTTGTGCTAATGAAATCCTTATCATTGACTCGAGACATGTATTTGTTTGGCGATCCATTCACTATCTCCGTGTCATTAAATCGAATAGGTGGATCACAAAGGAGCTAGCCGAGTAGCCGGTGTAAGTCGCTCTGGGTGCTCAGTTTTTGCGTGGGAGTACTGTTACTGTTAGCCGAGTTTCGGCCGCCCCGCCAGCGACTAACCTTGATACTTTCAGTTACGACGTCTAAGTCTATTTCGCACTCTTCTTGTTACCGCTGTCATCTTATTGTGGCCGAGTTAGCTGACAAAAAATATCAATCAAAATTCTAGCACAAAAGCCCGCGGCAGTCGCGCTGTCTCTTGCCCAACATATAAACGAGAAGAAAAATGTTTTAACAACATCACTCTTACATGTATACGTGAGCCGGATCGCTCCGTACACCTCTGAATTGAGTGCTTTATTTGGATTTATGGTACACACGTGTTTTTGACTACCATGCATATAATTGCTATGCAGGTACCCACCCACTAATAAGTACTCGTGTTACAGATTGCTACTTCACTTGGTGTTAACGGTAGTTCTGGACGCATAGCTAGACAAATTACTGTTTCTCAACCATTTTAGTGTGTAGAGTCGAGGTAAAATCATTTTTGAATTATCTATTTTCTCTTGTCTACCAAATCTGGCAGATCATAACACTCAATCCAATTTTGAAGAATATCGTGCCTAAGATACCTTTAAGTCTTTGTTTGAAAATGATTTCTGTTTGAATTGCCTTTAGTCTATCTGAGCATCAAGTTAGGAATTTCTTAATTAATAGTACGATTGGCAATAAAAACGACCCATTTCCAGACATAATAACCGGGCGTAGATAAATGCATATGAATATATTGATTGATATAAGAAATAATTTTAAATTAATTTCGTATCATGATTACAGACTCTAATAATCAGTAGAATTACTGAAACATCTCGGTTCGTTGAATTTTGTCGTCGCGAATTTGACGAAAATGATTTTCCATATTTTCTCATAAAATTGATTTAAGTATTTAAAATCATCTGAAACTATTAAGCTCTTGAAATTGATCAATTGAATGACTTTCAAAAATGCGCTTTTGGTACTCAGCGCAGCGTTCAGGTAGGCAGACTGGCATGAGACAACCTTCACAAACAGGCATAGGTATTTTGTGTCTAATTAAATCAGATAATATTTCCAATCAGCTGCAGGAATTGTTTTACACCCATACTTACTTCTTATTTACAACAAATAATAAGTTACCTAAGTATTCTATTTCTAAAATGAAAATATTCTGCTCGAGTAAAACTCATAATGCTTGTGCCATAAATCGAAAAGACATCAAAGGTGTTTTACTCGCTTTTGTAAATTCTCGTCTGCCTTTATAATAACAAAGATATTTTACAATCACAAGAACTATGAAGTAAGGAACGAGATGTAGCATGCGACGTGCAAGTTCAGTGACTTTACCTTCCCTTCGGGATTGGCAAGAAGCGGCACTCGCGTTCCCCGAACCTGTTTGTGTATCCCAATATCAGCGGCGTGGGGTTTTTGGAGGCCAATTAAGTGGACTTGCAAGTACAACGACGTAAAATTGGCATGTACCGAATATTTGAATGCGTAGCGGACGATGCACGTAACTTTTCTCTGTTACATAACAATTAGCGAGCGAGTTGGTCGCGGCGCGGCGCGGGCGCCTGCGTGCGGGGTCATTGGCAACGCGGCCGAGAGCTGCCACTTTAGGTTCAAGGGTATCTAGAACGGGCCTACATGCCATCGCGTTCGGATTGACTCTACCCGAGCGAATCACCGACTGTACTCAACTTTTACCCAAAAATATAACGCTAATTTTGTATCTATCTAATACTGAAACAGCGAAATATAAACTGTTGCCTGCCAAAATTACCTTTCATTTCTTTTCGCACAGTAAACGGAACGGTAAAAAATATGTAGCGCCATCATTTACTCTCAGCATAGTATACAATTTGCAAAAAGCAATAAGCCAAATAGGAAATTGCTGGTTCGTTCTTCATATTTTCAGAAAAGGTCAGAGATTGAAAGAACCGAAATCCATATTTGAATTTAGTCTTGCGCGTATAGCAGTACACGGATCTTAAGGCGCGTGGTTGAAATTGCAACGTCTGCAGCCGTTTTATAGTTATTGCACCTCTAAATAAATCTTATGATAGCGAGATTATAGGTCACTGTACTTCAAAATTCAAAATTAGAAGTAAAATAACAATAAAAGAACAGTAACAACGGCCAAAGGATCCTGAAGCAAAACTGAACTATATCTACGCATGCTAGCAACAATGACACCAAACTCCTTTACATTTCAATAACAAAATGAAAAATATCGTAGTTGCATGTAAAACAAGATATCCAAACGGTAATTATGTCTGTGGCATCCAAATCTAATTTCTGAAAAATTGCATATAGTTTTGACTACTCGACAGAAACGAGTACGAGATGGTAAGGAATTTTGCAAACGTGTCGTGTGCAAGCTGAAGTAGATATTTTTATTTATTTGTTGGTGGTGTCAAATAGTTCAATTAACATTCCAAGCACGGGCAGCGCGTCATGTAAGCCGGCCGTGTGTTCGCTGTTCTTTGTCATTAGCGTGCTCTCACGTCTAGTGCATTAGCTAATTTGTCATCGCTGGGTGCGCTTCGCTGATCGATTTTACATTATTACAATAGACTCCTTTATTTCACACCGTTTATTACAGAACTGTAAAGAATAAATTAAATAACTCATTCAATACTAAATAATATCTTGGAAACATATTTCATGCCGATAATTTGAAACTTGGAAAGGCACTTTATTCCAAATAATTAAGTCGATTTAACTAACAATAAATTGATCAGTCCTGTCTTATTTAATTGTTCTCGACAATTATTACTAATTTATTTTGATGTAGCGATTGCCGATGTGTTACTTTTCTCTGATTGTCCATAAAATTCAAAATTACTCAAACGGTAACATTATGCAAATTAAAATCAATTTCATAGGTCCAATTCTGACATATCCCACGAAGGCGCATCATATAGGTATACATAGATCGTACATGTGCATAAGGTTTTAGTTAATCAAAATGCTGCAATAAAAGTTTTGAAATGATTGAATGTCGTTTCCGTTAGCTTTTATTGAACTAAAAGTAGAGAAACTGCAGTTTCATGCTTTATAGGTAGATTCCTTCACTCTTGCATACAAAAAACGTAATTTTTCAAATTATATCGTATTCATGCTTAATATAGAGCATAATATTTCTCTTACATAAGAACTGATATTGTGTTTAAGGCACGTTGACTACATATGTTAATAAGGTGCTAAGGAAGTACAGGTTTCGATAGGTACCTAGCTACCTGCATATTTGCTCTACGGATAACACAACCTACATAAGGGATATTGCATCACTGACCAAGCATTTTTCTAAAACCCGACAGCCCTTCTCGTTAAGTAAAACCTAAGGTAATTCTTGTACGAATGATGCACGACTATGACGCATTGTCTGCAACCGTCCATCACGAACTATACTCGTGCTTCACAATTCTTTCAGTTTTGCCTATAAATAACTATTAATAGATACCGACCACGAAAAGCAATCTCGCAGGATGGCAGTTAAGAGCCCTCAGGTTATTTTACAACGAAGCTCATTAATGAGTGGAGCGCGCGCCCCCGGGAATGTGCTCGCAGCCTCCTCGCACTACGGTCGCTTCTCACTTGACGCACTCCCAACAACATTGTATAATTATTACTTAATAGTATAATTGATTGTAATACGTAAGTACACATCTCGTTCGCTCGCTTCGCATATCGGTAACTATTAGATAGTTAACCAGTAAAACATAAACATTAAAACTTTAGCTGCACCAAGAAATGGCTATTCTAGATCTATTTGTGAAATAAAATAAAAACAGCTGTAAACCGTATATTTTTGTTGAAAACCAAGATTTTTGAATCCACCAATTTGCAACACTGATTAATCGTTAAGGAAGAACTGATAGTAATAAGCTATAAATATATTGTTAATCATCAAAGTGATTGTGCGTATCTTCGTGGAACAACTTAATGACGAGCAGCGAGCACAGCGCTGCGCCAGCGTTGATGTCTAATATAAAGAACGTAATACGCGTGCGCGGGATTCCCATTCATCTACTGAACGTGACACTATAACACCACACCGCACGTAGTTATGTACCTACACTAGCCTTAACATTCAACTGTATGAATGAGTATCTTGTCGCAAAAAGAACCTTCCATTTATAGTTAAGGTAATATACGTTTTATGCTCAACAAAAAAAAAATAAAATAAGCATATGCAAGATACTTGGAACTTAGTCATAGTGCTATCTGCTTATTTGGAAAGTAATAAGAAAAAATACATTTTTATTATCGTCATTAGAAGTATAGGTACACTGGTACAGCTTGACATAAAATAGATAGTCGTATCTCGTCTTTTAGCATTATTTTATGAATTTAAAAGAGTATTAATATATATTATATTATTATTCAACTGATCATTTAAAAAGGTAACTATGTATTAAACAACGAACTAACAAGCTATATAAAAACAGAAACACACTAAGGCACCATTGTACGCGTAAGTCGTAGGACTTACGCATACAATGGTGCCTTAGTGTGTTTCATATGTTAGTAAGTTTCATATGTAGTATGTCGTTACTACATATGAAACTTAGGTCAATAGGTAGGTACATTATTTAAGGAACATAATCTGGCTAAATTTGAAATAGGAAACTGAATAGTCAGAAGTAACGATAGATCAAAAAGCCCAGGGGTTGCAGTCTCGACATAGATAGCGACAAAAATCGGTCGTTAAGTCATAACGATGTCAAATTTCTTTAATAGATTTTCAACCTTAAAGTTTTGAAATAAAGTTGAAAATCTATTAAAGAAATTTGACATCGTTATGACTTAACGACCGATTTTTGTCGCTATCTATGTCGAGACTGCAGCCCCTGGGGCTGCAGTCTCGACATATTTAATAGATTTTCAACTTTATGTCGAAACCTTAAGGTTGAAAATCTATTAAAGAAATTTGACATCGTTATGACTTAACGACCGATTTTTGTCGCTATGTATGTCGAGACTGCAGCCCCAGGTCGACCGACTCCTCGAGCTTATGCTGAAAAGAAAGAGCAGCGCCAATAAACTCCACAGCCATTCTTGTCAAGTCTCATGGTTGATTCCCTTGTTCAGTTGTTCATCATATAATAAATTCATTAGGAAAGCATAAATTGCATAAGATTTATTACAAGATGAGCGCTGGATTTTGAAGATTTTGATAATTCACCCCCTAAAAGGGTTATTAAATAGGGTATGAAGGTTGGTATGGAATTTCTTCATTTTTGACAATAAAATACCAAAGAATGTTGAAGGTGATTATAAAATTAAAAAAACGGAAAAATATAGGTAGGTAGAGGTACCATATTTCAGTCTTACCTGAAGACACTTTACGAGCACGTAGGTAAGTAAGCCGTAGGGAAACCATATTTTCTCAAAATTATATGCACACGCAGCTGTGGATTCCAACAACCCCATTATATATTCCGTAAACTCTTTTGACATTCATGAGAAGTTAGGTTTTGGCTTATGGGACAAAAAGAGAAGGTACACACTGTACACACAAACATTTAAGACAGAGATGAAAATAGTATACAAATCATATTAGTTAAGTAATGGTGACAAGAAAAGGGAGTTAAAGATGGTACAATTGACTGAAAAAGTATTAAGATCATCATGAAAAATAAATATAATAATTGTATTGTAGTAACATATTATGTAAATGGCACTTGTTGGTAAAAGCATCACCTCTAGGTGAACTTAGCAATGCCGTCATTTGTTTTTAGGAATCGTGTCGGCTGAGGCCTTCCTCGTGCGGCTTCCATCACAAAAACCACCAAAATGTTTGGCGGATGAGCTAACCCGCCCCGTCCCAGCGCACGACTCATTGATTACCTTGTAAAAAATTCAATCATCGGCTAAAATTAATATTCCCAACGGAATTATCGAATTCTAACGTTTCAACTTAGTAGCTTTGCCACGCAACCGTTCAATCTGCGGAACTCGGCGATCTCAGCTCAAAACTGCGCAGTAGGTACACGTACCTATTAGTAACATATATATATTTTCCGTATATTTAAGTAATTCCTTATAATTTGCAGTCCATAAATCAGTTTGTACATTTATGTAAAAAAAGTTTATAGTCGTAATTCCGCGTTTGTAATCGAAGTTTCAAATGAAGTTGTATGGAGGGCTTGGTTGTACTTAAATATTTTGAAGTTTGCTGTCAATATATTGAAGAAAAAACAGTTTTAACGACTTATTAAATCATCTCTCGTCATTGCATAACCTTATAGTTTTTATGGAATGATGGAACCCTAAAGTTTAATGGTACGTAGTGTGATGATTCATGAAACTATTGCGGGCTTATTATGGCAGACAAACCGGATACTATTCAGATAATAAGCGTAAGCTGATGTCAACAGGGATGACGTCTTCGAGGAGGTTAATCTTCGCAAAAAGCACGACTATCATGATAGTGCGATCCGATAGCGAATGCAAAAAATGATCTTAGATGTATCTACACCTCTTTATTAGTCACGTATCGACGCAGAGATGTTCGAAGACCACAGATCGGTACTTTTCGCACTAAACTGATGCTATCACGGGTTTTTTTTTATCAATTAAGTAGATATCTTAGTTATTTTTTTGGATATCTCAAATAAAACGTAAAAGAACATTAAATGAACGACAAAAAGTAACTTCTAAGTGTTAGAAATGCTATCCTAATCCTGAACATTTCCAGTTTACATTCTTATACCGCAGAGCTTATTTATGTACAAACTTATTAAATAATTTCCCGCAGTGCCGACGCCAAGAATAAACTCGTAGCTTTATTTAAGTTCACAAGATATTATTACTCTCTGTTTAGCGTACTTACCTGTACTAATAACGAGTTACCTACTTCTATTAATAACGCCGTGCTATTTCCAACATCACACGATACTCTACAATTTACTCGGTGAGACGTGCGGATGGTCATGCATGAATAACGGTAACTTATGTACATTTAAAAAAGTAATCATTATCAGCGAGTTTTCTTTGCTCCATTAACCATTGCAATATAATATTATTCTTAATATATAAAGCTGTGCCTTTCTTATTTTCCCTGAAGGAACGCATCGCAATCCAGTCGCATCATTAGTGATAAATCGTTAGTAAAGCAATAACTTTTTACAGCGCTCTAGTAGATATGCGGGAAGTAGTAAGTGATGCCAATAAGAGATCTATCATTGAATCTGCCTAGTATACAGTTAGTGCCGGTTCTCCACCCCTATAAACTCAGTTTCAAACATTAAATAAGCCCGTAAAGTTGCAATCAATTAAACATCTGACGTCGGTAAGGGTTATACACCTGAACATAAATCAATTGCCGTCTATAAGGAAATTGGCACATTTATGTTTCGATTGGGTACATCTGTGTAGTTTATACCAAACCATTATTGTGCATTAGATCTGCATTAGTTTATCGCTACTTGTAGTAATTGGGATGGAAATATTATGAATACATTTTTGCACATGACATAACATCACGCCCGTAATCCCCAATAGGTTAGGCAGAGGTGTACCTATCTTATAGTATACCCTCATTATTTACTGCCTTCAACCTGGCACAAATCCTGACTCCGGGCCGCTGCGGAAAAATTCAATAGTAGTGTTCAATTCACTTTGCCCGACCCAGTAACCGAACGCAGGACTTCGTGCTCAGCGTAGTTCTTTCGACTACTAGACCAACAAGGCAGTATAGCTTACTAGTGTAAATATAGCAAGAGACCAATATTTAAATATAAAATAGTTACATTATGTTTCAGCAAACCGTTAATTACATGTCACGTACTTAGGCAGGTACATTTATGGACACTCTAGAAAGGACGTCGCACTACTTCACAATGATGGAAACATTGAAACCCACTTACCATATTAGGCATAGAATGCCACTTAATTAAGGCGATCTTTAAAGTAGGCACATATAAATTCAGCTTGGTAATGCCAATAACAAATAAAAATATTGCCAAGTAAAATACCAATGCATTTCGTTTCAAAAATAGTCATTCGTTCATGCCGAACAAACTGAAAATGCGATCGTGATTTTTCTGAAACAAGTGACTTGTCCAGAAAGAAAGAAAGAAAAAGTATTTTTTCAATTCAACTTTCTCTAAAACTGGTTCTTATCGCACTATGATTAGGTTCATCATGCAATGTATTTCACACCTGTGGATTTTTAATATTTTTCTGCACCCGTGCGGATATAAAAATTACCACATATACTTATGACTTATACTAAGTCCAAATGGATTCAATGACTATAGTCGGCGGTGTTTGTTTTTTTTTAATCTCGGCAGAGAGATATGCGTCTTTACGGCGTAAATATTTTTTGAGTATTTAAATTGTGATTATTAATAGAATATCGTAGGTAAACATGATTATTTAAAACAAATATACAATTTTTTTTTTTAATATATGCGAAACCTGAATATAGTTTGTTCAGAATAAATAATTGAATCGATTCCAATAATTTTTAAACCATGTTACATTTTTTCCCAAAAATACTTAAAAAATTTAAAAGTTGAACACCGAGCCTGCCAAATTATTATTATCTATGAGCACAAGACGACGCTGGAGGCGCGCGCTGCGTGGTCACCACGTTTTTGTGCGGACAACTAGGTAACAGAACAAGCTTATAACTTTGTGATTTTTCATGATGTGATTTTTTTTGTTTTGAAATTTTGTACATAGATTAAAAAACTAGACACGTGTTTCAGGTTTCGCATATAATAAAACTAATGTTGTATATACTTTTATGAACAAATTAACAGTTATTTGTATTCTAAATTCAAAAATATTTGAATTTTATATTTTTCAAATCAGGCTGTTTAGCGGCATACTTTACTTCTTCTTCAACCTGGCGAAAGCAAAGCGCGGAAAAAAACAAATTAAATCAGTTCCCTAATAATTCCTGACAAAAATACTTTTCGTTCTAATAATTTTATTTCTTCGAAAGTGAAGGCGTATCAAACTTCGATTCGTCAATAAAACGAAGTTTGATACGCCTGGGGATTTATAACTGCAGTTTTCGGCTCCATAACACCCTCGCCTGCAGCTCGGGTGTTAATTCCGCCTCGAATGCAATAACAAAGTTTCCAAAGTATTTGTCTCAATTACTTTCATTATTCCTGTCGACTACAATTATTGAATTTCGATGAATCATTTATCCAAATTAGGCTGAAACCAGCACTTTTTGAACGTCAATTACACAAAGTCCCCCAAAAGGCCCGCCCTTCGCCACTTCCTAGGGTTTTAGCTGGTCTGTTAGGTCAGAAGAAGCACTTTACCAGGTTAGATGTACCAAGTATCCCTATGACTTAATCCAACAATGCTAATTTACTTCCACACTAGCCGTTCAATAATGACATACGAGGGTCGTTGACTTAAGTAAATATTTAAAATCTCTTTGCCATTGTGTGAAACCTGATAGGATTATATTAGTACCTCGTGCGTGGAGCTGCCGTCTGCGCCCGTGCATTCGGAAACGATGCTTAAACAATCATGTACGCGCTCCCTGGTAATTAGGATAGGTTGGCAAATACTCATTAGAAGCAGCTCTTCACTTCTGTAATGGTAGGTGTAGGCAGGCGTTTCAGTCATTCTTTTGCGAGAAGAAATATTAAAGATCCCGATGTATAATATTTGCAATCTTATTTTTAAGCAATCCAGGTTTTTTATCACCACAATCGTGTAAGTTTCTAACCAAAAACAACCAATTTCAGTGTTACAAACATCATCATTGACAGACTCGCCTTGTCCACCTACTGCTGCACTGCTGAATAAAGGCTTCCCGTCATTGCAAGTAACGTTTCAAGTTACGATTATGACTTCAGCCCGTGGTGTCCCACTGCTGGGCAAAGGCCTTCCTCTACTCCTGCAAGTCCCACAGGTTGCGAATATATGACATAATTTATAAAATTGATGTCGTGTCCTTCTTGCCCTGTTGTCTGCACGTTGCAGGAGCTATGGACGCCAAGGCCAATGAAGTTGCCAAATTCGTAACCGCATCGTGGTCCGACTCAATTTAGATTGCGAGCGGCAGTCTACTTTCTTAGACTTTTAATACTAACTAGCTTTTGCCCGCAGCTTCGCCCGCGTGGATGTCGAAAAATATCCGACTGGAACATACCGAACAAACATAGTTACTTACTTTCATCCCCCTTTTTAACCTTCGGGGGTAGAATTATAAAAAACGCTGAGACACGTATAATTAATTTTCAATTGTCAGCCTAAACACAAATGAAGATCCTGACTTAAAAACTTCCAACTTCCATCCTCTATTTTACCCCTTTAGGGGTGGAATTCCCAAAAATCCTTTCTTAGTGGATACTAACTCTTCACAAAGAACACACGCTCCAAGTTTCATGTCTCTAGGTCCAGCGGTTTGGACTGTGTGTTGATATATCACCCAGTTAGTCAGTCAGTCAGTTTACCATTTTATATATATAGATAATATTAAAACTTGTACTTGACACACATTTTCTTGGGAAAATCAAAGTCTTTCTTAATGTAGTTTGCAATTAAATTATTGAAAATTTAAAAACGCCGAGTTTATTCGCACAAGTAGTTCGCCAAGGAGTTGCCACACATCGGAGTCTACACTCTGCCGACTCTGAGTAAACGCAACCATTGCGCAACGAAATCACGCCCAGCGTAGTCGCATGCGTCGTAGTAGAGTCTACGCCCACGTAGCCGCATGCTACGCAGCGGAGCGTACGCCCTGTGTTGTCAAATCCTACGCTGCTCGTGTCAACTTCCACGTAGCCAGATGTACGCAGCAGATTCTACGCCAGGCGTAGCCGCATGCTACTCCGCGAACTCACACACTTGTAAACACACAGAGCCGAAGTTTAGACCAAAGCCTAGTGACAATTCGCCCTTAGACCCCATACATACACTGAACACTATTACCTTTGCATAAGTTTTATTTTCAAAAGGATTCTGTTAGATAGGTGTTTTTGTTTAAACATAATGTGACTTACACCCCCAGGTTCGAATTTCATTGGACTTAAACATAACTGGCGAAATGTGTGGGTGTACTATTTGGTACACCTCTAACTAAACAGACATGATATGTTAAATGTTTACAATGACTGTAGTAAGTATAAGAATGGTATAATAACTTAAGCAAGCTTTTTTAATTGGCACACTAGGGGCAGGATCTTGTCGGTTTGCCCCAATACGTTTCAGTTGCTCTTTTTCTTTTTTGTACCTTTATAAATGGCATCTTGTAGGTCAGCCTAGGAGTTTGTCGACTGTTTAACCGGACAATCCCGAGGATACCTTATAAATAAGGTCTCAGGGCAAGGAACTTTTTAATTTCAAACAAAAAACTTTTTATACACATAATACATAGTACGGTTTTTAGTCTGATACACTACAAAAATGAAGAATGTTTAACCTCTGTAAGTTAATAAAAATGATAAGTAACTATTATATATTTTGTTTGTTTTTTTTTAATACTGACAGAAAAGTCAATGAATTTTTAAATGATAAATCGCTCTAAGAATATACTTACTGAATCTATTTTATTTATTTTTAATCACATGACTATTTACCTATTTTTTTAATTAAATCTTAATGTTAATTGTTGATTTATTTATATTATTATTAATTGTATTTTTATTTTTTTTAAATGTTATAGTCTTTCGACCTAATTTGTACACCAGCCATGGTCAAACATGTTGAGCCAAAGAATACCTTGTAACACCTATAATAAGCATCATACCATGTCTATTATCTACACATGTTTTTGCAAAAATAAATAATTGAATTGTTTATGTTTTATTATTTCATACTCATTTTATGACAATCGCGACATGTACCCCACAATAATGATGAAATTTAGGGTAAATTCAATAATAACGTGCCTCGTTTGTCTAACACGAGGTTCTGGATTCGATAACCGGGTTTGTAAAGGTTGGAAGTGAATGTTTTAAACCTTTTTGTTTTAATACAATAATAATTTGCAATAGTATTTGTTTTTATTTGTAGATATATGATTCAAATACCTTTTATAAGTTTACAGGTGTACCTACATCGCAGTAGTTAGTTTTTTAATTAATCCTAGCCTGATACCTCAACTTTCGAGCTATCCAATTTCCGATTCCTGTCACGCCGTCGATTGTTAGGCATTAGTTCGTATTCCACCAGTATCGAAACTAAGTCTCCACAACAGGGACGGACTGGCCATATAGTCAGGATGGCGTTTGCTAGCCGGGCCCCAGTCTGCGCGGGCCTCCCACGGGCCTGGCTTGCGGGGTTTGCCGGAAGTCAGACGGTAGGTAGCATAGGGGGCCCGCGGCTCAGAAGTCTTAAAAAAATTTAAAACGTATTCTGCCTGATACCACAGAATTAGTGAGTACGTAATTAATTGTAGCGTATAGTAGAATCACTCTCAAACTAAAATATTTTTAAGGCTAAAAATGAGCCTCTGAGTACTCGTCCTACCGCTACAATGTTACAAATTTTCTTAAAACCAACGCGCGGTGCTTTCTTTGAACCCTGAGAAAAACTTTTATCATATAGGCTCGTTTTTTCTGCCTGTGGATTAGCACTCCTATTGGATTTTCATGTGATCGACCAGTATAGACAGAGGCTTAATAAATTAGGAGCCCTTGCCCCGAGACCTTAATGGGCAATTATGGCATACATACGCAAGGTTGCAAAAAATAGACCTTGTAGACATTTTGATCTCTTACATATCTGAATTTATTTGAGGCAAGATGTAAAAATTTTCGAGCTCGCTTCGCTCGCTCTTGAGTCTACTTTATCTTGAATCTTCATTTTGTCTATAATTCACCCAAGTAACTCTAGTAGGTCGAATCACTTTTATTCTAACCTGCATGTCCAAAGCAAGGGGTCAAAAAAATTCGAGTTCGCTTCGCTCACTCTTTAGCTTATTTCCTTTTGCATCTTGCATTAGTCTGTAAGTAAACCAAGTAATTCCTGTAGGATGAAGGATTCAAACAATTCTAGCCTATCAAAGGTAGGGTGGTAAAAGTTTCGAGCTTGCTTCGCTCGCTCTTGAAGGCTTTGTTCTTTACATTGTGTCCCTACGTCGATTAAATAACATCTATTTCTCCATAAAAGAACTAAAGAAAAGCTAACTCGTCTGGAGAGGAAAGACTAATTATTTTAGTTCCTAGTCTATAATACATTTGAATTTGTTTCAGAGATATTAAAAAAAAGCTTAGCTGAAAGTTCTCCTCTTTTTAAAAAATGTTGATTTGCTAGCTTCTTATTTGGTTTATTATTGGAATATAATTGGAACTGCACTTAAATACCTAATAATTATTGTATATCGTTTATAATTATTAATTTGGATATTACATTATTTTCCCATCTACCATTATCCAGTTTTGGCTTGGGGAAACCACCCGGGCCCTTTCAGCACAGTCCGACCCTGCTCCACAATGAAGCATAGGAGAGCGGTACTAAGTGCTTACGCTGCAGCGTAACATATGAATGATATGGGCTAAGAAGGCTTAGGCATAGGAATTAATAAAACTACCCAACTAGCCCTTTTTTGGATCAATATATTTCTGTATTTTTGCTTACTATCAATGTATATATACCTAGGCATCTATAATATGTAATGTTATTTATAAATAAGTAGATATATATCACCATTATTCAGTCATAGCTTAGAAGAACAACATGCTATTACAGAAATATCTTTAGAAATAAATCGGATAATTTATACCTTCAATACAGTGGTATAGGTACCAACATTGTTTAGAAATCTACACGAAATTAAACGATTATAATCATATCAAATGCTCGGAAAATATTATAGGTACCTAACTAAGTACGCCTATATAATTATTTAAATAATAATCACGGCGGTAGGTTCCTACGTAATTATTATTTCCTTATAAAAGAGGTGCAATAACTAATAACGTAATGGTGCTCTCAGCAGTAATATAGCGTTTACTCGTAGAAACTGTCGATATAAGCAAGCTTTATTAATAGTGTCTACCAAGCTCCCACCTTGCTGACTGGTTTAATTTTTATCAAAGTAGGTACTTTTAAAAATTACCTACATCATTCGGGTCGATATGAGAGTACGAGATAGTACGAGGGGTTGTTGTTGAGATTAGCTACAAGCCGATAAAAGCGGTTATCTCAACAATATTTAGGCAGCATCATAACGTATCGATTGAATGAGGGTCACAACTTAGAGATGTATGTGCATCCATCTCGTGTAAATTTTAAATAAGCTAAAGCAGCGCCTAAAGCAAGATGCGCACGGTAAATAAGTATAACGGTGCTTTTACAACCTCCGCACCGGTGCGCGCCTAGCCTCGCCTCGGAACATTGCCAATTCCCATTGCTCAAGTCTTAACATTGGAATTTCTCACCAGTAAAACATGAATAGATTTACTGTTTATTACATTATATATGAATAATATGAATTTGAAAGTCTTCAGAAATTTATTTCATAATCAAAAGGTTTTAATACTTCATGTTACCATCCTATTTCATTGCTAGCGAATGATCATTTCTGTACGCCTACAGTTAAGCACTACTAACTACTCCTGTATTAATATCTAAAATTGAACTGAATCAAGTTCCCACCACCACTACCACTACCACTTCAAGTGCTCATAAGCTTTTATTACAGCTGTTTACATCCCTCTAAAAGTCCTGTTAACTTACTGTAGTGTAGGTACTAAGGTGACAAACTTACCTCATAGAAAATTTTCTGGTGGCGTACCTACGTCGGCTTTTGCTATCTGTATGCATTTTGATGAAAATCTGTGATAAAGACTGTAAAATGAGGCGTTTCAACTGAAGCTTCAACTATCAATTAGCTTGCTTAGTGTGCGGTTTTAAAATTGATTCATTGAGGTTTTAGCTAGATGTAAACCTTTGTGCATTTTATTTCAGCAGGACTTTCATAATGTGGTGTTTTTTGGGGCGTTCGGGTCTTGAGAGTCAAGGCAACAGGTGCAGGCTTACTTTTGTTTAGTTTTAGTTCATGCCATTTGTTTAACCACTCATCCATTTGAATAAGTCAGCATTGAATATCAGCGGTAGTACAAGGCCTAATTTACTTCCTTGTAGCACTCCGGAGAGTATTTTACACATTCCAGAAGTACTATGTAATATTTGACCTAGTATTACCTTCCACAAAGATACGATGCGATTTTAGGACGTAAGAGAGTGAATGAGGAAGCGATTGTATAATTTTATGAACCTGTGCATGTTATACACATAAATATATATATATATATATATATATATATATACAACCTTAGTTTTAGTATATGCGAAACCTGAAACACGTGTCTAGTATTTTTATGTAGAGAATCTATGTACAAAATTTCAAAACTGTATCATGAGAAATCACAAAGTTATAAGCTTGTTCTGTTACATGGTCGTCCGCACAAAAACGTGGCTACCACGCAGCGAGCCCGCGCACGCGCCTCCAGCGTCGTCTTGAGCTCATTTATAATAATAATTTGGCAGTAGGTACCTAAATTATTGCGATAGGTACTTAATACCGTTTGGCGTCCAACCTGTAACTTTTTAAGAATATTTTTGGGACAAAGTATAACATGGTTTCAAAATTATTGGAATCGGTTCAGTTACTTATTCTGAACAAACTATATTCAGGTTTCGCATATACTAAAAAGAATGTTGTACATCATACCTTGTCAAAACCTTATTCGATGTTGAAAAAAACTGCAGAGCAATGTGTTTTTGATTACATCAGGTCAGCAGTTCATAAATGACGACGTTGAACTACAAAGAAAAACGATTATAACCCATGTACATTTTTTTGAAAATCTGTGAATGGTGATCAAAATTTAATGAAAAATCATGGAGTCTCCTAAGACCATTTTCGTGTAGCTGCGACGGTTAAAGTAGTTCCCCTTACTGTCCCGTTGAACGTATCCACCCTGTGTACAAACAATGCTGCTTCTTCCAGTTCGTATGGTGGTTCGCAAACCAGAGAGACCGGATAC
Source organism: Noctua janthina (assembly GCA_963576755.1). NCBI lineage: Eukaryota > Metazoa > Arthropoda > Insecta > Lepidoptera > Noctuidae > Noctua > Noctua janthina. Next base: position 9,874,244 of record OY755058.1, read on the forward strand.
CATTAGCTTGTAAGTATTTTTTATCGATAACAGATGTATCTGATCAGATTTATCTCTTTAGCGCACTGATGGGACCTTTAGGCTCACCCATCTTACTGTTACATCTTTTTTTATGTACTTGCAATCTACGCAAATAAATTTTACTTTACTTTACATCACTCCACTGATGAACAAAGGCCTCTTCAATAGCACTCTCGATATCGGGTCACTCTGCAGATATATTTATACCTCAAGTTATTATCCACGCGATATACGAAATGCGTTTACAGAAACCGAAAATTTCGAAAGTTTCAAACTTTATCATAATAAGTTTTGTAGCCATGAAGGTTAGTGTAATCATATAAACATGAACACTTAACACGTAATTGACGTAATGATGTTCACTATTCATCACACAATAAAATTGTAAGATTTCTTTTTACTAAAGTTAGCATGGCCTTAACTTGTAGCTATTTGTACATTTTATTTAATAACTTTATTGTCTGTTCATAAAATCATGCAATAATATTGCATACCCAGAAAAGGAAGGAAATACAAACACTTTTTATTGAAGTAATTCAATGTTTAATTAAAACGTCATGATCAAGACAAAAGTAACAGCATCAAATGTTTCAAAAATGAAAAACTTTGTTACAATTATAGTAGTTATCATAATAAATCTGTTTATTCACAATTCTCTTTATCTACATGTAAAATTATAACCTGTTGTTAAAAGTGAACATGACCGATCAATTGGTTGCAATCTGTACTAAAACCAATAAGTAACAGTTGAAAATCAGTGTTTTGAAATCACTAATCAGGCTCCTACAAGTAGTCATGCTTTAGCAATAAGCACATGGCTTTACATGATGGTATGTATGGCATGCATGCATGCAACCTCTATTGGGAATATAAAACTTATCTAGTAAAATAAATGTAACTATTCGAGTTTCTAATTGCATTAAAAGATAGACATTTCGATGCTGATAATAATATAAAAGTGATGAAATATTTGCGTCTGTGTTATCTATGCTAGTTCTATACAAACCTGAGTAAAAACACCAAGTGTCCTTGTAATGTCAAACATTTTGTACTACATTTTATTATAAAATTATCATGATGCGGTTGCTCACTCGTAATATAAAAGTGTTAAACAGTAAGTAAACGTGTTTAGCTAACCTGGCTTTAGATTAAAAATATTTCGATACATCAAAAGTGGTTGTAATTTATGAATATTTGGCAAAGGAAACACCTTGGGCCGCTTAGCGAGAAAGAGCAGTGAATGGCACGTGACATTTCGATGGAATCATGCCAAATAATATTAAGGTATGTATATTATGTATGTACTTATATTCATTAAAATCATAATTTCTAAAAATCAAAAATATGCAGATGTGCAGTCAATTCATTATCATAATTGGATCAGTTGATTATATTGTATATAAACCATATTACATGCTAAGTGTCCTGTACTTGATGTTAGAGATAGATAATACCATACATTTTGTTTCTATCATCTAACTAGAAAACGATAAAAAATATAGTTGCTATATTACAAAAAAAAAGTAAATAAAAATAGCTCAGCAACACTGACTTTCCGATTTATCTAACACCTTACAAGTAAAAGGGAAAATACGTAAAAAAAATAACAAAGTAAATGTAGCCCAGGAACACGGAGGTGGAATCCTAAAGCCCTTAACAAAATCTATTTATATTTTAACCATCTATTGGTGTATTTAATTTTACTTAATCTATTCAATTCCTATACTATAATGAGGCGCAATCATATACCTCAGATCCATACAACGCGCATGCACCCGGGACATAATGCTATTAATCTTTATTAAGCACTATTATCTTTGCAACATTAAGTCACCTCGCTTTCAAGTTAATAATAAAGTAAATCAGAATATGAGCTAAACTGTTGTCACTCGTGCCGCCACCGTACACATCAGTTACGTCCGGCAGTCGTCTCTTCAGCCGCAGTCGGTGGCGAAGTCTGTAACACAAAATTAAACTTGACTGTATTTCCGCTATTACGTTGTCTACAACTTGGAACCTTGCCTATAATTACAGATATAAACCTGTAGTTATCTAACTCAGTACTAGTAAGAACTATCTTCTTTGCGTGTCAATTTGACTCAAATTTTATCAGACCAGTAAACACGTACCGTAGTGTCCTCGAGGTTGAGGCCGGCCCACTGCACGAAGGAGGGCAGGTCCCTAGTGGGCAGCTCGGCCGCCAGCGCCTTGACGCGCAGGTTGCGGTCATCCGTCAGCAGCACCACCTCGCGCACTCGCCGTACCACCTTCCCCTCTCTGCCGTCGTCCCCGCGCGTGTCTGCAAAATTATGGAAGTCTAAATTGAGTTCAAATCGCACGATAACACGGCACGCAGACAGACGATATACCCGCTAATACAATTTTGTCGCGTATCGGATTGCTACTAAGGAAACGTCATTAAAACAAATAATCGGCGGCGCCAGCGCAGATAAAATCACCGTTCACGCGAGCAAAGATATGTAGTAGCAGGCCGCCACGGTCTAGCTCGGCGGACTGGGTCGACGCGGACACATCTACCGGTCCGCCGCACGCGCCGAGCGCTCCTACTTCGACACGCATTTGGACGCTACTGGATAGTACCGTCCAAATACATTGGGCCACTTATAAATTTGTTATAAATAATACGTAATTAAATTATAGAACAATAAACATTTATAGACACTGTGCTAAATATAATAACAAGCCTGCCGCAAAGTCATAAGTGTACTTATTCTGGGATGATTGTGTCTTATTCCTTGCTTTGTTCTTTGTACAAATTTTTTTAATATGCTTGGGTCATTCCCTTTAGGTATCTTTTCACTGGTTTAAATAGCAACGGAAGCCCGAGTCCGATCCTTGACCGAGATTGCAATAATGTTTCTGCAACGTAACCAAACAAATGCAGCCCAAAATAAAAATAAACCTTAATATTCATAAAGCATAGCATAAATTAAAAATCCGTCAAGATTAGCTAATGGATCAAATGTAAACAAAGAATTGACGCATTGACCAAAAAATTTACAATTGTATAATTTATTTTCTTTTACAACCATCTACGATATGTAAAAAACCTTTTGTGTCAGATGTCTACATGAGATCTATTATAGTCATTGTGGCATCCTAATACAACCTTGTAGTGAATTGAAATGCCATTCGTCGGCATCTGATTTGACCGTGAGTGAGGTCAATCGAAAGGTCCTACAGCCACATATTTCCATTTTCCCCCTTCCTCTAGTTCTAGTTTCCAAAACTGGAACCTCAAGTGTATGGTTGGCGAATTTATTAAAAAGGTCGAGTATGGATTGCTATAGGCAGATGAAAAATTAACTTGTGTGCATGATGCATGCGATCGTGACTTTTAGGGCGGTTTTTGTTACCATTGACGTGTTTGCTCATTAATTGAACTAGTGTTGTCAAAATTCGGCCGGTCGCCTGACGAGGTATACGCTCGGATGCGCAAAGTTTATAAAAGTCAACGTTCGTTAGTCATCTTCACGAATCGATGACTCAAATTCTGTCCGATCAATACGTAGCGATCTAGACATCCCTGCCATTCGCCTCATTCAAGTCCCGGAAGGTGCAGGTGTTTGTGCACGACGAGCACGAAATAATGTGTGATAGAGTTCCAAACTCTGTACATACACATCAAAGGATCCGCCCCGAGCGGCGCTAATCTATTTGGAACTACGATTCCAAACGCCCGGCGGGCCCTGGACAGGTAGTATTCGGTAACGCAGAGTCCAGCTGGCTAATCCTTTCTCCACATCTTGACTCATATTGAAACTCGTCGGTATATACACGTTCACGTGAACCGGCGAGCAAGCGTAAGAACTTAGGATAATAGGGGAAGGAAACTGCGCTACCTCGGTCGGCGCCCTGGTCGGCGGCGGCGGCGGTGTTGGCGTGCAGGCCCAGCGCCGTGGCCAGCACGCGGTCGTCGTTGGTGGCGCGCGGCGCGTCCTCCTGCGTGAGCGCGCGCGACGCCAGCAGCGAGCCGCGCGACGTGGCCAGGCGCAGCGCCGCGCCCGCGCCGCGCACCCAGCGCAGCGCCGCGCGCGCCGCGCCCTCCACGCGCGCGCTCAGCCGCAGCCCCTCCAGCTCCGTCATCACTGCGGGCGATACACGTCTGTTAGCGAAGCACCGAGCGACGACATTCTGACTTGTCGTCCAAGCGTTTTACCGACTATGTTGAAGTCAAGTTTCAGTCTAACCTACAGCAGCTGAGTATTTTACATAAAGCGTCTGCCTTACTGGATAATATGATACCACTTCGTAAGAACACGTAAAAACATATTCAGATACACAATATATCACAAGTATCATACATGTCACACTATTATTACACGCAAAGCAATTTTGCTTCAAACCTTTTCAAATCTTTTTGCTGTCCACTTTCCCACTTCTGAGCTTCTAATTTAGATAATCCCGCCATAGTCTACGTATCTTGTAACTATCCCGCCACACTTTCTCAAGGCAAAAGCTCTCATCAGCTCATTAATTATCGTTTTTTCAAGATATGATTAAACCTAGTATTTATCACCAGTTAAAAATAATAAAATAGAAAATTTTATTCCTAGCTACTGACCCACTACGGGCACGGCCAAGGTGTATGGTTGCGCAGGCGCGTCCACGATGGCCTGCAGCAACGACAGGTGGTCGATGAAGCAGTTCGTGTCCGGCACCAACAGCCGAGGACGAACTTCTACCTCCGCGCTTACAGAGCCACCACGTAATATTTCCTTAAAAGAAAAGGTCAATTATCAACTGTTTATTCATATTATGTTATACATGCACTACAGTTCATGTTAAAAAAATGTTATAGCAATGCCTTCTCATAGCAATATAGTATGTTCGTAAATGGTATGTACATACCCCTTGATTTATTGGGTTATTTCATACTTGTCAATACGATAAGGTCCTAATTGCAATGTTGTTTTTCCACATCCACCCGAACGGACGCTGTCGCGGGCTCAGCTATACTAGTGTTCGGTGCTTTTTTTCTGTTTTCTAGCTTTATTGCCTTCACCAGTAACTAAATTATGATCAAACATTAACAATTCCTTGGACTATACATACTTGCATACGTAAGCGATGCTTTTCAAGCGTAGCCTTCCTGTTCTCAAGCTGTTCCTTGCGTCGCAGCAGTGTGCGCGTCGCTTCGTCCGTCCCTTCCGCCTCTACTCCTTCAACGTGGCCGGGCGCCTCACTAACCGTGCCGCTTGCATTGCTTTCATCCTCAGAATTTTCAGACTGCAATCAAGATCATATTATTAGTACAACATCATATCAGTATTCCCTGAAAGGTTGGACGAAGGAGTTTCGAATAGCCACGTTTCACCAGTTCTGTTTACGAGACTCGTATTAGGGGGCGGACTTATAGCCACTAACCGTGATCAAATTCAGACCCCAGGTTGCTGCTGAACCGTTCGCCTGATTTGGGAATCAAAAACAGGATATCTGTTGTGCTCGCGACCACTAGACCATTATCTACTTGGAGCAAAAAAACTACTAAATCTCGTAATATGACTTAACTTTTGTCATTTTTGGAAACAGAAGATTCTGCACGAGAGTATGCACCTAAAGCTTACTAATAATAAGTAATTAGCGAGGTGATAAGTGTGCTACAAAGCACCTTGCCAATTACCTACTAATTAGATTTTATGTAACGAATAGTTAAATTTATATTACACCCATAAAATCTTTCGATCATGAATAGGTTAATAAATATTAAAAAGCTTAATATCTTAATGAAAAAGGCTAGTTGAAATATAATTTATTAACATTGTATAAGACTGTCTCGTCTCCTGACCTTTCAGTGATCGTTAGGTATTCCAAACACTCAATAATATTTTTTTTTTCTATAATTTATATGTACATAGCACTATGACAGTATTATTGTAGTGGCTATACAATAATCTGTAGGTTCATCTAGTTAATATCAGGTAACTTACAATTTCATGCTGAGACAGCTTGATATAGGAGGATTTTATATTAGTGACATAAAGGGATGTAAAACAGCACGAATCTCAAATATACTAGAAATAAAAATGACCAGTTGTTGCAGTGGGGCATGCAGCGGCAGCACGCGCTGCACGGCGCTGACGTAGCGCGGCGAGGCGTCCGCCGGGTACTCCAGCCTTAGCACCGGCGGCTCCACGCCTACTAAGTACCTGTGTGAAAAACACAATATACACGTCAGCTATGTTCTATCCACTCATTAGTTTTTCGCTTGCATTTACTAAGAATTTAGAATAGTTGAAATGACTTAAAGGTGCTTGGTAATTCCGGATCACGGATATGCAACTTGAAGACATAGGTCGGGGAAGTAACACCACCAGGTAGAACTTCCCTCGTCTTACTTTAGTCTTGTCGCTGCAGACAGTCATTAGATTACTTATTGCGGTCATCTTCGTAATTGTACGTTTAAAGAAACTAACTGCAGCTCAAAAATACTCCGCCGAAGTTTACGCTGGCGCTAGATATCACCGATAGAGTTAAGAGTAAAACAAATAGCTTAAAGATCCAATAGTACATGTGGACTCACTCGGTGCCGAAGAACAGGAGTTTGCTGATCCTTAGCGCATGTTCCGCGGCGTGATGTTGGCCCAGCTGGTCCACACGCACCCACGCCACCGCCGGCTCCATGTACATGAGAGGCGTGAACCCGCCTAAAGACGCATCCTCAGGCAGACGGACGCACACGTAACCTTACAAACACATTTAACCAGAAATTAATGTTTGTGCCGACTTTTTTATTAAAAAATGTAGTTATCAGCACCATCTTACTGGACCTGTTCTGCGTTGCCCTCTTACAGCGGCTGTCTAGAAAACTAACGGAGCATTGAACAGTGTGTTCCCATAAAAGTGTCATTAATTGTTAATGTAAATTTATTTTACTTTTAAATTGCATGGACTCAAATAATACACAATTGATTTTTTATCAGGCTTTGCAAAAAAATTATACTCTTACAGATACGCCACGAGTTTCTATCGTTAAAATAATAATTCTAACATGCAATGCTCAAGTTTTACGACAAAAAAGGTTGATAAAGTTGCTTTTATAGCTCAGTTAGCTAATATAAATCGGTATGTTTATGTAGTGTCGACTTTCAGCGGGTGCCTTGGTAATGCGCAGGCGCCGGGCCGAGGTGATATACTAGGTATAAACACGCACTATCGTTCTCTTTATCCTTATGGGATCTGCGGAACCCACGGCAACAGCAACGCCAGATGCATTGACACCGGACAAGCTATTAATGTGACGGGATTATTTATCGCTGTAATTACTTTTTACTTTTATCCCATAAACAATGTAACTAATGCTTTTAACGTTATCAGTGCTAATAGTTATGGAAAGTTCAGTCAGGGAAGGAAATCAAGCAGTTGTCAAAAACAATATTTTAAGTAAACAGTATTTGTATAGTTTACCATATTATACTTTTTAAAAGAAACCTACTACCTTCTTTATATTACTATAAAAAACTAGAACAATTTTAACGCGATTTCATAGCATCCTTTAAACAGAAAACAAACACACCATAAAATGAAGTGTTTGTATATAACTTAGTGCCGTAACGCGAATGGGAATGACAAAAACTCAGAAAAAATCTCTTCTCGCAGACGTGCTACAAGCGACCTAATATGGCAACTTGTCCGTAGTGTAAACAACAACAATGGATCCTCACCTTCTTTCATTTCGTTTTCGAATTCTATAGATTTGTCATCAAGAGATTCCAATATGTTCATAAGCTTCGCAAGCCAGTCCCACGGGTCGTTATCGGTTCTAAACAAAAATAAACAGTTAACAATAAAATCATATTTACATATACAGGTAACATAACGGTAAAAACTCTTACCCGATTTCAAAACTGTCGAACGATGGCGGTGGATTCCATACACTACTGTGGCATAACATCCAGTCGGACCACACCTTAAAATATTAATAACTATTATGAAACAATCATACTTAATAAATTATTATCAAATTAACGCGCGTACGCTGCTATTTTCTTAATTATATGTTACACTCGAGTTCCAAAGTAATTTGTGTTTTTTAACTGTACATCTCTAAACGTTTATAAAAAAGAAAACAAGATCTGGCTCTCGGTATTACAGTAACCCACAAATCAAGAGATGGACGAAACAGCGATGTAAGTAGGTAAGATACCATCACAAAAAAAAATTGTTAGGTGATATTGGAATGTAATCGTTTAGCTTAGAGCACACTAGTGGTATTGTATTCGTTCAGAACTTGACTCAACTGGTAAAATCGATGCAGTGTTAAGAATAGTTGACATTTGATGCAGTTATTAATATGACAGAAATTCATATACTTTATTGTTCTTGAATTGATACATTATAATTTATAATGAGCCCTTCTATTTATGTTTGGAAAGATATATGATGTGTGTATACCTTGATAGCAGGCAGCAGGAGCAGTGCGTCCGTGTGGTGCTGCGACTGCGGCGCCTCCGGCAGCAGCGCGCAGCACCGCTCCAGCATGGCGCCGAACATCAGCAGGGACACGCCCAGCGCACACTCCAACCATGCTGAGCGTTCTCCGCTGTTGCTCTCTATCGGACAATCACAATTAAACATTGCAGTCTTAAAGTACCGACCGAAATATCAATTGACTTTTTGTATTACAAACGAAAATACAATGTCTCTGCTGCCCTTCTTTTGTATGTCATGTTGGCCGTCATTTCAGTTGATTTCTGTAGTCACCCCCTTTAAGCCGCTCTTAAGCGCTTTAAAGGTCTTTTTGCCTAAATCATATAATGTGCATACTTGATATTTTATTATTCAAGTAATACTCTTGGGTAAACACCCAACAAAGTTCATCGACTCAATAATTTAATATTTAGGAAATATTTCATAAAAATATTTCCTAATTACAAAAAAAAAACAGAAGTCAAAACCCTGCCATATAATAACAAACATGTTTAAAAATATTTATTTAGTGTAATCGACAGCCATGTCTATATTTACGGGCAAATAAGTATAATTACGTTTGTTCATACAATCGTGAGTATGATCCACCTCGCACAAAGCAGTTTGCATTAATCAGTAAACGATCAGGACCAACCGGAACCAGCTCCCTGTTGAATCATCGCCTTCTCCGTAATCAATACAGGTACATACGTCGAAATAAAACGAACGTGACCCGAAACAATATTTTTTTACTTCATTTGATTTCTTTTTTACTCTGAACCGCTAACAAAGTATTATCCCTATGACTAATACATTCAGCAGAATCGCTTGCTTGACCACAAAACTTGCTTGCTTTATCCACTAGCTATCCTTTATCCGCCATAAATGAAAATGTATTAGTCTCTCTGAGATTAAGACCGGATGGATTTTATGTTTCTTCTTTATTAATATTCATTTTTCATTTTGTAGTAACATAGGAACAAAGCTAGACGTGCATGAATAGTGATAGAAACACGTCGACATTGGATCATCCACCGACAGCTCATCGGTCGCTTCAAGCCGGTCCGATATAAATAGGCGTCTAAAAATACACAGCACGGATTGCACCTGCAAACGCAAAACATCTACCAGACTGCTTAACAAATACCTGGATAAACAGGCGTAGAAATACCCGGCAAGTAAAATTCGTTACGTGTGTCATAATAAATTCAAACACTGCAATATATAATATTGCACAAGGGTGCAGATAAAAGGTGTTTCTGTATGTCAACTATTTAAATGAAATCCACGTTCTTGCAATAGAAGATAAGTTTGACATAATGTGTACGCCTCCATGTTCCGTTTTGTTGGAACTGACCATGCGTTTAAATGCTTGCGTCTCAACACGATTCCCCAAGGTAGAGTGACTACATAAAAGCATTTAGTCGTAATCGAAAATCTATGTTCCGACTGATTTATGTGTCGTATTTTTGTATATACAAAACGTTATCTCATATATCTTTCCAGGAACTTTTCTCGACATAAGCGCTGCCAAAGGGCATCGTCTTGCCGAACGTCGTAATTAAGGGTCTCGAACGCCATAATTTGTCTATAATAATTCAAAACATCATTACGAGTAATGGCGTAAAAGAGTGGTCGTCACCGTGCCGACGCCGAGTAAGTTTGTTGAACCTGTCGCCATCAAATGTGTGCATTTGTGCGGTGCGCGGGCGCAGGCGGCGCGGCGGCGACGGAGTGCAGTGCATCAACCTCCAATAACTTGTAATTTGTAATTACAAACCTTTACTGCGCCCGGACGGAGCCGCAGGAAATAGCCACGTTTACAGCTCACGTTATATATTAATTTCGTAAATCGAATACATGTACACCATAGAGTTTCCATTAGTTAATAAATATACTTTGGTCCTAATAACGTGTTTTCAGTGGATTTAAACGCACCAAATCTAACTGCCTATGAGTAAAATTAATACTAAACAGGTAAAGAAACTACTGCTTGCTGCCTTGATAAAATTCCCGTAACGAATAATTTATGTCTTTGTTATCTTGACAGTCGTTATAGATAGTCAGTAACAGGGTTGGGGAGGTCAGATAGGCAGTCGCTCTATGTAAAATACTGGTATTCCGCTGCATCCGGTTAGACTCAACCGAAAGCCGGAAGCCAACCCTAACATAGTTGGCAAAAGATTAAGCAGATGATGATGAAACAGCGTATTTTCTTTTGTTCACATTGGGAAACAAAAAGATGCAATAGCTAACTTACAGCTACAACAGAATCAAGATACAGTTTTCTCCATGCCATGGCCGAAAACGGTGAGGAAGACTTTACAACTAAATGATATGACAACAATCAGAAGACAAATCTTGTGAGACAGACTCACACGAAAAGCGGTTTTGTTTTTATACTATTTATTGTAGAAACAGACGAAGTGAAATTATTGTGAGGGCATCAGTATTGACAAGGCGACGTCTATGTACCGCTATCTGGTTGGTATCTTAACTTCAAGTTCCCACCTTTCATCTAGCTTACATTAATTACTTATTCACAAAAAAAAAAAATACATTTGCGACGGCGAATAAATCAACCATAAATTCCAATTCATCTAACCTGTTATTGCATGCACTTTTAATGTTTCGTTCAATTAAATTTACCATAAAATAATGTTTTTTTATTTGAAAACCAAATCGACGTCCTGTGCGAAGCGTGTACTTAATTACCTTTTATAGCACATAATACTCTTATTTTTTTATACAACCATCTAAACAACTTCAGTAAATTAAGCAATTTTATAGGCTTATGTTCAGCCTGAAATAGAATTAATTTTCTTACCATTCACTTGAATACGAGCAGTTCACATGACATTTTATTGTTTTTTAAATGATTACCAAAGTCATTTACGAGTACAGAAACACGGCTAGAAGTATTTAAATTCAACTGTCTATTTTTAACTTAAATTCCATTTCTACTTATGTGTACTCTTTAACTATAGACGATGACACACATGTGAAACATCCATGACTCACTACTCCGGATAATAAATATGTCAGTCTCATCCATAGTAAAATCCTTTGACCATATTAAATGCCTCTTATTTCTTATCGGGACAAACGTGTGACTATTACTCCTAACTACTGCAATTAATGATGCTGTCATGTCGAATTCTCCGTTGTTGTGTTTGTACTTATATCGCGCAAAACTTACTTGAGCTAATGCATTCTCTTTGTAATAACTAGATACTAAAACGCGGTATAAACCGTCATAATTTATAATGCAACGAAAATTATTTTTGATTGATGATTTTTAATGTTAGTCCGTAAACCAAAACGTTATTTTCTGACCGAACTACTTCGTTTTTTTGCTCTTCTTCCAATATGAGTACCGTAAGCGGATTGAATATTTTAGCCTGCCTAACTTCTACCATTTTAATTTATTTTCAAAATAGCAGCAACACATAAAACCCGTATTAAAGAATAGCTGGTATCAATACAAACAAGTGATCGACAAAATCTTGTAAAAAGTCACGTTTAAATAATAATAGCTACTAAAGTTGTACTGATGACATAGATTGTAACTTTGATAACATAAATCTCTGAAACGTTTCGCTTTAGAAAAGATTTTACCCCATACAATTCTTGACTGTATTGATTAATACAGGTTTTATTTTGGCTGCTATTTTGAAAATAAAATAGCTGATATCAGGCAGGCCAAAAATATTAAAACCCCTATTAATATTTTCTAAATATTTCTCATCCATGCGAAAGAAATAACGAGTTTTCTCTGTAATAGCGCCTCCGCCGCTGACATGGGCTAATCAAAGAGCGCTAAAATAGCCGAAAACAAACAAAAATGTAACGTTAGAGTCGCGAACTATCTTGTTGTTAATTTTTCTTACACTCGAACTTAATAATATTAGGTTAGTCAATTCAATGACCAACTTTGACAAAAAGAGGGTTAAAAAGAAGTTTTATCGATATTAAATGTTGATATAACAAGGAGCTGAAAGGTATTATAAATATTGAGTTATTTTAGTAATCAATACAAACTTTCAATCTTTATATGAAGTCGTAACTTACACAATACCTAAACGTGTAAAAGGTTTCCCTGTCAACGACCGCGCAAACATTTTAGCATTCTTCGCAGATTAATAAAATCATCAAGGTTCATAAAAGAAGGAAGAAACAACCAAACCAAATCGCTCATGCGAGGAATTTTATGAGTAGTCATTTATGTTTTGGGCAAAAGCATGGAAAAATTTTGTAACAAAATGTACGAGTATGATCTGCATTACGTGGTTCAGCTAATGAATCAATCAGGAAGGGGGGTCACATGTCCGGGTATTTGATTTGGGAGTATTTGATGAACAACAAAGCCGGCCCAAAACAATGACTACACATATTCGGCTTTCAATCCGATTGTGCCGATCGGCAAAACTTCTTTCGGCATCTACCATCGCTGAGTGTTATTCGGGTCGGCTCAGCACTATTCGCGCTTTCCCAAGCGGCCTTTTCTGCCGAACGTATATAATACCGACGATAACAATACGAACGAAAGAACAATAATGTGTATATTCGATTTTGCTGTCCGGCTATGTCGAATCAAGCCGAGTTGAATATGTGTTTCGGTCCCCTGACAGTTGACATTTAAACAAAAAGAAAAAAAGAGGGAACAGCGGCTGCGATTTTCCATACTAATGTAGGTATTCACCTTTTTTCTTACTAAATAATACTAAACCTCTGGAGCAATCATTTTCTTTTCATGAAATCAAGGTCTGCTGTAGATGTATCCCTGTCATTTCCTTTTTTCAGCTACTAATAAGGTAAACAAAATATGATCCTACAAAAATGACAAAAAATGCCCCATTTTTACGGCCGTGATTAGAGGACTACCAGACAAATTCGAGAAGTTTTTAACATAAAAGAAATTGATAGAAACGTAGATACTCTTTCTTAAAATTTTAATGTCAAAAATAATTGAATGGGCTGTTTTCGAGGAGAAAAAAGGGGAATACGAAACGTCGATCTCGTCAAAATTTTTGTGATATTAATCGGTCTAAGGTGCAGCTGTCCCTATCGCACGCTACGGAGCTGGCTTGACATAGCGCTATTGCAATAGTTTCTTCAAATACGTATTTTTCAATTTCCTGGCAAGCCCTGTTCCCTCTTAAAGCAGATTTAGGCTAAGTTCACCAAGCACTTGCGATGCGGCCTTTCGTGATGGTTCACACAAAATGTACGAAACTGACGTAGGACGATTTTGTCAATGCCGTGCGGCCCGCCCAAATCTGAGAGGGCCTTTGAAATTAATGGGGCACTTAGTAACTATCAGAGCTTGGTTGACTTGCTCCTAAACATCACAAGAATGTAAACATACTTTCTAACACAAAAACTTTCGATACATTTTTCTAAACGTCATTCCGAATCGAATGAGCCATCGCTCATATTTTTAGGAACTTTATCAAGAATCAACACGTTTTTGAACTTGCTGTCTAGCCTAATTGTCCACTCTACGAATTTGCATGGGTTTTGCTGCTGACTGTTGCACCCGTATCTATAGTCAAGTCAAAGTAATTACTTGTGTTTAAGGAATGACTTATGCAAACATGTTTATGCAATAGACAATAATTGAAACGAAGTTAGAACCGTCACAGAAAGCTAAGCTATAATATTTTTGTTCTAACTTCAAGCAATTACTAAACTACATAATAAAAATGGTATCTTAAGGAATCAATTTTTTTTTTCTCTCTTGTGTTAATGATAATGTTAGTGACCATGATAGTTTAAAATCTTATAATTTTACTCGAATAATACCGTATCTATAAACAAGTCAAAGTGATTTGACTTGTTTATAGATACGGGTGTTTGTAGCTATTACTTGTCTACTTCCAAGGATTGTCAACTACTGTGTTTGACCTCATTGTTGAACACAGTAGTTAACAATATGGAAGGTCTACATTTAATAATGTTAATGTTAAAATGACATCACTGAGGGCGAATTTCATGGATGAAACTGAACTTGATTACACATTGTATCACATTTTAACTGCGTTCAACAGTTGTCAGAACGTCATCGCTATGGAATAATAACACTGACTGCTCGTGTTCAGTTTTATTGTTGATGTTCGCACTAAATGGCTCTGTTATAGATTCAGAAAACTGGCTTTACCTTTAAGTGATGCGGCAGTGGTCTCAACGGCGAACATATTGAGTGCCGTGAGTTGCAAAAGACGCGCGGCAGGAGTTGGCAGTGGTTGGCGGTGCAGAAGCGCCCGGAACTGACGTAGCATCATACTCGCGCTCTCGTAAAACGTCTCCATTCTGACAGGAAACAGTTACAAATGGAAGGACGCAAATTTTAAGTAAGGTTTCTTGTTATGTTGTTCTATAAGTCGGTGTCACGGATACAAAAATAAAATAAAACTCTAATCAATATTTAGGACTTAAAGCTGTTGTTCTTCTCACTTTTCCCTCCGACGTTTGGTGTAAATTGTCATGCTTCGAAGAGAACGGAAAATGGCAGTGGAAGACAAAAAAGATTTTGATGTTTTTTTAGGTTCTTTGTTCGAACTTCACTGCTGAGTTTGAATCATGTGATGGTGATTCTCACACTTAAAAAAAGTTAAGGATTCTCTTACATTTATTTTAGAAAGGAAACTCACACTAACGATGCTACAAATTGACTATAATACTTTTTTTTAAACAATTTCACAATAACGTTTCTTTGGTATGTATTAAAATATAGCGTTATATAATATACTTACTTATATTTTCCAAAATATTTACGATCCCAAAGGTTATCGCTATTAGGACATGAGTCGCATCAATTAGAGTATATAAATATATTCAATATGTTTTAATTATAAATATACATGAAACAAAAGTCAAATAAATATGAAACTTACCCTATTTTGGTGATGAGCTTTCCGTGAACGTGTAGATAACTGGTAATGAAATTTTTGTTCAACTGGAACAATGAGAGAAAAATTAATCCAATATACCTACGTTGAACATTTCATGACCATCTAAAGGCCAACAATTGGTTTTATGACAACAAATTATTATTATTTATTTTTTATTTTGTATCCTATTACAATGTTTTCTTATTTAACCCAAAGGTTGACTGGTAGAGAATGCCTTGTGGCATTAAGTCCGCCTATGTTCACTATTGTACATGAAGTTTAAATAAATAAATAAATAAATGTAAAAGAGAAATCGAGAATCTCTAAACATACGTAGAGAAACAATTTTAGCACTACATGGTCTAGTAATGTAAAAGAAGTCAATGATGGTCGTAGTAGTCGATTGGAAGAAAAAAAAAGTGTTGTGCCAACCACAAGTAACATGGGACAAGGGCTGGAAGATGATTGTCTGGTAACATACAGTCCACCGGATTGTCCAGAATTAGTATTTGACAAAAAAGTTCCTTTAGAACATGGTTTCACAGTCCAAGGTTTAACACTAATGTGCGATTGACCGTACGTAGATTGTACTGTAAGAAATGCCTACCTCGACGGAAGTCATGGAAGCAAGTTGTTCATCCCTGGAGGCTGGACGGAAGGTAGTGGTCCTATGTCCGCTCGGACGTACCCACACCTCTCTCTTCATGCCGGCTGTGTTCTCGTTGTTAGTGCCGGCCGCTCCCGACGCACCGCTTTCAGCATTCTTTGATACTTCTAAAGCAGCTCGACGTTTGCGCTCCGCTGTCTCATACTAAACAAACAAACAGTGTCAAAACGAAACAAAACGGCCATTTCAAGGGATTTTTTTTTATCTGAGTATGTTTTTTTATAAATAATAAATAAATTAAAATTACTTGACACAAAATAAATACTGGCTCCTTATTATTAAGCATCCATTACTCTAGTTTACTACGTCGTATTTACCTACTGTCATTGTTAGAATATGGGAGTAAAGGTTTTATGCAAAAAGTCACAAAAAAATTTAGAATTATAATAATTTCGTTAAAAAAATCACTCAGATATTTTGTTTTTTCGTTGCTATGGTTTCTTTACGACTTATAGACCTTATATTATCAATAATTATTTTTATACATATTAAATACATTTTTAAATATTCTAATATAAAACAATATAAAAAACATTTAAAAATATAAAAAATAGTGGTCCGCCGGTATCGGGAGCAGGGTCCAAGCTACCGGTGGTTAGGGCTCCAGAGACAGGAACCTCCTCACAATGCGAGCCGTATCGAGGAGTACTGCCTTCTGAATTAGGCCCTCGATCCAACCGCCTAAGGAGAGCCTCGAAAGATGGTCGTCGAGGCTCTTGGCTATAAGGCCATTGGCCGTCACGACGATCGGCACAATGATAGCCGAGTTCACATTCCACATGTCGACAACCTCGTGTGCTAAGTCGAGATATTTAATTTGTTTCTCTTTCTCAGCTTTCACGAGGTTCTCGTCATGCGGAATGGTAACATCGACTATCATTACACGGCGCGCTAATCGGTCTATCACTACTATGTCAGGTTTATTGGCGACAATAGTCCTGTCAGTAATGATAGACCGATCCCAGTACAACGTGACATGGTCTTTCTCGAGAACTGGGTCGGGCACATACTTGTAATACGGTACCTCAGATTCCACAAGTTTATATTTCAAGGCAAGTTGTTGGTGAATAATCCTGGCTACTTGGTTGTGCCTGTGCAAGTACTCGCCGTTAGCCAGACGAGAACAACCAGAAATAATATGTCTGGTGGACTCACCCGGACGGTGACATGCCCGACACACGTCAACCGTCCATCATAATATATTTCCGGTAGTTGTTCGTCAACATAACTTCGTCCATAATCGCACAGACAAAACCTTCAGTTTCCCCAAAGAGGTCGCCGAAACGTAACCAGGACACGGACGCTAGTAAATCTACATCGGGCCCATGAAGAGCCCGGTAGAAGCGTCCATGAAGCTCCTTGCCTTGCCATACTTCCTTGCGGTCATCGGTAGTAAGTACTACAGGTTTGCGCCAGTTCTCTTTAGCCATGGACAGCGGGGTGAGTCCCTTATCCACTGCGACCACATCTCGGTACATACCCACCTCGGCTTTTAAAAAATATTCTCTGAGACTGCATATCTCGCGGTTGTGAAAGGTCTTCGCGTTTAAAAAACCTCGACCCCCGTACTTCCGCGGGATGAACAGCCTCATTACCGATTTATCAATAATCTTTATTACACAAGAAGGTGGTTACAATTTGTGTAAAGTCCCTGAATCCTGTGCTAGGTGATAGATCTGTGTTACAAGAGCCAGTGTCCTCTCCCAGGAGGAGGTATTACAGAATCTTATACAATAAGATAAACAAAAGTATAAGTATTATTAAAGTTATGTGTAAGCATTAATTGAAACAAACCTTTTTTCTATTTTCGTCAAATAGTGAAAGTAAACTTTCTCGTGCTGAATGAAAGGGATTCGACGACATTAAACTTCTCATGTAATAGTAAACAGCGTCTAATTTTCTTCTCTGAAAATAACAATTCTTATTAAGTATAAATAAGCAGTATAAATTATTAAGCATATTAAGTAATCAAATTCAACACTTACCGCATATATTGCTAATATAGCTAACTGATTGTATGGCCTGCCATTCTTAGGATTGATTTGTTGAGCTTTAGTATACCAAAATTTACTCTTAGCATAATTATTTGTCTCATTCACTTGTTCCTTATATCGTGCTAAATCCCCCAAGAAGACATAAATTTTTTGAACTGATATTAAAGCCAGACCCACATACCCGAGACCTTTGGGAGGCAACACATGATTATCATTAATGTAATCATCAACATTAAACTTATAAGTTTTTTCCAGCATTTGCACTAGGTTTTCAAAAAATGTGTTTCCTTCTTCGATTATAACATTGATCAATTTCACTATTTCAGGCTTGTCTTCTGGCGTCATTTGAGTAAAACTCTTTCTTAAAGGTTCTATGAAGTTATAGTATAAAATTTTCCAAAAATGATGTTCAATATTGTCAGCTTGACAGTACTTAAGATCTGACATGAGGAGTCGGTGTAGCGCCTTTTGCAATAAAGCCCTGAAAAATTACAGCACAATAATATTTTATCAATAAACAAGTCCTAAGATACATATTTAAACATTTCGGAAACTGTTTCAGCTACAATAAGACAAAACAGCATAATGATGCTTGTATTAATATAGACACGATACGTGCTCAATTTTAGCAACTCGCGCATGTAATTGCACCGTTTACTAACGTGTAAATAAGTGAGCTACAGGCACAACACATGCGCATCACTGGACTTTTCATAATAAATAAAAATATCCATATTTTCGTGGACTCCTTGTAATATGAAGTACCTTGTTTCGGTGACATCGGGCCAATGTTGCGCGAGGCCGAGCGGTCCCCTCAGTATCTGCGTCTGCAGGATGACGTCGAGACGGTCCACCTCCTGCAAAAGCGCGCGATGTCGCACCGCGCGCGCCGCGTCGTTGGCCTCGTACCCGGCGCTTCCGCGAGACGAACTTTCTTTCATTCCTACCGGACAAACTCGTTTGACTTTTCGCAAAGGCTTGTCACAGTCGTGGGTATAAGACGTAGGAAGGGGACGGTGACTATTAAGAGTACCAGGTTTCTAGAGTCGCATGATATCACATACCCACGTTTAATGACCGTGGCTACCACGAACTTTGGCATAAAGATACTATAACTGTTATGTTTTCGCTAAGACAGCTAGATACTTCAAATCACGAAAGCAGAAAACGAAATTAGCATGTGGTATCTAAATGTTCATGACGAAAATTACAGAAAATAAAAAGCATACTGACTGTACTATCCTTACAATACTTTGGAATTTATATTAGAAACCCTTCCGAGTGCGAACAAAATTCAACCCAGCTGTCTTGGTTTAAACTAGAGCATGTCTTACTTGTTTTGTGTAACTACAAATAAAAAAAAATATTTTAACTTACTTAAATTTTGCTTACCTCTCTCCATTCTTATGTCTATTTTATTTGGACTAGTTTGCACAATTATAGGTTTGGATGGATTATGATGATCAAACAATGTTTTTTGCGTCTCCACTGAACCTCCCCTCCTGAAAAGAGTAAATAATTATATCAAGAACACATAATCTTCGACGGTTGTTTACTACTGCTGCATCAGCAACGGAACATACCCCAAATCTTTCTGCATGTGTGTAATCGAAGCTTGGGGCAACATTATTATCCCGGGCTGCGAAGTGGACGAGTCTGCAGTATGTTTGTTACGCGAGTTAGAATTCTCTGGATGCCTACAACATAGAGCAAAGAATTGTTGAAAACTGAATGAGAAAATTGTAGGAATGTAAAGGATGATTTAAACCAAACGGCTCGCATCGCATCGGATCGGAAAGGAAACGAACGGATGCACCGACGGCCGATCGCGTCCGTCAGGATGTCGACGCATACCATCGTCTCCGAACCTTTACTTGCGAACATATCCGTTTCTGCGCCTAGTCAAAATAATTTCATTTCATCCGATCGTATACGACGACTGGTGAACGGAGCCGATCGCGTGTCGCGGTAGACGTCCGCGGTCAAGCTGCGGCTTGGTAATATAGACTTGAAATACTGTGTACACGATTTAATATCGTTTAAAGATTGTAAAATCGGTTCCGATCCGAAGCGATGCGAGCCGTTTTGTGGAAATCATCCTTAAGTCATTGTAATATTAACTTACTTATCATGTGAGTTAAACTTCTTGGACTCGAGTATTTCCTCTCTCCAGCTTAGAGTCCCTGAGCTGGGCCCGTGAGAGGCCGACGGTGGTGCAGGCACCGCGGAAGGCGCGTGCTGCGAATGTTGTTGATGCTGAGCATGTTGTTGATGCTGAGCATGTTGTTGATGCTGAGCATGTTGTTGATGCTGAGCATGTTGTTGATGCTGAGCATTTTGTTGATGCTGAGCATGTTGTTGGTGCTGAGCATGTTGTTGGTGCTGAGCATGTTGTTGGTGCTGAGCATGTTGTTGATGCTGAGCATGTTGTTGATGCTGAGCATGTTGTTGATGCTGAGCATGCTGTTGGTGCTGCGCATGTTGCTGATGTTGAGCATGTTGTTGATGTTGCGCGTGTTGCTGATGCTGGGCATGTTGCGGATGCTGCGGTTGTTGCGCATTCTGCGCATCGGAGTTTCGTCCGCGGCGTCGCTCTATGGAAAATGGTGAAACAAAACAATGTCTTATAATTTTCAGTTAATATACTTAACATAATGTCACATCTTTTTTCTCATTTGGGAAGGGGTTTAATTCGGGGGTATTAAAGTTCTTAGCATTCCTGATGTAATGTTGGTACATTTTACCAGTGATGCTGTTTTGATTCTCAAACACGTGTTCAACCAACCTCGGTTCTCTGTGCGCCGGCCGGAGCGCTTGCGGGAGCGGCGGCCAGGGCCGGCATCGGGCGCGGTGGTTGCGCTGGCCTGGCTGGGGGCCGGCGACTGCCGCCCACGCTCGATGCTAGACGTACGACCGTTCGCCCACGATCCGTTGTTTTTCTTCTAGAATAAACGCTGTGCTATAGATACATACTTCATAATCGTATTTTTATTAAGATAGGCACTTTTGTGATGGTAATTTCTGGCTACAGCATAAAGTCAAGTTTACCACAGATACAGTGATAAGTTATTTTTATATTATTTACCAAATAAGAGAAATAAATAATTTACCTAATTATCTTTATCTTTATCTTTACCATTTTTGGCAGAAATCCCTACATGTTATCTTCAAAATGCTGCCAATAAACCAGACTTCTAATATAAAAAAAAAACCTTGAAATCTGAAATCCGTTTGGGACATGCTACAGAAAGACAAACCATGAACCCTATTGCCTCTTTAAATATTAAAATGGAATCTTCCAAAATTACAGTTGATTACCTGATTCGATGATAGCCATGCGGCAGATTTGGACATGGCAGATGGGATGCGAAAACCATCGGTATCTCGCGGACTAACGGCCCGATTAGCTGATGTGTCCCGACTGTTGCATTGTGAAACTATTCTCCTGAAATCAAGACGAAGAGTTATGAGGTAACGTCGCAATTATTACATCGCATTCTTGTATTCTCGTGGCTAAATAATAACAGCCGCTCGGGTTGATCTGCAGGTTAAGCCGCGATTGCCTAGGCTGGTCCGTCGATGGGTGATCACAAATTACATACCGAGTTTCCTCCGTATCTCGAAGCATCTTAAGCCGTTGCTCTTTGATAGTCATTACAGGTAGTCAGTGGCCCGAAAGTCTAACAACCAGTCTTACCAAGGGGGTATTGTATCACCCACTAACTGGGTTGTGGAGGTGAGATAGGCAGTCGCTTCATTTAAAATACTGGCATTCAGCTGCATCCGGTTAGACCGAAAGCCGACCCCAACATATTTGGGAAGAAAGGCTAGGCAGATGATTCTTTTTTTCATGTAAAAGTTTGCTATTGGATAACATATTCGGCAGCATTTCAATGAATTTGTTGATAAACTTGCAACTTAGTTCAACCAATTTTTTACATCTAATGTCTATGTGAGGGATAATTTGGAAGCAGAGGAGTGAATAATAACGTGACCGCTGACAGGGAAGAATGGAAGAAGAAAAGTTGTGTGCCGACTACTACTGTGGTACAAGGACAGGAAGATGATGAGGAGCCTATGATTCACTAATAATATCAATATTCCAAACCAGTAGGAACTTCATACAAATAATGAAAGAGCACCACAAAGCAAGAGTAACTGATACCATTTACTAAAAGGCCCTGATATCCTATACTGGACAATTATGAACACAAAGTTTGAGTCATAAATCATTACCTATACATATTCCTGGTACATATTCTAAATCTTATGTTACAAACAGGTAAATTTCCAGATACCCTAAAGATAGCTCTCATTAAGCCATTGTATAAGAAAGGATCACGGCACGACATTAATAACTACAGACCAATTGCATTATTGCCAAGTTTCTCGAAGATATTTGAAAAGGTTATCCATGCTAGAATCACAAAGTTTTTAAATGTTAATAATATTTTGAATGTTAACCAATTTGGATTCCAAAAGAATAAAACTACATCATTGGCAATATATAAATTATTTAGTACCATCTGGGATAAAATCAATAATAAAAAACAATGTGCTGCTCTTTTCATTGATATGTCTAAAGCATTTGACTGTGTTAAGTATGACATTTTGCTTGATAAATTAGATGGTATAGGAATAAGAGGTATAGCACTTAAATTAATTGAGAATTATTTAAATAATAGAATGCAAGGCACTTTTATTGAAGTATATAATGAACTTACAAAAATGGTGGAGGTAGTGAAATCTAAATTCGAATCTGTAATACTAGGCGTACCGCAAGGTAGTATATTAGGACCCCTCTTGTTCTTATTGTATATCAACGAGCTTCCAAATATAATTGACCATCTTTGTGTAATGTATGCTGATGACGCAACTATATTTATTTCAAATGAATATTCCAATGACCTTATTTACGAAACTGAAATAAATAGAATATTAACAACTGTGACTGATTGGTTGCAGTCAATAAACTTAAAAGTCAATGTCTCAAAAACCAAATTAATTCAATTTAGAAATTATAAAAGTAAACCTACTACTGTGAATGTAACCATGTCTGATACAGCGATTGAAGAAGTAAAAGACACAAATTTCTTAGGAGTTACAATAGATCAACATTTAAACTGGAAGGCACATATTGAAAAGATTAATAAAAGGATATCCAGTGCATGCTACGCATTGTCAGTTCTGGCAGAGACTACAAATCCAAGTGTAACTAGAAATGCTTATTTTGGAAATGTGTACCCACTGTTAACTTATGGTGTCATATATTGGGGAAACTCGACAAACGTACAATCAACATTCATTCTCCAGAAGAAATGTCTTAAGACAATATACAACATGCATAGTACCGAATCATTAAGAGATGTTTTCAAAACGGAGGGTTTCAGGAAACCCTCCGTTTTGAAAACATCTCTCAGTGTCAGGACACTGACTGGTATTTATATACTCGAATTATGTTTATTTGTTAAAAACAATATGCAATATTTTAATTTCAAATCAAATTTTAAAAGAAACATTCGAAAACAATATAAATATGACATTAATTTACCGGTTATTAACAATGTGATTTTTTATAAAAGTACCTATGTCACTGCTATTCGTGTGTACAATCACTTACCGCCAGCAATTAAACAATTAAATGGAAATATGTTTAAAAACAAATTGAAAAAAATGTTAATTGCTAATGTATTTTATAATCTGCATGAGTTCTTTGAGAAAAAATAATATTTGTATGCACCTTAATCCTTAAAATACCATTGCATATCCGACTTGGGTAAACTGTTGAAACTAAAAATGTAATGTTTACTAATAAGAACTTAATGTACACAGTTATGCAATAAATATATCTTTATCTTATCTATATCAATAAGGATGCATAATGAGCGGGAGTTGTTTGTCGATAATTAGCTAATATGCACTCACAGGTAGTAAACTATCGATGAGGCAACAGCTAACTAAAAAAAGTCAATGATAGTAATACCAGCAAGATTTTTTTCTTGTGAATAATTATACCCTTAATAAAAAAAAATGGTATTATCCTACTCCTTGATTTTTCGTACCGATGATACACTCACCACAGTTACACAAGACGTGCGAGCGAGAGGTCCGATAAAAATTATTTAAGAATCGAAGTTTGCGTATATTCCAAAAAAAATAAAGAAAAGTAGTAACACTGCTACTAACCCTTCGGTACTTTGCTCTCTACTGTAAGAACGTAATGACCTCCAGCGGTCTAAATCGTCTCTGCTGTTTCCGATAGTAGAAGATCGATTGCTCTTGTGGCTGTCTCGCCTCTCCCGCTCTCTTTGTTTTAGTCCCGAGTGTATAATTTCGTGCTGTATGCTAACGTTGCTGTCCTTCCTAGGTCTCTCTGGTTCATGCTGAATGCTTGCAGTACTGTCTTTTCTGGTACGTTCAGATTTCTTCTCATTATTTCTAAGTCCCCTACTCGAACTCCTGCAATTATAAATCAATAATTCATAATATTGCAATGAACAACAATATAATTTGACAGTTATTCATGTGTCTATCTTCTACTATGTAGAAACAAATGAATAAAATAATATTACCTTCGATCTTTACGGCGAGGTCTTCCGCTACGTTTAGACTCTCGAATTTCAGGTTTAATGTCGTCCTGAACAGACTTCTTCAATGGTTGTGAGAAACTGGTAGAAGTATCACACACATCATCTAGTTTTATGTTCTTTTCTACTTCTTCTGTCCAATCCTAAAGAAAAGAAGGTATATTAAAGGGGTTTGAATTTATTGGCCGGCCTAACTTCGGCCATTTTATTTTTTTTTCAAAGTTGCGGCCACGCATAAAACCTATATTAATGGATAGCTGGTATCAAAGCATACATAGGTCTAAAAAGTTATCATAAGCACGTTTTCGTGCTCATGATAACTTTTTACAGCTAAATTAGACCGATTTTAGATTTTCCATAGAAACAGAAATTTCCAATATGTATATTTTTTTTAGACATTTTGAAAATGTTCTCTGATATTTTTTTAGACCTATGTATCATGCTTATGCGTATGAAGTTTCATTAAAATCGGTTGTCATTTTGACAAAAAAAGGACTTGAAGTTTGTATGAAATGTCGTAAGTCGTAAACGTTCTTAAAGGATCACCATGTCATCAACATAGGCCAAAAAGAAAAAAATACGTATTAAAGGAAACTACTCAACTTAAGGTAAAGAAATTATATTGGACCACCGCGCGAACTTCCTCCACCAAATGAAAAGAGAATCACGAAAATCGGCCCAATAATCACAGAGAAATCGGTGTACATACATGAAAAAATAAAGTTTTAGAAGTCGGTTAAAAAATAAAAATCATTAACAATAAAGATTATATTTTCATTTCAAACTTCCGAACGATTCATAATTATATCTATACTAGTTGTGCGTGGCATGCGTTGCAATGCCTTTTTAGGGTACCGTAGCCGAATAGCAAAAAACGGAACCCTTATAGATTCGTCATGTCTGTCGACAGACAATTTTATTTTATTTATTTGGAACAAAAAAACAGTTATACGTTACAATATTAATAATTAGCTTACTTGACATGACGAATCTATAAGGGTTCCAGACAGAGATGTATCTCAGTCTGTCTTTCTGTCCGTGTATGGCACAGCCACTTTATTACGAAACTATTAGGACTCCACAATTGAGGGGTAGACGTATTCCTAAAACCATTTTTTCTCAAAGTCAATCGTTTGAAAGATAGCCACTTCCAAAAAGGTAAAATGTGTATGGCCCCGAAAATTGGTTTGAATAAGATTTGATGTTTAGTTTTTGAGATATAGGACTTTTTCATATCAATATGCAACAGTAACTTTGTTTTTCATTTACATTCTATGAAACACAAATTTAGTTTTGCTGGTGAATGTAATACAATACAACAGATGAGTGAGCCTTCAAAATATTTTTATTATATTGTTTGGTGCCTGTGTGCGTGTGAGTACAACTCGCACTTGGCCGGTTTTTTCAGTTTTTTCAGAAACCTTCATATGTAGAACAACTGTGCAAAATTTCATCAAAATCGGTTTGGTAGTTAAGAAATCAATAGGTTACGAACAGATATTGATTTATATACATTATACCACATTTACTCAGAATTAATTTTTCAAGTGGGCGTGGATGGCCAAATCTGAAACTATGAGGAATTGGGAAAAATACTTGAAGGAGTCTCGAGCCCGATTTTAATGATTACTAAAACTGCATCATTGGATTTTTTTTTTTTTTAGAAAACAATACACACTGTATTAATCCACCATTCGATAGTGTCACTATTAAAGATCAATTCTGAGAAGTAATCTCATACGGCAAACTACAGGAAAGAGTTATTTTTTGATAAAATACGTATGCTAACATTAAATAGTAATCAACGAAGCGCGTCGAACAAAATCACTAATGGCGCCAACTCATAATTCTATTTACAATTGATGCAAATTTTTTTTCTTTACTTTCGCCTTTAACCGTAATAAAAAAAAAAATAGGACAATGTTATGAAGATGACTGCGGAGCAGGTGTCATCAATCAAAGACTAAGACATAAAAAAAAAATATTTTTAACTTTTCCTTAAAGACGCATGTCATTACTTTCCAGAATTTGGTCCCTATTAGCGACACTGTCGAATGGTGTTTTAATACAGTGTGTTTTTTCTCTCAAAATCAACGGGTTGGATTCCTGCACGCGTAGCATGACCACCGTGGAAACGAGTATTTTAGACGGAAGAATCGACAAAATGACAGATGTGTCGACACAATGACAAATTTCTTTTCAGTATCTGTCATTTTGTCGATTCTTCCGTGAACAAAATCCTTGTCTACGGTGGTCATGCTACGCGTGCTGGCTCGAGATATAGAATTTTCTAATATACAATGATAGAGTTTTAGTTTTCATCAAAATCTGGCTCGAGACGCCTTTCAGTATTTCGCTATTCTATTCTATTCTACTAATATAATATTATAAATGCGAGAGTTAGTGAGGGTAGGTGAATGGATGTTTGATACTCTTTCACGCGCAAATCTCCTGACCGGGTTTGGATTAAATTTAGTACACAGACAGATTATAATCTGGATTTACACATGGGATACTTTTTATCCAGGTAGTACGATCCCGTAGGACAATTACCGAAATCCACACGGGCGAAGCCGCGGTCATAAGCTAGTTTCGAATATGGCCATCCACACCCACTTGAAAAATTTACTCTGTATATTGATGAGATTTTTAGATTTAAATTACATTGTCGTTTAACGGATTTAAAAACCGCTTTTAACGAAGCCGAGAGACACTAAGAACCTTATAGATATGGAGATATTAAAGGACAAAGTTCCAACTTCAACACACTTTTTAAAATACAAGATGATATGTTATAACTTTACTTTAAATACCTTTATGACCCCTGTACTATTCAATGCATCCATCAGAACATAGTTTTGGGTGCAATACCAGGTTTAATGCGAAACTTTCGATCCTAAAAAGGTAATAATGTTTACAAAACTATATTTACCAAATTAGAGATGTCCAATAAAGTTGCAGATATCTGAGATGTCGTCTCACTATCATGCTCATTGTCTGTCTCTTGTTTCTGTTGCTCCAACTGGCTACTAGATATAGTGTTAGCCATACTGCTTGTACCGTTCTGTGATGCTAAAAAGACAAATTCAATAATAATAAATAATAACACAAAGCATACAGTATAAACTTATCTTCATCATCCTACTATTATATTACTAAGCAAGTCAATATCAGATTATAATAAATATTTGCTTTTTGTGTATTAATAAGCAAATGCACATTAATTGATTTTTGCCTAATAATTTAATGCTTTCTCGCAAAGGTCAATATCTCTCTAATTTAAAACAATTATGGCTAATGGCTTTCATTATATATCATTATTTCATTAAAAATCGATAGAGAAAAACATAGGGAATCTTTTTAAAAACCAACAGTTTTAGAAGATTTTACTTCATCACATAACAAAACATTGTGGCTGTAATCCCAAAAAAGTTTAGCAGAGATGTACCTAATACACATACATTCGCCATCCACCAGTTATGTTTGAAGTCCCGAGAGTGAGAGAGTGAAGGGGGCGAGCCTATTGCCATCAAATGGGCACAAATCCAGACTCCATGGCTGCTACTGAGAAATTCCTGATCGAAAAACCCAAAAAATCAGCCCTAGCAGGGACTCCAACCCAGGACCTCATGCTCAGCAACGCTTGCAACCACTAGACCAATGATGAAATTAAGACACCACCTCCTGTGTTGCCCGGGATTCTATTCCCAAAAAAAAGCACTAAGTGGCATTTATCACCCGCTACATACTAAAATTATATTATATAGTATCATTTCTAATTTTTTTCACATTAATGCCATAGAAAATCAAAACCATATAGCAATAGATTTAGCTACATCTTGTTTGTGTCCACCATGGGTATGGTTTCCATATTAGGATGCCCAAGGACCTTTATTGCGCTTTAGCAGTTGTGCAATAGGTGGCAAAGATAGAGGAGTCATTTAAATGCAGTACAGCATATTATATATATTATTATGCTAGTAAGATCGTACAATACACTTGTTGCTTTCAGCTAACACATTGGTTACCTCCATAGAGCATAGAGAAGCCTTGGCAGCTGCTGCTAGAGCCGGCATTATCAAATATTTACATAGATACCAAGTCTGTGATTTGTGTTATAGTGCCTGAACAAGTCAGCTTTAAAAACTACAAACTTTGAATTGCCACCATATCATAAATTGAGCAGTTTTGGAGGCAAATATTTCAGAAATTGTAGTCCATCTCTCGACTCTGCATATACAATAGTTCAGTGCTCTGTGATAACCTTAGTTAGTACGGTGTAAGTATGCTTTTCCAAATTTAAGAGACAAGATTTACACAGAAGTTATTTTAGTTAGGGACTTGAACTCATTATACAGTGTTATAGAATGGACAGATTAGATTTTTGTACAATAATGCATATAGTCTGTCTATTAGTCCACATTGTAAATTGATTTTTATTCATTTAAACTTTGAGTAATGAATTAAGTAGCAGATTTATAACAGTTTCAGAAAACACACAGAGACAATATAAGAAGTAGTTTAAGATTTATTCTTCCATCTTAACAACTTAATCATAATAATGACATAAATCTTTGATACTATGCTACTGCTTACCATCATGAAATTCCTGACTTTCTGTACTGCTTGGTCCAGTATTAACTTTCTCATTCACATGTTTGTTTTCTGCTGAATTAGTATCATATAAATTTAAATATGAACTGCTAGGAGTAGATTTCCTAGAATTTTGAACATCATAGTTCTTCAAATATGTACTTATAAATTTTTCTCTGTCAAAGCCTTCATTATCTCTTAGTCTGCCTCTTCCTCTTGATGGCAATGTTTGGGACCAGTTTGTCATGTTATAATAAGTCTCCTGGTTATATGCTGGCTGTACAGACTGATTTGAAGAATATTTGTCTCTGCGTATTTGGTCAGCACTATCAAAACTGTGATGGCCCGATTGTTCTAAAAATTTCTTTCTAAATCTTGGAGGTATATTATCTAAATTTACCATGTACTTGGGTCTTGAGGAATCAGATGTATAACCTGAGGAGTTTCGTCGCCCAGATGGTGGCTTACCACCAGAAGACGACATGTGTCGTCCTGCTGATGTATCCATACTTCTACTATCCCTATTTCTGTCAATTGAGTTTTGATCCTGCATATGTGTAGGTGAAATGGATCTCGTTTCTGATGCTTGCCTATATTGTCTATTATAATTAATATCATTGTTTGTACCATCCTTATGATGATAATCAGCAAAACCTCTGTCCCTTTTGGAAGCACCTCTAGAGTAAGACCCTGAACCCTGTCTATCTGGATTATCAGACATTCTTCTATTGACGTACTGACTAGAATTATCACACCTCATTGGTACTTTAGATTGTCTACCATTTTCAGAACACGAATCTCCCGACCTAGGCACGTAAAGCTGTTGCTCAGGCTTTTTGTGACGCATATTCGTACCTTTGTAAGTGTCGTTTAAATCGTCAGCAATAGAATTTTGAGATCCGTAGTAGTTTTGGTTTCGGCTTTTAGAACCTCCGTCTATGTCGTTTGTGTCCATTTTTGCATCCAAACCATAACTTGATCGTCTTAAAGGTCCACTACCTGGTTTATAAAACTTTTGCTGTGGTTTATTTCTTCTATATTCTTTAGAGTCATCATCCATAGCAATCTTGATTTAATGCATTAAACATTTATGATAACAACATTTTAAGGAATTTCAAACTATAGCTTAACAAATAATCTTTTGATGTTAACACATTTAGGTTATGTTAGAATTACCACTTTGTTAATAAAATGAATGCTAATTATTTCAGAGACTGAAAAAAAGATTCACCTTATACTATGTATTTAAAACAATTTCAAATTTTATAAGTTAATGAAAAGAGCACATCTATTCATTCACTATTTTTCTGTCGAATTTCTGCATTTATTTATTTTATAATTTTCCAACAGTCAACCCCGGATTTTATGTTCCATAGACTAAAAATGTTGTGGCCAAGGCAATCCACATTCACACCATTTTATATAATTGATGCTCTGTGATACACACCATCATAAAGTAAGAAGGGAATAGTAGGAGAGCCGACTGCAAAATTTCCAACCTACTTGATAAGTCCGCAACGCTTTTTCTGCCGGAACACCTTGACAGACGAGATTATGTAAGCAACTTCCGTACAACCCGTATTTTGGAATTGTACAGATTACGGACATTTTAATTACTGAAGGCTTTGTGTATTGCATGTTTATTCATTATGAAGGTTCGTCTTCTTCTTCTTCTTATCGTATCGATGTTACTTCCATATTAGACGGTTTGGGCCCAGTAGGTGGCCACGTGCAGCGGAAGAGGCGCTATTCAGGTTGTCAAGAGTGCAGGTAAATGGACACCTGGAACACTCCAGCAGGTGGGGCATAGTTTGATCTGGAGCGCCGCACTCGCACTTGGTGTCGGAGTGACCAATAATAAACCATTTTGCCAGATTATGTTTGCAGCGGCCTACTTGGGTACGCAGTCGATTCAGAGCTTTCCATATAGGCCACTATAGTTCACTGCCGGGAGCCAGGTGTTCTTGGGGATTTAAGAAGTCGTGGGGTGGTGGACACTTCTCTTGCCATAACTTGCCGCGTACTGTGGGTGGCCTGTATTGGATTGCCTGAGTGGAGCGTAAGAAGCTTTTGCGGCTTTTTAGTCTTCCCGGGGTAAGTGTGTGGTCGTAGAGGGGTTGTCGGGAATCGGATTCTTGGTTCTTTTTTTCAAGCGCGCATGCGACATCCCTTCGTTCAGCGATACCTACTAGCGGGTACAGCTTATTGAGAGGAGTCGGTTTTAGGCAGCCCGATATTATTCGACACGTCTTGTTTAGAGCAGTATCTACTTGCTTTGCATGAAAGGATCGATGCCACACTGGGCACGCAAATTTGTCAGCAGAAAAACATAGGGACATGCCGGTTGTTCGAAGAACCTCTGGTGCTGCTCCCCAGCTTGTGGAAACTAGGCGACGTAACAAATTGTTTCGTGACCTTCTGTTTAGTACTATGACAATGTGACTTATACGTTAAGGTCCTCTCAAACGTGACACCGAGGTATTTTGGAAGGTCTGTGTTTGGTAGTTCGTGATAAAAATATCAACAGGTGAGTTTTTTTTCAATAGCTGTTTTTAATATTAGCAATTCTGGTTTAGCAACTAGTTTGGTATATCCTCTTTATCGCATTCCCCAAAGTTTTGATAGTAATTATATTGACATGACACTTATTTTATTTATTTTTTCCGAATGGGAAGTCATCAAATGACCCCCTTCTCTGGGCGAAGCGGAAGGGAGTGTCAGACTTCTACTGACTAAAACCCATCCATGTTCCTTCTTTGCCCTTTGTGTTCCAGGGCCGCGGTATCTCTTTCGAACAGTCCCGCAGCCCTGGCAGGCATCGGCCCTTGCGGACCCCTACATTGTTGCTAATATCTCTTTAAGGCGCAAGAGATCGCCGCCACCAATCGCCGCTACGAGGACACGGCGGTTCTCCACCCAAGAGGGGCAGACCTCGACGGTGTGCTCGACCGTGTCCGGCCCGAAAAACCGTGTCCGGTGAGGACCTGCGTCAGGCGGAAGGTGAGGGCGTCTTGGCGCCTCTCTAGCTACTCCTCAAAGAGGGGACTTATCACCACTATCGTGGCATGCCCTGCACGGGGTTGCGACAGTCGCTCTCTCCATGTCGCTATGAAATCGCGCCGAAGGTCTGTCCACTGAGTGGTAATTTGCCGCGGCGGCGGAGTTTCCCCCGACTTAGTGCCTCCGCGCGCCATTCGTGCAGGCGCGCGAGGACTATCGCCTCCAGATCCCATGGCGGCAATCCGGCAAGGAGAATCGCCGCCTCGCCGGAAATCGTGCGGTACCCACGGACTAGCCTTACGGCTACTGCCTTTAGGGGCGCGTTCAGGTAGTGGGCGGCTCGCCAACTCAAAGAACGCGCCCACACCGGGGCTCCGTAAAGGGCCATGGACCGCACGACCCCCGCGTAGAGAACCGGCAGGAGGCCTTTGGACCCCTCAGGTTGGCCAAGAGCCGCTTGAAGGCAGAAAATCATCCCCGAAGTTCCACTGGCTGTCAAGGACCAGTCCTAGGTACTTCAATGTCGACCCGACGCCGATAGAATCCCCTCCTATAGTCAGTAGGGATCCCGACGGTGGCGCATTCCGAGGCCCATTAAAGAAAGAAAGAAAATATATTTATTTGGCACATGCCACAAGTGTACACAGTATAAATATATATAAGGTCTAACTATTCATACACGAAATATTTTCAGGGAATCATCTAACGGCTATAACAAAGCCATTTCAAGGGATTCTTTTTTTATCTGAGTATATTTTTATACAAAATAAATAATTTTAAATTACTTGACCCACAAAATAAATACTGGCTCCTTATTTTTAAGCATCCATTACGGTAGTTTACTACGTCGTATTTACCTACTGTCATTGTAAGAATATGGGAGTAAAGGTTTTATGCAAAAAGTCTCAAAAAATTTTAAAATTATAATAAATTCGTAAAAAAAACAGATATTTTTTTTTCGTTGCTATGGCGAATTTACGACTTATAGAAGTTACTCTTAAAATATTTCGTGTATGAAAAGATAGACCTTATATATACATATATATATATAACAAAAAAAATATTAAAAAACTGAAATCTAAACAAAAAAATAAAATAGTGTGACACTGTGTGCCTCACGGCAGCGCCAAATAGGCCCAGTTCAGCAAAATGCCGGACAACTAGTGCCCGACGCTGGTTTTCAACTGGACCTGAATTAGTGAGGTCACGGATGCGAAGCAGTTTTATATTTTGTGTCAATGGTGGTAGAGAATTGGTACTTATATATGAGAAATAGATCTGCATTAAAAAAAAATAAACAAACAATAAAATAAACTAGAGTGACTAAACGAAAGTGCAAAACAAAAATATATAAGAAAACAGATACATAAATGGGACGGACGCATGAAAGCACATGGCCTCGGACTTGTGTAATGCCACTTCGAGACACAATTGCCGGATCCTCTCCACGACTATCGCAACCCCGCGTGTCATGTATTTGGCCGCCGCCTCGTGCGACCTCCCTTGTGCCAGCACCAGCGTGTCGTCAGCGTAGCAAACCACGCTGACGCCACTAGGAAGGTCGGCACGCAGTACCCAGAATTCCAAATAACCAAACATTCTGTCATTGTAACAAAACAGTTCCCAGTACCAAGTCAAGCGGCAATGCAAATATGTCGGGCGGTGGCGTTAACCATCTGTTTTTTTTATAGCTATGCCTTAAGATTAAGCCAGGTATCATGTCGATAAAATTACAATCAAAACTTTACGGGAACGCGTCAAAGAGGATATACCAAACTAGCTGTTACAATAAAATTGCTAATATTCTCCAAACCTACTACAAGCGAAAAAAACTCACATGTAGATATTTTTATCACTTACTACCTAACACAGACCTTCATAATGATTATACATGCAATACAATAAGCCTTCAGTAATTAAAATGTCAATTCCATCAATCTGTACAATTCCAAAAAACGGGTCCTGTTGCTTACATAATCTCGTCTGTCAAGGTGTTTCGGCAGAAAAAGAGTTGGCAGACTTATATATTCCTGAAATGAGGGTTCATACCTACCGACTGGAATTGGTTTCATGCTGGTATCAGATGGGTAAAGTAACGCCCACATTTTCGCACCGGAAATGTCTTTTTTTTTTTACTTTTGACAAGTTCCGCCGTGGCAGACTATCAAAGTTGGACTTAGAATCACTTTCATGAGAAACCATTGTGCATTTTATCGCGGTATCAAGTAGGTTGGAAATTTTGCAGTCGGCTCTCCTTCTAGAAGTGAGTGAGTCTCCGTGAATTAGTAGAAACTCATGTATGTTTTGATTGGTTAGTAATTTCGAGGTTTAGATTTTGGCCAACCCTTGCAATCACAAAACACAGAATACCACGCTTGTAGCGAAAAGAAAAAAATTAAAAAAACGCCGAGGCCTCTACGTACTCTACGCTTGTCACGGTTAATGTAGTGACTACAACAGCTACATCTCGTCGGAAACGGTGCTTTACTAAGCCCGAGGCACCGGGGCGTACTGCCGTAGCGCCGCCTGATGCCACTACAGCGTGGAACCGCAATACCGCGCGTCTCTATATACAAGCTGATTGTACAGCGCAGTCACCTTTTTTTTTTTCTGGTGGGTAATCATCAAATGACGCCCCCACTGTTCACCAACCCATTCATGTTCCTTCTTTGCCCTTTGTGTTCCAGGGCCACTGTATCTCTTTCGAACAGTCCCACAGCCCTGGCAGGCATCGGCCCTTGCGGACCCCTACTTATTTGCTGACATCTCTTTGAGGCGCACGTGGAACACGAACGCGCCGTCAACACAGCCTGTCGTCATAAGACGGCCGTATGGCGAGCTAGCCCATAACTCGCCGTCCACAGACCCACGCCTACGGTGACCGTGAGCCACCACGTGACCCCCGACGTCCAGGGCGTCTCCCGCGGCAGCTGGGACGTGAGGTTCTTTCCCTCTCACGTCCCACCACCTCCTTCACTAACATGACTGCTTCGCAGAAGGAGGTGACGGCTTCCCATTCCCTCTCGCTCCGGACCATGACTTGGACCAGGGCCGGAGGCTAGAGATCGCCGCCGCCAATCGCCGCTACGAGGACACGCTACGAGGACCTACCGGCGTCAGCGTAGTTTGCTACGCCCCAGTACCGATCCCTGTGGAACACCGCACGACATCTCTCGCCGGTTCCATTCTCCGCTACGACCGGGGTAGATGACGGCCCTATCCGTCAGGTAGTCCCCGACCACACGACGAAGGTAGGTCGGCACCCGGTGATACCGGAGCGCCTCCCTAATCCAACTCCAGGGCATGGTGTTGAAGGCGTTGGCGATGTCAAGAGACACTGCCAAGACGACCCCGCCCCGGGACACCGCGTCCCCCGTCGTGAGGGCTCTCACGCGCATGATGGCGTCCACCGTCGAACGCCCCTTGCGGAAACCAAACTGGTGTTCCGCAAGATCCGGCCCCATCCCCGCAAGGTGCCCGGCGAGGCTGTTGGCAATGACTCTTTCAAAAAGCTTGCCCACCTCGTCGAGCAACACGATGGGCAGCGCAGTCCCCTAACATAAACTATTTTATTCACCGCATTATACATCAGTATAATGCGGTGAATGAAATAGTTTATGTTACACGGCCTACACCAATACCTGTATGCTATTGTAGTCGTTTTTTCTGTGCGTATTGTATCTCACAGGATGACCGGACACTCTAGGAGGTGGTCACCCGCTTAACCGGACTATCCATCCAGGACCGTTATAAAACTAAGTGACTACCTGCCAGCTAAGGGCACCCCATGTGGGGTGTCGGCCTTGGTTTTGGGTGTCGCTGGGGGAGGGGAGGAAGGACCAGCTAGATCGGAACAACGGGTCTAGATGAAACTACTGCTGACTATAATAGCATTACAGTAGACTGCACGTTGTCGGTGGTTTAACACTTTAGCCTTACGGACTCTCAATAAATTTCGAGCCAGCTTTCAAATTAAATCCATGAATCCGATTCAAACAAGAGCTTACAAATTAAATCCAAGAATCCGATTCAAACAACAGCTTTTTGAGGAAGATTTCACGTAACATTTATTTGTCTTTGAATAATTTTCAGAAACGGCAGCATTCAAGTGATGTAAAACGTCAATTTTAGAAAGTTGTCTATTATTATAGCATGATCACCATTATTTGACACTTGTAACTCTACAAATTCCCTTTGATTCCACCTCTACAATAGATCAAAATTTATTAGTCGAACTATGTTTTCAACCTGCAAATTGCAATGGGTTCATAACCCGTAGGTGACGTTAATTAATTTTATTTATTTATATGACATAAAAATTGTACATTTGTATAGTGTTAAGTATAATATCTGTGTTTATTTTTATCAATTTTTAACAATACTGTTCATGAATAATAAAATATAATGTCCTTCGAGTACTTGCCCGTGGCTGAAGACGAAAATGAAGAACCCATAGAATTACCAATCGAAGATGATGGTACGTTAATGTTAACTACAGTATCGGCGCAGTTTCCGGGCTGTTGTGGCTTAAAATATCGTCACCCCGAAACAAAAAACATCAGGGGTATCAGATTAAGAGATGGCAGATTGTACCCACCCCCAGAAGGATGGGGCAATCATTTATACATATGTAGCTTTCCTAAAGAATCTAAGCGCAAATCGGGCGAAAACTCCGAATCTGCTGCGACGAAGAATAAGCGAAACGATAATCTATGCTCTGACTTGATTGTGTTGGGATTGCCTTGGAAAGCCACAGAGCAAACTGTACGAGAATATTTTGAGAAATTTGGTGAAGTCTTAATGGCGCAATTAAAAAGAGATCCTAAAACCGGAATGTCGAAAGGTTTTGCCTTCATTCGATTTGCTTCTTATACCTCTCAGATGAGAGTGCTAGCTCAGCGGCATATGATTGATGGGAGATGGTGTGATGTTCGGATACCTAACTCAAAGGAAGGTTCAGTAGCATCTATGCCCTGTAAAGTGTTTGTTGGTCGCTGTACAGAAGAATTAACAGCCAACGACTTCAGAGAATATTTCTCTCAGTTTGGAGAAGTAACTGATGTGTTTATTCCTAAACCATTTAGAGCTTTCAGCTTCATTACGTTTTTGGATCCTGAGGTTGCACAAAGCCTCTGTGGTCAGGATCACATAATTAAAGGTGTTTCTGTGAATGTATCTAATGCCTCACCCAAACAAAACAAAAGTGGTTCCAATCAGCGCAATATGCCAGGGCGGAATTATGAAGATGGCCACCCACATAATGCCTCAAACAATAACTCATGGAGCAACCGTAACATGGATATGGTTAACATGCAAGCTTTGAGTTTATCAGGCCAACATGGTCAAACTGCAGTTGCTGGAGGAGGTGGGCAAGCTCAAGGTGGCAACATGCCACTGGGAATGGGAGGATTACCAGTGAACCAGGCTCTAGTAGCAGCTGCACTAAATCAAGCAGCTGGCTGGGGTCTCATCAACAACATACCGTCCGGTGGTTCTGAGCAGGGTGCCTTTGCTGGCCCAGCTTCATCTGCTCCACCAGCTCCACCCAACTTCCTCTCTTGGATGCAACAAGGTAACTCTGCACAGGGACCTTCTAGTCAGTGGGGACAAAGACACCAGTCCCAAGGCCACTCTGTTTGATCCATCATCTGGTTGAAAGCTCACAATAATTTCTGTGATTGTAGCAACAATTAGATAATTTAATCATTTGTTTTATCTACACTATATAAAAGGGTTGTTCTAATGATAAAGAGAGTGGTTTACATACATAGTTTGCTACTGATGTTATTTATTTATTGTGGAGTTGCTTGTGTTTTGTTGATTTTATTAAAACTTATATAAATCTATTGTAAATGAAGTAGATTACAGTATCATGGATCATACATTACACACTAAATAATTGTTATATATTTATTGATACTGCAATACCTAATTCTTGTTGTGCTTTTTAATTTGCCAATCAATAGAAATGATAATTAACCAACTTTTAAGCTCTATTCATGATTTATATTTTTTTTTTTTGTGTTATTTTTCTTAATCAGTGCAATAGTTATTTCAAATATTACTGTAGAGGCCTGAACAATAATTCAATTTAATGATTGATAATTATTGTCAAGTGACATCTGACTCTGTCACAATAAGTCAGGAATCAATTGAATGATTCTGGGTAGCAAGCTGTCACTGCAAATCTAGTTACATGCAGAATGTATGAATCAGGCTTTTACAGAAATACCTTATTAAATCCAGATTACGGAACACAGTAGCACAGAATGAGTTTAGTGCATTGTATTTCATTACAGGTTTTATTTAATTAGTATTTTAAAACTTTTTTCGGTATAAAGGTACAAAGGTGCTCCTGTCTGCTACTCCATGTCAATTTTTTTTTTTGTTTTGAATGTACTCCCCAATTCTCCTTGTAATAAAAAAAGGACAAGTTAGGCCTAATTTAATAACGTTATTAAGGAATAATTTCACAATGAAAAAATTATAATATTTAAAAATTAATCAATATTATAATATTGGTATCTACCTTTACTAGGCGGTCATTGTTCTTTTTTGTTTCTTAATTGACACTGAACCCGCCTCTAAGCAGACAGTATTCTTCCTCATTTGATTATATGCTTTTATTTTCAATCTAATTACTGTAAAGATATAGACCACAAAGGTCAAAATCGCACAAACCTGTATTGCAATTTCCATAGTTGATCCAAGGTAATAAACAATTTTTAAAGAACTTTCTTTATTTCTTCACTATTTAAATTTAAAAATCATTTGATGACATCATAATCATCATAATAAAATTATGTGTTTCTGAATCTGGATTTAAATAATATTGTCATAAGAGCTTTGTTTCGTGGTGTGCTCCATTTTGTAAACCACGAAATATTTATCTGTAGTTTTCTATGAATAAGGATTATATTTCGAAAAAGGACCTAGGAAAACAGGCCTTTAAAAAAATTCAAGTTACCATTACCAAGAATTCAAGCTGTCATGGTTATTAAGACTTTTTTAAATAATTAATTTCAAAAGCTTAAAGACTAAGAGCAGCGACTATCAAATGTTTCCCTTAATTAACTTTATTTTGTTATTAAAAAAAATATAGAATTTTATAAAATTTATACATCACTGCATAGAACAGTTATTTTCTAAGAAAAGAATTCTCTTCTCTTCTTGTAATTGGTATGAATTCGCATACATTTTACCAAACTTTAATAAGTAAATCTGTCTAGATATACAATTTTGCAAAGAATGTGCTGGATAATTAATAATATTGTTTTATTTTGTTTCATTAAATTTATGTCGCAATAAATCGCAGTATCTTTGGATTGGATCTTACGCAACTTCAGTGCTATTATGAGTGTAATAGAAATAAGTGTACTGTGCTTTTGTACATTAATAGTTAATGATATGATTTGACAGCAGACTGTTGAGAGTTCATACATTGTATAGTAAAAAATAGAAATCTATTGATTGTTATCATTGTTTAACAAATAATGTTGATTATTATAAATTTATTGTGTATGTTTCCTCAGGTGGATGTGGGTATGAAAATTGTAGACAGATGTCTATTTTTGACGAAATAAATAGTTAGAATATTTTTGTTACTAAGCAATGTGGGATTGTTTACTGAATGGGTATACATAGACTTAGCTATAGAGCACTGATCCAATAGACAATGTAAATAACATTTAGAAGAAATTGGAAGGATGTTTGTACAAATTGCAAGACTGTATATACCTCAATGAGTTGAATTACAACATCTATCTATTACGAATAATTATGTCTCCAAGGAGATTAAACACGCGTTATTAGATTTCATTGCTGCTGAAAAATCGAAAATAAACAAAATTTCGACCAAATCAAAAACCGGAGAATCTTAGCAATTACAACTAGGTACGCTGAAAATATGGCAACGGAAAAAAAATATTACTTTAATGAAAAAAAAAATCACTTCAAAACTTCTTGGTAACTATTTCAAGGGCTTTGAATTTTTGGCTTGCCTACTACTCCTGCCACTTTATTTTATTTTCAAAATAGCGGCCACGCATTAACCCTGTATTAATCAATAGCTAGTATTAATACAAACTACGATAAATACTAATACGAAAAATTTACTTGTACCCAGCAGGAAGAAGACGTTGCACTAAAGTTCCATTAGATAATTATCAATCAGACGAATTATTTTCTCCGATTACTCATAATTTACACCCCTTTCATCATTTCCAATAGTACCATTTTTTATTTGATACAGTGTTTTAATTAAACAGGACTACAAAAGATGGTGGTATAGGCCTACCGGGATAACAACGTTACAAAACGCGCCAATTAGCCTCACAGATGGCGTGGAAACGTGTGCTTAGATAACTTTTCAACTTTTTAATAGATATCTCAGAAATGGTGATTCTTTGGAAAAAAAGTGTAACTGCTTTTTTATCGATATAATTGTATGATCTACATATTTTGTGTAAACTATTTTCATGATGAAACTTACCGTTTAGCTGCAAAATGTAAAAATCCATTTCTGCGCACTTTGACCTTGAATATTTTATTTTTGCAAATATGGGATCGTTGGGAACTTTTCATATTTCATTTATAATTTTAAATTACATTCGTATCAATTTTCAGCTTTATGCGAATGATTGATTATACAGGTTTTATGTGTGGCTTATGAAATCAAAGTTGTAGGTACTTACTGATGCTGCCCTTCAGTGAATAGGTTTTAACTTTCATAGCTTATATCTCAGAAACGTGATGATTCAGAAGATTGTGTTTCATACAGTTCTTGTTTTTACCAAGTATTGATTAATAATGGTTTTATGCGTGGTCGCTATTTTGAAAATAAACTAAGTTGGCGGAAGTTAGGCAGGCCATTACAAAAGTCTTCCAACCCCTTTAACCTAATAAGTTGATGTTAACTGGGGTTTGCTAATTCAGGTCACACTATTGATGTAATTTACAAAGAGCTAGGTAATTTCTAAGAATCCCGGTACCTACAGTAAATATTTTATTGATGTACTGATTTTTAGTCTTGGACATTAAACGTAGCTCTATACAAATTATGAAAAAGGTATATTTATTTTTACATATTTTTATAACATTTTGTTTCAGACTTGTTGATTTGAACTTCCGGAGTAGTATACAAATTGATGGATTCGAATCATTTACATTTACACAAAAGACTTCCAAAACTAAACCTTCGGCTAGTACCTCATGTATTTTTATTGTGTAATTTGCAATTAATTGATTTCGTTTTTAGGGTACCGTGTCAATGTTTAGCGCTCCATTTGTTTACTACTCCTTGAGCATTAAAAAAACCCGCTAAAGTGTAATTCCTTATACATCGTGTCATAGATATAACTGAAAACCTGACAAGGGGTCATTGATCACGATCAGCCAGCGACTAAAGTCGAATAAGTTTTTAAATCTTTGAGCAAAATTCATACATAAAATTAAAGCAAAAGTAAAGTAATAAGAATATTGAATAAATAATAAACTAAAACTTAACTTGTTTTACTAGCTGTACTCCTCATTATGAGTAACTTTTCTTATTCAGGCTAGTCACTGGACTGGAATCGCGAAATAGTTAATTTTATTTTATTTATTATATTTGTCGGGTTGCGAAAAACATGTATAAGCAGCTGTTTTTAGTATATCCCATTTCAGGGTTGGTCCAATCAATACTAAAAGTAGTTCACAATGATGAGTACAATTTAATTTTTTCAGGTTTTCAGTTATTTTAATTGGGTAGGTACACCTTTCACTTAAGTATAAAACCGCATTATAACAACAATGGTAGTTGTTACCCAAACTAATAAGTACAAAAAGAACTTGCTAATTGTATAAAGTAGTTAAAAAACTATCTAATTCCACTTGCATTACATTTTATTCTTGTAAATTTTTGTATAAAATTATATGTTTAGTAGTTTTTATGCTATATTGTATTCTTCATTTGATGTATCTACATTAGTAACAGATAAATAATTAATCATAATTCGGAAAAGATATTATTGTTTTCGAAATTAGCCAAATAGTTTCGAAGAGAAAGGATGAATTTACACTTGAGTAGGTACAGTCACGAGCACTCATATGTATAGGTAAACGTCACACTTTTAAAACGTTTTTTCTTGAATACTGTATTCATTGTAATCAACCCCCATCTGAAGAGATTGTCTTTGCTACGGCCGACTTGGGTTCGGAGTCTATTTAGAGATTTCTAAGTCGGCCACGGCAAACCACCCACAGGTCGAAGGCTTTCAGACGGCTCGATGAAGCCGTCAGGGCTTTAGCAGCTCCCGCCAGAGATCAAATCTTGCTGTGGATGCATTGATAATAGCTGGACTATATATTTTGCTAAGACCAACATATTTATGCTCGCCACTGTGTTTACCTAAGTGTCGTTGTCTTGGAATATTCACTTAGGGCAACTTCTGATATCATACCTTGAGACCTAAATTGTTCTTAAGTCCGCAACATAAACCTTTGCCCTCCATTAATTATTTATCGTTGTTTGCACTTATCACCACACAACATAATCGCATGGCGGCAAAAAAATCATATGACAAGAAAAACAATTCCAAACAAACTAAATCAAAGTAATGGATAGATAGATCTTGAAAATGAAAGCAGTTAGGACCACGGAGACGGTCGGACGGAGTAAGTTAGCGTCCATAGTGTGATCGACTGTGACGAAACGAAATATTGTTTTGTTAATTTTAGGTTTGATAAACTTGAGTTTATTAAATGATTCTAACATTAACTTTAACATGTAAAAAGTCAGTCATCTTTCTGTGAGTTTGTTTTCCAGGAAGGCCCAATGCGGGTTGATAGATGTCATCGTTACATTTACATGTGTGGTCATGTCTTCGCTTTTTTAGATATATCTAGATATAAATTGAAACTGAACCTTTGAACTTTAATTAAAACAAGATGTTAAACCAGAAAATAGGCAGTTTACGTTTTTTACAAAAGATTTTAATTATTTAACTCAAATATACCAAAAATAACATGTCCAATACTACTACGACTTAAATTTAGTTTATCCGGTTAAAAAATGTTAAGATTTTAATGTAAACCTGAAAACAAAAATAAATATGACTAAACAAAATCAAGTAGGTACCTAATATATAACACACGTACATTCAGTAATGTATATTGCTCCTTCCTGCTAAACTCGCAAAGAAATTCTTAAAACTAAAAGTGTCCGTGGTAAATGTGTTATCGTCTCCGTACCTAACCGAAACGGTAAAACGAGCGTTTGACTGTGTAAACGTTATTATATTTTTTTAATAAACCATAGTGCAACCAACGTATAAAGTCTTCCACTTCCAAGCTATGAAAATATTCCGAAAAAATTGTCGATAGGTAATTATAGGTATTGGTATTGTTTTCTTGTGTATGTTTTCGCTTGTCTTTGTTTATTTTATTAACTTATTTGGTTTGGCCATTTGTTGTTTGGTTTTAATTTAAATGCATGTCGATTGTTGGTGTAGAGTAAGCATTGTTAATGTGTGTTAAGTCTAATACAACAAATTACATTTTAATGAATATTTTTCGGAGACACTACATGCTTATCCCAATAAGTCAATTT
This sequence comes from Noctua janthina, assembly GCA_963576755.1. NCBI lineage: Eukaryota > Metazoa > Arthropoda > Insecta > Lepidoptera > Noctuidae > Noctua > Noctua janthina. The sequence continues at coordinate 9,918,016 of OY755058.1, forward strand.
GTATCGATATGTGGCATAGTTATTTACACAATATATTTATAAATAACTTTTTGCATAATTTTCATAAATGATAAAGGTGTATGTTTCATTAATGCGATCAAACGTATTTTGAAGTTGGCCTGTTGCTAGGAGTAACACCTGCACTGCACCTCAGACGTTTTGCACCGGATGCTTCCGGTTTTAACTCTTTGCTACATTACATAAATGATTATTTTCACGTTACTAAAGTTTCAATCACTTTAATTAGGTAGGTACCTAGCCAAATGCAATTTGCATGTCAACAATTTATGTGGATCATTTCTACTTAGTAGGCTACCATCTGTTTTCGGGTGCACATGAATTTGTTATTATTTTATGTAGGTACCTAGGTACCTTTCTAAGCCAAAAAGTCGGAAGCGCTGTTTTTATAATGTCAATTAATAAATTGATCTAATCGGTAAGTTATAAAATTATATCTTTAATCATATTTTCACACTGCTGACAGCTAATTGCAGCATTGACAACCTGAATGTTTAAAAACTCGGTTATCTACGTCCTGCCTACAATGCTTTCAATGACGTTGGTAAGCTTTCAAATTTAACATTTCAAAACATCTTATCCTTTTTTAATAAAATCATCTATTAATAACACCCTGTATCCAGTAGAGAAATAGGTTAATACTTTAAAGTTTACGTGAATATAAAGACACTCACCACTACCTACAACAATAATAACAATGTTTTTTTGTAGTTAATTTCGAACTATGGACTAGATAAACTTAAATAATGATGTCTGTATTTATTTTGTGATTGATACTTGACTGGATGATTATAGGTACCTACAGAAGTACCACATCTCCCAACTTCATAGTTACTGATTTTTAAATAGATCAAAAGGATTTGAATATTTTGGCTCTGCCTTCTGTCCCGGACCGAGTATTTTTTTTTTTCAAGGTCTCTCGCATAATGCCTGTATTAATTAACAGCTGGTATCAATAAATCTCATATCTCTTTAACATTTACATCTTTGCTAGCTTATAATATTTCGGAAACGTGACGTTTTAGAAGATTTTATCTCATTCTACACTTGGTTAGTGTCGCCTTAGGTGCGGTTTTTTTTATATTGATGCGCGCTATTGATATAAACGGGCCGCATGCGTGGCCGCAAAATAAAAAAATAAAAACAAAATAAGGACACTGGATAGGGCCAGAGTCAACACAAAAGTATTCAAACACCTTCGAAAACGTGACGCTAAAAATCAACCTTAATATTTTTGACTTAAAATTTATTACCTAGGTACATATACATAATAAATAAAAGCAATAAAATAACGACTTGATAGAATGTGCAGTTGTGCCGGCAATTATATAAGGTGCAAAAAAAATTGTACAAGTATCTCAATTGAAATAGGTGAACCATAAAAATAAATACATAGAAATCAGTCGTTTTGTCAGCCAGTTAGATAATATGATAGTAGATAAATACTTAGGTACACCTTTCGCTTTATTCGGTGTTTACATACTGCAACAAATACGTATAGGTATTTTTTTCAGTAGGTATATCTATAGTTTTCCTTCTTTTTCGTGTTGCAAACTATTGTCTAAAATTGGAATCATTCTGTGCAATGTTTTTGAGTACTTAAATTCTACAATATTTTAGTGTAGGCGCGATTATTTTTTGTCTAAAATGGAAACATTAATAGGTGCGTTAGACAATAAGCAACAAAAACAAGGGTGTAGCCTACACACAGTTTTGCATTAAGGTTGCGCCTCATCTAGGAACACGGAATCGCATTTTTCCATGGTCCTATTCTTTTCTGTCGCTTAGAACCGTAATTTGCTAAAGCGAGAAACAGCAGAAATGCTATCGCACGCGGCAGTATCGACGATGCGATGATTCGTTTGACAGCACGCTCTTTTCTCGCTATAGCAAGGGTAGGAGCATGGAAAAGTGCGATTCCGTGCTGCTAGATTAGTTTAACCCTTAAATGGATATGCCGTGTACTGAGTTGAGTACATTCACTAATATCAACAATAATACCGGGACTACACGAAGGTTTTTGTTGTAGTTTTTTATTGCTTTACTGGATAATAAATAATGTTACAACCCATATCGCAATAATTAATGGTATTCAAACTTAGTGTTGTCCTTGCGTATCATCAAGACCACAGGGGGATTTCATTTCACTTTTATGAATTACTTAGACTATAATTTTCCAAAGCTATGCCCTAAATGATAAGTTTCACCGTTCAAGTCATTCAAAATCTAATTATGTCAATATTAATTTAAAGTACCTATTTTCTGTATTGATGGAATAGCATTAAAATTATTGAAACTGTACTGATTGTGAAATAATTATACCTACCTTTAAATCGCTAGGATCAATGTATATCAATAGCCAGCAAGGGACTACTGATTAGTTACATATTTTTGAGGTGCTTCGCGTCATGGCTCTTGCAAGGTACATGTGCGAGAATTTAAGATTATAAGTATGAGAATTGATTGTAAAGAAATTCCTTGTAAAGTAGTATAATTGTCTATTTATTATAATGAGTGTTCTGGTGTTGGAGACAATGTAAGTAATGATTTATTTGTAGTATCGTTGTGTGACGACGTGATTTGTGTGGTTTCGTTGGCGCCTTAAGTGATTAATCAAGGTTGAACCTGTCCATAATATAATTATATTCTTACAAAGCATAACTGATCGAAGAATGAAATTGTTAATGTTAAACAGATGGATATTTCCAAGCGATGTTCTGTTTTATATGGGATGGAAGGGACACCAACGCACATACGGTTACCACGTATTTAGTACAACATGATGCCGTAACCGTGTGTGTGTCGGTGACCTCTCCACCCTATATAGATAGATAACAAAATACACATAATTGCAATAAACAATTGCATTCTCTATTATACTGGTGGCCCGGAGTAAAAGAGGCTGCAAAGCTATGCAATTAAGCCTTAACTGGTGGGAAGCCTCTTGTCATGGCAGACATTTACATTTTAACACGGAGAAATGTCGATAGTATTTGACAATCAATTTTACAAAATTATAGCAGTATACGGGCCGCTCATGAACCTAAACATAAGAAAGTTTTACGTGGCAAGACAACGAAATGGATTGTTCTTAATTCAATCTGGCTCATTCTTATTTGCCTGTTTTTGTGAATGTAAATCATACATCATTTTAATTTAATCAATTCGGTACCCTTCTGAAATGACGCGATCTTCCTCAATTTAGAAGCATCGTCCGTCCTATAAGGCTGAGAGTCAGGGACGTGACTGTTGTTATTTTTTCTTCTTTTCCACTGAATAAATTAAAGATATAAAAAGATCCTCAGTCGCAATATGCATAACTGAGTGCGGCTTTATTAAACGTTACTTCAGCCATGACGCTGAACCAGCAAATTAAATAAAAAAATATTTACAATATAGCTATGTATATTATAATGCATTACCTACGTAATTAGGTAACAAACACAATTTACGCACCTATAATTTTATTGATGAACATGCACATCCTTGTTATTTGCTGCTCCGTGATATTAAAATTCTACTAATGCTAGACAGATTCGATGTTATTAAGTATAAGCTGTACATTATAATTTGAGTGTGAAAAACCTATTGACATGAAATAAAATTTATTTAGCGTTGCAATTTTGTTTTATTACTAGTTACACTCGCGACACATTAAGCTGTACATTTCCAGTATAACATGGTCTCGCTTTATATAGATTTCCCGTACACTGAGAGATCCGCATAAACTAGTTTTGTATAGCTTGATTGGTTGCCGTGCGTACCTACATAAGATTACTACCTATAAAGGCTACAGCAGCAGCGATAAACAGCGTGCTGCCGAGCCCATAGTCGATGCTGCCGCGGCGTGCGATAAATTTGATTCCGTGCTGATAGATGTGGTGCAACCGTAATGGGCCTTGGTTTTGTTGAGTTCCTGTAAAAATAATGCGACGCTCGCGATTTTTTTACTTTTCGTTTCTTTTTAATTAATTGAAATTCGACGATTTAAATTGTGGCTGTAAAATGTGACCTGTGTGTACCTTAAAACTAATTTGGGTTGTTTATTGTTTTTGAAGAAAAGCTAGTAGCTTAATAATAACAGTCGCTCGGGTCGGTCTTCAAGTTAAGCCGCGCTTGCCTAGGTTGGTCCGTGGATGGGTGACCACCCATTTTAGTGCCTCGGAGAGTACGTTAAACCGTTGGTCTTGGCGGCGATCATTTATATGTCGGATCCGGTCATTAATATGGACATAAAATGAATCGCAAGTGTGCCGGTGGTGACATCACGTGACCTACTTGCAAGTCTACCGATACCACAGCGTGCTTCTACAGAGCCCTGATGTTCAGCTCGAGGCGAGGGCAACAGTCAATGTCTGATCGCAACGGAGTTGAGACGTCCTGGAACTGTAACGGAATAAATCCTGACATATCCGACATATAGTTTATATTCAGTGACCCGAAAGGGTGACAAACAATACAAACAATTTGAATGAGAGAAAGCCTTCTAAAGCGCATGGGCGGTCCTAGGATGGGGGGGCACAGGGGTCATGACCCCCCCCCCCCACTCCCTAATCGTACATAGGTAGGTACATCAAATTGATTACCCTAAAGTATTCCCGAAAAATTGCAATTTTCCGGGAATAGTTTTTTATTTAATCTTTCAACAAGAGAAATTAACCTTTAAGAGACAGAATGCTAAAATTTTCAAGCTCGCTAATGTACCCTACATTAGAGAGCTTGAATATTCGGGGTCATGGGCTTCATGACCAACCCGCCCTGATATCATCATGTTTCTAAACTCAATTGATTTAAAGGGGATTCAAATGTTTATGTTGATTAGAGTACTAGAGTGATATGAGTGGAACGTATAATTAGTGTAAAATCTGCTGTGAATGTACACCACATAAAAAAATGGTGCACTTTGTCGTTTAGGAAAACAACGGAAAAACGATTCCTGCTAAGGTAACGTTTATCAGCAGGAACATTCTAAACGAATGATCAGAGATAGAAATATTGTGCATGGCCAGAAACCTTATATTTTTGTAAAAAAGTGCACCGAAAATGTTAGGTCTTCAGGTTTTCGAGATATTGTGCGCCTGTAGAATAAACATACACGAATAGGTAGCTCTTAATTTGTGCGTATTTGTGACAGAATTATTTTTTATTGACTTCCTAGTTATGGAGAAGGTTAAAAAAAAAAATTTCGCGACCCTTTTTTTTTATTTCCTTTTGAATATTTTTTTTTTCGTTTATGAATAACTTGAAATTCGCCGAATTTATACTGTGACATAATACTGGGTGTATCTATTAAACGAATTTGGTCTGTTTCCACGTTCATTGCTGTCGACGAAATGCGTATTTCCTGGATTTTTTATGACAATTTTCTATTTTTTCAATTATTTCTAAAATACCGAGTTTTAACACAATGATGTCTTTTGTTATTGATAAATGATACTTTTTTACCGATAACTGGGCGTAAAAATGTGCAAGAAATACATACTTACGAGTGAAGTGAAAAAAATTCTTTCGCTGATATCAGGAAATCGTCTAGATGTAAAAGTCAAAGATGGCCATTTTTCTCGTTAGATCTCTTTTGTCATGTTTTACTGTTTCAGGAGTAACTGATATTTAACAAGTATCCTTGAATATTTTTCTAGTTATTATACCTTATTTGATAGCTACTAAAACAAGTTTTTGGAGAATAATTTGCACATTGAGGTACATAGAAAAATTTCGAAAAAAAATTTCTTCATTAACATACGATTTTGATTTTTGTGAATGAATTTTAAGTCACTATACTCATGAATATGGTTTTCTTGAATATTTTCTTGTCCAGTTAACTGTAAAAATGCATCTGTTACCAATTTCAAAAGAAATCTTAATTTTAAATTCGGTAACTTAGAAATAATTGAATAAAACTGGATATTTAAAAAAAAAACAACTTTAAATATGAACATTGAACAAATAAACAGACCAAATTGGCGTTTATTAGATACTCACAGGTCTTTCTATTAGGCCTAAATATAAATTCGTCGAATTTCAAGTTATTCATAAAAGAAAAAAAAATATTACAAAGGACTTTTTTTTTTAAAACACGCGAGCGGTGTATTTTTTTTTTTTTTATGTTCCTCTACACCTCTAGGAACTCAAGAAAAAAAAGTCCCATGAAAATCGGACTACTATAAACTTCGTTCCACCTTTTGAGTATTTTTTGTCTAATTGCACTCGGCTATACCGATATTTAGCATTTTCGCTAGTTGTGTCCTATGATCAAAAAACCAATGAGGCAGAATATATAAGTAGTTATGGATTTCCTCTTTCAGGACAGGGACAGAAATATAAGTGCTTTACTCTGTGCTCAGCTCAAAACAATGACAGCTAATAATCATTTATAAGATGCAAGTACCTACTGCGGTACAGAATTTCTAAATCTTTTATGTGTTTTTAAGACATTTACACGATAATTATGGATCCACAAAGGAAAACTGTAGCCGGTCCAATGACTTCTACAAGTATGAAAATAGCGAGAAAAACTTTTGAAATAACAAATACTGTTATCAAAAGTCAAAAGAAAGAAATAATCAGTGTGCACACTAGTACGCCTGCTATAGAAACTCGAACTATTGATCTTGAACAGAATCAAATTTATCAAGGAGAAGTAAACGTCCTTACAATCATGTAAGTTTTCAGATGTATTAGCTACACAGTGCATGACAGCCGCTAACGATAGTGCAGCACAAGTCTGGGAGCAGAAGTAAATACCCAGTAATAATTCTACCGAGCGCGTTTCGGCTAAGGCGGCCAATCTCAACGGAGATTTCCAAGTACCTACGCAGGAGATTATTTTGTGCACAGGAGATACATCAGTGTGTGCGCAAACACAGGTGTACGTAAGTAGTCTCTCTTCTTTACACTCATCGTCCGATGGGGCGGCAATCCGACAGTACCTGGAAGATATCAGGCGCAGGACTAAAGGCTTTACGAACTCCCAAGGCATCGGTGTCACACTAAGTTTCAAACTCCAAGCGAATTTCCTAATGGAAAAATCCAATAACTAGCACTTTTGCTCGACCCGGAAATCGCACCCAGGACACCAGGCTTAGCAGTCGCGCTTGCAAACACGTGATCAACGGGGCAGTTAAAAGGTACCAAATATAGCATAATCAACCTGTAGCGTTTCCTCCTCCCCGTAAATGAGACACATAGAACTCCTCTCTGTGAGAAACACTGCGCCGTGATCCAGCTCGCAGACAGCGGCTTGGTGGATGTCACATTTTCATTCGAATGTTTAATTCCGTTCTACTCGATGTTGTCCTTCACAGTTTTGAGAGCAATGCTCCTGTAACTCTTAACCCTGGGCCACCACGGCACTAGGAGCAGCTCTAATATAATATAAAATATAGATATATTAAATAATAATGTCATGGTTGTTGTTTCAGAGATACGAATCAGGATATTATGTGCTGTCAATATACAGAAAATGAAAATGAGATAGCAGCTGGTTTCACTGACGGCACAATGAGAGTGTTTAGTTGCATTACTGGAAATTGTTTACATTATTTGGTAGATGACGAATGTCGAGCTTATCCCGGACCTGTAACTGCTATTAAACACCGGCCAGTTAGCAAAGCAAATCCAATTACAAATACGTTGTTATCATCCTGTTAGTATTGTGATGCTCATATTTAGGTATATATAAACAGTATCACCCGTACCTACCACTATCTATGTTTTCAGACATCCACGATGACAAAGACGAGGGTTTAGCTACTATTTCATTAGGACCCTAATTGCTAATTACACACACCCCATGCTAAATCAATAGCTGAAACTACACAAACGTATTACCTACCTACTTAATTAGTCAGATGTCTATTTTTTATTTGTTCTAATACTAATATTTTCTTTAGATATTAACGGGTGTATTAAATGCTGGAAATATAAATATGATCAGTGTTTATATACGATTCGTGAGAAACGACAAACCTTGGGCTTAAATTACCATCCACGTTACAGTAAATTTGTTACTTACGGTGATGACGCTAAGTTGAACATGTACGACGAAGAAGCACAAACTCAAGAACGAGCTTTTTACGTCAGGTGAGTTGAGCTGAGCTGTGAACATGGGTAGTTAGGTATAGGTAACAAAACTCGAGCAGTTTTCATTGATTTACTGTAATAGACTTCAGTTCAACTGAAATAAAGTGAAAGATATAATGCCGTGCGATTTGCGCGCGCGTTCCTCGTAGCAACGTGGGCCGCCTCAGCATACGAGTAAAACATATCCCAAGACAAAACGCTTTCAAGGAGGGCTTTCAAACTGTTTCATAGTGGATATTTTGTTTTTAATCTTGCTCGCGCAGTAGCCGCTGTCTGCTTTGACCCGGAAATCCTAAGGTACCTTGACCAATAATCCTAACTTCCATTTTCTCTCTGTACGTACAACGACCAATCAAGCTATGCAAAACCAAATTAAGCTGATCTCTCACTGTACGGGAAGCTCATACAAAGCGAGGTTATACTAGATTTGTATAGCTTGATGTGTCGCCGTGTGTCGCTACCATGACAGCGAGCCGACTTTTCCGTTTAGGTATTCTACAGCGTTTAAATTGTATAGACTAAACAGGTACCAAGTACCTAAATGTGGCATTGTCGTACGTCTGGTATGTGTACGTCGACTACGCCTGTTACAAAATATTGATATTATTTATCTGAACTTTTGGTGAATTATACACTAAAAAGAATCGAAACTACCCGAAAAAAAGAGTACTACAAAAATACAAAATGTACAGTGCCTCCTGGGCATGAAATCAATCGGCAGTGCCATTTGTCATCGTAGGTATTTTGCTCTTTTATATTAGGTTTATTTTTTTATAAGATTTTAAACTTTCATGGTCACTAAAATTATTATAACTAGAAGACGGGATATTTACCATGTTTATTGTTTTCTTTGAGTTCCCGATATTTCGGCGCTGTTGCAAGCACCATGATCACGGATAAACTGAAGTTATTGTGGGTGAGTGTTTATGAGCAGACAAATCGGTCTACCCTCTTTCTTGTTCGTTTTTTGCACTCAGTACCGCTACCACTGTCACTCACAATTCGATTCTGTTCCCGACACACGAAACTCACTGTGTCTGCTCGCGAACAGACACAGTCACAGTCTTCAGTTTATCCGTGATCATGGTGCTTGCAACAGCGCCGAAATATCGGGAACTCAAAGAAAACAATAAACATGATAAATATCCCGTCTTCTAGTTATAATAATTATATATATTTTGAACCATTAGGTAAGTCAGCCGTCAGGTACCTATAATAAATTTTTAGTTTTAGATATTTTGATACGTCTCATGATCACTTTGTGACTGGTTTAGAAGATATAATATAAAATAGTATTTAGGTTTAACTTGATTTGGCAAAAGAATCAAAATATTAAAAGAAAATTTATAAATGATTAAATATCATGTGAAACATATGTAAAGCGAAGCGTTTGCCAAATGAATGCTTGTAAAGTGAGTGTTTATAAAATAAAACATCTACGGAATAAGTTGTTTGTGAAATAAAAACTAAAAATTTGTCAAAGGAACTTAGATGAAACATTAGTGAACCGTGAATTATAAATATATAAGATTACCTAAATCCAACATTTGAGTTTAAATCTTTATAATATAATAAAATTACCAATTTGCACGAACCGCTTTCCTACATGTTTTATTAGGCGCACAGCCAAGGAGTGGAATTCCCTGCCTGCCGCGTCGATGTTCCCAAGTTCCTATAACCTTATCTATTTAAGTCGCGAGTTAATAGGCTTCTTTTGGGATAGCTCGTTCCATCGTCGATCTCACAGAGTCTGTCCTCAGAACAAGATTGAGGTTAAGAGTAGGCCATATAATATTTAATAAAACTTTCCAGGTAAAACTACCAAATGTCTGTACCTACCTACACTGTTACATAAGTAGGTGATGATTTCAGTCTGCTTAGGGTCAGTTCACACCGAGAGAAGTGACGCGACGCGACGCGGCGTGCACTGTCAAGCCATTTTATGCTTTATCTCCATTAGGAAATGCATAGTATCGTTTGAAAGACACGCGGCCTATCCACCGTACAAAATTTTCTCCTATAAAAATATAAAATTAATTTTCTCTTAAAGTATGGCATTAAGAGGAACGGATGATGTTACATTTTAGTTAAAAATAGTAAAAAAAAAAACTTCTAATTGGGTTAATCTATGAGGTTGAGCCTAGTCAATAAAGCCGCAAATATTGGACTCTCAGTTCAGACGTTTTTAGTAAAATTCGACTTTCATTTACTTTTTAACAATTAACTTTTGTGTCATGTCATTATTTATTTTTAACTAATTCACAGAGGTATCCAAGTAACATACAGGGTGTAAACAGACCCACACACATCCGTCAACCAAGCATTCTGTACATTAAACTAAGTAACTTTACGCAAAAATTATTGCTATATTTTTTGGCGTGAAAAATCACGTTTTACGGTAGGACTCGATGGAAAGCACTCATAGCATTGTGCTGATCAAGGGATTGAATAGTACGAGGGTCGTGGAGGTGTGTAAAGTAAAAATCTTACATTAAAAACGACAACGACAAAGTATTCAAAAAAAAACTTGTGAAAAAGTTGGAACTTTGACCCCCAATATCTCCGTAACTAGAAGGTTCCCAGGTATGGTCTAGAACAAAAAAATGATCGCAGTGACGGGGAGAACAAGTGCCTTTCGTTTATGTTAAGTCTATTTACACCCATTAATACGGTTTTAATATATATAAATAAAACCGTAGTTATGTATTTCTTCAGATAAATTCATGTTTTGCAGATTACTCAGTACAGACATTTATTAATTTATTTATTTAAACTTCATGTACAGTAGTGGTACATAGGCGGACTTAATGCCACAAGGCATTCTCTACCAGTCAACCAAGTTATTAATGAATTGAGGGACCTAGATAAACCGCCATAAATTTGTAATGTCATGTTCTACAGATTTGGGAATTTTTTTAAATGTTTAAGAAAATCTTAACTAAATTCGATTCACTCAGAGATTGTACTTTTTGAGATTTAGGCTGTGCCACTTTACGTCTGGATTGAGGGCCCAAGTTATGTGATCATATTAGTTTTAATTCACTTTTAAGAAATTCATGGCCCTTTGCTTTAAGTTTTTACTATTTTTAACTAATTCCCCTATAAGTCTTATTTTGTTTCCCAAGGATTTAAAAAAATGGGCCCTCAATCCAGATGCACATCTAGAGGACGGCATTCCCGGAGTTTATAACTTGCCCAACAAAATTAGTAATTTACAGTGGCGCGAAGAATGCAGTGGACGGCCATACATCTAGAATATTTGCTTGTGCCTTCAATCCCAAGGCACAGCATGAGATGATATCAGGAGGATGGGACAACATGGTTATGTGCTGGGATGACCGACAACCGTATGCGACTCGCTATTTTGAAGGTGTACATATGTGTGGCGAAGGACTTGATTTTGACAAACCCGGAAGACAAGTGAGTGTGCATGAATTATTGCAACCAACGTTTTGTGCTCCTGGACAAAACAAACATCCGTAATGCGTTTCACGACGGCCAGTATTTTAACTTGTGTCAGCGGAGTCTAGCAATCGAGCGTGGAAGATATTATAGAGCACAAGTGTGTGCTCAAACACAGGTGCACTCTCTTCTTCAGCTCACTCTCATAGTCTGATGAGATCAAGGGCGGATCCAGGGGGGGGGGGGTCATGGATTTTAATATTCTCTATTTTTTATTACGAATAATACAACCACATATGACAATGTGCTGTTAGTATAAATAATAAATATTTAGCCCAGTACAAATCGACGCTAAAAAAGGCTAAAATCGTAAAGTTCCACGTTCACAAAAGCATACCCATTCAAGTAGAGGAAGTTTGGGAGAGACATCAGCGAAAAAAATATTTTGTTAAGCTTTCACGGTTTATAACTAAAGTTATATTGTCGCATACGGGATATCCTCCGTGATTGTTCATTATTTTGAGCTTCCGATATTTCGGCGCTGTTGCAAGCGCCATGATCGCAGGTTGACTGGCGAATGCGGGTGGATGGAAAATAAATTGTTAAGAGCAGACAAATCTATCTACCCTCTTTCTTTGTCTTTTGCTACGCGCACTACTGGAACTCGACACTAAGTCACGGCAAAACACACTCACGTATCACCAGGTTTTTTGGAGTCCTTATGACGATGCCGGCTGCTACATTTGAGCTTACTCAAAACTGGATTCCACGTACTTGACAATTTGAAGTCATCCTCTCGATTGAATTTTTTGTGTTTTCTTATTTCAATTGCTTCTCTTGTCAGCCTTGGTAAGTAATGTTTGACGTTGACAAAATAGGTGGCTTGTGTTTCGATGATTGCCAGTGATTGGGCCCTGACTGCAGTAGGTGTTCAGCTATGGCAGATTTTTGCTCATCGTTATTTTTCACAGCCTTTATCTGCTCTTTGATGCGGCATGAGAGAGTTCGCTTCGTTTGACCGATGTATGAACTGCTGCAACTGCAGTCAATTTTATAAACCCCAAGATGTTCGTACGGGATCTTATCCTTCGGGGAACGCAAACTTTGTGCAATTTTCTTATGAGGAGTAAACACGGTCTTTATCGAATATTTACTTAATAAACGACCTATCTTGTCCGTTACTCCTCTAAGATATGGCAAGAAAGTTGGTTGACGCTCCACAGTAGATCTGGCCGCTGTCACCTCAAGTCCGTAGTCACCTCACTTACAAATCATGCATTTGATCTGTGTGATTCTGAACATCTTACTGGTGAATTATACCACGTACAAAAGGTTCTACATAAGAATGGCTACAACACCAATATAAAAGCAGTAAAAAAAAAAGAGGCGAGCCCAAGATAAAAAAAAAGATAAGATCCCGTACGAACATCCTGGGGTGTATAAAATTGACTGCAGCTGCGGCAGTTCATACATCGGTCAAACGAAGCGAACTGTCTCATGCCGCATCAAAGAGCACATAAAGGCTGTGAAAAATAACGATGAGCAAAAATCTGCCATAGCTGAACACCTACTGCAGTCAGGGCCCAATCACTGGATCGAATTTCACAAGCCACCTATTTTTTCAACGGACAAACATTACTTACCAAGGCTGAAAAGAGAAGCAATTGAAATAAGAATAAACAATCACGGCAGATATCCCGTAAGTGACATTATAAGTTTAAAAATTATTTTGTTATTTAATTAAGTAAATATATTTTGACGTCTATGAATAAAACACTTTCTTCTAATATTGTAATCGAATTCGAGCCTATCATGACTATATTACAACTATGTGACCCCCCCTTGACATGAAAGCTGGATCCGCCCTTAGATGAGACGGCAATCCGACACGACCGTAGATATGGGCCAGCAGTACGTTTAACGTGCTATTCGAGGCGCGGAAGTATCATACCACCTCAACTTCCAAACTCCAGGTTGCTGTGAAATTCACAAAAGTAAAACCCAATATCACTTAAGCTCGACCCGGAAACCGAACCTCTGGCTCACCATTCGAGCTTGCGACTACGAAACCGACGGCAGTGGTTCATGAGACGAAACAGAGTTTATCAAGGGCAACTTCTTTTTCTTGAATGCGAAGGTGATCCTTCGCATTCTGGCAACATGCTAATTTTTCGACACCTCTATATGTTTTCCTTATCACAAAAACATGTTGCTGAAACGACGTTGCATAACTTATTTTGCCAGTGAACACAACGCATACTGGTGTCTTTTCAAAAAACTTACCAGGTGAGCAGTTTGCGTAATCATCCAATCCGCTCTCTCGGTCGATGGCTAAGCTAAAACAATGCTTGCTATTTGGACGACTACCCATCTGGACGCAAACGCAGGGTAGTGCTTGGGCACTATGGGCACTACCCTGCGCTTTATCTTCAAGTTTTTGTTTTTAAGATACTAACATGCTCTTGGCAAGAAAAAGATACCATCCAGTTATGGGATTATGGGTCATGTAAATTAATCGAAACGATCGTACCAGACAGCTATCAGTCAAAACTATATTGCGGGAAAATTGTACCACACACTAGCTTAATTGTATGCGGCGGAACAGAGGCCAATATTTTAAGAGTCGTTGATACGAACATGAAAATAGTAAGTTAATCAAATATTTTAAGATTTAATATTTTTATACGCAAACCCTGCGTAGGGAACTACAGCTGTTTTGACATGGAAAGAAAAAATCTAGTGCGAGCAGGGTTAAACGGGGGTGGTGAAGACGTCCGGTGTACTGAATCGGAAGGTCGCAGGTTCAAACCCTGCTTGCACTAGAATTTTTCTTTCCATGTCAAAACAGCTCTATTTTAAGATTATCCATAACAATTGTCCATTTTTTAAATTATTTTCCTCAAGACGTGTATCATACTACTACAACTATATTGATCAGGTTCCAGCTGGGCTATTCTTCCTCCCTGTTTTGCTGATAAAAATATTCTTGTTTACAAATACTATTTTCAAATTTAACCATTCTTTCAAACATACAGCACCCACCACTGTTATTTTAAATAAAAAAAAGAACACATACACTACACTTAGACAAAAATGTGTTAGATGTTTAACAACATCATAATTGTTATTTATTGTGTTTTCAGACAGAATGTTGTATACGAAATAATCCAGGAAGCATTTTTGCGTTTGATTTCGGAACAGTTAGAAGAAAACCAAATAAACTTACAGATACTTACAAAAAAGTAAGCGAAGTACCGAATATTCCACGCGTTTCGTTTGTTACTGGACAAAGACTACAGACAGTAGATTTTGGATGACTGGTTTGCATCGGATTGAAATTTACTTTTATAATGGGAATATTTTAAAACAATTTTATTAATTAATTTTGATTGTCTTTTGATGATTAAAAACAATCTAAACCCTATTAAGTAATATTTATAAAATATTCTTTACTATCAGAGGTCAACTAATTTCGTTTACTTGGTCCCACATTCTTTTTATTAAACAACAAAAAAACATTTGACCAAATTGTAAGCAATGTTTGGTAATACGTTTGTTTTATATAATACTTCTATTCTATTACATGGTCGGGGTAAGGTCTCGCACAAGAAACGCTGACGTAAAAGTTGTACATCAGTTGTATTGAATTTATTCTCCCTTTTTAACATTTCTCTACTCACAAACAGCCGTTTATACAATTTTAGGTGATAGACAAATACACTGTGATTTCATTTTGTAAATATAGTATATAAAACTCTAGAAAGATAAAATATCGAGTTTGGCAAGAATTCATAATAAATAAAAAACATAAATACTTCTACATAGTATTATATACAGGATTTGAACATCTATTATTCGACCGATTCAAGTTGAGCCTCGTCAACGGATGGGTCTTCCCATGTTGCAATTGTTTTTTAGTTTGAGCTTTCGACATCACAGTTGATACCACTTCGCCGTATTCGAGCGGTGCCAGCGACACGACCGTGGGCGCGGGCGGCGGCCGCTCAGTCGCGCCGCGCACCGCTCCGCAAAACGAGTTGCGTGCGCGCGCCTCGCTCTCCACCGCCAGCTTGCATTTCTTGGAGCCCGACTCTAGCGCTCGGCCTCGCCGCGCCTCGCAGTTGGACTCGCAGCGCGACCTGCCCGGCCGGTCGTACCGGTCTACCAGCACCTTCACGGACAGGTCCTCGCCGGTGGGCGGTGAGGCCGGCGGCCGGTCGCGACCCTCGGCGGGCGCGGAGCGACGCGATTCTGTGCGGCGGAGCGAGTCGGTCTCCGAGCGCGCTTCGAATTCCTTCTTGAGGTTGCTGACGAGGCCAGCGGCGGCAGCAGCAGCAGCAGCAGCAGCGGCGGCGGCGGTGGCGGCGGCAGCGGCGGCGGCGGCGGCAGTGGTGGCGGCAGGCTCGGGCGTAGGCGCGGCACGCGGCAGGTCGCCGTGCGAGGCGCAAGTGGCGCGGCGGCGGCGCAGGCCGGCGCGCAACCACGTGTCGGCGGGCGCGGACGCGGACAGGCGCCCGCTCCATGTTGATGCGCCGCGGTCGCGCGCGCGCTCCATGCGCGCGGCGGCGCTGGCTAGCTCCTTCAGTATGGCACACGTTTCATTGAACTTCCGCTCGTTGTCCGCCCGGCGGCCACCCGAGCGCGTCTCGCTGTGCTCGGTGATGATGCCGAGGTCAGAGTTCGGCTTTTGCGGCACGGGTCCTGGCTCCGTAGCCTTGTCGTCCTCCTTGCGGGCTCGCTCGTCGCCGCGCTCCTTGGCGCGCTTGTCGTCGCGAGGCGCGGGCGCGGGCTTGGGCGCGCGCGTGTCGTAGGAGCCCCAGGAGGAGTGGCGCGACAAGTCGAGCACGACGGCGCTGTCGAACGAGCTCCACGAGCTTTGTCTGCTCGGCGGCGGAGCGTCGTCGTCGGCGGTTCTTCTGTCGTCGCTATCTAAATTCGAACGTTCCACGGAATTCGCGAGAGTGTCACTAGTTGTCACTTTATTGGTCTTCACGTCTATAATTCCACTGTCACTTTTCACTATATTATCACTATTAAAGAGTTCAGTTCTAACAGTTCTATTCTCGTAGCTTTTCGGCCACGGAGCCTCTCCCGGGTCCCACGTGTGTATTTTATCAACTTCGAAATTTGTTTGGGGATATTTGTGACTTAGATTTTTTGATGGAGAGGCTTGTAACGGCTTATTCGCGACCTCAGATTGATTTATCAAACTAGCAGGAGTGTCGAATATTTTATTGTTTTGCGATTCATTCGGATTACCATAAATTAACCTCTGGTATCTCCTAGTGAAGTCTTTCCGGTCGGTGGACGCGGCGTTCTCGATCTCGTTGACGATGTGCTTGACCGAGGGCGCGCCCTCCTCCTTGAGGCGCATGATCTGGTTGGGCGACACGCTGTAGCTGCCGCCGGCGCACGGCATGAGCATGTGGCGCGTCTCGCACAGCTGCTCCAGCGACACGGACGTGGGCGGCGGCGGCGTGCGCGGCGCGGGCTGCAGGCAGTCGGGCGACCAGGAGCGCGGCCGGCCCGAGTACGAGCCCGTCAGCGCCAGCACCAGCGGCGTCGGCTCCATCGCTTTGCTTTCGGTTTTTGATATATTTTTTGGAGATTTTAGATTAGTTTCAGATTTGGACCGCTGTAACTTCTCCTTGTTTTTCATCGCATCGAGTATACCTTGGTATGTCTCGAGTTGGTTCAAAAAATTCGTATTCGGTTTTATACAGCTCCGTTTTGCTTTAACGTGTTTTAAAGCCTTTTCGAAATTCCAATTGAATGCTTTCATGGCATACGCGATCACTACTGAAGCTGATCTACTGATGCCCATTTTGCAATGAACGAGAACTTTCGACCCTTCGTTTCTTGCTTTGTTTATATATTTGTAAGTGTTATCCCAGTGCTTTAACAAGTCAGTCTTTTCATCGTCATAAACTCTAATGTTGAGATAGTCGAACATACCAGGAAAAAAGTTATCAATCTCTCTTGTCACGTTCAATATGTGCCGCACCCTTAAACAAACAACCATTCATTAGTGACAAAATGGAAACGCTTTTTTTTATTTTGTCCTAGTTTCTTATGCTTCCTTTCTTCTTCCCGTCGCGAATCTGTATTACTTCAAATAATACAATAATAACTTAAAGAGTGTATGGAGTACTGAATAAGAAGTTAAAAACATACAATTTTAATAAACTATAAGGTTTCGCTGATCGTAATTACATACCCATTGCGTTGCAATTCCTCAAGATTGCTCGCGTTCCATTCGGAGCCGAGGTAGACATGGTCGAATATCTCGGTAGGTGCATCCATCTGGCCGAGTATGGTCAGCATCTCTTGATCTATGAATGACTTGTACTCTGCGAGATCCATGTCTAGTTCCTCTTCGAGCCGCCCTCGGATAGCTTTGCTAGTCACCTCGTCAAGGTCCACACTCATCATGATCTCTTTCAATGTGCAACGTATTACGCGTTCAGTTTCATCCCTTTCTCGAGGCCTATAAAAATGAAAAATAAGTAAGAACAGGATAAATATCAATGAGATTTTCTTTAATTGTCAATTTCTTTAATTGTCAATTTCTTTAATTGCCAACCGTGTGTGCCTCAGAATTTCTTGGGTAGAATAAATTCATTCAGTACTCATCATGTACTGAATACGTGGTAACCGTTTGTGCATTAGTGTCCCTTCCACCCTGTCTGTATATGTGTTTTAAACTTATAAATGTAAACGCGAAGATGGTAGCCCTATAACGGTTCATCTTTGCATGCTAGTAACGTATTTTAATTAACACATTGGCGTGCGTTCGATCCTTTTCTAGGTCAATAAACTAGGTCTAGGTAGAACACACTTCGTTAATATTATGTTACACACAACTCATTTTGGGTAGTAGTTTCAAGTGAACCTCTTTTTTTAAGCTATTCATGGACGATCTTCAACCAATCTAATCTGCATGCATCTACGTATACAAATTCAAGCGTTTTTCAATGGGGGTGGGCAGAAGTTTCTTAACTTGTCAAGTACGTTCTTCCATAGTAATTTGAGTTAGTATAATATAAAGAAATGTTGCATACTCACTTGTGTCTCAGTGAATCGGGGGAGGGTGGGCGGCGGGACTCGATGCAGTCCATGGCATGCCACTCGTTGAGACAAGAGCGGTCTGAGTCCACGTGGCTCTCGTAGAAGGAGCACCAGGCGTGCGACGCGCCGCCCGCAAAGTGGTTCCTCTCCCGGGCCTGTGCACTCGCGCGGTGGAGAGTTTGTAGTGCCGACCTGCAAATATTATTAACATTAACCATTAACACAACACTTTATTTTGTTAAAGCAATGGGTATTTTACATGGTTTTCGGTTTAGTACTATCATGAAGTAAGTACTAGATGTACAATACTATAGTATAGTATTATGATGACGTACATATAAGCAAACGAAGTAACATACTATGAATTATTCTGTTATTGAAAATGTAACTGTAGCTCAGCTCATACTCACCACATGGCCTGTACGGATACCGGCTTGAATATGTGTTGTTGATTGCACACACATACACTGAATCCTCTGTGGACAATGAATCCCTAATTAGTTATTGTTCTGGGCTCAGTAAAAGTATTGAGCGACGAAAACTGTGCTCTGTGCGATTACGATTAGTGACTTGAGAACTAAGACTGTAGTTGACTTTATTTACGAATAATATGGGAAATGCACATTAATAACATTATATGATACATGCTACCGATAGTGTTACAAAGATATCGATGAATTAATGAATGTGAAAAAGCAGCGTACCCATCGCCATCCAACTTAATAGAGGTATCAGCGAGGACGCGCAGGACGAGTCCGACGGAGGTGCGCTCATTGCAGTCGATACCGAGCAGCGCCGCCTCGTTGCTGCGGCACACCACTACCAGGTACCGGGTGCGACCTGCGTGAGCGCTCTCCAGTTTCACCGCCTAACGACAAACAAATTGTGTTTCTTATTTATTAATTCCATTAATATAGCCTAGCTTTGATAATTCTACTAGGTTCAAGGCTACTTACGCACTGAACGTGGCTTACTCAGTGCCCAGATGACTTAGTGAAATGCCTGGCTCTTCAATAAAATGTCAAATGTTATTGAGATCGCAGTCGTTCAGCATGCATCGTATGAGTGCGAACGTAGCCTTATAAGTATGCTGTGCTAGTACCATTTTGAGCGTTTCCTCGGGACGCAGCAAGTAGAACATGGACTGCAGGTGATGTTGTATGTCGGGCTGAGGAAGCGCGCGCGCCGGCGATCGCCACGGATTCGTACAGCCGCGCTCTGCACTGCCCAGCACCACTGCTGCACCCTTGTTTGCGAAGTAGCACTCATTGAGACTGAAACAACATAATATATGTTTTATTGAGATATGCAACACGCGGCTTTTTATTACTCGAGTTAGTAATCAGAGATCCCAACAGACACACCCAAGGTTTGGCTATGACAGAATTCTACCTCAATCTAATAAAATGGAGAACCGATCTTTATGAGGAGACTGAACACCTGAGACCACCAGATCAAACGGTTCTTCGGCTAGGTAATTTTAGTTTTAGCTTGTAAGTAGGTATGTTCCTAAACATTATTCAAAAGCCATTCAACGAAAGATCTTGAGTTAATTAAATTTCCGCGTGACTCAACTGTAGCTGCTGCCGTGCAAGTAATTGTAGTTTTAACACTCGCTGAACAACACTAGGCCATGAATTTCCAACAATTTCAAGTTCCTAAACTAATTCCTTCATAATAACCTAAATACATAATTTAAATTTAGACAATAAAAATCATAACTAACATTGTGTACATTGTTTTCGAGTTTTATACATTAGTTTATCGTGTAATAAATCCGGGTACCTTGATTATAATTACTTTTAAAACCTAATGCAACCGTGAAATGTATGAATGACGCCATTTTTAGTAAAGTTGTTGCAATTCGTTTTGCGGGCGGCGCATTTAACCTCCCTTTCACTGGCGCGGGCGCAGGCAGAGCACTGCACCTCGCGGGCGCTGCCATCGCCGCGCTGGCTGGCTGGCGGACTTGCCTCGACGCCTTCATTCTCATTAATTATTAAATACTTGAGTACCTACTCATTCATATATGCACTTAATTTATTTCATTTAGCTTAATATGCGTGGATATGGACAATACCTTGTGTACAAAATAAACACTCGAGCACTCGTAAGGAAAATTGATTCGTAATACCTCTAATTACATTTATATAAATACGACGCATATTATATGCTTTATTTCCAATTCAGGATAGGTAGGTGGTAAGTATTCAGGTTAGGTATTTAACGGTAACTATTTATACATTGTAGGTATCTCTTCAGTTTGCCGTTCTTTAACTTAGGTCGATAAAAATAACACATTGTTACAAATAGCGCAATTACAGCACTGACATTTTACCTTCATACGGGTCGAATGCCTTTAAAAAAGGTAAGCTTTTATACATACCGCCAAACCTAAAATTGATTATGATGTGTTCATCCGAAAATATCTCTACGGGAAACAGCGTCTATATTACTATACATGGGAGGATGAACTTTGTGACGCTAGTAATAGAGAAAAATAGATTCACGACGGATAGTAAGCAACAAACTGAATGTTGACTTGCATTAAGGCGGCAAGGGCGGTTTCTCTCAAGGTTCATTAAAAATAGCGCCGTCGGAGCGTTGCCAAAACGTTGCGTTGCCCGCCCATACTATACGTAGACATGAGCGTGAACGCTGCGGCCGCCCATTGCGCTCCGTCAACCTCGCCCCTTTCGGAACACGCCACACCGTGTCTTTTGTTAGTAACCGCAACCACATGGTATCCACAAAGCAAGACCCGAAATACCTACTTCAGTTCCTATCACGACAACAAGTAGTTGTCGCGGCCTCCGCCATCTCATGACTATTTTCCTCAAATAACCTACGTAAAATGTAGAATTCAGTGAATTGTGCATCTGAACAACTTAATAAAAATAGAGTAGTCCAGTCTATAGAATCAGTGTGACATACATAGCTCTTCAATCATCCACTGTTTTTTTTTCTTCAATCATAATTTCCAAGTCCATTTAAGGTTTCAGAGGGTGATCTGTGAGTCTGCTGTGTGAACTGTGGTTATCGTCGTGTATGTTGTTTTAGATTGACGAAGAAATCCATGTGACTATAACCATGTGCAATGCAGCCGAAATTGTATAAATCGTAAGATAACGATGAATCTGAATAAATGAGCAGTAGACGTGCAAAAACGTCACTGATTCGAAGGGAGGAGTAATAATGCTACTTGTTCAGGATAGCTCCATCTCTCTCTGTCACTAACGAACTTCATAGTATAACCCCTACTAAAAATAATATATTCATATGAATGAATGTCATGTGAACATGAGGGCCTCGTGGCTAAATAATAACAGCCACACAAATCGATCTTCAAGGTTAAGCATTGCTTGCCGAGGTCGGTCTGTGGATGGGTGCCATAGGTATTTCGGAAAGTATGTTAAGCCGTTAGTCCCGGCGTCATTTGAGTGTTGATCTTTGACAGTCGTTACGAGAAGACAGAAGCTGAAAAGTCCGACATTCAGTCTTACCAAAAAGTATCGTATTACCCAGTAAATGCATTGTGGAGTTCAGACAGACATAAACCGGACACACCGGACGGTCGGACATATCCGGTTAGACTTGAAAGCCGAGTCGGTTTCAAGTCTAACCGGATGCAGCTGAATATCAGTAATTTACATGGATTCAATCATTTGACATAACATAGTTAGGAAAAGACTAGGCTGATGACGAATGTCAAATGAATCTCTGTCGCCAAGCAGATGGTCGACTCTTGTCACGTGACCAGAGGGCTGGCTTTTTTTTGCCAAAGTATCAGTTTTGCTATTCAACGAGACAATGCTGCCATGCCAGCCTTCTGGGCACTTTTTCTGTTGACAGCGATGAGGACGATTTTTTTGACGCACTGTAATTCTTTTCCCATTTTGATACTTGTACATATTTTTATTTTAGATCTATTTGTAGTTTGTAAATAATGTACATAGTAAATAATAAAATTATTACTGTTTTATAAATTCGTTATTAACGATATACTTTGGCATACCACTGTTACCACGATGGTTTGTGTGGTATGTTTGCGTTTGTGAAATAGTTGTAACAGTGTTTATTGAATAATAAAAAACTTAGTGTTTACACTAAACAAAAGAAGAAGTTTACTTAAAGAGCAACCTTTAGAAGCGGTAACCATACAAAGTGAAAAGTCCAAGCAGGCTCTAGAGTCTAGAGAAGTATATATAGATAGTACATGTAAATATTATCACTACAAGCAACGTTCATTTAATTTATTTTTAAAAGTATATGTAACGGCTTTACGAGTTTTATTAAACGTCGATTAACATTTATCGTATATTAATGTATAGGTTTTTTTTTTTGTGTTTGCAATTTATATATCAGTTCATCAGCAGTACCCGAAAAAAATTGGTGAAATGTTTTCCAGTTTTCTGCTTCATCAAGAACGCACATTCTCACTATACAAGTACTCACAACACACTCACATTCACTTATTTTCTAGTGGAAAATAAGTGAATTACCGAAGCCCATACCTTTTCTGGTTTAACTGTACAAGTTTACTGGAACGTTTTATGCGTTTCTGTATAAAATATCACACACAGCTAATCTACTGATTAGCTCTTTCGTGTGTACATGCGTTTATACGATTTTGGCAAATTAACGATACCATATCTAAGTATGAGATTATTTTTAAAATTCAATGAGGTTTTTGCCATAAAAAGTTGAATTAGCACTAGTGTAGGTAATGACCATGACAAGTAATGATATGAATGTGGATAAAAGGAGATGACATGGAAGGTGGCTTTTTTGTGTTAGCTTTGTCAAGAGAGCTGTAAGGGACCGAGTGTCCATAGTCCATCATTTTAGTTGGCCTCATTATTTAAAGTAGGTCTTTATCTCTATCATGCTCATTATTCATCGCTAGAAAAAGTTGAACAAGAAACATTTAATTGTTACCAAATTATGCAACACGAAATTTTACTAACGTATCAGTACGAGCTATGCGAAAAATAGTTAAAACCGTGGTGAAAAGATAAGCAAGTCAGTGAGATTGGTATTGGGGGCTGACCGTTCGGATATTAAAATGATAACGATGCCAACGTTTTGCGGACATTAAGAGATAAAGACAGAATCGCCGCAGGAGCAAATGTAGTTGATTTGTCTTTGCTAGTGTGTTGGTTGATTTTTGCAATTTATAGAACTTCCCATAACAATTTAATGCCCGTGTCCGAAAACTGGACACATGCAGAGTGATAGGTAATTGGGTGCATTCCTTGATATGGGTGATACTAGAACCTAGTTTGCAACAATTTTGACCCCGTAACTTGGGGTTCAAATTGGGTTGTTTTTGAGATATTGAACTTTTAAAGTTTTCTGGATATTTTCCACCTCTCCAACATAAACTGCTGATAGTGAGAATTCTATGTTGTGTTGTTGTTTTGATTCAAGAGGAAGGTTAATATATATTTATATATATATATATATATATATATATAAATATATATTAACCTTCCTCTTGAATCAATCTATCTATTACAGAAAACCGCATCAAAACCCGTTGCGTAGTTTTAAAGATCTAAGCTTACATAGGGACAGACAGACAGCGGGAAGCGACTTTGTTTTATACTATGTAGTGAAGTAGCTTACAATTAGGACTTCACTTCATTCTAAAACAACAAATACTTAACTAGCCGGATAACAGACATGGAGCTACTTCAAATATGTTGTTTTTTTTCTGTACTTTGCCGAAGATTTGTCCTATCAATCAAACTAATGATAAACCTAGTTTAGCAAGGGGGTTCCGTAATACAACCTCTACAGCCCTTAGTCGATTCTAAGACCTCGCCGGCCTAGCTCGAATTAATGACTATGCGCTTGGCTGTAACACAATGTTTTCAACATCTACTTTAAAAACAAATGACTGGATAATGGATTTTCAGGATATAGCGTGATGTTTGCACCTCTTTCCAATATGCTTTGGATTAGGATTTTAAGGTTCACTGTCGTGACCGTTACGTCTCGGAATCAATACCTGGGTTTAGGGTTTTCTAGGCGCAATGTGTAGATATACTTACTACTTATACATAATAAGCTATAAAATTAAATTTTTGAAAACCCAGCTACCTCCGATGCCTAAAATTCATCGAAACTCATGTTTAAAAGTTTTCTTCATACATTTCGGTGCACAAATACATACTTTACTGCTTTAGACACCGTAAAGGATTAGATAGAAGTGGAAGGTTAGTCGTTCAAAACAATACTAACTCGAATTTGTCCCACTATTTAACTGTGATATTTTTACCCAAATTATTTTGCTGAGGGCCGATCTACACAGCTATTAAATTTGAACCAAATCACTTTGAATTATGAAACGACGCCTTGCGTTTTCCTGTTTACTGGCACGGTAATAATGATATAAATGCGTTTAAGCACCAAATATTCTAACATGATACACACAAAGGACAACATTTTTTATTATTTTTAATATTTCCTTTACATGTGTAGGCCAATGACAACGTCTCTGAATGATACATATTAAATGCAAATTTAATTCTCTTCTAAACAGAACATTTTAAGAGCATTATTCAATAAACAAAATCGTACATTTTGATAATTACCTGAATGCAACCATTTCCAAATCCAAATAATTGGAACACAATTCTAAGTCACTCAAGATGGCACCGGCTTGCAAACTACATTTCAATCTTTTTTTTCAGGATATATACATTAATAATAATTCTTCTGCGTATTTTAGCCAACCATGGCCAGGATCCCGGCACGCGGTGCACCATCCAACACATCCCGAACGACAAATAAGTGCGTACGCGACGCAACAACGAGCCCACTCGACGGCCGACGTCACAACACTCATAGCTTCCTTCTGAACTGAGCACAAACTACCGCTTAAATATAGAAACACGGCGCAGAACAGGAACACGAGGCGGTCGCGAAAGGAACACGCACTGATTTATACTACGCGAACCAATATTGTTGCATTAGCAAGATCTTTATTATGTTTCACCCTTTATGTAATCGAATTGAATGCAGTAACATATAAAATGCATTACTGTACCTTAACAGTTTTATTTTTCTACTATATATCTGCGCGGAACAAATCCTAAATTATCAGTTAACGCTACATATAACAACAATAACTAATAACATAGCTGTAGCTATAATAACGACAGACGTGCACTCAACAATTTTAATAAGGTCAAACTCAAACACTAAGATCTGCTTTCAGATTTTTGTCCTTGATATTTAATTATGTAAAGGTGAGTTCAAGCACTCGTAGAATTACAAACCAAGTCCCTTCTCCCAGTAACCTTTATGGATATCCGATGAATAGAAATATTCTTTTAGATTAAATGCACACTGAGAAAATATGTTACCCGCGTAGTTTTTTTTCACATTTTAAATACGAAATCCTGTTTAAATATAAATCTGTTCAGGTAACTTGTAATAATTTGAATCAATACAACTGCATCATTATTGCCGTCTACTGCTGGAGTCATGTCAAAGTTTACTACGCTTAGCTTATTTTTAAAATTGTGAATCATCAAAAGCAGCTAGGTCGGAGTACTGGACAGACATTCACTGACAACACTCGCTTATTTGTACTACAACTTTAGACCTAGCCAGTCTCATGTACCATGTTATCAGAAATGACGATAATTTTTTCCCAAATAAATATTTTTGCCTTAAATGAAAAAACAAGTGCCACCATCATCATCATCATTATCACCTAAATACCAAATTAAAAAAAAAAAAAATGAACAACATGTCAATTGCGGAAAACTTTTTGATGCCATGCGGCACCTCCTTTTGCCAAAATTCCTCTGCAGGAATTGATCGTTAGATACCAAAACTAAGTTTATGAGTTCGTTAACCTTTCGTTTTTTTTTAATTGGTACGCTTTTCCATTCTAAACATTCACCCTGCTGCACAGATTTGTCCAGTTTTCTTCACCCAGAGTGCTATCCTAGCACCTGGGCTCGTCCATAAATTTAATTCGCTCTGCGAGCGACATATCAAGCTATAACCAGTATAACCTGATCTCGCTTTGTATGAGTTTCCCATACGATGAGAGATCAGCTTAATTTGGTTTCGCATAGCTTGATTGGTCGTCGTGCGTACACATCGGGCTTCAAACAGGGTAGTTCAAATTAAGTGCTAAGACTAGCAGCAGAACTCGTCTACAAATGAAATCAGCTCTGCGAGACATGATTTAATCGAAAATAAGATTTTATTTGTTAACGAAATCCACAAATTGTCATCAATCTCAAGAAATATATTAATAGCAACCACTCATTTACACGCAGTTTGGTTTCCACCGGAGGCGTTTCACAATGGGCGACGTCAACCACCAACGTATAATTGCCCAAGTCCTGGTGGATTGGGCAGTAGTTCGGGGCGAATTTGTCGTGGCGGTGTCTTGTCTTGACAGCACCAATGCCTTCAACACATTGCCCTAGAGTTGCATTAGGGGTGCACTGCTATATCCGAGTGCCAATGCCATACTACCTCCACCTATAACTCTATAACTATCCTCCGCCTATATGACGTACAGGGCCGTCATCTATTCGGGTCAGGAAAGATGGGGTAGGTGATTAATGTCATGCGGTGTTCTACAGGGACCTGTTCTGGGACCGCGCCTGTGGGACATCTGGTACGACTAGACAGTACGCGGTGAACGCCTTCTTAGTGCCACCATCATTTTTTACGCGAACGACACGCTGGTAACAGCACGCAAGACGCACAGATAGGTTCCGGCAGTTCGGTAGAGACCGAACGCCGGCAACGCCACGCATTTGTGCAGCGCCTCTCTAGGTGTTGCATAAATCGAAGGCCCTTTATTTGTACAAGCCTCAAAAGCTGACAACGAAACAAGGGATGTTGCCCAATTGCAATACTGCTAAGATCCCAGAGTGATGGCCGTCAAAATGATAAGAGGACACCTGATTAGGGCATGCGGTACCGGGATTTGGTCCCAAAGTAAAACCGGTTTTCCCAAGTTTTACTATGAGACCGAAACCCGGGTGCACCTGATGACTCGTTATGTCAAAGTGCACAAGGCTGAACTCCACCAGGCTTGTGATGAATTGGGAATAACGGCTTGTATGACCAAACACAGTGTAATAAGCGAACAAACTAATCTGAACACAATAAAAGTTATGGAAATTCCAAATAAATTGTTAAACTCGTAAACCAAATTATTAGTGGCCATCAACTAGGGAGCCTGCTAGCCTGTTAAAAATTCAACTTTTTTGATTTATGCTGTAAAGAGATTCTAAGATTATTATTAGTCATTAGTCATTATTAGTCATTTATTCTGAACAAAAATACATTTGTGTCGAATACAGGATTAAATACAACAATAATAATCAATAAAAGTTACAATCAATAATATAGTTAAAATGTCAAAAATAAAATAAGTAATATCAAGAACTTAGTTGAAATAAAAAATAAAACATGAAAAAATAAAAACACAATTAGCCTAGTCAAAAAAAAAAAACAAACATTCTTATAATTGGATTATTATAATTCATTTATTTATTGTTGGGCAGGCAGTTGAGACGACTGACAGCTGCCTGTGTATCCAGCTGTTCCCCACTAGATTTTCTACTTGCAGTATGATTTATTATGTTTGTCTAGTCTATTTTTAAATTGGTTTATATTTTGGGTTGAGACTATATCTTCTGGGAGCTTATTCCACAACCTGACTGTTTGGTTGCTTAAAAAGTATTTGTGAGGGTTATCAAAATAGAATAGAATTTAATTTTGGAAATATAGATAATACATGATAGTTGTTATGAAATATCAAAGCTCAGCCATATTTACCATTGGGCAAGCAAACATTTATACTATTTATGAAACATACTTACATTTTAAAGACCAGAGTCAATTGTTGTTAAATAAGAAGCCAGTCCAAAATGAAGGTAAATCTTAGATTAGTTTTCGCTTTGTTTGAACAATATTAATATATTAATTTACATATTTTATTAATTTATGATGAATGTTATTGTAAATTATTTATAAATAAATAAAATGTTTTAGAATGAAAATAATTGTTTGTTAACATGCTTTTACCTGCATGAAGTTCATAAATGATCTCATGGGAACATGCTACCGGGATGAAAAGGCTTATGTTTTTTGGCTTGCCTACATCCTAGGGCAAAAGCCTTGGTGTAGACTTTATGAAAAAAAATCAGATTGGTTTAGTATTTGAATCACATCAATTGATTAGTAATATTGTTGGTATAATATGGAATTGAAGGAGCTCGTGGCTAAATAATAACAGCCGCTCGGATCGATCTTTAGGTTAAGCCGTGCTTGCCTAGGTTGGTCTGTGGATGGGTGACCACCCACTACATACCGAGTTTCCTCCGTGTCTCGGAAAGCACGTTAAGCCGTTGGTCCCGGGTGTCATTTGTAGATCTTTGACAGTCGTTAGGTAGTCAGTGGCACAAAAATTCTGACAACCAGTCTTACCAAGGGGTATCGTATTACCCAGTACTAACTGGGTTGTGGAGGTCAGACAGGCAGTCGCTCCATGTAAAATACTGGTATTAGGCTGCATCCGGTTAGACTGGAAGCCGACCCCAACATAGTTGGGAAAAGGCTAGGCAGATGATGATGATGATAATATGGAATTGAAAGGGAAAGTAGAGGGTAAGGAGTCATTATAAACATCAATTTAGATGCCTATTAGTTCCCCAAAGCATTAATACGAGTTTATCCCTGTACTCTAGCTAATATCATGGTGTTCCTATTTGGTTTTGAATTACTTTTACATTTGCAGTGAGGATAATGAACACAGGCTGGGTAGTTTTTACTATATAGCCTCTATGTATTCTTAGCTAAAATATTCTATGATGGGTATACCAAACCATATTAAAAATACACACAACAAAGAAACTGGACCTAACCTAGCTCCTGATATTCAGTACTTTCTTTACAAAAAAAATTGGGTAATAAAAGTAGTGTAATAGTGCCACCTTTTGACAATCAATACAATAGAAAAATCTCTAAATCAAACTAATTGATGATTAATTTATTACTTAAAGGATTAGACCACTTATTATAATTATCTTTAAAGGGCTAACTGTTATGTTTGCCATTTATGAGAATTTTTGATAACATAACATTACCTACCTCTTGCTGATACGGTCCCCAACATCGTCTTCAATATTATCACTTGATTTTTCGGTCTCATCCTTAAACAAAAGAAAATATTGATTTAACCATGTAGTCTAGTTTCTTGAGTTGTGACCAGTCTCTTGTGGCTCTTAAATCTATACATACATATGTGTATACTAGTAATGACAGAACTTACAAACATAACAAACTGTTTAAATTACAAACCACTAACTTTTTGAAATACAATAGGTGCATTAAGAGATACAAAAAGTTTTATTTTGATGATAAACTAAAAGGACAAAAAGGATAAACAGGGCTTATTAGTAGTGGTTAATAGAAAGACGTACAGGTGTTAAAGAAATGTAGGGAATCGTGTACGAAGTTGTCAATGTAATCCACGAGAAATACTCAACGTAGATCGTCTGACCAATCTGACACAACAACACTCAAAAAAAAATTTGAATACTGTACTCACCGTTTTCCTTGGTGTTTGCACACTCGGAGAACGTCGAATTGTAACAAGTGCCATACCACATTAGCGTTAACAAATCATTATCAAGGTATGTAATACAATCACAAACATAAAGAGGAATACCTATTGACTTATCATAATACTAATCCTTATGTTCAAAATATGTAAGGTAAAACTTAATAGCATATATCACTAGATACTTTAAATACACTCATAACTGATTGCAACAAGTACAATCTATCACAACTTCGCCCATTTTTTATTTTACTAAATTCTATTCTTATTCAAAGAAAAGATGATGGATGAGTGAGTGAGTGCTAGCCACAGATAAAAAATTTGATGAGCGGAATCCATGGAAGTATTAGGCACTGTTATCAAACAATTTCCATTCGGTAAAAGTTTAGGGAAAAATTAATGATTTGTTTTCTTACACTGAACATTAATTGAAAATAACAATTATTTAAAATGAAAAACAAATGAAGTAGCAAAACAAAATGATCGAGCGTACCGATAGTTATTTAAAAAAAAAAGTTTTAGTAGCTATATAGATATGTCATTGTATAATCATCACTTAAATTGGCTAACCTGAGGTTTGTTTACTAAAATGTATTCTATACTAGGATCAGTGACTATACTGTGACAACACTAAAATCACAAAAAACGACTTCCAAAAACACCAAAGAAGTGTAAAATAACTTTATTTTCGGAAGTCGGTGGCAAAAAAGTCATAGCAACAAAGTAAGTCACCGATTTCTGAAAGTAAAGTTACTTAAGACTTTTTAGTTTTTTTTGGAAATCGTTTTTTTTGTGATTATAATCTTGCATTTTTTTTTATTTTACCCTTTCTAGTTGTAGACAAATTCTTGTCATGAAACAATTTTACATATCGTCAACATAAGCCAAGAAGAAAAAAAATCATGTACTACTCAAACAAAGTAAAAATGCATTGCGACGATACGCACGAGATAAGAGAATAATGCACGAGAGTTAGTAAAGTGTAACAGGTATTTGCATGAACCATTCGTCCAACAGACCTACAGTATGGAACTTATTTATCTGTGCGTGAAAGACCGACAGATGTGAGTCAAGTCAACGTCAAAATTACGTGATCTCGATCATAGACTACTATAAATCGATCTACTACACGATCAAAAAGAATAATCAAGCAAGTGTTGTAAATATTACGAAGTAAATGTTTAAACTTACAAGGTGTTTTGCTAATGACTCAAAAATTGTTATGACATCTCTGCAACTATATAAACATTTACTAAGGCAGTGTGAAAAGCTTCCCCCGGACGCTTGTAAACACTATAAATTCGCTGTAAAACAGGTAAGTTTATATGCTAAGTCTTGTTTAGAACCTTGAATAAAATTATTATAACATAATAGCATCCGGTGAACCCGCATGTTTCAATTGTATTTATATAACAGGCTTATCGATTTACTTCTAATAGGTCCCTCTTCTTCCAGAGCTACAAACAACACAAGTTTGAACCAGATCCAGAGAGAGTGAAAGAAATTATTTCAAAAAGCCTTGAGGATGCTAAATGGATTATAAATAAGGTAAGTATCCATACTTCCATCCTAATATTACTAATGCAGAAGTAATTCTGCTGATGTCTTGATGGCCAAGTGGGTTAAGGCCTCACCTCAATTGATATTTGATATTGAAATAAATTTTAATTTTTAATTTTTTTTTTCAGTATACTCAGAAGTAATGGATGCTATAGAGAAAATGGATATTTATGATTCACATAGAAAAAATGGTTTTATTCATGATACTAGGATATTGTAATTACTAAGGATGTTTGGTGAAAAAATAGAAGATTATGAAATACTAGAACATCTTGGTAAAGGAGGATTTGCACATGTTTATAGAGCAAAATGTCGACGAACAGGATTGTTTGTTGCTATCAAAATGATAGACAAAGCACTTATGGCAAGTGCTGGTATGATAGGCAGAGTAAGACAAGAGGTCACCATTCACTCTCGTCTGAAGCATCCTGCTATCCTAGAATTGTACACATTTTTTGAAGATGCACATTATGTTTATTTGGTTTTGGAACTAGCACACAATGGTGAGCTAGCAAAACACTTTAAGTTAGGTACTCGTGGGCTATCAGAAAAGGCAGCTGCTGACATATTTAGACAGGTGCTAAGTGGAGTTTTGTATCTTCATACACACAACATCATTCATAGAGATCTATCGTTGAACAACTTATTGCTGACAAAGGATCTAAATGTTAAAATTGCTGATTTTGGTTTAGCAACACAGTTGAATGGCCCAGACGAGAAACATGTTACCATGTGTGGAACACCAAACTATATATCTCCTGAGGTAGCTTCGAGAGAATTCCATGGATTACCAGCTGATGTCTGGGGTTTGGGGTGTATGCTCTACACACTATTAGTAGGAAGCCCCCCCTTTCACACTCAGCATGTGAAGACTACTCTGAATAAAGTTATTAATGCTGATTACAAGATACCTTTGGAACTGTCCTTACAAGCCCAGGACTTATTGCAGAAGCTTTTGTGTAAAGATCCCACAAAAAGAATAACATTAAAGGGTATATTAGAGCATCCCTTTTTATGTAATATCCATAGTTCATGCAAGCAAGATATATCACGAGATTCTGGGTTCCTTACAACACTGCACAGTACTCAACATAGCAATAAATTTAGACCTGATGATAGAACTGATTCTGAGTGTCCTATGAAAGAGTACAGTGCAGAAAAAAAAGATGCCAGACCTATGTCTTATAACATATTTAGTCAAGAAGTCAGTTCTAATTCAACTTGTTCAAATAACCGAAATTACAATTTGTGCATGGAAATTGATAAAGCATCTGGAGAAAAGTTTGTATTTAAAAATCAACATAATAATATATTTAAAAAAAGTGATAGTCCATGCAACAGCAATTTATCTTTATTGGAAAATATGAGAAAAATTGATTTAAAATGTAAAATGCCTCAAGCAAATATAAATTTTGAGGAAAACAAAGAAAATATTCCTAAACCTAGTACAGTCAATACTAATGTGTTAAGTGTTCCTCCACTGTGTGCTGAAAGATTACCAACAATTTCACACAGAACAAGAAATGCAATACTGAGAATTGAATCTACTGGAGTCATTGTTGAGTTCATTAAAAAGAAAGGCAAAGATCGAGAAGAACAAGTAGCAGAAATATGTAAAATATCTAAAGATGGCATGAAGATTATAATATATACAGTCGATAATAAGACTAGAACTGTGAACTTGGATCATGATCCTAATCCTGATGAAGTATTTACTTACCACAATTTACCACAGAAACATTGGAAAAAATATTTATATGCTTCACGATTTGTTGAACTTGTCAAAGCCAAAACACCAAAGATAACATTGTACACTCCTTTAGCAAAATGCCAGCTTATGGAGAACGCTACAGATATTGATATATTTTTTTATAGTGGAGAAAAAGTTACATACACCAGTTCAGAAGGGTTGAAAATCATTGACAAAAATCTTAAAACACACTATAATCTTGCAACTGCACCTGAGCTGAAATATATGACTGATCACTTTGAGGAATGTTCAAACCGCATGAAGCGTGTACAAACAGCACTATCTGGTATTCCCGATGAATGTTTCCCTTTAATAATAGGAAAAAGACCCGTTCAACCTGTGGGCAATTTACAATCACCTCTGCAAGGCTCAGTAAATGCAAATTATAATACGCCAGTGTTAAATATTGGATCGTTTCATCGAACAGCTGCTAGCTCTAGTCACGCGCCTAGTGATTATAATTAACGGACTTGGAATTTGTAATTCTTAACATGTCAGTTAGTACACCTTGACAAATTCGATTAGATGGCTTTATTAATTATTTTATAAAATATAATATGTTAAATCTTTTATTAATATATATAAGAGCGGTTTCAGATAAGCTTATTTTGTAGCCCGTACCGGTTTACGCGCGTACACGCGCGCCACATGTGGCTTCAAACAACGAACGCGCATATTCGCGTGGGGTGACCGGGCGAGCTTGGAGTCGTCATTCGCGAGAGGAGAGATGTGTTGTAAACCACCAATACTTTCGTTTTTTATACTTCTCGTCTTCGCTTAGCTTTGGTGGAAACTTTTGAGAAGAGAGATGTCTCATATTTGTCTAGGCCAGCCTCCACACTCGGCAGTAGAGCGCAGCGGGGATGAGAAGAGACGTGAGCTGTGCAGCGAGCGATGTGCGGCGGGCGCTCCTGGGCGGGAGTAGTCTGTACACACATCTCTGCTCCGGTCCAGCCAGTACGCATCTCCGCACCGCTTCGGGGACACACCCTAGCACCTAAGCATCGCCTCTCTCCGTTACGCACATCTCCGCTTTGAGGGAGTCCGGACCTAATACGAGCTTATAAGCGAGTCAACGCTTGTCCGAGTCACGCGTAAAACAAATGGCGCGAGAGTACGCGTGGACACACGATTCCAAAAACGAGCTTATACGCGCCAAAAATAAGGTAATCTTTAACCGCCCTAAACCATTTGTAAATAGAATAAGCGCAAGTACTAAAAAAAAACTTCTGTTTTGCAACTGCCCAGCTACTTTCAAATAGATAAATGGCTCTTTCTGGATGGATTTTGATTCAAATATGTAATAAAACTTCAAATGTAAAAGAGTAAAAAAAAACATTATTATGATTGGGCTTCGCGCTTATCTGGTTACTCTACTTGTTGTATATAGATTTAGTTAGTTAATAGTGCCTCTTTGTATTATAATGTTAGCCTTAGCATTTGGGCATTATATGTGCTAAACTTTTATTAATACCTAGGAATGTATGTAAGTAAATACATATTAAATGAATTAAAATAAAACTGCATAGTCACGTACTTAAAACAGTTGTTTTAATAGGTTTCTGATTATTATCATGTTTTCCTAAAAAGTTCATAAACGGCGGTGGAATTCGGTAATATCCCACGGGATCGTCTTACGGGGATAAAAGTTAGTAAGCACTGATAAAAACAAATTAATGCTAAAGGTTTTTTTTTATCGTTTGTTTAGTCCATATTGTTTTATTTTATTAATTATGTGTCCCTATTTCCACATAAAAAAGTAAAACAATGTTATTAATTTATATCATTAAATATACAATAAAATATCAGCTGTCCCATACATTTGGGTCGAGTAGGTATTTAAATTTTGTATGGGAAAGCTGATAATTTTTTCGCATTTACGAAATTGGACCCAAGGAGAAAGTTGTTCAGTTTGATGGTCTGCAGCATATCCTTTCATATGACTATACCCTTTCTGAGTTACACCCTGTATAAAACAAAGTCGGGTTAATTACACCATTTATAACCCAAGAACGGCTGGACCGATTTTAATTATTTCTGATTTATTGGATTCGTCTCCGCCCCGAATAGCAGAATAACTATTAAAATATCTGAAAGAGTAACTAAAAAAAAAATTATGAATAAAAGCGTTTTTAAATAAATTAGCGCAATTGACGGCACACGTCACGTAGGCAACGCATGCAGCTGCCGGGTACAGCTAGTTTTAAAATAAAAGATATGTTCAATCATTCACATTTCTTCTTTTATTTTTTTAGTGAGTACTATTTTACATAAAGAGCTATATTTCTATTATTTTTATACTCTGCGATTGGGCATGTACTTTTCGGGCAATAGTAGTAATGGTTTTTTTTCAATTTTCCTGCCGGGCAAAAACACATTGCAGTTATAGAAAAAAAACAAGAACAATCGAAAAGATACAAAATCTATCACGTTTAACGGCCGCTTTCAATATTCGATCGTGAATCTAAGATTACTATTGATCCAGATTTTATGTGATCCCTCGATTGATGTTGAATCTGCATTTTAATAAGCCGATCTCGTCTCAAAATCAATTGAAAAAAAGAGATAGGTCATAAATTTACACCCTCCTTAACGTTTTGTTTTACGCATTTGCAGTAAATAAGTTTCAGAAGTCGGTGGCAAAAAAAGTGAAGTAAGTAAAGACGACAGTTATAGACAACAGACTTCGGAAACTTAGTTGTTTGGAAAGTCTTCACTATGATAGTTATAATTATTGTAAATCATAAAGAGGAATAGCATATTCCTATATCTATACAAATATCTAAATAAAATTGGAGTGTCTGTTTGTAATTTAAAAATAGCAGCTTTTTATCTTAAATTGTACTAATTTACTTAAAAGGAAAAAGAAACTTTTTTTTTAATTTTGTTTTTCTTTCTGTTAGTTCCGGCAAATCTCCGAAACGGCTAGACCGATTTTGACGAGACTTTTACTGTCAGATAGCTGGTGTTATAAGGAATAAATTGGGCTATTAGGGTTCCGTGCAAAACAATTCAAACCCATGAAACTGTTAACAAAATCCGATTCAATTATTATCCTCTGCTTCGTCGTCGTCGTTACTACTTCTACGTAGGTAGGTACGTGTAAGAAAATTTTTATAATAATTTCAAGCGGACAACAGCTAAAGGCACACGACAAGAACACTCATTTCTACTGAAATTCTCGACGAGCTGACTGAGCAATCTTGCCAGAGTAAAATCGTTTGGACAAAAAGGATTTAATAGATGCATGGGTACTGTGCACCAAACACTCGGCCAACGTGTGATTGGTGTATACAGATTGCACCAAGTTCCCTTCGATATGACCTCTAGTGTACTAAAAACCGGCAACCGCTGCCAGGTTGTTTGTGAACGTTGGCCTCAAATGGCAAATCCTCATCATTCTCCTGCCCTTATCCCAGTTTATTTATGGTCGGCGCAGCATCTCTTCTTCTTCCATACTTCTCTATTACTTGTCATCTCAGCAGTTACCTTCTTTCTAGCCATATAGAAACGATGGATGTACTGTGTAGAATTTCACACAGTTCATCCATCGTTTCTTTGGTCTTCATCTACTCTTATAGCGATCTACATTCATACTCAACATTAATTTCCTAACTACATTTCCCTCATTCCTCCGCTTCACATGTCCATACCACGATAACCGATTACCACACAACTTTTCAGTCACCGGCGCCACTTTCAAACTTCAAAATCAAATTATTTATTGCAATCCATAATGTACATATACAGGTGGTAAAATACAAAGAAGAATAATAATAATATAATTAATGTTAGCGACGATACGAGTAAATAACGTGATCTCTAATTAGTTCCTATTTTATTGTGATATTAATCTAATAAGACGTTAGTCCAGTAGGATGATAAGTGTTGATTTTTTCTAATTAGTAGTTTAAGTGTTGCGCATTCCTGCCACCTGGCGGCGCTACTTGTATTAAAAGGCTTAAGTACCTGAAAACTTTACCGTAACGAGAGCCGTTTCACATTTTTGTTATTTTAAGGTGTTAAATAAGAGAATATTGTATTGTTTTTTATTAATTTAAGGAAATTAAACTCATCCTGAGGTCAGGAAAGTAAGGGAATATTGTAAGGGATGTCTGATCACGAGAAACAACATAGTTCAAGATTTCTATAGAAAAGCCACCTGCGCTCTGATTGGTCGAAGGGCGGAGATTAGTGCCGTGTGCAAAATTGAGAGACCGTGATTGGTCAGAACTGCCTATAAAAAAGGAGCTTTTTTCCGTGATCAGGCATTCCGAATCCAGCAGTATTATGAAGAACTTGAAGAAGCAACAAGAATAAATAAGAAGTTCTGAAGACTAGTGTTATTATTACTCCACCACCGCACTCTCTCCAGTCGACATCCCGCCAGCGAACCCTCTCCACCCAACATCACATGAGCGCAACATTTGGTCCTTCGAGCCGGATTGGGTTCAAGAAACTAGGAAGATGCCTGCGAATACGAGATCAAGATCAGTGCAGTCGAAGACTATAACTACGAGTGAAAGTAACGCTACTACGGGGACTACGGGTACCGGTACGACGGATTGGAGTATGAATACGCCGAGTGAACCTACAAGCGCGACGACTACGAACACGTCGATTTCAAACCGATCGACACTTACAAGAAGATCGCCGCCGCGCAGCGTACAAGAACGTCAGCAACCCGTACATCATCCCAAAAATACTACTGAAGAAGAATCAACACCGGGGGAAGTGACTCGTACCATCCCCCCGACCCGCACCGTCGAAACGTCGATTCCCGTCCGCCAAGAAGAGAGTCATCCAACGCCGCAGATTCAAGAAAGAAGTGTCGCAGTGAAAACGCGTCTGAACGATGGAAGCACACCAACGTCCAGAGAAGAGAGTCTGCAGCGGCCTCACCCTAAGAAGACGACCCGCGATCCAGACACACATTCTGTTCGCTCGTCGCATAGGAAGAGAGCAGAAGCGCAAGCAAAAATGACAGTAGCACTAAGGGAATTAGAACTGGCAGAAGCACGATCGAAAGTGGCTCAAGCTGAACTGGAACTCCTAGCAGCAGAGTCAGAAGAAGAAGATGGTGCCGGAGAAGAGCTGTACGAACGAACTCAAGAGGTCGAGCAGTGGTTCATAACGACCGGGGACAGGCCTAACAAGGGTCAGAGGACAATCGAGACAGAAGAAAAAAAGAGCGACATCCAGGAATTGGCTTCAGTCATACTCAAGTTATCCGAGAAGTCACGTGACCCCGTTTCATCGAAGCACATCGAACTCCCTCACTTCAACGGAACCTGTGAAGAATGGTTGGCGTTCAAG
Source organism: Noctua janthina (assembly GCA_963576755.1). NCBI lineage: Eukaryota > Metazoa > Arthropoda > Insecta > Lepidoptera > Noctuidae > Noctua > Noctua janthina. Next base: position 9,956,820 of record OY755058.1, read on the forward strand.
AGATCATACGAAGATATGGCCGCTTCCTTCAGTAACAATCAGAACCTAGCGCGCCTTAGAATAGCAATCCAAGGAAAAGCTAGAGAAGCCGTCCAAAGCCTGTTGTTCACTGCTGAAGATCCACGCGAAGTAATCAAGGGACTTGAAGCAAGATTCGGAAGACCTGGAGCGCTGGCATTAGCAGAACTAGAAAAAATGAAGAACCTGTCAAAAGTCGGCGAGAACCCAAGCGACATATGCGTATTTGCAAGCAAAGTGAAGAACGCCGTTGAGACAATCAAAGCCTTGAAGAAACCACAGTACCTCAGTTCTCCTGAAACACTGAGAATTATAGTAGACAAGATGCCAACATCCATGAAGTTTCGTTGGTTCGCCTACCACCAAAGCAGAAGAGATGAAGAAATCCAAGAACTATTACTCGTCGAAGCGTTTTTAGAAACAGAAGCCGACATGTGTGGGGACTTTGCTCCACCTGAAGTGCCATCGGAGCAAAAGAAGCAAATAAGAAGACCTGTACATAATATGGTACAAGAAGCGTCGCAAGAGAAATACAAGAAGTCATGTCCATTCTGTGAAGAAGAGCATTTCGCAATAGAATGCAAGAAGTTTAAAGAAGCTAACCTAAATGAAAAATGGGATATGATCAAGAAGGCAAAAATATGCTTCAAGTGCCTTCGTTTCAAGCACTCAAGAATCAACTGTAAAGCTCCAGTCTGCAAGCAGTGTAAAAGATGGCATCATACCATCCTGCATTCTGACAAGCCACCAGTACCAGTAGAAAAAGAAGCGAAGAAAGAAGACACAGGAAGCACGTCAGAAGAAAAGGTCGCCTCAATCCACAACGCAAAAGGAGAAGAGAAGGCATACCTGAAGATCATCCCAGTGGACCTTTATGGTCCAAAAGGCCAAGTCCGCGTGCTAGCATTGTTGGACGAAGGGTCAACAGTCACACTCCTAGACGCATCAGTTGCTGAGAACATTGGAGTCGAAGGGAAGCAAGAAAAACTCACAATTGAAACAGTCGGCGGGAAGGTGCTAAGAAAAGATAGTTCACAGAAGATCGAGTTCAAGATAAAAGGGGCTCATAAAAGGGAAAAGAGAACTATCATTGCAAGAACCATCGACGACCTGAAGCTGTCCAAGCAATGCATCAACAAGGACACCGTGAGAAACTGCCAGCATCTAAGGGCAATTGAAAGTCAACTCCTCTACGTCACCGAAAGGCCCAAGCTGCTGATAGGTCAAGACAATTGGGGGCTGATAGTAACAAGAAGACTGAAGAAGGGCAAACCATCCGATCCTGTAGCCTCCCTCACCAACCTAGGGTGGGTGTTACACGGATGCGAAACAGGGGCGACTGCCTTAGTAAACTTCACCCACTACGGCAGATCGTCCACTGACGAAGAAAGCATAGAAGAAATCGTCCGAGAACACTTTCAGTTGGAATCTCTCGGGATTCAGAATCGGTCGCCAACCAATGACAGCGATAGAAGAGCACTAGAAACCCTCGAGAAGACTTCAAAGAAATTGTCAAGCGGTCAATACGAAACAGGACTCCTGTGGAAGAAAGAAGACGAAATTCTACCCAACAATTACAGTCAAGCCAACCGACGCCTGGTCAACATTGAAAAGAAGTTGGATCAAGACCAAGAAGCTAAAGAGCACTACGAGAAGCAGATCCAGAATCTAATTGAAAAAGAATACGCAGAAAAAGCTCCAAAAACCTCAAGCAAAGGAAGAATATTCTACTTACCCCACTTCGCCGTTGTACATCCAGTTAAGAAGAAGCTGAGGATAGTGTTCGACGCAGCTGCCAAGTTTGAAGGGAAGAGCCTCAACGACGCCTTGCTCACGGGCCCAGACCTATTGCAGTCACTATTTGGCGTACTGCTACGCTTCAGGGAAGGACCAGTGGCTGTCATGGCCGACATCCAAGATATGTTCCTTCGGGTCAAAGTAAGAGAAGATGACCGAGACAGCCTCAGGTTCCTGTGGCGCGGAAACCGAAGAACTGGCAAGCCCGAAGAGTATAGAATGTCGTCAATCATCTTTGGAGCAGCGTCATCACCAGCAACAGCTATTTATGTGATGAACAAGAACGCAGAAGAATTCAAGAACACTCATCCCGAAGCAGTAAAAGCAATAAACAGAAACCATTACATGGACGACTATCTACAGAGCTTCGCGTCGGCAGCTGAAGCAAAGAAGATATCAAAAGAAGTAAAAGATATTCACGCAAGAGCAAACTTTCATCTGAAGGGGTGGGCCAGTAACATTTCGGGGGTACTATCGGAAGTAGAAGACACCAATAAAGAAGATTCTTTGCAACTAACGAAAGATGAGAAGATTCTGGGGCTAAGATGGCTGGTAAAAGAAGATACACTAGCCTTCAATGTTGGTCTGCGTAACACGTCAAAGGACCTGCAAAATGATAGAAGAACTCCAACGAAGAGAGAAGTCACGAGCGCAGTGATGTCTACCTTTGATCCGATGGGTTTCGCAACACCAGTCTTGATACAAGGGAAGAAATTAATTCAAGACATTTGGCGAACGAAGATAGACTGGGACGAATTAATCAACGAACCACAAAAAGAAGCCTGGATGAACTACCTAGAAGAAGTATCGGCGTTAGCAAAACAGAAGATAACGCGTCTTCTCATACAACATTACCACAAGAAGTTTCTTCACGGAAATACAGCTACAGTAATGAACGAGATTCGACAAAAGTATTGGATCCTGAGTTTAAGAGCGACTTTAAAGGCGGTCGCACACAGCTGTCAATGGTGCAAGACAAGGAAGAGTTTACCAGAAATACCCCCGACGGGGAACCTACCGAGCGAGAGACTACAGCATCATCAGTTCCCGTTCTCTTGCACGGCCGTAGATTACTTTGGGCCAATGCAAGTCACTATTGGGAGAAGAACCGAGAAGCGCTGGGGGGCATTGTTTACTTGCCTCACCACAAGAGCTGTACATCTAGAGTTAGTGCCCTCACTTAGCACGAGCTCGATGATTATGGCACTTCGACGAATGGCAGCCAGAAGAGGAACCCCGAAAACCATATTCAGCGATAACGGGACCAACTTCGTCGGGGCCAAAAGGGAATTGGAAGAGGCAGCGCAAGAGAAGGGCATCAAGTGGAAGTTTATTCCCCCGGGAGCTCCGAATATGGGAGGCGCCTGGGAAAGACTTGTGCGAACAGTCAAGACCGCACTATCAGTGGTTCTCAACGAAAGAAACCCACCCGAAAAAGTACTCCACACGTTAATGACCGAGGTCGAACACATTGTCAATTCTAGACCTCTCACCTCAGTTAGCATGGACCCCAAAGACGAAGAGGGTCTGACACCGAACCACTTCCTACTGGGGAGATCCTGCGGAGCTATGGCACCGGGAGAATTCGACGACACAGAGTTAATTGGGATTGATGGATCAAAGAGTACCTTCCCCTCCTAATGCCGAGGAAGCTCGAAGGGAAAGAAACCAAAGACCCTAAGGAGGGAGATATCGTGCTAATAGTGGACGCCACTTTACCACGAAATTCGTGGCCTCGCGGAGAAGTCATCAAGACGTATCCTGGGCCAGACGGAAGAACCAGAGTGCTGGACGTGCGGACATCGGGAGGAGTACTTCGCCGCCCAACTCGACGGATCGTCGTGCTGGTTCCTGCCGCATCGTCGCCTCCAGAGGATGAAGTGCTGCGCACCGTGGGGGAGAATGTTAGCGACGATACGAGTAAATAACGTGATCTCTAATTAGTTCCTATTTTATTGTGATATTAATCTAATAAGACGTTAGTCCAGTAGGATGATAAGTGTTGATTTTTTCTAATTAGTAGTTTAAGTGTTGCGCATTCCTGCCACCTGGCGGCGCTACTTGTATTAAAAGGCTTAAGTACCTGAAAACTTTACCGTAACGAGAGCCGTTTCACATTTTTGTTATTTTAAGGTGTTAAATAAGAGAATATTGTATTGTTTTTTATTAATTTAAGGAAATTAAACTCATCCTGAGGTCAGGAAAGTAAGGGAATATTGTAAGGGATGTCTGATCACGAGAAACAACATAGTTCAAGATTTCTATAGAAAAGCCACCTGCGCTCTGATTGGTCGAAGGGCGGAGATTAGTGCCGTGTGCAAAATTGAGAGACCGTGATTGGTCAGAACTGCCTATAAAAAAGGAGCTTTTTTCCGTGATCAGGCATTCCGAATCCAGCAGTATTATGAAGAACTTGAAGAAGCAACAAGAATAAATAAGAAGTTCTGAAGACTAGTGTTATTATTACTCCACCACCGCACTCTCTCCAGTCGACATCCCGCCAGCGAACCCTCTCCACCCAACATCACATGAGCGCAACAATTAAGAAGAAACAATTATGGACCCTGTCGGGCACAGCAAAATTAAATTAATTAGGCTCTTATATACTCATTCCTTATTTTATCCATTCACGTTACAGCATTCTACATTCTCATCTCAGCCACATGCAAATAAATGCCTTTCATTCATCTCTTTTGTGGCCCAACATTCTGACCCTTACAAGACAGCAGGTCTAACCATGGTTTTATAAATCTTCCCCTTGAGTTTAAGGGGAATGCGGGAGTCGCATATTGTCGCCGTGACCTGCCGCCATTTCATCCATCCATTTTTAATTAAACCATTACATCCAGTGTTAATTAAACCCCAAATGGCAAAAGCAAACATAAAGGTCTAGTACACGTTGGTCAAAGTAAACTGACTTTATTTTGTGCCAGTAGCTTTAGGCTAGTGGAAGCTTCAAGTTATACTTCTGCTTCAATATATATCACTAGCTTAAGCCCGCGGCTTCTCCCGCGTGGAGTTCTTATGGCCGCCACAGCTCAATGGCTAGTAGCTAGCAGTTTAGGCTGTGCGTTGATATATCAGTCAGTCAGTCAGGACTTTGATTTTTATATTGGGGGATGATTTTGGAAAAACTGTGATACGGTACACGTTTCTCATAATTTTATCAGAAGAGTATGTCCACTAATTTTCAAGTCAAACGACCCCGAGAGTAAAAAATTTCACAGCAAAATTCAACACTCCATTTCAGCCTCTTAAGGGTGAAATTTCAAAAAACCCTTGCTTAGTGGGTACCTACTCTTCACAAAGAATACACCCTCCTAATTTCATGTCTCTAGGACCAGCGGTTTGGGTTGTGCGTTGATATATCAGTCAGCCAGTCAGGACATTAAATTTTAAATTAGGGGATGATTTTGGAAAAACTGTGATACACGTTTCTCATAATTGAAGAGTATGAACACAATTTTTTTAAATCAATTGACTCCGAAAATAAATAGTTTCACAGAAAATTCAACACCCAATTTCACCCTCTTAGGGGTGGAATTTCAAAAAACCTTTCTTAGTGGATACCTACTCTTTACAAAGAATACACCATCCAAATTTCATGTCTCTAGGACCAGCGATTTGGACTGTGCGTTGATACATCAGTCAGCCAGTCAGGACATTGAATTCTAAATTGGGGGTTGATTTTGGAAAAACTGTGATACACGTATCTCATAATTTTAACTGAAAAGTATGAACAAAAATATTCAAGTCAATCGACTCCGAGCATAAAATGTTTCACAGAAAATTCTACACCCCATTTCTAAATGTTTCACAGAAAATTCAACACCCCATTTCACCCTCTCAGGGGTTGAATTTCGAAAAATCCTTAGGGAACCTCTGTGCAAAATTTCAGCTTTCCAGGTCCAAGAGTTTGGGCTGGGCGTTGATGAGTCAGTCAGTCAATCATGACATTTCTTTTTATTGATATATAAGGTCTATCTTTTCATACACGAAATATTTTAAGAGTAACTTCTATAAGTCGTAAAGTCGCCATAGTAACGAATAAAAAAACTATCTGAGGGTTTTTTTTTTACAAAATAATAATTTTGTAAAAAAAAAACCCTCAGATAGTTTTTTTATTCGTTTGAATTCTAAATTGGGGGTTGATTTTGGAAAAACTGTGATACACGTATCTCATAATTTTAACTGAAAAGTATGAACACAAATATTCAAGTCAATCGACTCCGAGCATAAAATGTTTCACAGAAAATTCAACACCCAATTTCACCCTCTTAGGGGTGGAATTTCAAAAAACCTTTCTTAGTGGATACCTACACTTTACAAAGAATACACCATCCAAATTTCATGTCTCTAGGACCAGCGATTTGGACTGTGCGTTGATACATCAGTCAGCCAGTCAGGACATTGAATTCTAAATTGGGGGTTGATTTTGGAAAAACTGTGATACACGTATCTCATAATTTTAACTGAAAAGTATGAACACAAATATTCAAGTCAATCGACTCCGAGCATAAAATGTTTCACAGAAAATTCTACACCCCATTTCTAAATGTTTCACAGAAAATTCAACACCCCATTTCACCCTCTCAGGGGTTGAATTTCGAAAAATCCTTAGGGAACCTCTGTGCAAAATATCAGCTTTCCAGGTCCAAGGGTTTGGGCTGGGCGTTGATGAGTCAGTCAGTCAATCATGACATTTCTTTTTATTGATATATAAGGTCTATCTTTTCATACACGAAATATTTTAAGAGTAACTTCTATAAGTCGTAAAGTCGCCATAGTAACGAATAAAAAACTATCTGAGGGTTTTTTTTTTACAAAATTATTATAATTCTAAATTTTTTTGAGACTTTTTGCATAAAACCTTTACTCCCATATTTTAACAATGACATTAGGTAAATACGACGCAGTAAACTACCGTAATGGATGCTTAAAAATAAGGAGCCAGTATTTATTTTGTGGGTCAAGTAATTTTAAATTATTTATTTTTTATACAAAAATACACTCAGTTAAAAATAAAAACCCTTGAAATGGCTTTTTTATAGCCGTTAGATGATTCCCTGAAAATATTTCGTGTATCAATAGTTAGACCCTATATAGATTGCACGGTGCAATGAAGAAGCCATTGTACATAATAATAGTTTTAATGTTAAAAATTTACGAGGTCAAATTAAATTATCTTGCTGTACACGAGAAACTGGTAATTCAAGTAAGCTGGGGTCATGGACCCAAAAGTTTTTCTCAGTTATCTATGTTGAGATTTGTATACGCGCAAACAAATCTCAAGATAGACAAGTGAGATTTTACATCAACAGCGACGAAAGTCATTGCATGTGTACCTGGCATTACATTCAAGAAATATGTTGTCTTCAAGAAAGAGTTACCAGTGTGAAAATCAGAAGGTTTAAGTTAAATGTAATCTGGCAACAAAAGCAGTGATACTCCATCTTTTTTGTCACGATGCCTCCCAAGAAGCAACCCGAGAAATCCGGTACGTATTCCTATATTGTGGAAATATAGCAGTGAATCGTGAAAGATTAGTTAATTAAAACCAATTAATGCTTTTTGGATCAATTTCAAACCTAAAATTCAAGTGGTAAAACAAATGTGTTTGTGGTGGTGACATTTACTTGGCTGAGCCACGCGGTACTTGTTATGGACCTCGAAATTAATATATTGCAGTTTACTTTTATGTTGTTTATGGTCAAATAGGCACTTATTAGTTAACTTTCTAATATTCATAATTTGTTAATATATTTTATTATTTGTTTTATTTTGACTTCGACGGAAAACATTTTTTAATTGAGGTTATGTAGTCATATTAATTTTTAAATTTTACGTGTAGGGTCATCCGGATCCAAGCCTGCGGAAAAGAAGCCCGCCACGGCTAAAACTCCAGCAGCTGCACCTAAAGCTGCTTCTACAACCAGCGCTGCTGCTGCACCTGCACCGAAGCCGGCGACAGCCAAGACGCCAGCGCCCGCGCCCAAGGCGGCTGCACCCAAAGCAGCTCCGGCGGCGAAACCCGCTGCTGCCAAGCCAGCTTCAGCTCCGGCTGCCAAGCCTGCAGCAGCTGCTGCGAAGCCCGCAGAGAAGAAGCCTGCTTCGGTGCCTACTGCCAAACCAGGCTCTGCCAAAGCTGCAGCCCTTAAAGCTAAGTCTAGTGCGAAGCCTTCAGTGAAGAAAGCTGCAGCTGCTTCAAAACCTAAGCCTAAACCAGCAGCGGCTAAGTTGAAAATCGCGCCCAAGCCCAAGAAGACTGGCATCAAGGGACAAAAGAAACAGGTTGTGAAACCTGTTGCCAAGGCCCTGAAAGCACAGAGAAAGGTATGTTTTTTTTAATTATCATGACATTTTAAACATTTTGAATATTTTGGATTTGACTACTTTAAACTATGATACAAGGCTATTAACAAACCATAGTCTTGTTTGTGACACATATTAACGACTTTATAACGGACATAAGCCTTACTAACTACAAATCTAAACTAATGTTAATGAAGTGGTACTAGGTAATATTGTCTGTTATCTCTGGAAGTACTGACCCAATTTAAAAGAAGAATTTTCACTGATATTAAGATGTCTTTGAAATGCTTGGTCAACAGTTATGTGCTGAGCCTTGAATTTTTCTTATCATATTTAAAACAGGTCTGTAGTTTTGCCAAGGATTACAAACTGAGCTGAATACTGCATTCACATTATATTCAAAAACAAAACATCTGATTTAGCAGGGTTTGTTTCTCATTCTTATTTAGCCATCTAAATTCAAGCATATTTACTGTACCTGGGATTGCATATGTAAACAAAATGTATTTTTTTTGTTTTTCAAGGTAGTTAAAGGCGAACATGGCAAGCGAGTACGCAAGATCCGCACATCTGTGCACTTCCGCAGGCCCAAGACCTTTGAACCCCCGAGGCACCCGAAGTACCCCAGGAAATCGCTTCCCAAGAGGAATCGGTAAGTAACATTTTGTTGCCTCTCTTTTATAACTGTGTATCTAAGTCAATCTTTACCAGAGTGTTATTAATAATCCTGTGTTTGTTTATGAATGTGGCAACAGGAAGTCATGTCATGTCTATTGACAGAAGTGGTAAATGAACCCCTTTTTAACAAGTTTCATGAACTTGTGTAATATTGTAGGTACAAATTTAATGATTTTGTTTAACATTACAGTATGGATGCTTACAATATCATTAAGTATCCGCTGACATCTGAAGCGGCAATGAAGAAGATTGAAGACAACAATACATTGGTATTCATTGTTCACACCAGCTCCAACAAGCACCACATCAAGGCTGCCGTCAAGAAGCTGTATGATATCAATGTTGCGAAAGTTAACACCCTCATCAGGTAAATACACTCCTTAATAATGCTAATATTAACAATGAAAACATTTTTTATGATGATATATTTGTGGGAATCTCATTGATAGAGAATGATATCAAAAAAACACAATTCTGATACCATCATTTTAACTTGGTTTAAATTATTTTTTTAATTTACATTACTTAACCTCGTGATGATTTGTTGCAGGCCCGACGGCAAGAAGAAGGCGTACGTACGGCTCGCCAGAGACTATGACGCATTAGATGTTGCCAACAAAATCGGCATCATATAAACTAATGCTGTACTTTATTTTGTAAGAATAAAACACCTAAAGTATAATGTCGCGTTATCATTTACTGCTAGAGATGCAAAAAGTTTTCAAGGTCGTGGTTACGGCAGTCGACTACGGATACGCCACTTTCTAGGAAGAATTTTTTTATAAACCGCTTGATAATCCTGCAAACTATGAGCTAGAGCCCAATAAACTTTTTGAACAACCTCATGGCCCCTGTGCATGCGAAGAAATAGTTCGTTCACGTCATATTTCCATATCTTGAAAACAACCCAAAGATGCGATCTAAAATAATAGAATAATTACAGTATGATGTCTAGTTGCTGAGAAATACGTAGACAAACACTCTTATACTAATTATATTGACGATATTTATGAATATTGTTCAACTCCAACAACAAGGGACAAGGTGAACACTGAAGCTGAAACAGTTACCACATGTTCAGAACATCATTCTGAAACCCCTGCATAATAAAACTCGTAGAAATTTTCATCGATAAAAAAACAACATCTGTTTTATACATTTTGACCATGCAGGTATTGCAGTTTTGGAGGAAACGGCTGTTTTTTTTAATAACCGATGAAAAGTTTCTATTTGGTTCAGAATGATGTACTGCATACGTGGTAACTGTTTTAGGCTACGCTTCCACCAGAAATGTGCAAGGGATGTGTGCTAGGGACGGACGCAAGCGAAAAAAAGCAGTCAAAACGAGCCCGCTACAAATACTCGCACCGCTCAACAGCCTAGCACATCACTGGGGGAAACTCTTGCACTGTTCCTCAGCCTCGCATATCTCTGATAGAAACGCCTTGGCCGTCGGTGTCCCTCCCACCCTGTATACATACGAGTCGAATCGATAAGCTCTTTTTAAGTCTTACAAATAATACCAGATACAACTTCACGAGTTAGCATTTTAGACTGGCTACAGAGCAATACCCGTTCCGGCTCCCAGTCAACATAAAATAAAAAAAATTGAAATCCATAACATAACATTACATTTTGTAATCCCCAAAGGGTCATGCAGAGGTGTACCTATAACAAGAACTCCCACATTTCGCTGGCTATATTAAAGTCCCATTTAACAGGGGGTGAGCCTATCCACAACATAGTCACATGTAAAATCATTGTACGTTTTAAGTAACAAATTATAAGCGTTTTCTGTATACACTATTTTTTGTTACGAAAAGGAAAAAGTAGTAAAAACCCCTGCCAACAATGTAATAGCAATAGCGTAAGTTTACAGCTTACCCACTATTAATAGAGTTTTGTGCGCTTAAAATTAGTTGCAAGAGTGTGATTTTCTTATTTACTAAAAACTGCTAGCTAATGACACCCCCCAATCCCTCAAAAAATTGTGTCGGTCCTTCTGTCCAACATTCTGTATAATTTTATTTCATCGCGTGCATTTAGATTGATGTCGGTCTCAGGTCTTTCATCAACTGCACTATACGCGCTATGTATCATGTGATTAAATTAAATCGACTACCGCGCTACGTCTACTGGAGAATTACTTTGTCCTTGTTATTTATTTTGTGATCATCTAAAGATCCAATCTCTTCCCGTGTTGGGGTGGCCTATTTTTAACTGAACCGCGCTCTGCCCGCAGTCGTTACTTTTATACATAGCATTATTAAACAATTCACAAGGTAATTGCAATATGGTGGTGGCTATGTTTGTTTCTACTAGGTATAAGGTCAAGTAGGTTTACGAGACATGTTTTTTTAATAGATACACCTACAGTGTAACTCCTTACAACCAGAGTCGATCAATCGTTCAACTCTGCCGATCACAGTTCAGTGCTAAACACAAACCTCTCTAAACGGATCTGCTCTTGTATAGGATTACACTAAGAATTAGAAGAAGGTATCGCATTTTTTCATGCTCCTTTTCGGGAGTGCTAACGCATACGGCAACATGACGATGCGCTCGGCAGCACGCTCTGTTTCTCGCTCTAACAAATGACGGTTCTGAACGACAGAAAAGGAGCATGGAAATTAGCGATACCGTGCTGTTAGATGAGCCGCAACCCTAAGTCGACAATACAACACCTATTCACGTAAGAATGTTCAAAAACCTTTCCAAGACGGGATGCCGAACTGCGATAAGTATACGGGTTAAAATTCTGTTTTTTTTTCTGTTATGACTTTTAGGTTGTAATACAGGTATCATCATCATCCACAGCCCGACTTCACTCACTGCTGGGTTTAGGCCCTTTGCTTGTGCCAGCCTGCCAGCCTCATCAAGGATATACCCTAGATTTGAGTTCTACTCGGAAAGTGTTGCAAGAAAGCGATTTTGCGCTTCTTATACCTTCTTGTGGATGTCATCATCTTAGCCCGTTCATTCTTCAAAGTCAAAATTATTTATGTGCTTTAAATGCGGTACAAAAGATAGTAAAAATGACATGAAGTGCAATGACATAAAAATAGCATGCAAATTTTATTAAACACAAATATTAAATTAGGTAGGTAACTAAATAAAGTATTTTTTTATTTATAACAGCTTAGACTTGCTAAGTTTAATTAACTAACATAAAACAAAATTTTGATGTTAAATACTATTTAAAGTATTTTTAACATACAACAAATTCGTAGCGTAATAAAATTGTTAAAATATAGAAACATCATAAAATAATGTTGGTAATTCTTTACAATGCAATTCGTTAGTGATATGAGTGACAATTATTAGATTTTTTGAGAAATTCCGCTATAGAATAAAAGGTATGTGAAATAAGCCATTTTTTCAGAATTTTGCAGAATTTTTTGCATGTTAGATCATTTATAAAGTTTGGTAGAGAGTTAAAGATAAGAGAAGCCATATGTAAACAATTACGTCTGAATAATTCAATTCTAGGTACAGGCATTTTTAGTAGATACTGTACGTTTATTAAGATTATTTTTAAGTTCGAAAAGTCGAGTTACTTTTGACAAATTTTGCGATTTCATTTATATAAATACAAGGAACTGAGGAGGTTGTGTGATTTATACACTGGTCTGCAAGAATCAGTCCAGTCCATATTGAAAATTGAACGTAAGCATTTTTTTTTGTGTTAGAAGAGTTTCCCCAGACAATGATACCATACCTGATGATGGAGCAAATACCTATAGGCGTGATATACCTACCATTAACGCAGTTTGTCTGGAGGTTCCATGTTTAACTTTTTTTTAAGCAAAAACAAATCTATTTATTTTAATACAGGTCGAATCTAATAGAAAAAGAGATGTTACTAAAAATTTCTGCAAACCTAGATCGACTAGAACTAAAAAATGAAGAATGTGGCGTCACTGGGCTCCCACCTTATCTCGGTTAGACTTCGGCTTGAAGGAAACAATTCTGCTACCTATAGATTACACTTGCGGAACTCACGATGGGGCTTTTAATTATTGCTATTGTTTTCGAATAGGTACCTAGCCTTGTAGTGGAAAGGAAACAATAAAGTGACCTATCTCTGTAATGTTTAGCACGCGATAGTTTGCCATGTCGATGTCGTGATAAATTGATATCTTTATTCTACTTTTGTGCAAAAAGTCTAAACCGTTTAACTGAAATTATGCTGTTATACACCGTGAATTTTCAACCTTAAGGTTTCGAAATAAAGTTGAAAATCTATTAAAGAAATTTGACATCGTTATGACTTAACAACCGATTTTTGTCGCTATCTATGTCGAGACTGCAGCCCCTGGGCTCGAGTCCAGTAGATCATAGCTCGCAACAGGGTGTTTTAACTACATCATGCGTCATAAACATAATACTGAATAATATTTTTTTATTTTTAAATTATTAAAATCTCATAAATACCTATTTTTTTTATGAACGGATAGTATAGTCATCGGATTCATGAAGTGGGCCGCCGTTGTAAGACGACTAAAAAGTCACTGTATAATAAATATGAAAAATTTTATTATAAACATTGCCCACAGCTTCAATTTTTAAACGCATCTAGGGAAGGATATCTGTACCTGCTTAATAATATCTAATAAAAAAGGTAATCTGTATCTGGACCTTCTTAACTAAGATTACGTTCCTGCTTACTCGTCGAAAACATTTTTTTAAAATCTATCATCATGAGTCTTAAAAAATCGTAGATAGGGAGTTAGGCACCCACTATCTGCCCACTAAATTACGCTTTTCGCATAATTGTTATTAACGTTTGTGATTGTCACAGATTAAAATTCAATTACCTGTTATATTTAGAAAAAATACCTCATTCATTCCTACTTACCTAAGTAGTATCGTTAAATAATTGAATAATATTAAAACAATATTAATAAATAAATAATAAAAACTCGAGAGGGAAAAGACTTCTGGTTCTGTCTAGAAAATGAAGTTTTTGCTCGAAATTCAGATAGGATGAATATTACCTACTTAGGTAAACACCTAAACCTACAGCTGTCACTAAGCGTAATGGCGTGACACGCTTACAATCGCAATGCCATTCCTTTTGACAGTTCAACATCATAAAATCGCGCCTGTAATGCCCGAAATTAAGTTATGGTTAAGTTGTATGTATTATAAAGGGCTCTGGCTCTGCTTCTGAGCAACAGATGCTGTGCTGCTAGATGTGGCGCAAGCCGCAACCCTGAATGTAACAGAATTCAACAGCTACTCGAAGATGTTTTGCGTAGTGTTTTCAACAATTTTTATTATCTTTGATGCTACTAGGGGTAATTTTTTTATTTTTTGTTTTCGAAAACTACTTATGCCTATACCTAACTAGCTAGAGTTTGTTAGACCTAACCACAACATAACTTACCTGACGACTTATTACGTAATAACGATTGTATAATACTTACACTAAAACAAGATTCTTATGTCGACTAGATAAAAAACGAGTTTCATTTTCGCAGCATACATACCTACGTATTGTACAGTTCAAAGGTTTGCTAAGATCGTTTACGTACGTACCTAACTTGAAGAATACTGTTCATCTTTAGTTATTGTCTTTTTTAAGAGTAGCTAAATAATGCTATTTATATTTATTGCAGGCGTCCGCGCGTCCGTCGCGGCCATAGCACGCCGCGGCAGCCTGACTGGCCGTCACCTTGAGGTTTTGACCTGTTATTGCGTCACATAATCATACATATTAAAATGGAGGGCGACGTGTTTTTTCCGCAACATCATGTATTTTAAATCTAAACATATTGAACAGTTTAAATCGCCTTGCCTGTTAGAAAATTCAAGTTTTGCTTCGCCAAAACCTTGATTAAGTCAGATAATAAGATTAACTACCTTGGGGCAAGTATTGGGCCTGTTTGATTGAAGCTACTTTTAATACTTAGGGTGAGGCCAAACGAGCGTATTTTTTTTAGCTGTGAGTCGCGTATTAGTACCTACCTACCGCAATTTACGTTCAACTGAAATTCGGTTATGATGCCAGATGGCAGAAAGCACGAAATGTGTAGACTCTGGCATATACTGTACTAGAGTAATAATGTTCTGTGATTCTGTAACTAACTGACACTTGCCTCACTCCCGCCCCTCACCCCAAGCGCAATTCGCGTTGAAATAATGCGCTTGAGTTTATGCGGATCTCTCATTGTATAAGAAATCTATACAAAGCGAGGCCAAGTTATACTGCAAATGTACAGCTTCATGTGCCGCCAAACAGGACTTTAGTAGAAGTAGTCATTTTACGCGATTCACAGCTCAAATAATGACGCCTGTTTGGCCTCCTCGCCCTTACTCACGACCTCACGACTATACCTACTAACCATCACACAGCCACTTCTTTTTTTTGTTGTTAAAATCAACTTTTATAAAAATTAAAAGAATATAATTATGTTTATAGGTTTATCTATCAACATTGAACGCGTATACAAACTTTCGTGTCCGTGCTATTAACAGGTGAGGAGGCGATTCTGGCTGCATGATCAAGTCATGTCTGTCATAAGCACACAACATTACAAGCACACTCGTCACCAGTGGAATCCGCTAACATAGCAAATAATTTCTTTGTAAATGTGGGTAAGTGTCTGTCAGAAAAAAATCTGGGACAATCCCAAAACCTAACGAGCACTCCTTTACCATCTAACACTGCTTTAACATCCTTCGCGCTGCTAGATACTGACGAGACTGAGGTAGAAAGTATAATAATGACTTTGAAAGAAGACTGTGCAGTTGGCTGGGACAACATATCGAATAAAATTATTAAAAAATTCAAGGACATTTTGGTACCACCACTGACTTATATTTTCCGCATTTGTTTATCTTCAGGTCATTTTCCAGAGTGTCTTAAAAAAGCTGTAATTGTCCCTGTCTATAAATCAGGCAGCAAAGAGCAAGTGACAAATTACAGACCTATTTCTTTACTACCTTCTATGTCAAAAATATTGGAGAAAATAATAAATAAAAGGTTGTTGAAATATTTGGAAGATAAATCGATTCTGTCTGAACGGCAGTTTGGATTTAGACCTAAAGTTTCAACTGCCGATGCGGTACATCATCTGACTGACTATCTAGCGCAGGAACTTGACAAGGGTAACCACACAGTTGGAATTTTCCTAGACCTTGCCAAAGCTTTTGACACAGTTTGTATTCCAATTCTGTTGCGCAAGCTTGAGATCATGGGTGTGAGAGGCACCCAGCTGAAACTATTCCAAAGTTTTTTAGAAGACCGTTCCCAATGCGTAAAGATTGGTGATGTTGTCAGCTCTGTTAAAAAAAACACATTTTTTGGTGTTCCCCAAGGAAGTATTCTAGGGCCTACTCTGTTTTTGATCTACATAAATGACCTTTGCAATCTAAAGCTAGAGCATGGCACTATTATAACTTACGCCGACGACACTGCTTTACTTTTTTCGGCTGACTCAGAAAATGAAGTCTACAATTTTGCGCAACACGGTTTTAATATTGTAAATAAATGGCTTCAAAATAACTCACTAACTCTAAATGCAGGGAAGACAAATTATATTAAGTTTTCGATGCACAAGCATACATCGAATGTCCCTTCAACGTTGCGTGCTCATTGTTGTCCAATTCCTGCAGATAGCCAGTGTAAGTGTCCCAATATTAAGAAGACTGATAAAATAAAATACCTGGGTATTATAATAGATGAAATCCTTTCCTTCAAACAACATATGGAAGCTCTAAATAGTAGAATTCGTAAGCTGATATTCGTATTCAAAAAGCTACGATTTATTACAGATCCAAAAGTTCTTAGACAAGTATATTTTGCTCTTTGTCAGTCAATTCTGACTTACTGTATTTCTTCATGGGGTGGCACGAGTAAAACTCTGTTATTGCCCATTGAAAGAGCTCAAAGAGCTATCCTCAAGGTGGCTACTTGCCGCCCTTTCCTTTTCTCTACCAACCTCCTGTATAAATCTTGTGAAGTACTAACAGTTCGACAGTTATTTATTATGAGCACTGTACTTAAACAACACGCAGCACTTCCATACAGCACTGAATTTACTAAAAAAAGACGGAAAGATATAGTTTGCCCTCAAAAAAGTACAAAACATGCTTTCACAGCGAAGTTTCATATGTACCTCGGACCGCTGCTATATAACAGGCTAAATGAAAAAATAAACATCTACTCTTTAAATAGGTATCAGTAACTGCAAGAAAACCCTCAAGGAGGCTCTTCAAACTATGTCCTATGAAGATACAGAGAAGTTATTACTAGTGCTTAAGTAAATATTGTTCGAATTATTGTTATTTTTTTAATTAGTTATCTAAGTTAAGATAATATAATTTTATATACCTTTTTTACAAAGGTATATAAAATACCTACTAAATACATACTACATCGTTACCAATAAGATTAATAAGAAAATGTGATTATTTTATCAATTAATGTTACCTCCAATCGCCTGAAACACAGGATTACCTAGTTCAGGCACAAATCATGGGTGAACTTGACATAGATTTAAGAAAAACTGTAAAAGTTGTACTTTATATTTTTGAATAAATTTATTATTATTATTTATTATTATTATAAAAATGTACTGTCACCAAAACCATAAGTATGTGCAAAAAAAGAGAGTTGCAAGATTTGACCAATACTTGGTACCTATTACCTATGCAAGTTTTAACTTACTTTTAAAAAGTGTTGTGGCAACCGGGAAATACCTAAATTAATGCAGCGAGAGGCCGAGAGCCACTGGGTTTAGTCAGTTGATTATATTCCATTTCCACTGATGATTAATAAATTCAACTGGAAACAAACAAATACCGGGTCGACTTGCCTGAGGTCGCTCACACTGAGAAATACTTTTTTGTTTTTGTTGCATAAAACACAACATCAGGCCTATAAGAAGGGTTATGCAGAGGTGTGTTTTTTTTCAGTTTTCTGTCCGGTCGTTACCGGTAGCTACGTGCTTATATTAAGCTATGTTTATGTGCGTAGATACTTTGCTATCTATGTGCTGGGATGTAAACATCAAAAATGCTTTAACATCATGACGATTATTTTTACTGCAAATAGATACCGTACCTACTTATAAATTTTTGCTAAGTCATCATTACGAGAACAAAACGTGATTTGTTATTTCCAAACAAAGGTTCTGTTCTGCCGTTCGTGATTTGGAAAACAAGTTATCGCACAAGGTTGGATTTGTGACAGATAAAATGGGAACAAACTGAGTAAGTAGGTACCTACCTATAATTGTTATAATATAGTAAGTAGGTATTACAAATGTATGGAAATGAAAAACGACCGTATCCGTGACTGTACCTTTCATTAGTCTTCTCGTCGTCACACGGTACACCTTCATCTTCAGGAAATGAAACTTGTGGATTGAAAATCGGTGGTGTCTTCATCGTATTATTAACCGAGATCTCGATAATAGCACTGCTTACTATTTTTTGTTCTATTAAAGTAGGTACCGAAATACCTACCTAGGTAGGTACTGTATCAAAGTTAAGTTATAGATAACTTTTCCTATAGATCTGTAGCCACCACTGATCACAACACATTTCCATGTTTTAGACGTACCTCGTAAAAGAAATCGGAAGCAAGCCGTTCTCAGAAAAACTGAATTTATTAAAGAATATTCCAAGTAAACGAGTACACTCAGAATTTTCCTTAAATTCAATGACAACCATTTTGTCTTGTGGCTAGTTCGGACAGGTAAAAGGTAGGTAAATACCTACTGAGGATCCTCACAGGAAAATGTAAATGAAATTATATCTACAAAGTTGTGTTTTCTGAGATTTGCGTCACCATCATGTCCTCCTAGCTAGGTTTACATTTGTCCATATTTGATGTGTCTCTAGTTCTCTAACAAATTGGCTGAGTCAAATGGCGATACTTTACGGTAGACTTTCCTAACATGTTGATAATTTACGATTTAAAAAAAAAAAATGTTGATAATCTTTGCAAGATATTTCTCGACATTACGTCGGATCAAGTCGGATGTAAACAAACTGTAAACGGACCCTTCACGAAGCCGTCTACTAAGCATTCTGTACATCAAACTAAGTAACTCTATGCAAAAAAATACTTCTTTTTTTAGGTGATGATGGTGAAAAATTACGTTTTTCGGTAGGACTCAACGTAACGCACTCAGAACACTGCTGCGTTAAATATTATGGAGGTCGTAGAGCAGGGGTTCCTAAACTTTAAAGATAACGGAACACCAACCAAATACCTTTTATTTTATAGAATCCCATATCAAATGATTACAAATCAACACTGTTTATATAAGAACATTTTTTTTAAAGAAATGTGCTATATAATTGAAACACATTATTCTTAACTTCAAGTTCAAATGTGAAGAATGAAATTGTTTTACTGTTTTATGAATAATTGTTTTATAGTTCGGTATTATGTCCGACAATTGTATGCGTATATCTGGGGTAGCATCCAATGGTGACCTGTATTTTTGTTTTTTGTATAAACGTAAGCCTGTTTCACAACGATACGTTGTGACAAATGGGAGCAATGTTAAGATAGCCTTTTTGGCTATTTCAGGGTATTCACTCCTTACACCAACCCAAAACTCATTCAGAGATACAGATTCTAATGTGTGTTTTAATGTGGATGAACTTTGAAGATCTATGAATGCTTTATAATCCAGGACGGTCAGCACCGCTGGTTGACTTTTTATATATGTAATGTAATGAGTCCTTATCATCACATATTTTTCGATATTTCAATATAATATTTGTAATTTTGGCGGAACCCTGATGACTATTATGCGGAACCCAGTTTGGGAATCCCTGTCGTAGAGGTATTTAAAGTAAAGTTATGTTATAACATGAAAAATTTCTATAAATAAAACTTGTGAAAAAGTTGACCTTTTGACCCCCAATATCTCCGTAACAGCAAGGTTCCCAGGAGGCCTACTATGAACTATTATTGCGATTCAATTGACGACCTAAAATAAACTGCTTCGCTATTTCATACCACGACGTCATTATAGCTATCCAGTTTAGGTTGACGCCAAATCAAGTCGGCAATTGAATCGCAAACTGTTTTTGTTCGTTCATTTTTCGTACCATGAGGTGACATTTGAACCTAAATTGGATAGCTTACCTGTCAAAGTAAGCGATCCAAAAAAAGTTGCTACTTTCTTGGCGTGAAGTGAATTGTTTTGTTATTATCTTTAAAAAAATAGTGAAAATATACGTAATTCAAGGTATTTCAGTTTAATATTTTGTGTTTCTTATGTGTTAGTTTAAAAAAGTGATTTCTAGAGCTATTTTTTATTGTAGATGTCTGACGAATTAGTCCTTTTTGAATTCATGGAAAATGATAATGAAATAAACAAAACACGGCGACAAAAAAGACGTCTAACACGGGAACAATCGGACCCCTTTTATTTGGAAGATGCAGAATTTATAAAGCGATATCGGTTGTCTAAACAATTGGTATTAGAACTGTGTGATGAGCTGAGGCCATTGTTGAAAAATCCATCAAAATCAACTGATTTATCAGTAGAGACAAAGGTAATAACTCAAATTATTCATAAAACAAGAACATTTTAAGGCACTTAAAATAAGCTATCTGGATACATACACCTACCATACAATGTATTAAAAACATAAGTTAATTAAAAAAAATTACACATAGGTACATAAATTATTATCTAAGTAGTTCACTAATTAAAATCATTTTTTTAGGTTTTAACTACACTGTCGTTCTACGCAACAGTCTCATATCAGACAGAGACCCATCGGAGACATCAGTGCTCACTCTTTAGCTCAGCAAACAGTTTCCTCTGTAATAGCTAAAGTAACGGCATGCATTGATTCTCCTGAGATGAGAAAGAAGTACATTACTTTTCCCAAAAATGTTGAAGAAAGAAATAAAATAAGGGTGAGGTTAATTCATTTTGCTATCTTTATTCCTTCCTATAAATAAATCAGGTAAGTCTGTTGTGTTACCACTTGCTTAACAGTAATTTATATACAGGAACTTTATTTCAGGTTTTATGAAAAATTCAACATCCCCGGTGTACTGGGATGCATAGATTGCACACAAATAGCAATAGTTAGACCGGTTGAAAATGAAGAAAGATATTTTTGTAGAAAACACTATCATTCATTAAATGTTCAGTTGGTAATTTTATTATTGTTCAGTTACTGCATTGTTATTATACAATACTTGTATGTTAAGTGCCTACATAGAACACTTTCAAAGTAGTAAAAATGTTCAGAATAACATGCAAGTATTTCTAGTAAATAATTACAACTGTATGATTTAATTAACCATGTTACAAATTACAGATTTGTGATGCAGACATGCAAATCACTAGTGTAGATGCTAGCTATGGTGGGGCAACACACGTTTCATTCATATGGAATGTGCACCCATTAAAATCATATTTAGAAAATATAAATGAATCTACATGGTTACTAGGTAAGGTTAGGAGTATATTTTTTAATAAATTAAACAAATTATAAACTTTAACACTTTAATCTTAAATTCTACAACTATTGATAAAATAAATTTAGTAAATAGTTAATAATACTGTTAAAAAATAAAACATGTGAGGCAGTCTTTGGGGACTGCCAATAGAAGTGAAAACTAAGTAACTTGTGAATTGTATTCATGTTCTATTGAATAAAATCAATGCAAAATAAAATTTTTGCTTAATTGTATAAGATCGATTTTGGTTTGCCCTTACCCTCCGTCGTAGGAATTTTCCTGACGCGAGTTTAACATTTTTTAAGCATCACAAAAAAAGTGCACAACGCCGCTAAAGAAGTTTTCACTTCAAAAATGTAATACAACAAAAAAAGTAGTTTAATGTAATAAATTTTAAATAAATTATTCTTATTCTAATTTTCCTTGGTATCAAAATACTTTGTTATTGGTCATATATTTATCATCAATAATCACTAAAATACAAAACCTTTGGCATAGTTTTAGTCTAAATAAAATTATTTGGCTTACAAATCCTAAAGTAACAAAATATATTTTAACATGAATTAAATTTTTCTATTTGCAGGTGACTCGGGATATCCATTGAGAAGTTACATGATGACACCCATTATCAATACAAATCCTGATACACCAGAGAGCCATTACACAAATATGCATGTCTAGACTAGGAATATAATTGAGAGAACAATTGGGCTTCTTAAAGCACGTTTTCGTTGCCTTCTAGTACACAGAGTGTTACACTACAGACCAAAAGTTGCCGCCTCTATTATAAATGCTTGTGAGATTCTGCATAACATTTGTAATAGAACTAACATTCCTGTGCCAGAACTAAGTAACGAAGACATACTTCAAGAAGCCCAGTTGCAGGTGAATATGACTGATACTCATAATGAAACTGTCAGCAGCAACAACCAAGCTCTTCAACGTGGTGTGACCATCAGAAACAACCTCATTCGCCGCCTGTGGGATGCCCGACTGACCTAGAATGATAATTTGACAATTTAATATTATAGAAAGACTAGATAACAATCTGTGTGTAATAAAAATAGAAATTTACCTCTACCGTAATATTTCTTTTATTTCCTTCATTTCTTGTAATAACTTTTTGAGGGTTTCACTATTCGCCTCCTCTATGTTGGCTCTCCTCTCAGAAATGCGAATAAGAGCCCGGCGAACCGCGTCCTGCGTCATTGGTGGCTCTCTTCACGTTTATCGTCGGCGGCGTGGTGAGCGCCGAGGAGTACTCTGCAGGTCTGGTGCACCAGTGGTAGTGTGAGGAGGAGTAAGTGGAGAGGGTGTCCCTCTAGTTGATGGCCCTGGTTCCATGATTTCTGAACTCATTCCTAGGACTGGACAGAGAGTCAGGATACTCTCAGAACCCCCCTCGCTCTCCAGATCTGTTGGCACACTACCTGTATCAATATTTAATGGGGTGTCCAAACCGCTCTCTGTCTTGTATATTTTGCATAACATTTAATTTTTTCATTTAAATTCTGGGCTATATATTCTCCCACATATTTTTTAAAAATTCCCTGGCTTGGGTTGTTATATTATAGCCCGTTGCTAAGCCTTTGTTTTGGTTCAAAAACTCCCAAAGCTGCTCAAGTTGACCGTAAGTCACTCTTCGACGCGATACATCACTGTAAAAAAAGCACTTAAAATACTTTGGTACATAAGTTGGGTAAGCGTTTGAGAAGTTTGTAAGCTACAAAATATAAAATTATTACACAAACTGCACCAGAATACTTACGCCATTGTTTTTATTACCCATTATTTTACTAAATTGGAAGGATAAAAACACTTTTAAATACTATTAGGAATAGTTTGAGATAATAAAACTTTCAAAACAAATCGCAACAACAACAACCGGGTTTCTGTCAAGTGTCAATTGTCAAATCAAACATAAGTGGAGGTGCGTTCTAAATCTAAACTCGTCTTAAGAGTTTATTTTTAAGCAAATCTTTAATTTGTAATATAAAGAATTATATAAATTACTATTATTTAATGAAAACTAGAAAGGGCTTAATGGTATATAATTTGACGCTAAAAAGCGCAATTTGAAAACGTATTTGTTGTAATTTCTACACAAAACA
This sequence comes from Noctua janthina, assembly GCA_963576755.1. Taxonomy (NCBI): domain Eukaryota; kingdom Metazoa; phylum Arthropoda; class Insecta; order Lepidoptera; family Noctuidae; genus Noctua; species Noctua janthina. Next base: position 9,980,184 of record OY755058.1, read on the forward strand.
ACCGCTAAAATTTTATCAACTAGGTTTCGAAACGCAACGCATTTGGTTCGAGTAAAAGAGACAGACTTATGCAACGACTGTATAGCGTCATCTCTTTCTCACACCGCGGACCACAGACAAATTTCGTACGTTCATTCCTCCATGAGCGATTCAAACTCCAGTCAGATAAAAGCACTTCATGGTACGAATCTTAGCGATTCAGTTTAGGTACCTAAACTGGATTGCATCGGAATTGAATGGCTAACTAAAAGTTGATGGTAGGCCTCCTGGTTCTACTCAGATAGTCTTGAGCAGGGTCAGTTCCCTAGTCAGTAGACAACGGATCGTCTGGTCCTGCTCAGGAAGGAGGGGCGCCCAGTGGACACACCGTCCGCATACCGGCCCATAGTGCTGCTGGATGCGGTGGGTAAACTTTTTCGAAAGGATAATTGCTGCCCGCCTCGCCGGCCACTTGTACAGAGTAGGGCCGGATCTGCTCGATAGCCAGTTCGGCTTTCGGCATCGGTGCTCCACTCCACAGTGGAGCACCGATGCCGAAATGTGCCATAATGTGTGTAAGAGTCCTGACGGAGGAAGCGGTGTCCCAGAGTGGGGTGATGTTGGCGGTGTCCTTGGACATCTCCAAAGCTTTCAACACCCTGCCCTGGAGCTGTATTCGGGAGGCGCGGTGCTACCACAGGGTGCCCCCGTACCTCCGCCGCATCGTTGGGGCTTATTTAGAGAAAAGGTGTGCCACCTACAGGGGACGCGACGGCGGAGGCCGGCGCGACATGTCATGCGGTGTTCCACAGGGTTTGGTCGTGGACCCACCCCTTTGGAACATCGGGTACGACTGGGTGCTGAGAGGCGAACTCCAACCAATGTGGCCCTGGTGTGTTACGCGGACGACACGCTGGTCACGGCCCAGGGGTGCTCGTACAGGGAGTCAGCGTTGCTGGCGACAGCTTCGGTCTCGCAGGTTGTGGGCCGTATACGGCGCCTGGGCTTGGAGGTGGCCCTCAACAAGTCGGGGGCCGTGGTCTTTCATGACCCCCATCATTCATCCCCTCGCTACCATCGAGGCGATCCGACCAGTACTCGAGGAATGACTCGAGAGGAGATACGGCTCCCTGCTGTTTCGGGCGACGCAGGTTTTCTCGGGGCATGGTTGCTTCGGAAAGTACCTGTGTCGCATAAACAGGGAGCCGGACGCTCGGTGTTATCACTGAATCCACTGCCTGGAGGACACGGCGCGGCAAACTGTGGCAGAGTGTGCCGCATGAGAGGAGCCGCGCCGTGCCCTCGTAACAAAAGTCGGAACCGACCTGTCACTGCCGGCCGTCGCTCGTTCGATGGTCGGGAGCGCAGAGTCGTGGGATACTGTGATCTCCTTCTGCGAAATAGTCATTTTACAGAAGGAGGCTGCGGAAAGGTTGAGGGAGAGACCACTCTCCCGACCCGCAGCAGATGTACCGGGCGTCGGCGGAGGGCAGACAACGTCCTCTTCTTGCCCCCCTAAATGGGTCCAGAGAGACGGCGGATTTGGGGACGTCCGCCGTCCCCCCAAATAACTTGCCCCGAGGCGGTGACGCGTACTGTTCCGCGCGCGCCCCTATTGGATGTCGCGGGGGAAGTACACCTCACTCCTCCCGCGGACTTGAGGAAGCCCGCAGACGCGCCGGCACTAGCCGGGGATCGTGCAAGGCGCTCTAGTTCCCATGATCCCCGGTGCAAGTGTGGGAAGGGAACACCGGGGTGGTTTTTAGTCAGTTAGAGTCTGACAGACCCCCCAGAACATCCATGATTATCCACCCCGAAACAAAAAAAAAAGAAGGCTAGACAGATGATGACGATGAAAGTCGGATCTACAGACTTACAAACCACGTTACCACGTAGGTACCTACTCAAAAATTAAAAAAATGCCTGAGTACGTGGTAACCGTTTGTGCGTCGATGTTATTGTAAGGAGCGTTATGATTTGCATTTTAAGCGCCCGAAAATCATCTGCTACAAATCTTTCGCAGTTAAATATCTTCGTAAAAAAAAAACCGGGAGTAAAATTATACTGCACAATTCAAAGAAGGTAAGAAAACGTACCGCTGCGGGCTGCGGCTACTGGCTATCTATCTACCAACAGCGTTAATTTGTTCAACTTTGGTCCTCCGCCCGTTCCTTCCTGAGTCGTCGGACTTTGAACATTGACCCAGGATTTACCAACGCTGGTTTTACTACTATTTGATAACTATCTAACTGCATAATTATTGTTGTCGTAACCTTGTAGGTACTTACGACAAAGTGGTCACTGTGATGTTAGAATTAGCAACACTAGTTAAGTTACATTGTCTCCAAACTTTTTCAAACACGTTAAGGCACACTATTGTATGAAATAAACATCACAAACACATCACGTTTAACAACCGGACAACCGTAATAGTGACTTAACAAAACATTTGAGCATTCATTAGATAAGCACCCTATTGACACAAAAAAAATGTCGTTATGATAGGGTGATCATTACGTTGACGATAAATCAGCTCAAACGCCTTCTAAGCATTCATTTAAATGTAGGTACACACGGCGGCACATGAAGCTATACATTTCGAATATAACTTGGCCTCGCTTTGTAGGTATAATACAATGAGAGATCCGCATTACTGGTTTTGTATAGCTTTTTTTTTCGGATGGGAAATCATCAAATGACCCCCCCTCCCACTCTGGGCGGAGCGGAGGGGAGTGTCAGACTTGTACTGACTAAAACCCATCCATGTTCCTTCTTTGCCTTTTGTGTTCCAGGGCCACGGTATCTCTTTCGAATAGTCCCGCAGCCCTGGCAGGTTTTGTATAGCTTGTCGTGTGTATTTAGATAGGAGAAATAAAATGTTCCTATCGCCAACATTTAGCATTGCTATAGTAAAGTGCTGGAGAACCTGCATCAAAGTGTTCTGGTTACCATCAAGTAGGTACCTACCTATATGTTTCTTCATGGCTGTTGCGCAAATATGACTACACCTACCTATTACACACAGTCACTATAATTTGACTTAGGCATAATAGGTATTAGCTAGACCTTGTATTGCCAGTATTCGCAATACAACCACTTATGAGAATTAGGTACAGTTGTCCGCACCTCGATCGATGACCAGTCACTAGAGATGCCACCTTACCAGGTTTCGTAAATTCCGAGTTGCATCGGAGAAATTACATGAAAAAAATGGAACACTTCGCCCTACGACCTGGCAATAGAACCCAGGTTCAGCGTCCAGACCTACGCGCAACGGGGCAGTCACGTCATTTACCCGACGAGGTTTACTAGGTAGGAACACAGTAGTAAACACTATAAGGATTGAACCCCTAATGAAGCCTAAACACCAAAGCCAACTGTCGGCGACTTTCGGCTTTTTACCTACATCATCACCTGCCTAGCCTTTTCCCAACTATGTTGGAGTCGGCTTCCAATCTAAACGGATGTAGCTGAATACCAGTATTTTACATGGAGCGACTGCCTATCTGACCTCCACAACCCAGTTAGTACTGGGTAATACGATACCTTTTTAACTAAATAAAAAATCTAAATAATAATAAATCCATAAATGCTTAGTTTCTACAAACATAGTAGTTTCTACAAATGAGTCAAGTGGAATTCCAAACGACTCTGACAATATCTGTAGGTAGTGTAGTAGGTAATTGGGTAGGTATACATGCATCATGTGCTAGCTTAACAACTTTAACATCATCAATCATACCAGAGCTGATATTCAAATTAAAACTAAGGCATTTTAGGAAAATACTTCAACGATATTATCAAGGTAGGCTATTTATATACCTATATGGAATAACTTATTACCACTATTTCGACTGTCTAAGTAGGTGTTTCTTTCATAGAATAAAAATTTGTGGGTGTAATACAAATTACCTACCATCTTTTAACTGAAGGTCAATCACCTAATTTTACGGAAGTTTTCAGACATTAGGTAAGGTGAAGGAAACTGTGTGTATTTTTAAATACTTCCTGTAAGATACCTGCCTCTAAACGATCACACGAGTAGGTTATTAATTTTATTGAACAGTTTTAAGGAAGGACAAACAAACATAATAATTTTACATTAGTTAACATTTTTCGCAGTGTCATGTCAGTTTAACAGCATCCTAGCATCTTTTCCAGATAGATTTTGAATCACAGGACTGTTACAAGTCTGCGTCAATAGATAACGGCCAATTACCTATGTCCGCTGCAATCGGGAAGACACTAGGCATTCCAATATGGAATAGTATAGTACAGGTGTTAGTAGGAGAATAGGTAGGTACTATCGAATCTTCTTGTGTTGGTGTTACATAAAAGAAGCACACTTGAGGAGCGTTACAACGACGAAGTGAGGATAAAGAAATCCATAGCTAAATTATTATCGTTGTCAAAAGGATTTCTCTAACATCAAAGCCGTAGCCAGAAATTTTGCTGGGGGAGCTCATCGCTGATCAAGACCAATTCAGCGAATTCCTGTTCGGGGGAAAGTAAAAAAACGATTTTCAAGATAATAGACTAAAACGGAGGATTATTATTATTATATTATAAGCCTATTTTGACCCACTGCAGGGCAAAGCCTCCCTTGCCTCCTTCCACATTTCGCGGTCTAGTGCGATTGTAGGCCAATCCTTTGCGAAAAAGTCCAGCTCATCCCGTCATCTCCTTCTGGGCCTGCCACGTTGTCGTTTCCTGCTGTTTGGTATCCACTGAGTGGTAATTTTTGCCCATTGCTCCTCCGACATGCGGCAGACGTGACCAGCCCAGTTCCACTTCAACCTAGCAGCTGTAAGGCCAGTATCAGCTATTTGAATTTTGGAGCGAAGTATGGAGTTTCTGATGCGGTCCGAAAGTTTGACACCCAGTATACTTCGCTCCATAGCTTGTTGGCAGACCGACAACGGAGGATTACACAAACCTAAATAATAATAATAGTTCTTTTTATATTTTATTCTTGTTTTAATTATTTAATTGTGTAATTATCTGCGCATAATGTAGTGCATGCTGTGCTTTTCTGTAAGTTATGAGGTGCTTAGACTAAGTTTGCAATGTACAAATTATAATGTAACAGTGTACATTGTTGAGAAGCCTAATAAATAAATAATAATTATGTAGACAGACAGCGCAATTAGACAACGTTCCATCGCACATCTTGCTAGACTTTTGACTTGCGAAATACTGGGAAAGACGAACAATATTAATGAACTCTTTAATATAATTATTCCACGACTCACTGCCACCGCCGCGCCGCATCTCTACGTTGACGTTGTGGTAGGGCTTGTACGCTCTAATGAACTCAAGTAGAGTTTACTTTGCCAAACCCGTCTGGGGCGACGAGCCAGACCAAGAGATATAATCCGTAGGGCAGCTCCTGGCGAGCTGTTGGGCAGTAGCAACCCCACAGACCCAATCTCCTGGGAGATATCCTGTTCCTCATCTCTGACTTGCCATTATAAGGCTGTCTGAGTGAACACTGACGAGGAACAGATCTCCCACATCTTTCTTGCCTTTATTGGGCGGCTTGAGTGGAGATTCGCAAAAGGAAACATGCTCGGAGGAAGGAAGTACCATACCGGTTAGTGTTGATAGGGGTCTTGATCGTAATTCCGCGTTCCCGGTCGGTTCTGATAGCCGTGAAATACTTCTGCACTCCTTAAGCACGTCAGAATATGTTACTCCCTTTGCTGCTACGTCACCTAGTGCAGCGATACTTTTTCGGGGACCCATTTATTGAGTGTACAAGTCATCCCTTGCCATTTCACCTATGTATTTATAAAACATTGGTTTAAGCAGGGGCCGCAGTCGTTCCATAGTTAACCAGCCCACTAAATCCACCAAAACCCATAATCCAATGTCTTTTATTTCCATGTTCTGCAATATTCCTACTCCAACTGGGGGTTGTCCTTGGGTACACTTGCACAGTGCATGCAGGGATGCTCTTCGGTTGATGCTTTATTTCATTTAAAATTTCAAATGGGCCTTTGTGAGTTGAGCTCCGGTGCCTGGTACACCTTCCAAAACCCCGAGACCCGATTGTCCCGAGATGTGTAGAGAACTAGAGAGTCGTAATATAATTTAATTATCTAAAACGAAACAACGCACAGAGTCACAGACTAATAAATTAGATCTGTACATCTGTATTAGGCTGAATATTGTAGGAATGCACTTTGAGATAAGACTGCACGCAATATTTTGAATTGCTAAGCAAATGGCGCAACGCAACCCGTGCGAGTCAACGCAACCGAGGCAAACTCGGTCGGTCCGCACTCGCGTCCACGTCACCACAAGTCACAACCGCGACGCGGTGAGGACGGCGCGGCGCGGCGGCAGCGAGCCACGGGCGGCGTGTTAATTTTCACAGTTCACACCGGGTGGAGGTTTATTCTTTCATTCGTCGAGTATAACTTGTACCGTAGAGCGAAATACGTAAGCACGTAGAGCGAAGCATACGTTGAACACTGTACAGGCTTGTAGTTTGTACAAGCAGCTATACCAGTTTCATTTGTAACTAGCGCCAGAGCTCACGTACGACACCCCCTTCGGGTTTATTCGGCAATACTCGTTGTAGCTGTCGTGTCGACAGACCGTGTCGACTATCGTTCTCGTTCACTCGTAAAGTTTTATCACATTACCAACTAGAAACGAACCATCACGTCACTTCAGTGTTAGTGCAGTGTACATAGTGTCGTGGGGCGTGCTGTCGCCGGATGTGCCGATTATAAAATCCTGTCGAAAAATAAAGTCTGACAGGTGACCTTGTACCTTATTGAACAAAGTGATTATTACTACGTAATATATTGCGCTTAAGAAACATAACCTACAAAATGTCAGACAGCGCACAGGACGTTCTGAAGGATGCGGCGGCCGGCGCCGCTGCTGCTGCAGCCGCTGGGGGATCACTGTTCAGCACGTTTGATATTATTGTTCTCGTTATCTTATTGGGTGGCACCATTTGGTGGCTGTATAACTCAAAAAAGGAGAACAAGAAAGATGAAATACTGCTCAGTAAATATTCAATCCAGTAAGTGTATTTTGTAAAAGTTTGTTTTTAGTAGGTACATACTTACTTATTGTACTACTTTAATTTATTCTGAAATTAACTGATTTATACCTGTCAAGTTAAATACTTATCTACCAAAATATAACGTGTAAAAAGTAAAAAAATATACGTAACATAAATCGTGCGGAGACTTTACAACAACAGCAATTAAATTGTTATTGGACATTACGCCTTTACCCTTGCTTGCTACTATAAAAGCATGTGTAAGTAATTATATACTAACGTTTGATTGCAGCGTGACTTTACATGTTTTCAGTGCTCTTATAAAATTTTAAACTAATGTGAAGTAAGGACTTCACATTAGTTTTAAATTTTCCAGTATGTAATAAAATATTCAATTGTACGGATCGTACCCATAATAAAGATAAATTTAAAATTCTGTATAAAGATTTTTACAGCTGCAATAGTTAAAAAAATTGTAGAGAGCGCAGGTAGAGAGAAACAAAACCACTGCGTGCGACCGTGCGTTGGTAATATTTGTGTGGTGTGGCCTACAGTGGCCTCAGGTTTACTGACGTCATTGGAAAAGACACGACTCAGTTGTTTTTTTTTTCTCAACAGGATAATGGGTCCTTTAGCAAGGGGAATGACGCAGTATGGAAGTCTTCCTTTTTCTTTGTGTTGACAATACAAGTTTGCTGCGTAATTACATAAGCATGTAATTTTAAATGCAATTATACGGATGATCGATCTTTTTAAATTTGTACAAATAAATAAAACTAAATCTATGCTAATAAATAAAATAATACTTTTAAAATGATTTCACGCGGACGAAGGGCGCGGCAACAGCTAGTAAAATAAAAATGGTCAAGTGCAGTCGGACTCGCGCATGAAGGATTCCGTACTATCGTAGTAGGCGAGCCCCCTTTAATTTTTAATTTATTTTTATTATTTGTTATAGCTTTCTAAAACAACAAAGAACAAAAACAAAGAACGCAAAAAACAAAGCAAAGAACTGTTTTGGATTTTTTTCAAAATTTTAGGCCCTGTTGTTTCGGAGTTAATGTTCGCCTATTTTCTTAAACAACTTCAAAACTATTTATCTTAAAATTATAAAAAAAAATATATTGAGATGCTCACAATGAGCCCTTTCAATTGATAGGTAATACGATATATATAGTTTGCAAAACTTTTTTTTCTCATTTTCTAGTTTAACCCCTAAAAGTAAATGAACAAAACATGGGGGACCCATGTTTAAAATTCATTCATTTACGTTACACGTCCGTTTTTGGGTCACCGACTTACATATGTGTACCAAATTTCAACTTAATCGGTCCAGTAGTTTGGGAGTAAATTGGCTATGACAGACGGACAGACAGACACGCGAGTGATACTATAAGAGTTCCGTTTTTTCCTTTCGAGGTACGGAACCCTAATAAAAACAAAATGACATTGCAAATTAATCTAAATTTAACTTCGATCAAGAATATAAAAATATAGAAGTGAGGTAAGAATTTTCCTGCCACCATACTATGCTTATTTTTTGGTCCCACTAAAAAGGATTCGCAGTCTAGATTGTGATATTTACATACATACCTACCAGATATACATGCGTAAACGTGCATGTCGAAAACGAAAAAAATTGCATTGAGTAAATATATTTTGATATCTAGGTAGGTACCTACTTACTGTACTGTACCTATTGCATAATTGGGATCAGGCTTCCGAGCACGAACGCCGATAAAACTCATGGTAACCGTAGTCATTGGCCTTGAGACTGTTTCGACATTACTTAGGTAACTTTACAGTTATCACTTTTGAACACATCAATAATATCATTTATTAAAGGACAGTGTGTGTGTAAGGACTATCCTGCCAGAAATCTTAGATAATTAAAATTCCAAGTCTATTTGGCGATCAAGCGGTCAGGGTCAACGCCAATTAAATCAGTGGATAATGTTCGAACAACACGACCGCGTTGACTGACTTTTAACTACCTCTTTCGTCAAATGGTATTGTATTGAAAAGACTTACAAATATACATAATAATATTAGGTTTACGAAGTGCCTAGTAAATAAACTTTACTTTTAACACACTTTGGTTGTAACATGGTCAGAGATATGAGGTTTTTGTTATGTAATTTCGGCAAAGAACCTTCATGCTTTTTTAGGGTTCCGTAGTCGAATGGCAAAAAAACGGAACCCTTATAGATTCGTCCGTCTGTCCGTCCGTCCGTCCGTCCGTCCGTCCGTCCGTCCGTCTGTCCGTCAGTCCGTCATTCCGTCCGTCCATCCGTCCGTCGGTCCGTCCGTATGTCACAGCCACTTTATACCGAAACCATTAGGTCAATACAGTTGAAACTTGGTAGATCTATTCTGTGAACCGCTATACGATTTTATACCAAAATTAAAAGATTAAGGGGAGCCCCCTTAATATTAGGTAGTGCTAATGAACTGCTGCGGAAACAACTCTGTCTTTTAAAAGAAAAATAATGTTTAACGAAAGTAATATAAAATAAAAAGTTACAAAATTACAAAGTACATGAAAATAGAACGTTTTTTTACGTATCAAAGAGTGTCTGCATAATAGAATTTCAATGTGAATAGGGGTCAAAAACTTAAATTACAATACCTACTGTGGAACTGGAAACGTGTTAGCTTGTGATTTCTGTATTCGGCGCATCATTACTTCCCAGAATTTGATCCTTAATAGCGAAGCTATTGAATGGTGAAAAAATCAATACGTTCGATTCCTGGCTAAGAATATTGATTTATCAAAAATTTTGTTTGCATCAAACTCGGGCCTTAGACTCCGTTGAGTATTTTTCGCTATTCCTCATAGTTTCGGATTTGGCCATCCACGCCCTCTTGAAAAATTCACCCTGTACAGATCTATGGTAATCTAAAATACCTAGGAACCTACTTTTAATTTGATTATGAATAAATAAGTAGTTGTGATATTAAAATTAAATAAGGAGGACCTAATCTTAATTAAAGTTAAAGGGTAAACCAATCACATCTCGTTAAAAAAACAATCTTATTGGATATAATATGGATATCATTATTGATTGTAGGCAAGTACGCTTTAAATCGCGTGTATAAACGAATTTCAAGTAAATCAAACGTTAGAAGACCTTCGTTCTTCGCTTTCTTGATGTAACTACATTGGAGAACTTGAGGCGATTGTGGACTATTCATTGTGTAGTCATTCAATTGTATTTCTACGACTGGAAGGGGGTAAAAATGTCTAGCAAAATAGGTAGGCATTGATCGGAAAACCGGTACTTGGGTTTTATCATTAGGTACTTAGGGAACTACGGCCATACAGAAACGCAAGTTAACGGCTTTCAGAAGCAGTTTCTGCTTTTCAGGTTATTGAGTTTCCCTACCAATTTGATGTCAAAACAATTTTTTTTAAATGTTTAATTCAGTCATGCAAGATTAAATGAGTTCAAAAATCACTGCCCTCTTCGAAATTCTGACGGTTAACCCGCATACCATTATAACTTGGATATTCTTTGCTTTTAAATGTAAAATACACGAATAGTAATTCAAAACTCAAGTCGTTTGACGATTACGGAAGTTCATTGCTTCTTATCTTTGAAGTTAAGAACCGAAGAACCCGGAAATAAGTTATATTGTAACTTAGCCTTACTCTATTCTTGATATCGCGTTGGTGACCTTGGTTTTATACAGCATATTATGTAGGTATTTTTATTTATCTGTCTAAACTAATACGACTTAAATGAAGATTAACATGTTGCTTACGAAACGTTTTATCTAAATAAAAAAAAAATATGCAATACATTAAATGAGTTATATTCTAAAACTAAAATCCTTCTCTTCTCCTTCTTACTGAGTTGTGGAGGTCAGATAGGCACTCGCTCCATGTGAAATATTGGTATTCCGCTGCATCCTGTTAGACTGGAAGCCAACCCCAACATATTTGGGAAAAGAGTAGGAATAAATTATGTACTTAACTAAGATTATTGAATACATTTTTTCGGTCCCTGAAAATAAATATTTTTTGCATTAAGTAACTAGAGGTTTAGTTTTAGGTAATTGTTTTAAATAGCCTTTAAAAATCGTCAATTTAATTTGATCATAGGTATGACGGGCGAGTCATTCGTCAAGTAATCTGCAAATCACTCGCACACAGCATGATATCACAGTCCGAATCTAAATACAAATAATTGTTGGTTCATGTTCCTAAGCATATATGCTTAGGAACCCATACACACTATATAACTTATTGAAATGATATAAATTTAGTAATTCTAATGATAGTTGGCTTTGTACATTCATCGCATGACTTGTGCTACGTCTGCAGCAGGCACCTACGTATCCCGCTGGGGCTGCGGGACTGTTCGAAAGAGATGCCGCAGCCCTGAAACACTAAGAGCAAAGAAGGAACATGGATGGATTTTAGTCAATACAAGTCTGACACTCCTTTTCGCTCCGCCCAGAGCGGGAGGGGTCATTTGATGATTTCCAACCGAAAAAAAAACAGACACCTACGTAGGTATTATAGATACATACATATACATACTTTAGGCTGTTGAAAGGCTCTACAGGTTTGATGAACGTAGAATAAATTTTTTCACCTTGAAGTAGTCCGACTGACGTAGGGGTTTATCCAGAGCTCAGCGAAATGTCACATGCAGCTGATGCAGCAAAGATTTTACTTTAACGCACGAGTTGCTGCTCTGCTCTAGAATACAAAGGAATAAACCATTCGGAAATCAAAATAATTCTTTGCCTTTTACCTGAATAACGAAACTTAAAACTAATTTCTAAATTAATGCTACGGTGCTACCCCTCCATGCACGTACGAAGTATTTACAATGGTAAAGTACGCCAGCCACATCAAGTTACCCGAAACTGTCAATTTTCCCAATCAACCTTGAACCTCAGACCAACAAAAAAAGGAAGACAGCGCGCCGCGAACATCAAAACTGAAGCCATCTTTTTATCTATGTTTGGGTTGCCATTTGTTAAAGGTTTTCCATGTAATTTGGGGAATAATATTGTATGGGTAGGATAATATTGTACGAGTAAGATATTATTGAGTATGGTATTGTACTCAGTTGTTAAGAAGGACTTCTATTCCGAAACAAAAACATTTTTTTTATATCTCAAAATTAAAAAAATAAACAATTAAGTACAAAGTGCATTTACATACATGAGATCATCTTTTAAGCAAGAATTGCTTGCGTTAGGAGACTCCGCTCTTCCACTTAGAATTATCCATTAACTTGCAATTGCATGTAAAAAAGATACAAATATAAATAGGTTAGTTTTAAATTATAGAAAAAGCGGACTTTTTATAAATTAACGAGCGTTATACAGAGAAAAAGGCAAAAATGCGCGTAAATAAAAATGAATAAATGAATGAAGGTCATGAATGATCGGCACAAACCACGCTGGTTTTCGATTGCGGCAATTCTGGATCATTCAGACTATTTCTTATAGCTACTATCATTTACTTTTTGGTTCAGTATTAAATTGAAATATTGGAAATCTAAAATATTAAATTCATAAAAAGAAGACAGGAATATAATTACTCGAAGTAAGAAATCATATTTAAACTTGTTTAATCGAATGGGGTAATTTGAAATCATATTATGATAAGGTAACACTCGCACTTTATGTCACTGCTTTCGTTCGTTACAAAATTCATAGTTAATCAATTAAAAAACGAAGTTATTTCAAGTACTTACAAGTGAAAAGTGTTTCCGTGACACTTTCTATGTGATTTGCTATTGTTTTTACAAGTTTTCACTACACAGGAAGGCACAATTCTATTTTTTTTTATCAATGTTAGCTAGACGACGACTCGTGACGTACTAGGAGCGATGAGCATGGTTTTATTGTAGGTGTGTTGCGTGAGCGTGTATATTTACTTGCAGGAGCACTGTTTTTGTGGCTTCACTTTTGATGTTCGTGGTGCGCCGTCTTCCTTTTTTTGTTGGCCTGAGCCTTGAACCTAATACTTTAGCGATAAAGTTGAGAATCGACACATTGTAGTAGCTTGATGGGCTGGCGTCTGTACACGCAAAAAAACTGATTACGGGCAAAAATAATAATAATTTGAGAATCATCATCAGTTTGGTGGTTAAAGTCCTCCTCGCAGAATTTTTTGTATCGAATGTTTTATACTTGGATACAAAAAACAAACTGCTCTTGACAGCTCTTGAGGCCACGCCACCGTTCATATAGGTATCTACCTTCTATACCTACTCCATATAGTTATAAGATATAAAATTATCAAATATATGAAATCACACATTATTTACAATGTGACGCCAGATAAAAATGCTTGGCACGTAGGCACACATTATGATAATGTTAATGATACTTAAATACGTAAGTTAAGCATTTTCGAATTACCGTGTTTACGTAAAGGTTGAATGAATTACATACTTTTAATTTGGTTAGCATACAATAGAATCTGTAATAATAAGCAATTGGGACCTGTATGTATGTACCTATAATGATATTCGCTAATCTCGCAAAACTGGTCACGTAGCGTCAACGTCGTGACTATGCAAATACGTTAAAAATCCTATTTAGCTAAATATTTTTAAACTAAGTTATTAATTAACACGATATTCATATCATATCAGATTTTTGTTTGATTTTTTGCAAGTGGATATTCTGTAAGTAATGTACCAAGTTATTATCAACCGGTGTAAATCGGGAATTTTAAAACCGTAGGTAACCTGTAACTGTAAGCATATAATTTTAGATTTAGACAGTAGGTATGAACACATAACCATCATCCAAAGATTCAATCTGTAGCTTGTAGTCTGAATGGAGGAACAATGAACAATCCGACATATTTCAATAAAATATAGATATTCATTTAATTTTCTCCAGTCACATTCTTTATCATATTGCTCGATATCTTATCAGAGCCCTGGTGTTTCTTAATAATTGCATTGTGTTTGAGACTTTGTACCTACTTAGTTGGATGTCTAACTACTTACAAAGTTTGAAAGGAGTTGGTGGTACCGGTTAAAACGTGACCTGGTACCTAAACCGAGACCAAACTTTATAAGGGATTTTCGCAACCAGTACCTACTCTATTTTATTAAGTAAATGAAAGACCGGTACTTACCAAATTATTTAGAGAGCCTTATTGGCAACATACCCATGCCCATAGCCATTCATACTAGCTTTTTTTTTACAGAATAGGTACGTGTTACATCTAATTGTAAACTATAACACATTACAAGGGTTTAGGTGGTAGGCACAACGTCCAGAACACCTGTGTACGAGTCCGTCTCGCACTTTACCTTAACCAGTTTAAATATTAAGCGTTATTAGTTTTTTTTTTCTGAAAAAAACTGCGGAAATTGAACGAATAAATGTAAAAATAATAGGTACATTGCTGAATTAAAATGTCAATGCCGAACTTAAATATAAATGCAGGATGTGTAGTAGGTAAGTAATTAAAATAAACTCATGAAATCTAACCGATATCCGGTTTTGTAGACTAAAATATAATAATAATATGAAGTTGGAGTAGAATTACTGCTTGCATATTTTACCTAATTATTTTTTTTTATTTTTTTATTGTTAGCCTGAGACCTAATTATACAATCTAAATAAGAATTGTGTGCCTACATAATTATCATTTAACAAATACAATGTTGGTATGTAGGTACGTATTATATTATCTGTGGTACTAGGTACATCAGCAAGTGCTAATAAATTGGTTCAATATTGATTATGTATTACGCAAATTAGCATGTGTATGGCAGACGACCTCGTCAATCAGCACTCTATGATTTATCTGAAAGCTGTCGCTACTTCGACTTTGCTATCTTTGCTAGACTTTATTCTTTGATACCATTTATTCACTTAGAAAAGTTTTGGTAAATGATTTGACACTTGAATATGATTTCTTATAATCATGATTTTTATTAATCCCCAAATACATTCTTATTCTCAGTAGGTATCAGGTATTTAGTACAATACCTGCTACTTACACACATCCGCATTTACCTAGGTACTCAAACATACCTAGATAATAATTATCTCTAAAACTGCGATAGAAAATAATTATGAGGTAGGTAGGTACTCGTATAAGGAAGTCGATTGTGCCACTTGATTTTTTAAATAGAATTTAAAAATATTATATGAATATAATTTTGAGTCGAGTGGCGGGCTGGCGGCTAGTCAACTATCTACGCCGCGCCGCCGTCTACGGGCTTTGATACTCATGTTTTTTACACAAATGCCCAAAAAAAGTAGTGTTATGTTTTTATAGGTACCTACTATTATAGATACGTACATTTATTTATTTATTTATTTATTGGAAACTCAACAGCTTATTATTACTATGACATTTTATGTGAAATTTCACCCCACCATCAATGAACAGCACAGTGCAGTTGCGACAAAGTAACTAGCATCTTAAAGACTACATACACTGAACATTGACAGCGAGATGATGACAATTATCTCTTAAGCCAATAACAGAGTTTCACGGCATTGACAAAGCTAGGTTAACTAGAAAGTGGCTAAAAGAAAAGAAAGAACAAAATACAGTGCAAAGTAGTGTGGGATTGTTGTCACATTGTTTACAAATCTTAGACAAAAAAATTAAGTATTTAAGTGATAAAATGACCGACCAAACATTGGGAAAAAGTACAGTATCGTAAAGTCCGATATTGAGAACGTGCTTTGTTGAATATGATATAAATAAGAAAAGAATACCCATACAAAAAAGAGTAGGTAAATATTAGAAAGGGATATAATTATATTTACATTCCCTTATTTTCAGTTTAATTTTTTTTTTTTTTTTAAATTTAATTTTAATTTAATTAAATTAAATTTAAATAAGTTTAATTTTAAATTTAATTTTAATTTTAATTTAATTTTAACTATGAAATGAGAGAAATGAGTGATGGCACAATTCATTCATCAAACAATACTTTCTTGACTTGCCTCCGAAATGATGGCTTGGATAAATGAAATATATCAATATTTTCAAAACTCTCAGAGTAGATGCGAGGTAGTCGGGTCATTACAGCATTTCGCCCGTATTTTGTGCGATGGCCAGGGATACTGAGTAATTTTGTATGTCTGGTACGTGTTTTCGGGGTACAGAAATATATAGATGAAAGAAGCTCACTACTGTCCAAACGACCTCGTAGGATATCAAAGAGCAAAAGCATATCCAACATCCTGCGCCTATCCACAAGGGGAAGCATATTATAGTGTTTACAGTCTCGGTCATAAGACTCATGACGTCTTCGGGATTTAAAGTTTAGGAATTTTACGAACTTTTTCTGTAGATTTTCGATTCTTTTAGTATATACCTCGTATTGGGGTGACCAGATTTGGCTACAGTACTCCAAGATGCTACGGACATATGCAAAGTATATAATTTTTAAACTATGACAGTTACTAAAAGGCTTTTAGGTGCGCATTACAAAACCAAGGTTACGAGAGGCTCTACTGGTGATGGTGTCAATATGTTGGTCAAAGAGCAATTTAGAGTCCAACATTATACCAAGATCACGGACTACGTCAACTCTTTCGATCGCAATATTGCTAAAGCCATAAAGATACTTAGTTGGGTATTTGGAACGGCTGAAGCTGATACATTGACATTTCGAGACATTGACAGTGATATTATTTTGTTGATAATAACTGAACAATGCATCAAGATCACGCTGTATCAGTTCACAATCAAGTCCTGATTTTACACACATGTAAATTTTCATGTCATCGGCGTACATGAGATGTTTCGCGGACCTGAAACAAGACTGAATGTCATACAGGTATGCGCAGTAAAAAAGAGGACCCAACAAAGATCCCTGGGGAACACCGGAGGGGATGTTTACAAAGTCAGATTTGTAACCTCCCATAACCACAGCTTGCGAACGGTTCGATAAGTATGACTTGACCCATCTCAGCAAATCTCCCTGGATCCCAAGTTTTTGCAGCTTTGCTAGCAAGATCACGTGATCCACACGGTCGAATGCTTTTTCGAAATCCGTGTAGATCACGTCAACCTGGCCACCGTCTTCCATGTTATTCAAGACATAGTCACAAAACGTGGTTAAGTTAGATGCTGAGGACCGTCTCCTAACGAAACCGTGTTGGCTCTGGCCTATTCCATTAGAGATGTTTGGATATATACATCTATAGATGATCTTCTCTAAAACTTTGCTAAGAGTATTAAGAATCGATATTGGACGATAGTTTTTTATATCCATCTTGGGCCCTTTCTTATAAACTGGCATTATATGAGCTGTTTTCCACAGGGAGGGACAGACGCATTCAGTTAAGGACCTTCGAAATAATAAAGTTATAGGATGTGCTAAACTATCAGCGCATTTATGTAAGAAAATAGCGGCAATAACGCGCGACGTTGTGATGTAAATAATGTATATACACTGAATAAACATGTAAAGCTCTCTGGTGTAAGGCCATGTACGCAATCAGTGCTCACATAGGTACTTACTTAATTGATACCTACCAGTAGGTGCCAGTGTCGGGTCGCGTCAGAATCGGTGCTGTTTTACTAGTAATACGAAATTCTAATAAAGGTTGATGACATGTGGGATGTGAACTCAGCGATCATTGTGCCGATTGGTCGTTTAAGCCAATGAATTAATTACCAAGAGCCTCAACCAATACCTGAGAAGGGTCTCGTTAGGCAGCTGGATCAAGGGCTTGATTCAGAA
The DNA here is from genome assembly GCA_963576755.1 of Noctua janthina. Lineage (NCBI taxonomy): Eukaryota > Metazoa > Arthropoda > Insecta > Lepidoptera > Noctuidae > Noctua > Noctua janthina. Next base: position 9,997,884 of record OY755058.1, read on the forward strand.
AACGGTACTCTTGAACACGGCTCGTACTGTTAGGAGATTCCTCTATCTGAAGCCCTGACCGCTGCCGGTAGTCTGGAGTCTGTTCCTGACAGTGGTGTGGGCTACAATTTTTTTAATTTTAAATGTTTTTTTTTTAGATTGTATTTTAAAGGAATGTTTAAACATGTATAAAATGCGCATGAAAATAAATAAAGGTGAATCTTGCTCGAAACAGGTAGCAATGTTTCAAGATACATGACTGTTATGTCATAGTTAGGTAGGTATAATATGTATAACAACTCCAGATCAGACTCCGCTATTTAGGGTCTTATCTGTTCGTTATCCTTATCATTCTTTTTATTATTATATGTACCTACTACGTCGCGAACCAAAGTTAGCGTTACATCAGATGATAATTCTTTTTTGTTTTTTTTTTTGTCAATTTTATATTTGCTTCCGTGTTCAACCAATGGCAGTCATTTCCTGATGAATGACGTAGTTCAATTTAGATTTGATAAAATTAGTTAATTATGCATTAAAATAGTTTCGGGGCGATTAACTTTTTATTGGATTTCCAGCCTTTTATCTGTCCAATTCGTATGATTGTCTGGTTATCTTAGTTTATCAGTGCATGACACTGAAAACGTGATCCTTTAACTGTAGGTATGTTTGTCGTATTTGCTTTCAGTTTCACGCTAAGAATGAGTTACATACTTTACCTGGGTAATTAATTATTTAATTAGTACTTATTAAACTTTCTGTAGAAGTTTAAAGATTCTCCGAACAATTAACGGATTCTTAAAAAAAAAACACTATAGGTAGAGTTAAGCTACGTCAGCTACAAACAAACCCAGTGGTACCTACCTATATCTTGCCCACGTCAACGCAATTTTTGGGCGTCGTGAGGACGTAAAGGACGCATGATGTTTCGCTTAGGTAATCTCTTGAAACAAATGAATTTCCCACTGCTGGCCAAAGGCCTCCTTCTTATAGGATATCCAGGTAGGTTTTTTTTTCGTGCACTATCTCCACGACGAACCAGAAATTGCTTTAAAAGTTTTAATCCAGTTTTACGTTATGCCTCTCCCTAGAAGTTAAATATAAATAATAAGACTTATTACTGATAAGTACCTTAATACAACCAATATTAGAGTAGGTAGGTATCTAATTACCGAATAATAAATATTAGTCAGCCTACTTACATAACTACCTAAGTATAAAATATCCGTATCATTAAGAATTTAATGATACGTATGCGTGTACTTGCGTCACAGACAACTGACTAGCTAGGTAGAGGTTGACACCTTCTATGTACTGATTAATTAACTTTATTCCTGTAAATTTTTTAATTGCATAGGTACAATACCAATACACTGTGTAGTAGGACCTAGGATCCTAAATTTTGTATAAAAGTTAAGAGTTTAGTTTATATTAAATCTTCCAAATACCTACCTGGTATCTCGAAGTGAATGGAGAACCCCCGATTACAACATCCATACATTAGGTACCTTTCGACATACCTACATAAAATAATTATACTTTTTTTTCCGTAGGGCTGCGGGGTCCATCCAAGTTACAGAAAATTCTTTTATCAACAAATTAAAGTCATCTGGAAGAAGTTTAGTTGTATTCTATGGATCCCAAACGGGTACTGGCGAGGAGTTCGCTGGTCGTCTGGCCAAAGAAGGCATACGATACAAGATGAAGGGCATGGTCGCTGATCCCGAAGAATGCGATATGGTAAAACATTTTTTTAAACCTGCTGTTCTTATTTAGCTGGTGGGTATTGTTGTTAAAATGTTTGAGGAAATAACAAATCTTTAATGTGATTTTTAGGAAGAACTAATAAAGCTCCAAGAGATACCGAATTCTTTAGCTGTGTTCTGTATGGCAACATATGGTGAAGGAGATCCCACAGATAATTCGATGGAGTTTTATGAATGGTTAAAGAATGGTGATCCCGATTTAACTGGATTGAACTATGCTGTAAGTAAACATAGTATTTTGTTTGAACTACGAATAATGATTTAAATAAGCGCTTTCCTGAGAGTCACTTAGTTTCTGATCTGAGTATTTGATAAAAACTATGTGGGCGTTTTCTTCAATGTAATGTAGCACTCGAAATTCTAAATGTTAGG